>CM057386.1:46424594-47661469 GCA_030015415.1 Cynopterus sphinx | reverse complement strand
ACACACACACTTATATGATACAAATTTTAATTTTTAAAAGGTCACAAAAGCTTTGTGTATGCCCAAATTCCAAGAGCTGCTTCCTACTGAACTATAAGATTCTGGATGAGTCCTGGAAGCTGAATTTTCCTCAACTGCAGGTGCCTCTGTTTTAGTGGGTCCCAAATTCATGCTCAGCCTGCCTACTGAGCCCACAGCACAGCCGTCCTCCCCCATTTCTCAGGAAAGCCCGGCCAGGCTTAAGGACCTCTCCTCCCTTGAGGTCTTCTGCGCACTTGCCAGCCCAGCAGGAGAGGATGTCCTCCCACTCCCCTCTAATCCATTCAGGGCTTGCATCCATAGCCTGATCTCTGCTCATCTTTCCTCCCTTCACTCTCTACTGGCACCTTTTCAATGTAAAAACTTCTCAACTTTCTAAAATAATAGCCCTCAAAACCATGTCTCTACAAAATGCCCTTCTCCTGACCCTCCCTCCTCTGCCCCAACTCTGAACAATAATGTCTGAATTATTTGCCCCACAGGAGCCCTCCCTCTCCCTCATTTTCACTCTTTGTCCAATGCTCCAAGATTCCTGCCTCTATCGCCCCAAGAAACTGCTTAGGAGGAGGTCACCCATGCCAATGAATGCATTTCCATTTCTATTTCCTTTGATATTTCCTTCTCCCTCCTTCAGTGCTTCAAATATTTCCAGGGATCTATTCTCGGCCCTCTTTTCTCTCTGTAACCTCACCCACCTGACCCCCCAGAGCCCTAGCTATTGACTAGGAATCCAGAATCCAATCAACCACCTTTCATAACCTCCACTGTTTCCCCCTGGTCTAAGCTGCCATCTACTCTTGCCTCAATACTGCACTAACTTCCTAACTGGTCTCCCCACTTCCATATTCACTCCCCATTCAGTCTAGTCCTCACTCAACTATTAAAACCTAAGCCTGATCACTTCTCTGTGAACTTTTCAATGACTTCCCATTAAATTAAGTCCTTACAATCCCCCACAAGGCCATGCATGATTGTCTCTGGCCCCTTACCTTTCTGACCTCATGTCCTACAAAGTCCCCCACACACACTCACTCACTCACTCACTCACTCACTCACTCTCCAGCCACACTAGCCTCTATGAGGTTCCACAAACACACTAAGCACACATCTACCTCACAGCCTTTACACTTGCCTGGCATTATTTTCCCCCAACTAACTTGGAGACAGGGTGAGTCTTAGCTGTCTTTGTAACAACCCCTGGTCTCTTCTCAAATGTTACCTTATCAGAGGCCATCCCTGACTACCCTATTCAAAATATCATGCATCCTGTATTCTCTATCTCCCATACCACTTGACATGCAATATATGTGGATGTTTATTTATTGACTATCTCCCCTCCTCCTCCTCACATACTATAATATAAATTCCATGAAGACAAGGACTTTGTCTCATTTACCAACTGAATTCCTGATACCTAGGTCAATATTTGGCACATATGAAGTGCCAAAGAAATAAAAACTTATAGAACACTCTCTATCTTTAGTCTAAATTGTTCTTCTGGGCTCCAGATCTGTACTTTAATATGCCTCCTTACCACCCTGCCTCCCAGTCGCCTCACACCGGGACTTCTCTCCTTCCTGAAATTTGTCCTACTTCCTGAATGCTCACCTAGGTGGGTGGCACCAGCACTTATTCAGCTGCCTAATTTCTTCTTCACCTCCCCCAATTCAGTCACAGATCCTGACAGTTTACCACTTAAAACTTTCTAATCCATCCCCTCTCAATTCCCTCAGCTACTTCCTCTTTTCAGTCCCCCTCTTCTGGACACTGCAACAGATTTCTAAATGCTCACCCACTCTGGCCATTCTGCCTACTCAGATCTGAGCAGGCTCTCCTTGCTAATAGCCCTTTCACAGCTCCCCATAGCTTATGGACAAAGTTCAACCCCCCTGCTTCTCCATCCTGTTCTACATAATACCCTCTGCTGCTACTATTATGATTACCTATCTACTGTTCTCTCAGACATTCCAAGCCAGCTCCAACTAACAAGTTTGCAGAGTTCCCTCTAACCGGCATGCCTTTTCCCCACACCTTCCTGGAGAATTCCAGCTCGTCTTTCAGATTGTAAAGAAGTTATACCCTTGGTAACCATATTTAATTGCTCTCTAGGAGAATGCCCACCTTGTTCCTGCTTTGTGTACACCTGTTCTAGTTTTAACTTTTGCTGTAATTGCTGGGTTACGTACACATCAGTCTCCCTCCCTAGGATGCGACTAACTTGGAGACGGGGTCTTAGCCGTCTTTGTAACCCCAAGTTTAGCACAGGAAGCATTCATGCGACCAGTGTTGGGTTGATAAACGAAGTTTCCAATGCCCTGTGCCTAATGGACTACTTTGTAAGGTAGTGAGCTCCCCATCGACGCTGGAGGTAGTAAAAAAGCCGCTGGTTGGTCCTGTATGGTAGTGTCCAGGGAATTTCCGCAGTTCTAAATCACTCCTCCCCCACTCTGCATTTCTTCACTACTTCCCAGAGAGCGTCCTGATGTCAGCCAACACCTCCGCGAAGATGCTTTTGGACGCGCCTCCAAACAGCACCACACCACCCGCCGGGGCATCGAAAGGGAACCTTTCGAAGAGCCAGGCCCGGACCAGGTTTGCACCTGGCTCCTACTCCAGGTCTCCATCCTCCAGGAACTCTCACCTTGCTCCGCCTCCGTCCCCGGCCCTGCCTCTCTCGTAAGCCCACAGGCCCCTAAGCTTCTGCGACCTCCCCTCGAGAGCTGCCCTCCCCGGGCCGCGCCCTCTCAGACCCCGCCCGCCACTTCGCCCCTTAGGCTCCCCTCCGGGACTAGGTACCCCGCCCCGCCCCTCTCCCGGCTCCGATCGCCTCCCCCGGAACCGTCGGCCCCGCCCACTTCGACCTCTGCCCCCTTCCCACCTTTTGCGGCCCCCAGCGCCCTCCCTTCGGTGTAGCCCGGCGGCCTCCACCTGTACAGAGTCTTGCGCGGAGCGAGCTGGTCCTCACTCAGGCCCTGGGCGATGTAGTAATCGGCCACGAGGCCCAGGATGCGGCCCCAGAAGAGCACCCGATCGTAGCGGTAGTCGCGCTTAACCAGCATGAGGGAGGTGAGCAGCGAGGCCCGGCGGTCGGGGCTGAGGCCCTGACCGCTGCCGGACGCCAGCTCCAGCGACAGCAGGAGGCTCTCGGCGTCCATCGCGCCGGCCGCTCAGCTCAACGCCCTCCGGTCGCTGGGAGAAGCCGTCTCCATGGGGACCTAAAGCCCCGCCCTTCCCCGGGCGGGAAGGATTCCACCCTCAGACCGCCCCCGGGGACTTACACAACAGGTAACAGGTGTCTCTGCAAGCTTGTCAGGGAAAGACGTGGGATTTATTAACATTATTAACCGATCTTTCAATTTCTGGATTCCTGTGGCTAAGACTTATTAAATCAAAATGACCTGGGCCCAAATGTGTCTAAATTACCCAGATAATTACTTTGTCTAGACATAGTTTATGAAGATTTTTAAAATTAGTATTTGTGGGAGCTCAATTGGCTTAATGTGTCTTCCATCTCAAAATTTTTAACTCCCTTGGTCCAAACTCTCCCTCCCTTTGGTCAGACTCCTCATTTAGCCTGTCCCTTCCCAAGTGGAAGCTATGGCTCTGTTCCTCTTCTGGACGGTAACGTCGTCAGGCAGAGAAACAGCCGAAATTCTAGCTGGTGCAATATGTTTCAAGCAATATGTCAGAGCACAGAAAAGAACCCAAACCTTTTGTTTTCATTGATTCCATAGTTACTCAGCACCTATAAATGTGAGGTCCCATGTCAGGAAACACAACGTGAAGCCGGAGAGGTGGGTCCTGCAGCTTTCCAATACTACCACCTTTAGCAGGGCAAATTCTGTTTAATTATTTCACTGTAAAACCATGCAGGATGCACAGGACGGTGTAAAGCACTCCACCTCTGGTGCCACATGGACTGGGTTTGAATTCAGGTTTCAACACTCAGGGAAGTTTCAATTTCCCCAAGTCTCATCTACACAATGGGGACAATGATAAAAACTTTGCAAGGTTTAAAAAGTAGCATAAAACATAAACTATGTTTTATGTTTACTTGACAAAATATAAAACATTCCTCTTAAACATAAAAAATATATATTTATATTGTCCCTATTTACACATGCACACACGTTCGCACACACCCCTATCTCCAACAGCAGCAGGGTGAGGATTCTTACTTCCAAAAAATAAACAGGTGTTCTCAGGGACAAAGAGCATCAGTACTTAGTGCTCAAGACAGCATCAAGCTGCAAAGGATAACAGTAAGACTCCGCTGAGGAGGAACTGCCACAGGCAGGAGAGCAGGATTGCCTAAGGACAATATTGCCCACAGTAACTGCCAGGAGCCACCAGACAACTGCAGTGGAGACAGGCTGGGCAGAATTCCAGAAGGGGCGTTTGGACTTAGGGAAATGATCCCGCAGGGAAGTCCTGGGGCGTTTGGACTTAGGGAAATGATCCCACAGGGAAGTCCTGGGGCCTCAGCCTACAGTTCAGTAAGGCTTTGCAAAGATCCTGATTTCTTTTCTCAGCCCAGTCTCTTTGCAAAACCCCCTTTCCCCTGTGTGACCTCTACTTTGGGCATGCATACTTTATGGGTCACAAAACTAGTATGTGGCAAGGAACGAACGCTGGGCTAGGAGTTAGCTGATGAGAACTCTAGTATCAACTTTGATATCAAACCATTATAGAACTTTGGCCAAGTCACTTAACTTCCCAGACTGGTCTGGGGGCTGTTAAAAAGAAAAAAACATTAGTAAAAAAAAAAAAAAAAAAAAAAAAAATCATGGAAGCCCTGAAGCATAAGACCAAGAAGAAAAACAAAACACTCTAGCCTCAAACCTAGAAAGTCTCTTTAAACCAAGTGTCAGAAAATTGAATATGAATTTATTCATTTTATATTTAAGTTCATGAGTTATACCCACATTATATCCCTGGTAAAAATTCTGAAGGGCCCCAGAAAAAGACCACTTACATAACAGCGTTTTGGGGCCCACATTTGCTTTCCAATCAATCCTAAACATAGCCTGACCCAGCACCCTCTGGGAAAATCAACCTTTGATTCAACAATAATTTTTACAATCCCAGCCACACCATCAGCCCACCAGGAAGTCTGAGGAGGGGAAGTAGGCAGCCAGAGGACAGAACCTTTCTCTCACCAGAAAGGCCCTCTACCTCCAAGCAAGAGATGGGTAACTTGGTGCGACAGAAGGAAAGATAATTTAGCCATTGTGTTCACGATTAAGAAGCATCCTCCTTCACTCGTGAAAGCCTTTCAATGTCACCGGTGCCTGGAACCAAATGTAATCCTCCCAGGCTGTGATTGGGATGGAGGGCCTGCCACAGGACAGGGTGACAGTCAATTTGTGGCCTCTTTTGGGGACTCTGTAGTTTAGCTTGGGACGAAACCAATCTTCTCCACAGTCGCGGTGCCCCTGTGCCATGATAATAATGCCCATAAGCGGAGGAGCCTGCAGCTCACTGAAGGCATCAGCCACAAAAATGGCTCGGAAGAGACGGCGCAAACAAGCTGCTGTGCTCAGGCTCTGGTCCATGCTGTTGGGAGCCAAGCGGGACAAGTCGAGCTCATAGAACTCCTTGGGACTTAGAACATTGCCTCCAAGGAGGATCAGCACTCGTGGTACTAGTGTCCTGGCAAAGAGACCCTCTAGGTGACAGAGGACATTCTCCAGTTCTGCCAGGGTTTGTTGGCATGTCTTGCTGCTTGCCTCAGCAGTGGCCCGAGGTTTCCTCTTCACCACATCCTCTGCCTATGAGGACAAAGAATGGTGAGAGAGAAGGCAAGGTAAAAAATAGCTAAAGACCTCTAAAGAACTCTGTTGGGATATAGGAGATTTATGGGACTGAATTTCCAGTTCAATGAACTGCCACAGCCAAGACACTAGATTTTATCATAGGGCAATATATCAAAAAGGAAAATATTCTTTGTGCAAAAATAACTCTCCCATGCTTAGGACAGCAAATACAGTGTTCTAAGACAGGAAGGCATCCAGAAATAAGCAACTGAAATAGTTAAGGAGATTTGGTGGCAATGGTGGGTGGCAAATTTTGCTGTACTACAAGTGATAACAGGAACAAGGATTATTTGGATTAATAAAGGTGATTCTGGAGTTGGTCATCCAATTAAACATGAAAAACTGAACACATGCTTTTTTATGCTTCCATGTGAACTACTACTAAATGAGAGGAAAAGGAAAGGAGGGAGGGGGGGGAAGGAGGGAGAGAGAAAGAGAAGGAGGATGCCCAAGGGCAAAGAGAACTGGAGAGTAGACAACAATGGCCAAAAGCAACAACAAATTCTTGGAGGACAGAAAGCAGATGGAATGGTTCAAGAGAGCCAAAAACCAGGTCCTGACAGAGAGGATTCCCATGAGAAACAGCAAACTGATTCACACAGCAGAACCTCAGAAAGGCTCAGAAACTGCCAATTTAGGCACTGCAAAAAGCAAGAGTGAACACGAGGGCTAAGTGAAAATGTGAGGACCCTTAGATCACCTGCCAATTTCCTCCACCCAGAAAGACTTCCCAATATTGATGTTTTAAGAGTGTTCCAGAGACCACTAAGGTTCCCAACCAATATTCTTAAAGTCTATTTGCTCTCAAGGCCCAGCCGTGTATATAGAGCTTTCAAAGATTTATTCTTAAATATTCACCAGATACAGAATAAAATCTTCTAACATTAATGTCAGAGACCAAAACAAATAAGAAAAGGAATCTAGAAGAAACTAAGCCGATGCAAGGAACAGAAGAAAATTTCAAAAATACAATAATTAATGTCCTCAGGTAGGGAATTACATACAGACACAAAACATGGTGCTATTATAAAAGGGACATGCAAAAATTAAGAGTCCTTAAGATATGACTGCCAAAAAAAGTAATAGAAGTGTTGGAACATAAAACGAAGGAAGTCTCCCAGGGAGTAGAACATAAAGAGAGATAAAAATCTGGAGAGAGAAGACACTAAGAGAGTCAATTCAAGAAGACAAATGCAACCCAAAATAGTAGTTTCAGAAAAAGAAAACCAAGAGAAAAAGCAGAGGTTAGACTATCAAAGATTAGATTGTGGAAGAAGACTGAAGCCATGAGATGAAACATTCCTCACAGTGGCTTATTAGGATGGCAGGCCCTTAAGGTTCCTGAGACCCCCTTTTTATCTACCATCTAACAGCCACAAAGCCTTCCTACCAATTTTCTCCCAAAGCCGGTGCCTACCTGGGAAGGTTTTCGGAAGAAGTGCTTCAGATGTTCATAGGGCAGAGGGAGTTGCTGGCGTTGGTACATAATGTGCTTTAGAAGTTCACAAGTAAACCGACAACAGTCTTCCTGGCTCACAGGCCCCGGAAACACTACTGGCACCAAGCAGTCTCGGGGGCAAAAAGGCTCTGCAGAGTTGGGAGGTTCTTGGGCAGAGGTGGTCTCAAGCAGCTCTATCTGGGGGGCGTGGGTGTCCTCCGATTCTTCATACCACTCCAAATCTGGTAGTTGCACAGAGGGGCAAGAAAGAAAAATGAAAAACTCAAAGACCAAAGCCAGTCTTCCCATTCCCTTATGGCCACATCTACCATCACTGCGAAGGGGACAATCCGGGACACGGACATTCCCTCCGCAAACCCCCCTGTGGGCGGAGGCGGAGAGGTTTCTGATCCCCGTCTCCCTAGCGATCTAAGTATCTGCAGGACGAGAAGGCGGGCGGGGAGGGGTAGGGGAGGAAGTCCGGAGGCAGAGTCTGGGCCTCCACTCAGAAAGTGGACGCCCTGATCTAAGTCGAAAGAAAGTGTATTCAAGCGGTGTCAAGCATACTGTCTTGATGGAGCCAGAGTCGGGGTTCACCAGTGAGATCCAGGCCCGGGGGAGCGACGGAGTCACGGTGGCCCAGCCGGAAGCGGGTGAGACGCCAGGAAAAGGCGCAAGGAAGACGGGCCAGAGAAAGCGCCCGGGGCCAAATGACGGGAAGGAGCGGCGGCAAAGGGACAGGTGCCCGAAGGCCCCAAGCGGGGACCGCACGCCTCACCAGGAGCCGCGGGAGGAGACAGCACGCCCAGCTCCCGAGCCGCCATCGCCGCCGCCTCCGCTCCGTGCGGTTTGAACAGGCGCCGCGCGCTGCATCCTGGGAAGCCGCGCCGCGCGCTGGATCCTGGGAAGCCGCGCCGCGGGCGGGGCCGAGCGCGCTGGCAGCCGCCCGCCCTCCGCACCGCCCTCGCCCAGGGACGAGGACACCAGCCCACAGGCATCTCGGCCCCTCGGCGTCCACTGTTCGTCGTGCCACTACGGCGAGCCAGGCTCTGTCCCAGGTGCTGGAGCCGGGGAGGCAGCCAAGCCGGAAGCGGGCGCTGTCCTCAGGGGTTCGCTGCCTATAGATGCAACGGGATGAGCTATACCGTGGGCTGTACGCGGGCTGTGGGCGCGAACCACAGGGCCGCCCCGCCTAGACGGGGCGGCAGCGAGGGGTGGTCCACAGGAAACGTGTCCAAGGAACTGTCCTGCAGGATGAGTCAACGTAAAGAAGAGGGCTTAGGGGTCCTGCAGGCCCTGAAAGACACGAGCTCTATTCAAGGAATGAAGCGAATTCAGGTGCTGGGGTGGACAAACAAGCCAGACCTTGGCAAGGCTT
The DNA here is from genome assembly GCA_030015415.1 of Cynopterus sphinx. Lineage (NCBI taxonomy): Eukaryota > Metazoa > Chordata > Mammalia > Chiroptera > Pteropodidae > Cynopterus > Cynopterus sphinx. The sequence goes on along the minus strand of CM057386.1, from coordinate 47,652,798 downwards.
TATGAGCCATGTTAATGACTTTAGACTTGATCCTGCAGGGACTGGCGAAATAGTAAAAGGTTTAAGTAGGGGAGTGGCATGATTAAATTTACATTTTATAAATTTAATCTCTACACTGACTGCAGTGTAGAAATGAGATTACAGGAATGATAAGAGAGAAGGTATGGACACCAGTTAGAACTAGCAACTGTAACTACCCAAGTGCATGGTGAAAGAGGCCTGAACTAGAGTAGTCACAGGGGGTAGACAGAACTGGGTGAATCCCAGAGATATTTAGGAGGTCCAATGAGCATTACTTGGTGGTTGATCCCGGGAAGAAGAGGAGGGATAGAGAGAAGATGGTAAGAAGACAAGCAGATGTTTCACTTCAGCAACTCCATGACCAGTTATGCCATTCAATGAATGAAGGAACACTAGAGGAGGGCCAGGTTTATTGGGTGTGGGTAAGGAGAAAATATGAGTTCAGTTTTTTATAGTTTGAGTTTGCCACTCCACTGGACAATGAAGAGATATTTAGGAACACCATCAGGAACAGAGATATGTGTTTGAGAGTCATCAGTATGGGAGTGGATAAGATCACCCCAGCAGGGTGTGTAGAATAAGGAGAAACTAAGATCCCAAAGAGGCTAATGTTTCAATGAGCAGAGAGAAAAGAACCTATAGAAGAAACTGGGGAGTAGCCAGAGATGTACCAAGAAAAATAGACAAGTATCAGATCACGGAGGTCAAGAAGAGTGTGTTTCAGGAAGTACAGACCAGAGATCAAAGCATACTATAGAAGTGTATGATTAAAATACTGTAGTAATGACTTAGGAATAAGCAAATAATAAAACAAGAGTCCAGAAACAGATATATGTATATATAAATTTTAGTATATGAGGAGGGTGACCTTTTGAAGCAAATAACTTGAGATAACTCCCTACGCATTTAGAAGAAAAGAAAATCAAATTAATTCCTACTACACATCCTATGAAAATTCTAAATAAATTAGAGATCTTCTATAAAGGTACTATACACAAAGAATAAATGACTAATCACATACCAGGAAAAATGTTTGTGTGTGTGTGTGTATACAGACACATGTGTGTGTGTATGTATATAATCTCCATCCATGACATAAGCAACCTCTCCAGGAAACCAAACACGTAAACCACATGTTATCTCCCAGGACCCTGATCTCCTCCTGGACAGACATCCTTGTTCAGCCTATTGTTCTGCCAGCCTTCATTCCTATGTGTGGTATGCCAGGTTGATCAAGAATGGGGGGTATCAAAATGAGTTATCCCCTCCCACCTCAAAGTTCTCCTCTTAAGAGACAAAGGGATTCGGATGAAGTGAAAGTATGTGTTGGGGTGGTTGAAAGATCCATGAAGATGAGAGGACAAGTGTTATCAAGAGAGTGCAGCAGGCTCTGGTTATCAAGAGAGCCCAGAACTGGTGGTGGTGAGAATGTTGGGGGAACGGCCTTAGTTCTCTTTTCCAATACCCATCCTTCTTAAGATCTCTCACTGAGTTCTTTGATCTCAGTCTCTTAGTAGCAGTTTTCTTGGCAGGTTTGTCCCCCTGGCTAAGGTTCGCCTCTGCAGCTAACCTTTTAGCTAGACAGTTGAGAAGAGAGAAGTCACATGTTGTTTCAACGACTGAAGACCACATAATTGGCTGGGTCTGCTAGGCCCTTTTAGAGATTTTGGTTCTTCTGTTCTCACTGCTTTGGGGAGTTATGCCATGTGGATAACAATCTATGATCAGTAAACTGCCACCTTCCTGTGGTCTCGGGGGGAAACCATGGAATCTGCCAGGTATGAACTCCTGAAAGGATCACCAGAGGTAAGCCAACTGTTGCTGCTTCTAGTTTTCCAAGGAAAACTGAGGTCTGGATGAAAGGGCTGTTTTGTGTCTTGGCTGTATGAGCATCTCATTGTTTGTGAAGAGAGGGGAAGTGGACATACAATGAGTGGTGAGTCATGAGATAGCCATGGGCTGGAAATTGAACCCTGGCGTCCTGACTCCCAACCCAGCAACACTCTGCCTTTCCAGTGTCTTGTACTCTGGTTTATGTCGCTAAATGTGTTTACTGTTTGTTGACTGCAAGAGCCCTAAAGAGCAAGAGAGTCAAAAGTCGGCGATCCTCTGGGGCCCTTGGCCAAGTTTCTATTCTTGGCTACTGGCCGCCCTCGCGGGGCTGACGTAATCGGAGCCCCAGCCCCGCCCAAGTAGGGGCCATGCCCCTCCTACAGCCCTGACAGTTTTAAAACCAAACCCGGTTATCCTCGATTGGTTCCGCTTCAAAACAAAAAGGAGGGGTTATACTCGTGGCGGGCATCCTTGTAGCCCTCAGGCAGCAATGCTGGTTTATGGGTTCGGGCCTCGTGTCGGGGCCACCGCGGTGTGTCGGCCTGCTAAAACCGGCCCCCGGAGGGTGCCGGCCCAGTAATAAGCAGTGACTGCTGTGTAAGTGTGGCATGATCATCGTAACAATAACAGCCATAATTAGGCTAACCGCCATCCGCCTCCGCCCTGGCATTCGCCCTGACTCACCCCTACGGCACGTCGACCCCGTCGGAGAAGAAACTGAGGCAGGGGCGGAGCCAGCAGGCTGGAGGGACTAGTCGCCCTTCATTCTGCAACTCGCCAGGTCCAAAACTTGTTATCTGGGGTCGCACTAAGCGGCCAAAGCGAGAGGCGCCCACAAAGCTGTAGTAGGCACTACGGCGACAGCCCCAACCACAGGCCGTGGGGCTCTCAGCAGCCCTGTCTTCCCGAAGCCCTAGGAAAAGACCCGCTTAGGGGGCGCACATTGGGAACGAGACTACAGCTCCCTTAGGTCTTTGCGCCCAGAGACGCGCTCTCGGTCGACACCCCGAAGCCACCTGCGGCCCGGTGCGCTGCGGTGCCTCCTGGGAGTTGTAGTGCGGCGACAAGCTCTTTTGAGGGAGACGCCAGACTCGAGGACTCTCTGTCCCGTGGTGCAACGCGGCTGTTTCTGACGCGCCCGGGGCCGGGGCCGGGTGGGGGCGTGGCCTGCGCGGGGCCCCACCCCGCTCTCCTCCGGCTGGCCGGACGCGGCGGCGGCGGCGGCGGCGGCGGCGGCGGCGGCGGGGGGGGAGGGGCCGGACGGGGGGCTGGCGGCGGCGGCGGATGGACTCGCGGGTATCGGAGCTGTTCGGCGGCTGCTGCCGGCCCGGAGGCGGCCCAGCTATGGGCGGAACCCTCAAGGCTAGGGGCGCCGGCGGCAGCAGTGGCTGCGGGGGCCCGAAGGGGAAGAAGAAGAACGGAAGGAACCGAGGAAGCAAAGCCAACAACCCCCCGTACCTGCCCCCCGAGGTGAGCACCTGAGAAGTGGCCGGGTAAGAGGAAACGACTCTTTCCCATCCCGGGACTCCAGGAAGGCGGGACTGAAGGAATGGATACCCCCCTTCCGGTGTCAGGACCCCCGGGGAAAGGAGAGCCCCTCCTTCCGGTCCCAGAACCCCAGGAGGCGGACACAGAAACTATCCCCACCTCGGGTGTCAGGCTCCCAGGAAGGGATACTGCGGGGAGGGGAGAATCCACTCATTCTGATCTAGATAACCCCAGGAGGACAAGTAGGGAAAGGGAATCTATCCTCATCCCTTTAGGAAGAGCAGTGTGGAATGCTCAGGCTCCATCCCTTTGCTACCTACCACACAGGGGAGACTGCATCCTGGGACGAGAAGGCAGTTTTCTCTAAACTTGTTCCGCGGGGAGGAGGGGAGTACTCTAGAAAAGAGCAATATGTTCTGTACCTATTCCTGAGGGTATACACACACATACACAGACACACAAAACCAGAGAACAGTCAGACTTAGTCCTGCCTTTTGCTTGTCCTGTAAGGAAGTGGGGACAGCTTCTACATACCTACTCCCATCTACCTCCTAAGGCAGAGAATAACTGCAACTTTGTCCCTCTTAGGAAAAGAGGATCCAGAGGAAGAGCCTAAACTGGTGGTTATCAAACTTTAGCATGTAACGGAATCACCTGGATTGCTGTCCCACCCCTAAAATTTCTGATTCAGTAGGTCAGAGGTGGGCCTGATAATCTGCATTTCTTACAAGTGCCTGGATGATGCAGCTGGTCCTGGGACTACATTTTGGGAATCATTGGCCTAGACCATAATCCTTGCTATCACTTTTCTGAAGTCACACCTCCTAATTCCTCATCTCCAGCAAAATAGTAAAAAGGAAGGTCTTGGTTGATGGGAAAAAGTCTCCCTTAAACTCCATGAAGTAGAGATTATGGGTGAAGAACTGTCAAAGCCAGGAGTCAGAGGGCCATGAGAAGGTGGAATGATGACAGGAAGTGAAAAAGAAAAATTGCCAGGGAAGACGAGTACAGAAATGCAGGACAGGGAGAACAAGCAAATATCATATCCCTTGGCACCCAAAAGGGAAAGGCTCAAGCCATAGGATACTTCCTTGATGGGTCACCTGATAGAGGGAAGAGGTAGAAGAGATTGTGGCATGGATTCAGGATTTCACCTCAGCTGAGGCATGAGGATTAGGGTATAGGAGGTAAAAGCCACAGTGAGTCTGGTTTCTGAAGTCTATCCCCTTAGTTATATTTTCCCCTTAGTTATAATTTCTTCTCTTATTACCTCAGCCCCAACTTTGAAGCCCTGACCCTCTCCCACCTGGGCTCTTCTCTCATCAGGCTTGTAGTGACCAGTGCTGAGTTCACCCTTTGGCCCCAGTCAGAAACTCTCTCAGGCTCTTACTCTTGATTACATCAGCTGAGAGGGATGGGCAGGAAGGAATTGATGTCTCCCAGACCAGTGGCAAAGAATGGCCTCAGTAGCCCAGACAAAGAGGAGATGGGGTTTCTAGGGGCAGCAATTTGAGGCCCTGAAGAGGAAGGAGGGGTGATCGTGCATCTAGGAAGAATGTGCTGCCAGTGATCACAGAAAGGAGGGACTCCGGGTTCTGTTCCTGGCTGAGATGGGTGACTCACTGTGTTTTTAGACTGCTTTCCTTGAGAGAGATCACACTGGGGTTGAGCAGAGGGCTCAACCAGTGACCTTTGGCAGACAAGCCCTGTCTAAGCAGGTGCCACTGAGACTTCCTGCTCACAAGTTATTTGCTGCCTGGGCCCCAGCAGGAATCAAGGAAGTAGGGGTTGGGCCTGGATCATGTTTGGTAATTGATCCCTGTTTCTTTTCAGGCTGAAGATGGAAACATCGAATATAAAGTGAGTCTTAAGCAGGGGAGGGGCAGGTTGTCCTTGCTGGCATGGGATGATGATTTCTCTGAGAACCTTTTAGCTTCATGATCTGTAGTAATTTAGGGATGTGATTCAGAGTAAGGGTTCTGTATTTCATTCTGTTGAGGGCGAGCTCACTGTTAGAGGAGGTTAGGGATGAGGGGTTTAAGTGGGAAGGGAAGGTCCTGGTCCTTGCAGCAGGACAGGTGGTAAGCAAGTGGGTTTAAGAGGAACATCTCTGATTTCACTTTCTCATGATACCTCACCTGCCCTAAGCTGAAGCTGGTGAATCCATCCCAGTACCGCTTTGAGCACCTGGTGACACAGATGAAGTGGCGGCTCCAAGAGGGCCGTGGTGAGGCTGTCTACCAGATTGGGGTGGAGGACAATGGGCTGCTGGTGGGGCTGGCTGAGGAGGAGATGCGTGCCTCCCTCAAGACCCTGCACCGGATGGCGGAGAAGTATGCTTCCCCTTCCCCCTCTGTTCTGTTTTCTCTAACTGGGGAGGAACTATGTGTACCGTCACCTAGGGCCTGAGATGACAAGGAGGGACTTTCCTTCTACCTTCTCTTGACAGAGGACTAAAGTGGGGAGGGCTAGTGTTCTAGGCTTCTCCGCATTGGACCTACTAGGCTTTTTGCTCAATGATTTAAGACTCGTTTGTTTGTTTAAAGGGAGCTGTGGATGTGGGATAAATTGGAGGGTGCTTGAGGGGAAGTAAGGTGTTGGGAGCTCTGTGGGAAATGTGGGAAGGCTGTTGATCCAGAGCCAGATGGAAGGGGGTGGGAGAACTACAGATGAGATGTGGCAACTGTGGCCTTGCTGTGATAGGGTTGGGGCAGACATCACTGTGATCCGGGAGCGAGAAGTGGATTATGATAGTGACATGCCTCGGAAGATCACTGAGGTGCTGGTGCGAAAAGTCCCTGACAATCAACAGGTGAGCACACACCCTTCCCTGCCTTTCATACTCCTACTCCCCAAGAGGGCCCTGTGGTAGCAGGTTCTCTTTTGGTCTGGGATCCTGGGGGTGTTCAGGTCACCATTTGGTCCCCAGGGAGTGTCACTGCCCTTGACCCAACCATCAGTGGAGATAAGTGAGGGATTAGAGCCCTTACCTCTAACAATTCATCCACAGTTCCTGGACCTTCGTGTGGCCGTCCTAGGGAACGTGGACTCAGGGAAGTCAACCCTGCTTGGAGTCTTGACCCAGGGAGAGCTGGACAATGGGCGGGGCCGGGCTCGGCTCAACCTTTTCCGCCACCTGCACGAGATTCAGTCTGGGCGAACCTCCAGCATCAGCTTCGAGATCCTGGGCTTTAACAGCAAGGGAGAGGTGCATGCAATCAATGGGACCCAGTGGGGCCAGACTCTGAGGATGGGATGGTAGTGGTGAGGGACACAGTCCAAGGGCAGAGTGTGGAGACTTTCGAGTAGAGTAGATGAGGGTCCCCAGGGTAGCAGATGGAGGCCCTGTGGGATAAACTCTGTTCTTCTTAGAAAACAAGTGGGGAATCAACTAAATTAAATCAGAAATGGGATTCAGGATTAAGAGGCAGGGTCACCCAGGGACTGTTTTAGGATCTGACAATTCTTAAAGGGTTGGGAGGCTGGCAGGGATCACTGAGAGCCCTGGGCTCTGGGCCAGGTGGTGAATTACAGTGACTCACGGACGGCAGAAGAGATCTGTGAGAGCAGCTCCAAGATGATCACCTTCATCGACCTGGCAGGCCATCACAAGTACCTACACACCACCATCTTTGGCCTCACCTCTTACTGCCCCGACTGTGCCCTGCTCCTCGTCAGTGCTAACACTGGGATTGGTATGAGGCATTGGGGCAGGGACGGGGCTGGAGGGGGATGCTGACTCTCCTACTCTGGGCTTCCTCAAATCTGGCAGACAGATGAACTCTTCTCTTGTTCCCTGTCCTCACTCCCACTCCCTGCTTTCCTTCTCTGAGGCAGCTGGCACCACAAGAGAACATCTGGGGCTGGCCTTGGCCCTGAAAGTGCCCTTCTTCGTCGTGGTCAGCAAGGTGGACCTGTGTGCCAAGACCACAGTGGAGAGGACAGTACGCCAGCTAGAGCGGGTCCTCAAGCAGCCTGGATGCCACAAGGTCCCCATGCTGGTCACCTCAGAGGATGATGCTGTCACTGCTGCCCAGCAGTTTGCCCAGTCACCCAAGTAAGCCTTTCTCACTCCAGAGCCCTGGTCCACAAGGAACGCTGCTACAAAGCCCCAGAGCATGGTGTCCCACCCCAGGACCAAACCTGTTCTGGCTCATTTCTGTGGTTTTGCAGGTTGAGGTTGTGGGAGGGAGTCTGCTAAAAGGCTGACTTTCCCCCTAAACCTACCTGGTGCTTTGCTGATGGCTGGGACCCTGGAAACAAAGTGCTATACCAGGCAATTGCCATCTCTCTTAGGCTCTGGCCTGGGCTTTATGTGCTACGTTCCTTGGCTAGCTCTCCGAGAGAGGGCCCAGAGCTCCTTCAAAGGTTAGCTGATAGGAAAGGGGGCCCCTAGCTACCCCAAGAGTATCTCACCTTTCCATGTATGGGGCTCTAGCCTTTCCTTCCTATTAGAACTTTCCTCATCTGTCCATTCCATGCCTCCCTCTACAGTGTCACCCCTATCTTCACACTATCCAGCGTGTCTGGAGAGAGTCTGGACCTGCTCAAAGTCTTTCTGAATATTCTGCCACCTCTCACGAACAGCAAAGAGCAGGAGGAACTCATGCAGCAGCTGACAGAGTTCCAGGTAATTGTCTACCCAAACAGGCAGTAAGCTGGGGAATTGGGAAGGACTAATTCTGACTGAGCCCTGAGTCTGTTTAGAGATTTTGGACCTGCCAGCACTACTTTAGGCATTGACAGAATTTTTTTCTTGGCTTCAGGTGGATGAAATCTACACAGTACCAGAGGTGGGGACAGTTGTTGGAGGGACACTTTCCAGGTGAATTGCCTTGATTGCTACCTACCCCAGTCAGCCCTTACATACCCATACACTCGAAGACGTCATGGCCCAAAGGAGTTGAACAGAGCCCAGCTAAAAGATGTGCTTGTTTTCAGATTAGGCTTTCACCATCAGAAGAGCTGGAAAAACTAGTCTCTTGGCTTATAAGGGAAGAAACAGTATTGCTGCTTTACTGGGAATCTCCGGGCCCCTGAGGGAGAAGTGTGGGTCTTGAGCACCAGGAAGAAAACTAGAGAGTATTCAACTGGCTTCATCTCCAAGTAGGGAAGAGAGGTCTCTTAACTCTTTCCAAAGCAGAGGATGAAACCCAAGGGGATATCTTTCTCTTTCAGGGATCAGGTGTTCAGTATCAACCAGCAGGTACTTGTCTGCCAGCCATCACTGCCTTTCCCAGTATTAGCCTTCAGAGTATGAACTCTAAAATGGGGCACGGCAGTCATCTCTCCTACCTCCAAGTCAGAATTTAGGGTCTCTTTTCTCCTCCTGAGGGACTCAGCCTTGAAAGGGAAAGAATGCTCTGGGTTACCCTATCAGAGAAGTAGGTAAGGGAGCCTTGGCTGACATTGTGCCATCCGCCCTCTGGGCTGCAGTGGGATTTGCCGTGAGGGCGACCAGCTGGTGGTGGGCCCCACGGACGATGGCTGCTTCTTGGAGCTGAGAGTATGCAGCATCCAGCGCAACCGCTCTGCCTGTCGTGTGCTGCGAGCTGGTCAGGCTGCTACATTGGCCCTCGGGGACTTTGATCGTGCGCTCCTTCGCAAGGTGAGGTGGGAGGGTGGGCTGGAGAGGGAACAAAGAGAAGTGCCTGGGAGACTGGCTACTTGAATGAGAAGCACCTGTCTAAGGAGACTCAAAGAAAACATGGTCTCTACCCCAAGAAGTGGTTACACAGACTAGACTGTCCGTGTATAAAAAGCCTTAGAATACTCATAAAGCACAGGTCACTAAATATAAATCATGGTGGTGCAGTCCAAGTGTCCAGAAACCCTAGAAATACAAAGCATTAGAGGCGTTAGAGGACATGGGAGATGGATAAGGAAAGATTTTCAGAGTTTCAAATGTTGTCTTTTGAGGTCTTGTGTTTGAAGTCCTAGAGGAAGAGGAAACATAGGAGCTGTAAGGGTGTGAAGGTGGCTGGGGATGTAGAGACTAATGTGAGGTCTGTCCTTCCTGAGTCTGGGGGCTGTGCCTCCCCAGGGCATGGTGATGGTGAGCCCCGAGATGAATCCCACGATCTGCTCAGTGTTCGAGGCAGAAATAGTCCTACTGTTCCATGCTACCACATTCCGGCGAGGCTTCCAGGTGACAGTACATGTGGGCAACGTCCGTCAAACGGCAGTAGTGGAAAAGATCCATGCCAAGGTGAGAGGGACCTAGCCATGCCTCTTTTTTCCAGGGAAAAGTCAGAATTCTGCCTTTAGAAATGTCTGGCCCAAGATTCGTAGAGAATACCCTGATCCCTTAATGTGGAAAAGGGACAAAGCCTCACTTAGGGTGGGTAGAACCCTGATAGTCCCCCAAGGGTGGAGAACCAAGGGTGGGATGGGAGGCACTGCCCAGAGCCAATGACCTTGTATCTACTGCAGGATAAGCTGCGGACAGGGGAGAAGGCGGTGGTCCGTTTCCGCTTCCTGAAACACCCAGAGTACCTGAAGGTGGGCGCCAAGCTGCTGTTCCGGGAAGGTGTCACCAAGGGCATCGGCCATGTCACTGATGTGCAAGCCATCGCAGCAGGAGAGGCCCAGGCCAATGTGGGCTTCTAAATTCCTCCAGGCAGGCACGGCTGGCTCTATTGCTCTCCCTACAATATACAAGGTGACTGTGGCCATGCTGCCCTCTGTTGGCAGCTCTGTGTGTTAATAGGCTAGGGAGAGAGGGGTGCTCTCTGCCACTTGCTCCCTGCCACCAATCTGGAGAGGTGCCGAGCTTGGTATGGCCAGGGAGGGGCAGCCCTGAGGGAGAAGACAGACGTCAGGGCAGTGCTCAGCAGCTGTGTCCATCTGGTGGCCTTATCAACGCTGGCAACCCTATGGCCTGTCTACTGGAGGAAGCTGACAGCTGCCATCTTGGCCCCACTGTCAGGACTGGGCATGATTCACCGGTGTGGTCCCTGCACTTCAGGAATTGTCACAACAACTGGGGGTGGTACTCAAAGCACTCCTTTTTTTATACCTCTTCTCAAGACCATGTAAATTGCCCATCTCTACCAGACTGTGGACAAAAGACACCTGGCCACCTGGTGGCCCAGGGTCTGAAGAAGTGGCACAGGGACACTAAATGGCAGTGCTCCTATCCTGTGTGGAGACATGAGGCCTGCTTCTCAGCTTTTATCTCTTCCTTTCTTCACTCAAGGGCCATTTCCAGTTTCTCTCGTAGGCCCCACAGGTGCTATTTGTTGTGCTGGCTCAGGTGTGGGGCCGCCGAGCCAAGGCTTGGCATACCCAAGGTCAGCTGCATGTCAATCAGTTTTGTCCCCTCCTCTGCAGTGATCTGTTGATTTTAATGCCGAACCAAACAGTATGTTTTACTTTCCTAGACTGACTCATACCTCCCATTCCTGCCACCCTCACCCTGCTCCCTGCTCCTACGTAAGTTCTCTTGTTTTAGTAATTTGCAGTGACCATCCCTTTCCCTCTGTTGCCGGGAACCTGGAGGAAAGGGAGAGATATCGCCATATGTCCTACTCTTTAGGGCTTGGACTCCCACCTTTCCCTTTGTTAGTGTCCTGGGCTCCCAAGGACTCAGGGATTTGTTGGTTGAGGTTTCTCTGCGTATATATATTATAAATATATATTTAAAGACACATATATATATATATTGTACAGAATAAAAATGTTTTATTGAACACACTGTGCTTATGCTTAAGATACAGACTTAGCTTCCAGAGCTAGATTTCTCTCCAGACTGAGAGACAAGTGAAACGCTAACAATGCTGAACCCTGAATGGGGGGAAAACCCATCTGGTATCTCATTCACCCTTTTTCCTTTCCTCTCTCTGACCATGTGATCGGTGTTGCAGTATTGTGACCAAGTGTTCTGGCCTATTCTGCATAGTTCTTTGAACAGAATAGAAAGTGAAACCATCGCCTTTTCAACTGAGACTAGTAACCAACCCATACTGGAGTTGAATTTAGAGACACAGTAATCTGTTCCTCATGTTTTTTCTTCCAACGCAAAATAGCCTGAAATGAGGTTTATAAGGCCTAAGCTTGAGCTACCAGGGCCACCTGGCCAAACCTTAGTCCCTTGTTTCTGTGTTCAAATTACCTGACTCCGATTTTCTGGATAAATAGGGCCCAGTGTTAAAGTCAACTACAAAAAGCAGGGACTGCATTTTGAGTACTGATCTTTGCAAAAGAAATTTAATGATAAATGTGGTCTGAGGTGACAAGGGGCATTCTGCCTCCAGGGTATTAAAATTATAGCTTCCCTGCCACTCTAGCTCAGCTGCTTTAAAATACCACTGGTTTAGCTTGCTACTAAGAAGCCTATAGTTGAAGAACTTCCTCTTGTGTTGAGAACTAAGAGCTGTTTACTTCCTCCTCTACAGTTGCTGAGCTATGAGGAAAGGTTATATTCAGCAAAATTATGTTTTGTTTTTGTTTTGGGGAGGTAACAGTTATGCTCAGATACTGATTTCTGTCTTTGCCAGCAACTTACTTAGCACAGATTCACTGTGGAAATTATAATTCATGAGCCAATAGCATACAGGATAATATCTCAATAATCCAAATAAAGAAATAACAATCCAAACAAATGACAGATTTGTTCCAACCAAGAGGAGGGGAAGGAATAAAATCCAAATTTGATATGAGGTGTAACTTTTTATACCAGGAGGCACTTGGGAGAGTTGGCAACCAACCAAAAAGCTGATTTCCAGCTACCAGAGCAAAAGTAAAAGTCCCGTGTTGCTAAAGCACGTTGCTAAGGAATAAGGCACCATTGTTAAGTGGGCTGAGCAACTCTGAAGATTATCACTTCTAAGACCCCTGCTCAGGTTTAACACCACTCCCAACCAGTAGGAGCAAAAGTCATAAGGGTCTTTAGACAGTCTAGGTTAGTGGAGTCACCTCTTCCAAACCAAAACTCTCAGAGTCCTGACAAACTCTCAGTATTTATAGTCTAAATGTCCCCTTATTATCCTTGCTTCTCTGTATGTTCTCAATAAGCTACAGGGTTTAGTCAGCTGGGCTGCTGACTAATCAATGACAACAAATGCAGAACGATGACCTCCTGGGATGACTGACTTCATTTTTATTCAAAGCAACTTTTTTTTTAATTTGTCATAAATGAATTACAACAACTTAGGTCATAAGTGGATTTGAAATCATATTAAACCTACATACAAAGTGCTATAGCTTTCACCTGTTAAAAAAAAATCATTTTTTAATTAAAAATTTTTAAACTTTCCTGAATTAAGAAAGAAAACTTTGGCATATCTTCAGTACTTAATGAGATATTTAGAAGAGCTAGTGAGCCACTTTGCTACACCAATGGAATTAGGAAGATAAAAGAGTATATAAGGCAGCTTCTTTCCACCCACCCCCGGTAGAATGTACATTTTTCTTGATCCAGTTCTGGTAATCATCTAAAAATTTTCACTATATATATTTCATCCAATGAATAACAAGCACTTTTTATATGCAAGGCACTATGAAGAATTTTTGCTTTCAAGAAACTACAGATCTAGTAGGGAAAGAGCCATGTACAAAATGAATACTATCTTTTATTAGACACTTAACTGCCACAAAAATGGAAAATAGTTTTGGAGGAAGAAATTTCCTGCTAGACCTAGTGGTCTTCCGTTTTCTCCCTCTTCTTCCAACTAAATACAGACCCCCGATTTATAAATAAGCTAAAAAGCCATTGGTTTGTGTCTATGTATGAAAGGGGGGATATATACACCATTCTCCCTACTTTACCAACCCACCACCACCTAACTCAGTTCATCTTCAGTTTTGTTCAAGGTTTCCTATATCATAAATGCCAGAAAAGCTGATGTTACACATATAAGAACAGATTAATACATTACTACAAACATGGATAAGTGTAAAAAGCTAAAATAATGAATTTAAAACCATAAGCTAAATAGTCATACTCCAATGGGAAGAGGAACACACCAATGACCCTGAAAGCCCAAGTACTTTTCCCTTAAATTTGTGCTTTAAAGTTTATGGAAATGCCTTCTACAAACTTGGCCAGCTGTTAGCATCTTCTAGATCAGTATTTTTCAAACTAGGCTACACCCTGAGGAATCTTGTTGATATACAGATTTTGATTCAGTTGAGGCCGAGACGATTTCTAACAAATTCCCTGATGATGCTGGTGCTGTTGGCTCCTCAAATTCACACTCAGCGCAGCAAAGTTCTAGAGATGGTTTAGTTTTGATCATGACTTATCTAAACAGAGGTGGTCTATTAACAGTCTCATTCTACATTAGATAGAACAAGAAGCGAGGAGTAGAAGGGCCAATGGCTAAAACTGGCTATCATAGGGTTTGCTTGTATGAAATTCAGTATTTATTGAATAGTTTCTGTATACAGAGCCCTGCCCTGAACAAGTTATCACTTTAGGGTTTCAAGTCTTCACATTCTCAAACCTGACATTTTGGTCAAGGCATTATCTGAGCTTCCCCTGACACAGAGCTGGGGGAAATTTTTTCTGTGCACAACACTACTTTAAATACGTTGTTCTTCAATAATCTGTAAGGCACGATCTCAATTTTGCTCATCATCTAAAAGATGGGGAAAAGTAAGGAAAGTAACTTGCTCAAGGTCATATACTGCAAGAGGCAGAACTATGTTTGGAACTAGATTTCTTAGGCTCCAAGGCCCACACCTTTTTTACTATGTGACACTGCCTCCCTAAACACTTAATTAAAAAAAAGCAGTTGTATCTCTGGAAGATGAATTTTTACATTTCTATCAGCAATGAGATTAGAACTCATGCTTGTGAACAGATGGGAGCCTTAGCATCTAACAATTATTTTTATTAAAAATTTCATAAAGTTCTGAATTTCCTTGAGAAATGAACATGTATCCATTTCCCAGGATATAATATTAAAACCCTGCAGCAAGCCTGAGGGCAGCACTAATGTGTTAATGGCTTAAAAAATGATTCCAATGTCTGCATGCCCCCAGGCCTAGGGCGTTTATTACTAGATGCCATAGGGCTCTTGGGATTTCTTTTGCTTTGAGGAGAACTAGCAGGAACAACCCGGGGGTTTGAGGACTGAGACTGCAAAAGGGATTTCTGCAACTCCAATGCAAAATGATAGTCTGCATGTTCCGGCATCTTCCATACAGCTACCAGAGATCCACACTTTTCACAGGGTACTTGGTCCTCATTAGCTGGAAGACTCCGTGTAGTAGTTGTCTTCTGAGCCACCTCCAGACCAGGCTTGGAAATTAAAGAAGCAAGCCTGCTCGGGCCATTCTGGGCCAAATCCCTCTCTTTAGAAATTGCTTTAGAGGAATCTAGTTTCGAAACCTCTTCACAGAAACAGGCAGAATCTGGATATTCTGTTGGAAAACAGTTTGGTAACTCTTGAGGGCTAGACTGTGGATTTTGTGGAGAAATGAAAACTGAAGGATTATTAAGCTCTTTCTCCTTCAGAAGTAGACTTTTCTGCTTAAAGAAGGGCTCAATTCCTGTAGTATGACTGGTTTGGAAAGGTAACGAGGGTTTCAGTGGTGAATTGCTCTTGGGGACCTGGGTAGTGGCAGTAAGAGATGAAATTGAAGCTTCTTTGACTTTCTGCTTTTCTGCAGCTTTTTGGAAGAATGATTCCAGAGAAGTGGTTGCTTTCTTAGTGGCTGTCACTGATGGGCCACTTTCCTGGGTCTTAGCTTCTGGACTGGTAATTGGCACCTTTGACAGAGAACTTGGGTCGTTGCTCAAGAAGACAGTGATGTCTGTGCAAGATGAAGGGGCAGAGGCAGAGAACTTGGTAGCACAGAGGAAAAGCATTGTGAGGGGCGGGGACCTGTGTGGAAAGTAAAGGAACAAGATTAGCACCAGCTCACAGATTAGATTTGTGAATTGTTGGGATTCTGGTTTTGACACAAGGGGAAATTGGTACTGCATTGATTCTCAAACTTTAGGGTGTATCAGATTAGTACAGATTCAGTAGACCTTGGATGGGCAGAAAATCTGCCTTTCTAACAAGTTCCTAAGTGATTCTGATGGTGCTGATCTATGACCACATCTTGAGAATCATTGATTGGATGAACATCTACTAGGCACATATATGCAAGTTGGATCCCTTGGCAGCTAGGTAGTATATTATTGTTTTCACAAGATAATTGCTGCAGAGTTGCTATAATTCAAAGTTAGGGCAAGAAATTTTACTCAGGGCAACAAAAAAGTTTTAGAATATTTATTAGACTGGAAAGCCTCTTGAAAAAACCCTCTTACCCATTCTCCTGTTTTTAAGCAGGCACCACCTAACCCTAATGCTGACAGACTTTTACCTCTGGAATTTCTGGAGAATGAAATTTCATGACGACTTTTGGTTACCTATCCTTGTCTCAAACATTTCAAGAAACTCCATTGTACAATTCCTCATTATGTCTAATTACCCAAATAAATTTCCACATGAGTTGAATTTCAGATGATGAAACGTGCTTTAAAATACAGATTAGTCCCTCAATGAAGTAAAGAGTAAATGCTATTTTAAAATTATTAGGTGAAGAGTAAATGCTATTTTAAAATTATTATGATAGTATTTTACTATCCTTCAGTTTCATGCTTGGGGATAGTTTCATAATCAGGTAATTTTGATGCCTCCCTATCATTAAGATTCATGCTCTTGGTGGCAGTCACTATTATAATCTATCAATTTCTAAGGTTTCATATGAACAATTATCATTTGGTTCAGTAAAAATGTTCAATTTTTGAAAATAAGCAAATACACCATGAAGAAAAAGTAAATTATTTTAAGGACAAACCCTCTACTAGAGATCCCATCATATTATAAGTCTCTACATTTAACCGTAGTGGCCCATACATTTAGATAAGCAATAACTTAGGTGGTTAAATAAACTTTTATTTCTTATATCTACAATAAAGATCTATAAATAAACAACCAATTTATATTTTTCTCAATTATATTTCCATTGTGAACTTGGAATACTTTTTTCAATGTAATAATCTATGTTAAATAAATAAAGGATTCCAATAATGAAAATAATATCTGGACAGTAAATGAACACACCCCAGTATATATTTGGTTATATTTCATGCCCAAATAAGGTTTATTAATATATGACATTTGGTGGTATACCAGTGGACCTTCTGAGTTGGGTGTTAGATAGAGATTATCAATGAATATAGGTCACTTTCATTATTAAGTAGAACAATTAAGTAGTTGAGAGAATTTCCAAAATGTACTGTATTCTTGAAACTTAAATTCTGTACTCCCAAGTGCAATTGGTTATTCTTCTGACAATTGCAAATTGATAAGGGCAGGGATAGTATTGGTTCACTCTGCCTTTCAAACATGCCCCTGAGAACTGGAATGTACCAAAAATAGGCAGCCTGCAGCAGAGCTGCCTTTGTTTCTGGTGTTTCTACTGTGTTCTCTCCCTGGTGCATGACCATTCCCCTCTGTAATAGGTCCTGCTAGCCATAGTCACAAAGAAACTACGCTAGCTGGAAAGCTTATTGACCCACTAATTTTAGAGCAAGATAGGGTATGTGACTCTTCTAAGATGAGCTAGAAAGAAACTCACCATTCACTTTGGATTCCTGAAGTATTACAGTTCCTGATGACAGCAAATGCATCATGGCTCATCTTGTGAGCATCATAACGGGTAAGGGCACAGCAGCGGCGCAGACTGCTGAGACGTTTATCTCCTTGTACACGAATACTTACAGCCAACTGGGTGGCTACCCTGTCATTCTGTGAATATAAAAGAATGGAGACTAAAACTAAAGTTACTGTAAGCATCTGGATTCTATGTACTGAACTGAGTGAGAGGAAATTAAAAGAACCAAGGCAATAGAATGGTTTGGAAATAGTCAAGTTTAATTTAAAATTTTAAATATGTTTATGTAATTTCAGGGTATAAGGAGAAATTGTAGAAGACATAATTTGAATGATGGAATATTAATATATCTAGAACATTTTGACAGGTGACGGGAACAGGACAGAATAAATGAAAATGGACTCTCCTGAAAGTTCTGTGTTTTGGTGTGTGTGTGTGTGTGTGTGTGTGTGTGTGTGTGTGTTATATCCATGCAGAAAGATTATAACAAATACCTACAGTACTATATCTTGTAACTGAAGGGCTCATGTAAGTAACTGAAAGGAAGATCCAAACTAGGAAGTTGAGACTGAGTAGTGGATCTATTCTTTAATCTGCCCTGATGCTCTTATGCTTACTAAGAGCAGAAGTTTCCACTAGTACCTCCTTCTTACCGCCAATCTCTAGAAAGTACAGTTTATAGAGCCTGCCTCTAGAGATTTACTTTTCAATTCACTTCTGGTGAAGTCAGAGCATCTGAATACTGTTAATGTAGAGCAAACTAAGAAATAAAGGCCAAAAGGCAGAACTATAAGAAAGTGAAAAGTCGACATAGGGATCCCCTCAAAATCAAAAGATGTTAGTGAGAAGAAACACCCCTAAGGCAAACAAGCCAAGAGCAGCAATAGATTGTATTTTTCTACATTTTATAAATACAAGTCATATAGATTTATATATTTTGAGATATTCAAAATTGGTGATTAAAAGGGAGTCCTTGTTGACTAAAACCATTCAACTATAACTGAATGCCTACTATATTTCCAGCCCTGTCTAGAAATACAGGATAGAACAAAATAAAGTCCAGGCCCTCATTGATTTGATCTGGTAGTAGGAGCTACAGATAATAAAGTAGACATGTAGTAGAAATGACTACAAAGTGCTATGGGAAAAAACAGAGTAAGGCAGAGAGTGGTAGAGGCTGCTGATGTCATAGGGTAATTGGAGATGGTGAAATTTAAGTAGAGATTTGAATAAATTGAGGGAGCAAATTTTAAGAACACAAGAGCAAAGATTCTCCAGGCTGAACAACAAGCATTAGAATGCTAAGGTGGGTTTGCTTGGTGTGTTAGATAAAAGGGAAGGAGGCCAGTAGAATGTAGGCTAGAGCACGGTGAGTAAGGGGAAGAGAATATGTGATGTGAGAAAAGTAGCCAAAGACCAAATCATATTGGTCATTACGAAATAAAAAAGAAATCCACACACGACTTAAGTATAAAGGGAAGTCACTGGAATATTTTAAATGATGAAGTGACAGGATCTTCTATGTCCAAAATTTTTGGCATAAAGTCCTTAAACTTAAAGATAGATTAAATTTCAGGATCTCTACATTGTTGCATATACCAGGTAACAAAGTAGGAAGAACATTCCTAGGGGCTTGTAGAGATGAGAAGGAAGCGACACCTAGTGGGCAAAGTCAAATAGGCCCATAACAACTGGGATCATCTCCCTCTTTGTTACCTATCAAAAAACAAATATTCATCACCAATTCAGTTAAAAGGAGGCAAATATGTAGTTTTGGATGATTCCTGACAGTATACAATTGACTTGTAGGACTCCCAGATGTTTAAACAAGAGAGGATATATCAAACAACACCATCAGGAAAGTAAAATGAAAAGAAAAAACCCACACACTGGGGAAAAAATTGCAAATTAAATAACTAACAAGGGATATGTACCCAGAATATGTAAAGAACTGTTAAAACTTAATAATAGACAACCCATTTCAAAATTGGGCAAAGGATCTTGACAGACATTTCTCCCAAGAGGATAAGAAAAAGGCCAATAAGCACCTGAAAACCATAATAATACACCACTTCACACCTACCCATATAAATAGAAAACTGATGTAAAATAGAGAACAACAACAAGGATATAGAGAAATTAGAACCCTCTTATATTGCTGTGAATGTAAAATAGTGCACCAACAGTTTGGTAGTTCCTCGAAATGTTAAACATAGGGTTACCATGTGACCCAGCAATTCTGCTCCTAGGTATACAGAAGCAAGAGAAATGAAAACCATATGTCTACATAAAAATCTGTACAGTAATATTATTCAAAATAGCCAAAAAGTAGAAACAATTCAAATATCCATTCACTGATGAATGGGTAAACAAAATGTGGTATATCTGTATAATAGATTATTCAGTTACAAAAAAGAATAAAGTACTGATACATACTACAATGTTGGTGATTTTGAAAATACTAAGTTTATTGAAAGATTTCAAGCCAGGCACAAAAAGGCCATATTCTGTATTAGTACACTGATATGAAATGTCCAGAATAGTAAGCCTATAGAAATAGAAAGGAGACTTAGTGGTAGCCTAGCAGTGGGGGAGTAACTGCTAACGGGTATAGGATTTCTTTTTTGGTTGATGAAAATGTCCTTAAATTGATTGTGGAACAGTTGAACAACTCTGAAATATACTAAAATTTCTGAACTGTAAACTTTGTAAATGGGTAAATTTTATGATATGTAAAATATATATATCAATAAAGCTTAAAAAAGAGAGAAACAAATCATCAGCTATAAATCTTTGATTTAATATTCTGTCTCTAAAACTCCCAGTACCTCCTTAGCACGTGAATTCTGTTTAAGTCCAATAATTTATAGTCTGACCCCTGAAGGTCTTGCTTACTGACTCTGTACTCTGATGAAGAGCCACCGTGGAGTCAGGGTTGCAGGAGTAGTTAGATAAGAAATATACAAAAAAAGTAAGGCCAATGGTAGTGAGGGAGAAAGGGGTAGGTCAGGTCTTATGTTCACAGATCCAGGCTTTCAAAGATCATGTTGAGTTTTATGGCAGTGTTATGGAAGAACATAAAAGATTTCTTAAAATTTCTTAGCTAGTATCTTTTTGTAATTTTATTTCTATTCCATAAAGTAAAGTATTTAAACTGGTATTTAAATCCCAAAGCTCACCCAAGGAATAAAGAAAATCTTACCCGGACCCACTTTCCCCTCCTGCCTCAGCTACCACCCCAACTCTACTATCACCCCCTTCCCTCCCGTCATGACACTTTTCCCTTTTCCCATCCAGGTGTTGGACCAGGCGGTCTCCACTTCCACCCTGTACCCCTTCCTCCCCAAAATTAAATAGAAAAAAAAAATCTTACATCATTTCGGTCCTTGGTTAGTCTCTCCTCTAGTTCCTGGGCTAATTGCAAAAGCCACCATTGTACCTAAAAAAAAAAACACTGATACTTTAATTTTTCATTTAAAAACTGTAGGTTTATTACAGAACTAGATGGTGGATTTGTTCAGTTCTTCCCCAAATGGTAGTGTGCAAGAAAGATTCTCCTATAACCAAAGAATCAAAAGATCGTAGAAATCTTCAGTATTCTGACCCATGCTAGGTCAAGATTTTAATTTTTTTTTCCTTCTGTCATGCCATCAGGCAAACTCTAGGCATGATCTAGCTCTGAAGAAAAAAAAAAAAAAAAAGACACAAACTCAAGGCACAATATCCTAGGCCTTCCAAGTTTCCACCTACCAAAAAATGAGTAATTCCATTTCAAACTTCAATCAGTCCCATTTATTTCTTTTTAGATGGAAAAAAATCATTAAAACTAGTCAATTTTCAACACAAAAAAGAACTTCTACTTCCTTCATACTTTATAGCATAAAGGTTCCATTTAACTTATTAAACCTTTGCAGCTACCAAAACCTACCAGCTCACCCCCTTAAAAAGTTCTGTCAAGAATGCCTGTCTACCTGTTCTCGAGTAGCCAGAGCCGTTTTTCCTGGGAAGTTCTTGCTGCAGCCAATGGTTTTGGGTAGTTGCCTGGGTTTAACTGGATCATGTTCAATCCCACGGCACATGGCATATAGCCAAGACCTAATAAAACCAGCAAAAATGTTTAAGGTGAAAGCAAATGATGATTTTTGTTAAAACAAAATGCCTATATTATACTACCCCTTTGTCCTTGCCGTGAAAAAGGAAAAATTTGTCTAAATTACATATACCTCACCTCTGACAGAGTCCCTTCCCAATGAATTCCAGTGCAACATATTGCCAAGGAGAGGAACACTGGTTGTGCTTTCTAAAGCCAAGTCATCATTTGTATTTTTGGAAAAGTGCCAAGGAAGCCACTGATTTATACCCCCAAGTTTTTTGATGCTAAAACTAAATACAAAAATTTGGAAATATCAGCATCTAAGCATACACAGATGATGTATATATCCAAGATTCAAAGTAACAGTTCCTATTTATCAATCTATTTAGGTACATAAAAAAACTACTCTAAACTAATAGGCCATAGTGATCTAATATTTTCAAGCAAAGAGACCAATGAAATTACCCCGGGAACAAATGCTAACCCAAAGATAGGTCTAGATTTTACTGGATGCTTTTGTCTATATTTGAATTTAGCATCTTTATAAAGGTTAATATTGAAAAGTATTAGGAACCACTTACCCATTCTTCTCCCCAAAATGACTCTGGAGCTGGGATTCAGTGAACTGGGTCAGTTCACCCATGTATTCTACCCCCAGGATTTCAATGACAGAGGCCCCTAGCTTTCCTCCGAGACTACGGCTAACAAACAAGACAAAGAATTTATAGGTCACATCCTAAATATTGAGTTAGCAGCAGATAGATATAAGACATTTTGCTTGTGTAAGTAGCTCTCCAGAAGGTTCAGGGAAAATGAGAGTACATATTGGTCTTGTAGACTATTAATATTCTAACATAAGACTAGATGATTCAGATATTCTGGGAGTTAGGACCTGGGAAGATCAATAGCAAAAACAAAAGATTAAAGTCACTAATTAGTCATCAATTCAACTGTTTATAAAACTTTCAATTGTATAGGATCTACTGTTCCATTTACGGATTAAAATTCCAACTCCAAACAAATCTCATCCACAGCTAAAAACTTTTATATTTAAGAATGAAGTTAAAAATCTTCAGTGTGGCCTTTGAGGCTTCCTATAATCTGTCTTCAACCAATCTTTTCAATCTTCTTTCCATTACTTATCTTCCTCAATATGCTCCAGTTCAACTAGTTTTGTCCCAGTTCACCGAAAATAGCTCATACTTTCTCCCTCTTTGTTTTCAAAACATTCTCCAAATCAATATTGCTCTTCTATTCCAATCTGACTCTCCAAATTGTGCCAAATCTCAAAACAAAGCCATGCCTTTTGTGTAAATCCTCAGATTACTCTTCTATGAATTTTGGTAACTACCTACATAATTCATTTAGCAATTACATATAGTCTTATGATAGCACTTTCACTGTTGCTTTGAACCATTATTCTTGTTCCTTCAACAATTTTATAAGCCCTTGTCAAGGACACATAATTCGTAGGCACAATCTAGTTATTCATTTTATTTGGCTTTTTCTCTCATGCCTAGTTTGGGGGCAGCTCAGTAGCCCTGAACACCTTGATGTGACATTAGGAGAAAAGAAGTATATTGCTATTTATTTTGATATTTTATTCAAGTAACAGACTTGAATAAAAAGCCTAGAGGGAAGATAAACGTACAGCTAAAAATCAGTTCATTTTTTTTAAATTCAGGATTAAATATTTTCCACGGATAATCCAGAATTAAGTTTTATTAAGAAAAATCTCGTGTTATTCAAATTTTCTGTGTTATCGCCCTCCTACTTCACTGGTACCTATTATTCCTGACTCCAGGGCTTCATAAGAAACAGAAGAAACTACAACCGGAGAGTGCTTTCACATGTATGTGAGTAAAATTTAGATGCTCCCCGAATACTTACATTTTGCTAATAGGTATGTGGCTGAAGAGTTGTGGGACTGACCCATGTGAGACCAGGGTCTGGCGGTTGGGCTTGTTTAGTCCACAGGCCAGTTTTGCCAGGACCTGGAGCATGGAAAGTGTAAAAACCTCATTAACTGCCAACACCCACGCAGAGATTTGATGAATATTAACATACATGTACACACACAGACACAGCTTAAGGGCTGTAACTAATGCTGTCCATATTAAAAACAAAAACAGAAACTCAAGGCATCTCTAAACCTTGGTGTCCCACAACATCCTCAGTGGAAAACGTGACCCACTGTCATTATCTTCATTGTTCTTTCCACATCTTCCATTTTCAGTTTTCCTCTAGTCATTTTTTCCACCCACTTCAGGCGGGTAAAAGGCAGAGAAGCTGCAGAAGAAACTTAACATGCATTTCTTAATATGCCCATAGGAAAATGCTGAAACAAACTTGTTTTACCATACCCCATTTATTTACATTTCTTGATTAATGGTTAGTCCGTTTTGAGTCCTAGATTTAATAAACATTGCCATAATTTAGTATAACTGAGAGAGAATGGGCTCAGAATCATCCTCCAATAGCAAACACCTTATATTATGAAACAAGGCTTCAAAAAAAAAATTAATCCAAAGAATAAGGTACTTCAGCATTGTCATTTTGCAAATTAAAATTGGTAGGAAAAGTATAAAATCATTTTTAAATTCATCAGATTCTCTGGAACGTCTACCAGGCAACAGTCAGTCTGGTTTAAGCTACTACAATGAGACTTTTGTTTCCCCTACCTCCACCCAACCAGAAAACAAAACAAAACAAAACTCTGCTGGGTAGTTTGGCATCCTTCCTCTTACTGGAAGCAAGGGGTGAAGGTAGTAACCAATAATCAGTCACTGCCCAGACACTGAACCCAGTCAGAAGGGGATGAAGATCCTAGGCCCTCCCTGTACTTTAATCAGAAAACCAGTTACACTGCTCCTGAATTATTGAGGGTCATCTGTATTCCCTAAATCAGAATAGTCCAAATTAGTAAAATTTTACTATTCTATTTCTCCTATTGCTTTCATTAGGAAAGTGAGACTAGGCAAAGCATAAAATACCCAGGCCATTCCACATCAGAAATGATATTCAGGAAGTAAAAAGAAAATAAATAGGTTTATACATAAAATTCAAATACTAAAGACTAGCCTCCTCCTTTCTATAGTTAGTTC
Organism: Cynopterus sphinx; assembly: GCA_030015415.1. Taxonomy (NCBI): domain Eukaryota; kingdom Metazoa; phylum Chordata; class Mammalia; order Chiroptera; family Pteropodidae; genus Cynopterus; species Cynopterus sphinx. Next base: position 47,628,645 of record CM057386.1, on the reverse strand, counting down.
AGTCATTAAGGAACTATATATTGAATGCAACTATATAAATAAGTATTTTCTTCAAATTTTTCAGCCTGCTTCTTAGGAAAGTACATGTTCAATATCAATTCCTATGTTAAAGAATTATTTAGGCTTTTATTTAGAATTCAAAATTAATTTTAAATAGAAACCCATTTCAAAGTATATGTGTAATCATTTAAATGTCCCACTCGTTTACGTCCTTGCTGTATTTAACTATAGCTATCTATGTTTCTCTTTGAAATCTACCATTAGCCTTCACCTTATTGTGTGAAATTCCAGCTGAACACTGAAAACCAGTCTGCCTCTCTATGGCTGCTCTCATTTCTTCCACAATCACTGCTCCCACGGTGAGCTGTAGGTCTGGAGAGTTGGTGTTTTCAATCTGAAGAGAATCAAGCCATTGCAATAAGCCTTGTTTTCGCATCTCCTCTGAAAAAGTTGAAAGGTCATGTTTAGACGCTTTTTTAAATCAGGATTTTATTTGGGGTTATCTATTACAGAAATGCTTAGATTTCAAGTACTTTAGATATGTATGTTGTCACAAAAACTGGCAGCCATTTTAGAAGACTACTCAATACTCAGATCAATTTCTCCTTCATACCGATTCAAGCAGCCTTAGCTTCACTGTGGGCTGAATTTTATGGTTTTAACATTTTTCTTTTTAATGCCTACAGCACCTGGTATTCCTTGGTGGTCTCCTATCCGAGTACTAACTAGGCCCGACCCTGCTTAGCTTCCGAGATCAGATGGGATCAGGCACGTTCAGGGTGGCATGGCTGTAGATTGAACTTTATGGTTTTAATATTTTATATTATCTTTCATGACCTATGATTTAAAAGTACATGTTTTCTCGCTCCAGTTCTCCTGAACAGTCTTTCTCTTTCCCTTGCATATTCCCAAGAAATCTATTGTTATTCAGTTAGAATATGTTCAGAATTAACTCATGCTTCAGTATAAACTTAAGTTAGTATGTAGTATATATTTTCAGAGGCCAGTTCCAATTGAGTTCTTTAAAATCCCATCAGGGTCACTATGAGACTCAGTCTCCTGACAGACTATTTAAATTAGATGTATTTGGACTCAAGTCTTTGAAAATATCCAATTTAGAGCCAGTCACAATTTTGAAAAAGCACAAAAAATGATTATATAGCAGGGAATCAGATATATATGAAATACAGACATGCTGGTTTTAAGAGGCAGTAATGAGGTATGAACAAGGCAAGGAAATATACTCAAAGTATCTTGCAGTAGAGTGAAGGTTCACATGTAGAGAAGAGGAGGAAGATGAGCACACAGAAGGAAATATTTTCCAACAATTTTTTAAATTAAATTTATTGAGGTGATGTTGGTTAATAAAATTATATTGGTTTCAAGTATACAGTTCTATAACACATCATCTGTATATTGCATTGTGTTCACCAAAGTCAAATCTCCTTCCATCACCATGTATTTGACCTCCTTTACCCTTTTCTACCTCCCCCTTAATATTTTCCAACTATTCATGACCGCTGCTTTTCTTTGCTGACTTGTTTTCCTCTTCTAATACCCTAATTGTGGATACTGAGCAACTGTCTCCTCTTTGTATATATGCTTTTTCTCTTGGTGAACTGGTACTGGCTTATGTTTCAGTTTGTTTATACTGAGTACCTGCAAATCTTAATCTCAATCCTCAAACTCTTAAATGCTAATCCCTTATCTCCTCCACCTCCCTACAAAATAAATCTTGAATTTTTCATTATAATTTCAAACTAAATATAACTAAAACCAAGCTTTATCTTATCTTTTTCCTCAAAGGTCTCTTTCTCGAAACAACTCTCTATTTCTATTAAAGGTTTAAAATACAAATAATATTGTCTTTTTTATCTTTCATTCCTTTTATTTAGTGAACAAAGCCCTCTTTAAATTTTGCACATATTCATTGCAACCCACCCAATTATTTTATTCTTTTCTTCATTCTTGCCTAGACCACCTCAACTTCCAAACCACCTTCTCCCGGGATGCATTCTTCACAATGCCCACAAATTAAATATTTCAATGCCCATGTTATCAATCTGATCCCCTGTTCAAAATTCTCATTGGCTCCCTCACACCTACAAAATAAAGTATGAACTCTATAAACTGACATTGAAGACCATCTGACCTTTTCCATTTATCTTCTACAAATCCCAAATTTATTATATAATTACAGTTTCCTGAACATACTTTTTCTACCTTAAGATATCACTTATTTTATCTCCCTGTTCTTACTCCTTAATTCTGGTCTTCTCTCCTTTGCTTAAATAAATCTTATCTATACTTCAGGGCTTATCTCAAGTCTCATCTATTCTGAGGTCCTCTCCAACTATTTTAGTTAACCTTGGGGAGCCCCACTAAAGTCTTTCAGTTCTTCTCTGTAACAAGTGTAGCATAATTGTTAAAAGAACACACTCTACAGTCAGGGCAGTTTCAAATATTGGCTTTGCAACCTACTATGTGACTTGGTTACATAATTCTCTAAGCTTTGGGTATTGTTTATAAAATAAGGATGAGAGTACCGGACCTCACCAGATTGTTATGAGGATTAAAAGACGTGTGTGTGTGTGTGTGTGTGTGTGTGTGTATTTATTTATATGTATTATATAAAATATATTTATATATATAAAATATGTATACTTAGTTAACAAAGTTCCTTAGCACAGTGCCTTGCACATATTAATAATAATAAATATAACACCCTGCATTTAAAACCATTTTTTAGTAAATGCTAGGTTTGGAAAATAATTTCTTGAAATTATGGAGTTTTCTGAACTTTTTCTTAACTAGAAGAGGTAAGTTTTCTCTGCTTTAGAGTTTTTCATTATTGCTCTTATTAGGTAATATTGCAATCGCATTACTCTATGTCCATGTCAATTGAAAAGGACAACAGAAGTTAAGCAGCATTGTTTTATTTATTTTCTCTAGTGGATCAAAAGAATTTATAAAATTTTGGGGTTTTCTTTGATATACTTGTGGTGGAGTAGGAAGAGATTCAGGTACTTTTTGGTGAAAAATACCCACTAAAATGAGAAAAGACTTTCCTTTTCCTATTGAACTATCTTATCTCTGGGTACCTTTGTAGAAACCAATTGACCAAAAAAAATGTGAGGATCTATTTGTGTACTTTCTATTCTGTACCATTCATCTATATGCCTCATAACAATACCATGGGCCACTAGTTACTATAAATTTAGTTAAATCTTAAAGTCAGGTAGTAGAAGTCTTCCACTTTAATTATTTTACAAAGTTGTTTAGCTATGCCACATCCTTTGCATTTCTGTACAACTTTTAGAATCAGTTCGTCAATTTCTACAAAATCTAGCAGAGTCTTTGGAAGGAGATGCAATGAATCTGTAGGTCAGCTTGGGGAGACTTGAGGTTTAATAACATTTAGTCTTTTGATCCATGCGCATAGTATGTCTTTCCATTGATTTCATATTCTTTAATTTTTCTGTGATGTTTTATAGGCTTCACTAGTTTTCAAATATATTGTTCAAATTGTCTCTAATAATTTCATGATTTTAATGCTATTGCAAAGGATACTGCTTTTTAAATTTTGATTTCCCACTTTTAATTTTAGTACATAGAAATACTGTTGATTTTTATATTGACTTTGTTTCTGCAACCTTGCTAATCTCACTTATTTTAGTATTGTGGGTGGGGGAGATAGGGGGTAGATTTCCTAGGATTCTCTGTAAACATGGTCATGTTACCTGTAAAGAAAGTTTACTTCTTCCTTTACATCTGAATATATTTTATTTCTTCTTCTGTTCTGATTGGGCCATCTTGTATCTGCAGTATAATGATGAATAGAACTGGCATAAGAGTAAGTGTTGATGACTTGTGCCAAGACTTCAGGGTTAGACTGATAAACCTCTAGCTAGACTCTACAACTCCAGGGACCATAATTACAAAAAAGAAACCCCTGTACTTGATAACAGGTGTGCCTTCCAAGCATCATCAGGCTGCTGGCAGAATTTATCATCTTGCAGCTTGTGGAACTGAGATCCCTGTTTTCTTACAGGCTGTCAGCAGAGGGCAACAATCAGAGCCTAGCCATGAGCCTTCACCAAAGGCCTTCTAACATAGCAGCTTCTTCAAAGCTAGCACAGAGTCTAAGTCCCATAACTCTTATCTTTGACAGTTGATTTATAATTTTTTTATGCCACTACTGTTTCATGTTGTATGCATTCAGAAGATGTTCAATATGTGCTTAGAAATGGATTAAGAGAAAGCAAAAGGAGGAGAGAACAAATGAGTTCCTTAGTTAACACGAACTAGTTAAAAATGTCCCTGAAGGAAAAGTTTTCACTCTGGCAGTTTTGAGTATTATTTTAAAATAATCCTTCAACTTAAACTTTCCACACATGTAACTGTTTTGGAAACATGCAACATGGCTGAGCAGGACTGCTAGCTTCGAACCCATTAAGAGACAGGATGGTGAAAGTTATATGCACCTAGATCAGCTAATTTCTGTTATCAGCTTTTTGTTGCTATTGCACACATCATATAGTATGAAGTATCATAAACTATATACTAGACATTTCAATGTTCTGAACACTATAAATAATAATATATCACTGCATCTGGAAGCTTAATATTTAAACCAGACACACTAAAGCAACAGATGCATAAGACATAGAAATAAGACTTTATCTTTATAAACATTGGCATTTTAAATAAAATTGTACATAGGTGACAAGGATGGGTGCAGAAGAGGAACATGTCCATTTGAGTCATTATTTGACCACCAACAAAGGTATATTCCACCATCTTCAACCAGATTGCTGTTTGACAATGAGTTTCAGCCAAAAACCAGTGTAATGTGAATTGATAGTTCTTATTCTGAGGTATGTGGGTTTCTGAGTGTAAATTCCTTGAAAACTGCACAAAAAAATTGTCTTATATGTCAATACATATTTTTCTGAGACAAACAAGGATCCAGAACTTTCAAAAGATTTTCAAAAAGATATGTAGCCCTCAAAATAACCTTTAAAAAATGAATGATTTAAAGCATTATAAAACAAATTCCAAATGTTTATTTAAATAAAATGTCACACAATAAAATGTGGTACACAAAGCTAAGACCAAAGAAAACCTTCCTTATTATGATCAGTAAATTTCTGCCTCTGGTCCCAGAATAAAGAAATCATGACATTTTTACAATTAAATGGTTATGTACCATAACTGCCTCCTTTAAGTGACACATTTTTATTGTTCATTGTATCTTCTCTAAAGAACAAAAGGATCTGCAGCCTCAAGCTTGATAAATTCTCCTACCTCAGGATCAAAGGATAAACTAATTTCTGAATGGCTGTTTCCATAAGCTACCCCGGGCAGTTCTAATACAATCCTTCAACACAACTTATTAAAAGCATATCATACAACTGTTCAACAACAAAAGGCAACTTTAACATCTTACATCTTGTCTTAAAACATGAAACCCATGGGATATTCACCACTCTAACTAGAAATCAGCTAAACTCTCTTGGAGTTTTTTCTGGATAAATCTGTATTATTTCCACAAGTAATAGATTATCTTTCCTCCAAGAAGAAGTTAACTTGCTACATATTTGTATCCATACAGTTTCCTTTTGGCTCAAGCCCAGCATTCAAAGTTTTTGTTTTTGTTTTTTATTGAAAGAGCTCTTTGAGGTAAGAATGATGTTACAAAATAATAGCTCTAAAAGTACATGTTACAGATAAAGGGGAGAGTAGATACACTGTTTTAAATATAGCCATGATCAAAAGTAGTAAAAAATGTCTAGGAATAAAGTGTAGACACCCTGCTGAAAAGCTTCTAGATATAGAATTCTTTGTTCTGGTAGATCTAGCTGGATTCCACTTTCATAATATTTGATTTAAAAATATATAAGACCCAGATTGTCTTAGATATGGTATCTAAAATCCTCATAATCTAATATGACCACAAAGCAAGTTTCTATTGCTTTAATTTTACTCTAGACTAAGAAAATATTTTTAACCATCGAGTACATTTTAGTTTTTAGACTACTTTCATACAAATTATATCACAAGTTTTGTCAGGTATATGAAGTAAATAAAGATGAACTCATAAAAATCATTCCCCTACACATCAATACCTAAGTAGAAAATAGGAAAAAATGTAAAATCACAATAACAATAAAAAAATTAAAGCATCAAGGAATTAACATAATGAATGCACAAGATCTTTATAGAAAAATATAAAACTTTAATAAAGGCATAATTGGATATAATAAAAAGTGAATATTGATTCCTCCTTCACACCTTACACACACACACACACACACACACACACACACACACACACACACAAATGGATTGAAAAATCTAAATTTGAAAGGCAAAACAATAAAGCTTCTAGAATAAGACAGAATAATTTCTTCATGACTTTGAGGTAGGTAAAGATTCTTAAACAGGATGTAAAAAATACTATCTATAAAGAAAAAGATAAATTGGACCAAATCAAAATTAAGAACCTCTGTTCATCAAAAGCCACCATGAAGAATGAAAAACAAGCCACAGACCAGAGATATCTGCAATACATATATTTGATAAAGGATTCCTACCCAAAATCTATAAGTCCTATAGATGAATGATATAAGACAATCTAACAGGAAATGAACAAAAGACTTAACCAGACACTTTATGAAAGGAGATATCTAAATGGTCAATAAACATACAAAAAGGTGCTCAATTTCATTAACACCAGGGACATGCAAACTAAAACCACAATGTGATCTCACCATATACCCTTCAAAATGGCTAAACTGCAAGAGAAAAAACAAATGTTGACAAGGATGTAGAACAGCTAGAATTCTCATATGCTGCTAGTGAGATTGTAAATTGTTACAACCATTTTGTAAAACTGGTAGTATCTACTAAAGCTGACTGTAGACAAACTAAAGCTTAATATCACCAAACCCTACAACTGAACACTTCTGATAAAATACCCAATAGAAATGCATATATTTGTTCACCAAAAGATATTTACAAAAATATTCACAGTAGCGCTATTCTTAGTAGCCCAAGACTGGAAACAATCCAAATATCCACCAATAGCAGAATGGGTAAATTGTGGGATAGTCATAGCAATTAGTAAACAAACTCAACTACATACAACAGAATGGATGAATCTCAGAAAGACATTATCGAGTTAATGAAGCCAGACTCAAGTATACACTGCAGAGTTTTTAATTTTATAAAGTTCATATACAAGCTAAATAGAAATCAGGACTGGTTACTATAGGAGCAGAGGAGAGGAATTAATGGTGACCAGAAGGGTAAGGCAAGGGTGGCTTCTAGGGTTCCGTTGTTATTTTTTGATCTGGGTGCTGCTTACATGGGTGGATTTACATTGTGAAAATTAGTCAAGGTATAAATACTTGCAATTTGTGCACATTATGTATATATCAATGAAAAGTTTAGATCTGGAATACTGGATTCCAGATCTCAGAAGGAGTAGAAACATTATAACAGGTAAATCAAAATTTTTTAACTTAAAAAAATCATGCAAGGGATATATTAATGAAGACCTAAAAAAAATGGCAAGATATGTTTATGGATAGGATAATTTAACATTAAGATAACTATTCTCTCTAAAGGTGTACATTTAATATAAATCCATCAGGATCTAATGTATTCTAAAATACATACAGAACAATAAAAGTTCATAAGACAATTTTGAAAAACAAAAGCAAGGGGAGTCCTTATCAAATATTATGACATACTACAAACAGTAATAACAGCAATGTATTTCCAGAGCAGGAGCAGACAGACTAATGGGATACTACAGAAACAGATCCAATTATATGTGGGAAGTTGAGAAAGAATGAATTGTTTAATAAATAATTGTTAGGAAAACTGGTTCACAATAAGAATAATAAAGTAGCTCACCAAATAAAAAAGTGAACCCCATATGGTTGAAAGTCCAAAAATAAATTATAAAGCAAATAGAAGAAAATGTAGAAAAATGTCATTGTAAACTTCTAGTAGAAATGGACATCTAAAACAAGATTCAAAATGCACAAACCATAAGTTCTAACACTGATAAACCAAAGAACTTTGTTCAACAAAAATATGGCATAAAAAAAGTTAATGAATGACAGACTTGTGATAAGTTATTTGCAATGTCAAAAATAGACAAGGGACCACTCACTAGGAAATACAAGGAACTCTTGCAAAAAAAAAAAAAAGAAAGAAAATCCAATGGAAATCCAAGATATAAATAAGCCATTCACAAAAGTAGAAACTCAACTGGCTAACAAGAATATGAAGGGATGCTCAATATTAAATAAATACAAACAAATAAATAAATGTAAACCCAAACTCCAAAATACAAAATACCACTTTATAGCCATCATACTAGCAAGTATTTTTAAATATTAGATAATATCAATTGCTTATAAGGATATGGGGGAAACAGAAATTCTTATGTATGGACAGGGGTCGGGGGTAGGGTAAACTGTTACTGTGATTCTGGGGAACAAATTGGCAGTTTTTAGTGAAACCAGTTATATATGACCCTATGACCTAGCAGTCCAGTCCTGAAAGTATTTCCCAGAGAAACCCTTGCATAGATTTAAAAGAGGATATAAACAGTAGGAAGTTAGATGCAACCAATAACTGCATCACTAGGAGTATGATTCGTAAACATGGTAGAGCTATCCCACTGATTACGCTGTAATTACTTAAAAGTAATTAATTACCTATAAATATAGCTACATAGATAGATCTATAAAGTCACCATTGAAAGAAAACTAGGAATGAGATCTATAACACAATACTATCTTTTAATTTAAAAGCACAAATTTACAAAGCACATACACAAAGCAACACTGTATAATTTATAAAGACATACACATATTTAAGAAGGTATACCAAGTATATCGGTGTGTGCCAAAAGGTATATAGGGGTGGGGAGGGAGTAGGGGGAATCACTATGAAAAAAGTAAAATAAAATAAGAGGCCTTGCACAGCCCATTGATGATAGTGTGCTATGAACGAATTAGAAATTTTGAGTGACTAAACTCCCTGTACCTGAGGACCCCCTAAAAAAAGCTCACCCTTCTTATGATGAAAAAACCAAGTTACAATAATATAAATTAACCTACAAAAGATGGAAGAGCTCAGTCAGCCTTCTATTAATAACTCTAATCTGCCTTAGTTATATCTAAAGGGAAACTTGATTTCATACAGATTTCACAAGCTTCTCAATATACCTGGAAAGACAGAGAATTTGTATATCCTTCCACATGAGTCCTTGTGATTCATTCAGGTTGTAGTTTAAGTTTCCTTTCAATCAATCCAAGAAGTATCAACGTGACCAAGCAAAGCAGTTTCCAAAGCCAGGAAGCAGAAGCAATATGATGGTATGGAAGTACCTTTCTGAACAGTCTCTTCTGCTGTTGTAGGACCTTGAGGCAACCCTTCAATGTAGGTGGTTGGCAACAAGTCTGGTGAGATAGGCTGGCCTTGTAGCTTTTGCAGTCTCTCTTGTACAGCACTGGTCAGGTCTACATAAGCCTCATCAATGCTGGCACGTTCAATCACAGCAAAACGAGACAGTATCTCCATTACTTCCACACTAGCTTCCCGGTATCTAAAAAGCATAAGCATCATACATGTAGGCAATTAATGGAGGCAACATTGAGACTGTGGGTCCTATCCTCTTCTTATGATGGCACAAAAATATAAATAATCAGTGCAATGTTTCCTTAAAGAGAGGAATGGCTTGTCAGATACGAAATAGTAACTGAACTAAAGGGATCAATGAACAGGCAGATGGTCAATAATAGAAACAAAGGAAAAGAAGAACCGTGGAGGTAAATCTTTTTAGTGCAACTCTAGCAGTACCAAGGTAGAAAGCATCCAGATCATGTTCATCTTTGTGACAAGGATCTCTCTGAAGATGAAGAAAAGTCAGACCAGTTTAACTAAAAAACACTGTACTATGATCACCTATTCCATTTATTATTTTCATATATGCACCATATAGTATTCTGCTGCTGCTGCTGCTTTTTTTTTTTTTTAAATAAGAGGTAACTTAAGGGAACACTGCACAGTACCCAAGTATCTGGTCTTCCACATGATGGTATTTCTCATTATAAAATAACATGAGGATTTTATACCTCAACGACGGTGAGTTTGGTGAACATGTGAGCTGGTCCTCCACATACACACACCAAACCAACCAATCGACCAAGTATAATCAATTTTGAATATACTAATAGTCAAATTATCAAATTGAAGATCAGCTCCTCGAATGTGGTGATGCATCTGGACAGGCAGATAGCCTTCCCCCAGGGGATACCAATCTCACCATATATTGTCTATTCAAACCGTAACAGGCAGCTCTTCTGGCTATATACACAGCTAATTTCTGTGGCAATATGTGGATGTTGTCTTTGTTTTGGACTTGCTATAGAATTTAAAGTAAGTTCTTTGTTCCTGATGAACCTATTTTATTTGTCACAAAAATGAAAATACTTGTACCTCTTCACTAAGACATGTATCAAAACTAGTATAAATGTTTAAAATATTCTCAAATAGGAGAATTAGAGAAAGGAAGAATTAGAGAAAGACTAGCCTTTTTCTTTTAATTATTATTTGGGCTGGATAGAAGATAGACCTTAAAGCAAAAAAGAACACAAGTGTGCACAAGAGTATGAGAGCATGATACATACATAGCAAGGAAAGGATGCTCTATTGTGGTAGTAGGTGTTCCTTCACAGTGTCTTGAGCAAATTACTCTACAGTATTTTTAAGAATATTTGATAAACTTAGTGTGTATATGTTTCTGGAAATCATATTTTTATAACTCAGTATCTCAGGTTAATTATTAAAATAATAATTTTAAATCACCAGGTCTTAATAACTCTGTGTTCTACAAAATTACTCCTAAATTTTCTAAAACTGTCTCAGTTCAAGAGTAAAATAAATACTCAAGTTTAAAGCTGGTGGTGTGTGACTTTGCAAAATCATACTCCAAAGTCAACTATATTTCTGGGAAGTTACATTGTCTTTACTAGCATAAAATTATATTCAATGTAATGTACCATATGTCCATTAGCTGAATTAATTCTACTTTAGGGTTAAGGTATTAACCTTCATTCATTCTGTCCTCTTTTCTGGCAATAATTTCAACGTGAGATTGGGACTACGACACTCCACCTTTAGATTTCCAATTCATAGGTGAATTCAGGAACATCTTAAGTCCCAAGTCAAAGCATGATCCCTACACATTACACCACACAATATAGTGTACTGTGAGAATGTAGACACTGAATCTGAAAAAAAAAAATTGAATCCTCAGTCTTCTTTCTAGCTGTGTGAACTTAAATTATTTAACTTCTCTAAACTTGTTTCCTATGTATGTATGTTGGGGGCGGGGCAGGTAATATTAGAACCTATTTTATAACAGTGTGTGATTAAGAGATATTACCTATGGAGAGCTTAACATAGTGCCTAGCATATGACATATACTCAGTACATACTGTTAGATTATTATAATGGCTGGGGCTTGTATCTACCTCTAATTTGACTATGCCTACACATGTCTCCCATTCCAAGGCTAACTTTCTAAAATTTGGGGAGAGACAGCTCAGTTGAAAAACAGAAAAGGTAATCTTTGAGACTGTCCAGTTCTGGCAAATAATTCTAGAATGTCAGTTCATCTCAGCCTTCTCTGGAAAAACTGTTTCACAGTCAATTTAATTGCTTCAAACATTTCAAGCTTGGCCTGAGAACATGGAAATTGATATTAAGTTTTAATTACAACAACCAATTTTTAAATAACTAGAAAATGAAAGGGTGTCAAGGGCAGCAATTGTTATAGGTTATAATGACTCTGAACCGTTTCTGAAATACAATATTAGAATCTGTTTTCATTTCACACAGAAAAATTAGTGGATCAAAAGGAATTTTTTCAGATATTAGTTTGAAATTTGAAACATCAGTTCCTAGCCTCATGGAATAATATTTTCAAGTCTTCTATTCTACTTAAACAATCATTTCTTCTTACTTGGTGAGGTTAGCTTTCCCACGGGACTCAAGAACTTGTGCCAGTAGAAGATCTGGGCATAACTTCTTAGCATCCTCTGCCCACATACTTCTAGTGACCCCAAATGCACGAGCTTCATAACTCACTGCAATTATTCTAAAGTTAGAAGAAAAGGAGAACAAAAACAATATTACATAATCACAAGCAGGAATAATTAATATTTAACATGAATACAGTATAAACTTAACAGTAGAAACTTTTTGGTCACAGTTACCACTATTTGGTCTCAAACACAGCAGTTCAGAAATCTCGAAAATAGGAACTAGCGTTGTGCATGCATTCTTATAGATGAAAACAGTAGTTGACAGTTACAATGATAAGTATGATACATACCCTCCACCCTTCCATGATTTGTACTGCACGACTGCACAAGGTTTATTCCTCAAATGAGGATTTTGCCGCTGCTCCACTTGAACGAAAAAACAGTCCATGTCCACTAGAGCAACTACCCGGTCCTGTCCATTAGCCATTTTTCTATAAGACAATATTTTATGGACAGTTAAAAAGGTTACCTAATCCAAAGTACCAAGGAAAATTATATTCTCATTCTTCTATTGTTGAGTTACCACGAGCATGGGAGCCTGGACACTAACAAGAATGAAATAGCATTTCCATCTACTGTTAGAAGGAGAGTAATAAATGGACACAATTTTAGGAAGGGAATACGTATTAAAATTTTTTTAAATACCTATGCTCCCAAAGAATTGAACACTTCACAAAAGAAGGTATACAAATAATCAATAGGCACCCGAAAACAAGCTCAACATTTAGTCATAGGGAAATGCAAATTAAAACCACAATGTACATCAATAGGATTAATCTGACAATTAATCTAGTTCACAGACAAGTCTCAAGTATAAACTCAGGGAAAAGAGAAGCATAAAATGATATATAACATCTTAGCATTCATGTGCATTTTTAAAACTTTTTATTTTGAAATAATGTTAGACTTACAAAAGTGTTGCAAAAATAGTAGGGTTCTCCTACATGCTGTTTCCCCTAATGTTAACACTTTACTTAGCATGAATATCAAAACTAAAAATGAACACTGGTATAATGTTCAACTACATACTTTACTTGAATTTCACCAGTCATTCCACTAATATCCTTTTCCTGTTCAAAGATCCAATCTAGGATACAATCTTAGTCATCATGTCTCCTTAGTCTTCTCCAATCTGTGACCTCTCCTTATTCTTCCCTTGTTCTTCATAACCTTGACACTTACATCTCTCAGTGTAGGTTTGTCCAGTGTTTTCTCTTGATTAGATTGAGGTTATGCATTTTGGGCAACAATATTATGGAAGTGATATGGTCTTCTCAGTGTATCATATTGGGAGGTACATGATGTCCCTATGTCTTATTACTGATGATATATTAACCATGACCATTTAGTGTTTGCCAGGTTTCTCATTGTAAAGTCACTATTTTTTCTTTGGTAATAAATATCTTAGGGGACATACTTTGAGAATAGGCAAATATCCTGTTTCTCCTCAAACTTTTAAACACTAGCTACTCATCAGTGAATCTTGCCTGTCACAATTACTTTGCGGTGTTCTTATGGTGATTTCCTACCCATTCATGTAAATTTCTGAAGATAAAAAAAAAACCAATACTTCATAGTATTCGAGGGCAGACAGACATAAAGCTATAAATGATAGACTGGAAGAACAAACCTTAGTGAATATCATGAATATAGACTAATATTATCATTTAACATTGTTAAATATTAGTGAATACAGACTAATTATCATTTAACATTGCTAGAAATCTGAAAAAAGGAATGTTAAACTAATGCGGTGGCTCCTAAACTTTGCTGCAGATTGGAATCACCTAGGAACATTTAAATGATATTGATATTGACTTCTACCACCAGACATCCTCATTTAATTGATGTAAATGTGACTTGGGCGTTGTGATTTTTATAGGCTCTCCTCCAGGCAATTCTAATGTGCAGCAGAGATTGAGAACCACTGACTTAAAGTAAATAAGATACTTATGGAAATACCAGTAATTCATTATTTAAACATGAGAAACACAGGTTATACAGTTGAGTAAGCACTCAACTGTATTTTTTAAAAAGTGTCAAAAATTAACATTCACTTTGAAAAAAGTGTCATGCAACCACAAAATGGAAGATTAACGGAAAAAAAAACAATGAATTAAAAAAAATCAGTGTCAAGGCATTAATTCCTTATAAATTCCTCAATAACTCCTTGTAAATTATGGGCAGAATGTAATACTTGAAACATTTATAAGTTAAAACCATAACAGGTCAGAAATCACTTACCTTGAAGTACTTTTTGCATAGTACTGGAACAGACGATAATAGTAAATGCAAATAGTAAATACCAGAATAAAAATAGTAAATGCATTTTCACAAAAAAACACCAGGTATGCACCATATTAGATACAAATACAAAGTGGACTACGAATGGGAAGCAGTGACTTAAGTCCGGCAAACACATTACTGAGTATAAAAACACAAAAACCGATATGCGTACTTTAACAGATAATGAAGCTGTTGAAGTTTTCCGTTCACGTATTATGCTAGAAAAACAGCTTTTTAAAGATGGAAAATGAAACACACTCTCTGCCAAAACCCTCCTTTCAGAATAAGGGCTACACTACTCTAAAGTCTTATAGATAGCACGTCAAATATCAAAACCGCACACACCTTCCATAGCTGCAATCATTCATCTTTAAATATCTCGATTTGTCGCGATCGGAACAAAACGAGTTCCGTGCCGATCAGGAGATAAGCCATCCAAAGAAAATAAGTACACGTGAAGAGGGAAGTCTAAGAGCTACAGAGAAAACTATCATTTTTTTTTTTCTACAAGAAAAATCCTCTTAGAGGACAATAGCAGGGCCTTGTCTCTCTGGGAGCATGTATGTCTGCTTCATGTAACTGCGGCCCAAGGTTGTCACCAGCCACTGCTCTATCATAAAACCCACAGCCACGGCAACACAAAAAGTTTGGAAGCAGCGATACCTACAGTTTTTTAATTCCCTTACCAACGTGGTTAAAAGCCCGGCAAAACCGCCGACTCCACAGATGCTGGGTTCAGTGTCCACTGGAAAGGCGATAACGGCGTCCTGAAGATCTGGCCCCTTTCCGGGAGCAAGCCGGTCGGTACTGAGAGAGCTTCACTCCCCGCAACGACTGAAAAGCAGAGCGCGGCTCGCAGGGGAGCTCGGCCCGGGCAGCCGCCCGCCCAGCCCCGGGGGTGCGGCCCGCGCCCGCGCGCCCGGCGCCCGCCCTGCCGACAGCTCCGCGCGCTCGCGGCGCAGGGGGGTGACGCGCCTGCGCGGCGCGGCCCTTCCGCCCCCCGCCCCGCCCCCCGCGGAGCAGCCGCCCCTCGGGGCCGCCATTTCCGCCGGCGCGTGCGCGGTGGAGGGCCGAGCGCGTGCGCAGCGCCGGCGCCTTCCCGGCAGGGGCTTCTGCTGCTCGCGCTCCTCCTCCCGCTCCCCACCCCCCAGCCTGCGGCGGCCCGGTCCCACAGCGTGCTGTCCCCGCCCGGGAGCCGACGGTGCCTTGGGCTCCTGGGGCAGCCGCGGCGCCTTCTCGCGGCGTGTGGCAGTAGCCATGGCGATGGATCAAGTGAACGCGCTGTGCGAGCAGCTGGTGAAAGCGGTGACGGTCATGATGGACCCCAGCTCCACCCAGCGCTACCGGCTGGAAGCCCTAAAGGTAGCTGGGCTCTGGCGCCCGGGGCCTGCCCCGAGACCTTCCCTGCGCCGCCCGTAACCCCGATCCTCTCCAGCACACCCGGCCCTTGGACCGCCCTCCGCATCCCCGAGGAGCTTTCCCTCGCCGCCCTCCACGTCTCGTCCCACTCCCAGGCTTCTCTTCTCGCCACGCCTGCCCCTTTCCCGGGACACTCTGGTCCCCAGCTGCTTCTGGCGGTCTCATCTTACCACCACCTCCCTGCCCTCTCCTAGCCCTTTCCCTGCTTCTGTTCACTCTTGTCCGCACCACGACCCTCCACCCCTCCACAGCTCGCTGCAACCATTTTATTCCCCCAAGCCCCACATCCATCCCCACATCGCCTCGCCTTCCCGTGGCGCACGTGTCCATCCCGAACCCAGACCAGCTACATCCTTTATGGTATCCCATTCCCTAAATGTTTCCCTGATAACTAACCTACTTCCCGACCTGTCCTAAACGAACTCCAGCCCCCCTTTACATATATCCGTAAACCCCTCCCTAAACTTACTCTGTGTCTTGGTTATTTCTGGGCTAATTCTCACATACCCTTACCGCATGTATTTTAGTGTGTGATAGTCCTAGGCTATTTTGCGCAAAGATGAACTTCCACCACTTACTTTGCATTTTAACAAGGGTATTTTGATTTCGATTTCTTGAAAGTAGTTTTCTTGAGTCCCAGATACTCTGCTCCCAGGACTGACTCTTGCGTTGCAGTTTTGGGATGCTAATACAATATGAGCATATTCTTGCATCAAACAGTGTATGTGGGCTGTGAGAAATAAAATGACTATTAGGAAAAATTACTTGTGCTGTCTGTATTTTAAGTGATGTACAGTGAGCATCACTTGGAGGAAACTTTACAATATAGGGATGTATGCTACAGGATTTGGAATCAGAACAGTTGGGTCGTTTTTGTTTTTGTTTTTGTTTTTTTGCTATGAAATATTAAAAATAGACACAAAAGTAGAAAAAAGTAGATGTACATATATCCATCGCCGAAACTCAGCAGTTATAAAGATCTTACCTTTGCTTTACCCCTCTCCCTCACCAAAAGTTTTTAAAGCAAGTCCTAGAAATTGGCTTTTCACCCCTGTATACTTAAAAGGTGTATCTCTAACATAATTTTTTGCTCTGTTCAGTCAAATTTTTATCAATATTAGTTGGACATTGCATGGGAAATATGGAACTATGATGGTGAAAGGAATGTATATCACTTCTTTACTCATAATATTGATTTAGATTTTGCAATTGAAAAATAAAGCTCAGGTTGGAGTTTGTTAAGACGTTTTCTTTGTCCTTATTCTCTTGGCTCTTAAGGGAAATGCTAACTTTTCTTCTTTCAGTTTTGTGAAGAGTTTAAAGAAAAGTGCCCTATCTGTGTCCCCTGTGGCTTGAGGTTGGCTGAAAAAACACAAATGGCCATCGTCAGACATTTTGGACTTCAGATCCTGGAACACGTTGTCAAGTAAGGAGCTTTTGGACGTTATCACAGAAGTCTGTGAGAGAGCAAATCTTTATTTCTTTTATAACTCATAGAGATACTCTTAAGGTGAGTAGAAAAGAGCAGTTTTCAGAAAGAAAGGATTGATCCCCAAGAGGTTATCGCAACCTCACAGGAGCTCTCATTAAGGACTTAACCTTTCTCTTCTTCAGTATCTTCATCCATGTAAAGTTCATGGTACATGCTAAGTGTTCTACAAATATTAGCCGGTTGTCATTCAGCTAGGATTTACTGAGTTCCTACTATATCCCAGCAGACCTTAAGGTCTTTTTAGAATAATGCAGTGTGTAGGTAAATAAATCTCTGATTAGGCACTGTGCCTTTAATTTTTTTTTTTTTTAATTTTAGTGAGTGCCTTCTCTGAATGGCGAATACAAAATAGAATGACATGAGGTTATCTGAAAATCCTTTCTAACTTGACTCTCCTAACTCCCAGTACCTATCAGAAGAATCAGTTTTTAAGATTTAGCCAGTTTTTCTGGAATTGTGCTATTACCTTGTAAACCAGCACAGAAAGCGAGTTAGTTGTATCAAGATTTTATTTTATGAAAAGCAACTACATTGTTGCAGTTATCTTTAGATGTGTATTTGCTTTTGGTCTGTCAAGAAGATCAAGGGGAAAGCTGATCTGTGCACAAATCCTATGTGGATTCCAATGAATGGACCACTGCCTATATAAAGCTCTTTCTCAAGAATTTTTCTGTTATTAGCACTTTGATTAAATGTGGACTGTTTTTGTCTCTTCTTTGAAAGGCATGAAATCAAAAGTATAATTTCTTAAGGAAATCACCAACTTGATCTTAACACAGGAATCAAAGCTAGTCTCTTATGAGAGAAGACTTCTAATGTGGTTCTGTTGACTTTATGCATTTTGGTGGCTAGGTTTCGGTGGAACAGCATGTCTCGATTGGAGAAGGTCTATCTGAAGAACAGTGTCATGGAGCTGATTGAAAATGTAAGGAATGATTGGTTGGAAGATTTGTGTTTCCAAGGTAGTTTAGACAAAGCGTGACTTCTTCAATGTAGCATTTGTTTAAAAATTCACTGGTTTTGCATACATCAAACAGCATGCTTTGTATGATATGAAATGTTACCTTCAAGGTAAAAAGAACCGTGATCACAAGAAATCATAATTCATCGCATTTCTCTTACTAGATTTAATTAATTCTTTATGCATGACTTCTGTTTGAAAACTATAAAGACAGGACAGAGGAGATAAAACATTTTCAGTAAATAAGATTCTTAGATCTCAGTTAGATTTCACTTAGCTGTTCGTTTCATTTTATTCCAAACTTATTTATCCCAAATGTACCATATGATTGTAATAGTAAAAAATATGCAGAATGAATTTGTTCCGGGAGTTAGAATATGACTTTAAACTTGTTTAAAATCCACAGCCTTTTTCTTCTTTTTTATAAACGGTGTGAAAAATGGAATTCCCACCCCTTTTCATCTTCAAAATATGGTGTTTTTAATAGAAAATAAATTTCCTTCAAAATTGTTAATTAACTTAGCTAGGTAGGATTTGTGTTTTGCTACTTATGGGGTAACTCGACAGAAATCATAATTCATTAATCTTGATATCAAACTAAGGAGAGCCTCAGTAATAGATTTTCTGTACCTTCTAATACTAGAACTATTGGTAAAATATTCAGGTGCTCCTTGTACCTCTCATTTTGTCAGCCCTTAGTTACTCCTTATTTTTGTATTCTTTGAATCTGGAATTGAAACAATATAAGAGTCTCTTCAGTTTCTAAAGGAGAATAATGATGCCTTCCTTGTTGTGTGTGACAGACATTTTATTAGCTGGTACAACCCTCAATTAAGATTAGCAAGAATGCAAGACAAGTGACTCAGACATGGAAGACAGGTTTGTTTATTCTGTTTAGTTTAAAAGCAGACCTGATGAGTTTTTACCCTTTTATAGCCCGGTTTTTTTTTTTCTTGAATTTAGTCTTGCAGATCTCTTAATGTCTTGTATTCTTTTTCAGGGTACACTGAACATTTTGGAAGAAGAGAACCATATTAAAGATGTTCTGTCTCGAATTGTTGTAGAAATGATCAAGCGGGAGTGGCCACAGCACTGGCCTGACATGCTAATAGAATTGGACACTCTTTCCAAACAAGGGGTATGAAATACAACTGTACCAATTTAGGTGTTTTTTTTTTTCCTTTCCTCTTCAGAGGTTTGTTTGTTTTGTCAACAGAAAAGAGCCTTTCAACATATGAATAATAAAAAAGATGTTTTAGTTTAACTAACTTATTTCTGTTGATACAGGAAACACAGACAGAATTAGTGATGTTCATTCTTTTGAGACTGGCAGAAGACGTAGTGACCTTTCATACACTGCCCTTTCAAAGAAGAAGGGACATCCAGCAAACATTAACCCAGAACATGGAAAGGATCTTCAGTTTTCTACTTAACACACTTCAAGAAAATGTAAACAAGTATCGGCAAGTGGTAAGCTATTTTTTTTTAATATGAATGGGTTTTTTTGTTTGTTTCTTTGAAGTTAAAATGAGCCTTAAGTAAGGAACTAGGGTGTCTATCTAGTTCAGCAAAAGAAAAGGCTATTTTTTAAGCAAAAAAGAATAGATGACAGGAAAAACAGAACTGATTTTTTAAAGAAATTCAGTTAAATGAGTTTACCTGTCTACTAGAAAAAAGTAATTTTATAGTAATAAAAATATTTAAATAGTATAAAAATGAAGGTTAATTCTTAATATTGGAAAGCCCAGATTTCTGATAGGTCAGGGTAGTGTACCTGTTAAACTTTGATGTCCCATTTAGTCTTGGTCTCTTTTATCGTGTAAACTATGCCAAGTTTTATTAATCTTGACTCTGTGCTTCCAGGTAAGTCCTTTGCAGAAGGGCAAGCCAGATCCTCTCTTTCCAACCATTGTCATTTTTAGCAGAGAGCCTCCAAAAGAAGGCAGTGTGAAACTTAACCTAGTACAGAGGTCCTCGGTGGGGCTATTTTGTCCTCCAGGTTGTCTCTAGATGCTATTGGCATCTAGTGGGTTAGAGGCCAGGGATACTGCTAAACGTTCTATAATGCACAGAGCTGTCCCCACGATAAAGAATTATTCAACCTGAAATGTCAAAGGTACTGAGGTTGAAAAACCCTGACCTATAATTCTCATATGTGATTATGTCACAAAAAGGATTAATTAAAGTTAGTTAGTTTTTATGCCCCTGGCAAATTCATTAGGTCTGTTTCCAGAGAAGCAATAGATATTTAAATGGGAGAAGGTATGAACTGTTAGGGTTGACAGGAAGTCAGAATGAGTACCTGATATGTACTATATACTTCTTTGTGCTTTATGTATTATTTAATCCCCAGAACAACCTAAAGAATTAGAAAATATCTTTATTTTACAGAGGAAGAAACCAAGGGTCAGAGAATAATTATTAAAGATTCCCTAATAAACAATTGTGGTGGGATTCATGCTCCCTTTTTTTTTTTTTTTTTTTTTTTTTTTACTAGAATTGACTCCACCAAATACCTCCCCAAGATTTGTCAAAAGAAAATATTTGCATATAAAAACCTATGTGTTAAGGGTGAAGGAAGTATTCTTTTTATTTTCCCCTAGGAGAACAAATTATGAATACTTTGTTGCTCTAGAAATCTAGCCAACATGCCAGAACAGGGCTGATTAGTGATGGTCTGACACAAGTTAGAAACATCTACTGTGGTGTTTTTCTTAGCCTCAGTTTCAGTTCTCTCCATCTGTTAAACCAAGCCACCACTTATGTCCAGGACCAGAGCACAACAACAGCCATCTCTTGAACCTCAGTTTCCTCATAGTTGCTTCTCTGCTTCCCATCCCTTCAACTTCCTAATTGGGGAATATATTGAGTGATAAACAATAATGGGATGAGTAGGCTAACTCTCCCTGTCCCATCACCTGGCTCCTGTGCTGGTCGCAGGGAGCATGGAGGATACAAACAGAAATGAAGGATTTGTAGGAATGGAGACTAAAGGTTGGACTTGGCTGATGTCACATAGCTCCCTTTTCCTTCTTGGGCAGCATCAATAGATAGATGCTGGTGAGAAGGTTCCAGTCATCTCTGTCCTATTAACACCTTTAACTGATCCTTGGTGATGAAGGCCTAATTCTTGTTCTTTATGGAAAAAATATTTTTTGAAAGTTGAGAAAAGGAATCGTAAAATAAGTCCTTTATGGTCCTAATGGTGGTTAAGTTTTTAGGTACTTAAGAATTTGGTATTTCTGCTTGTATTGTTTTTCCTTCAACAGCCTTCAGGAGTTACTTGTAATTTTAATTTCAGAAATTCCTCAGGAAAATAGTAATTTTATACTCTTGTAAATTATAAACACACTTTTTTAATGGAATTTAAGGCTAAAAATCAGTCATGATTGTGCATTTTATTAAACAGACATTTGATCTATTTAGCATCTAATTTTTTGTGTATGTGTTTTTCCTATACATATGTAGTCATAAATTGTATTGATTTACTTTTTTCCCCCATTAACATTACATAATTTCAGTATACCTTTGTTGGTTATAATTTGTCTTTATTTTACTTTGGAAAAAATGCTAATACTTTGTTTTAAACTCTTTCATCACTGGCATTATTGAGCCTTATTCATTGTTCATCTATTGTAAATTGTGTGCTTTGAAACTGTGGGTCTTAATGTTCTAATAAGTTTTTATTAGAACATTTAATATTTAAGCTCTTTAAATATTAACTTTTTGTTATATTGCTAAAATTAAAATAACCTGTCTTAGGGGAAATATCAATTGTATATTCTTAGTAAAGATGTATTTTTTCTAAGATGGAAAGTTGAGTCTATATTTGAGAATCTTTATTCTAGGGTCTTGTTGTGGGGATGGAGTTATTACATAGCCTTTTGCTCATTAAAAACATTGGATCCTTATACTTCTTTTCTTTCAGAAGACAGATAATTCTCAAGAATCAAAGGTAAGAGCTCTTTGTGGAGTTGGAAGGACATTCTTTGAGGCTTTCAGGTACAAGATGCATACGCCTAGTGGAGGGTGACCTCAGCTTTGGTTTATTTGATCACTGAGTTAAGGTGGAAGAGAGATTTTTTTGAAGGAAATATAATGGCCACTCAGGCCAATGTGGTCTTATTTATGTATGTCGAGAATACCATTGTTTGAGAAGTGATTATACGTTATCAGAAGAAAACGTTTGAGATTCTTATTAATGACTGTTACATGAGTACACTTTTAAAAAATTTTTCTTTTTAGAATGAGAAAATAGAAGGAACTCAGGTATAACCTCGCTTTTTTGTCTATCTGTGAAGATTTAATGGTTAAAATTATTTCTTTTCATGTAGGCTCAAGCAAACTGTCGAGTAGGAGTTGCAGCACTGAATACTCTAGCAGGCTACATTGACTGGGTGTCCATGACTCATATTACTGCGGAAAACTGTAAACTCCTAGAGATGCTGTGCTTGCTTCTGAATGAGCAAGAACTTCAGCTGGGAGCAGCTGAATGTCTTCTTATTGCTGTCAGCAGAAAAGTAAGTTACTACTTCAAACTGACTTTTATCCTCAGTCTGGGGAGAGAGAGAGAAAGAGAGAAAGAGGGAGAGAGAGAGATTGTATGTTGCGACAGAAAGACATGTAAAGGTTTTTTGTTGTTGTTGTTGTTGTTTTTTTTTTTTTACTTGACACCAACTGACTTCCTACCTGCAACCCCTTTGGACAACAGTTTGCCAACATTCTAGGGCTTCATCTGCAGAATATACAGAGATTTGTTGGGCTACTTGGTTCTTGAAATAGTTATGAATCTTGGCACTTTACACATAACAGATAAAAATAGTACTAAAGTTTAAATCTCAATGTTGTGTCAAGGAATCTTAGATGGTGGCTACACTGGCTTTCTATCTGTCTTGGCTAATAAAATTGGGACCATGACTCTTTTCTCCATAGGAATGCTATCTAAAGATGTAATTTACTTTGCTTTTTATCAGTATTATTTCCCAATACATTTAAAATGTAAGTTTTATCCAGATTTGATTTTAAAGAGCTGGCTTTTTTCCAGTGCTCAAGTCAGCCCAGGGGCTATGTGAGAAATTAAGCAGTCAGTATATTTAATTATATAAGATAGAAGATGTTAGTATTTAGAGGCTTTTAATAACGTAGCTTGTATTACCTGTGTTTCCCTAAAATTGGGTCTAGGGCAAGTTGGAAGACCGGAAGCCCTTAATGGTCTTATTTGGAGATGTTGCCATGCATTATATACTCTCTGCTGCACAGTGAGTATCTACTTTTCTATATGTTTTTTAATTTCTTCGTTATTTTTATATCATACTCAGGTATATCTGAAGTTCCTATCTGAATGCTGGCAGTTAGTTGACAGTGTTTTTAATAAGAAAATCAGTTGATTTTAAAGAGACTATTTAACCATTTTGAAGACCTCATACTGGATATAAATTGTGGCTGTTGTCTTACACCACCCATGTTCACATAATTTTCCCCATTCTCCCCAGACAACTCATACCTGTGATTCTCTTTGTTTGCTTCGGATGGTCCCTAAGCCTCCTAGTATCCTTGGTAACGAGGCCTGAGAGTGCTCTGATCTGGAGCAGAGTCTGTCCTAGGGCCTGCCTTGATTGCAGAACTTCAGACACTCCTCCCTGATCTCCTTGTCAAAATAATCAAGACTTGAAGTGCTGAAGCTCTTGGAAGCAGCAGGAACAATGTATTCAAAGAGAAACATGTACATAAAACCTATAAACACATTCTATGTTCTAAAATAATAGCTTCTGCTTATTTACTTTTAATTGCTCTGGATAATACTGAAGCATTTCCTGATGTGATCCTTACCAGGGAGTTAGGTAGAACCATATATTACAAATAGTGATATATTTCAATACTCTTTCCAATACCCTTCACTTTCTTGGACCCAAGGACAAATGGAAAGATGTGAGACATACGTATTACTGAAAATCTCTGTCTATTCTAATACAACTTTTATGATGGCTTTCTTTCCTATGGATACTACAGCTCTATTTTTAAGAGGTCCTATTAATTAAATGAATGACATAACTCTTGGGTAGCCACTGTAGCTACTGTCTCCAAGACCCATTAGTTTCATAGAGACCATTACATTCACACTGAGGTGTCTCATCTCTCTCTGTGCTACTGATACCAGTTAGCAAAGCTATGATTCAAACCTAGGCAGTTAGACTCCAGAGCCTACACTGGAAACCAGGAAACTAATGCCATACTGCCGTTTAACGTTACCTCAAGGTCTAAGTTTTTTACATTGTACTCTACTCCCTCTAGAACACAGCTAATATGGCTACTGTTCACACTAGTCATTATTAATCATTATTAATTCTTATTACTGTGAATAGTTTTAAATCATTTCATGTCTGGTTTTGCCACTAAGTTACACATTTTTTAATCTAAAGAGCTATTGGATTCTAAAATAGCATATAAGGGATTATAGATCTGAACTAAATGACTTAGAGAAATGAGACACAAAGTAATACTTTTATTGCAGTTTTTTTTTTTGTTTTTTGTTTTTTTTTTTTTGTTTTTTTTTTGAGCAGTTTTAGGTTCATAGCAAAATTCAGGGGAAGGTACAGAGATTTCCCATATACCTCATGCTCCTACACATGCATAGCCTCTCCCATTATCGACAACCCTGACCAGAATGGTACATTGGTTACGGTTAATGAACCTACCTTGACATATCAAATCATCCAAACTCCATAGTTTACATTAGGATTCTCTCTTGATGTTGTATATTCTATGGGTTATTAGCACTGAAAAATAATCGTTTGTCTGGATATTTAATTATCCATTCATCTACCAAAGGATATCTTGATTGCTTAAGTTTGAGGAATTATGAATAAAGCTACTATAAACATGCAGGGTTCTGTGTGAACACAAGTTTTCATCTCCTTTGGGTAAATACCAAGGAGGACAGTTGCTAGATTATATGGTAAGGGTATCCTTAGTTGTGTAAGAAACTGTCAAACTGTCTTCCAAAGCGGCTGTACCATTTTGTATTCATACCAGCAGGGACTGAGTTCCTGTTGCTCCATATCCTTGATAGTATCTGGTGTTGTCATTGTTGGATTTTGGTCATTCTAATAGGCATGCAGTGGTGTCTCGTTTTAATTTGCATTTCTCTGGTGACATGATGTGGAGCATATTTTCATGTTTATTTGCCATCTGTATATCTGAGATGTCTGTTCAGGTCTTTGGCCCATTTTTTATGTCAATTTTTTTTTATTGTTGAGCTTTAAAGAGTTCTTTGTATATCTCAGATAAGCAGTTCTTTATCAGTTGTGTCTTTTGCAAATATTTTCTCCCAGTCTGTGTGTGGCTGGCTGTCTTTTCATTTTCTTGATTATACTCTTTTTAATGTTGTTGTGCTATAAGGACTTGTTGCATATGCTCCCCTTAGGGATCTCTGAGTCCTCCTTGGGTGTCAACCAATTTCTTTGTGCAGCTTTTTATGTATGTAAGTATGTGCATTATTTTATGAAGTCATGCTCAGAATTTATAGTATTATCCCCAAATACCTAAGGACCATATAATGCCCCAAATTAGAGTGTTTTTTGAGGAATGAGAGAACATTGAACACTATTACTCATTGGTCTTTCAGTGTTTGGGGTTTTTTGGTGGTTTTTTTTTTCTTTTTCTTTTTTTAACTTTAATAATCAACTGAAATTTGAATGTTGAAGCATGAACAACATACAGTTTCATTTGATGGGAATCCCCATGGACTTCTTGATGTACAGCTAATCACATTATTTTCTCATCTTACAGGACTGCTGATGGAGGAGGCTTGGTAGAAAAACACTATGTCTTCCTGAAGAGACTCTGTCAGGTGTTGTGTGCTCTGGGCAATCAACTTTGTGCATTGCTGGTAAGCACTTACTTTCTGGAGAGTTTCAGGGCCATTTGAGGAGAGCGTTTAGAAAGTTATATTTGTATAAGGGCTGACACATGCTATTGATTTTAGAGCATTATCCTACAGATTATTTCATGTGGTTCTATAGATGAAATTCTTTTAACAGGGTTTGAATGATATAAATTTTTTTTAAAAGTCAGTTGTTAATATCAACAGCAAACATCCATGTATGTTATTCAATAAAGTCAACTTTGCTATTTTTGTGAATTTTGGAACATATAAAAAAAACATCATTCTGCTGAATGTATTATCCTTAAAGTCCTATTAGATCATGAAACATAGATTTGAGTAAAGAACCCTTTCCCCAAACCTCAAGGATTTATTATTTAGATCATAAAAGAAAACTTTAGTCTGGTTTATGTAGAAATATCAGTCTTTAGGGAAACTTTTAATACTTGGTCTTACAAGTTGAAAAGATATTGGTATAGACTTTTATGCTTGATATTATGCCTTTTTGTGGTAGTTTGAATGGTTAAGAGAGGATAGAGCTTAAGACATAAGACATACTGGTTGAGTGGTTATTTAATGAGTTAGATCACAGAGATATGAATAGATTAGATCTGAAGAAATATGGATTTCTTCTGTGATTTCTGAAATGAATAATCTTTTTTTTTTTTTTTACTATTTGACCACAAAATGGGTTTAATGGTGATGATTAAGGAGATAAAGCTGCTTTCCTGTTTTTTTATTCCTTGAAATGAGGTCTCCATTAGCCCACAAGGAAGTATAAAGTCCTATCAAAACTGAAAAATTCTGAGGGTTTAAGTTATCTGTATTTGTTTACTCCACTCTTTCCACTCCACTGCTTCCCAGTCAGTAACATCATTAACGTAATGGACTTTTTGTTTTACAGGGTGTGGATTCTAATGTAGAAACACCAGCAAACTTTGGAAAATATCTGGAATCTTTTCTTGCTTTTACAACGCATCCAAGTCAGGTAAACTCTATACAGGTAACTTCTCAAAATTTAAGTTAGGTAAGCTAAAATCAAGCTCTATGACCTGAAGTAATCAGCAGCTCATATATAAAAATGTGACTCTTAAGGCCTTAGAAAATAATTATAGTATTAAGAGAATTGCTGAATCTTTCTGAACCAGCATTGAACCATCAGGGTCAGCAGCTTTTTCCCTTCAGTAATATTCTGGTAAACTCAGTCAGATGTGAGGTATGTCCCAGGTGATTTGCTACTAAAGATAATTTAAGTACAAAAGTCTTTAATTGTGTTATAAAATTAATTTCATCCAATTTAATATTTTTTATAATACCACACTGAGATTTCTGTAACCTCGTGCATAAAAAGGAGCAATAGTAGAATTCCATTCATACTGCAAGAATGGCACCTGAACCCACAGTTTGTCTTATTAACATGTGGTTCATAAGAAGCTGTCAACACTGATGTACTATAGTTTGGACAGTTCAAAGTATTACAGAGATTTATTGCATTGAAAAAATATAGCTGATAATTGCTGGGCTAAGTAATTATCTTGGTTATGTGAAATTCAAAACTTTAAACAGGTTTTTCCCCTCCCCCTTTAGTTTCTACGCTCTTCAACTCAGATGACTTGGGGAGCCCTCTTCCGGCATGAGATCCTATCCCGTGACCCTTTGCTATTAGCAATAATACCAAAATATCTTCGTGCTTCTATGACTAACTTGGTTAAGGTATGCAGTGGGAGTCTAAACATGTGGAATGCAGATGAATGCATATAATAAGACTTAGATTGACATCATTGACAGCCCCATTTTGTTCTCTAAGATCCCTTCCTTGGGTGTCTTCTCTTACTCTTCAAGGAGAAAGCAGTCCATACTGGTTATTACATCTATTCTTTGTGTCTTGGAGTACTTATATACCAAGTTTAGTCTTAATGCTGGGAAAAAAAAGTGACTATGATCATAAAATGTGAGAAATGCTTTTGAGAGATTAAAAGCAGAAAGGAGGGTGAAGTGAAGAAGATCCCAAGAGGAAGTAATATCTTATTGTTTCTGAATATCAAGTGACAGTTAGGAAGGGGAATAAAAAAGGAGAGTGGAAGCAGATTGCTCACTACCTCAGTAGAGAGTTGCTTATGGATTTTCTGAGATCTGCTAAGAGCTCTTGCAGCTGACAGATGCTTTAACATTGATTTGTAAAATCACACAACACACAAGGGTCCCCTTGTTTCCTTGAAGAATTCACCTAGCACATGTGTTCTAATTGTCTGCCATGCTCTTCAGTACTTTTTGAATGAAACACACATTTCCATGCTTATTCCCAGGTTTCAGCATTTAAGGAGACAAATAGTTCTCAGTTCTTTTTTATTACACGCTATATTAGCACTTTGTCTTGGGACGTTTTTATACTCAAAAACCCTTAAGAAATTACAGAATTTAATTCTCCCCGAAGAAACTGAAAGAGAGTGTCAAAATGCAAGTGTTTTCTACCATTCAGGAGTATTGGAACTGGGAACAAATTGGGCTAGACCAGAAGTGGTTATTTATCATAAAATATCTTATGTAGACCCTTAATTTTTCTTAAACAAAGTAAAAAGTACTTGAGCTCCTAGAGTTTAAGACTCTTTTGATAGGTCCATTTTCATTTCTTACCCCAACTATTCTTTTCCAGATGGGCTTTCCTTCTAAAACAGACAGTCCTAGCTGTGAATACTCTCGGTTTGATTTTGATAGCGATGAGGACTTCAACGCTTTCTTCAACTGTAAGTGATATTGACCTTGAATTTCTCCCAGCAGTCTCAGAATGGCATCTAGTGTTGTGAGTCATGGTGCCTGAGCCTTGGGGTTCCATATAAAAGAGCCCTAAATCTGGACAGCAACCTGTTTAATCCCTAGTTTCACAGTGCAGAGGGTTCTGGGATTGCACTCATTCCAAGCCTAGTCACATCCAACATTTCTCACTTTGTCACACACATACGTACACATGCACGCCCTGCCTTTGGACATTGTAGGGTACTCCTCAATGATTTAATAACATAAACACGTTTATTTACTAACGAAATAGATGGTCCAAATTAAACATATATAGTTGCACATAAAATTTTTATAATAAAGATAATTGAATAACAATAATGAAAAAAAGGCATAGAGAGATTTGCTTGTTGAACTGAGCCTATTTATCCTGTCAGCTAATTCCTGTCCAGAAGGATAATGGAATTTTTACTCTGCATTATCATAGACCCAAGTATAGGTGACATTGTTCATGACACATTCCACCATTAATTTCCCATCTTCCAATTGTCTCATTATTGTGCTTTGATTCCCATCCTACTTCCTAATGTTGACCTAATCTACATTTATAAAGTTGCAGACAATCTGAATTTTTCTGCCATCATCTGTAGTTTCTTCAAATTTCTCTCCAGGGTTACACGAAAACTGTTGTTTTCAGTGTGTTCTCAGTTTTTATGGTGAGATTTCTGCCAGCAGAAGTGATGACACAATCCGGTTTGGCCATTTTTTGCAGTCATCCCTACTCCTAATTCCTTTACGTACTTATCAAAGCTTTTGCTCTTCACTAAGCATCATATTCCTACCAGCTGCTGAACGGTGACCATGGTGGGCACAGGCAGCGTGCGGGGCAAGCAGAGCAGAGTGTGGCCTTGAAATATTTTTTTATACTTAGAATTAAATACTATCTTACCTTGTGGGTCTTCTAAGAAAGAAAGGAAAAGCCCATTAATGTAATATTCTAATTCTGTCCTGGGTTTTCTATAGCCTGGTTTCCTTTCCCTCTCCCCTCTTTTTTTTAACATTAGCTTTATTGAGATGTGATTCATTTACTATACAGCTCATGCATTTATAGTATATGATTAAATGGTTTTCAGTATTTTTAGAGTTGTGTCAATTTTAGGACATTTTCATTACCCCAAGAAACCATATATCCATTAGCAGTCAGCACCTAATGCCTTCGTCCTTCTCAGCCTCAGGCAATCACTAATTCACTTCTTTAATTTAGCATAATGTTTTTAATATTCATCCTTGGGTCCATGGTGTAGCATGTATCAGTACTTGATTTCATTTTACAGCCAATAATATTTTATTGTTTGGAATTGTATACATTTTATTCATCTGCTCATAAATTGATGGATATTTGAGTTGTTTCTACTTTTTGGCTATTTAGAATAACGCTGCTATAACAATAGCATACAAGTTTTTTAGTGTACATATGTTATTTCTCTCGGGTATATACCTAGGAAGGGAATTCCTGGATCATGTGGTAATTCCATGTTTAATGTTTTGAAGAACCGCCTGACTGTTTTTTCCACAGCAGCTGCACCATTTTACACCTGTACCAACCTGATCTTTCTTTAATTCCAACAGAAATGGGAGACCGTTTTTTAGTTTGCCACTTACAGGATCTAGCTGAAAGGACAGCTTCCAGAGATAATTTGTTTTTGAAAATTTCCAGATTTGTTAACAAAGCTTTATTGAACATTGATTACATTCAGAGCACAAGTCTACAAAAACAGAGTCTCTTTGAATGTTTCCCCTCTGGGATGGATAAATGAATGAACATCAACAAAGTAAGTACCTGTCTTATAACACTTACTGATTCATGTCTCTCTTGGCAGCTTCTCGGGCCCAACAAGGAGAAGTAATGAGGTTAGCATGTCGTTTGGATCCCAAAACTAGCTTCCAGATGGCTGGGGAATGGCTAAAGTATCAGCTGTCAACTTCTGTTGATACTGGATCCATGAACTGTAAGTTTTTTTTATGTCTGAACATAAAAAATTTTGTCTCAAAACTGTACATAGGAAATAAACCTGAGCCATACTTCAGAACAACATGCTAATAGTGTTCAAAATAGCTTTGTCACTGCCCAGTTCCATGGAGTGAGCCTTTTCATTTGCACCCAGACCAAGAAAGCAGATAACACCAAATTTCTAATCTGTTTAGAATAAAACCATGTCCTTGTCAATTTTGCCTTCATTTTTCTTTTTTAACAGGATCAACTAATTGTTTATTATTGATTTTATTACTTCAGGTACCATCTTAACAAATTGCATGTCTAGACCTAATTTTTTTAAGTCTTTTAACCAAATTCCTACATAGCACCACTCCTAAACTCAGAAAGAAGGTCTTGTTTGTCAGGCATAACAGAAGCTGTACAGGGTCTTCCCATATCATTCAGCTACCTCAAGCCTTTGGGAAATGCCACTTTATCTAAATTCAGATAACCCCTCTACCCAAATGCATAAGCCAGGTAATTTCTCTGTACTCCATACCTTCTGTCTATGATCTTATTAATGCATGTTGTGGGTGACAGGATTAATAAAGCAGGAAAGGGTATAAATCACTGCTTTAGAAAAGGTCCATGTTAATGGTCAGTTACCAAGTCCATTAGTTACTTGACATTCATGGAATTTAGCATTCAGTTTTGCATATTAACAATTGACTCTGAAGGCCGTTGGTATTTGTAACTCAAATGTTTGCAGAGGCTCACATATGTTGCATCAAGATGAAGCTAGTAAGTGGGAGCACTAATGGAAGCAAGAAAAGTAATTTGTAAATCTTTTTGCCTGTGCCTTGCTATTTGAGTGATGTGGTTTGGTGAACTTGGAGGGTGGCACCATTCTTTAGACATAGCCCTTGCAGTTGTCTTGAGGCTGCTGAATATGAAGCAACATTTTGTATCTTACATCATTTGCTTATTGGAAGGATTCTTTATCTTAATTATTTAGACCAAACTATCAAGAGGGAGGAAGGGAGATATTAATATTTGTCAGTTGCCTCTAATTGGCCATGTACTGTTTTTGATGCTTATATGTGTATTTGCCCTCAGTATTCAAAATGGTTTTATAAGCAAGGCTCACAGACATGAATTCAGGCAGCTCATAGAGGTGGAGGCACGATAGGGACTTCTTTTTCCTTTTTGTTCTTTTCTTCTCCCAGGCTGAGAGGAGTTAGATTATTCTGTTCCTTCAACTGTGAAACTACCTGTTGGTCCCTAAGGCCCCATTGTCTCTTTGTGTCTTCTGTGATCCTACAATGTTTGGGGGTGTGTGCGTTTTAAAACCCTGTTTTACTGCAGCTGGAACTGGAGAAGGCAACCTCTGCTCCATCTTTTCACCTTCATTTGTGCAGTGGGAAGCCATGACTGTTTTTTTGGAAAGTGTGATCAACCAGATGTTTCGAACACTAGATAAAGAAGTAAGTAACTTTTCCTGTACTGGTTGTGTAATTTTGATTTTTTTAAAAACTGACAGGAAAATCTGTGGATATGCATCTTACAAAAGTGGACACTTAGATTCAGAGAGGTTAAATAACATACTCAAGTTCACATGGCTAGTAAATAGCAAAGCCAACTTAGGTCTCTCTGACTCTACAATAGCCCTACAATGTTTAATATTCATTTTAAGGGGATAAGAAGATGAGACTGTTAGTACAGTGAACCACAGGTAGTATAACAATCGCAGGGAGAACAGTGAATAATTTGGCAATACCTAGTTGAAGACACATTGCCTTACAACCCAGCAACTCCACTCTGAAGTCTGGACTCTGAAGAAACTCGGCATGTGTACTAAGCCACCAGTATTCATAGAAACCTATGTTAAGCCAAGAAAAATACTTAGTATCCACCAATAGTTTGTGTAGAATAGAATGTAATGTATTTATAGGAGAGTGAAAATGAACTAGGGTTATTCCATAAATATGATACTAGTAAACATAATGTTGACCCAAATTAGCAAGCTACAAAAGTAAACATACACTGTTGTATAATTAGGAACATGTACTTTTGTGGCAAAGGTCTACAGAAACTCAGGAATCTTTGAAATTATGAACATCAGATTCAGGATAGTGGCAGCCACTATGGCTGAAAAGGAGGGTATGTGTACCATGTTAGTAACATTGTACTTCTCAAAGTGGTTGTATGGAAGGTTATTAAAGTATTGCTTATACCATTTTAAAGGCCTGGAATATTTCACAATAATGTTTTTGTATAAATTGATAAAAAAACACTAGAACCTAGTGGAGAAATAGACAAAAGACATGATCAGGTAATATATAGAGGAGAAACTAAAGTGTTAGTAAATATGAAAAAAATTCAACCTTAGTAATTGAAGAAATGCAAATATAAATAAACTCATTTTTTTACTTAAGTGAAAGTTTTAGGGAATAAACTCACTGCTTCTGAGAAAATGGTAAGAAGGACACATAATGGATAGAGAATCAATTGATAGATCCTGTAAAGAAGAAAAGCAGCTTGACTTATATATACTCCTACGTTTGACCCAATGATTCTAGCCATCCCCAAAAGTCTCTATTCAAGTGAAACAACTGATAATGTAGCCAAAAGTTTTTTTGCTAAGATGTATATCAGTATTATTTACAATGGTGAAGAAATGGAAATAGTCTCAGTTTCTAGTAGTAGGAGATGCTATATCCCTAAGATAGCACATGCTGGCATCATATGTGACAATTTCTATGACATAGGGTAATGCTTAGAATTTTAAGGGTTAAAAAGCAGTTTATAAAACCAGATGTGACAACTCTATTATGTATTTATCACCTAGAATCCAAAGGAAGTTTCGTAAAAGTAGTTATCAGTTTTGTCAGCCTCTTGTTCATACCTGTATTACAGGAAATCCCAGTTAATGATGGAATAGAGCTATTGCAGATGGTCCTGAACTTTGACACCAAGGACCCCCTCATTCTGTCCTGTGTCCTCACAAATGTCTCAGCACTCTTTCCATTTGTCACCTACAGACCAGAGTTCCTGCCCCAGGTCTTCTCTAAGGTAAACTCTGCCTTCTTTATAAACTTTATTTTGGCATTTAAAGCTAATTATTTTTGTAACTGTTTTTGAAAGTGTGTGAGACAAGCTAATAAACAGTCATTTATTCATTTATCAAATATTTACTTAGTACTTCTTGTGGATCAGGCACCACGCTAGGAGAAAAGCCTTACTACCCTTTAGGAGAGCTCTGTTTGGGAAAAAATGTGTCATTGCAGTTAATAGTTGTGTACACCGAGAAATGGAAGAGAATACCTAATGGAAGGGAATCAGGGTGTGCTGTCAGATAGAGATTTTTGAGAGAAAATGTTAGTACGGACAGTTTTGGGGTTCCCAGTTAGGTGACTAGGTGAGTAGTAGAGCACAACCCGAGTGAAAATACTGGATCAGGAGGGAGAGTGGGAGTAAGGAAGAGAAGAGAGTGAGTTCTGTTTTGAAATACTGTGTTTAAAGGATATGTACAACAGCTAGGTGGAGACACCTCACAATAAATTGGCTATTTGAGGTTAAAGGTCTATATTCCAAAAAATTACAAGATAAAAGTGCCAAGAAGTGCACTTCATAGAAGTACCAAGAGTAGAGATGAAGACATAGAAAAGAGTTAGACATGTGGCTCAAGCAGGGAACCCTGGAGATCGCCATCAGTGGAGGTGGAGGAAAAGAACAACCCCAAAGAAGATAAAGGAGCTAACCAAGGAAATGGAGAAAATGTTCTGTGACAAAGGCCAGCTTAACTTCAAAAAGTGGACTCATTTGTTGTAACAAAAGTTCTCTAAGAACTGGAGACTGTACTTTGGGTTTCTCAATTAACCTTTGTTAGAGTGCTAGTCCATTATGATGACTAGGGCAGCAGTCATTGCATTGGGTTAAAGAGTTAATGGGAAGTTATGCAATGGAATCAGGGAGGGTAGACCACTCAGCTTTTAATAAAAAGTGTTGATAAGGAAGAGGTGTCACTGTAGCTGAGTGTTTGCATGGATTGTTCTTGGATTCTGTGGCCTTTATCTTTGTAAAATGTATGATAGTGAAATTATGAATCTCAAACCTTTTGTAGTTATCTGAGAAAATGAACATCTGAAATTTTGTAATGCTAGTCGAAAGGCACTTTTGTTACTTTTGGGATTTTTTTCAGAAACATGATAAATACTATTTAAAACAACTTTATGCATTTGGGAGTGGTAAGTGACCTTTTTTCCCTTCCCCTTAGCTATTTTCATCTGTCACTTTTGAAACTGTTGAAGAAAGTAAGGTAAGACCATTAATTTAACCAATACATTTTAACTTCTGGAAAGCAAAAGTATGAATACCTAACAGTCTGAAATTTTTTATAAGTAGAAGAGTTAGTAAAGGCAGGAGATGATCATATGATAAGGTGTTTTGTATTATATTGGAGATAGTCTAGGGCAAACAATAAATATGTGGATTCATGGTGACTATAAATGTCACTCGATTATACTTCCAGTTAGGAAAATTGATTGTTAATTTGGATCTGAGAGATTTACATGATTCTATGCATCTACAAATTGTATAAAAAGTGGCTTCAAATTTGTTGAAAATTTCTTACCAGGCGCCCAGAACCCGGGCAGTGAGAAATGTGAGGAGACATGCTTGTTCCTCCATCATCAAGATATGTCGTGACTACCCCCAGCTCGTGCTGGTAAGCCACTGGACATTGGCAAAAAGTAACCACTGAGACCTGACAAGTTTGGTTTCATTTCTCTGTTTATCCAGCCCTATTGATACCTCACATAAAGGGAAAACTAGGAACTATAGCTTTGCTTAGGATAAGCATTCTTGAGTTGATGTCCTTTTTCTCTCCTACTTAGTTTTAAAATGCAAAGTAATCTCCCAAAATGAATAGTTGTCTTCCATATGGAAGGCCAAGTTTTCCCCATCATTGTACATCTTTTTACTATATATACTAAGTGATATTCTTAACTGCTGCTGCCAGATGATGTACCTAATCTTGAGAGAAGGCAAATATGAACTCCAATCTTTTTTGGAGGGTCTAAAAGGAATTTAACAGTACTCCAGATTATAAATTCTGAACACACAGCAGTTATTTATATTTATGTATTAAAGAAACTGATCTTTGTGAAGATACTATAAAAGTTGATGTAGAAAAAAGACAAATTGTTTTCATAGTTGTAGTAAGGGAAAATACTGTTACCCAAATACTTAAGGCATGAACCACCTTCTGCCTAAATTGCCTTGCTTGTCCAGGCAAAAGAACATTATAGCTAAATTACTAAGGACAGTCTTATGGGCCTGATCTTCCTGGGAATGGTCTCCTTTCTGCCTTCTTTGAGTAACCCACCTCTTGCTGAAAAATCAGAACTTTAGCACCTGTTTTGGTTTTTTTTTTCCCCATGTGACCTGCAGCCCAATTTTGACATGCTTTATAACCATGTGAAGCAACTCCTGTCCAGTGAGCTACTCCTGACACAGATGGAGAAGTGTGCCCTCATGGAAGCTCTGGTTCTCATTAGCAACCAGTTCAAGAACTATGAGCGTCAGAAAGTGTTCCTAGAGGAGCTGATGGCACCAGTAGCCAGCATCTGGCTTTCTGAAGACATGCACAGGTAGAGGAGATTCTTTGCCACTGACTGGCACTACACTCAAGCACACATTCTATTTC
Source organism: Cynopterus sphinx (assembly GCA_030015415.1). NCBI lineage: Eukaryota > Metazoa > Chordata > Mammalia > Chiroptera > Pteropodidae > Cynopterus > Cynopterus sphinx. The sequence goes on along the minus strand of CM057386.1, from coordinate 47,592,059 downwards.
AAGAGCTGTGCCCAGGGTGGGGATGGAAGGATATCGAGATGTAATGGCACAATCAGAGATATCTGAGGGTCTTTAAAAGCAGTCTTACATTCTAATTGCTGAAAATATCCCTTTGCTGAACAGAGGTGTTGAGAGGGAGAGGAAATGAGTAAAAATGGATCATATGAGTCTGGAGGCCACAAAGTAATATCTGTGTCTATGTTGTAGCACCAGCACATGTAAAGAAATGAGAACAGCCAATAGGGGTCATACATTGTAGGAGCCACACAGACATTTATCTGTGCCCACATAACATTCTCAGGCTTATATTCTTTTTGATTCTTATGTCCCTAATAACCTTTAGAAGTGTGAAGAGAAGTTTAAATCTTCACATGAAAGCTGACAGTTAATATGATTAAATTCTTCTCACTGTGACAACTGCTCTTTGGGCCTAAAAAATTGCAGCTTATTTGCTCTTGTGAAAGAAGTTGTCCTTATAATTGTATTACTTGTCCTCCCCTCCCCCACATCTTCAGGGTGCTGTCCGATATTGATGCATTTATTGCCTATGTGGGTGCAGATCGGAAAAGCTGTGACCCAGGCCTGGAGGATCCCTGTGGCTTAAATCGTGCACGAGTAAGTAAGCCTCTCCTGGGAATGGGAAGTTAAATTAGCCAAGGGTAGGAGTAGGGTGTTATCATTTATGTTTTTTCTATAAGGATAAAAAATCTGGAAGTCTTCACTTCCCTAAGCTTCTCCTTTCTTTTCTTCTTTAGTCTTGAATTCTTGAGTTAGTTCCCACAACAGAGCAGATGATCTTTTCTATGAAGTCATTATTTTGGCTTCAAGGATCTCTAAGTAGCTCTGAAGACTGAAGGTGTAATGAGGAAGTAGGTCAGAACTTGGTCAGCAGGGTGAGTTCACCCTGCCTTTGCTCTCTGGCATGTAAAATCCCAAATATTGGCCTAACTTGCAAACCTAAGATTTTTTAATTCCTTGCTATTCAAATAAGCATTGTTCCTGGCACTATTAAGGCAAAAGTCATGTTAATTAACCTGACAGGTAGTAGGTTGGTTGAGAGGACCATGAGTGGGGTTAGGGCAAAAGTTGTCAAGGCCTAAGCTGGAGGGTACAAGGTCAACTCAAAAACAAGATAAAGTGTTAACAATCTAAACACTTTGTTTTAAAGCATTTCCAAGACACCTTCTAATTGGGTGTCCTGCAAGAGGGTCACTGTAGCCCCTGAGATGTCATCCTCATGAAAGGAAGCTTCTAGAGCTTACTGCTGCACCTTAAGATGGCAGGGACAGGACCGGATCCCTTTTGGACTCAACCTTAAAGGAAGGAACAGGGATGGGAGCAAGTGGTCTATTTTCTCTGGCCTCTGTATCACTTTTGCCATAACTTTGCACATATCTAACAGTACTTTTATCTTTTCCTTTTATATTTACCTTTCTTTTTTATTCTGTAGATGAGCTTTTGTGTATATAGCATTCTGGGTGTTGTGAAGCGAACGTGCTGGCCCACTGACCTTGAAGAAGCCAAAGCTGGGGGATTTGTGGTGGGTTATATGCCCACGGGAAATCCAATCTTCCGTAACCCCTGCACAGAACAGATTCTGAAACTTCTTGACAATTTGCTTGCCCTTATAAGGTGAGTCAGAATAATGGTTTTTTATGTTGCTTTTTTATAATTTTATTTTTTTACCTTAAGAATCTCAAGAGTTGAGTCTGTTTATATTTCTTTAGATTCTGGTGATGATAAATGAGGCACTAGGTCTTATTTCTTTCAGTGGTGGATGGATTTTTTTAAAATAACATTCGCTCTTGCATAAGTCTCACATTCCAAATGAACACATGGGAGCTAATCCCAAAATGGCTTTTCTCATTTTGAGCCTCTTCTGTGTTCTTCTCCTGTTTCTTTATACTTCATTCCTACTTTTTACTTTGAGTTTTATTTGGTCTGAATTTTTGCCAGAGAAGGAACTGTTCATTGGGAGCAGGACAGTTGCTTTCTGTACTGGTGCTTTTCTGAGTGGTCATCAAACAAGCTAATCTGTTTTTATCAGTAATGACTCTTGATAGCAAACGGACCAAACATCCAGTGGCAGACCATGCCAAAGGGAGGCATGACACATGTTCTCACCTCCCTTTTCTAGGTCATTGCTTTGCTAAGCGGAGTCCTCAGACCAGCAGCCATCATTTTGTTTGAAGTGTAGAATCAAGCCCCCATCTAGACATATTAAATCAGGATCTGCATCATAACAAGATCCTAAGGCAGTTCTTATGCACATTAAAGGTTAAGAATCACTGTTGTAAATCACATGAGCTAATATATTCAAGCAGAAGTAAGCCAAGGCCAAGCTTGTTGGTTATTTGATATATTTTTGATGATTCACAGATGCTCTCCACAGAGAAAGATGGGCTTTGGATAGAATTCAGTTCTTACTGGCCAAAACAAAATTTCATTGTTTCTTATGTCTCACAGTATTTCTGAGTTACAGGTTAATGTTCTGTTATAATGCTTTTTGGCCCCTTATGCATGGCATAAGAGCAGAGTCTTAACTGGGCAGACCACATTACTCATGCCTTAGGGATGTTCTGCTGGCAACAGATACCCTTAGATGGTAAACTTAAAAGGCAAAGGTTTAAAGTGAATATTGACCAATTTGGTAGTCTGGAGTGTTTGAAACAGTTGTTGTTGACATGTTTTTGGAAATAGGCAATATTTTGTTATGATTTCAAAAGGAGGAAAGAGATTTCAATAAAGTATGGGTTGCATGTTTAGAGGGAAGTAAACTATTTAGTCAAGGAAAGGTTTGTTTCCATATTGAGATTTTCAGAACCAAACTGTGAAAGTGATGAAGTCAGATGGCAACAGGCTCATTGACCCAGTCTTTTTAGCCTATGGCCAGAGAACCCAGACCTGGAAACAAGGGTCATTCCTGGTTGGTCGAAGAGGCCACAAGAACAGCATGATGTCATCTTGATGTTTTTATAAAAATTCAATGCTTTTGGGAAATCCCAAAGTCAGTGAAAAGGTATTTTGAAAAGCGTGACTATAGTTATAGAGCAGTTAGATTTCTTGAATAGTGTGTAGCTGGAGCTATTATTGTTTTGTCATTTTCATAGTAAATTTCATCTTTAAGTATAATGTAAGGGCACAAATATATATAAGAAAAGGACATGAATTAAGAGTATGTGTAGGTGAATTTTCACAAAGTGGAAACATCTATATAATCAGCACCCAGATCAAAAAACCCTACTCAGCACCCGTTTTCAGGTCACTACCTGCCCCTCAAGGGTAACCACTATTCAGACTTAACATTTTTGCCTCGTTTTTCAAGCTTTAATACATGTATTCCTTCATGTTTGACTTCTCTTGGTCTGTATTATGTTTCTGAGAGTCATCCATGTTATTGCATATAGTTGTGGTTTGTTGATTCTCGTTGTTTATGTGGTATTCCATTGTGTGACTATGCTGTAACTTATTTATCCTTTTAGTATTAATAGACTTAATTTCTGTTGGGTAGAAGTCGAATCCTATATGTAGGAGTAGAATTCCTGGTTTATAAGACATGCATATTTTCAGTTTTCATAGACAGAACCAAATGGTTTTCTAAAGTGGTATACTAGTTAATTTACAATTTATATTTCCACCAGTTGTATATTGGAGCTGTGAGTTTTAACTCTTTGTCAAAGAGTCTGTTAAGCAAAAACGTTAGCCCTGTGCTATCCAGTATAGCCACTAGCCACATGTGGCTGGCAATTGAGCATTTGAAATGTGTCTAAGTCTGAATTGAGATAAGCTGTAAGTATAAAATACACATCAGATTTCAAAGACTTACTACAAAAAGAGAATGTAAGCTATCTCAAAAATTTTTTTATATTGATATGTTGAAGTGATTTTTTTTTTGATGTTTTGGGTTAAATAAAACATTAATTTAACCTGTTTCTTTTACTTTTTAAGTTTAGCTGGCTAGAAAATTTTAAACAGCTTATGTGGCTCACATTATATTTCTGTTGGACAATATTGTTCCTAGTGGGTTAGATGGAGAAAAGATGTAGGGGAGAACTCTCAGGTTCTGGAATGGTACAATGTCATCATTATCTGTTTATAATGATTACAGCTTTTCTGTTAACTTGAATTTTGTTACATTGTTTCTATATTCTGTATGCTCTATTGAAATCTTTATGTATATGAATTCTTGTTTAGCGTAGTGATTATACTTTTAGCTGGTGATACAAGAATATTTCAGATAGGTACAGATTGTCCAAAACTTAAAACTTTTATTACCTGATTGTCTTTTTCTTTGCCATACTTTGCTATTACTTAGCAAGTCCCTCTTAATGTAGAAGCACAGATCTCTGACTTACAAGAGTATCAGGAAACATGATATTTCAGAAGCCTTAATATTACTAGAGGTTATAGATGTTCCTATTTATGAATACCTGACCTAGAGTCAGAGCTATCAGAGCAGTATGTACTCTGAGTCCTCCTGCCTCTGTTTGTGAATTAGAGGTGCAGCCACAAAGGTGCCAACTCCTTGAGGAGGAGAGGAGGATTTAAGGAATACAAGATTCTGTTGTAGCATCAGAGACAGTTGATATATGATGCATTAACCCTTAATTTTTTAAAAATTGTCTTTAGCGGTCGCAGTCACAATTAAAGAATAGAAAACAAATACCTCACCTACTATCCGTCAAATTTAAGATTGGATTTCTTTAGGAAATTGTTTTTATCAGAGATCATTTCAGACATCTTCCCCCCCCAAATAATAATAATAATAATAATAATAATAATAATAATAATAATAATTTAGAAACCAAAAAGGTAGTACATTGCAATTTTTAAAAGTAAACAGCACCTGTTAACCTATACTTGGGCTCCACACAACAGTAGGTAAAATAAAGGCAGAATACAAGCAAACTGAATCCAATAGCATAATAAAAGGATTATACACAGTAACCAAGTGGGATTTATCCCAAGGATGTAAGAGTGTTTCAACACACAAAAATAAATTAGTGTAATATACCATATTGATAGAACAAAGGGAGAAAAACACATGTTCATCTTAATTGGCACAGAAAAAGCATTTGACAGAATTCAGCTTCCTCTCATGATTCAAAACACTGAGCTAATAACTAGGACTAGGAGGAAACCTCAACATGAAAAATGATTTTTATGAAAAATTCATAGCTTATAGTAAATGGTAAAAGATGGAAAGCTCTCCCCCTACCATCAGGGATAAGACAAGGATGCTAACTTTCACCACTGTTATTCAATATTGCGTATTGGAAATCCCAGACAGAGCAGTTAGGCAAGAAAAAGAAAGGCATCCAAATTGGAAAAAAAGTAAAGTTATCTCTATTCACAAATAACATAGGAAATTCCAAATGAAAAAAAAATGTATATAAGTGGACTTGCACAGTTCAAACCCATGTTGCTCAAGGGTCAACTGTACATTAATTCAGCAAAGTAGCAAAATACAAAGTCAACACACAAAAATTAATTGCATATCTGTATTCTAACAATAAACAATCTAAAACGGAAATTGCAAAAACAACTGCATTTCCAGTAGCAACAAAAAGAATAAAATACTTAGGAATTAACATCCAAGGAGGCAAAAAATTTATACGTTGAAAACTACAGAACATTGCCGAAGGATATTAAAGAAGATATAAATTTATGGAAACACACCCAATGTTCATGGGTTGGAAAGCTTAATATTATTAAAATGTTAATACTACACAAAGAGATCTACACATACAGTGCAGTCCATATCAAAATCCCATTGATAGTTCTTGCAGAAATAGAAAAACCCATCCTGAAATTTATATGGCATCTCAGGGGACCCCACATACCCAAAACTGTCTTGAAAAAGAAAAACAAAACTGGAGAACTTACACTTTCTGATTTTAGAGCTTACTGTGAAGCTACAGTCCTCAAAACAGTGTGGTATTGAAATAAACATATACATCAACCAATAGAATATAGAGTCAGAAGTAAACCCACACTTATATGGTCAAATGATTTTTCACATCAGTGCCAAGACTATTAAATGAGGAAAGGACAACTTTTTCAATAAATAATACTGGGAACACTAAATACCTACGTGCAAAGGAATAAAGTTGGATTCTTTCCTAACACCATATGCAAAAATTAAAGTGACTCAAGGAACTAATCTAAGAACAAAAATAAAACTCTTAGAAGAAATCATAGGACAAAAGCTTCACATTGGATTTGGCAGTGGTTTCTTGGATATGACACCAAAGGCACAGGTAACAAAAGAAAAAAGTAGACAAATTGGATTCCATGAAGATTTTTAAAATTTTGTGCATTAAAAGACATAATCCACAGTAAAAAGGCAACTCACAAAACGGAAGAAACACTTGCAAATCATATCTGATAAGGGATTAGTATTCACAGTAATTAGAGGGCTTCTAAAACTCAACTACAAAAAAACAACCTGATTAAAAAAAAGAGGAAAGACTTGAGTTGGGGTTGTCTTGCCACAGAAAATAAATGAAATGCCAGTAAGTACATGAAAAGATGTTGAACCTCACAAATCATTAGGGAAATGCAAATCAAAGCTAATCGTATCTCACTTCACATCCATTAGGATTGCTACTGTGAAAAAATCAGAAAATAGCAAGGGTTGGGAAGGATGTGGAGAAATTGGAACCCTTGTGGACTCTTGGGTGAGAATATAAAATGGTACAACTACTGTGGTAAATACTTCCTCAAAAAATTTGATGGTTTCTCGAAAGATTAAAAATAGTTACCATATTATCTAGCGATTCCAGTTCTAAGTATATGCTCAAAAGAATTTAAAGCAGGATCTTGAAGAAATATTTATACATGTTCATAGCAGCATCATTCACAATAGCTAAAACAAAAGTACCCATTGATAGCTGAATGAATAGGCAAAATGTGGTATATTTACACAATGGAATATTCAGCCTTTAAAAGGAAGAAAATTCTGCAATATGCTACAACATGGATGAACCTTGAGGACATTATACTATGTGAAATAAGCCAGTTACAAAAAGACAAATACTTGTTGATGAAAGAAATTCTAAACTTAAAGATTTTTTAAAGAGTTTATTTGAGCCAGGGTTTTTGGGTCAGTCCCAAAAGCAAAATCTCAAAGGATTGAGATAATGCTCCAAGGAATGGCAGTTTGCAATTTATCTCATATGTTAGAATTAAAGGAGAAGAGACATAAGGATGGTTACATGAAATCCGTTAGATTAAGGAAGTGGAAGAAAGCAAAGTGGGGAAATCTCTATGATTAGATAAAATGGAAAATGGAAAAATACATACTTCTTTTACATTGGTGGATGTGGGATAGTTAACATTTATCATACATAGTTTACCGAGGCATGCAAGTAAAAGATAATGAATTTGGGGGTTGTCTTGCCCCTTTCTGGGGTGTTTATCTTTAGAGGCTGAGAGAAGAGATCACTCTGACATGCTAAGTATGTTATCCTAGATGTACAAAAGCAATGGACAGGGTAGAGATAAATCTACCATATAGGACTTAGGATGTAACTTTCCTAACCTGTTCAGTTAGGAATTTTTTATGTGATCAAAGTATCCCATGTGGTTACCTTCAGTTACTGAGCTTGTCTGGCTTGCCAAGGTAGCCCCTTTTTTTGTTTGCATACTGTATGATTCTACTTAGGTACTTAGCGTAATTAAAATCATAAAAATAAAGTATAATGGTAGTTACCAGGGACTTGGGTAAGGGAGAATGGGGAGTTACTGCTCAATAGGGTTTGTTTTACAAGATGAAAATAGTTATGGGGATGGATGATGGTGATGGTTGCACAATAGTGCGTGTGTATTTAGTACCACTGAACTGTACACTTAAAATTATAAGTTTTATGTGTATTTTACCACAAAAAAAATAAAGCCTATTACGAATGTCAGTGTAAGCAAGTCAGGCCACAGACTTGGAGAAGATATTTGTAACCCATTAGTTGCAAAGGACCAGTATCCAGTAATTTTACCTGTTTATTTCCACGATAGGGAAACTGGTACACATGTCCACAAGGAGACCTCTACAGAAGAGCTCATTGCAAACAAAAGAGTAGAGACAAATTTATGAGCTCTCAGTAGGGAAATGGGGAAATAAACTAGAAATAACATATTAAGTGGCATTCTAAAAGACAGTTTAAACAAGTGTACTAATAAGTGCACATGGTTAGATTTTAAAAACAATGTAGAGGTTTTATTTTTTAATAAGCATGGTCTAAAATAATCTGTTCATTGTGCATCTTAAATTTGTGATGTTGCTGGTGTCCATTATGTTCTATAATTTTCTATATGTTTGAGATACCTTATAATTAACTTCTAAAAGACAAGTGGTTATGCTGTGTGGCTGTAGATTGTTCAGTGGTGCCACTGCTTTGGGCAGGAGGGACTACTGTCATGGCAGGTAGATCAGGTCTACAGTCATTCCTCCTTAGTCATACAAAGCCAGTAACTGCCCAGGTAAGTCATTTTGGTGGAGAACAGACACACATGTTGGGAATTGTGGATGTTCCTCCAGGAGGCTGAAACAACTGTCAAAGCATTATAGGGTCTATGTTTTTGGAATGAAGGCAAAACATCTGAAAAATGGGGACATATTACCACCTGCTTTGTGTTCCTGCCTGTGAATCCGTATGCCTCTGACATTTCTTCCTGTATCGCTGGCAGTTAGAAAACAGTGCCAAGGCACTGGTGCAGGTTCAAAAGAATTCTGCTTTCTTGCTTCAGACTGTGATATTGACCAGATATCTCCGGATTTGCTTTTCTTCTTGATTGCTTTTAGGTTGTATACTCTGCAACTATACTTAATAGCTTGAAGTCTATTCTCTTTTCCAGGGAAATACTGAAATATGTATAACATCTTTCCTTTCACCTGCTAGGAGTAGTGTTGACAGGGAGATTTGTCTATGTAGAAGTGTAGTATCGCTGAATTACAAGGTGAAAACCACTCTTTCCTTTTGCAATAGACTAGGAAAAGTTCACATAGCATCCTTTTTTTCTTTTAGAACTCACAATACTTTATATGCACCAGAAATGCTAGCCAAAATGGTAGAGCCTTTCACAAAGGCTCTGGATATGCTTGAAGCGGAAAAATCTGCTATTTTAGGTAAGAAATCTAGCCTTTTCTCCCTTGAAGTTCGCCTTATCTCTAATGGACTCCTCAAGCAGCCTCAGTGTGCATTGTGTCTCCCTCCTCCTCACCTGGCACTACCTTGACCACCTATTTGTTCAGAAATGCATGTATGGAGTTACTATAGGCAGTCTAAGAATAAGTGCATTTACTTCATTATCTTAGCATACAAAGGAGGTCTTCTGAGGCAGCTTCCGACCCCCTGCCACCTTTCCCACCCAGGTTTAACCCCTCCAGGTAGTGCTGTGTGTTATCAATAAACTATGGTTTTTTTGACCTGGAGGATGTTAGCGTACTTTCCTGTCTCTTGTGTATGAAAACTAAAGTATTAAAACAAGCTGAAATAGCTTTTATCAGTAAGATATTATATATATTGTCAAAAATTTTAAAGGAATAGTTTCTAAGCCATGTTTCCTGGATTAGAATGTTGCTTTAACTCATTTTTCCCATTAGTGAATAACTGCAGTCATAATTGTACTATGTGCTGTGAAGGAAAGTGGCTGTGAGTGTGTTTATTGGGAGACCTAACCCAGTCTTGGAGAGGAGTCAGAAGATTGCCCCCAGTGGAGACTTGAAGGATGAGTAAGAACTAACCAGGTTGGGGGCAAGAGGAGATGCTGAACATATCTGGGTAAACAGACTGGCAGGTACAAGATGCTGAGGCATGGAGGAAAGAACTTGGTTTGTCCAGAGAATAGAGGAGTGACCTGTGTTGCTAGAACACAGAGAGAAGGCTGTGGTTGGAAGTTAGAGCTAGAGACACCCAGAGTTGTCTAAATCTTGTGCTCATCTCTGAAGCTTTATGCTGGCTCACCACCACTGCCCCCACAGTATCTCTCTCTGTTCCCAGCCATTAGCTTTGCCCAGGCCTGGCTATGATTAAGCAATCCACTGAGCACATTATTGAAAGAAAGGGTGTTAGTTTGCCTCTCCAGAGCTCATGTCTGTTTTGACCTACATGGTCTTGAGCCATTTCCTTGGCACCAATACGTTTAAGGTCCATGTTGCAGACACCAGTTAAAAAAGAAAAATGTTTTGCCATTAATATCTAAAGTAGGTGCTGCTTTACCACCCATTCCCCACCCCCCAAATTTAAAGTTACTCAAAGCAAGCCAGGAATTACATATGACTAACCAAAGCATACTAGATTGGACAGACAGTTCTGACAGCTTCCAACCATAAGCAAGATTTTAAATATAAAATGGCCTATGATTAGAAGTATAGATCTTTTAAGGCAATTATTATATTGAGGTAAATGGGCAAATGGGTTTCATTTTGATCTGTTATATATCTTGAGCTTTGCATAACATTTTGTTTGCAAAAGAGGTTCTACAATTTAAAGAGGGAGAACATCCCCACCCATTGTTTTATGGACAGGTTATTTTGAGCTCTAACCATGTGTTTTGGTACAGGTCCCATCTGGAAAAATCCAGGCAAAAGTTGGAGTACCCAGTTATAGTGTGGTGAAGTCCTGGGTACTTAAATAGCTTCCATCTTTTTTTAGAAAGACAGTGTAGCAATCACCTTTAGGGAAGCTCTTAGTGCCTCCAGCTGTTAGAAGACTAGTCCAGCTGCTTTGCATTGATAGTACTCATCCCCCCACCCTAAAACACATCTGCTTGCTGTATGGTGCTGGCAAGTTGAGACTCACAGCAGCAGAGCACCATGTACCTGATCTGTCTTTGTAGGATTACCTCAGCCTCTCTCGGAACTGAATGACTCTCCTGTTTACAAAACGGTCTTAGAAAGAATGCAGCATTTCTTCTCCACCCTCTATGAAAACTGGTAAGGAACCAATGCTGCCTCTCCACACTCTCTCCCTAGACATGGCTATAGGTTGGACTTTAGATCTAGAATCAAAAGTCAGATGAGGCAAGAGTTTGACAGAGAACTAATGAAATTAGGTCAAGTTGAATTGAACAGACTGTTTTCTTACATTTGCTTTTTTATAATTGTCATCATATGTGGCTTAGTCCCAGCCATGACTTGATATTTTATGTCCAATGTGTCTATTTCTGGTGCATAAAATGATGAGACCAAAGCAGAATAGTGGTGGGGATGTATTTTCTTAGACCCACTCACTACTCCTAGCCTACTTTTCATGGGACACTGGGAGGCGACTGACCAGATTTAGATTTAGTCTTCAGGTCTTGGTTGTGGGATGGAAAGGTAAGTGGCCTTCCTATATACTGCCACACTCAAGGGTATTGACCTTGCTAACCCAGAGCTCTAATTGGTCAGGCTAATGAGATTCTTCACTTTAAATCCATAGTACTTAGGAAGTAATGAAGGTTACTGTTGCTCTTGAGTACTAACAACTATCTTTAAAAAGATGTTGAATGCTTTCAGAAAGTTTCCTTAAAAGCGGAAGGTGGAGGGCTGTTATTTTCACTTTTGATAAAAGATTAAGTCCACATCTTTGAAGTATATTGATTAAACTAAAATTCTCTTAAGGAGTAAATACAATTGCTTTTCTAGTTGAAAAGATTTACGGTAGACTAGAAGTCTCTGTGCCAAAGCTCCATGGCACAGAGACTTCCTGGGGCAGCCAGGACTGGCCATAAGAGATGTTGGATATGTCATTTGTCTATGATTTCCCCTTGCAGTTTCCACATTCTAGGGAAGGCAGGCCCTTCCATGCAGCAGGACTTCTATACCGTGGAGCATCTGGCTACCCAGCTCCTCAGCTCAGCCTTTGTCAACTTGAACAATATTCCTGACTACCGACTCAGACCCATGCTTCATATCCTTTCAGAAGTCCCTAGGTAACCCAAAGGGCCAGAAGATTGAAGAAAGAACAGTTAGTTCACAGGTACCTGAGGAGGCAGAGCTGAGCTGCGTGGAATAGATGGAATCATTTATCTAAGTGTATAATAACCACATTAAAAGGATAAGAAGATTGAAGTAAATAGCAGGAAGAATGGGAAGGCAGTCCAGGGGGCCTGGAAAGCTCTTTCTCCTTAGGGGTAAATCTTTACCGTTCCACTTCTTGGAAATATAAATAAATGATGGTGCTATTATCCCTTTTGTGCATTGTATCAGATGCTTCCTCTTTGAAGAAGCAACCTCATACTTCATTCACAGATTTTTAAAAATATTTTTGTATCTTCTCTAAGTTATAAGGAGAATGATGACGAAGAGTTTATTCCAAGAATGTTGCTCCTATTTTTTTTCCTCCCTACTTTGATGCAACGCAGTGCCCATAATGTACAACCTGGTAGAAAGGACAGTTAAACGAAAAATGTAATGGAAATAAGTATTCATGCAGCTTAGAATTTTCAGAAAAGAACTTGAAGATTTTTGCCTATTAACACAGGATTTTCTTGGCATCTGCAAGTTTTTTAGGGGTTGACTCTGCGTAAGGGCTCAGCCTGCTGCCTGGCAGGCAAGGGGTGCTTTAGAATGAGAAGGGTATGCACTCATGCTAAAATTTCTTAACCTGCTGCGGCATGGGTCTTTGTGAAGCCTCTGGTGCTCTTCTGTCCCCCGGAGCACTACGAAGCCCTCGTGTCTCCCATCCTTGGACCTCTTTTTACCTACCTCCACATGGTAAGAGATTGGACAGGAAAGGGTAGCAAAGAGGACTCTTAGGGTGGGTGGCCTCTCATGAGTCTAGCAAGTCAGAAGCTCCTGAAAGCATTGTCTCCTAGCCCTACCCGGATGGCTGTGTAGCTATCCATGCCTGCTGCAGTGGATTGAGCAGCCCCCAAGAACTAAACTAGATTTAATTGTCCATAAAGGACCTGCAGAGTCAGCTTATCCTCCTAACCTATTAACTGAGAAGAGGTAATCAGAGGAACAGTTCCCCTGGAATTAAGCTGAGGATCCAAGGTGACCCAGGAATTTTAAAATTGTTGATCCTTTCCAAGCAAAGAAGTGTGTGATTTGCTGCCCCTTGTCATGGTTGTGGGAGAGGTTATAGAAACCATATCTAGTTTTTTAACCTTGTGGGTCTCCCAAGGCTCTGTCATTGATATCTGCAGTCATCCTTGGGTAATTCTAATCTTGAGGTAGACCTTAAATATTATCTGTTCCAGCCTTCTCCTCAACTCCAGCACTTCCTTCCTTTTGTTTTCTCAGAGGCTTTCCCAAAAATGGCAAGTTATCAACCAGAGGAGCCTTTTGTGGTAAGGAATATCTCTTCTTGGTGGATGAGCTAGAGCCAAGTTGCGGGGGTGGGAGAAGTTCAGGAGTGTGAAGTGGGGGATTCTGCCATCCTAGGACTAGAACAGAGTGGGTTATAGTACGTCTCAGCCTAGGTGAATGATAGGTGGCTTGTCTGTGACAATTGGGCAATCTCAGATCAAGCCTTCAGGGGGTGTACCTTCAGCTACCTTAGAATGCTGAGACTTCTTTTCCACTTAGGATTTTGATCCAGTACCCTCTATCAGCTAGACACAAGTCATCATGCCCCTCATGGATCATTGTTTTCCATTCCCAACATTTACATGCAATGTAGACCAGCAGGAAGCCAGAAGGAAGTAGGCACAGAGTGTCTGGTTAGGGTTATTGCTTTCCGTATCCTTCCCTTTTTTGTACTCCCATGGAACCTGGCCCTCTGGTTTCCTACAGTGGAGAAGATGAGACTGCAGATGAAAACCCAGAGTCTCAAGAGATGCTAGAGGAACAACTGGTGAGGATGTTAACCCGAGAAGTCATGGACCTAATCAGTAAGTGGCATGTGGGAACCAGGGGTAGTAGAGAATTTTTCTGGAGAAAGAACTGGTCCCTCACTCAGCCCCATTAAACTATTTTTGCAGCAATACTGACAGACTGGTAAGACATAATTAACTAGCTAGAAACTAGGTAGTCCTTAAATCAGCCTATGGACATTTTATGAATTGCAAACTGAATTATATTTGTTCAGTCAAAGGCCAAGATAGATAAAAGGAAATGGTCTAAAATAGCAGGAGGAATTGGATTAATGGTAGGATTAATCCAAGCTTTGTCAAAATAGAGAGGAAAATGAATTCTTGGCCATTAAGGTGGTTAATTTTTTTTTTATTTAGTCATTTCGTTTGTTTGAGATAGAGTAGACACCAAGGAGTTAGACCCAAGGATTTATCAGGTATCCTTTCCTGGTCATTCAGTCTCAGAGAATTCTATAATTTCCCAATAGTTACTTGAAAAGGGACCAGATCAGTCTGGTCAAATGCCTCTGTTTCTGTTGGTGAAGCTGATATTGTACTTGGACCTTCTCCCTTTGTCACCTGCCCAGAGAGTTTGGGATCTGTTGGCCTGAGGTGGCTGTTGTCTGGTGGTAGTAAGCCCAGTAACTCTGCTTTCTTGCTTTAGCGGTGTGCTGTGTTTCAAAGAAAGGTGCTGACCACAATACTGCTCCCCCTACAGATGGAGATGGTAAGTTAGCCTATTGCTTGGCCTCAGAGGTCTGCCCTTAGGCTCCTAAATATTGGCCTTCTGCCAGGTCAGTTCCTATAGAAACTGATTCCCTAGCAGTTTGATGTGGAAAGCATGTTGTACATCTAGCTTTCACCTATGCTGGCCCTCTTGCTGTATTCCCCTAGGATACTCCCACCTCAGAACCTTTGCACTGTTTCCCATATCTAGAACGGTGGCCCCCATTCTTTTTGGCACGAGGGATGGGTGCTCCTATGAGATCTACTGCCTGATGATCTAAGGTGGAGTTGAGGTGGTGATGCTAACTCTGGGGAACAGCTGCAAATACAGATGAACCTTTGCTAACTGGCCTGCCGTTCACCTACTCTGCGGCCCGGTTCCTACCAGGGCACATGGCCCAGGCATTGGGGACCCTTGATCTAGAATGATTTTCCTCCTAACTATATCTCTGTTCCCTTTCTTCATTCAGGATTCTGCTTAAATGTCACCTCCAAGAGGTCTTCCATGACCAACTTATCAAAAACAGCAACCCAACCATTCTATTCTCCTCTGTTCTATTTTTCTTCAGGGCATTTATCACTACCTGAAATTGTTTTCTTCAGTGTTCATTTATTACTTGTCTCCCTCATTAGAATGTCCACTCCCATCAGGGAAGGGACTTTGTCCTATTCCTTTGTGATACTCCCAGTAACTAAATCAGTGTTTACACAGTGAGTCTTCAAATATGTGTTCAAAGTCAAAAGATCTTCACCATTTGAAGTTTTTAAAGTAACTCCAGAAAACCTCATTTCCCACTGTTTCTGAAATGTACACCTAGATGCATCTCTAGATCTGCCATGGGCAGAGGCCTCTAACTCCCTTCATGAGGCTGGAGGGCTGTTCCAGTGCTACTCAACCATTGCTTAACTGAGTACATTCAACTTAACTTTACTCTATAGGCTTCTGTCAGGACTGGATAATCTCTGATCTGAATGGATGATGGAGCTTAACATTTTGCTCTCTGCTTACAGATGAAGAGATGATGGCCACAGAGGTAACCCCCTCAGCCATGGCAGAGCTTACAGACCTGGGCAAATGCCTAATGAAGCATGAGGTAGGTGTGGGGTGCAGGTGATGTTTCTCCTTTCCTGGCTGTGGAGCTTCTACCTTTCTCATTCTGTGATGCCATCAAAAAGTTTTTGGTGTAATATTCCTTTAAGTTTCTGGTTCCTAGAGTCCCAGAAAACAGTGGGATAAGCACAAGGCCATGGTGTCTCCCCTGTTGGGTTGGGCAAAGGCTCAGAATATCTCAAAGGTACATTGATGGCCAGTCTCTCATGTTCAGCAACCCCCAGGCCTGAGCTCTGTCTCCTCCCTACACATAGATTTCTTCTGCTGTATTGGTTTTTTCTTCTTCTCAACTGCCTGATACACAGAGGAAATAAACTCATTTCTCTTTTATCATTTCCTGCTTACCTACTATTAAAAGTCTAGTTCCTAATACATAATACTCAGAAAGTTGTGCTTACCTTCCCAGTGTAATCCATCATCCTTTTCCTTTAGGATGTTTGTACAGCACTATTAATTACAGCCTTCAATTCCCTGGCCTGGAAGGATACCCTGTCCTGCCAGAGGACGACCACACAGCTTTGCTGGCCCCTCCTCAAACAAGTATGGTTACTCATCCCTTCTCCTCGCCCCTTCTGAAAGGTTTGGGTCATGAGGATTGACTGAATCGGTTGGAAGAATTGGGGTGCTGGGGCCCTCAGAGTCCCAATTTTGCCCTGAACACAGCTGTCTCCCCAGGTGCTGTCAGGGACACTGCTCGCCGATGCTGTGACATGGCTTTTTACCAGCGTGCTGAAGGGCTTACAGACGCATGGACAACATGACGGTTGCATGGCTTCCCTGGTCCACCTGGCCTTCCAGATATACGAGGCACTGGTGAGTAGAGAAAGCATGGGGGCAGGCTGGCTGCGGCTTCATCTTTCACAGTTGGCTCCCATTCAGTTGGGCCTTATCCTAAATATAGGCAGCTGCCAAGTTGCTAGTGCTGCTCAGGGAGTGAGTGTAGTGGGGAATAGGGAAGGTAGCAGGGCCAAACGAATACCCCATTGAGTGGGTTTACTTACCCTCACCTCTCAGCGCCCCAGGTACCTGGAGATAAGAGCTGTTATGGAACAGATCCCTGAAATACAGAAGGACTCCCTGGACCAGTTTGACTGCAAGCTTTTGAACCCCTCTCTGCAGAAAGTTGCTGACAAGCGCCGGAAGGACCAGTTCAAACGTCTCATTGCTGGTTGCATTGGGGTAGGTCATGTATCTTCCTTTGTGCTCCCAACCACCCCCGTGGTTTTCTTAGATCATGTGTTCATGTTCAGGCAAACTAGAAACCAGCTGTAGTCATTGGCCATTATGGTGAGATGGTCTTTAAAACAACCCACTATTCAGGTTCCAGCATTAGTTCTTTCTCCTTTGTTTTCCACAGAAACCCTTGGGAGAGCAGTTCCGAAAAGAAGTTCACATTAAGAACCTTCCCTCACTTTTCAAAAAAACAAAGCCAATTTTGGAGACAGAGGTGCTGGACAATGAGGAGGGCGGCCTGGCCACCATCTTTGAACCCTGAATCAAGCTTTTAGGCATCCTTCCTCGGCCTTTGTCATCTCTTTTCCCCTTTGTAGCTATCTCTATCTAGGCCTCTCTCCACTGCCACCTCACTTAACCACCATTGTCAGCCTGGAGAAATCCAGGTCTGGAGCTGGAGAGAGTGGGCCCTGTGCAGGGCCAGAAGTAATTATACTAAAGTATCAAGAAAGGGAGTTAGGGCTTTTACCATGCTGTCTAGATCTCCCAAGTATCTCCCATTCTACTTGGAGTTTTGGCTTTTCCAAGAGAAAAAGCTAGAGCAGAGCAGCCCTTCTCCCCAAGCCCTCCTGCCTCCATGCAGCCATATACCTGTGCCGAGTGGTAACTAGGGTTACTGTATCCAACACTGCAACTAGCTGGGCTTGTGGCAAGAGCTCAGACCTAAACTACTTGTGCCGGAGAGTTTCTCCTGGACCACTGCAAGTCCCACTGAGCCCCTATGCTGCTGGGCTGGCAAGGAGCCCTCCCCATCTCCCAGGGGCATGTCTATGTCAGGTGCTGAGTGCTGAACTAAATTTGGCCAGTTCCCTCTGTTTTAAGCAAGAATCTGGTCAGCTGATGAGATCCATGGTACAGGCTACCAAGACCTGAACACAGTATCAGGTGTTATACCTCCAGGGACCAGGGCTGGGCCAGCATCTATAGTGCAAACATGTCCTTTAGAGCTCATACATCTTGTCCTTCGTGAATAACCCCTCAGTGTGGTTCCCCAACTCTAGGGTCCACTCAGGCACAAGAGCCACAGTACCCTATCCAGTGTCACATGATGCCATTGGCATCAAAGGATAATCCAGACCAACTAGGCTACATCTGACAAGTAGCTAGTAAAGCCACTGGTCTCTCCCAGGACTAGGTGAGTCCGGGTGCCTTCAAAATCTCATCTTTCAGATCCCTGGTCACTTCTTCATGGGCCATCTCCAAAAGAAAAAATATGCCTTCCCATCACAACCCGTATTTGTGAGTCTCCAGTCTGGTCCTATAACCCTGAGGTCATTGCTGGTGATAGGCTTAATCCATACAGAAACCATATAATGTCCATGTGTTTTGCACAGAGACCTGTCATCAGTCCAGTTCACTGAGGACTAGGAGGAGCAATGTGGCCTGAAGCTATAGCTTTTAGCTGGTGTTGGCCCCCAGACAGGGGAAGCTTGGGAAGAGGCAAAGCTAGGGAAACAGAACTTGGAGTCAGGTATAGCTATTTCTTTGGCACCCAGGGTGGTGCTTTGGGCTTCTTAACTGAAGGCCACCTCAAAGCATGTTTCCCTCCAAACTTGTTACCTGCCTACTCTCTGTGGTTGGGGCTGTGGAGGGCATAGCTGTATTTATTGTGTTGTACTATTTTTAACATCTTGTGACTTCATGCTAGAAGTTTTCTATTGTTTATAGAACCTTTTTGTAGAAACATTAACTCTAAAGCACATCTGCATGTCAGTAAAAATCTCCGTTTCATACAGAAAGAGCTCATCTGTCTTTTTCTAATTAGTGATCTATTCCAAGGTCACCATTCCTCATGAGCATCTTGCTAAGGGGACAGGACAGGAAGAACTGACTAATGGACCTGCTCTGTCAGGCTTTCTGAAATAATATGCTTTTCATAGTAAGATTTCTGTTCCTTATACACTGAGACCAGACAGCCCAAACCATTCTTGGTGTCGTCCCTAGAAGCCACTGGACCTGACTGGGGGACTGCCTAAAGGGAATTGCTGTTCTTCCTCGTGTGGCTCTTGAGAACAGTGTGACTTGACTGTTAAGGACCCTCCTATTTTCTATCAGCAACTTCCTCCGTTATCCAAGAGATAGGTTAAATGGTGCACAGTAATTTTGTAGTCTGACTGCCCCCAGAAAACACCTCAATTTGGCATTTTCTCATGAAGCTTCAGAACTTGGCTATGACCTGCAATGACATCTGAGCCCAGTGTTCCTAACTGCTAAATAATACCAAACCTTTTCCAAGTTGAGGCCCTATATGGATCAAAACTGAAGAGGTGGTCTCCAACCAAACAATTTTTGTTTGGAGGTGAATGTATTTATATTAAGGCCTTATAAAGACATTAAAGTCAAATTTTATGACACATTTAACAAATTGTATTAACTGAAAAAAGCTGGAATTGTCCCAGAAAACTCAAGACACCTCGTCACACAGGTTTTCTACAACGGTCCTATGGCAGCAGGTCTGAACCCAAGATCTTCAGCTTGCCTTAGGAGCATCCAAGGTCAGCCATGCCAATAAGTGGTGCAAGCTTCAGTCCATCTGAACTGCATCTAGTTCATCCAAGAATCGCTGACACTTCCCCATCAGTACCTTGATGGCTTCACTCACCAGCACATCTGGTGGCAACACCCCTGTTGACTCTACAGAAACTGGAAACCAAAGAGACATTTTAGCCTAGTTAAGGCTTGCAGAAGCTCCTGTACAAGTTATTGCTAAATTCCATACCTGGGCAAGGAAGAAACCAGCACCAAAGAGCTGTTCCCCACTCCTCAATTTGATACTCACAGATGTAATGGTCCCGAACACGAGCAAGCCGTACAACCTTCTTTAACTTCTCGTTCCGGAAGACTTCCCTGCTGAAGGTATCTAGCCGGGGATTGGCAACTCTGGCCACTTTTTTACCTAATGAAAACAAACTGTATACATGAACCCAGAGCTTTTTACTTCTCTGCCACCTTCAAAGAAAATATATTTTAGGTCCTGACCAGAACAGCACCCCAAATACCATACCTTGTACTTCATGCACCTCAATAACACCAGGTGAGAAGCACCGGCTCAGCTCCTCAGCTGCCTCTCCTTCCACAGGCTCAAGCAGAGTGATGTCTGGCAGAAGCCGATAACTGGCTGTTGCCACAGGTGAAAATTTGGCATGATCTTTGCCTAGAGGGAAATCAAGAATCTGTGGGAAAACCCTTCACATTCCCAAAGGCCCAATGGCTTTCTGCCCATCAGTGACATCTTACCTAAGTCCCTTAGTCATACCTCACCCCACTGTATTCGAACTACCTTCCTGCCCAGGGCAGCCCACAAAGCTCTTACCAATGCCCTTGACACAGTGCATGAGTAGGTCAATCTCCTGGCCAGGCCTCAGCTGAGCAATGAGAATGTCATCATGTACCGGTCGGATAATACCTTCTGGGAAGAGGTCAGCCTGATTCCCCAGGGGGACCCATGTCATGTGTCTGGTGTACACTAGAGAAATAAACACATCAGAAGAACTCAGTCCCTAAAACTAGCAGCCACCAACAGGTGGGCCCTTTTTCTCACCCTACCAATACTCACCTTTGTGGTTCACATAGAGTTCACTGGGGTCAGAGGAATCTTTAGCAGCGTGGGGGTTCCGAGTGCACCTGACTTGCAGCCGAAACTGCAATGTGTCTATTTCTGTGCCTTCTTCATCTCCTGTACAAAGGGAGGAGGTGACAGCTCTTAAAGGACTACTGGACATTTGAGTGCAGGCACCATGCTGAATGCACTACATTTCTCATTTAATCCTGACAAATTTACTAAAGCAAGGGCAAGTGCTGTACAGATAAGAACAATGATATACCAAAAGTTCGGAAACTTGCCCAAGGTCATAGAGTAGTTAGTTAATCTAGGACTTGAATAGGCAGTCTGGTTCTAGAATTTACTCTGCAGAAGAGCTGCTCCCCTTGCCCTAAAATTTCATTTTCTCACCTTGGTTCCGATATTCAAAAAGACGGGGATCAGCATGAATGGGAATGAGCCCCAAGCGATGAGCAAGGATCTCATCCTGGACAATGGATGTGTTGTTGTACACCAGGACCTTTTCCACAGCCATAGTTGGCACCTGCCCAACAAAATAAAATCACTCATCTACAAAGACCCTACAGACTCATTATCTATCTACTCCCTGCCTGCTAACATAGGGAAACACACCTCTTCTATAAAAAAATGCTTGATAAAAAGTTTACAAATGAACAGGAGGAATGCTCAGGAATACTGCAGGAAAAATAAACCTTGAGACAATTCTACAAGTGAAGTAATATGGTTTTCCCACTAAATACCCATCATGATACCCATCAATACCTCAGCTAATAGAATGCGTCGAAAAGCATTGGCAATGGCTGCATCAATTCCCACCATGTCAAACTCTAATGAGTTTTCATCCATGTGTACCACATCCACACGAAAACTCTAAAGAGACAGGAAAAATATTAAACTTGCTCTCTTTGTAGTCAATACGCCCCACCCCCAAATAACGTTAATGTTAATACCCCTCAAAATGTTAACATTCTTTCATCCAAAAACCTCCCTCTGCCCAGATATCCTTTTCTCCCCAGATCCTTAATTAGTTTCTTAAAATGTCTGTTTTTATCTTCCATTCATTTAAAACCCTCTGCAACATGGCTTCCAGCCAGACCATCCACAGAGGCTATTCTACCAAAGAACATGCTTCCAAAATGCTTAATCCAGCAGACATCTTATTAAACTCCCGTTGTAGCTGGCATTGTTGACATGATCCTTTTCCACACTATACTGCCTTGATTTCTGAACACTAATCTTCTAGTTCTCTTCCTTCTCTGATGAATCCTTCTATATTCTCCATCTTCCACCTACTGCATAAATATTGCTATTCCTTGAGTTTTTGTTTTCTGAAAACTATTTCCCAACTTTTCTCTCCAGGGGACCTCAACCACACTCATGGTTTTAGCAGCTATCTGTACTGACAACTTCCCAAATTACATGTCACTTCTGCTCTCAATTCAAACATATACTCTGCTCCAGCTGCAGGAAAATGAATGCTTCATCATCCCCGAGATCCATTTCTCATCAATAAATGACATCATCATCCATTAAGGCAATTCCCCAAGCTGGGTCATTTTACAGTGTCCCCCTTCCGCACCGGAGCCCATATCAAAGCAATAACCAAACTTACCTTCTATCTCCCCTTTGCTTTATCACTTAACAGCGCCTAAAATACACTTCAATCTGCCTACCACACATGCCAACCCTCTTTACATACTAGCAATAATGAGCTGCTCGGACTCTGCGGCAGCACGGTTCACACAAGCCTTTTCTAATTTAGCTTCTAAGTCCCTCCTCACCTTTCGCTGTTCCCAGCTTCCGCTCACGGTTCAAGACTCAATCCGGATGTCATCTTTAGAAAATCTCCCAAACCTCTGCTCTGTTTACAGTTCTAGATTAAGTGCCTCTGCGAGATGGGACACGCCGCCCCCACCCCAACTCACTCCCCGTCGTCCTTACTGCTGTCAACCGCCTCGTCCATCACATTACACTGGAATCATCTGCTTACACTCGCTCTTCTCCAAGACTGAACGTCTGGCTCGCGTAACAGCAAAAGCCGTGTACGCGGTGCGCCTAGCACGTTGCTCAGTAAACGTCTTGTGAACGAAAACCCCAGGGCCAGGTTCTGAGCAGGCCGCTCAGATCACACGGTCCGGGTCCGATCCTCCGGCTGCACGCACCTTCTCGAAGCGGGCCTGGTCCCAGGCGTCATCATAGCCCGAATAGTTCCCGGGGAAATCTGTGGTATGAACCTAGAGCAAAGAGAACCCAGTCTGCCCGCGAAGGGCCTCGAGGTCAAGCCCGTCCCCACCCCGATCCCAACTCCTCCCTGTTCCGCTCTCATTTCTCCTCCCGAGCTGCAGGCCACGAGGTTTACATTGCGGACGCCGAACTCCCCGAGAACCACGCGGCTCCGCATTTCCCGCACCGCCTGGGCCGCCGCCATCCTGGGTCCCCCACGTGACTAGACGGCCGCCGGCCCGAGCGTTCCACCAGCCCTCCTCCGTCTCCGTGGCAACGCCGCGCCGCCGGGAGGGCGAAATATCGCGAGACTCCACCCCTTCTCCGTCCACGTCCCCGCTTCCGGAAGTCAGTTTGGGCCAAACATCCGGGATCACCCCTTTTGCGTTCCGGCTCATCCCACTCCTCTCTCCCGCCCCTGGACCTGTCCTTCCCTCGGACCCACCTCTGCCCTAGTCCCCGACCCGGCGCGGGACTGGCGCGGGCTACGACGACGGCAGCTCGCGAGGGACATGGCAACTGCGACGGCGCCGGCTGGCGGATCCCGAAACGGGGCTGGCCCGGAATGGGGAGGGTTCGAAGAAAACATCCAGGTAATGGCCCCAGGGCCGGCAGTCGTTCTGAAGTGTCGTGGGGACTCTCCCTTGGGCCCTGGAAATCTCCACCTGCAGCACTTGTCTCTCCTTTGGGTCTTCGTGCACACGAATGGCAGTGGGACCAGTGCTGACGTGAAGGGGCCCTCAGGTCTCTGGGCCCACCAGCTCTTGCTTCCGGGACAAGTTATTAGATGGTCCGTCTGGGTCAGTCATGGCAGAGGTTTTGGGGGGCGGGGTAATGCACTGGCTAAAACCATACTGTGTGTAGAGCTCTGTTTTGGGGTTGGGAAAGGCAAAGAAAGTGGGCACCCTTGCAACCCTCTCAGGCTTTGACGGGGAAGGTAGGAGACAGACATGTACAGAAGACATGGCCAGAAGACATAGGTTTCCCGGGCTGGAAAAGAGCCGAATAATCACGGTTGTGAGAGCAAATGAAGGAAAGAGAGTGGCATGATCTCTGGTGATTCCGAGCCATATCCCCAGCAGTGGAAGAGCCAACCCCCAAGCCCAGGGATGACAGAAAAGGACTTGATGGAGCAGAAAGGTCTTGCACACTAGGAGCTATTGTTTTCACAGGGTGGGGGCTCAGCTGTGATTGACATGGAGAACATGGACGATACTTCAGGCTCCAGCTTCGAGGATATGGGTGAGCTCCATCAGCGCCTTCGTGAGGAAGAAGTAGATGCTGATGCATGTGCCGCTGAAGAAGAGGATGGGGAGTTCCTGGGCATGAAGGGCTTTAAGGGACAGCTGAGCCGGCAGGTGGCTGATCAGGTGAGCAATACTGGATACCTGGCAGGTGGAAAAGTATACCTAGGAGGCCCCAGAAGGCCCCAGGTTCTGGAGTTGGTGTTGGGGAAGGTTACCCCAGGTTATCCAGTTAGAACCATGTAGAAATCCAACAGAAAATAAGCAACAGGCCTTAAAGCCAAGAATCTCACAACACCCTTCAACACTACCCGTTTTCCTCTCTTCAGATGTGGCAGGCAGGGAAGAGACAAGCCTCCAGGGCCTTCAGCTTGTATGCCAACATCGACATCCTGAGACCCTACTTTGATGTGGAGCCTGCCCAGGTGCGAAGCAGGTGAGGATCCTTCTGACCAAAGCTGCCATCCTCATACCGTGTCCTTCATCCAAACTACAGCCAGCTACCAAGCCCTTAGGCTCCCCTCTTCATTGCACCACCATCCCTCATCAACACAGCTGTACCCCAGGCACACCATTCCTCTTACCAGTCTGGAACAGGACATGGTGATAACACATTTCCTTCTTCCTCTTCTCCATCTAGTAAGCTACTCATCTTCCCTTAAAACCTCGCTCAAATGTCACTTTGTTACTCATTCCTCAACCTCACTCCCCGTTTGTCCTTTCGTAGTACTCTCATAGAGCTCTGTGTTTTACTCTAACAGATAACATTTCAGTAGTGATGTACTTTCTTATTCTTGGATCTATCTCCACCGAGACTTTCTCAAAAGTAGGCTCTCTTTATCTTTCTATTACCAGCACTAGAAAAGTCTATGAACCAGAATATTAGTACATAGTTGCTGAATGAGTTTTCAAGAATTAGATTTAATCTTGGCTTGGTACTTTGTTCATAGTTTAATTTAACCAACGCTTACCAAATACCTAGTATACTCAGCAAGTACTTATTAAGCTTTTGCTCTGTGCCAGGCACTGCACTAGTTGTGATTTAGTGGTGAAAACAGATGGGAGCCTTGCCCTTGAGTGCAATTACAGTACAGCACTCATTTGCCATGAAGAGACACACAGGAGGGACACCTGACCCACAGTAGGCTGGAGGTGGGACAGGGCAGGTTTCCCAGAGGGGCTAAAATCTAGCCAAAGTACTACTAGGAGTTAGCCACTTAAGAAGAGAATGGGGAAGTGACTTGTACTTTTATCCTTCTACCTGGAATTTTCATATCACTTCAAATTTATTTCAAGAAAATGCTCAGTGGTACCTGGAGGAATGGTAAGCAGAGAGAGGCAGGAGGCACGCTGGTTCCCTCAAGTAACACCTTTCCTTCTAAACCTTTCCCAGGGCTTCACCATCACAATTCGGAATTCTGGGCATTCTCTGCCGAGGTTTGCTTTTTAAAGGGTCAGATAGGTATATTGTCAAGCCCTCTCCCAAGACCCAGCTGGGCTTCCCGAGTTCTCCATATTGCTGCTGCTTCAGTCAGCACACATCAGAGGGTGTCCTCCTAGAAGCATTTTTAGGGGCAAGGAAGTGATTTCCTCTTTCTTTATCTATCTTTACTACTCTCTTCTCCCTTTACCATCTAGCATGTTTTCTGGAATTAGAGAGGTAAATAAGATTCAGGCCCTCCAGAACCTCATAGCCTAGTGCCACCTCTGCTCTCATCTCTCCTCTCCTCTCCCAGGCTCCTGGAGTCCATGATCCCTATCAAGATGGTCAACTTCCCCCAGGTGAATAGGGGTAGCATGACTGGAAGAGCCGGGGGAGGTACTAAGGCAGAGGGTGGGGCCACCGGGCAAAGCTGGAGAAGGAATAAACAGAAGAGCCATTCTATTCTCTATGCTGAATGAGTTGGTATGTTGACAGAAAATTGCAGGTGAGCTCTATGGACCTCTCATGCTGGTCTTCACCCTGGTTGCCATCCTCCTCCATGGGATGAAGACCTCTGACACCATTATCGTAAGCAGGACAGAGGACTTTGGGGGGTGGCAAAACTGAGTTGAAACCTGCCCAAGGATAAGATGATGGAGTGAGTTAGAAGCATCCCTGAGGACAGCCCTGGGTGAAGCTGAGACCCTTGGCCTCCCAGGACTAAGTACAGCCTTCACCCCACAGCGGGAGGGCACCCTGATGGGCACAGCCATTGGCACCTGCTTCGGCTACTGGCTGGGCGTCTCATCTTTCATTTACTTCCTCGCCTACCTGTGCAACGCCCAGATCACCATGCTCCAGATGCTGGCACTGCTGGTAAGGAGTCTAGCATGGTGGTGGGCAAGGGTGATCTCAAAAGAGTAGTCAGGTCTGCATCTTGGTCTGCATCTGTCCTGGGGCCCCAGGGCCTGGAGTGAGGTCAGTGGACCATTTGTTCCTCAGGGTCTTCATGATGGTCCAGAGGCCAGCCAGCCTGAGTGATTTCCTTTCCACCATCCTCTTTTCTAGGGCTATGGCCTCTTTGGGCATTGCATTGTCCTTTTCATCACTTATAACATCCACCTCCATGCCCTCTTCTACCTCTTCTGGCTGCTGGTAGGGGGGCTGTCCACCCTGCGCATGGTAAGCTGGGTAGGAAATTTCCAGGGGTGGGCCATCCTCCTGAAGAGTTGGAGAAAGCAGCCCAGAGCTTGAGCCAAACCCCACAAAAGGCTCCAAGTGGGAGGGAAGAGCCCAAAGATGGTTCTGCTCTGGGAAGGAGTATCTTCACACTACTCACTTTGGAGCCAGGCCCTCTAAGTTTGTATTCTTGTGGCTCTAGGTGGCAGTGTTGGTGTCACGGACTGTGGGCCCCACACAACGGCTCCTCCTCTGTGGCACTCTGGCTGCCCTGCACATGCTCTTCCTGCTTTATCTGCATTTTGCTTACCACAAAGTAGTAGAGGGTAAGTGACAGGAGGCCTGGGTGTGGGGGAGGGGAAGAACAGCTGCCAGCCAACTCACACTCACCTTCCATCCTCTTCCTTTCAGGGATCCTGGACACACTAGAGGGCCCCAACATCCCACCCATGCAAAGGGTCCCCAGGGACATCCCCGCTGCAATCCCTGCTGCTAGGCTTCCAGCCATCGTGCTCAATGCCACAGTCAAGGCTGTTGCGGTGACAGTGCAGTCACACTGACCCTACCTGAAATCTTTGGCCAGCCCCCTTTTCCCCAGCTGCTGAGTGAAGGAAGATTAAAGGACAGTACTGATGACATGTGTCTCTTCGATGGGGTCTGCAGCTTAAACCCCTCCTTTGAGGCCTGTCGAGACTTCTGAAGGGCATAAGACCAGGAACTCCTGGCTAGGACTGCAGGGCTCTGCAGCCGGTGCAGAAAGTGGGTCAGCACCTCTGAGGCCCGCTTACCACCTACCCCTTCCTTTCTCTTTCCCACACTGTCTTGCTAAATATAGACTTGGTAATTAAAATATTGATTGAAGTCTGGAACTGCAACTATTGCTCCAATGGTCCCCCCTGAACTGCAACTACTGCTCCAGTGGTCCCCCCTGCCACCCTATTTCCTATACATTTTTCTGTTTTGTCAATGGTGGTAATGTTATATGTACCATTATACCCTCAGGATGTAAGGTGGGTAAAGTAGAAAAAGGTGGGACAGACCAGACTGCACTGAAGTCAGTCATTGAACTAAGGAACCTGCCCCCGAGGGCAGGGGACATCTGACCCGTGGAGCGGCGGGGAAGCCTCAGACACAAGGACCATAAATCTGTTGGAACAGTGCACCCAGCATGAGTTTGGGCTCAGCTGCACTCCTGGGACATCAGTGGAGAAATGACAATTAAACGAAACTTCCAGACCCAACTCCATGTCATTAAAAGACACATATGCATTGGGTCGTTATGTAGGGATAATTTTCCCATGGCTGCTCACATTTCAGCCAAACTTGCCTTCACCTGCCAGAGGGACAAAGCTCTCTTCAGGAGTTTTCTCTGTCCTTTCTCTAAGATGCTGGTTACTCTTTAAAAAAACCACCCCCTCCCCCTTTAATCAGCTTCACTGGTTGGCAGAGGGAATAGAATGTTTGACCTCTCTTCACTACTTACTTTTAAAAAATCACCACCCTCGTAAATCTAGGTCAGCATCTTTCCTTCCCAGTAAAAAGACAAAGAGGCCCTTCCTTTGCCCAGGTATATTGGGAGGCCCACACACCACCACCAGTGGACAAATCGGCAGCACTGCCCACACGGTGCAGTGTATCCTTCCAGAAAGCTCCGGCTCACTTTCCACGACCCTACCGCCCCTGAAGGTTGCTGATCTTCGCACCCTATTTATCTTGGCTTCCCCAGTTGTAGCGGATCAGCGACCGCAAGACATCAGCCCTGCGCACCTGGAAAAGCGGCATCAGCGTCCCGCCATGCCTGCGGCTCACCTGCCGCAGGGACTCGGGCCCGCCCCGCCCGGCACCCGGGGCTGCCACATCTCGGGCGCGCGGCGAGGCCGGCGTCAAAGGGCCTCGGAGACTGAGGCAGGGCCGGGGGGCGTGCGGCCGGCGTCCGCGGCGCAAGGACGCGGCCCCAGCCTCGGACGCCAGCCCCCGGGGCGCGCCTCCGCGCCCGCGCCCTGCCGGCCCCAGCCGCCCCTGCTACCTGCTCCACCCGTCGGCCGGCCCCAACCCAGAGGAGGCGCGTCCCCGCCGCGCGCCACCCTCGCGGGGCCCGGGCCGGGCGGGGGGCGGGGCGGCGGCGGTGACGCGGCCGTTGCCATGGGAACTCGCCGCCCGCTCGCGCGCCGGAGCCGCCGCCGGAGCCGCAGCCCGCCCGCCGCCCGCCGCCCGCTCGGGCTCTGCCCGCGGGCGCGGAGGGACGACCCGGGCTGCGGGGAGCGAGGGAGGGAGACGAGGCGGCCTCCGGGCGGGCATCGGCCCCGCGCGTCCTAAGCCGAGAGCCCTGAGCCGCCGCCGCCGCCGCCGCGAGGTCCGGGGACAGGCGCGGCGCAGCGCCCGGCCGGCCGCGGCCCGCGGACACACGGACGGCACGGTCCGCCCCGGCGGGCCCCCTCGGCGCCCCCGCCGCCCCGGACGGCCCCGGCCCGGCCCGCGTCGCTCGTCGCCGCCGCCGCCTCTGCCGCCGCCGCCGCCGCCACCTGCGCGGCCGCCGGAGCCGCTGCCGCCGCCCCCGCCCCCGCTCCGCCCGCGACCCCAGCCCGGGCCCCGACCCCAGCCCCGCCCCCGCCCGCAGCCCCGCCAGCCTCGCCCGCGGCCCCGGCCCCGGCCGCGGCGGCCCAGCCCCGGCCACCATGCTGCCCAGCTCCATTCAGATCTCCGGGGAGCCGCTGTCGGGCGCCGAGGTGCGGGACATCTGCCGCGGCCTGCGCGACAACGCCGTGCGCCTGCTCTCCCTGCGCGGCTGCCGCCTCTGCGACCGCGACTTCGGCCGCATCTGCCGGGCCCTGGCCGGGGCCACGTCCCTGGCGCAGCTCAACCTTAACCTGGGCGTCGTGTCCAGCCCCAGCCGCATCAAGCAGCTGGCGGAGGCGCTGCGGACCAACCGCTCCATCCAGTCCCTCTTGTGAGTGCGCTCCCTCGCACGGGGGTCCCAGGCACTGCACCCTCCGTGCACTCCTCTGCCACCTCCCCTTCCTCCACACACCCTCCACGCACTTTTCTGCACCTCTTCCCACCATCCACCCTTCTTCCCCATTGTACATACCCCTCATCTCTCTGCCCACCCTTCTACAATACCCTCCAAGCACATCCCTTCTCTCCGGACTTGGCACACGCAGCCCCACCCCAAAGGAGACGGGATACCCACCCACATCTTCCTGGCAGGGCAGGTGTACCTCTCTCCTATTCACCCGCATGGACTTCTGGGGGCAATCCTCAATTCCCAGGAAGGAACTCCCCTGGGGACTAGACTCCCCCTGCCCCTACCTTCTACCTACTGAGGAATCCTAATCCACTACCTTCCCTCTTTTCTGTGCTCTGTTCTGGGTCCCAGTCTCTATCCCAGAAAAGAAAACGTATTCTATCTGTATTCCTTAGGATCTAGAACTTTCTTTCTCCCTTCCCAAGGCTTCTCCCCAGTGCTGTGACTGAGTGCCCTGCTCACCTCTAGAGCTTACCTAAGGGAAGATTGGGTTGATGATTGCAGTGACCCCTTCCCCCTCCAGATAGAGTTGATGATTGAGATAACCTCTGCTCTCTGGTCTCACCCCCCAGCCTGCATGGGAGCCCCCTGACAGATGCGGGGCTGGCCTTGCTGAACCCAGCCTTGGCCCTCCACCCTGCCCTTGTGGCTCTGGACCTGGGGGACTGCATGCTAGGTGATGAAGCCATCAACCTCATCTGTGGCCTCCTCCCGCCAGATGGGGCCAAGTCTGGTGAGCAGGGCCCTGCTGAGGGCATGGGCTGGTGTAGCCTTAATGAAAAGCTAAGTGCAGAGGGCAGGGGTGTGGCCCAGAGTTGAGGGCTCTGACAGTATGGGTGAGAATGTTTTTTTAAATCCTCTCAGGAAGGATTAGGAGCTGAGCAGGGTGGAGAGTCTGGAATCTAGACTCCAGTGAGCAGTGAATGCATGGGTTGCTCTAGAGTTTTGTGATGGTGGTGGTGGGGTAGTGGCTCCCAGCCACTAGGGACACTCCAGAGACCAAGGGCAAGGTAGGGGCTGAAGGAGACCTGACCTTCTCCATCCTGGCTTCTCCTTGCAATGTTGCCCAGGCTTGAAGGAGCTAACGCTGAGTGCCAACCCTGGCATTACCCCTAAGGGCTGGAGTCGCCTTGCCATTGCTGTGGCCCACAGCTCCCAGGTCCGCGTCCTCAATCTGGACTACAACCCCCTCGGTGAGGCTGAAGAAAACCCCTTTAGATTCTCACCACTCCATCCCCATCCAAGAACATGGGACCATCAGTTGCCATGGTAACCCACACACTGGGGAAGGAAACATGGGAGTGGTCTGGGAGGTAGTAGAAGAGCCACCTGTTTCTAAGACCAGATGACCAACAGGTAGATCAAAGCATCCATCACCACTCAGGACTTGGCTTGCTTCATGCATTCACTCACCAATCAGTGCTCCCCTCCTTGGCCACTTACCAATTGTCAGTATTTCCTGGCCTGGGGGTGGGATCTAAGGTTGTTAAGACAATGGGGAGGCTGTAGGGGAGGAAGGGTTAGCAGGCCTGTGCATAAACTCAGGTGTGTGCGTGAATGCTGTCTCCTCAGGTGACCACGTGGCAGGGATGCTGGCTGTAGCTGTGGCCTCCAGCCGTACCTTAGAAGTCCTAGATTTGGAGGGCACAGGACTCACCAACCAGTCAGCTCAAGTAAGACATATTCATGTTTGGGGAAAGCCAAGGGTTGGGATAGAAGTAGCCAGAGAGTCTGTGTACAAACCAAAAGGGTGGCAGGTTGGAGTCATAGCCACCTTAAACGTGTTTATCGTTTTCCATATTCCTCTCTACCCTAGACCCTGCTGGACATGGTAGAAAATTACCCCACAGCTTTGCGGAGCTTGGTGTTGGCTGAGAACAGCATTAGTCCAGAGCTACAGCAACAGATCTGTGACCTCCTTTCTGAGGGAGAGGAGGAAGAAGAGGTGGCAGGAGGGGCTGGTGACACCCAGGAACGAGAGAAGGGACGGGAACCTGCTGCCCACCAGAGGGGCAGCAACTCCTGGATGTGCCCCAGTGGTAAGAGACCTGTGGGTTAATTGGAGCTAGTTCTGAAGAGGCTTGGGACCTGGGAGAGTGGGTATGGGAAACAGTCCACTTCTCTATTTGTGGTCCCCAGTGGAAGAATGAATGGTGGTCTGAACGCCCCTCTGCCCTTCCACAGATCCCAGCTCTCAGATGGTGCTAATGACGTCAGGACTAGGGGACAGTCTGTTGGCTGAGACCGAGATGTGATTCTCCACTTTGGCTTCTGCACATCATTACACTTGTCTAGATATCAGGACCTTGCTCCAGATATCAGGACCAGGCCCTGGGGCTTGGGAGGGAGGGGGTTGCATGGGGCTCTGGCAGCTCCTGGCAGTGTGGTGGGAGGCTCTGGAAGCTGTGAATGAACAATAGCCTTGGGGGCATTTGAACCCAAGGACTGGTTCTGGACTTGTTGGCAGCTCTGGCTGCAGCCCGCTGGCTCGGAAGAGATTTTATGAATTCTATAACCTGGCGTGTGGCTGTGGTCACTGGGGCTGGCAGTAGGGAATTGGGAGTACCATTAGGTGCCATTAGGGGGCAGTGCCATCCCACACCCCAAGTGTCTTCTGGCCCCAAATGTCTCAAACAGGTTTGGCTCGCAGGCCTTGGACTTCCAGACCTAGAGTTCTAAGGTGACACCTTACACAGGCTCCATAAAGATATAACTAAGGTAAAGAGCCTGCCTCCAGAGCTGGGCTGGTCTGGACTCTACCTCAAGAGGAGACTCAAGAGCTGTCAAGGTTACTTGAGACATACCCTCTTCCACCGCCTGATGCTCTGTGCCCAGGGAAACCCTAGGCAGAGTAGGGCAGGAGTGTCACTAGCAAAGAGTAGGACATCACAAGGACTGGGAACACTCAAGGATAGGGAGAGCAGAAGATCATTAATAGACAAGTTAGGTTATACCAGTAAAATAGTTTTATTTAATTTTAAAATAGTCATTGATGTCAAAATTTCCCAAAGCTGGGAGTAACAGTCTAGAGCCAGGGTTGGGAGGGAGTTAGGCCTCACCTAGAGCCCAACTTGAGGCCCCTGAGTCACACCCTCTACTCCCTTCCAGAAGGAGTAAGAAAACAGCTGAAGAGAGCCCTGAGTCAACCCTCTCCCTCATCCCTGAGGGCCCGCTGTGCCAGGCCCCCTGAAGGCAACAGCTTGTGCAAAGGATTTGGGGGGAGAGAGAAACAGGCAGAAAATACAGAGGTTAACAGAAAATAGAAATTAAAGGTTAACAATCCCAGTGACAAACCCCATTCTCTCCCCAAACCCCCCCCCCAAAAAAAAAAATCATGGATCTGAAAGGTGGATGGAAGATGAACACTGATGTAATATACCCCTCAGGTCCCCACAACAGCCCAATTTGGTCTGGGCTGATTTGAAGAAAGGTCTTAAGCCTCGGCTGTATGTTACCTCTGGAGAATAAATATTCCAAAAAGAAAAGGGAAAAATCCATGAGGCAAACTGGTGCCAGTCAGAGTCAATGCAGCTGAAAAGCCTGGTACGTCCCACTAACTGGCCCTACCAGCACGGAATAGAGCTGTGCAGGCCTGAAGGGAGAAAAGCTCAAGGGCTTAGGCTGGGTAGGGGACCCTGAGCTGCAAGAGTATGGGCCTCCATGCAGTCCCAGTGCAGCAGTGACAGGAAGGCAAGCAGGAACCCTAGGTGAGCAGGTTGCCCTGCTCCTGGGCCTGGGTCAGACTGTCCTTGCGGTGCAGGTGGTGCACCCCCATCCTCTTAGGGCTGCGCTGGGGACGGTTGGAGCCGGGGAGTGCCCAGGCCCTGCCCTCCATGTGGGAAGTGCCAGGCCCTTTCTCCATGCCACTATCACTGGGCAGCAGGCTCTGTTGTTCTTCCTCGGGGCTGATGGGCAGGTTCAGCTCTTCCTCTTCCTCCTCCCTAGAAGGGCCAGAGTCAGGTTCTGTTGGCAGCAAAAGCCCTCTCTCACCAGGTGAGGAAGAAGGTGCCAGAACCTCCTCATCTCTGTCAGTAGTACTAAGAGAAAAATGCTGCTGCAGCTCAAGGAGTACATCACGTCCAAAGGCTGTGCGCTGGGCCACAGTGGCCGGTGGTGGAGTACGGTCCACAAATGCCCGCTGCCAGCTGGCCAGCAGGTCCTCCTCAGAGCTGGCAGAGCTGGCTGGGGCACTGAGTGATGGGGGGGCTGGAGTGGGCTGGTGGTGGGGTGAGGCCTGGGCTGAGGCAGGGCTGCTGGGCACTGGGCTGGGGTGGGCCCGCTCATTCCCCTCCTCTACCAGGCTCAGGGAAATGGCCTGGCGGGTAGCATAAGTGCAGTTGGGCAGGGGGCTGTTTCGGGGGATTCGAACCTTATCCTCAGAGAACTCTATTACCTTGCGGCCAGGATATAGTGGGTGTGGTGGAGATGGGGTGGGGTAGGGACTCAGCTTCTCAAAGGCTGGCAGGGGCAGCTCCTCCTCTGGGGAGCCCCCAGCAGTGATCAGAGAGAGGCACTCCCCATTGGGTTGGAAGGTTGGACTTCCAGGGACTGGGGGATTAGCTGGGTCACCTGGGGCACTCCCACTCATGTCTACATGTACAAAGACATCCTCAGCCAAGGGGCGCCCAGGACTGCCTGACTGGGCTGAATTGAGCAGGAGAGACTCTGGCTTCTCCAACACCCGAGCAATGATAGAGGTGGGTACCACAGCACCTGGTGCCAGGCTGGGGGCAGGGCTTGGGCTGGCAGCCTCTTGATCACGGTGCAGATGTTTCCGAACCATGTCCTGTAACTCACAGGGCAGCTGGGGTAAAAAATCAGGAGAAGCGAAGAGAGACATTAATGATCCCAACCTAAGATAGCTTGACTCATGGCAAAAATCACGGCTACACATACAAGTACCACTGTGTGCTCAGCACCTTGCTGTATCTCCTGTGCTTGTAGCACGCCAAGGTATATCCTCATTGCACAGATAAATTAAGGCTAAGTAGAGATAAAATAACCTGAAGCTTTTGAAAAACACAACCAGGATCTGAACCTAGAACTGATGCTAAAGCCCATGTGCTCTCAAATTTTATCTCTCCCGTCTTAGCAGTACCTTCTGCCCAATCAGATATAAGTTTGAGAATCTGGACTGACTGGCAGTCTTGGGAATAACTCCTGTCCTTCTGTAGGCCCTGTCAACCTTGGATTGGGCCTGAGGCTCTGGCGTCTAGAGTTTGCCCCTTGGGATAAAGGGATTAGTATGGCTGATAGCTCTGGCCAACAGTTCATTTTTGCATAGGATCCTGAAATTGAGTTCCTCTCCCTGTCACTGTTCCAAAAATACTAACAGAGCCAGCCCTCAGTCCTAGTGATGGGCCTTTGACAGCACACAGGACACCAACCAGTGGCTGAGCTAACTGGCTTGAGAGGAGACATGCAGGTGAGGGGAAGGCAAAGCAGAAAGATGTAGTTAAAGGTAGGAGGATGGAGAGAGGTGTAGAAACTGGAGTTAGAAGAGTCCTAAAAAAGCTGGACTGGTGTTGCCAGGGAAGGTGTTGTACTCACGTCAGCAAACTTATGATTACGGAAGTGGGATTTGTTGCACTTGAGGAGCTGCACAGCTAGATTGCAGTCCAGCCGGTACCGCTCCTGCAGACACAGATGTGGTTCAGGGCCCAGGCTGCCCAAGGGAGCAGGGCTGGGCCAGGATGAAACCAGCCACCAGCGAGGAAGGCCCCCTAGGTTCACATACATTGAGCTCCTCCAGCTTGTTGATGGTGTTCTTGGCATCCAGCAGCTTGTTGGTCAGCTCCACAATTTCCCAATCCAGTGTCTTCCTATCCATCTCAGCCTTCTTAATCTGAGACACAAGACTTTTGGTGAACACAGCCTACACCCCAGTCAGCCCTTCCTCCCCTGCCCCTCCTCCCAGCCCAGAGACACAGGAAGCCACAGGTGCTAGGGCAGCCAAGGCGGACGGAATAGAAACAGATGACGAACAGACAGAAGACCAGACACCTCTCCTGTTCTCTGGGATGACTGTAGGGTGTAGGTTTTCTGAGCATGATCTGTTGCCACTTGGGCCTAGGACAGAGGTGGTATGAGAGCTACCCATGCCTTGAGGGAAGTAGAGGGGCTCTATGCACCAGGCAAGGTAACTGGTATCTGAGAGGTGATAACTCTGCAAACCCATGCACTTAAGCCTATGTATGTA
Source organism: Cynopterus sphinx (assembly GCA_030015415.1). Classification (NCBI taxonomy): domain Eukaryota; kingdom Metazoa; phylum Chordata; class Mammalia; order Chiroptera; family Pteropodidae; genus Cynopterus; species Cynopterus sphinx. Next base: position 47,556,355 of record CM057386.1, on the reverse strand, counting down.
ATTATTTCCAGGATCAGGCTAAAAAGATGGAAGAGTAGGCTGGTGGCAGCTGGGTGAGTCTGTGAGATTATCGAGTTGAGCAGGGAGGGAGCTGCAGGCTCAAAAGCAGCCTTCTGCTCTTCAGTTCATGGGCTGGATATACTGTTCCTCCTCCCCCACCAATGGTATGGGCTTGCTGCCACTGCAGAAGAGAGGCTGTGAGTGTTCAGTGGTGACATCAATCAGTACCTCTGCCTGAGCCAAGTACAGCCTTCCCAGCTGTCCCCCAGGAAGGAGATACTGACCACTGAACAGGCCTCATATGAGGAAGAGGAAGGGAGTGGGCAGAGGGAAATGACCAGGGCCCCAGCAACCCAAGATCTCAGCTGAGGAGGCGGCCAGGGCAAGGGAGAAAACACAAACTCAGACGCAACTGCAAAAATCCAGCTGTGGCTAAGAGAGGCCTGAGAGGAGAGTGCAGCAGCAACGGTGGCAGCATGAGGGGAAGACGAGGAGAGAAGAGAAACAGTGTGAGCATTAAGACAGTCCTGACTTGCACAGCACACTGTGGTGCCCTCCCCACCACTGCCTCCTCCCTCCTCCCCAAGCCCCAAGGCAGAACAACATTCCCTTCGCACATCCTAGCCCCCTCCTGTGCCATGAGCACAGTGCCTGCCAAACTGCCTTCCTGGACAGATTACCAGCATGTGCAGCTTGTCCTCCAGCTCCTGGTTGGTCCTCTGGGAAGCTGTGTAGCTGTTCTGCAGCCTGTGGAGAATACACAGCAGACCCCGAGTCAAGCCCTGTTCTTTGGACCCCAATCAGCCTCTTTGGCATGGAATCTTGCGCAAGGCATTCTCCTAGAATTTCACTTTTCTCATCAGATTCAGATGATCTCTGAAGCCTCTTTCAGCTAAGCACCTGTGAGCAGGGAGCTGTGTGCACGTGCGCCCTGGCCCCTCGTCCCCACACCTGCGGAACTTGTCCTTGAACTTGTCCAGCTCCTCGCGGCTCTGGCCCAGCTCCAGCTCCAGACAGTCCTGCCCAGTCTCCAGCTCTCGCTCCAGGGCCTCTGTGCGCCTGGCGGCTGAGGCCAGGCGTCTGCGAAGCTCCTCGTTCTCCTGCTGCAACAGCCTGGCAAAGTGAGGGGTCAAGGGCGGGAGGGGTATCAGTGACAGAAGAGCCAGCCCTGACCTCAGGGCTGGGCTCAGGAAAGAAAGAGTAGGGATGACTTGAGGATAGGCAGCTGGGGGCAGGGGACTACTTGAGACTCAGCCTGAGTCTGGGCAGCAGACTCCACAGGCCTGAGGGCCCTGAGAACACAACCTGGCTTGAAGAGTGGGGGGAGGCAGGGAGGATGGTTGAGGGCAGTCCAACCCCCACCCTCACTGGAGAAGAATGAGAAGACAGAACTGGGTGGGGGTACAATTCCCAGTCTGTCTCTGGTTACAGCCCAAGCCAGCCGGCCACCAAGCCCCCCAGCTCCAATTTCCCCACTGCACAATCAGGTTACTCCATTATTAATCTCTTGGAAATCCAGCACTGCCCTCCTCTCCAGAGGCCTCACATGGCCAACAGAAAGGGCTGCAGGGAGGCAGATGGCACAGGAGAGGCAGGAGCTGGAGAAAGATTCGCTGGCAAGAGCAGGCTTTCAGAGCCATCCACTCCTTGATTCCAGGTTCTCTGGAAGCCATGGAACAAAACCTCTCTTTCCAGAAGGAATATTCACAATATCAAGCCTCCTCCCAGGGTCCTTAAAACACCCAACCCAACCTTAATTTCTGCTTAATCCATCAAAAGCCCATCTGTACCAATAGCCTTGCCTGGAGCTAAGAGGGACAGAGTTGAGGCGGGGCAGGCTCTCGGGCAGCAGATACTCACTTCATCCTCTCTGCGTCAGTCAGGGGCCCCTGGGCACAAAAGAACAGAAGCTTGAGGATCAGCTCTGGACCACTGGCCTCCTGCTTGGCCCACCCTCCAGAGCCCTGAAAAGGGCTGTGTCTGAAAGCCAAAGACTCTCATAGCAAGAATGGACTGAAGGGCCCTGTAGAGATGGAAGCAATCCAATAATGCCCAGATAAGCCTTAATTACTCCATCCCAGGCCAACTAGAAGATCCAAGAACCCCTCCCAACCCTCACCCTTACTCACACCAGCTCCAATCCCTCTCTTAAACCTAGAGACAACTGCAAGTTAATTCTAGTACTTATGCTACCTCTCCCAGGGATTAAGAGGCTCTCAGCTGTTCAGAGGGATCCTAGTGACCCCTGCAGACATGGCAGAGACCTTCCAGAGAAATGAAGAAATCAGGCTGAGCTACACAGTAGGGTTCCAAGCTCTGACAATCAGGCAGACTCAGGCCCTTACAGGGGCTCGGGAGGAACAAATATATGGATGAAAGAGAGCCTCTGAGCTAATCCTGAGTGGACTGAAATGTATTGTCTTGCTTTTACCCTCCTGCCCCACTCTCCCAAACCCCTCATGATGGCCATGGCCCAAGAGTCAGAGCTCAGCCAGACACAAAACAGAGCAGGCACATGTTATGGCAAGAGGGGAATGTCAAGGAGCCCATTCCCAATGGAGCTGACTGCTTCAAATGCCAGTCAGAGGCAGGAAAATGAGGTGGGTAGCCACACCACGAATTTTGGCGCCAGTAACACTGGGATTTGATCCCTTTCTACCACACGCTGGTTATGTTAACCTTGCTGAGCCTTGGTGTCCTCATCTACAAAATCAGGCCAAGGTCCCTTGGCTGGTACCTAGCACAACATCTGGTCTTTTAATTTAATATTCCCTGAAGTAAAATGGGTTAAGTCACAGCATTTCTGCCCTGAATCTGACCAAAGTGGCCACGGTAAGCTTGATGAGCAGCAGGTGCTAACTATCTCTCAAACACTGAACCAAAGTGCACTGAACCACAGTGGAAATATTGTAGCAAGAACAATAATCTACCACAACACATGTTTCTTCCCATTAGTAAGCTTAATGAGGGAGGATAACCAATTTGGAGAATGATTTGCAGTTGACTAAAGGCCTCCTAAAAAACTCATGCATGCTTCCTAGTAGGAAGAATGTATTTCACAAATGTTAACCAAACAAAGCAAAGCTGAAGGAAGAGCTAGACTTCTAGGGACTGAGGAATAGCTAGTCTGATGGAAGTAGGTGGGCTATAAGGGATACAGGTTGAATGGAGGACCAGAGTCCTCCAGCAGGTTAGGACCCCTATTTGGTGGGCTACCTCTTGAAGAAAGAACAAAACTACATGCATGGGATAATTTCTGCTGAATTACGAAGATTCTGGGGCTGTGACATATGGACATGTGCTCACAGCTGCCCCTATGAACCTACATTGCTTCCACTAGCACTATTGCAGCTAGGAGACCCCAGACACTATTAGCAATGCCAACTCTCACCCCAACTCGGGGTCAGAAGACCCCTCCGGTGGGAGAAGTCGACCAGTTACCCAGCCTCAGGGGCCTGCCTCTACCAGCCAGGGTGAGAGTACTGGTCTTGCTGACCTCCTGCTCGAGCCGGGATCCAGGAACTTCCGGCCGCAACTCCCGATGCTCAGGTGGTGCCTTACGGTAGGGTTTCTTAGCAGGGGCTGCACTGGTCATTCTGGGAGATGAGGGCTCCTCGACCTGCTGAGGGGAAGCAAGGAAGGAGGCAGCTCAGAAATGAAGGAAAGAGAGAGGCCTCTGGGCTGAGGGAAAAAGAATGGTAAAAGAGGACATATGTAGGAGCCGTGAGGCAGGGAGAGAGGCATTGCAGGGGTCACTAGAAAGGCTGGACTCTGGTGCCCATGGAATCAGGAGAGTGCTGGTGGGGGGCATGGGTCCAATGGGAACAAAGAGGTGTGAAAGGCACAGCCTAGGCACCAGGAAGAGTGGACTGTGCCTGAGGAGTGGGCAGAGAGTCTGAAAGGCAGCCTACCACTCTCCTTTGGGTTCAGAAGAAGGCCTCAGAGGGAAAACTGCTCTCTATGCACCAGCTTCCTCAACTCTAAGTTGGGTGAGAACAGCACCAATTTCATAAGCTGTCATAAAGATTATGTAAAGCACTAAAAACAATATGTGGCACTTAGGAAATGTCCAATAAATGTTTAGCTTAAAAAACTCTAAACAGAAAAAAGGTTTGAGGATGTTCACCCAACCCAGGATCCTCAGTGGGGGGGTCTCCAAAGTCAACAGAGCCCCAAAGGCCAAGCCCCTCTACCACTCTTCACCAGCCCCTGACCAAGAGGCTACCTGCCTGCCCCCTCACCTATCAGCCTCCCCAGAAGAGAGCCATGTAGGGAGCGCAGGCCTCACAGAGACATACCGTCTGTTTGTCGGCAGCTCACTCTGTTCCGCTGTCCGGGAATTAGCCCTCAGCTCTCCACATCCCACGGCCCCTCTACTTCCTCTAGCCAACAGATCCTGAAACCGGAGAAGAGAAGAAAGTGGAGACCAGGTGTCAGCCGCCTCTCTGTCAGTGCCACAGGCCAGCCTGCCCAGTTTGGGACCTGGAAGACCCCCCACCCCCACAGGAAGAAACAGGCAGGAAAGCCATGGAACAGGAGGTCTGAGGGGAAAGAGGTAGAAGTGGGAAAGGACTGGAAACACTGGGTTCCTATCTTTCTCCATGAAAGTACTGTCACATGTGTCTGTATGTGTTCATGCTCTCAGCTTACTCACAACCCAATTCTGAAATAGGTCTGGGTCCTATCCTGTCCCTCTCCTGACCCACAACTGTCTTGTTCATCTCCCAGGCCTTTCAGAGTCTGGAAACAACTAAGAGATTTGGACAACAAGGGCTGCAGAAGAGAATAGCAGAAAAAAAACCTAGTAGAGACGTAAGAATATGGAAGAAAAAAAGCTCCTAGCAACATTTCCAGAAGGATCCCTAAGATTACCTCTTTGTACAATGGTGGTAAACAGACTTTACCACTGATGAGGAGGTGTAGGTCAAGGAGAGAAAATCTGAAAAGGCAGCAGTTTAGAGCAATGGTAGCTCTCAAATAGAGTGATTTTGGTCCCTCCTCCCCCTTCTTTATCTGGCAAATGTCTGAAGACATTTCTGGTTATAACGATGGAAGTGGGTGCTATTAGCATCTAGTGGGTAGAGGCCAGGGCTGCTGCTAGATATCCTATAATGTACAAGACAGCCCACACGACAAAGAATTATCAGCACACACTGCTAATAGTATGAAGGTGTAGAAAACCCAAGTCTGGAAACACATGGGTTTCCGGCTCAGTGATGCTTTTGATCCACCATGTGGTCCTTCCTTACTGGATAATCCTGTTTCTCATCTGCATGAGGTGGCTGGACTGAGTGACCTGTGCAATCCCCTCAAGGTTCCTGGGGTTCCAAACTCTGCCCCTACCTGTAATAAGCTGGGCTGCAGCATGGGGGCAGCAGCCACCACAGGGACCAATGGAGGCAGTAACCTTAGGTGGCCTTCTGGGCATAAACAATCTTCCTGCTGCCATCCACCTAAACAGAACTGGGGGTTGAGGGAAGCCTTGCGGGCTAAAGCGTGTGTTCCTGCTGTTGGGACATGCCCTGGCCATGACTCCTGTCACATTCCAACAGGGCCTGAGGCAGGAAGAATGGTGAGGGGGTAGAGAAGGTGGAGAGGGTGGGGAAGCAGGAGTGGCCTCCCTGATCTGTCTGGGCAGCCTGGTCTCTGGCTTGGGGTTTGAGGGAACTGGAGCGTGACAGCAGGCACGAGCCACCAACCTCCGCCCCTTTGACGGTGAGGTAGAACGTGTCCCCACAGGGCACAAGCAGCATGCTATGTTGGGCTGACTCCCTGTGCAGGAATCTGGGCGGGCGTGAAAGGACAGTACATTCCTGGGGTGTGGGGAGCAAACAAGTCACCCCCACGAGGTTCCCCAGGGCTACCCCTCCAGAAGGCCCTAAGGTGAGAGCTCCTATAGCCTTGGGAAGAGGCACAGAAAGTCCCAAGCCAGCCTGGGTACCTAGGCTGATACTCAGGGGATATGAGTGGGAGGTCATATATGAGTTGGAAAGGAAGGTAGAGTCAGAGACACAGGAGTAAGGATTATAGGTAGCCGAGATTCTACGAAAACCAGGGGAGGTTCCTGAGTGGGGCCTCAGAAGCCAGGCCCCAGCTCCCTTCCCCATCTGATCCCCAGTCAGCTGAGCAGCCCCGTTCTTCCTACAGGCCCCTTTGTGTAGCCCCCTCTATTCTCAGTTGCTTCTTTTCTTCCCTATCCATTTCCTGCTGATGCCTGCACTGTCCTCTAGGCACCAGGACACGTGTATGGGTGGTGAGTGAACAGGGAAGACACCAACACGCCCAGGTATCTGGTAATTCTACCCATAAGGACAGCAGCCTCACTCCATTCCCACAGCCATAGCTCTAGTTGCCACACATTCTTCAGCTCATCCTGTCTCATCTTGACCTCAAGTCCCAATTCCCCAGCTCCACAGCACATATTTCCAGGACTTCTATAGCCAACTAGTCTGACTTATTGAAGGGGCAGACAGTGTTGATGTGGCTGGCAGTGAAATGGGGAGAAATGCAGACACAGATTCTCTGGGATGAATGGTAAGGAGATGGGTAGATTCTCTCTCCCAGCCAGAACCTAGTCTTTTCATACATGTCAGTCACAGGACGGGGAACCATTCCCAACTGGGGAAGCAGAAGGCAATGTCTACTAGGGAGACAGTCTACCAGGGAGTCTGCAGTGTCCCCAAGGCAAGTCCACAAAGGAGAGTCTGTGCCACTCCCTGCCCATGTCCGTAAATACCAGTGCATGTCAGGGCCCTCACTCAAGTTTCTGAGATCTGCTAAGTGCCACAGATATGGCCCAGTACTGAACAGGCACACAATGGACCTGACAGGCTGCTATTCCTAACTGGAAGCGCTACAGGGAAAGAAAGACCCAAGGGTGAAAATGCCAGGTACAGTGGAGAACAAAACAAGAAGAAGCTGGACACCAATGACCACAAACTGGGAAAAGATGAGGCAGCAGAGCAGTCCCTCCAAGAAGCCCAGCTACCAAGTGCAGCCTCCACTAGCCACATCTCCTTCACCAAGAGGTTCCCAAGTGGACTTGGAGCGTTTCAGCCCCAGGAGGATACCTAACCCTGTGTCGAGAAAAGGAAGCATCCAGGGAAAATAGCTGGACAGCTCAGAATGGGCTTTGGGCCATGATGAGCAAGCAAACAGTCTCTGGGGCTTCTTGATGCCAAGCCAGTTCCAGGGCACTTCCAAGAAGATGATCTTCTGGAAGGTCTAGAAATTAACAGGGAAGAATCACACTCCCAAACTACCTGAGCTTCAAGGTATTGGGGCTGATGACTAAGGATGCCGGGCTACCAGATCATATGCTGGATTTATACTACAGGAACAGCTGTGCTATGGGGAAAGGCTGAGGCCTAGGATAAAACCTCTGGCTGATCCAGTCTGTTCTGAAGCTTCTCAGGCTGGCCCTGCAGGCACTGTTGAGAGAGACAACCAGAGCAGCAGTAAGTCCTCCCCTTCTCAAGGGACGTGAGATGAGAAGAAAAAGCAACGCTCCTCACTCATCACTGCCCCACCACCAACTCCGCCTCCTCCTTCCTCTTCTGCACAGTATTCATTCTTCACTTACTCAAAATCAGTTTGGAGGACTCAACCCGGTATCTGCTGGGGTGGAGAGAGAGGTGATAGCTTCCAAATTGCCATGTTGTAATTTGCCAGTCATTGCAGGCCGCCTGTTGCCGCCTGCCCTGTATTAAATACCTTCTCCCTGATTACAGCCCATTGGGCATGATTCACTGCCTCTAGAGAACAAAGTCTGCTTTCATTATAAATAGGACTCACACACACAGTGAACCTGCACTGTGAACCCACTGAACAGCTGAGCAGAGTATAGACAGAAACAGATATATGGAGAAATGTGTGCCAGAAGTAGGCTGAACAGTATCCTTTAATCGAAGGACATAAAATTTGCCAAGTATCACTCTTTAACCAGAAGATGGGACTCATGCCTGCTCCCTTTTGTGAATATGGAGTGTGTATATGTGACCAGGACTTCCACTGTGGCAGGGTTCACGGCTGCTGGAGATAGAGTGGGAAATCCTGACTCTCTCGAAACTACTCTCCCTATTCTTACTCCCAGCAAACACCCACAGGAGGCAACAGCAAAAAGGTTCAAGCCCAAGAGCCAAGGATGCCCTCTCACTTTCTTATGCCATCTTTTCTGTGGGTCTGCCCAAGGCGCAAGACAAAGTCAAAGGTGCAGGAGAGGTCCAAGAATACTCTGAGGGCTCAGAGGCCACTTCAACACTGGCCCAGCAGAGGGAGACTGGACTGAATCCAAAATGGGTGTAGCTCTTTGGATTTTCAAACTTCTGCCTTCCCTGACTGGACATCTCTTCCAGCTTCCAAGTTCTGCACTATGACCTCACTCCACTGCTCCACCACCCAGTTCAGCTGCCTTGCCCTAGAAAAACCCAACTGCCTCTTCCGCTTCACATGTCACCCGTGTTCTCTTCAAGAAATTATGGCCCCAACAGTTCATCTGGGCTCAGACCATTTCCGAACCTAATGTCTTTCTGCTCACAGCTGTCACTGAATCCACCAAGTAGGGGACCCTGAGAGGTCAATAAACCCGATCTTCTCAATCATGAAGGGACCACTCACCACCACCAAAATCATTAAAGCTCTTTGTAATTCATCTCCCCAAAAAGTCAAAAGAAAGTCAGCAATCATTACTGCTTTTAAAATGAAAGGAAAACCAGTCCTTTTTCAGAATACTCCAGCTGTGTTGTAGGCTTCCTTAATTCCTTTAGAACCCAGCAGGATCTAAATAATAAAAATACAGGCCATTCCTAAATGCCCTCATCAACTGCTAAAACATGGATGGCTGATCACACGGAGACTAGTGTCTTCCCTGAGGGAACTGTCCTCAGCTATGAGCCCTGATGTAAAGTGTCTGAACCCTGTAAGTCTGGAGGAAGCTGCACCTTTGGGGCAGGTTACATTCCTGCCATACAAGTCCAGCTGCTTCTCAAGCCTCTGAAATCCAGGCTCTGCCTCCAACTGAGGTCCAAGAAACAGAAAACACCACCCTGCAAGAGCCAGCCCTCTAACTAGGTGACCAGGCAGGGGCCCTGAGGATTGCCCAGGAAGGCCCCCAACACCACTAATATAGCCCCTCAGCAAACAGCAGAACAGTCCTCCAGCACAGTGAGCCAATCCTTCTAGAGCTGGTGGGGTTCAGCCTTCCTCACACCAACCCCCATGTGCCCCTCCTACTTGCCACCAGCCCCCAGTTTCTAGCATGCAGCTGTTCCTGAGATAAGTGAGCAAAGCCCTTTGCAATCCTGGGCGCGTGGCAGGCAAGCAGCCAGCAGCTCACGGGGTGGGGCCTGGGCAGGCTCTGCTCTGGGCTGATGACTAGGCTGGAAGATGCCAGTCTGTGCCCAGACCAGTCCTGTTGCCCCTCCGACAGCATGCCTGCCACCCCTCTGGGCAAGTACAACCTCACCCTCTTGGGAAAAGCTTCCTGTGGCCCTGACCTGGCCTCTTGCCTACTCTAAGTGAAACAGACTAACAGGTTTTAAAAGCCAAAAGGGGTGGATATTATTCTTCCACAGAGTAATCCTGAGGACTCAGAACTAGTGCTGGTGACCTTGACCACTTACCTGGTTCCCCACCTGAGCAAATACCTCAAGTCTATCACCTAACCTCATCCAAGCAAACACCTGACAAGAACAAAGGGGCTGAAGCCTACTGATGATGATCCAAGCAAACCAAACCTCCCGCAACATAAAAGGGCCAAAATAGTCTCATGATCGTAACCAGCACTTGACATTAGTACCCATGCCCTCTTCTAAAGAAGAGCAAAGTGAGGGGTGGCCATGAACTAGCCTCCACTCGAGACTCCTTTAGCTTTCCTGATCAGAGTTAAGCCACAAACCCTCTAGCTTGCTAACTCTCTATTCAGGGTCCCTAAACATCTGAGCAGCACCTACTGGCTCACACATATTTACACACTCCCACTCCATGCTTGTAAGCAGCCCCCTACCTTTTCCCTCCTAGCCCAAGGATATAGAACCTACTTTGAAGGCCTGTAGGTCTCAAGTTTCCCTATCCAGCTTACCCCATACTGCACTGCCTCCAGAGAATGGACACACAGAACGTCTGTCTAGAGTTACCTGTGAAGAACACCAGGGAGCTCCAAGCAATCAGCCTTCCTGTTATCTCCAGAGCCCCCTTCTCCTTTCTAAGCCTGGAGGGAGAAGGGAATTTGGTGGGAGTATCTCCATGGAAGGCTGTTCACCAGTTTCCCAATCTGAGTTCAGGGCCTCTCCTAGACCTACTGTGGAGTCCAAAGCCAGGTCCTGTCCTCTTGAGCTAAGGCACCTTACCCAGCCCTTCTCGGCTAAAGTCCACGTGAACCTCCAGACGTGGAAGGCAGTAGGGGGCCAAAGTCCACCCACTCCACCTCCCAGAGTAATAGTCACCAATGGGAGCTACATCTTAGATGGGTACCTGGTTGTGAGCTCCAGTTTTCAGTTTAAGTAACTTTGCTCTTATGCCCAGGGAATTTCCCATGACCAGGCCAAGGTTTTCCTCAACCTCCTCCACCCCAAGGAGAACCTTGCAGCTAGCTGATCCTAAATCATTAAACTGAGGTGAGAATGATGAGGACACCATTCAATTTTCCCCTCCTGAAAAAAGGAGGAAACTATTCAGTCTAGAAGAAAATTCCCATCTGTCTCTGAGGAATGAAAAAGAAACAGCATGCTGAGGGATATTCTCAAACTCTGTGATGCTAAAAGCAGATAAAACAGAAACTTTGCCCAATTCTATTTTAAGAAAAAACTAGGAGGTGTGGTACTGAGGGGAGGCCAAGCCCAGCAGCAGACTGGCAGGTGAGCAGGTGGCCAAGCACAGGAGACTCTCCTCTCCTGGTCACGAAGGGGTCACATCCCCATTCACAGCAAGGAGACTGGGAAGATGGAGGCAACTCAGTAGTAAGGACCACAGAGCAGAGGAGATGGCATGAAGCAACAAGGTAGGAGGAGGAGGCAGCCAGGAGAAAGGAAGAGAGAACAGAGGCACTGCTGGTGGTACTCTCAGGGCAGGTTAGCTGGCCCAGGTCAGACTCACAGGGTTAGTGTCTTCTCCCCAACCAGTCAGCTTTCCTGGTTAGCATGGTTAGTGACAGACTCATGGCAGACACCCTCCAGGCACTCCATACAGACAGACAGCTTGGTTTGTGAGCAGCCCAACTCTGGAGCTGCAAAGAGAGAACAGAAGGAATGCCAAGCTGCAGGTACCCGAGGTACACACTGCATTCTCCTGACCGGAAAAACTCCCCCAAACTTACCACTAGATAGATCCTCAGGGGTTTTCTCCCATCCAGAGATCATGCAAGGTAGAAGTGGAGCACTCCCCCTGCCACCCAGTAAGTCCAGCTCACTAACCCCAGGTAACGAGGCTCTCTAGTCGGTCAACAGAAAGAGAGGTCAGCTGTTGTGGAAGGGCTGCTGCCACCAGGGGGGCAGCTCCCATCTTGCCTATCCCCCAAACACTGCTGCCAGGCTACACGAGAGTCCTGAAAGCTGGTTTCTAAGAACAAAGCCACTTACAGCTGCAGTTGCCACCCATCCCATGCCTGTGCCAGCAGAGTCTACCCCACCACCTCCCACTCTGAGGGAAGGGAATGAGAACTGGCCCAGGGATCAGAGGCTGCAACAAGAGCTGCAATCAAAACCACAGTACAATGGGGCAGTGTGTGACCCAGCTCAGTGTTGGGCCAGTCAAGGGAAGGGTAGTACACTAGCATCTTTCAGTTTCTGAAAGGGCCAAGGGGATGGCTCTTCCCAGGGAGCTGGCCCCAGAGGATCCCAGAGAGCAAGGATAAAGGCTATGCTATAGTCAGTCTCCCCAGACTCCAACAGAGACTAGTCCACCCTCTCAGAATGAGCAATGCCCAGAAAGGCTAGCATTCCCATCACAACAAGCCTAGGGAATAGCAGAAAACATTCTTTCCTGAAGCCCCCAGAACCACCCTAAGGGAAGTAACACACCCTGGCTTACAGATCTCAAGGTAAATGCAACCACAGCAGTGGAGCCCCACAAGAAGTGACCCCTAGGGCAGCAGGATAGGAAAGCTACATCAAATATATCAGCAAACACTGCTGTGCTTAGTGGAGAAGAGCATGTCCTGAGAGAAAAAACAGAGAGGGATGCCCACTTCTGCCTAGAAAACCCTGCAGATGATTAAATGACTCGGAGTAGAAAGGGGAGAAGAGCAACTACCCTGGCCCCACAAAATGTGGGCCTGGCCCTTGTCCCAAGCCCAGGTTAATGACTGATGCAGGCAGAAAAACCTCCAATGGGCTTCCCAACTGCCTACTCACTGGGTTCTCCATATTGCTCTGACAACAGCCCTGGAGCTCAAAAGGTCAAGGCCTGAGGGTGAGGTAACCATCTACAAAAGAAAGAGAACTCTTCAGGTAGGCTCTGACGTCTTCCTTGGACTGATAAGAAAGCAGTAACATCATGGACAGGCTATCTTTAGAATCCCCACCCATAAAATTTTTTTTAAATAATAAAAAAATACCAGCTGGGTCTGAAGCAGAGAAAGACACGTGAGATGGAAGAGTTGATGCCCACAGAGCTCTTATATCCATCCTGATTCCCACTCAAAGCCAGTCCTGCTGGACAATTTCACCTTGGAATAATAAATAACCCCTCAGAGATAAAAGAGGCCGCTGTGGTGGGAACCTGCAGTAAAGCCTCTCCATCCCTCCCAAAAAGCTAGTCCCAGCGGAGCTCACCAAGCTGGGAAGGAGGCTACAAGTGGGCTCCTCAAAGGCTCCAACAGAGAGCAGTTGACTCTCCGTAACTTGTTAAGTGAAGAGAGCAAGCTGAAGCACAGTCTGTGTTATTCCTGAGTTTTGTTATTTTACAGGTAAGACATGATGAGGACTGTCTAGAAGGACACAAAAAATGATTACGATACATAATAAATGGTTAGCAGTTGTTAAAACTGTTACACAGTTCACTGTTTTTGGAAAAAGGGCTTAGAGTGAGCAGTGGGGAAGGTCTTTTTACTTTTTATTTTTCTGTATCATTGGTATTTTACACAAAGATATGTTTGTTAATAAAAACATACAATCCCTAGACAAACAGACAAAATCCCTCCATTTGCACTGTGCTTTACCATTCTGGAAGCACTTTCCCTTCTATTACACGTCCTTTGATCTTCATAGCCTAGTGAGGCCCATAGAACAGGTGGAGTTCTCCCATTTTGAAGTGACAGAGAGGACAAGTGACTTGCCCAAGACCACAGACAGAACTGGGACAGATCCCTCTGATTCCAATTCCAGTACACACATGGAAAACTGTCTTCTCTAGGGTGCCACAGAAAAGCCATGACAATTCTGCCATGTTCTTTATGGATTCCAAATGTCACTGTGAGCAAACAGTTGGCACTTTCAAGATAGTAACTAACAAGGCGGTCCCACTCTTCTACTCATGGCCAGTCCAGAAGACTTAGTCCCTTTGAAGCCTAAAAGTACACAACACAATCCAGTTCAACTGGCTCACCCAACCTCCTCTCAAATCTGCTTAACATATAATGCAGCTTACCACTCCTGCCATCCAGTGAAGTTATGCCACACTGCAATGTGCACAAAGAAGAAGGAGCACCCAGGGAAAAACTACTTTACTCACTCCACCTTTAGCTATTGGTTTCATCCTTTTGATAGTCTAGGCATTAAAAAGGTTGTAGTAAGTCCAGACTGTGAGCTTGGAACACACCTAGATAAGACTAGTGATACAACCAGAAAAGCAAGCAGGTTAGAGGCAATAAAAGAAGCTTAATGAATAATAAAGAGGATGCCAGCAGCCAAAGACTTTTTAGAAATGCTAATTCAGCAAGAAAATATACCTATGTTTCACCTCCTCTTTTAACTTTAACCCCATCCTGCTGGCTTAGGGGCATGTTGTGAACAAAAAGCTGAAAAGGGAGACAGCTGAAGCCAAGAACCTGGAAAATCATTTAACATTAACTCAACCCTGAAAAATAACTCATAATGCTACTGTTAATACTATCACTTTTTGTCTATGCAGAACATTCCTTCTTAAGAGTTCAAAAGGTTTTCAGATAGATCCTATCTGCTTTAGTCTCCATGAGGAAGGACTGGGTGGGGTCACACACTAACCAGGAGAGCTTAGCACCTTCTATGTAGGGCCTAAATACTCAGATTTCAGTAAAAGATCATGGCCCTACGAAGCTTCAGAGATAGAAGACCTTGCCCCTTGCAGGAGACACACAGATTAACGGCCACTTGCATTGATGTAAGGTAAGTACTTTGAGGGCACAGAGAAAAGGGGCCTGGTTGGGGCAGGGGTTTAAGGTCCAGACAAGGCTGCCCTCCTGAGAATCCAGACATATCTTTTTCATCTGATTGTAAATTCACACTGAAGTACTACCTGGCATTATACAATTAAGAGGTCTAGACTTCTGGAAACAACTTCCTTTGGTGTCTGCTGGGAACTGGTGCCCTAAGAACTACCCCCATCAACTATACTAAAAATAAACAGGCAAAGAAAAGACAGTAAGTCTTAGGTACCAGCCCCATTTCTGGGGAGTATCCAAGTTAAGCCTGTTCTGTGGCACAAGATGATCAAAGCCCTAAAGAAAACTGGGGCCAAAGTGTCTGGCTTCCTCGATGCCTAGATGTGTTCCACCAGTTTCATCCAACACTTACAGTTCATAAAACACCAGAAGACATGGACCCTCAAACACTCCATCTAGTCATCCATAGCCTTAAATACATTACAAATCCACCATTTACCCACTCCCACCTATACCCACCAAGATCACTACCAATCCCACATGCATGTCATGATATGTCAGATAAATCGTTACAACACAAGAATGCAGAGAAGCATCAATCTTATTTTGCACAGGCTACTCACAGACAATGGCCGCAATTTCACCTTTTTTATTGCTTCATCACTTCAAGAAAAGAGACTCTCTCAATTTTACCACCTCAAAAGTGCTCCTGACTAACTGGCAGAAAGCAAAAGGCTTATTCTAACTTGAGAAAATGAAATCTTATACATTAGTTTCCCAAATATTTACTGAGTATCTTTCACATGCCAGGCACTCTCTATATGCTGTAAGCTCATCTCTAATACTCAATAATCCTGCAAAAAAGATGTCACCCTCACTTTATAAGGCACAAGACCAAGAATTTCACTGGTTAAGCAATTTGTCCAGTCTCACAGCTGTTAAGTGGCAGAGCCTCCTGATTTAAACCAGGTTTGCCTAGCTCCAAAATCAAACTCTACTATACTGCTCACCCCATTCCCAAATCCCCCACCTCCCAGTATTCCCTACTCCCATACCCCTGCCCTGTGATCTGGGAGGGTCCCTCCTCTACAGTGGGTCAGCTCAGTGAAAGAGAAGAACAAATAAACAGAGAATTCACCATACAACATGGTAAGTGCCAGATGGAGGTTCAAAAAAGTGGTGTGGGGACCAAAAGAAGAAACAGAGTCTACGGCCATGTCACCCTGAACAAGCCCGATCCCATCTGATCTCAGAGCTAAGCAGGGTCAGGCCTGGTTAGTACTTGGATGGGAGACCACCTAGGAAGAACCAGGTGCTGTAGGCATAAAAAATAAGGGATTATAAACTGACAAGGTCTTTGCAACCTGTGAAGTCAACCAAAGGTTGTCTCACCTTGGGAAAAAAAAAAAAAAAAGGAAAGGAAAATCTTCTCACAGGAGGTAAAAGAGGAGCTGTGTCTAAGGGGTTGAGCAGAGTTTCAGAGAAAGGTTGAGCATTGTGGAGAGAGTAGAACGCACAGCAAAGAAGAACAAAGTAATTAGGTAGCCATACCAGATTTAGAAACAACAGCACATTTGGGAGCAATGAAGAAAATGAAGATGAAGTGGAATAGCAGCAACTTAGGCTAGAGGATTGGAAGGTAGATTAAAATTGGGAGAGACTGCCCATTATATTTCATTCATTCTGTATGCACCACAGCTTTATAAAGCATCTATGATGTGCCTTGCACTATCCTAAATGAGAGAATGCAATAGTGAATAAGACAGTCTCTCTTCTAAGAGCACTTATAATCTTATAAGAATCAGACAAGTAAATAGGCAATTACACTAAAGCTTAAGTGTTAAAACAGAAGCAAGCACAAAAGAAGGGCATTATAGAGGGGTGGGATCCCTAAGGAAGTGACGTTTAAACCGAGGTTGGGAGGACAAAAAGGAGGAATGCATTCCAGACAGCAGGACCAGTACTTGCAGATGCCCAGAAGCTAGAGAGAATGAGATAAATTCAGTACTGTTAAGAGGCTGAATCCAGGCTGAGAAATGAAGGCACCCAGTTTACCCAGAGGTCCTTGGTACCCAAAACGTGGTGGTAAGGATGTGAAGGGATTAGATTCAAAGATAATACATGAATAAGGGGTGTTATGAGGAGAAATTGATTTAGATAACAAAAAGAAAACAGTAAAAAGGGGAGACTCAACTCAAAATCCATCACACTTTACCCTGCAGTTTAATCATTTACTACAATGTAACCCGAATCCAGAAAGTCTAAGGACTTCTACCAAAACTCAAAGGTGTACTATATGGAGATAACACGTTTCAGCATGCTGCCTGCAACACAAGTCAAGATAAAGTACACTGTCCTGAGATATGTGGCTCTTAAGGTAATGGAGGAGGGGAGCAGAGGCTGACAGATGTTGTCTCTCAAAATCATATGTGCAACAACAAATTGAAAAGTTCATCATAGGGCTGGGTCAGAATTCCTAGGGAAATCCCTAATTCCTGAACCCCCAATTTCCTGAAATCTGGTTACATACCAGGCACGTGCCTATTCTCTGATGGCAAGCAAGGTAGAGAGTCATTTACTGAAGAAAAAGATGGGGCCTGAGGGCAAGTTAAATAGACAGGGGGCATGACTCAGAATAAGGGGAAGAGTGAGTCTTAAATACAGGGCAAAGGAAAGCCAAGGGATCAAACCTTGGGCACACCTCTGCCCCAAGGCTGCACAAAGGCCTCCTGCCTGACTAAAAGGAAAGTCTTGAGCCCTGAGCCAGGCTCAGCAGAAGCTTTTGTTTTCCATTTTTCTATTACGCTGTGGGGAGGGAAATGCTTAAAATGCCATGTATTATTTTTCTCCTGTGTAGTTTGCTACTTACTATTTTAAAAAAATAAATGCATCCAGACCGCCCATGAATTTACTCTACGGCTACTTCAACTGCTCATGTCAGTTATCAGTCAGAAGTGAGCTTTATATTTACATCCACATTAAAACACACACACACACACCCCACCCTGCCCCACCCCCCCCTTTAAGCAATGCTTAGAGTGGATCATAATGTCAGTCAGTCTCTCACCAAACCCAGGCCCAAGATTTTTCCAAAGGCTAAGCTGAATCATGAAGAGAGTCTAGATTTGGCTCACATGGCACAAAGGGTTCTGTCACCACAATCCCAGCATCAGTTATTATTTCTGAGAAAAGAGAGAGCTGTGATGAGGGGCTCAGCTCCTAAGACATTTTTTAAATAATAAAAAAATTAACTACAATATGCATATACAAAGAAGCAAACAAAAAAGAAATACAAACTGCCACTAGACATATTTTAAAATTATCTTCTTACCAAATGCAAAAGAAAGCTCAACTGCCAAAGCCTGACTGCCTGCATTCAATTCCCAGATTTGCCACTTACTGGGTAGGTGACCTTGAGCAAATTATTTAACCAGTCTGCACCTCTATTTACTCATCTGTAAAATGAGGATAATAGTATCTACTTCATAGGGTTGTTATGAAAATTAGTTAATACATTTAAAGCACTCACAACAGTGCAGGCACATAAAATGTGCTCAATAAGCATTATTATTATTATTGCCACTCAACAGCAGAGAAAATAATTGCAGCTTCAAACAGGAAATCATTGGCACTTTAACATCACTTTAACTAGATTGAGGATATTTTCACTACATGCAGTATATACCATCTAAAACCTGT
The DNA here is from genome assembly GCA_030015415.1 of Cynopterus sphinx. Taxonomy (NCBI): domain Eukaryota; kingdom Metazoa; phylum Chordata; class Mammalia; order Chiroptera; family Pteropodidae; genus Cynopterus; species Cynopterus sphinx. The sequence goes on along the minus strand of CM057386.1, from coordinate 47,538,363 downwards.
GCCTCATCTCTCAAACTCCATGACAGCAGCCCAAATCTGAACAAGTCCTCCATAGAAAGCCACCAGATTTGATCATGAAGCCAAAATTAATGCCAAGATCTGACTAGCACAACAAATACATATTGAGATTCAGATATATTAATGTGTTAACTTGTTTAACCCTCAAAACCACCCAATTGTTATGTCCAGGAGGACTCTATTTCTACTCCCTCAAAGGAGGGTCACATCTCTTCCCTTTGAAAAGTTAGAACTGGACCTCGGCTTGCCCAGCCTTCTAGGCCACACCACCTAAGACTAAGGGTGCCTGGGCCTCCTGGCCCCCACGCCTATTACTCCTTCAGAGCCCAGGGTAACTCTACTAATAGCAAGAAAGCCAATCTCCTTTTTTATTGATATGGGGGCCACTTACTCTGCCTTATTGTAATTTGCAGGACCTACCTGCCCCTCTCAAATCTCCACTGTGGGGGTTGATAGTCTTGTCTCCAAGCCTTTAGTCACACCCTCCTTAAATTGTCTCTTATTTATAACACCTTTCAGTCACTCATTCCTAGTATATCTCCTACCAATCATCTACTTCCTCTTCTGCTTCCCTGCAGAGCTTTCTCACTACCACTCATCTTGAGCATTCTCTCAATCTCATCCATTCTCTCAATAAGTCTGACCCCACATTAGGCAAGGACTTGATTGGAGGTGCTATAGCCATAACTCTTATGGCCTGGAGTTTAGAGAGGACACACTGGAACAATTTATCCTCTTACTCATTTGTTCTCCATACATGTTTCTACTTGTATACCTGACAAAGTGGTCTTCTTTCTATGTGGGACTAGCACTTATCTCTGCCTTCCAACCAACTGGACTGGAATTTATAATCTATCTCTCTCCAAATATAAATAATAGCCCCCAATCGGGCCTTGCATACTGTGCCAGATTTCTTCCCTCCTCCAAGATACTTTACATGTGTTTACCAACCAGACTATAGCAGAATTCATGATACTTCACTCCACGCCACACTATTAAGCTCTCCAGCCAACTGAACCTACCAGTCAATACCACACTCCAGTCTCTATCCACTACTAAACCCCTTTCAACAGATCCTATCACCGCTATTCAGGAAGAAGCAGCTACAGAAGACTATTCCCTATTCCATAAAACAAAAAGGCTGAAATGTTAGGTCCAGGAGGGTCCTTTCCCTACCACCGTAGTGTGGGAACCTGACTTCTCCCTTATTTTTGTGTAGGAACTGGACCTTGCATTCAGGTTGGCAATGCTACATGATCACCTCTTACTTCATTGAGCTCTCCCTTCCTTCCCCGCCAATTTACCCACCCAAAATACTCCCACCAAAAGGCCTGCCTTAAGCTCCACATAAGTTTCAGGTCCCCTCTTATCAAGACTAATGCCATCTTCGGCTCAGCCCGTTTGTCATTCTGCTACAATAATTCTTGCTTGACCCCTTCGGCTTTGTGCGTTCCTCCTTCGGTGAACCTAACATCTATGAGATAGGTATTCTTACCAAACTCATTTGATGAGAAAGCTGAGGCACAGATTGCTATGTAATTTCTAAAGGTCACAGCTACAAATAGCAAAGCCAGGATATGAACTAGGCAGTCTGGCTCCAGAGTCAGTGCTCTTAACCTCGATATGCACTTACCATACTGTCTTTGGTCATCACAATTACCGAGGGGGCATCCAAAAATTGTCCTCAGAAATAAAAGGTTACTAAGCTTCTAGAAATGGAGTCACACTAAATGGCATGAGTTCTTCAGGTATCTGAAGGTACTGAAATTGGCCTAGTAACAGTGATTTGGTTTGGTCTATCTGGAGTCAGACTTTTTTCTGGCAGGGAGGGGGTGGAAGCAGAGAGCAGGTGACAGTTATTGAGGTGTCCTAGATCAAACCAGACCTCCCAGTCCAATCATCAAGCAGATGCTGGCTTTGCAACAGGCTTCAATAAAAAGCCTGCTCCCGACTCTGGCTTGGACATAACCACAGGGCATCAAAAGAAATGAGGACAATATTCACTGCACTCTGTAGCTCCAGACCTCTTTTTCTCCAACCACAAGTCCACTATCTTTCAAGCCATACTTAGTTTGGCTAGTGAAACTAATTATTTTTTTTTTAATGTGGTTTGATGGAAAGGACACAAAGAGGAGAAGTAAGCTACCAGAAGAGAAAGTTGCAAGTTCTACAGTCCTTTCATCACCATACTGGTCCAGACTGTAAAGTAGCTCTCAAATATCAGGGGTCTCAGGGACAGAGAGTAATGTAATAAACATTCCCAGACTTTTACACCAATCCACTTGACCTCCTATCATAATCTGATCTGTTTTTCTCTTCCATAATCCCAACCAGTCTTTCCCCGTCCTCTGACTCTACCACCCACCAAATCCACATCCCCAAAGGAATACCAAGGAGCCTTTCTTACAAAAAAAAAAAAAAAAAAAAAAAAAAAGATCAAAAGAAGTAGACATGCTGCAAAAGTGAACTCAAGAGTTGGTGACAGTAGGTCCCTAAATGGTCCGTGAACAGCATCAGAAATTTTTTTCCTCATGACTCTCCACCATTTATCACCCACAAATCTCTAATTCAGGCAGGATGCCAATCTGAAGATATGATGGGGAGATTAAAGAAGATTCAGTAAGCATGTAGAGAACTGCTTGTGACAAGGCTATGTTAACCAATATTACAGGAAATGCTGGAGGGGCTTCTTTAAGAAGAAAACAAAACAAAATGAATAAAAAAGTGGCAATAACTACATATCAATACTTACTTTAAATGTAAATAGATTAAATGCTCCAATTAAGAAAGAAAACAAGATCTTTATATATGCTGCCTACAAGAGAGTTTAAAATCGAAAGGTACACAGACTAAAAGTAAAGGGATGGAAAAAGATATTTCCTAAAGATGGAAATGAAGAAAAAAGTTGGGGTAGCAATACTTACATCAAACAGACTTTAAAATATAGGCTACAAGGCTAAATACCCACTTCTGGGTATTTATCTGAAGAAACCCAAAACATGACTTCGAAGGGACATGAGAAGCTCTTTACGTTCATTGAAACATTATTTATAATAGTCGAGACCTGGGAGCTACCTGGTAATTGTACCTCCTCTTCTTTATCCATTCAATAGGTGAACAGATAAAGAAGAGGTGGTACAAATACGCAATAGAATATTACTCAGCCATAAAAAAGGATGAAATCTTGCTGTCTGTAATAACACAAACTGACTTAGAGGGTATTGTGCTGAGTGGAGTAAGTCAGATAGAGAAAGACAATGGCATATAATTTCATTTACATGTGGAATCTAAGGAACAAAACAAACAAAACGGAAACAAACTCAGATATAAAACAATATTTTGATGGCTGCCAGATGGGAGGGCGGGTGAAAAAGAGAAAGGAATTAAATTGGTAATGACAAAATAGTTATGGGAATGTAAAGTACAGCATAAGGAATATAGTCAGTACTACCGTAAATACTATGCATGGTGTCAGTGGGGTACTAGATTTATCACGATGATCACTTTGTTATCTAAGTGTGTAATCACCAGGTACACCTGTAACTAATAAAATAATATATGCCAACTGTAATTTTAAAAAAGAGCACCCTCTTCATGTTAAACGATTCTCAGCATCACTGGAAGCCCATGCATTCTGCTTCCAGGGAGCATGCCAACCTATCACCGGAGGACACCTTACCCGCTCCGGGGTTGGGTTTGGGCAAGTCGCTACCTCTTCTTTCCAAGCAGACACTGTGACTCTTCCAGTCCCTGGGGACCCAGAATCTTCAGCTGAAATTGGGGCAGATGCTGCTAAGGAACTGTGGAATGGCTGATCTAAGTATGGAAGAGGGTCATTTGACTGGTTTTAGTTCCTTCCTTACCAAACCTGCCCAGAATCCTCCAGGTTTCTCTTTCCCCCTGCCCACCATACTCCTCCACGGAGAAGACCCCATTCCTCTCACACCCACCCGCCTGCTACAGTCGGGCCTCCACCACAAGCTTCTTTACTGTTAGGAAATTTCCCTCCAATCCGTCACTCTGCTTCTCCAGAGTGTGCAGACCTACTTCTGGTTTCCCCGCCCTGGACCCCTCCCCTCCCCCAGGGCTGCCACCGGATCCTAGGGCCCCTCCCTTCCTTCCCAATCTCCCTCTTTTCTGCCTCCAACCTTCCACCATTCTATTTCCTCTTCTCAACCCTGGTCCTAGTCCCTCCTCTTGCCCCTACTCTGTGCCAGTGTTTCCCCCACCGCGCCCCGCTCTGCCACTCTAGCCTCCAGGTCTGACTACTCCAATCCCACAACAAACTTTCCGCCGCCGCCCGATGCTCTCAGGCAGCCATCTTGGCGCGGGGCATGCCGGGTAGGGGCCACGGCCTCGGGAATCCCCACGCTCTAGGCGCCGTGCGTCACCGGGGCGTGGCGAGGGGGCGTGGTCTCAGTCTGGGCCGCTGGTGACCGAGGACGATGCGGGCGTCCTGAGAGCGGGGTTTGGAGGCCTGGCCGCAGGGAAAGGAGGAAGGTGCAGGAATAGGGCAATAGCGGGAAGAATGGGGAAAGATTCTGGTACTCCGGATAAAAACGGGGGGCGGGGAGGAAGAGCCCAAAAATAGAGAGAGTCGTAGCACTAGTCCCCATAATCCAAGGATAAAAGCGCCTTCTCAGGTTGTCACACAGATCTGCCCGATCCAGCCTCTTCCACATTCTTCAGCCCAATTTTCCCCCTCTCCGGGGACTTCAGGTTTCCAACTGCCTTGTGTCCAGGCTTTAAAATGTCCATCCCCTCCCCTCCCCTCGCGTTATCGATTGCTATTCCTCCAGCCGTCAACCAAAATTGTCACCTCCAGAAATCCTTCCCCAGTCCCCGAAACTGGATGTGGTGCTCCTTTTGCTGGGCAACTCTAGTCACTTGTACGTAACTTCGTTGTTGTAATCCTCTGCTGTAATTATTTGTTTAAATGCTGTCTTCCTCACTAAGCTGACACTCCTTCAAGGTAAAAACTATGTCTGATTGCATCTTCGTATTCCCCAGCAGGTGTCTAGCACACAGTAAATGCTTAATGACTAAGTAACATGGCATCCTCTAATGCACTAAGCATACTTTTCTAGCTCAGGGCTTTTAGGTTTGCTACCTTCCGTGCCTAGAATGTTCTTTCTCCAGGTATTCACAGCCATGCATATCTCTACTCAAATGTCACCACCTCAGAGAACCGTTCCCTGGCCACTATCGAAAACAGCATCCCCTGCCTTACTGTTTCTTTCGTACCATTTACCATTACCTGACATATTAAATATTTATTAGTTTGCTTATTGAATATCTCCCACTATAATGCAAACTCCTCAGGTCTGGGACTTTTTCTCCCTCATTACTGCAGCCATGGTGTGTAAAACAATTCCTAGCATAGTAGGTACTCAATAAATGTTTATTGAATGAACAAAGGGCATGGAGATGAGTGATAGATTTTGGAATATGGAGATAGGGAGTAGAGGTTAAAAATACAAAAATGCATTACTGATCCCCAAAACCAAACTTAGCTCTATCAGGAACAGTAGCAAAGGCAGAACACAGGCTCAGCAAAGAGTAGAATGAAAGCCAGGTGGAAGTCGGGAGGCAGGTCTTCAGGGAGCAGAGTCTCCTGGGAAAGCCACAATTCAGGTAGAGGAAATGGGGTGGGCCAGAGGCTGAGTTTACTCAGATCTAAAGACAGCATCCACCCTGAGCCCAGGCCTCTCTTGGCCAGGTGGTTCCGGAGGAGCCTCTGCATCTGTTCCTCTGTAAATTATCCAGTGCTCCCTCCTGCCTGTCTTCTCTGATGACAGCCGGAACAATTGTTCAGGAACTCCATCTGCTCCCCTGTCCTCCCCTCCACAGCTCATCAAGGTTTCAGAGTTGAGCGGTGTCTCTTTTCCCTGAACATAAGGATGAAAGCTAGGTCTGTCTCCTGGTGGAGCTGGCCTCAAGCACTCGCTCAACCAACACACACAGGTAAAACCTCAACAGAGACTCCCAGGTCCCTGGAGGGAAAGATGGTCAGTCATCTTTATTTCCCATCCATGCTTTCAATCCCATATAACTTTTATTATTATTAATTTAATAAAATTTCACTAAATGAATCAATCATATTGGTTCTTGCAGAACTTAAAATAAGGCCTCCCAATAATTACATGTTTCCATATGGTTCCCCTTAACTTGCCCATACAGTATATTCAAAATGTGACATTTGTGGTAATGGAAGACTACAAACTCAGAATTTTTGATATATAACTTTTACTGTTTACTAAAAGGAGTCAGACTGAGAGAAAAAATGAGGAAGCTGGTTTTCTTTTCTAAATAGGAATAACCCCCAAAGCCCCTCTCTTCCTTTTCTGAAATTGCTTTGTGATTCACAGAAGGAGGGAAGCCTATGAACTGTCAGATAAATAAATTTATTGTATATAAAATATCAATAAACATAAACATGGCTTTGAAAAGAAAGAAAGTCATACTCCTCCAAAGTTTTTAACTTTTAGGATATGTGAGATAAAGTTCTTTTTACTAGGAAGAGACTGGTTTGCCTCATCACTCTCTCTGTGGATGTACAAATGCATGCATATATATCTATGTATTCCTTAGACCACAATTACATAATTGTTCACCATCACTGTAAGAGAATTGTGAAGAAGGTGGTGAAAATTAAAGATCTCTTCTAGGCTTTCAGGGTTTTTCAGAATAGCTGCAATTTGCAGAAGAGTCAAGCTTCTTGCATTTTGATGGCGTTTTTCATAAGGTGTGCCTCAGTGTCCTCGGGGCTTCAATGGCTGCAGTGTCCACCTGCACAAGCATAGTCAAATATTTCCCAGGGCACAATCCACCCAAGTACAAAACAGTTCTTTGTCCTAGTTTCTTTTATGTAGATCTAGTCTCCCAGCTGGAATGGATGCGTTGGTGTGGAGTCCAGGTTTGGCTTGACAGACTACAGAGGTGGAAAGGGGCCTTCGAATAGAACTGGGTCTTAGACAAAGACAACAAATTAAGCTCCAGGCGTTGGAAGAAACTGCTAAAAAGTTGAAACTATGCGAGCTAAGCTCAGCCCCAGAGTCCTTTGAACTGTTCATCACAACAACTAGAAGGGCCTTAAAGCCATATACAATGTTTTAATTGCAATTGACATTATCTACTAGTAGTTTGAAGCCAGGAGGCTGCCTATATTCTTATTTGTGACTTCAATTGGACATGCTAAACCCTAGTTACATGGTTGTTTTGACAATGATTTCAAAACTCCAAGGGGCAATAACTTAGTCTGCTTCCCTAGGTTTAAGTTATACACATCTCCTGATTCCTCTGTCTATTAATAGAAGTCCACAGCTGCCTCCCTGGAGATAAACTTTTATTATGTGTAAATGTCTTTTTCCTAACTCAGGATGTTAAATTTGATGGAAGCCTAGGAAATGTTATTTTAAAGAACTTGAAAGTTGGTGGGATCTTTCATTCTTTAATATTCTTAAAACTACTTACATCTTAAAAGATAATGAAGGCAGGAACTCAAGTATTTGTATATGCAATAAGGCTATTCATAGCAGCATTATTACAATAAGCAACCCAAGTGTCAGTTGACAGATGAATGGGTAAACAAAATGTGAATACATACATACAATAGAATCATTTTTAGCCATAAAGGGGCAGGAGGAGATTTTGACATATGCGTGAACCCTGAGGATGTTATGTTAAGAGCAATAAGCCAGTCACAAAAGGACAAATACTGTATGATTTCATTTAGTAGTCAAATTCATAGAAACTAAGGATAGAGTGGTGGCTGCCAGGGGCTGGGGGAAAAGGGGGTAGGGAGTTGTATTTAATGGGTACAGAGTTGTCAGTTTAGGAAGATGAAGAAGTTCTGGAGCTGGATAGTGGTGATGGTTGCCCAACAATGTAAATGTTGGCAATCAATGCTAATGCCACTGAACTGTACACTTAAAAATGGTTGAAATGGTAAATCTTGCTCTCCACAATAAAAAATATTTCTAGTAAAAAATTCTTAAAATATACATCCTATGCCTTCTAATACAATACTGAGTTGCCTTTTCAAACTTCTTGTGGGGTCTCCCAACTCTAAGGCACAGACTCCCTGAGGGCAGGGCTTGTCTCTCCCCTCAAAGTTTGGGCACCCCAAGGTTGAAGACCTGTCCTTCCCCTCTCAGACTTTAATTCTGAGTCTTGGGGAAGCTCAGAAAGTACAGAAGAAACAGCTCACCTCCTTCTTCTGGACAGCACCAAGATCTGTTTGTCAGGGCCTGCTTCGCTCTGATCTGGTAAAGGCTACGGTCCCCAGTCTATTTGTTGAATCAGGAGAGCTTCCCTCTATCCTGGGTCATTATCTGAAATTTGGCCTTGAATATATGTGTTGCCCCATAGGCTAACGAGTCTTTTATACATGAAAGGTTAACAGAGGAGGTTCAGCTTCAGGTAAACATCCGGGGGTGGCCTCTTAAACAGTTACTAGAGGAACTGGAATATGACCTGCCTGGGCTGTTTGTTCCTCATCACCCCCTCATGGGACCTGGGTGGCAGGGGCTTCACAAGCATGTGGGTGGAATCTTGGTACTGCTGTGCTTTACATTCATTGTTCTGGATAGGGGTGAGCCTCTTGCCCTTCCAGGCCTATGCACATGTATCTGTATACTCTCATGGTTCCAAATGGACATGTTCCCTCTCTTGATATTTTGGACACTAACTACATGACTGCACACTGGGCCCATCAGTGGACGAAGTGTCCCACTCTGCCGCTCCTCAACTAACCCCAAAGCCCACAATCAATATCTACTCTCACCCAGCTTCCTCCTTTCCCTGAGCTGGTATCTTCAGGTACCCCAAGCATGGCATTCAGGGCCTGAGACTTGGCACTCCAACCCATGAAGCATACAATAGGTCCTGCCCACCCCCACCCCCCCCACACACACAATCTCACAGACCAAAGGTGGGGCACATTGGCTGGTTTGGATTTTAGCCCTGGAGCAGCTGGCTCCAACTCTTGCTATGCAGTAGGGGTGGGGGTGGAGGACAGGAAACAACAAGAGAGGGAGGACATTTGTTTCAGGACCTAAAGGCCCCTGCACTGGCAGAAAGCCTAGTGAAAGGTGGACTACTTGGCTCTGTCTGACTCCTTACCTGCTCCAACTCAGCTCCTATCAGGGCCCCCCACTTACTGAACTGGCCAAAACTGGCTTGGAGAGATACTGGCAGGACAAAACAAGCAGGTAGATAATTACCCCTCACCTGGTGAGGACAAGGGCCAGGCCTGCATGCCACTGGGTTTCCATGAGGACCACAGCCCACAGATACAGCTGGTCCCTCATTTACTTGCAATGTGTGAGCAGTGAGTAGGTGTGCCTGCCCTCCTAGACCATGAGCTGCTTGAGGTCAAGACCTAGTACCTTTTCATTTACATTAATTTATGCATTTATTCCACTAATGCTTATTGAGTGTCCAAGGCCCCTTCCTTGCTTCTGACCAGTGCTTACTGCCACGCTATGCTCTGACAGAGAGTGTGTGGGTCAATGAATTTGTGAATAAATGAATAACTCCTTTTGCTCCCCATTCTCTTGTCTCTGTGTCCCCATTTTGTGTTATACATACAATGTTATTTTTTAGTCAATTCTCTTAGCACTTTATTGGACAAGCTAGGCCTTTTCCAATGGTATTAGAAGTTATCATTACCATATATTAATAAACAAGTTACACAATTTCTTTTTGTTTGAAAAGGAGGCGAAGGAGAAAGGAGGGGATCTTGAGAAACCACCCCCTAGATGAAGAGTAGGGGGATGAACCCACATGTCTGGGAACCCTGGAGGAAGGATTTATTGGCAGGTACTCAGAAAAGAAATGCTCAGAAAAGTGGTAAATCTGAGGGTTGTGAGACTAGGGTGTTCTGGAGCAGTGGTTACTATTTTAGTATGGGATCAAAGCTAGAAATGAACCTAGTGGTGCCCCCAAAAGAGGCAACTATTAAGGCAATCTTAGGAGGACACTAAAGTCATCAGGCTTCCAGCCCAATCTGTTCCCAAAGTCTTTCAAATGAAAGCAGAGTTGATTGGCATCGGCTAGGGGGTTCTCACCATGCAGCCCACACCAGCCTCTTTTCACAAGGATAAGAGTAAGAGCAGGATCTTTGAAGCAGACAGCCTGGGTTCATATCCTGGCTTCATGAACATCGACAAATGATTAAAGGTCTCTGTGCTTCATTTTCTCCATCTATAAAATGGGTAAGCATAGTATCTACCTCATAGAGTTGCCATAGGCTCAAATGAGTTCATGCATGTACAGTGCCTGTTCCATAGGATAGCTATCTATTTACCAGCGAGGACCTTGAGGCTCAGAGAAGTTAGATGTTTCTTGAGGGTCATCCAGCTATGGATGGTGGAGCAAGGATTTGAAGCAGCTTCTGGTACTCTTGCCTTGACATCACGCAGCCTGATGCATAATAACAGTGGTCCTAGGCTTCTGAGACAGAAAATGAGATGACAACAATGGTGAAATGGATGCATGGGAGAAAGGAATGGGCTTGGAGCCAAGTGATGAGGTAGAAAATGTTTGTTATGGGGGTTGCTCCATAGTGTAGTGGTTAGCATGTCTGCTTTACACGCAGAAGGTCCTGGGTGAGCCAGGCCCCAGGTGTGCCAGTCCCCTCTCCCACCCCGGCTTCCCCCACCCCCAGTTGCCAGGAGCACCAGGCCCTGGGTGCACATAGCAAGCATATGAGAGGAGATGCCCTGCCTTCAGAGATCCAGTTCTTAAGGGGAAATGGCAACATCCATAGGTCAGGAGAGAAAGTGGTGGGGGAGGATTAAAGAGGGGGAAAAATGCTTGTTATGGATCTGATGAGGTGAGGAAGGAGTTGACAAGGGCTGAGGCAGTGGGGATGTATCTCCCATGGCTTTCCCAGGGCAGTGGGAGAAGGAAGATCAGATAAAGTTTGGTGAGCAGCCAGAACAAGGAAATAAGAGCAAGAGAGGAGGCACAGATGGCCTTGAGGTTTTAAGCATCAGTTACCCAGAGTACAGCAAAGCCCCTGCCAGAGACAGGTGATTGGGATTGGGGTGTTCTTGGAAATCCAAGCAATGAAACAAGCCCTCTTTCCTGGGTGATTGTTAAATGGAGGAAGGTGTGTGTTAGAAATAGTTTTGCAGAGACAGAAGCCTAGACTAAATAGTGCCTTTTACATCAAGGGGCTTCCACCCCTAGTAGTGGATGCATTCTCAAAGATACTTAAACTGGCGCAGTTGCTAAGAGACAAGCTCCAGCATAGTCCAAAACAGCCAATTCAACTCCCATCATTGCTCTTGTAAGCAATCCCTCTCCTTCTCCAGGGCAGCAGCCACTCATCCTAGACCCCATTCTCTTATCTCTTGTAAAACATACATAACTATGTTTTTATACTCACTATCTTATTCCACCCACCCTCACAGGGACCCCGTAAAGGCTAAGGCTGGCACCGTTCTCTCCATTTTACAAATGAAAAAACTGAGGCTAAAAAATATTGAGACTTTCTCATAATATTAGGAACCCACCTCCTTTCCTCAGCAGATTCACAGAGATCCCTCAGTGCCCAGGGGCATTTGTTTTGTTTTTCTTCTGGGACTAATAAAATGGTGGGATAATAACTGGGTATTAAGGAGGCAGTGAAAATGGACAGTGGGAGAAAAGCCAACATTATGGATAAGCACCAAACAGCAGGACTGGAACCATCAGAGATTACTGAGTTAACGCCTACCAGTTACAAGTTCAACTTAAGCCCAGAAAGATGGGACTTGCTCACTGAAAACATCTGATGCTTTGTCACTCCCTTTGTTTTAGTTATCTATCACTGCATATAACAAATCACCTCAAGATTAGTGCCTTAAGACAACAATCATTTTATTATTTGTAAGATTCCTGTGGGTCAGGAATTTAAGATGAGCTCAGCTGGGTGATTCTGACCTTATCTCTCATGCAACTGCAGTTAGTCCGAGACTGGAGCTGAAATAGCAGGAGCTGGAGTAGCTGGGGGCTGTCTGGGCCTCTCTCTCCATGTACTCTCAAGTTCTCTCCATGTGTCTCTCCACTGGGGCTAGTTTTGGCTTCCTCATAGCATGGTCACCTCACAGCAATCAGACTGATTACATGGCAACACGGATCTTCAAAGGCAAGCACTCCAAGAGATTCAGGTGAAACTTGGATCATCTTTTGTGATCTAATCTCAGAAGTCACGTTGCATCACCATAGCTACAAGTCTGACTTCCATTGTCTCAAGTCAAAAGAAGAGCAGCATATGGCATGGGAAATCTTGTGCCAGCCATCTTTGGAAAATACAATCAACCACACCCTTGCTCAATTGCCTAGATCAATAGCATGGCACAGGGGAAAGAGAGGCCTGAGTCTGAACCCCAGCTTCATCACTCACTAATTCTGTGACCTTGGTAAAATCACCTAACCCTTTGTATTCTCTCCTTCCTCGTCATAAAACCAGAATAATTGTAATGCCTGCCTTGCAGGGTTGTAGTAAAGATTAAGTAGAAGGGCCTGACTCATAGAAAAGAAATGTTTTTCTTTTCCCAAGTTATGAGGAAGCAGTGAACACACCATCAACCTAAATCCTTCACCATGCCAGTGACATAGCTGTATTATAGCAGTAAACAAAACAAAGTCCTTGCCCTCACAGAGCTTATATTCTAGTGGAGAGAGTCAGTCAGTATATAAATATGCTAATAGATATTACGTCAGGTGAATATAAGTGTTGTGGAGAAAAAGAAGGTAAGATAAAGGAAATATGCCAGGGGTGGGGGTAGGGTTATTATGTATGCTGATCAGGGTGGGCCTCTTTACTAAAATGAAATTTGAACAGAGACCTTAAGGAAATATCTGGATAAGAGCATTCCAGGCAGAGGGAATAGCTAGTGCAAAGATCCTGAGGCAGGGAACATAGCTTGGTGTGTTCAAGGATCAACACAGAAGCTAGTTTAGCTAGAGCAGAGTAAGGCAGGAAGAGTGTAGGGGATAAGGTCAAATAGGATCTACTGGAAGGTTTTGAGCAGAGATGTGGCAAATCTGACTTCTTATTTTAAATAAACTTTATTTTTGAATAATTTTAGATTGATATGAAAGTTGCAAAGATAGTAAGGAGAGCTCCAATACATCATTCACTCAGTTTCCCCTACTGTTAACACTTTACATTACCATGGTATATTTGTTAAAATTAAAAAGTCAATATTGGTACCATGTGTAAACTAAACTCCAGACTTTTTTCAGACTTCACCAGTTTTTTCATCAATGATCTTTTTCTGTTTCAGGATTCAGATTAGAATACCACCTCACATTTAGCTGCCTCCTGTTTTATCAAGATTACCCTGGCTGCTTCATGATAATAGAAGACCCATTAAGAAGCTGTTGCAGCAGTAGTCCAGATCAGAGCCAATGGGGCTTGGGACAGGCCATTAGAAGCAAGATTGTGAAAAGTGGTCAAATTCTGAATGAACTTGAAGGCAGAGCAAAGAAGATTTGCAGGATGTGAGATATAAGAGAAAGGGGAGAGTGATGCCAAGGATTTTGGCCTAAAAAACATTTAGGCACTTACTGAGAGGGCTAAGACTGACGTAAGAAGACTATTTGGAGATGAAAATCAGAAGTTTGAATTTGGACATGCTAAATTTGAGTTGCCTATTGGACAATCAAAGTGGAGATCTCAAGTAGGCAGTCAGATACAGGAGTCTGGATTTCAAAGATCAATCTTGGCTGGAAATATAAACTTGGGAGTCTTTAACTTATAGCTACTATTTAAAGCCATTAAGCTGGATGAGATCATAAAGGGAGTGAGTGAAGGTAGATAAGAGAAGAGGTCTAGGTATTGAGCCCTGGGACTGTGGACAAAATTGGGAAGATGAGGAGGAAGCAAAAGAGATTGAGGAGGGGTAGCCATTAAGGTAGATGGAAAGATAGTGAGAATGATCATAGGAGCCCATGAACAACACTGTCAAATGCAGTTTACTGAGCCAGTGAGATAAGGACTGAGTAATTATTAGATTTGACAATTTTGAGGGCATTGGTGACTTTGACAGGAGCCATTCTGGTGGAGTAGTGGGGTGAGAATGGTTTCAAGAGAAAATGAGAGGGGACAAGGTAAGGACAGCAACCATAGACAAATATTTTAAAAGAGTTTTCCAGTAAAGGGGATCAGAAAAAAATGTAGGTGGAAGAGAATATGGAACTGAGGGAATTTATTTATTTAAGGTGAGAGAGAGGGTGATGATAATGACTCCATAGAGAAAAGCAAACTGATGACGCAGAAGAGATGAGAACTGGTGGAGCCCTGGAGTTACACAGATGAGAAAGGATGGGAACTAGTTAGTGCCCAGGAAGAGGGGACAACACAGGTAAGAACTCAGAGCAGGCAGTGCATCTTTGGTAACAAAAGAGGTGACAGATTATACGAAGACAGATGCAGGTAGGAGGTAAAAGTGTGGAGAAATTCTCTTTGAATTACTTCTATTTTCTCCATGAAGTTAGAAGCAAGACCACTAGCACGGCGAAGAAAAAGGAAGAGGAGATAGAGGTTGAAGGAGAGAGAAGAAGTTGAAAATAGCTGTCAGGGAGGGCAGGAGACTGCACAGAACTAAGGAAATGCAAACCTATTGGTGGTCAGCACAAAGGGTGTTTGAAGGTATGAATTTAAGAGAGACAAGTCAGCCTGGAGATGTGTCTTTTCCAGCCACATTTAGCTGCTTGGGTGAAGGCTGGAGAGGGCATGGTGGTGGGGTTTTTGCCAGATAAACATTACTGGAGAGAGGGGCCAGAAATTTGGTATATGCAAGGACTGATTATAATGATAAATCATGGACTCATGGATGTGACAGGGGTAGGGGACACTGAGAAGGATCAATGGCTGAGAGACAGAGCTGACTTATCTATAAGAGGTATAGTGCCAAAGGCCCAAAATTCTTTTAGGGCCCCATGAAATGTTTTAATGTTAATGTATTTTAAAATCAGAAGAAAAAAAATGAACATACAGCACATCCTTGAATAACATCATTTCATTCAACGTCATTTTATTATAATGTTGATGAGTCCAAAAAAAAAAAAATCTGGGGCAGGGCCGCTGTCTGTGTGGAGTTTGCACATTCGCCCCATGTCTGTGTTCCTTTTCTCCTGGCACTCTAGCTTTCTCCCACATCCCAAGGCCATGCACATGAAGATGTCTACATTGACCCTGTCTCAGTGAGTGTGGGTGTGCTTGGTAGGGCCCTATGACGGAAGGGTGTCCTGTCCAGGATGGGTTCCCACCTTGCATTCTGAGCTGCCAGGACAGGCTCCAGCAATCTGTGACCTCAAACTGGAATAAACAAGTTGGAAAATTATTATCTTACTTGTTCTTATGAATTTTCCTTAAATGTATGTATAGCTCACATTTATTTCAATGTTTAACATTAGAAGTGTTTGGGGGTCTTTATTAAAAAGTTTGGTGATGTTTTGTGACCAAAGTGCCATAGGAACTTAACTCTTGTTTATATCTATTAGCTTATGGTAAAATTGATTTTGATATGCATTGTTTCACTTGTTACAGTTTCCAAGAATCTACTGATGACATTAAGTAAGGACTTACTAAATAATAATGAATCTAGTTTGGATTATATTTGTCTTTATACCAATGCAGTCAAAAATTTAATTTTAATATTCTTTTGTGGAGGAAAGGGGCCATGAGGGCAAAGTGCCTAGGGCCCACAAAAGTTGTAATGTGGCCCTGTGATCCCAGTGGATGCAATTCAACCCAAGGATTCAGAATTATTTGAGTCCAGGTACTAGAAGGCATGGCCTGAAAAGATACATGCTGGTAATAGGAAAATGTGACACAAAATTGAAATTATGAAGTGTGAATAATGAGGTTTGGCTGGGCCCATTCTTCTCACTGGTGGAGAAAAAGAAATCAAGGAAATGGGAAGATGGTTTTATCAGTCATCTATTGCCATATTAATAAACCACTACCAAACTTAATGGCTTAAACAACCATCATTTACCTGCTCAGAGTTTGGTAATTCAGGCTGGGCTCTGCCAAGCAGTTCTGTTGGTCTTGCAGACTCATATGGCTGCAGTCATCTGGAAGCTTGATTGGAGCTGGGTAATATGACCTCACATGTCTGGTGGTTGGCAGCTAAGGCACCTCAGTTCTCCTCTATAGGGCTGCTCATCTTCCAGTAGGCTAGACTGAACTTCTTTACATGATGTTGGACATGCTCTAAGAAGGCAAAGGGTCAAGCTGCAAGGTCTTGAGGCCCAGACTCTGGGGACTCACACAATATCACTTCTGCCACACGCTTTTAGTCAAAGCAAGTCATAAGGCCAGCCCAGATTTAAGGGGTTGAGAAAGAAACTCCACCTGTTGCTGGGAGGAGCAGCAAAATCATTGCAAAGGATCCTATGGGACAGGAGGAAGTGTAGTGCCATCTTTGAAGACAAACTATCACATTTATTAGAATTGTCTATGTGGCACTGAATCATCAAGAATATCCAAGAATTTGACAGAAGTGAAAATGAAGAGAGTGACAATAAGCAAGGTGTTAAAATCTTCAAAGCATGGAGGAGTAGTAAGTGATATAGCCTGATGTAATCACTTCCAAAACTCGAAATATCATTACTATTTTATCAATGAATATCCAATTTCATTAATGAGAAAGAACTGTTCATTTTCCACAACTTTTTTGACTCAGTCACTCAACAATTCAGACTCTATCTTAAGGAAGGAACCTAAACCATGGAAAAAACTATATGCATGAAAACTTGTGGCACTCCTATTTATCTGGGAGCTGTGTCCCCCGTGCCTAGAATGGTGTCTGGCACATAGCAGTAGAACATAGGTGTTCAGTAAATATTTGTTGATTTATAATGACAAAAAAATGAACACAATTTCATAAGGATCCGATTTTAAGTATCCAATAAGGAGGGCTAGGTTAAATAGCTTAAGATCTAGCTATTTTATGGGCTATCATGCAGCCATAAAAATTTAATCTTTTGAGAACTATCAATACATTATATGGAATAAAAAAGGCAGTACATTACATTACAGGTATTTAAAAAAGTAGGATACGAGATTACAGGAACTGGGTAAAAACATCTAGATAGGAAAAGGGGTCGAAACAGTAATGGTTTCATCATGCCAGTAGGTGATTTTTCCCTATTATTTGTTTGTTTGTTTGTTTGTTTGTTTGTTTGTTTGTTTATAGCCAGATAGACATTTGTTTTGTCAACATTTTGTTGACAAAGAGAAAATAAATTTACTATAAGATGCTGACTACATCTTTTTGTCTAGGTTTCAGATGAGATAGCCAACTAGTCCTGGGTCATCTGGGCACCTGATTTCTAGAAGCCAATTTGATTAATCCACAAGTAACTCTGAGATTCTTTTTTTTACTTTAGTCTAAAGGTTTAATGTCATTGAATTTCTTTCATACTAATAAAAAAACTATACATGATCATTGTGGGAAAAGGGGAAATGCAGAAAAGCATCAATATGAAAAAAAAATTTTGTAATTCCATCATCCAGAACAAAAATTACTGCAAACATTGACATAGGTTTTACTTTATTTCTTGCTCAATATCCCCACTTAGCATATTCTTAGCTTTTTTTCTTGACAGTTTTAGACTTCAAAAGGTTACTTTTACCTGTGTAGTCATATAGTGACTGTTAAACATATTGACAGACCATCATCTATTTAACCTTCAGTAATTTGAACGTTACAGGTTCTTTGCAAATTTTCACTGAAAATAAAGTTAAACAAAATAAATAGAACCATGGTATTACTCAATTCGGGAAGCTCTCCCGATGATCAGAGTTTTGGAAAAGTTGGCTAGAAACATGCAGTGGGTGTGGCTGTTATGTCCAATGGAGACTACAAGAAAAATTAATATAGGGGCTCTATCACTGTGGGGGCGTCTGTAGAAAGATGCTCTGCACGGCTTAGAGACTCCTTTCAAAATTTTGAACTTAAAGATGGTGAGATATTGATTTGAAGGTTTAGGAGGCGTTCCTAATCTTCCTTTTGTCTTGCACAACAAGAAACCGTTTCCTGTCCTTGCTTTGTACTGGTGTCTCTGAGCCATTAGTCTGGAGGATAGTCTTCTTCCACTCCCCCTACAGAACTCTTTGGGTCTGTCCTCTGGGTTTGGGCAGTTGACAATTAGCCTGTGGTCAAGAACAGATTTGATCCGGGGTGCAGAAGTGGGAAGGGGTGGGGGCTACATTTACAGGGTCAGGGGCGTTCTCAATCCAGGGTGCTTCCACGTAACGGTCACAGAAAGAAGTGCGGTGGGAAAGACGGACTTGACAGAGGGGTGGATGGGCTTAGGGTGGGCAGGATGATACTTAGAATAGACATGGGTTGGTCCTGGAAGGCTGCGGATGGCCATGCGGAGAGAAAGAAGCGGTGGGCGCGGAGCACAGGAGTAGACAGATGAAGCTGGTGATGGAGGGTTTACAAACGGAGGAGGCGTGGGCTGGTGGCAGAAAGAGGGCGGGGAAGGGCACTGCGCCCTGAGTGTGCATGGGAGACATATGAGAAGCGTGATGGGGAGCGGACTGGTGAGAGCAAAGGTGGGGCAGGGGGTGAGGGGCGCAGGTCAGCAAGGAAGGGATGAGAGCTCCGAGAATAATAGGGCGGCGCACATCCGGCCGGCACTTTACAGTCTGCTCGCATTTAGACTCCCACAACATCCTCCTTTCGATGAAGGAAGCAAGGCTCGGAAAGGCTGGGTGACAGCGGAGGGCGGGGTCCCGGGGGAAAGCGCGGCCGCGGAGGAAGGGGCGAGCGTCGGCGCAAGGCGTGCGCGGTGCGCGTCCCGCGGGCGCGGTGGGGCGGGCCGACAGGAGCCCCGGGTGGGGAGGGGGAGGCGGGCTCCGCGGCGCACACCGCCCCTGGCAGGCGGCGTGAGCGCGCGGGAGGAGCCGCCGCCGCCGCCCGGGGCCGACTGGAGCCCCAGTTTCCCGAGCTCCGGGCCCGCATGGCAGCCGCCGGGGCGCCCGGCCCCGCGGCCCGCTAGGGGTGGCCCGTGTCCCGGCTTGGCCCCGCGGCGGAGCCCGTCGGATCACGGCGCGCCGCCTCCCAGCCCGAGGTGAGGACCGCGAGCGCAGGGGCGCGCGGGGACCCCGGGCCTGGCTCCGCGGCCGAACCGCCCTCGGTGGAGATGGGATGGGGACGTGGGCGAAAGTCCAGGTTGGAGAGTCGGGGACGGGGTCGGAGACTTCGCGGCCAGGAACCAGCCCCCGTCCCCTCCCGGTGCTCGAGACCAGCCCTCGGCGCTGACCCCGTCCCCGCGACAACTCGGTTCTACTGCGTCCCGCGCCCCGGCCCTTCCTGCGCCCTGACCGCGCTCCGCGATGCCCATCCTTCGCCTTCTTCGTGGAGCCAGCTCCCGGATCCTGTCCCCCAGGACCCTTGCTGGCCCATTCCTTCTCCACCCCCGCCTTCCCGCTGTCCCCACCCCCTCTGTCTGCACGCCCCTCTCCCTCTCGGCTTCTGTCACTCGGAACCGGAATCCCTGCCGCTATCTTCGCGTCCGACCTCCTCCCAGCCTGTGCCGTCCCACAGGTGTCCGCACGTCCGGCCATCCATCCATCCGTTCCTCCCGGGGCCGGCGCTGACCATGCCCAGCGGCTGCCGCTGCCTACATCTCTTGTGCCTTTTGTGTTTTCTGGGGGCATCCGTTCAGCCTGCCCGAGGTGAGCGCACCCCGGGCTCAAGTCGCGCGGCCGGCTCCCCAGAGGGCTGTCCCCCGCTTGCACGTTGACCTCTGCCGGCCAGACACGGCACTGCAGCCACTCGGCCCCGTGGGGTTGGTGGGACCCAAGTCGTCCTTTTGGAACTGGACGTTCTGCCCTGTCCCAGAGCTGAGCCCATCCAATTACTGGGACCTGCCATCCTCTCCAGAGTCCCATATCTCAGGGAACCCAACCCAGACCCCAGGCTCACCCCTCCCACATCAATCTCTTGCAGCTGATGACTGCAGCTCCCACTGTGACCTGGCCCACGGCTGCTGTGCTCCTGATGGCTCCTGCAGGTAGGTACCTCTCCCCAGCACGTCCTCTTAAACCCTTTGCTCTCCATTTCTCAGCCCTTCATACCACAACCAGGCGAAGCCCCAGGGGAGGGTATCCAGGGGCTCAAGATCTTACCACTCACTCCCCATCCCTTCACAGCACAGGGGCAGATTGTCCAGCCTGTCCCAACCTGAAGACCCCTTTACCTTGTCTTTTTTCCCTGTCTCCCCATTTCTCTACTCTCCTAAATCTGATCCAGAAATTCTGAAACATTCCTCCTCAAGATACTAGGAGAGACTTGAACCTTGAGAGCATTTGGAAATTGAATCTTGATGAAAGAAATATAGGAATGATATAAAGAGAATGGTTCAGCCTGGAAAAGAAAGGCTGCAGGGTTGCTGGAGAGAAGCACTTAAGAAAGGGGATCTTTCCTGATGAATCTGAGTAATTGACTGCAGTGGGGGTTGGGGAAATTCTGTAGCAGGAGGAAAATATGTCTGGACGGACATAAGGAAAGGAGTTAACAGGAAGTTGCTGGAGGGGCTGTGGGGGGGGGGTGTTTCGGACTCTCCATCCTTGGAGGTTCTTTAAAAAATAGGTTAGGCCTTTGCCCTGGAATCAGGGTGGGAAGATAGTCCTGATGACCCTTCAAATTTGCTCTTTTTAAAAAAATGCTTCTGAGCTCCTCAGACAAGAGTGATATTGGGGGCATTTACAGACATCCCTGCCAGGTGTATCTCCAATTAATAGATGATAAAACTCTGGCTCATAAAGATTAGACAAAGCGCAGAACGAGGACTTGAATGTTGATATCTGATGGTCTGATTCCATGTATGTGGCCTAAAATCTTGCACAGACCACGCCTATCTGGGATAGGCCTGCTTCTCCTTAGGAACCATCATATATCCTCTTGTTTTCTCAAAGCTTTGGTTTTGCTGCCTCCATTTCCTCACATTGCTCTTTCCAGAACCCTGACCCTGCGCTTCTCTCCATCAGGTGTGACCCAGGCTGGGAGGGGCTGCACTGTGAGCGCTGTGTGAGGATGCCTGGCTGCCAGCACGGTTCCTGCCACCAGCCCTGGCAGTGCATCTGTCACAGTGGCTGGGCTGGCAAGTTCTGTGACAAAGGTAAGGGAGTAAAGAGGGTAGCTGTTAGTCTGGAGAACCGCTGTCTTGGGAGAACATCCATCCATATTTATTGAATACCTGTTGTGTCCAGCTCAAACCCTCAAATACATGGTATTTCATCAGTTTAGACTTTATACCTATCTGCCATCTGAATTGGCCCTCAACATAACCCCAAGAGGTAGGCAAGGCAGCTGCCAAAAACAGTACTCATTTTACATAAGAAACTGAGACCCAGTGACAAGATATAACTTGCCCAAATTCACTCTGAGACAGACTGACATTGCCAGTGATAGAAGCCTCCTGACTGCAAATTCAGTGTTGTTTCCTCCCACTACACAATACCAGGCTGGGTTGCAGTATGAGCTACACCCACAGAGCCTTGGGTGGCGCCTGGGCAGGTCTGGATGCCAGATGTAAGGGGCTATCTCAGAGCCTTCCCTATCTCCTCTCCAGATGAGTACATCTGTACCACACAGTCCCCCTGCAAGAACGGAGGCCAGTGCGTGTATGACGGAGGTGGCAAGTACCACTGTGTGTGCCTACCAGGCTTCCATGGGCGGGACTGCGAGCGCAAGAGGGGACCCTGTGAGCAGGCAGGGTGAGTGCCCCTTGGGGTGAGTTTGAGGTTAGATGATGTGGTGAAAGGAGGCAGGACTGTTGAGGGTAGTGGTGGTAAAGTATTAGGGATGGGGGTCAGAAGACTCACATGGGGGCAACAAAGGATAAAACCCCAGCCTGTTCAGGTTTTCTCAACTTTTTTATACCACCTGAACCATTTCTTCAACAAAAATCTACAGATCAACATGTGACTGCTCTGGCTGTGGAACAGAGAGGGGCGGGTATGGGGAAGTCAGACCTAGGACTCCCTTCATTCTCTGAAGTTGCATGCAGTCCCTAAGGATGTTCCCAACAGCAGCCTTATGCTTCATGGTGTGCATAAGGAAATGGGCAGCAGGGTTGGACTTGTCCTCATTCCTGCCCCAGGCCTGAGAGCCTGACAGGATAATAGTATATTTACTTGACCTTTGGGCCAGGCCCCAAGCTAAATGCATGACACTGGACTATCTCATTTAACCTTCACACTTTGGGAAGCTGGGTACTCCTTGTGTTCCCATTTTTAAAATGAGGCATTTGAGACTCTGAGAGTGACTCAAGGTGATAACTAGAAGGGAAATGGGGTGGCAGTGGTTAGGATGCTGACCTGGGCTACCCTACAGGTATGATTCAGTATCAATGCCCTCTCCTACCTCCAACCCAGCTCCCCATGCCGGAATGGTGGGCTGTGCCAGGATGACCAGGGCTTTGCCCTCAACTTCACATGCCGCTGCTTGGCGGGCTTTGTGGGAGCCCGCTGTGAGGTGAATGTAGACGACTGTCTGATGCGGCCTTGTGCTAACGGTGCCACATGCCTGGATGGCATAAATCGCTTCTCCTGCCTCTGCCCTGAGGGCTTTGCTGGACGCTTCTGCACCATCAACGTGGATGACTGTGCCAGCCGCCCATGCCAGAGAGGGGCCCGCTGTCGGGACCGTGTCCATGACTTCGACTGTCTCTGCCCCAGTGGATATGGCGGCAAGACTTGTGAGCTAGTCTTACCTGTCCCAGAACCCACCACCACAGCAGACATCCCCCTGGGGCTCACGTCGGTTGTGGCGGTACCAGCCACAGGGCCTGTCCCCCACAGTGCAGGGGCTGGTCTGCTGCGCATCTCAGTGAAGGAGGTGGTGCGGAGGCAAGAGGCTGGGCTAGGTGAGTCTAGCCTGGTGGCTATGGTGGTTTTTGGGGCCCTCACTGCCGCCCTGGTCTTGTCTACGGTGTTGTTGACCCTGAGGGCCTGGCGCCGTGGTATCTGTCCCCCTGGACCCTGCTGCTACCCTGCACCACACTATGTCCCAGCACGCCAGGACCAGGAGTGTCAGGTTAGCATGCTGCCTGCAGGGTTCCCCCTGCCACCTGACCTGCCCCCTGAGCCTGGAAAGACAACAGCACTGTGATGGAAGTGGGGGCTTTCCTGCCCCCTCCTTTACCTCCTTTGCCCCTCAGACTAGAGTAGTCCTTTATTGCCACCCCTAAGCAGCCTCACACCAGAAATATTATTTTTTTAATACACAGAATGTAAGATGGAAATTTTATCCAATAAAACTATGAAAGTGTAAGTGGGCTTCTTTGCCAGAGAAACCTTCCTGGAGTCACAGATGTAAGAGGGCCAGAGTAGAAGCCTGGTTCTGGGGAAACCTTGGAACTCTGCCTTAAGAGTGGTTCCCAAAGAGGAACCCAGGGCGCCTTTTCCCCTCTGGGGAAGCACAGGCTGAGGTAGGGCCATGGAAAAGAATGTAAACAAGCAGCCAGCTCTGCAGCCGCCCAGCAGACCCTGGAGATCCCTCAGCGGGAGGAGTGGGCTCCTTGCTGGCTGCTCTGTAGCAGCTGCTGGAATAGCGAGTGGGGCTGGTTGCACAAGGCGGCAGGGGAGTCCAGTTCCACGACCCTCCCTGCTTGTAGTACCAGCACTCGATCCGAGTTCAGGATGGTGTTGAGCCTGTGTGAGAGCAGGTGGTCAGTGGGAATGAGGGACAATGCCTTAAAGCAGAATGCTGACCCACATTATCTCTTCTCCTGCCCTGGACTGCACAGGTGTGCCTGTAGGCTTTATTCAAGGCTCTGTGCTGGGGGCTGGTGACGGCAGGTTCTCTAAGACAATGTGCTATAAGAATGAGGAACTGAGGTTCATGGGGGGTTGGAACCTTTAGGGCCCTGACCCCTGGAAGCCCTGACACCAAAGGCCCTGATTAGAGACTCATGCTGGATGCTTGCACACCTGTGGGCAATGGTCAGCACTGTCTTGTTGGCAAAGCGTTTACAGATGGTCTGCTGGAGCAGCTGGTCTGTCTTCTGGTCCACGCTTGCTGTGGCCTCATCAATACACAGGATCTAGAACATGTGGAGGGGGTGGGAAGAAAGAGGGAGAAGAGGGTTAGCCTTGGCTCCTGCCAAGCACTAGCCCCCACCTCCTGGCTGGCCTGGCCTAGCCCAGCCCACGGTTCCCCACTTCCAGCTCTAAAAGGAAAACTAGGTCCCCTGAGACCTTTCCCCAGCCCGCTTCTTCACCCCTAACATGCCCCTGCCTTCTTCCTGGCCCTAATATCTCTTTCTCTCACCTTACCTTGGCATCTGTGAGGAGCGCCCTGGCCAGACACAGCAGCTGCCTCTGCCCCAGCGATAAGCTCCGGCCGCCCTCACCTAGCTCACCATCCAGACCACCTGCAAGGCACATCTTCACTCCCAGGTCCCAGGCCTCTCCCTGCTCCCTCCTCTTCCACCCTGCAGGGTAGGGCCTAGTACACTCACCCATGGATATGATCACCTCGCTCAAGTGGCATTGCTCCACGACCTGCCAGAGGGCCATATCCTCAAACAGGCCCCGGGGGTCCAGGTTTTCCCGAATGGTTCCACTGAACAAAAAGGGCTCCTGGGGGATGATAGCCAGCTGGGATCTGGGGAACATGGAGGGGACAGGACATGGAGTCTAGGTTGGAGATGTGGCCACTTCTGCTCCCAGCACAGATTTTAGCTATAAGTCTAACAAAGCCAGGAAAGTTTGGGGAGGCAACCTGAACATAACCCTCATTCTGCTCCCCAGTTAGCAAGCCATGTTCCTAGAACAGCGCTGGTGCTCTGGGGAATACCAGAGAAGCCAAAGGCCTAGACTCCATCCTTAAGGAGCTTACCTCTCACAGAGGCACAAAATATAGAAAGCAAGAGTGGGCTGTGTGGCACTGACTCCATCAATCACTGGGACAGCAGAAGTGTCAAGGAATGAGCAGAGTGTGGATAGGCAGGGGATGCTTCAAGGTTGGAGGGCCTGGAATTGGGTCCTGAGGAGGCATATGGTGGAGCTAAAACATAAGGCCACCACAGGTCGAGAGAATACAGGAAGGGTGGGGCCAGGGCCTAGGTTCAGTAATGGGCTTTGGAACAGAGCTTCCCTTTTCCATGTCATGGAACTCAGCAAAAATGATGCTAGGGGATGGTGGGGGGAGAAGTTCAGCCCCAGATTTGGCCGCTTGTGCCAGGGGCAACTGGCCCAGGTCTTGGGCTGTCCTGAGCACCACATGCTGAGCCTGAGACTAAGGGGATGAGTACCTCAGGCGCAGCACCAGGGAGGCTCTGATTCAGAATGTAGTGACTGGGTCTCTAGAGTACAGGGTGTATGCTGGGAAGTACAAGAAAGATGAAGCTGGAAAGGTGGACTTGGGTCAGACTAAAGACCTTGAGACCATAGCTGTGACCCTGGACCTGAGCACTAGGAGCTCAGTATCTTCACCTGCTTGTCCTGCCCTCCGTTTCACTTAGAATCAGCCCTGTCTGTCCTGAGTTCATGTAAAGTCTTCCTGGCTGGGCCTTCCTCTAAGTGCCAGCAGTCTGGGTCCCCTCTTCTCCCTTCCCCAGACCTGAGCTCGGCCAGCTCCAGTTGGCTGGTGTCCACTCCATCCAGCAGCACTCGCCCCGAACTGGGCTCCAGGAGCCGGAAGAGCACCAACAACAGGGAAGACTTGCCGGAGCCTGTGCGGCCCACGATGCCCAACTTTTCTCCAGGCTGCACACGGAAGGTCACCCCATCCAGGGCATTTGGCAGCCCTGGCCGGTACACCAACACCACATCCTGGAACTCAATGCTCCCCTGCGTCAGCCAGCCAGTGCCTAGCTGCTGGGATTCATGGGTGGGAGATGGAGGGAGATGGGTAAGATGGGGGAGACATAGCAGGGAGAAGGGGAGGTTGGAGAGTGGAAGAAGAGGGATAATAAGAAGTCGATGGTATAGGGAAAGGAGGGCAAATGAAGAGGAAGTAGGGAAAATGGACACAAAGATGAGGGGCACAGTGAAGAATGGAGGGAGTGTGTGAGAACATTAGAGGAGCTGAGAAAAATGGTGAAGAGTGAAAGGAAAGGAACTTGGAGAGAGGCTGGGGCCATCAGAGTGTCCTATAGGATTCTAGCACCAAGGCCTGGGGCGGGGATGCAGGCCTACCTGTGACTGCTGGCCTTGGGTCTCCTGGGGTAGGTCACAGGAGTACTCTTCCAGCCGCTCCACACTCACTAGCATGGCCTCTGTCTGTGTGAAGCTGCTCACCAGGCCTGAGAGCAGGCCCGTCAGGGACAGGGCATAGGACAATGACAGGCCCACCAGTCCTAGGGGGAGAGGAACACTAGCCACTAGCGGAGGCTTGGACATTGGGATGTGTATGTGGAGAAGTGAGGCAGAATGGAAGAATCCCAAGCTATGTGGACTGTGGGCCTTTAAAGGCCAGCAGAGAAGCAGGAAGATGCCAGCACCAGACCAGAACCACAAAAGGCTAGATGTAAAGCAATGGAGTGGGCCTGGAGAGGCTACAACCAATGACAGGTGGACCCGGAAGAGTGCTGGGGATGGGGTTGAGCAGGGAAGGGTCGAGATCTGAAGACTCATTGTAGTCCCAGATCCACCAACCCTTGGGCAAGTCAGTCTTTGAGACTCAGTTTCCTCAGCTCTAAAATGGGAGGTGAGGGGCAGGAGAATTACAACACATCCTCATAGGGAAACTGGGTGGGAGGTGAAATGTTTGGGGTACAGTGCAGGGAGAGGTCTTGGGTAGGGGGTGGGAATCACACACTTCTGAGGTAAGAGTAAGGGGTCCTCGGGTGGTACCTGGGTTAGCGAGGCCCTGCTGGTGCTGTACCAGGGCAATGCCTGCGATGGCACTGACCACTGCAGCCCCCATGAGCTGTAGCCGAATGTCCAGCCACTGCATGGTGGCACTGGAAGCAAACTGGCACCTCTGGTTTAGCTCTAGGAGTCTCTGGTTCTCCTCTTCAAACCTGGGGGAGGCCAGGAGGAAAACAAGGCCATCCCACCATTGCACTGACCCACCCAAACTCCTTCCGCATAGAATACCTCCTTCTCAAAGCTGATCTACACACCCACAGGCCTCATGTCAGGGTACTGAGAGGCCAATGTGTTCCTTCATAGGGGTCTGCTCTGCCTCCCTATCCCTTTTTTCTTTTCTCTTTCCCCTAGTGCCCTCACCCACCCTTGTTTTCTCAGGAGACCTTAAAACCCCCTCCAGCATGCCTTTCTTCTCAGAGGTCCCCCTTCTCCCCTCTCCCTAGGCTCTGGTTGAGAGAGACAGAGTCCACACACCTGTCAGTGGCCCCAGCAGCCCGGAGCACAGGGAGGCCAGCCAAGGTGTCGGCTAGGTGGGTGTAGAGTGGAGAAAGTGTGAGGCTACCTAGGCGCCGCAGCTCCCTTGAGGAGGCCCTATAGTAGCGCTGCACACGGTAGTAGATGATACTCAAAGGTGGCAGCAGCAGCAGCAGCCAGGGCAGGCCAGAGGCCAGTACAGCCAGGAGGCCCAGGAGGCCTGCTGCATTGGCTAGGAGGATGTTGAGTATGAAGGGCAGGCTGTCATCAGTACAGGCCACGTCAGAAGAGAAGCGGTTTAGGATCCGGCCCATGGGCGTAGAGTTGAAGAAAGTCACTGGTGCCTGAGAGAAGGGGTGTGGTTGGGCAAGGACAGGGCTTGGCAGAAAAGGGGTTTGGGGCAACCCTTGGGGGGGATAGGGTGGGGAGGAAGGCCCAAGGTAGAGAACAGGAAGGGACTAAAATTTGGGGGCAGAGAGGAGAGGCAGGCGGGGCTTGGAGGAAGAATATCCTAGAGTATGAAAGATAGAGACTCTCTGTCCCTATGGTCAGTAGTGATCACAAGAGGCCATGCTGGCCATTCCTCTACCTCTCAAGGGCAGGGAGCTAATATCTCTCCAGAAGATGGGGACTTCAGGCCAGTGAGTGAGATTTAAGAGACGCTGTCTCTTAAAGACCCCTGTTCCCCACTTCAAAATGAAGATAGTAATGGAATCATACCACACAGGACTGTTAGGATTAAAGGCCATATATATAGTAGTCAGGTGCTTAGCAGTCTGCTTGGCATGGAGTACGTGCTCAGTGACTCCTAGCTATTTGGACTACTGTTGCAAGGCACAGTTTCAAAGACAACCCCCTTTCCCTTTCCCCATCTTCCCTGTCCCCTGACTCTCTCCCTTTACTTGGGGAACAGTCCTATCTTAAGGCAGGAGACTTAAAGGGACTTTTTAAAGTACTTCCTAATGCCAGCTTATGAGAAATGAATTCCTTGACAGCCTGTTGATGTCCCCTCCTTGACTCCTGGAGGAGACAGAAGAGTAGGCAGCTGCTCTCTGATAGTCCATGGAAAGACATGAATAGCAGTGGGTTCACAGCCTGGATCTCCATGGAGCTAGTAGGTCACTTACACAATCAGAGTCTCATTTTCTGGGGACAACAGTACCTACCTCATGAGATTATTATGAGGCCCAAATAAGATAACGGACAAGAAAAGGCTTTGTAACAATGACAACAACATTAATAATAATTGCTAATTGAACATTTAGTATGTGCCAGGCACTATCCTAAGCACTTTCTATGTACTAATTAATTTTATCCTCATAATAAGTCTATGGAGTAGGCCAACAGACTAGAAAAGAAGTATACACAGCAACAAGGATGGATCTTAGAAACAGTCCTAAACCTTATAAGAAATGGAATGTCATTTATAAAAATGACATTCACAGGCATTCACAAAACACAGGCATTTTACAAAAAAAAACAAAAACAAAAAAAACAAAAGATCCATATTAAACATATTTAGAATGGTTGCTTATCAAGGAAAGGAGGGAAAATGGAGAAAAGGTATACAGATACAAAGGGATGGATAAAAAAGTAAAACAACAGAGGAACCCTGCATACACTAAGGGGTGGTTAACTCAGCCCTCTGTACTTGAAGTCCAAAATGAAAGTGACTCTGAGGAAAATTCTCTTCCCTCCATGTTACAGATGAGAAAGCTATAGGCTTAAAGTTTGAACCCAAGGAGCCTCTGCTCTTGGCCTTTCCAGGTCTCAGGTTGTCAAGTGCTGCACTCATCTGTGAGAGGCTATTTTCTTCTGGGGACTAGGAGGTAGGATGGGGTCCCTGATGGAGCCCAGGTATTGGGAGGACTCCCCCATGCCACCCATCCTCCCATCCCCTCACCATGAGAACTCGACACAGCAGGCGGCGATGCAGGGTGGCAGCTGCTTGGAGGGTGCCCGCTGCAAAGAGCACTGCTCGGAGAAGGGTGCAGAGGGAGTTGACACCAGCAATGGTCGCATACACGGTGAGGTAGAAACGGATGTCTGAGGAGCCATTGGGGGCAGCTTTGGGCAGCGGAAACACTGAAGTGCTGGGTAGTGGGGAGGGGGCTGTGGGTAACCAAAAGTAGGACCAGTCGGGGGTCCCTTCCCTTCCTCCATGCCACCTCACCCCAACCTCCAGAGACACAGCCCCAGGAAGACAGTCCCCCACAGCTCTCACTCCCTGCCCAGAAACCACTCTGAGAACACCAGGCCTCCTCCCAGCCCCAGTCACTCACTAGATGCTTCCGGGGGAGAAGAGAAGCAGCTGGGTAGAGAGTAGCCCAGCAAAATCCAGGGTGGTGGGGGCTGGTGCCTCCTGGGAACTATTCTTGGCTTCTTTCAGCTGAGAGACCCAGTGGGAGAGCCACCAATCAGCAGCGTTCCTTGTGGCTAGTTGGAGATGGGAAGGAAAAAGTTGAGAGACCGACCTCCTTTTTTCTGTTCCTCTGCCCTTGACTCTAGTTTTACCTTTCTTTACCCTGCTGGTCCTCCCCACCTTGCAACTATCCAATATCTTTCCTGGTGTGCACTTCTCTCCCGGGCCCATCACCCTTCAGCTCTGGGGAGAGCTTGATCTCAAATTTGCAGAATGGGGCAGATCAGAAGATGGCCACAGAGTGCATCTATTTGGCCGCTTGGACTCTCTCAGAATTAGGAACCTCATGTCCCAGCTGTCATGTAGGTATGGTGAGTCTCTGGGCTTTGTAAGGATTAGTACAAGGTGGTGGATATGGTGGGGACTTAGAAGACAGGGCTGTGGGTAGGATAAGGGACTTTAAGGTTTATTCCTACCTTGCATGAGGAACAGAGAGAAGAGGATGGCTAGGGCCAGGCCCTGGCCCATGGCCTTCCAGTATGCTCTATACACATGGAAGGCCACAGCACCCTCCTTCTTGCTTTCTTCCTGCAACAGGCGGCCAGATGTGCTCTCTTCTGCCTCTACTCCCTCCTTTGTTTTCTCTGGGTTCCATTCTGACTGGGCTGTGGCTGAGAGGATCAAGGTCAGAAGGGATTGAGTTTGCAGGATGACAGCTAAAATCCTCAGTGTTCAGAGGGGCAGGCAAGCTCTGTAGAGAACAGTGTGGTAGTGAAAGGCAAGCACCTTCCTCTTGGGCCCTACCTGGGCCATACCTGAGTCAGACTCTTGTCCATTCTCAGTCCAGACTTTGGGGACAGCTTGTACCAATGGCAGGATCTCAGAGGGAGGCCCTGGAAGGTAGCCGGGGAGATTAGAAGGAGGCTAATCTGGAGATACACCAGGTTTTTCTAAATATGTGTGTCAATCCACCCCCTATTCTCTTGGACCTCCTCCCTGACCCACCCTAGCAGGGCCTCCTCCCTGAATCCCCAGACTCCAAGCAAGACCATTCCTCTGTGTCTCTAGTTCTATTGGCACAGATAGAAATGTTCCCCCCAGGAGAGTCACAGCTACCTGCAAGCACTCTGTCCAGAGTCACCTCGCATTACCGTCAAGCTTTTTCTTCACACCTCACAAAATTCCTAATTCTCTGGTGGAGCTTTCTCTCTTATTTCTCTCCCAGTGAACTTGTAGATGGTCATATCCTTCTGGATAATAATCCTTCAGTTTTTTTTTTTTTTTTAATAAAGACTTCTAAAACTGACTGCTTTCTCTTCTCTAAGAATATCAAACTGTTCTCAGAGATCCTGGGCCTCTAAGTTCCCAAAGCACCTGGTCATTAGGCCCAAGTCCCAAATCCACTGGCATTTTACCTTACACCGGTTTTGTGAAGGCAGGACAGGAGCTCCCATTAGACCAAAGAATGACTGGGCCTAGGCCACACATGGAGGTGCTGGCAGAGTCTACACTTAATAATCCATCTGTCTCCCAGCCCCTGTCACACCTGTGTATATGGCTCCCTCACTTGGCTGTGCTCCTGCCGTGGCGGCCCACATTACCAGCCTGAACGAGGCACCCAGCTTCCATCAGCAAGACTAAGTCAGCCTTCTCCAGGTACTCAATGCGGTGGGTGCAGAGTAGTCGTGTGGTGTGGCTCAGCGTTCCCAGGATGCACCTATGCAGCAAGTGGTTGGCCACATCTGCATCCACAGCTGCCAGAGGGTCATCAAGGAGATAGAGCTCCTTTTCCTAGGGAGACGTGGGGGCATTATTGGCACCAAGTCTCAGTTCCTCTGGCCAGAACCCAACCTCTCCTGAGATGTGATCTCAAAGCAGTCAGAGAAGACAGTTCAGAAGAATTCTGAGGTGCTACTCCTACAGTGGCAGAGAAGGAGATGGCACCTAAGGGTGGACTTCCCTCCAGTCAAACAAGACCAGTGCCCCAGAGCCAGTACTCAGCCTTGCTTGGTCCCAGTACCTCAAGCCATATAATGCTTTTTAAAAGGCTTTTATTGCTGTCTTGAATTTGCAAAAGGTTGGTGGGATGCTGAGGACCAATACCTCAGGAGCATGAAGGCGGAGGGAGAAAACTGGATGCTGATGAGAATATCCCCATCCCAGTCCTCTCAGCAAAGCTCCCAAGGCTCTGGACCCCACCCACACCTTTAACTTACCTGGTAGACAGCACGAGCAAGGGCAATCCGGGCCCGCTGTCCCCCGCTGAGGGTCATACCCTTCTCCCCCACCTCTGTCTGGTCTCCAGCAGGAAGGATCTGATGGGACAGGTCCCCCAGTAATGTTCAACGAGCTTCCCAATACCTTCTACCCCATTTCCTAACCCTTTGTAGGGAACAGCGCCAGCAAGCTTGAAAAGACTGACTGGACTTTAATTTGGGGTGAGCAAGCCAGAGGGGATAATCCATAATTCCAATTGGAATCCATAATTCCAATCCATAATTCCAATGGCATTTCCTGAACACTTACTATTTGCTTAGCACTTCACAGGCATCATCACATCTGATCCTGACAACTTATGAAGATGGTATTACTTCCTTTTCACAGATGAGATCTAAGCTCAGACAGTCACTACCTTGCGCAAGGTTGTTTCACAGCTAGTAAGAGACAGGACATAAACGTAGATACCTTGCCTTTTTAAAAAGCAAGGATGATGATGGGGACATTCAATGTGAAAGCTTCCACATTGAGCCTTCCTGCGGCCTTAGGAGTGATTTCATTAACTAAGG
Source organism: Cynopterus sphinx (assembly GCA_030015415.1). Taxonomy (NCBI): domain Eukaryota; kingdom Metazoa; phylum Chordata; class Mammalia; order Chiroptera; family Pteropodidae; genus Cynopterus; species Cynopterus sphinx. Next base: position 47,505,884 of record CM057386.1, on the reverse strand, counting down.
GGTCCCCATACCAGAATAAACACCGGTGGTCCACCAGATGGCTAATTCCCTTGAGAGAAAAGCTTTGCTATTCATCATTTTTCTTAGTGCCTAGAACAATTTCCAGTACCCAGCATTTGAGAAATGCTTGATATAGACACAAATGATAGGTGGACATAGGATGCCCAATGGTAAAAGTCAAAGGTCCTCCTTTCCAGGGAAGTGCCATATTTAGCTAGACAGGGTAGTGGTGATGACAGTACTGCAGGGGACATGGAGGTTGGGTGGGCAAGTCATAGGAGAAATCTGTAATCTCATCCCCCTAAATGTAGTACTTTGGCTATGAGGGATGTAATGGAGAATCAGATGTAATGGTTTGCCAGTCTTCTCTAGAGTAACCTTGACTCAAGTCTTCCCAGTGGGAAGTGTGGGAGGGCCTCTTGAATTGGAACCACTAGTCAGACCTACAGAGAGCTAAACCTCATAAGGAACCCTCCCCTAGCCCCAGAGGCCTCAGGGTTCCTCCAGCTTCTGTGTGGAATATCCAGTAAATATCACAACTCTGGGTGCTATGCAGAACAGGGAACCGAGCAGCTAGACACTCTGGGAGGATCAAAGCCTGACAGCTAGTCCTAGGTAAATGATGTCTGAGTGGAAGCAAGCCCTTCCCAGAGTAGCAAGTCTCTGATAGTGATCAAGAGGTTTCAGGGATAGGCACTCACACTGAGGTCGTCATTGAGGGCGCAGGCCTCTAGCACTTCCTTGTAGAGCTGGGCATCAAATGTCTTCCCAAAGAGTATGTTGTCTCGGATGGTAGCAAACTGGATCCAGGGTTCCTGGGTGGCTAGGCCAAAGCCTTTGGACAGCCCCCACACTGCCACCTGTCCACGCAGCCTGCAGAGAGCCAGGCCAGCAGCATGGGGGCTAGATCCAGACTGAGTCCCTCCATGCCCAGCCCCTACCTCCCAGAAGACTTTCCAGACTGCTATCTTCTACACTGCTGTCTTTGGGTTACATGGCTCTCTGGATTGGCAGCCACTGAAGTGAAGCGGTCCTAAATGAGGCTGTTGGCTCATTCTAGACTGGGAAGGGAAGAAATTACTCTTTGGCTGCAGCCAAGCAGCTATCATATCTAGCTGTGTTCAGAAGCTCAAAAGAGAGTGTGGCTATCACTCTGCACTCATGCATTCTCACCATAAAATAAGAAGGCCCCCCTTGACACCTCAGCTCCTCTCTGGCTCCCTTTGCTGCACAACTACATTTTCTCAAAGAGTAGCTGATGTCAGATGTTTCCATTTATTTCTTCACTTACTATTATAGAACTTATAAGACTCTGATATGATGATTGTAACTCACTTTCTTGACTGTCTTCCCCTTTCCAAATTGAAAATTCTCCTAAGAAATGGACAAGGTCCTCTTCATCTTGACACCTCTGGCCCCTAAAAAAGGTGTCCACTACATAGCAGGGGCTAGGTGTTTGATGAAGGACAGAGCCAACGGTGGGGGCACTGGAGGTTGCTTACCTGTGGAGCTCCCCAGCAATGGCGGCCAACAGCGAGCTCTTCCCACAGCCCACCTTCCCCACGATGCCCACCAGGACACCCTGCAAAAGTCACACAAGTAGGTGTCAGATCTCCCTCCTGAGGCCCTGGGCTTCCAATCATCCCACAGAGGCTTCTCTTTAGGACTCGGTTTGTCTGTAGGGAAATAATTTACCACTGCAGACTGAGCAGTGCTAGACTTAGAAAAGTAGGGTGTTTTATTTTCCATTCAGAGGAGCTATCAGTTTCACTGCTTATGTGAAGGTCCTCTGAAGAGGAGCAGCATGCCAGATAATGGGAGGAAAACTGCCCAAGAAATTTCAAGGAAAGCTCTGAGGCAGGGATCCTAGAATGGGGAGAGGAGAGGAAAGGACTCCATGCTTTGGGGCCTGTATACTGAGCTGGCTAAGTCCACCTGTGGCTAGGCTTCTGATATCTCAAGAAAAAAGACAGTGCTTTCAGAAGGGCCCATTTCTGTGATTTGCAGTTTAACATTTTCTGTGTTCTATTCATTTCTTAGTTGTAACATACATTCATGGAGCTATCTCCCTTCTCCAGAAACAGGAGGGGCTCTTAGAAACTGTCTGTGATGCTCCTACCCAGCCAGCCAGGGTTAACCCACCTACAAGTGGGCACCAAACAAATCTGAGCCCTTCCCTGGGGATGCTCCCTCTTTCTGGCTGCAGCCAGTAAGTGAGAGGACTCTCTGCAGTCACACCTTCTGCTCAATGGAGAGTGGGTTCACACAGAGAAAAACAAGGCAAATACGGAGAGCAAAGTGGACAGGAGAGAGCTCTACAAGTTGAGACCTGGTTCTGGGCTGCTGCTGAGACTGGGCCACATGCTTGTTTTTGGATTCTGCAATTCATTTCTATATCCCTATTATACATTCTTGTTTGTGTAAGCTCTCCCCAGTGGGTTTCTATGACATATAGAAAAAAAAAAAAAAAAAAAAGCCTGACACATTAGTAAAATTCCTTTGAAAATTCCAGCCTTGTCTTGCCTAAACTAAAAGGATAAACAAAACATACAGCCCAAGCCAGAAATGTGAGCCAAATGTGGAGGCAGTTCAGGCACCACTGGAGAGAATGCTGGGTTGAGCTGTGGGGCAAAGGGTTAGACAGGGGTCAGGGGGGAGTGAAAACTCAGGACTGGGGTGAACAGAGGTCACTGTCCTGCCAGGAATGTTCTTTCAAGTGCTTCTTTGAGGATGTATGCCATGATGTGAGTCCCAGGGTGTGATTTCTTTCACCAAGATAGAGGATTATCTACCCCATTTGCAAAATCCTTCTCAGAAGAGGCTGTTGGGCCTCTCCCCTAGTCCCCAGCCTGGGGTAAATGCTGGGTAAACTTTGGGGTCTGTTCAGAACTCAACAGCTTGTAGGGGACATGGAAGATCCAGGAGACAAATATACTTGTCAATCTGGACTATTGGGTATAAGCTGTCTGAAGACCAGGAAAAGATGTGACTACTCTCTAAAAGCTGTGTATAGAGGAATGACATTCGGAGATGAGAATTCATCTCTTCCCTGATTAGAGCCAGCTCACCAAAAACTCTTCAGTCCTTCCCTCAGTAATTAGAGCTACAGGGCCATCGAGCTACGATTGGTTCCAAACTTGTTTATCTGTCACTGAGTCCCCATCTTCCTTATTAGGCTGGAGACTCTCATAGGTTGTCTGACTAACGAACCTTCTTCACTTCAAGATGACTAATGAAGGTCTCCTGGCTGGTTCCAACTGGGTCCCAAGAGAACAGGGCTTCATGCAACTCCAAAACTGTAGATGACTCTGTGGGGCAATCTAAACAGGGAAGAAACCATTCAGCTTGGCCTAATCAACCACCTGCTTGGGCATGTGACTTACCTGTCCCATATCTGCCTGTCCAGGCCTCATTCAGCCTTAGTCTGAGCATCGTCCCCCAGGAAATGAATTCTGCTGCCTCTGGCTTCTGGTAGCATCCACACAGAACCCAGGGGACTACAGTTCACTCCTCACCCTGTGCCAGGTTTTGCCCTCTAGCTTCCCATTACCTTGGCTGTAGTAGGCCTTGGGGTTCTGGTTGGGAAGATCAAGGAAATGCTGGATCCGGTCCAAGGACACTTTGGCCTCCAGGAGGCCATTGATCACCCAAGGGAAGTTGTTGAGGGGAAGAATAAGCATGCGTACCAGTGCCAGGGCCGTGAACACCTAAATAGGGTGGAAGGGGGGGCAGTAAAGCATCTAAAGACCTGCTCTATGGGTGGCCTTGTAGACTAGGAAGAACAAGGCAGTAGCAGAACTAAGCGGTTGACTAGATAATCCCTGGATCAGAGGTGGCAAAGATAGACACTCTTAAGAATCACAGAAATTCTGGATGTTCCTCTAGGGATCCAGGTTGCACCTAGCTCACTTTCATGCCTTCTCATAATTCCTGAGTAGCAACATCATCTGACCCTGGCCAGAAACAGCCCTTGGATCATGGATCCCCCCCTACACACATCCCACCCCCGCTTCAAAGGCTATTAGAATGAGAATTAGGGGACCTAAGATGGAGCTTGGGACTGACTAGAAGCTGGAAAGAAAAAGTGGAAAAAAGGGAATTCCTTCACAGAGGGAAGGGTTACATATCTGAGGTCCCAGAAAAAGGTCCCATCAGAGAATTTCCTCGTTTGGGAAAAAATAAGGTAGCCGGGGATCCTCCTCCCTCCTTCTCAGCCAGCACCACAGTCCTGAGCCCATCTTCACTCCACTGTAGTCATCTTACTGCTCCCTCCTTCCTATGCCTCCCTACCGCCATCCCCTACCCCCACCCCAGTCCTCACCTTGGTGGCAGTGAGCTGGTGCCCCATGAGGACATAGGTGATGAAGATGACGATGGAGATGATAACTGGCAGGGCAGCCCACAGGTACACACAGGCTGCGTCCAGGTATTTGATGACCCAGAGTCGTCCCAGCTCTTGAGCCCGGCAGGCCTCTACTCGGGCCCCCAGTGCCTGCTCCCACCCGAAGAACTTGATGACCCGAATGCCACTCAGCATCTCTGTCATGAGCTAAGGATGGAAACAAGAGAGCAGTGTGAAGTCGGGAAGCTGCTCACGTGACTTCTCTCATCATCTTCCCCCAGCTCCTGACAGAGGATGTCGAGTACTGGGCCCCAGGCACTCTATATTTCCTTAGCCCTGGTTTTCTTCCCCGCTTCAGCTCTATCTGAAGTCTTGCCCTCAAACCCTTTTAGTCCTGGCTTGCTTCCCTCCCAGTCTTTTACTTCTCCTCCATATGTTCCACCTGAAAGCAGTTCAGAGCTGGATCCCCTAATCTTCCTAGAGATGAAGTAGTGGAAAGTACATACCACACTGGGGCAAAAGCACTCCTTCCATTAGATGCATTAGATGAGGGACTAAGGACTATTTTCTAAAGCCAGAAACTATGGGATTCAGGGACTGGTCACCAGTCTGGCACATAGTTTGGGTGGTATGGGAACTATTCTCATAAGACTATACAGGTGTAGGAGGCCACACCACAGCCCGGGGACAGAGAGGCCGACAGGCTCAGGTAAGATGGGCAAAGGCCAAAGAAACTCCTTGAATCCCAAAGCTTGCATGCCATCTGGGGATGGCCCCAGAGACTTAATCTGTAGTTGTCATGGGTAGAAGAAAAGGCCTCATGCCATAACCAGCATCAGGGACACACTGTACCACATGAGCACTCTGAACTCTTCCAGTAAGATGTTAACAACTATGCTGTATGGACCCCCCACTCCTGCCATACCCTCTGTAAGGTACCCTCAATCACTAGAAAACCCAGAACTGACTCAGACGCTCAACACCTCGGGCTGGCCCAGGCAGAAGAGTGACCTACTCCCTTCCCCACAGCTCACACCTAAGAGGTAGCTGGGGTTCCCCTAGGCCTCTCCATATGCAGCTATGCGATGACCTGTGCCCTAGATGAGAAGATGAGAGACTTGGGTCCTGGTCCTATCACTAAAAACTCAATTGGTCCCAGATAGGTTGCTTCCTACCTCCTAGGGTTGCTGCTTAGGGCTGCATGAGCTAATACTATAATGTTACTCATGGGCCACATTTACTTAATGTTTACTTTTTGATTGGCACTGTACCAAGCATTATCTCATTCAACCCTCAAGCAACCCTATGAGGCAAACTATCATCCTCAATTTACAGATGAGAAAATGAAAGCCCAAAGAAGTGAAATGTTGGAGATTAAACAGTAAGTGGTAGAGTTGGGCCATGAACACACATCTTTCTCCAGTCTGAGATTTTTAACTTTTAGATCACACTTACTCCCTCAGACACTGTAAATAGGAAGACCTGGGGACCAGGATGCTGGGTGGATTGCTGGGGGACTTCAAGTAGTCCCTCACCTTAACCCGTGAATCCTTGTACTGTAGCATCTCCTGGTTGCTGGCCATGATGCGGGTGGCAATCACTTTGTTGACAGGTACCAGCAGCAGTGCCAGGATCAGACCACCAACAAAGGCCACACCCACTTGCTGGTGTAGCAGGTAAAGGGTGATGGCCAGCTGCAGGGGCAGACCCCAGGCCTCATGGAAGCTCCCAGCAAAGTTAAGCAACCGCTCAGAGTCAGTGCCCAGTAGGTTCAGGGCCTCCCCAGCAGGAGGGCGTGTGGGCCCCAGCTGTAAAGCCTTTCGGTACAGGATGTTCAGCACAGCACCCCGTGCCTGAAGTGTCACCTTCCGTACCTCATACCCATACTGATTCTGCAGTACAGCGCCCAGCACAGCCCCTCCAGCTAGACCCAAGGCATAGAGCAGACCGTTGCTTAGTGGCTCTTGCCCCTCTTCTAGGAAGCCCACCAGTAGGGACAGCAGCAGGGGTCCAGAGAATCCCAGCATGGTCCCTACCAGCTTCAATAGTCCAAGTGCCAGGTAGCACTGCCCAAAGGCTCCATACAGGACCCTCCACAGCTGGGCCCCCTCCTGCCAATGTGCCTTAATGACACGCGCCAGGTAGGCTGGGTGCAGCCTGTGGGGGAGGTTGCAAATGTCCTGGGGCTGCCTGAGTTCTCCATGGGCCCCACGGGCCAGCAAGGGTGTGAGCCAGGCATAGGAGAAGCGTGAGAGCCAACTCTCCCCATCCTCAGCTACCTCACGTTCCTGTCCCTCGGACAGGAGGGGCTCCTGGGCCCAGGGTACCTGAGGCTCCCCAGGGACTGCCCAGCCCAGTCCATAGGCCAAGAGTGCAGCCAGCTGCATGATAAGAAGGCAGAGGCGGGAGAGGGGCCCTGGGAGAAGTGGGGGCAGAAGTGTGCCTCGCTGGCAGTGCCACAGTAGGGTCAGCACTAGGGCTGGGGCTGGCAGGAAGGCAGTCAGAGCCAAGGCCAAGGGCCCCCGAGAGTGGCCATAAGGTGAGTGAGCCAACACCCACAAGGCCAGGGTGTGACTGATCCAGGCCACAGCTGCCACACCCCCTGCCAGCACCTCTAGCCCTATGGGCCCTGGGCCTGCTCCTGGTGGCAAAGCAACTGGAAGGAGGTCTAGCAGTGGAAAGATGGAGAGCAAGAAGGAGGCTGTGAGTCGAAGGCGCCAGCCAGGACTGCAGGGTAGGTTGTAATCTGGACTCCTGGGGACAACAGGGAAAAGAGAAAAGGAAGCATATTATGACTGACTCAGGGCCCAGACGTATCCTTTTCATAGCTCACTTTCCTAGAGGGAATCAACTTCCTGTCCTGTATACCTTACTTCTAGCCCACTTTACCTCGGAATGTAGGGCTTTTTCTTCTAGGAAGTCTCCCTGGATTAACCTAATCTATTTTCTAATCTAGCCACATCATTTCTGATCATTCTTTCGCCACAAAGATTAACAGTTTTAAGTAAGGTTGTACCAAACATGGAAGCTCTAATTAGAAAAAAAAAATCCTACATTTTCATACTGATAACCATTACAGGATGAGTATTCATTTTCACAAAAGTATCCACCTAAAACAACCCTTAAATTCACCTGAAGGACTATTGGATGAATAAAAATTTGACTTACACAGTCTGCTACTATAGCCTAAATTTTATGACACCTCAGAATATTCTACTCTGTCTCTCCAATGGTTGTAGAATGGGATGTGGATCATTCTTCTAACTCCTTTAGCTGAAGAAAATTCTCTTTCCAGTTTTGTCTTCTTGGCATGCCAAACACATTCTTAAACAAAAAGGTGATCTGTCTGCATTTAAAATCAAATATAGGAAAACAAGCCTGCGGCAGTAAATGTTAGAATGTCTTAAACGAAGGGCTGAATCTGTTATCCCCTTTGTTGGCAGGGGTGGTTGCTGAAAATGTCTAATAGTAAATTAAAATGCCTTAGTTTCCTTTACAAAGTCCAGCTGACCAGTTATAGGGAGGAGTTTATATTGGAATAAAATTCAACCTTTAATAATTCTATTTCCTAGGATGTGTAGACAGAAGAAAGACCATTGGGCTCACCAGTCTCATGACCTTGGGCAAGTCTCTTCCTCTCTATGCATCTCATTTTCCTCATCAGCACCATGAGCAGAGAAGACTCTAAACCTGAAGCCCTCTGAGGTCCTTTCCTGTCTGGGATTTAGAGAGATCCTAAATCCCTTTTCAACATTGCACTAAAGTCTGATAAGTGAACTGAGATATCATAATTTCTATTGATTACATGATGGTCTCTCTTGCCTTCCCATTAGACTGGGAGTTCCTAAAAGATTGTGTCAATTTTTAATAGACACTCCTCTGAGGAGGCTATGTAGATGTCCTGACTAACCCCTCTTTTTTCTTTTGTCTCATTTCTGCATAAGAGATAAAACAGGAATCTTCACAGCCTGAGCAAATCCAAATCTTCTCCCACCCAAGGAAGGGATTCATCAGCCCCCTAATTCATCTTGGATGGGAACATATTGCATCCATCAGACTAGGGACTCCCCAAAACACTTCCCTCTTGCCTTGTCAGAACCAGAGCAAGACTAACTTTAGCCATATCAAGCCATACAGGAACTAAGCACAAAACCAAGGTGATCTTAGCACCCCCACCTTAGAGCTTCAAACCCACGTAGAATTAAAAGTTTTGATTTTGCTCTTTTCTTCTAGCTGCTGCCTTCTCTCCAGCTGAGTACAGATGTTTTCCTTAGCCTAAGAACACCAAGGTCTCACTGATGGAAATGGTATGAAACTGGCCCTACAACTTCAACCCAAGTTATCCTTTTCGGCTAAAAATATTGTTCACTCAACTCTGCCTTCAGTTCACGACAGCTGTGTTTGGGTTTCTGAAAATCTACAAAAGTGATGATTCCTACGACACAGTGGGCCTTTAGCAACATGCCCGGCACCGCGCAATACGCTTAAATACACTGTCTGGTGTAAACTTCCCAACGATGCTACGAGGCTCAGAGAAGACAGACAGGTCACTTGATGTAAAACGGTAACGCCCAGATTTCATCCCACTTTTGCCCTGCTCCAGAGACCTCACTCCCTAATCTAATTACGGCGCCGCACAGGTGTGGGTTTCGGGCGGATGTCTTGCACGCCGTCTCAACCCACCTGGGGGTGCCCCAGTGGCAGGCACTGAGCACGGAGAGGAGCGCGTGGGGCAAGGCGCTGAGCACCAGCTGGGTGAAGCAGTGGCCGGGGGTGTCGTCCTCCCACAGCGGGAGCGGCTGCGACGCGCCGGTGCCGCACAGCTGGGCCAGGAGCCGCTCCATGGCGGCTGCACCTGCAGGGGAGCCGAGGGCGGAGCGAGGGACGGATCCCTCCAGGCCCGGGGAAATCCGCGTCCCCCCGGGCGAAGGGCAGGCAGGGAGGCGGCGCGGGGGCGCGTGACGCGGGAGCCGGCCAGGCTCAAGCGTGCTGCTGCGGCCACCGACCCGCCCCGGCCGGGGACACCTCCGCCTTCCCGCCCCCAGCCAGACCCCGCCCCTGGTCGGGTCACCTCCAGGGGTCGGAGGGAGGCGGCGTGGCCGGCTGTGCGGGCCGCTCAGTGGCGAGTGTCCGGGGGGGCCCCCGCCCCCGGAGGTCCGGCCCTGGGAACCCGGACAGCGCCTTCCCCCGGATGCGGAACGCCGGGCCCCGGTGGGGGCGGGAGGGGCCGCTGCCCGTGGGGGTGCCGGCCGCGCTAGTCGGGCTCCCCCTGGAGGCAGGAGGACCTCTCAGGCGCGCGTCACCCTCCAGGCGCCGCCCTTGGGCGCGCACGCCCAGCGCCCTCTCCCCGCCTCGCCCCGGCGCCCTGGTGCGCGCGCTGCGGCCACGGCCGCTTTCGTGTTCCAGGAGAACGGGGCCCCGGGGCCTCGTCATTCACACGTCCTCTCGCTCCCGTCCGTCTGCTGTCTGCTAGCAAGCACATGCAGGCATTGCTCTCTCTAATCCTGCCAAGCTCACAGAGCTGGGAGGCCGGACTTGCGCGCTACGGGGAAGAATAATGCCACTTAGGGACGTTTAACAACCTCCTTCTTCCTCTAAGGCTGCATGGCCCCTGGGAAGTTACCTGACCTCTTTAAACCTCAATTTATTTATCTGTACAAAGTGGGCAGTCATACCAACACCAAGGTCCTCGTGCACAGAGCAAGGGCTTTGCTTAGACTAGGCCCACAGCAATCTTTGAGGGAAGCATTGGGAAGGATATGAGCTTTGTTGTTAAATGACCTGAAATGGAATACTGAGTCCACCATTTTTCAGCAGCGTGATCTTGGGCGAGTTGCTTCTGCGTCTCAGTTGTATTATCTGTCTGTCGGGCATGCTGTTGGTATCTACCTCACGCAAGCATCTACAGAGCTCAAAGAAAAGTAGCTGAACAGGTCGCTATGATTATTCCACTTCATCTCAAAAAGAAGCCTGGTATCTCTAACATTGGAAATTAATGTTATTTTTACAAATTAAATGTAGGTTTGCCTTTCACGATTCCTAGAAAGAAATGGATCCTTTCGGCAATGACCATCAATGGCTGCTACCTTATAAAAAGAGAGACACCAGATGGGTGTGCCTCATGAAAAACAAAATATTGCCAAAAATTTTCATTTGAATCTATTTGAGTATATAATTAGATACTTACAAGAAATACAGGAGACAGTTAAACAATATCACAGAACTATTTACAAATGAGCAACTATTTGGAAGTTTACATTAGCCACTGTAGACAAATGCATCATCCTAATGTAGGGAGGAGGCAAGAGAACTAAATGTTAGAACAAGCTATATTCAGAGACTGCATTATGCTCATCAGCCCTACAGCCAGACCATGAGGAAACCTGCAGAACAAAGGAAAATTTCTGCTGGGATTGCTAACAACCCATTTCCCCACACCTGGAAGGGAAAACAGTTCAAAGTTTTTAAGTTGACCCCTACACAAAATAAAATCATTCGTTCTTTATGGCTAAAACCATGGAGAACCTATGGATCAAGGGCTGGGAATTGCCAGCTGGCCTTTCATGCTGCATATTTTTAGCTTTTTACACTACATACTCTTGTCTTTCCTCACTGTACACCCATATCATCAAAGGAAAATGAGTAAACAAAGTCTTTAAACTGTAATTCACAGAAACTAAAAAATGACATGGAAACTGAATTCCCTGAACACTCAAGATTCCCCTCAGTGTCTTTACTGTCTCTGCCCCTCGGAGTCTCTCAGGCTCTCTCACTCTCTGCCTGTGAGGAGACCATGCTGTCTATGGAGCATTAACCCTTCTCTAATAAACTTTCCTTTTGACTCCTAACTTTGACACATGCTTGAATTCTTTCTAACGCTCAGCAAAGAACCCTTTTTTTTCCTCAGTGCAGAGATTGAGTTACTCGTTACCAGAGAGTGGGGTCCTCTCTCGGTGCATTGTCCAGGTTCTTGAGGTCTCGAACAAAGAATTGAGCAAGACACCAAAATACAGTAGAAGTTTTATTGGAAAGGAAAGTACACTTCCAGACGTGGAAGCGAGCCTCAGTAAGAGAAGCGTGGCTCAAAAGATATGGTAACAAAGACTTTAGGGAATTTATCCCTTTTTTGCTGTGGGTGGTTACTTTTCTTAGAGGAGTGGGCTTCCTTGATTGACAACTAAGATTGACAGGACTCAGTGAGTCATCATTTTGCTTTCTGAGCATGTTTGTTCTCAGAAGTCAGTCTGTTATAATGATATTAATGAACTCCCGGGCGTATGCAACACATTATAATGATGATATAATGAGATTCAGGTGAGTTGAAGGTTGTTGAGCTCTTCATTGCACAGGTGTGAGTGACTGGCTTAAACTGGTACCTAAAGTTCTGCCTACTGGTTTCTTTGTGTGAGTTAAAAAAGGTGCTTTCTGGGTTGCTTAATTGTGGGCAGATTAGGGCAAACCCTTTCTTAGATAGGTTGACCTCACTGTCTTTGCAGGCAGATCCGAAACCCCCTAACTTTTCTGCCTACCTTTTTTCTAAGAACCATGAACCCCCTTATTATTATGGATAATAAATAAACCCCCTTATTAGTATGGATGTTGAGGGATGAGAGGTCTCTTCTTCAGTATCTGCTTTCTGCTGAGAATGGCCATAGTCCCTGCCTACAGGGGTTTCGTGGATCTCTTTCCCTTCCTGCCTCAGTCAGGTTGGGGTCTTGAGTTTCCTGCTGAAATACTGCCTCAGTCCCTAGACAAGGAAGAGAAAATACAAACTCGTTATTTAAATCATACATCTATTACTTCCTATTATTGATTTGTCTATTAAGTGAGTAAAGGGAAACAGTCTTGGTTAATATGTTTCTTAAAGAATAAAAAGAAAGACCTTTGACTTAAAGAACCCCCTCTCCACCTCAGACTCTAAGGGCCTTGATGGCTTAACACCATTTCTGCTTAATAATGGGCTGATGACCCTTATCAATAGCCAGAGGATCTGAGTCGCCAGGGCAATAATCAGGATTTGAGGAAGAGAGGCTTTTTCTAAAAAAGAGGGAAGAAAACTAGGTTTACTAAAAAGATTAATTCTACAAGAGATGCCCCATTTTATCTCCTGCTAAAAGCTTAAGAATTTTACAAGTGATGTCCGTCTTATTTTTCCGCCTCTTTTGTTTTAGGTCTCATATCTATGAGACCAGTTTAAGATGAAATTGATCGCTTTGTTGCTGTAAGAAAATTCTTCCCTTCGGTTTCAGTTTTGTCTTAGGTATCTAGCTGGCAATGGACCTACAGGTGGGAACTCATTGGATGCAGCAATAAGAGATAGCTCCTACAAAGATAAACAATATGAAAGTAAGGAATGCTGCCCTTAGCCCAGCAAGATGGGGCAGGCAGGAAGTGAGGGGGGAGAGATCAAGACTAAAAATTCCTATCCTCTGTTTAATATTGTATACAACTTCATGAGTTTGTTTCACCTTTTCTTCAATTAACTATGAGTTATCAGAGAGGTTAAAAGAACATAATCCTTTAAATTCTTCACATCCATGGTTATGTCTGAGCAATAGGTAGTCTATAGCGGCCCTATTTCCATGAACAGCTTCTCTGACCTGTCCTAATTATTCTCCCATGGCATGTATGGCCTGAGAAGTTGCTTTTAAGGCTTTTGCTATAGAGCATGCTATTCTGTTGACTTCTATATTCAGGGCAAGAGTCATAGCTGATACAATAAACAACGACAAAGCAGTATATTCAGCTGGACTAAGTAAGTGTAGGTGATTATTACAGATGGGGTCAAGGGTGAGATCCCTGCGGTGTCTATTTGGAGATTTTTGAGGCATAAATACAGTTAGTCTTCCTAGGGAACAAGATCCCCCCCCAGTAGTGTTAGCGGGAACATAAGAATAAACAGTTTTTCCACAAATAAGAAACCATCCAGCAGGTAATTTAACATGTGTATTTGCATAGCTTAAAGAAGTTCTGGAAATGCAGTCAAGATCATAGTATCTGAGATATTAAAACACTGGTTAGTATACTTAATAAAGGTTACGCATTTTTCTGCTGGCGTTATAGTATAAATGTTTAAAGAAAACATAGCCCATTCCTTCCTGGGCACCACAGGTTCCCAGTTATGTCTTTATTCTTTGATGAGGGGTTAATACTTCCCATGGCCGCCCTAAGGTAATCTCAGTAGCTTCTTCTACTAAGATGGCTATTGCAGCTACTGCCCTCAAGCAACTTCGCCAGCCCAGAGTTGTTCTGTCTAGCTTCTTTAAAGGTAAGCTACTGGACGAGGGTCAGGTCCTAGTTTCTGAGTGAGGACTCCTAAGGCTATCCTTTTTTCTCAGCTACATACAGAGTGAAAGGTTTGGCTGGATTGGGGATTCCTATGGCTGGGGCCTGAATTAAAGCTTGCTTTAATTACTTAAAAGCCTTTTTGATTTCTCTTTTCCAATCTAAGGGGATATCATCTGGTCCCTTGGTGGCTTCATACAAGGGCTTAGTTATTAATCCAAAATTATGTATCCAGATTCTACAAAACCCAGCCATACCTAGAAAGGACCTAAGTTGTTGCTTTGCTTAGAGGCTGAGTAGGGAAGAGTACAAAGAGCTTGATTATGATCTTGGGATAGCTGTCTAGTCCCAGGGGTTAAAACATGACCTAAGTATTGGACATCTTTCAAAGAAATGTGAGCTTTGCTCCTAGAGATTTTATATCCTCGTACTGCAAGGAAATTTAAGACCTTGATAGTATTCTCATCTGACACCTCCTTAGTGGGACTACAGATGAGGAGGTCATCTACATATCAGAGAATGCTTCGCTTTTGTAAGTTTAGAACATGAAGGTCCTTCTTTAGTGCTTAGCAAAAAAAAAAAAATAAAGGCTGTCTCTGAACCCTTGGGGTAGTACTGTCCATGTAAGTTGTTTTTCCTTAGTTTTGGGATCTTCTCATTCAAAGGCAAATAGAAACTGAGATTCTGGATGTTAAGGAATAAAAAAGAAAGCATCCTTTAGGTCTAGTATAGTATACCAGTGAGTATCTCCTGGGATCTGAGATAATAATGCATAAGGATCTGCTACTAAGGGGTTGATGGGAATGACAGCCTCGTTAATAGTTCTCGAGACCTGTACCATCCTATATTCCCCATTAGGCTTAAGAACAGGCAGAACAGGGAGAAAGGCAGGGTATCAAAAGCCCATGTTTTAAAAATTCCTTGCCTCAGGCTTAATAGGATATTGCTTCCAGTTAGGGAATTTAGAAGGATCTTTAAGTTGAAGTTTTATTGGTACAGCAGGCCTGGCTTGCCCTGACTTGCCATTATACCAAACCAGTGGATTAACTTGTTGGTCAATGTTTTCTGGTATATTAGTTGATTTTTGAAGCATTAAGAGTCTGGGGGATCTATACCTGAGTTGTAATATTGTTCCTAATTTAGTTAAAATATCTCATCCTAATAAGGGAGTAGGGCAGCTTGGAACTATTAAAGTCCCACTAGGAGAAATTTGCCCTGTCCTGCACAATCCTATACAGAGGCCTGAGCTAAAGTGTGTTTCATTGCATGTGTGCAAGCTGGATGTGAAGTTAGGTGTTGGGATCTAACAGCCAAAGAACAAGAGGTTTTTCAGAGAGGACCTTCTGAAAAGAGGGTAAGAGAGGCAGTTAATGCTTTTGTTAAAGGTTGCTCCTCCTTTACTACCTTCCACCTCAGCCCATAGCCAACTTGGTTCTCAGGCACACCAGGAAAGCCAAATTTCAACCGACCATCTGAAGAAGGTGGTACAGGAAAGATATGGTCCCCTCATTTTCATAACACCCCAGTGTCCTAATTTTCGATAAGTTTGGCAAAGGAGTCATACCACTGAGAGCATTCTTTCTGACAATCACAAACAACCAACAGATGTACATTTTCCTAGAAAATAGAGGAAGAAAGGTCACTTCGAAGAGATAATTCTTCCCTTTCAGTATCATTTGGCTCCTAGTCTCACCCAGTTTTCCAGAGAATTTTTATATATGGTTTCTGAAAAATGAGCCCCAGTCTACAAGTTTGTCTTCTTCCTTCCACTTTGGGAAATTGTAGGTAGGTGGAGTAACAGCTAGGTGGGAAGAGGAGGCAAAGAAGGAGAGTTGGAAATCATTGGTCACTAAATAATTCACAATCCATAGCGTGGAAGGCTGGCCAAATTCTCCCAAACCTAGATGGCCAAAGTGAGGCAGGATAGTTAGCCTAGGGAAGCTCCCCTCTCTCTCAAGGATTCAGCTCTGAAATTTTTTCTTAGTCTCTTACTCAACTCTCTCCCTGTGGCTCTGGAATTTCTTTCTTGTCCCTTACTCAACCCTCTCTCTGTTTTGATTTCAAGCAGGAGACTCCTGCATGGAAAACAAACCAAGGCTTGGAGACAAGGTAGATGGCCTTGGGCTGCCTCTACTCCTCCAGGTGTCAGGAGAAACAAGCCAAAGAGGGGGGTGGGGAGGTGGAGGTGATGGATAGCCTTGGGACATCATCAACACCCAGGAAAACAAAAGGCTGTAATTCAGACAGCTCAGGGCAAACTCTTTTTCTTAAATGTATACTTTTACTTTAATAAAACGTGTGCTTTCCTGCTTGCTGTTTGTTGAATTCTTTCTCATGGCATTAGACAAAAACCTGGCCACCAGAGCTCCAGGTGGGGGTTCCTTCTTGGACACCCACACTGTTGAGCTCTCCGGCATCAGAAGGAAGATTTTGAAAACTGACTTCAGACTCATCACATCCACATCTGATGTGAAGTGAGCCTGGATGATCAGGCATTCAAGAGGTGGTGAGTGTGAGGGTGGGCAGATTCAGCTGAGTGCCTAGGAGGGGTAGGAGGGAAGAGAGGGTGGTAAAGGTACCTCTGAGGAATGAAGAAGAGCTCTCTCAGATGGTAACTTTCCAAGGTAGCAGGTTCTATCTCCCAGGTCCCCTCCTGGCTTACTTCCTCCTTTCTGCCAACACTCTGCTTCATAGTTATTAGCAAAGTGATTTGCTGAGGGCACTCGCTGGTGACAAAAACATAGATAAGACAGAAAGAAACAGTAAGTCCTACCACAGTGCCTGAATAAAGAGGACCCTTTGGTTCTTTTCCCAGAAATTCTTACATACTAGGGAATTGCACCATGTTTTTTTGTTGTTGCATTTTTTTTTAATTTTCAACTTTTTATTTTGAAATAATTATAGATTCACAGGAAGTTGCAAAGATAGTACAGAAAGGTTTTGCATATCTTCCCTAGTGGTACCATTTTACATTACCTATAGTACAATATTGATGCAGGATAGGGCACATTTCCCTGAGTTGGTCAGGGTAAATGAAGCCCTGTACACTCTCCTTTGGCAGAGAGAGTGGAAAAAATTCAACACACAAGCCATGGTCAGAGTCAAAAGGAAAGTTTATTAGAAACGGGGTAGCACTCCACAGATAGAGTGTGGTCGGTCTCTCAGAGGCAGAGAGTGAGAGGGACCAAGAGAGATGTGGAAAGGCGGTGAGTAGGGTGCTGAGTGTTCAGGGAAGTCAGTTTATATATCATTCTTTAGTTCCATTTCTTTTGATATGGACATACAGTGAGGAAGGGGAGGGGGAAAGAGTATGTAGACTGACAGGCCTGCTGGCAGTTCTCAGCCTTTAATCTATAGGTTTCTCATGGTTTTAGCTACAGAGAACGATTTTATTTGTGTAAGGCAGCCACTTAAAGACTCTTGTTCCTGTTTCCCCTTCCACAGGTGTGGGAAATGGGTTGTGAGCAATCCCAGTAGGAATCTTCCTTTTTTCTGCAGATGTCTTCCTGACCTGGCTGCAGGGGTGATCAGCATATGCAGTCTGTGAATGTGGCTTGATTGACATTTTAATTCTCTTGCCTCTCCCCACATTAATATCAAAACTAGGAAACTATGAGTGGTGCAATGTGTGTAAAAATGTACATATTTTATCATGTGTAGATTTGCATTCTGCAATCAGGATATAAAACTAATCAATCGCCTCAAAGCTCTTCTACCTAGGACCCTTTATAGTCACAACCCTACCTCCACCCCACCCGAGAAACACCTGTCCCTAACCCCTGGCAACCTCTAATCTGTTTTCTATTTCTGTAATTTTGGAAACATGTGACATTCTTATATTGTTGTTTTTTTTTTTTTCACTCAACATAATGCCCATGAGATCCATTCAATTTGTTGCATGTGTCAATATTTTGTTTCTTGTTATTGCTGAGTAGTATTCTATGATATAGATGTATCAGTTTGTTTCACCATTTATCCATTGTGGGGTGGCATTTTAATTGTTTCCAGTTTTTGGCTCTGCAAATCAAGCTGCTGTGAACATTGATGTATCAGTTTTTATGGTGCTGCAAATTTTTACTTTGGGGGACAAACTTTCAGGAGTGCGATTGCTGTGTTGTATGGTAAGTTTATGCTTTGTTTTTTTAAATAACTGTTGAACTGTTTTCCAGAATGGCTATACCATTTTGCTTTCCCATCAGCAATGTATGAGAGATCCAGTTTCTCTACATCCTCACCAGCATTTGATACTGACACGGTTTTTAAAAAATGTTAGCCTTCTAATAACTGTGGAGTGATATCTCATGGTAGTCTTAAATTGAATTTTCTTATTGGCTAGTGATGTTGAACACTTTTTTCACGTACTTATTTGCCATCCGTATATCTTCTTTAGTGAAATGTCTCTCTTTAGTGAAATGTCTCTTCATGCTTTTTGCCCATTTGGTATTAGGTATTTGTTTTTCACTGTTGAGTTTTGAGAGTTATATACTCTAGATAGTAGTCTTTTGTCAGATATGTGGTTTGCAAATATTTTCTCCCAGTGTGTAGCTTGTTTTTTATTCTATCAAAGTTTTTGACAGAGCAAAAGTTTTTAAACTGATGAACTTCAATTTATGAATTTTTTTCTTTTATGAATCATGTCTTTAGTAACAAGTTTAAGAACTCTTCGCCAGACCCTAGGTCCCAAAGACTTTGTCTTGTTTTCTTTCAAGAGTTTCATGTTTTACATTTAAATCTATAATCCATTTTCTATGATTCATTTTAATTTTTGTAAGGTGTCAGGTTAAGGTTGAGATTCAAATTTTTTTTTTGCCTACGAATATCCAATTACTCTAGCACTGTTTGTTGAAAAGACTGTCTTTCCATTGAAACTACAGTCTTGATTACTGTAACTATATGTCTTGAAATCAAGTAGAGTGATTCCTCCCACTTTCTTTCTTTTTTGAAAAATTGTTTTACCTATTCTAATTTCTTTGCTTTTCATATAAATTTTAGAATACTCTTGTATACATCTTCAAAAAACCTTGCTGGGATTTTGATAGGAGTTGTATTGAACTTATGTATCAATTTGGAGAGAATTGACCTATTTACTATGTTAAATCTTCTGACCTATGAACACAGTGTATCTCTCTATTTATTTATTTACTTTTTCTCCATTTATTTAGATCTTTGATTTCTTTCATCAGTGTTTTATAGTTTTAGCATAAAAGTTCTCTATATGTTATGTTAGATTTATCCTTATTATTTTAAATGAGTGTAAATGGTATTGTACTTTTAATTTTTATAATCATATGTTCATAGCTAGTGTTGCAGGATACTTGGACAGAGAGATGGGACAATGAAGCAATAAGCAGGAAGTAGCATTTATTGGTGCTGGCACGTGCTCTGTGGATTCACATCCAAAAGCTGAGCCCGGAGATCACAGCAGGGCTTTCCCTTTTATACACGTCTTATACTTCCTCATAGTTAGAGACTTGCATATTCTTTCTATATGAGGAAAGTGTATTTTGATTGGTTGGCGGGCCGTTAGGGAGAGTGAATAACTTTCAACTGTCCTAGGAAGCAGTTATCTTGGGCCTCCCTACCACATTCTCCCCTTTGATGCTCAAGCCCAAGACTGGGTCAAAGAGCATCATCTTCATCCTGTTCTTGGTCTAAGGAATGATATTTCCATATTGCATGACCTGACTACCTCTTTACAATTTATCGTCTCAGGGGTCACAAACAGAGTCCTTAAGATTATGTTGGCCATCTTGGTGGGGTGTCACTGTCCTCAAGCTTCTGTCATGCGTAGATTGGTCAGCTTTATTGTGACGAAAGGGGGGCTGATGTTCTTTTGATCTCCAAGTCCAGTCACTGTCTTCTTTCGGAGGATTAGTATGAGGGGCTCTGTGGAGTCTGAAATGCACTCCACAGTCTATAGCTGCTGGCTTAAGCCTGCTATGGTGAATCCAAGGTATTATCTCGGCAACCTTTATTGCAGCAGTGGACAAGATAACAGTAAATGGGCCCCTCCAAAGAGGCTTTAAGGGTTGGACATTCCATTTCTGACCCACACCGAATCTCCTGGCCTAGTAGTCAGACGAACAGGCAGCCTTTCCCTAAGCCAGAGTTTGAGAGCCTGTAGAGTAGTACCCAGGGCTTGTAACTGCGGTCTCAGAGTCAATTCACCTATTTCCTTTAGGTATCCTTATATTCTCTTGATGAGCAGGGGTCATTGCCCACATAGGATCTCGTAGGGGGAAAACCTAATCTTCTTGGTTGGGGCCGAACTGATTCATTCTTTCTTTCTTTCTTTCTTTCTTTCTTTCTTTCTTTCTTTCTTTCTTTCTTTCTTTCTTTCTTTCTTTTCTTTCTTTCTTTCTTTCTTTCGAGGCAACCCTTGGTTGATCTCATAGATTGCAAGGACCTAGTCAGCTTACAATCCCCCCCTCTTTTTTTTTTAACTTTTAAAAATTTTTTTATGCCTACAACATCTGGTCTTCCTAAGTGGTCTCCCACCCAAGTACTAATCAGGCCCTATCCTGCTTAGCTTCTGAGATCAGACGGGATCGGGCTTGTTCAGGGTAGCATGGCCATAGACCTGACCTGATTCTTAATAGTGCCATGGAGAGGACTTTGTCCCAACGTAGATGTGTCTCCTGATTTCATATCAGGGTCCTTGAGGGGCTGGTCTGTCAAGTCGGGTCAGTTGGAAAACACTCATCCATAACTTCCACGCAATCAAGGTCTGGCTGGCCGGGCCCAACGGGTGGTGGGTTGGTTGGATGTGTGAATTCTCACACAGCATTCCTTGGTATCTGACCATCCGAGCATATGGTTAGCCAATATTGTCCCTTATACTCTAGTAATGTTATTACTGAATATGGTACATAAACTGTCAGTTCTTGTCTCATAGTCAGTTTGTTGGCCTCTGACACAAGGAGGACCATGGCTGCGAGTGCTCGCAAGCAGGGTAGCCAGCCCTGGGTGACGGAGTCAAGTTGTTTAGAGAGATAGGCCACCGGACAATGCCAGGTTCCCGGAATTTGAGTCAAGACCCCTATTGCAATGTCTGCTCATTCATGTACATATAGGAAGAAGGGTTTGAAGAGGTCAGGCAGTCCCAAACCAAGTGCTTTAGTGAGGGCTCGCTTAATGTCTTCAAAGTCCTTTTGTTATGCCTGTTCCCACCACAGAGATTCTTGTTCACCCCCCTTTGTGGCTTCATAAAGGGGTTTCACCAAGACAGAGAAGTTGGGTATCCAAACCCTACAGAACCCTGCAGCACCTAGCAACTCCCGAACCTGGCGTCAGGTAGATGGAATGGGTATTGAACAGATAGCCTGTTTTTCTTTTCAGGCCAAGTTGGTGTTGCCCCAGGATATGTGGAAACGAAGGTATTTAACTTTATTAGTCTCAAGAGGGTGTATGAGTTGGGGACGGCTGGGTGCAGGGTGACAGTAGCCTGTTTCATAGCCCGTAGGTCCTGGACTGTCCGATAATCATTGGTCCCTGGATTTTGGACCAGGAGGAGAGGCATATTTCATGGTGACTGGCATGGCTGAAGGATCCCATCTCCAGGTGTTTATAGATCCTAATCTGTGCCTTATGAGGAATAAAATACTGTTTCTGACATATGGGCTCTGTTCCTGGTCTAAGTTCTACCAATATTGGATGAATATTCTAGGCTAGTCCAGGAGGATTGCCTTCAGGCCATACCCTAGGTATTTTGAAGGTCCAGGCTGTGGCCTTTCTATGAGACTGTAGAGGAACAATTCTTCTCCCTAGGAACCATGAGTGTCAAGATCCTTGCTTCTGGTTTCCCCAAGATTAGGGCTACTTGGCTGTGGGAGGTGAAGTTGAAATGACTTTGCAGCCTCCCAGGTTGTATTGTTGGGGCAGCATGAAAGTGCAATGAGTCTGGCTGCCCATAGCCCCTACAATGGTGGCCTGTCTCTCTGTTCAAGGGGACCTATGGGTTGAGTTACCACAGTATGTTCTACCCCCGTATCTATCATAAAGTCAATGGGTCAGCCCTCTACACTCAATTTGGACCATAGGCTGCTGGGGGCCTAAAAGAATGAAGTCCCGTCTGGTTTGCTCTTCTCTGTAGTCTCCCAGGGCATCCAGGCTGACAAAATCATCTTCTGGGGCCTTGGGTGGTCACCTTGTTGGCTGGTACCGTCCTTGAAACACTTGGCCTCTTCCTTTTGTGACTGGAGTGGGCTGGTAACTGCCCAACTGTTGGGGGCACTCATTTTTCCAGTGACCCTTTTGGTGGCAATGAGTGCACTGGTCATGCACCAACCTCATTTCTGAGTGAGGTGGTTCTTCTGGTTGCCTTCTCCTCTGGCCCAGTCCCTGGCCCGTCGGGGCACCTCTCTGGAAGTGTCCTGATTGTTCTACCAGGGCAGCAGTGAGCAGATCCATTTTCCTTGTCGTTTTTTGCTCTATTTCCCATTGGGGTCCTTGGTCTCAGGTGACGAACACTTTCATTGCCTCCTCTAAAAATTGACTCGCATTCATACTAGTGAAGCCCTCAAATTTTTGCAGTTTGTGCTGGATGTCCACCTGGGCCTGATCGACAAAAGCTGCATTAACTATCCTCTGGTTTTGGGCTGTCTCTGGATCAAAAGGGGTGTAAAAGCAAAACGCCTCACACAGCCTCTCATAGAATTGGCTTGGGCTTTCCTCAGGTCCCTAGAATAGCTTCGAGGTCTTACTCATATTCATGGCTTTCTTCCCTCCTTCTCTCATATCGCCTAGGAGGACTTCCTGATAGTGCTTGAGCATCTGGAGTCCCCTGTCCTCATTAGCGTCCTCCTCAGGGAACTGGTTTTGGGCATAGGCCTGAGCATTTAAGGTCCCTGCTGGAGCGTGTTACTCTAGCCACTTTAGAGCAGCCTGGGTGACTCACCGACGTTCATCTGTATTGAAGAGGGTCAGGAGGAGCTACTGGCAATAGGTGCAGGTGGGCTTATGTGTCTGCACGATAGATTGCAGTAGATGGATCATGGCCTGAGGCTTTTCTGTGAAGGAGAGAGTGCGATTTTTTCAGTTTAAGAGGTCAATGGTGGTGAAAGGCTGGTACACAAAGATGCGTCGGCCTCCCTGTATGTGGCCATCCTGATCATAGTATATGGGGCCCTGTGTTTCCCGCAGGGGTAATTGGAGGGCCTTTTCTCTAAAGACTGCTGCTTTTGGTCAGGTTCTGGTTGGGCATTAGGGGGTCAGAATAGGAGGTGGTGGAGAATCTACAGAGGTCAATGAGGCTGGGTGTCTGGATTCCTGGCAGCTGCTCTGGGGCCCTTGGCAGGGAGGATAAATGAGCATATGGTGGTGGGGTATCCTCTGGCTCACTTGGCAAGATTGGTTTCTTTAGATCGGCATTTGGAGGTTGCAGTGGCTCAGCCCAACATTACTCTGCAGTTCTCTTCTAGACGGGCTCTCAACCAAGAGGGTCAGGACCACAGCCTGCCAACTATCAATATAAAGGAACTAATCTGGATGGTCGAGATTTCCTACAATGACCTGACAGACCCTGGCTATGACTGCCTTGTCCAGGGATCTTTCTGATAGCCACCCCACATCAAATGAGGGCCAATCTATCTCACAAAAAGTATGAAGTTTCTTGGGGGTGAACTTCACACCATAGTCTCCTGAAAAGCCATCCTTAAAATTCTTTATCATACATCCTAAGGTGGTCTGCTTACCTCTTGTCCACCCATATTCCACTCATTTGATGGTGACGCACATACATCCAGGGACTTTCTTCGCCTGTCTCTGGCTGCTCCTGCACCTCTTAGCAATTAGTGGGTCTATATAAACCCTGACTCAGATCATTGGAGTAGACTCCTCATGGAGATCCAGGAAAACCACCCTAAGCCATATGAGGTTCGCCATGGACCCGTGGATAAGGGCTCAACTCTCACTTCTCACTCAGTCATGAGTCATTCAAACATCACCCTCTGCCCAAATAAACCTGAAAGGTCATGGTTTCATCTCCCTCCAGAGACTACTCACACGACTTTGGGGGGTGGGGTGGTGGTGATCAGACTCTCCCTCTGCCTCTTTAGGGGCAGGTCAAATACCTGGACCCTGGTCCTCGCCAATCCGTCAGGCAGTGCTTGTGCGCTGGTTCCTGCACCCCACCAGGTTCCACTGTGCTCTTGGAGCTGCTGCCCCGGTCCCCTGCAAAAGTCATTTTCTCCTACAGACAACAGGTCCACTGGCGCCAGGTGGAGTTCATTTCTCCCAGCTTCCCGGGGGCCAAACCCTAACAAGGGAGGTGAAAACTCACCATCTCTGATCCCGGACAAGCCCCCAGAAATGTTGCAAGATACTTAAAAAGAAAGATGGGACACTGAGGCAATA
Organism: Cynopterus sphinx; assembly: GCA_030015415.1. Classification (NCBI taxonomy): domain Eukaryota; kingdom Metazoa; phylum Chordata; class Mammalia; order Chiroptera; family Pteropodidae; genus Cynopterus; species Cynopterus sphinx. The sequence continues at coordinate 47,481,904 of CM057386.1, read as the reverse complement.
AGCAGAAAGTAGCGTTTATTGGTGCCGGCACCGGCACAGGGGATTCACATCCAAAGGCTGAGCCCTGATTACAGAGGGGCTTTCCCTTTTATACAAGTCTTATACTTCCTCATAGTTACAGACTTGCGTGTTCTTTCTATGTAAGGAAAATGTATTTTGATTGGTTGGCGACCCGTAAGGGGAAATGAATAACTTTTAACCATCCTAGGAAGCGGTTAGCTCGGTCCTTGCTACCACACTAGGTTATAGAAATACAGTTAATTTTTTCATATTTACCTTGTATTGGAAGTTCTGCTAAATTTACATATTAGCTCTAGGAGTTTTTGTAGATTCCTTGAAATTTTCTATGTATACTATCACGTCATCTGGAAATAAGGACAGTTTTATTTCTTCTTCTCCTGTATGTATACCTTTTATTTCCTTTTTCTTACCTTGTTGCAGTGGCTAGAACTTGCAGTTCTGTGTTGAACAGACCACACTTACTTTTACTTAATAGAGCCATAGTTTTCACTTTTATGTTCTTAGCACTTTACAAATATTAACTCATTTAACCCTCAGACCAGTGCTAAGTTAGGTGCTATTGTGTTGGTATTCCTATTTTAAACATGAGGAAACTGAGGCTCAAAGAGTTTGAGTAATCTGCCCTAAAATTATCTATAGCTGTGTAAAATTCACCCCAAAATTTAGTGGCTTAAAACAACAATAAATATTTGTTATCTTTCACAGTTTCTGTGAATCAGGAATTCAGGAATGGCTTGGCTGGGAGATTCTGGCTTGGGGTCTTTCATGAGATTTCAGTCAGACATTATCTGGGGCTGCAGTCATCTAAACACTTGAGGAGGATCTGCTTCCAAGGTGGTTCATTCACATAGTGCTGGCCGTTAGCAGGATGTCTCAGTTCCTCCCCATGTAAACCTCTCCATAGGGTTGCTTGAGTGTCCTTATGCTGTGGTGGTTGCCTTTCCCAAGAGCAGGCAATCTAAAAGAGCAAGGTGGAAGCTACAATACCCTTTATGACCTAGCCTCGGTTGTCATGCATTAATCACATAGACCAGACCTGATCCAGTGAGTTAGAGGATAAATCAAAGCTATGAATATCAGGAGTCAAAGATCATTGGAAGATGTCTTGGAGATTGTCTACTATAGCTGGTAAATAGCAGAGCTGAGATTCAACTCCGCATAATCTTCCTCTAGAGTGGGAGTCAAAATCACCATGTTATACTCCCTATGTATGGTAAGATTTGAGCTGTATGGGAGGTATAACCTCTGTAAAGTGGGAGAAAGGTAATTGTGGAAAGACAGGTGGCATTGAATTTAGGAGGAAAAATCAATTTTAGGTAAAGAACATTTGGAAATTCAATATCTGAAAATTGAGTATCTGGAAATTGGTTTTCTTAAAATTATCTATACCATGAATCTTTTGGAAAGCTACCTTATACCCCAGAGTGCTGCCTGGGTAACTGTTCTGTACCTTCTCCGACCTTCTACATCTTCTGTTCTCATTATCTTCTGATGACATTGCTTCCGCATGGACAGAGAACATTAAGGCATCCATGATTACATCTACCCACTGACATCATCTGTACCCATATACTTTGTCTGCCCTCCTCCTGCTATAGGTGAACTGTCTCTGCTTCCAAGGCCAACTTCTTGACTTGGATACTAGATCTCTTCTCCTCTCAACTACTCAAGGCCATTTACCCCTCTATCTTAACTTTGTTCTACTCCCATTGTTTCCATCAACAAGTATATAAGGCTATGCTAATCTTCCACTTGTAATTGTTCTGTTCTTGTAGTTCATTGTATTGTTGGAGAGACATAATTTACGGGCATAGTAGGGCCTATAAACAAACATATGAAAGTGAAAAATTAAAGTATACAGTAACAAATTATAATGTGCTAAATTGCATGAATTCTTTAATAATGCAATAGAAGTTTAGAAAATATAGAGATAAGTGTGGTTTTAGGTGGTATATAGAGAGAACTGAGGACAGCTTTCTGAAATGTTATATTCTCCAGGGTTCTCAGTTGCAAGCAACGGAAATAGATTCTCATTTTAAGTTAGCCTATAAATAGCTCATAGAATCACTGGGAAAGCTGGAGAAACAGGCTTAGAGCCTAGACAGCTATAACCACAGCCAAAACCACTCCATAAACAGAGTCTGATAAGGACATCACTGTCCACTAGATGGCACGCTTCACAGGCCAGAGGTATGAGCGCCCCACTGCTGCCAAAGCTGCCATGGAAACGGGGAAGTTGCTGCTGCCAGAAACATTCTTCCATTGACTGGTTTTTTTTTTTCATCAATAACTCTAGAGTCAGAGTCTAAGATACTGCATCTGATAGACCCAGCCTAGGTCAGTGTCAGCACCCAGTGCAAAAAGGGGCTGGGAAAGTAAGTGGCATTTTCAGCTTCTTTTATGGGGCCTGCTTCATAAAAGATTCATAAACTGGGAAATTCTCAGATCTGAACAGTATCCCCCTTCCTCCATCCGCCATGCCCAACTGTGTACCTACAGTTGGCCAAAGCTAGAGGGTGGGAAAAGGAAAAATCATCATTCAAGAGGTGGTCCAGGGCAGTGGGAAAGGTGGGAATGAGCCTTTGAAGAAGACTGGGAGGAGCATTTCAGGAAGGAAAGGTTAGGGACCAAGTGCCTTTAAGAGTTCTGGAGAGAATAGGAGTGGTCTTTGTGTTTGGATAGAAAGGAGTGTCCTGTCACCTCACCAAGGATGCACTTATAAGGAATTATGGAGAAAATTAGTATAAAACCAAGGAGGAATCTAGTATTGAGTATATTAAAATTTTTGCCTCTGTTAATCATCACAAAAACATAATTTGATGTGTTTTGATTACTAATGAAGACGATTATCTTTTAGTGTATTGTGGTTTAATCTCCTCTTCTTAGAAGGAAACCAGTCACATTGGGTTAGGGTCTACCCTAACAACACCATTTAAACTTAATTACCTCTTTAAAGGCCCTATCTCCAAATATAGTCACAGCATATAAATTTGCAGGACAGTGATGTAATTCAGCCCATAGCATATATATTCTTCTTAGGTTCTTCAAGGTCATTAAGATATCCTATTTTGTCTTCCAGTAGCTTTATTATTTTACTTCTCACACTTAGGTCTATACCCCATCTGGAATTGACTTTTGTGTGTGGTATAAGGCTGAGGATCAAAGTTCTTTGTTTCTATTCCTATATGGACTCCAATTATTGGTGACTTAGCACCAATTATTGAGAAGTTTATCTTTTTCCCACTCTTTGCAGTGGGAATTTTGTTGTAAATCAGATGACTATATTAATTTTATTCTCTGTTCTGCTCCACTGGTCTATTTATCTTTATACTTTATATCATTCTGTTATAAGTTGTCTTATATTTGAAAGTATAAGTCTCCCAACTTCATTATTCTCAAGATTGTCTAAGACAGTCTTGGACCTTTGTGTTCTTATAAATCTTAGAATCAGCTTGTCACTTTCCACAAATGAAATTTATAAGAATGGTGATTGGAATTGCATTGAAGTTTAGTATATGTGCTGCCAAAGCAAGCACAGGAATTGCATCAAATTTACAGATCAATTTCAGGGGAATTAATATCTTTATAATACTGAGCCTTCCAAATCTTAAAATATTTAGGTCTTTTAAATTTTCTTTCAACAATGTCTTGTAGTTTCCGGTTTAGTGGCCTTGCCCATCTTTGGTTAGTTGTACTCACAAGTATTGTTTTATTATAATAATGTTAACGGTATCATTAAAAATTTTTCCTGTTCGAATTGCTTATCACTATATTTAGGAATATGATTAATTTTTAAATTAAGTTTATTGGGGTAACATTGGTTAATACACTTATATCATTTTTAGGTGTACATTATAACTGACATCTATATATTCTATTGCATTTACCATCCAAAGTCTAGTTTCCTTCAGCTACCATATAACAATTAATTTTTGTATATTAATCTTCTAATCAGTGACTTTGATTAATACTCCAAATTTCTAATAGTTTACATGTAGATTATTTTGTATTTTTCTATGTACACTCTTGTCATGTTTAAATAATAAGTTTTATCTCTTTTATTGAATTATTTTATTTCTTTTTTTATCTTATAGCACTGAGTAGGGTCTCCATTGTTAATTGCTCTTGTTTGTAAGCCTCTATTTTATTTTATTTTTATATGTTAAATATTTTTATATTTTAGGTCTGATAATTTCAAAATCTGAAATTTTTGAAAATCTGATTTTCCTGTTGTTTTTTTCTAGTTCTTATTCATGACGCTCTGTTTCCTTATGGGTTTTGCTAAGTGATACCCACTTCACCTTATCCGTGAAAGTTTTTTGAGATATGACTTTAAAATGAACTTGCTTCAGAAAGGATTTACATTTCCCTCTTTCAAATGCTTGGGGCACTTCGAATCTGAGACCATTTCAAATTATTGACTTGAGGTTTTTCAGGCCACCTAACAATATGAATTCGGGTCACAAACCTATGGGGGTGCTGTACTGAGGGTATGAATTTTCAGGAAAGAAAGATTTCCCCTGTTCAGTAGTAAGAGTCAAGATAGGCAATTTTCTTATAATCCCCTGCAAGAAAGGCGGATTTACTTAATTTTTTAAAAATCACTTTATTAAAATATAATTCACATACCATAAAACTCACCTTTTTAACGTTTACAATTCAATGTTTTTTAGGCAGAAACCCAGACAGAAAGGCTGTATAAACATCACCAATACATAATTCCAGAGAATTTTCATCTCCCTAAAAAGAAACCCTGAATCTATTAGTAGTCATTCCCCATTTCTCCTTCTTCCCAGTCTCTGGCAATTGCTAATCTAATTTCTATTTCTGTTGATTAATCTACTCTGGACATTTAATATAAATGGAATTATATTATGTCCTTTTGTGTCTGGGTTATTTTGCTTAACATAATGTTTTCAAGGTTCATCGTGTTGTAGTAAGTATTAGAACCTCATTCTTGTTTATTGCCAAATAATGTTCCACTGTATGGACATACTGCATTTTGTTTATCCATTCGTGAAATGACAGAGATTTGGATTCTTCCCACTTTTTGGCTGTTATGAATAACACTGCCATTAACACCATGTACAAGTTTTTATGTGGTCATGTTTTCTATTCTCCATGTTATATAGCTAGTAGTGGAATTGCTGGGTTATATGGCTACTATATTTAACATATAACTGTAACTGCAGAATGGTTTTCCAAAGTGGCTCTATGAGGGTTTCAATTTTGCTACATCTTTTACAATACTTGTTACTGTCTTTTTTTATTATTATTATTATAGCTATCCTAGTGGGATGAAGTATTTCATGGTTTTGATTCATATTTCCTTAATGATTAGTGATGTTAAACATTTTTTTCATGTGCTTATTGGCTATTTGTTGAGAAATGTCTCCTCAAATCCTTATGGTAGGTTTATTCCTAATTTACACTTAAACTATGGATATGGTCCTTTGGGATCCTGGTTTTTGGGGATGTCTTCTTTTAGAAGAACTTTGGGAAGACCCCAGCTATGATCTATGAGTCTCAAAGTCCAGCATTCAAGTTCACTTGGCTTGACAATATTCTAGTAGTGAAAGCTCCTTCAGTGATCTGTCTGATTTTCTGTTTTTATGCAGTTTCTGGTCTGAACATTTCTCACTTTCTTCTCAACTCATTGAGGCATTCAAGGGAGATTTTTTCTTCTATTTTCTGCAGCATTTTAGTTGTTTTCAGAATGAAGTTTCAACCTTGACTCCTACTTCACCATGTTGCCAGAAACAAAAGTTGAATTTCTTATAATTCTTTTACTCTCTTCTATTTCTTTTCAGTTAGTTTTTAATAACTAAATTTATTGAGGTATAACTTAAATGCAAAATCTCACCAATTAAATGTATAGTTCAATGATTTTTGAAAAATACATACACTCATGTAACTATACCACAACATATAGAATATTTTCATTGCCCCCAAAAGTTTCCTTAAGCCCATTTCTAATCAATTTCTCACTCCACCCCCAGTTCTAAGCAACTATTGACCTGCTATCATTATAGAAGACTTCTGCCTTTTCTGGGACTTCATATAGAAGGAATCATATGGTATGGACTCTTGGGCCTGATTTTCTCTACTCAGCATAGTGTTTTGGGGATTCATTCGTATTGCTGTATGTTTCAGTAGTTCATTCCTTTTCGTTGCTGATTAGTAATCTATTTTTCAGATATATCATATTAGGTAATTTCTGAGGTAAGATTTCTGCATATTTCAGGACAGAGGAAAAGGAATCAATAAACAGGAAGAGAAGTATTACTAAATGTAGAAGATTAATATGGGAGATTCCTGCTGTATGTTCTATATTAAATAAAATCCTTTCATCTCTTTCTTCAGCCAGTTGAATCATGATCTAAAACCCTGAATTTAGCTTTTAGTGCTAACTAATGAAATTCTAGAACCTGAACTTTAAAAGCAAGTCACAAAAATTAACAAAAAGATGTCTAGAAGAGTAATGAAGATGTTCCTTGCAGTAACAGAGGAAGAAATATCATTCTGCATTACAAAACTAGTTCAAGAAATATGATTTGATAAGGAGTTGGATTGAGAACATTTTTAAAAATGTCCATCTTGTTTTCTATTTGTGTAAAATGGAGACTTGGTGACTATTCATAACTATTATCAACTTGCTCTGTTCTCTCTTAGTATATGTATGTCCTTGGGAGTATAGTTTGAATAAAGAGATCATATTTTTGTCCTGGGGAAATTACTTTCCAAATATACCTATAGTTCTTATTAGTTTTCTTACTTGATCATGTATGTGATTTATTACCCTGATAATATTGTGCTAATTGGCAATTCTATGTTCCTGTACAGTACTAACAATGCAAGTATCAATACTGTTTTCTCAAATCAAAAGAGAATTGGCATAGTGCAAAACATTAAAACACCTGACTCTGCTAGGTTTTTTATTTTCACAAAGTGATCAAGCCTGGCCTCACTTAAATTAATATAAAGAATGGGAATAATTGGGAAAGAAGCTTCCTCCCGAGGTGGAAAGCATAAAATCATTTACATTTATTTTAGTAGTGTGGTTACAAAATTGCAATCATATATGTTGAGAAAATATAACTAATCAAATTACCCCAATACCATTCATTGATTGGTAACTTAAATTTGTTAGTTAATAGAATCTCTATCTCTTTCAGTTTCAACCAAATCTTCTTGGCAAAACAACTCTTTCAGGTAAATTCTCAGGCTTTTCAATAGTTTTCTCCTCTTCCTTCTTTCTAATATGTCTCTAGAGAGTGTGAAAGGGCTATGTGATCTCCTGATGAATGGAGAGAGAGAGTCTTAATATACCCTTGCAGTGTCTTTGGCCCCCCTGGTTTCTAAAACAGTTTCCTTTCTTGCTGATCTCTGAGAACTTTGTTGGCAACCACCCTTAAAGTTTGCAGCACTAAAGTGTTGGTCTAATCTCTTGGCTCAATTATGACTCAGTGTGGTGCCTCCATTGATAACTCAGTCTCATATTGGCTCTTACTAGCCCTGAGGAAGTCTCTGAGTCTCTTCCATATACTGCATGAGTTGCTAGTTCAAGCTGAGACACTATTCTCTGAAATACTATGGGGTCTCAGGAAATTTAGGAGGCTATCATGTGACTTCTTTGCCTAGTTATGGCACATTATCACACCTACATTTCTATGCACAGCAAGGGAGGGAGGGGAATTGAGATACAAGTCACCTATTCAAATCCCTCAAAGTCTAAGATCTTTATTTTACCTCTGACTTCCCCTTTCTTCCCTGATTCAAGGAATCTTTAATTTCTCTGGGACTATAAAGAAAAAAAAGTCTCAGAAAATTTTTTCAAGATTATTGTTATTAAAATTTGAAAAATAAATAATTTTTTTAAATTTATGAATTGGAGTTTTCAGACTCCTGGGTTTTTACAATGAAAACTTTTCTCTCAAACTATTTTCTATGCCATGAGTTTAAAATAGCAGTTTTAAAATGCAGGAGTTAATAAGACATCAAAAGACACCATTAAGGAAGTAACAAGGAAAGCTACTGTAGGAGGAAAACATTTGCAATGTGTGTACTTGACAAAGGACTAAAAACAGAATATATAAAGAATCCTTAAAAATCAATAAAAGACACAATCCAATAGAAAAATAGCAGGAAAATCAAACAAGCAATCCACAAGAGGATTTTTATTTATTTATTTTTTTAAGTGAGGCAACCTTCACCTAAACAGGCAAGGACCTTGTCAGTTTACAATTCCTTATTTTTTATTTTTTATGCCTGCAAGCACCTGGTCTTCCTAGGTGGTCTCCCATCCAAGTACTAACCAGGCCCGACCCTGCTGAACCCTGCTTAGCTTACAAGATCAGATGAGATAGGGCTTGTTCAGGGTAGCAGGGCCATAGACTACAAGAGGATTTTTGAATGACCAGTAAAACAATATTAAAAGATGTTCAATGTCATTTGTCATTAGGGGCATAAAAATTAAAATGACAATGATATAGTATTTAAATCAGTTGTGTCTACAGGATTCACAGAGGTGACTGAGTGAGGACATGTAGAGGCTAATGCCATTGAAAAATTTTTATTACTTAGAGTTTCCATAAGAAGGGGGACATACATGCCATGCAGAGCCACATGGGAAAGCACCAGACTTGGTCAGGAGGCAGAAGCAGGAGTGAGAGGAAAGCAAGGCCACAGACTTCATTAAAGTTTTTGCAAGAAAGGTAAGTCTGGGCAAGGTAAACAGCTTAGGACTGGCTGGTTTGAATAATGTCAGCAGGTGCTGAGCTATAGAAGTGGGCTCTTGTTGTCTTGTACCTAATTCTGGGTGATGGAAGGCAGGGGAAATATTGGCTTGGTGTGAGTTAGATAAAGGAGTGGGTTGGAGGGTATATGAGAGTATATTAAGACTCTCTCTCCCCATTCATCAGGAGATCACATAGCCCTTTGCAAAAGCTGGATTGCAGGAGAGTTGTAAACAACTTTGGCTGTTAGTTTGGCCCTCTGATTAATGGGCTAAATAAACAAATGCAGAATCTAAGAAAAAACAGTTAACACAGCACTAAATCTATTAAAAAGGCTGAAAGTAAAAAGAAAAACCAACTATACCAAATTCTGGCAAGGATGTGCTCATATACTCATATACTGCTCATATACTGCTGGTATATGAAGTTCAAAAATAGGAAAAATTAATCAAGGGTATTAGAAGTCATAATAGTGGTTTCATCTTTTGAGGTGGAGTGTTACCAAAAAAGGAGGAGAACAAATAGAATATTAAGCTGGTGGAATCTTTTTCTTTGACTTAATTAACAGAGAACAACAGATAGAATACACACACTAATATATATTTATATATTGTCTCATGGTTATGTGAATTCTCTGGCTCTGTGCCATGATTTAGTTCATAGGGATCTTAACCACCTTACCCATTTCATAAGACATATTGCTGGTTATGACATAATAAGAAATAAATATTTGGTCTTTGCTTCTAGTTCCTGACACAGAGTTCCTAAAAGCTTTATAATTTCCCGAGTGATAGAAATGATAGAAGCATATTACACAGAGCTTCTAAATTCCTGGGGCTTCTGGGTGATAGGAATGTCTCTTGTTCTAACGAGGTGACTCTTGGTGGGCTCCTGGTTAGCTTCAGGATGGGGCAGTCACCAGAAAGTCCAAGCCAAAATTATAAGCTTGGAATTTTAGCCCCACCCACTAGCCTCTGAAAAGGAAGAGGGGCTAAGATTGAGTTAATAATAAATGATGTGTATGGGATGAAGCTTCTGTAAAAATCCTGACCTGATGTTTGGAGAGCTTCTGGGTTGGTGAACACATCTACATACCAGAAGGGTGGCATATAGTGCTCAGGATCCTTCTGGATCTCACCCTATGTGTCTCTTCATCAGGCTGTTCATTTGTATTCTTTATAATAAACCATGAGGGTAAGTAAAATGTTTCATTGGGTTTTGTGAGCCATTATAGCAAATTATCAAACCTGAGAAAGGGGGTTGTGGGAACCCCTGATTTGTAGCCAAATCAAACAGAATGGATCCACTGAATTGATGGCATCAGATTGACAAGACTTGTAGAGTATTAAACAGCAGGCACCTTACATGCTTTAGGGACACATGTATATTAAAGGGCAGGAAGATTACAGTATACAAAGGACTTTCACTTCTAAGTTTTTGGTGTTTTGTGATTTTGCATACAGATGTCCTTTCCAAAGTGAAGTTGCTTTATTCATGCTACCTAAACTAAATGGAAAAAAACAAAAGAGGCATCACTTGGGTGGGTTTAGAGACAATATTTACCATACTTGGGTATGCTGCTCTGACCTACTTACTTGGTCACCTGAATTGAAGCCATTTTTTAATGAGGCTCTGCAGAAGAGAAGGTTCTCCAGCTGGTCCAGTCTGCAGTGCCACTTGGTCCTCATTATCCTTTCCATGTTCACAGTGTTTGTGGCAGATTGAGGTACTACATGGAGTGTGGCAAGTTCTGACAGGAGAATCACTACAGAGGCCCTTTGACCATGACCTTTGGAAAGTAAATATTTTCCCTTTGAGAATCAGCTCTCAGATTGCTGCTGGGCCTTGGATGCAGAATGACCATGGAACCCAAGCTGTTCATCATGAGCTGGTTACTATGTGGTCCTTCCAGATATGAAGCTGGGTATGGATCCATCATTGAGTAGAAATAATGTATACAAAAGGATGCTCGAGCAGATCCTGAAGATACAAGTGGCTCACGGTACCCAAACCCCTCCTTCTGATGCATTGCTGCTTCTTCCACCACTATGTCCTAATGGGACATGCCCTGTCACCAACTGACTACAGTGGGAAAGAGTCAAAATTAGTTTATAGTTGTCTTTATCTGATATGCTGGCATTAGAAATAAATGGATGCTTACAAAATCATGCCCCCCAGGGTGACTTTAGAGGACATTGGGAATAGTCAGGACTTCAAGAAATACATCTATCGTCTAGTTTTCCCAGAATGTGTGTGTGTGGTGGCGTCTGAGGTAAGAATCTATACTGATTTATGGATGGAAGTTGATGGTATAGTAAGATGGAGAATTAGGAATAACATTGAGAGAGAGTTTGGAGAAGAATGATGTGAATAAAACTTTCAGAATGATTTCTAAATGTGAGACTCTGTCAGGTTCAATTGCAGATCACAGATATCACTCTATTTAGTTTAAGGAGAAAAGGTGGCTTATACAATACTTGGAAGTGCTAGAGGAATAAGTTTTATGTAGAGCTTATAGGAGCAACGACCTGCCCCCAGAATCTCACTGATTCTTCTATGCCTGGGTAAGCTATGACTACCACTGCAGGAAACTATCAAATCAGCAAGCTGGTAATTGTAGAAGCACACTTCCTTTGCTATGATCCACAGCAGCCAGTGGATACTTCATACTCCACCTCTTCCCCACTGAATTCAGTTAACACAGTTTTAAATTCAAATCTCATATAAGTACATCTATCTGATTGGCAAATTCTCCATCACATATGGAATACTAATTTCAGCAACATTTAAGACTTAAAGTTTTTAGCTTTCTAGGCTGAGTATAGGAAGGCACACTAGAAGGTGGGTAGAATGTAAGTTAGCAAACCAATCGACTCTAGCGAGAAGATTTGTGTCCTAGGAGTAGAAGAGGTTCTCAGCAATCAGGTGGACAACATGACCTGTTCTAAATGGTGTCAGGTTTCTACCCTATTTACCCCAAAGGTTAACCCCTAGTTAACCTTTGTTCATGAGCTCATGAACAAAGTGGCCATGGGGACATCGGTGAGAGTCATGCAAGGGCTCAACAATATGGACTTTCTCACACTAAGACTGACCTGACTACTGCCAACTTGGACCCCTTCCATCATGGTGGTGTTGGAAAATATTTCACAGTTATCTCATGAATCCAAGAAACATTTTAGTAATCATATCTTGAGAAGAAAAGGAACCAGAGTAACTTCTGGAATCTAAGCAGCTGGAGTTATACAGACAATTGCCAATAATGCGACTCAGCTTGTAATGGTTCTGTGCATTGGTGTCTCCCAGTGCAAACTCCCAGGAGAAACTAAATGATTGCCTCAGCTTGAGTCAGATATCCATCCATGCTTCCATCAGCAATGACCAGGGTACCGCAGAGCACAAGTGTGATTGGAAGTGGTCTTTTGGGGGAGGCAGTTCCCAGAGAAGGATAAATTTGTTGTGAAGACCACAACAAATTATGACATACCAAACAAAGAATATTATAATTTAACTTCTCAAGCTATGATTTCTTAGTCCCAACTTGACCATAAGCTCTTCGAGGACAAGAAAGATGAGGCATAATTATTAATCTCTGAGAACATAGCTAACACGACGACTATCAATAATGTGAAGGAGATCCAAGCTACGTCTGACTCTGGGATTCATTCTTGACTTAGCAGGTATGATGAACTAGTGGGGAGGGCCTGATAAACTAGTCCTGATAAACTGGCAATCATTCTTGAGACAGAACTCATTTCAAGTGAAGAGAGAATCTGACATAAACTTTAACAAAGTCTGTGTAATGGTTATTTTTATGTGTCAACCTGACTGGGCCATGAGGTGCCCAGATATTTGGTCAAATATTATTATGGGTACATCTGTGAGAGAGTATTTGGGTGAGATTAAAATTTGAATTGGTGGACTCAGTAAAGCATTGCCCTTCCTAATGTGAGCAGGTCTCATCCAATTAGTTGAAATTCTGAAAGAACAAAAAGGCTGACTCTCCCACATGTAAACTACTCTGGCCTGACAGCTGATCTGGACGCCAGTCTTTTCCTGCCTTTAGACTGAAACATTGGCTCTTCATGAGTCACAAGCCTGCTGGCTTTCAGACTAGAACTATACCTTGGGCTCTCCGGGGACTCCAGTTTGCCAGCTGCAGATCTAGGGACTTCCCTGTCTTCATAACTGTATAAGCCAATTTCTTATTAAAAATCCCTCTCTCTCTCCCCTTCCTGACACCCTCCCTCCCTCCCTCTCTCTCTCTCTCTCTCTCTCTCTCTCTCTCTCTCTCTCTCTCTCTCTTTCTTTCGTGCATGGACACACATGCATTGTGTTGTCTCAGGGCCTCTCCCACTGTACCCGTCCTCTCCAGCAGAGTACCAGACTTCTTATGTAGGACCTAAAACCCTTTTAAAAGAGAGAAATGGAAGCTGCAAGACCTCTTAAAGGTCAGGCCAAAACTGGCAGTGTCCTTTCCGCTATATTCTGTAGATTAATGTGAATCCAAGAAAAGCCTACATTCAGAGTTGGAAGGGACTATGCAAGAGTTAGGAGATGTAGTTCATTGGGGGCCATCTCTGAAGAGCTTAAACTGATGGTTTGGCTGGGTATTAGTCTAAACTGAAAATCTAAATTTTCACTCAGTATTTTGGTATTTTGCTGCACTGTGCCTACTGAGAAGTCCAGTACTACTCTGATCTCTAAGCCTCTACATGTAGCCTCTTTTTTTCTCTCCGGAGGATTTTAGGATGTTCTCTTTATTTCTGGTGTTCTGAAATTTCTGGTGAGCATTTAGAGGGTCTTTTTTCACTCATTTCAGTATAGGGAACTCAGAGGGTCTTTCAGTTTGGAGACAACCTTCAGTTCTGGGAATTTTTATGTATTATTTTATTTCTTTGATAATTTCCTCCCTTACTTCATCTCGGATCTCTTTGGAATTCCTATTAGTAAGATGTTAGATTTCCTGAACTGATCATCTAATCTTTAAACATATGTTTGTCTCTATTACCCATCTCTTTGACATTTGTTCCACGTTTTAAGAGATTTCTTTGTCTTAAAATTCTACTCTTCAATTTAAATTATTATTTTGCCCATTAGATTTTTAATTTCCAAGCACTGTGTCTCATTTTATTTTTATAGCTTATTTTTTTCATTTTGTGATTGTAATGCCATCTCATATCTTTTTGAGAATATTATATTTTATTTTAATTTTCTTTTGGCCTTTTTTCTCTATTCTTGAGTCTTCCTCTCTCTCTCTCTCTCTCTCTCTCTCTCTCTCTCTCTCTCTCTCTCTCTTTCTTTTTGCATTTAGAATGCTCAGGTTAGAGATGCAGGTTAGATTCTCAGCTGGTGACCCTTGGCTGTCATCTGTATTTAACAAAGAAGCACTAAGAAGCTGGGCAGCTCTAAGTGCAGAGTGTGAATTTGTGAACAAATGGGCTTCATTGCAGAGATCCTCAAATGTTGATATCTATAGACCTTTGCTCTAGAATGATTCTGTTTCTTCAAGGGAGAACCCTCCAGTCTCCTGGCTAGGAATATGGACTTCCCTGCTTGCATTCTGGAGGCAGGTAAAAAAAGAATTGGAAGGTTTTGCCAGGCTTTTGTCCTTTATTAAGTATAATATCTCATCACCCTGTTCTGCTGTGGAGACTGTTCCAAAAGTAACCTTCCATCTTCTGCCAGGGAAGGGAGGGAACAGTCACTACCTGGCTCCATAGGCTGGTAGGAGATCAAGGGATCCATCTGCTCCTTATAGCAACTTTCAACCCAACTCTGCTGTTTCAGTACCACCACAAATTCCACCTTCAGAGGTACCTGGGGTCTCTAAGACAGTTAAAATTCTGAGTATGAATCGTTGGTTTCTTCTTGGCTGCCTCCCTACATGGCTAAATTTCTGCTTTGCTGTTACCCATCACTATCCACTTTCTAGCTCTCAAGTTTTGTCAACATCTCCTGTCTGCTCTCATCATTTCTCCCATTCCCTTTGTCCTTATGTATTTGTGCCTTTTTAACTCTTGTCTTTTTTTTTTTTTCTCTCTTTAAATCGAGGTAACATTCACATAACAAAAAAATAACCATATTAAAGTGAACAATCCAGTGATATTTAGGGCATTCCTATCTCCAAATAAGGTCACATTCAGAGGTACTGGGGGTTAGAACTCCAACATATCTTTTTTTGAGGGACACAATTCAATCCATAAAGGGGGCATGGATATTAGGTGGAAACTAGTATCATCTGCCACATTTACTTAGAGAAAGAATCGTTGACTTTGTCATCTGCCATAGGATGAGGAGCTTGTTCAGGCAAGGGCAGCTTGGGAATAGAAGTCAGGGCCCAGGGGATAAGGATGGTGTCTATTCCATAGGGTGATCTGCTGTGAGAAGTCCAAGCCTGGGTGGATTCAGGTGGGTGTTCCCAGGTGGGAGACTCGCAGAATCAGCCTGGTATGGTATGTCAGAGTCCAAGTAAAATGAGAAGAGAACCTGCCCAGGAGAAGGGGCATGGTGATGGCAGTAGGAGGTTGGTTACACACTGGGAGGCTGATCAATAAGTAAAGTTCACTGGTCATTTGGATTTCCTCTTCTGAGAACTTATCAAGTATTTTGTCCATATTTCAGTTGGGGTGTCTTTTTCTTATTTTTTTAAAGCCGTTGTTTATATATTGTGGCTACGTGTCCTTTTTATTTTTTTTTTAATACAGACTGCTTCACAAATTTGCTTGTCATCTTTATGCAGGGGCCATGCTAATCTTCTCTTTTTTGTTTCTACTTTAGTATATGTGCTGCTGAAGTGAGCACATATGAGTCCTTTTTATGTGTGGCACATACTTTTTCTACACCATTCTCTTAATGGTGTCTTTTAATAAACAGAAGGTGTTAATTTTCATGAAGTCAAATGTACCTTGTTAATTGTGCTAGCCTCAGTTTCCCAGAAACCAGAGTTTCATTTTGTTATTAGGGAGTCCAGGAAGCAAGTATGAGAAACAAAGAGAGTTAAACAGGAAAGAAAGAAAAAAGAAACAAGAGGATGTTTCATCAACCTGGTTGCCACTAAATTAAACCGATTGCTGGATCTAGGGACTATGTCCTCAAAAAACAAACTTCATCTCAAGACCATCCTGGGAGAAGTGAGATAAGGGAAGAAGTAGGAGGAAATTACTTAGTGGCTCCTGTCTCCCATTGGTCAAAATTCTACTCCATGGGACATTATCTCGTTCATACATCCAGGTTGCACGTATGAATTTAGACCTTAAAAAAAAAGATAAACAAAACCCTTTACTGCCATTTTGGTGGGGTTTAGGTACTTAATAGTGTTAAATGCATGGATTGAATTTACTATTACTAATATAAAGTCGTATTTTCTAAGTTATTATTACTGGTGATATCAGGGAATTGTCATTCCAGCCACTGAGCAGGGAGTGTCTATGCTCAGTTCTCATCTAAAGACTGTCAACATTTTTATCCTCCCACCCACTTGGCACACAGCTTCCCATAAATGATAGCTCCAAGCAGAAGGTTGGCGATAGTTTTGTTCAACTTGCGTGTAGTAGCATGGGTGTCCTTGGCTTCAAGCTGAAAACCTGGCCCAGGTCCTCCACCTCCTGGAAGGCATTTACTTCTCTAACAATAGGAGACAAATCTCTGACTGCTACCTTTGCTTCTAGACTTATTTTCAAAGCCCAGGAGGTCTGTGGCTTCAGCATATTTATACAGGTGTTTATCTTATTTTAAAGCTTAGATCTTTTTACTTTTATCTTTTCAAATTTTATCTATCACTATTATGTGTCTGTTGTATTGTGTGTGTGTGTGTGTGTGTGTGTGTGTGTGTGTGTCTGTGTTAAATCCTTAACCCATTTCACTATTTTCATCAGAAGTCTAGTAAGTTTCCTGAATTGATGACAGATAACAGTTGTGACAGGATGTTAATTAGATTCTCCCTGTTGTCTTTGGAGTTTCAGCAAAAGCATCAAAAGCAAAAAGTGACACAACAAATGCCAGGTAGCCCCTTCCTTTCTCCACCTCAGAGAAAGTTGGGAAAAGATTGTGAACCAGTCTGCTAGCATTGCTACTCATTCACATTGAGTCTATATAAGAAAAGGAGGATTGTGTTGGAGTGTTACCCATGGGCTCTATATTTCCTCTCCTGCCACTCTGGGGATAAAGGAGGGTCATTCCCTCTGCCTAAAGCCAAGTAAGATAGAAGCCTCCACTAGCACCTCAGAATATTTGGCTTATATATCCTGGGGTTTCAAAGTCCATAAGGACTGATGTCCTAACTTCCACCTGAGGACACCCAAGAGCAAGATGCTGGCTGACTAGCTACCCTGAGATGGCGAGTAAGGTGGGTGGCACGGAGAATGGGTTGCACTGCCCTTGCCTGTAGGGCAAAGATGCATAAGTTGTCCTGTGGGCCAAGTACACCTAGAAGGAAATTGACCTGGAGTAATTCTAAAAGGATCCTTCTCATGAGGGGTGCCCAGAGAGGAAAAGGCCCCTGGAGACTGAACTTTACATGAGATGAACCTCTAGAAGGCCAAAGACTGGTGGGAGAGAGGAGTCATAGGCATTCAACCAGAGGAGAAGCATTGCCTCAGTCCTAGCAAGAGAGTCATAACAAAATCCACAAAGGTGACATAAGAGAGAAAGAGCCATTTGGGAGTCCTCCATGTTCGTAGGGAACAAACTTTTGAAGATAACAGCATCCTGCAAAAATCAGGAAAGACTGCATGCTCTTTTCCCCTAATCCTGTCTTCTGCACCAAACCCTTGGGGTCTGTGTGGAGGGATAAGGGTGGGAGTGTGAGTGTCAGAAATAGAAGTTAGCAGCAGGACAGGAGAAGTAAAGTCTGAGAAGTAAAGACAGGGATGTGGAGAAACCTGGCACACCTCCTTTCATCATAGTTAGCTTTATGTCTGAAGCAGGGAAGAGCTAGGGAGGAGAGAACTTTTACCTTGTATGAACTTTAAAGTTGTAATTGTTACCCTGGGTAAGATATTTTCCTTACTATAATAAGAAAACTTGTGTAACTGAACACTACTTGAAAAGTGAAAGAATCTGTAAGAGCTTTCATGCAGGACATGGAAAGAACTATGCAAAAGGCAGACTAAAGGGGAAGCAGAAGAGACTTCTGATTATATGCCATGGAAACCAGCTGTCTTGATAAAAGATAATTATTCAATATTAGAAAAGGATTGAGGGAGAAAAGTTGATATAGAGTATAACTAACTCTGATTTAAAATGTATTGACTCCAAGTATCTATAAATATCCATTCATTTTCTTCACATTTACTTAGATCCCACCAAAAGTATGAGTAACTGAAATTCATATAGAGGCTAATAAAGATAGGGCATACTTCTGGCATAGTTTAAATTATTTTTTATTAAAATAACTTTTATGGGTTTTTAATTTTATATAAATTATATAAATAATCCCAAAGTCAGAAAATACAGATGAGAAACAAAACAAAACCACCAAAAAATGCCACCATAATAGATTAGGCAAGGTTGTACTATGGAAGCAAAACATCCCTCAAATTTCAGTGCTTAACACAACAAAGATTTATTTTGTGCTCATGGTACATGTTCAACTCTGGGTGGGGGTGATACTCTGCTCCACAGAATCACTCGGTGACCCAGGCTGACAAGCTGTACCGTCTAGAACACATGGCTTCCTTAGTTGCCCACACAAGAGGAGTGAGAGCATGGAAATCTTATAGTAACTACTCTTTTCTGATTGGGCCTGGAAGTGATACGAGGTACTTTCATTCACATCTTATAGAAGCTGCAAGTAGTCAAATGGTCCCCTTTCTGATACTAGGAAGGAAGTATCCTCTTCCTCGTACCTACAATGAGAAGAGAACCAGATATCAGTGAGCCCTGGTAACGTGTCCTAGATCTCCTAATCTTACCAAACCAGAGATGACTAAAATCAACTTTTCTAGACCACTTTATATGGCAGTTTCACATACATAGACTGTCACCCCTTTCTGACAGGCCTTTTATGCTATGGAGCTCGTGTATCCAAATCTCTGAGTGTAGGTCTCCGTTTCACAGGACATATTACAAAATGTATTCAATATTGCTTGGAAACCTTGCATGTAACTCATATTTTCTGGTTAAGTGCCATCACTTTCTCAGATTGCTTTACTTTTATTTCCATCATCAGTCCTAGTGTTGTTTTCTTTTCACAAAATCACATTAAAATAATCTCTTTCTTGTTAAATAACACAACCAAAAGAAAACAACAGAATTGGATTGAGATGTAGATAATTAGCATTTGGCAGGTTTTATTCGTTAGCTGCTAACTTATTCCCTCACTATGACTTCCAAGCATGTAGGTAATCTCAATTCATGTTTCAAACAAAATCAGCTATTCACCCGTGAAAAATAATTTTAGATTTTAACGGATGTGAGAATTCGTATACAAAATCCCAAGTAAATATGGAAAATAAAATCCTAAAAGTGTTAAAACATATATAGAAGACTGTATTGAAAATCTTGACATGATTAAGGTCTCTTTGAGCAACAAAACCCGAAAGTCAGGAACTGGAAATTCAAATGCCTATAGGGAACAGGCAGATAATGTTAAAGAGTGAAGTATGCTGAGTACACGAAAATCAACTAGAAAAATTTTCCTTTTTACTGAACTATGATTTAAGTGTATGCCATTATACAAATATGTAAGAAAGGATACACTTTAAATGTAATATGTAAGCACGTAAATTAGAAAACGGAAATCTTTTATAACTAAATTTCTTCGTTCTGCCTTTGCTTTGGAGTTAGAAACTTGATTTTCATCCCAATTTCAGGCATTGTATTTCTCGTTGATAGATGAAAACTGTTAAGCCACTGTTTCACTTTGAAGAGTTTGGTTAGGGTCTGCGTGTTTTGACCATTGCTTTTCTTCTTTTGTGTGTTGTCTTCTTGACTATAACGCTTACTATGCAGGGCCCTGTGACTGGGGACTACTCCTACAGCCAGGGATCCAGAAAAATTCTGGTCAGAGCCGGGGGATATGAATCGATCAAAAAACAAACAAACAAACAAACAAACAAACAAACAAACCAGAAAAGAAACTCTCCAGGCCTTCTTCAATCACGATGCGGACTCCTGGCGGTGAGGGCTCAGCGTTCCGGTTGAGAGCGAAAGCTGACTCGGACGTCTGCTTTGGGTTGGGTTCTTGCCGCTGCTCCGCACCTTCTCAGCCTCAATTTCGGCCTCTGGAAATCAGGCAAACCGGAAAGTAAACTCAGGGCTGTCGCTCGGCCTCTGTTGGGAGACCAGGACTTTCGTGGGCGCTCTTGCCGCGGTGCCCGAACGTTTTGGGGGTTATTTAGATTCCCACCATGTAGAACCACTCATTGTCCCCACGTAACCTGATAGAACTGGGGGAGGAGGGAAGGACGAGGGCGCGCCCCCAGCCTCGCGGCCCGCCACGTCCCGGCCTCCCGCTCTCCGGAACGACAAGCCGGGGGTCTCACTCCCCCTTCCCTTCCGCCCGGCCCGCCCCGCGCGGGGGGCCCTCGGCGTCACGTGGTCGCCGGGGGGCGGGGAAGCGGGCGGCGCGGCGCCGCCATCTTGCGGGCTGGGAGGCGGAGCCTGTGGCGCGCAGGTCGCGCGCTTCACTTCCCCTCCCCTCGCCCTGCCTCGCTCCGGCTTCCGCGCTCCTCCCCATCCCTTGCTCCTGTGGCCGCTCCCTGACTGGAGAAGCGGGGAGCCCCGGAGGGCGGGGGTGGGGGTGTGTCGGGCGCGTGCTCGCGCCCTCTAACCGGCGGCCGCGGGGGCGCGCTCGGCCGGGCCCCCCGGGACGCTGCTGGGCGGAGGGGAGGGGGCTGCTCCGGCGGCGGGGGCGGCGCGCAGCGGCCCTGGCGGCCCAGGCTGCAGCTGCGGCGGCGCGGTGGGGCCCGGCGTCCGGCGGCAGCCGCGGCTGCTGCCGAGGGAGCCATGTACCGCAGCGGCGCCCGCTCCTCCGTCTCCTCCTCACACCGGCCTAAGGAGGGCGGCGGGGGCGGCCCGCGTGCCGGCCGCAGCTCCGGCTCGTCCTCAGGCCCGGCTCGCCGCTCGTCGCCTGCACCGCCCTCGGGCTCGTCGTCGCGCACCCCGGCTCGCCGGCCCCGCTCGCCCTCAGGGCACCGCGGCCGCAGGGCCTCGCCGTCCCCGCCCCCGCCGCGGGGTCGCCGCGGCTCCCCGTCCCCAGCCCGCGGCCGCCGGGCCTCGCCGTCCCCGCCGCGGGGTCGTCGCGTTTCCCCGTCCCCGCCGCGGGCCCGTCGCGGCTCCCCGTCGCCGCCGCGGGGCCGACGACTCTTCCCGCCGGGCCCGGCCGGTTTCCGAGGCAGCAGCCGGGGGGAGTCCCGCTCCGACTTCACCCGGGACGGCCGTGGAGACCATCCAGGCGACAGCGGCGGCCGGGTAATCCCACCCCCTGACCGGGATCCCTCCATACCTCAGCCCCGCCGCCTGGGCTTCCCGCGTCCAGACGCGCCCTCGGCGCTGGCGCCCCAGGCCTCCAGGCCAGGGTACCAAAAGCGAAGGGCCTCCAGCTCCGTGCGTCCCCTCGGCGACCCCCGGACCTGGAGGTTCCCTGTCAGCCCCGAGGGCTTCATTCGCACAATAACGGACTCGGGCCGGCTCGGCGGGCAGCTGGTCGGGAGGCAGAGCTCCATACCCTGGGACTAGGCTGTTGCCCTCACCATGGGTGAGGTGTGGAACAGTTGGCCAGGGCGAGGGAATTTCCTCCAAACCCTGTGCCTCGTACTTTTTCGGTAGTTGATGCTTCCTCGGAGTTCCGTGGTTTTGTAGCCCCTCAGACTCAGAAAAGACGCCGAGATGTCTTTGTGGCAAGTTAAGGTTGCTTGAACGGTGCTGGCGTAGCCACCTGGAGTGTAAACTGTTAGCTGTCTTCAATTGGAGCTGTCTCTCTGAAATGAAGTGTGCATTGCCTACTCTAATAACTACTACCACTACTCCTTACTGCAGTATGGGGCAGGAATTATGCTTAGCCCTTCACTTTACACATTCTCTCTGAATACTCACACTCTTTAAGGTGAGGCAGTTAAAATTATTCCTTACTAAAGAGCAGCTGAAGAACCCAGAGAGGTTTAAGTAACTTAATCAAGGTCACATTGCTAAGAAGTGATGGAGCTGTGATTCAGTTCGTTTCTGTCTGGTTCCCAACACTCATGACTTTAACCATTATTGTCCCGCTACACATAAAGAGCATGAAGTTAAAAAGTTTAGATATAATATTGACCCGTCACCATAAGCATCGCTCTGTAAAGCCTCTGGGCAGTCTGGTGTTTTGAATTCATTTTTATTTTCACTTCACCGATCTTTAAAAAAAAAAAAAAACATGACAAAGTTTCTGATTTCTTGAGTGGCTCCCTAACAATATGCTCTGGACACTCTGTTCATGGGGGAATTGACTTGTGCCTATGTTAAGATTTTTGTAGATAAGCAGCTAAATCAGAGTGTTAGTTACTATGGAGGAAGCAAGGAAAACAACACTTGTTTTCAAAACCCCTTCTCCAATGCACAACCTATTTGCTCAGTAAATGACATCACCCATTGCTCGGCCAGAAACAGCAATCATCTCTCTTCTCCCAAGACTAATTTGTCACCTCTACCTCAAATATGTCCCCAAAACTGTCCTCCTGCCATCACTGTAGTCTAAACCATATTACATCTTGCCTGGATTACTACATTAGGTTCCTTTACAGTCACTGTTGTTACCTTCCAGTTTATTCTATACCAAGCAGTCAAAATGATTTTTAAAACCTTTATGCATTTGAGAATGATTTATTGAGCATTTATCGTGTATTACGTGCTGTCCTCGGTACTGGGGATATAACAGTGAACAAACCAGTTTAAAACTCCTGCCCCTGTAGAGCTTATGTTCTAGCAGAGAGTTGGATAACAGAGAAGTAAAATGTTTTGGCATGTTAAATGCATAAGAAAACAAGCGAATTTTAATTTTGATAGGGAAGCCAGGGAAGGCCTCCTGGCAAGGTAACTTTTAATAAAGTCGTGAGGGAGATGAGGGGGTATGAGTACTGTGAGCATCTGGAGGAAGAATGGAGTCAGGTCATATCACTCCCCTGCATGAAATCCTTCTGTGGCTTCTTATTTTATTCTTAAGAATAAAATCTAAATTTCCTAACTGGCTTCTGCCTGTCTTTTCTGTCACTCATGCAGTGACAGTGGCTGCCTTTTTGTTAACCTAAAACATACTAAGCTCATTACAGAGCTCTTTCTTCTTTTTGCCTGTAACATCCTTTCATCTGTTCTTTGCAAGACTGACATTTCATCATTCAGGCCTCAGGTTAAAGGCTGTCACCTCAGAAAAGCCACCTCTAACCATCCTATCAGAAGTAACTCCTTTCCCCCAGTCTCTTTCATGTTATGTTTTAATGACTTTGTAGTGCTTATTGCTATCAGAAGTATTTTTTTCCAACTTTTTCTGCTTTGCCTCCTTCACTAGAAATGTATAGGTTATGAGAGCAGACTTAATTCGTTCCTCTAGTCCCATGCCCAGTACCAGTAATTGGGAGAATGAGAGGTCATTGATTGGGAAGGTTAGAAGTGTGGGCTTTCATCTAGAAACTAATTTTTTAAAAAGTGCTTTATTTTTGGAGTCGTATCTTACCATACCTATTTCTCACCTTGTTCAGCTACAACTTTGTGACTTGGGAGAACCTTTTTGGGTATAGAAATGTCTTGACCTATCAACTATTATATTTTACCTTTGTAGAGACGCTCTCCTGGTCTGCGTTCTGACTCTTCTTTGGAACAGAGCTTAAGGATCACTGTCGGCAATGACCACTTCTGTGTTGGCATACCAGAACGGCGGCGGCTTAGTGATCGACTAGGATCACCAGTGGATAATCTGGAGGATGTGGACAGGTAGGCTTTATCTGGGGCAGGGCTATAATAGTGGTTGAAGGTAGAAAAGTTGCCATCTTCTAAATAATGTATTTGAAAGAGTGGTGCCAGCAGTGAAGGTATGCCCTATGTCCAGTACAAAATATAACATTAGAAAGGGCTTTCTGATGAGGAGAATATATTGATGTAGACTTTACTGCTGAAAGAATCATGTAGAAGAAAGGACTTTAAAAGGTTATTTTGGTCCAACTCTAAAGGGGAAAGCTGAGGGGACATAAATAGAGTCCCTCAAAATAAAAACAGTTGAGATGATATGGATTCTAAAATAGTGGTACTAAGGGTCCCATCTGGGACATAAATAATCACATTAGGTGTTTTTTACCTCACAAAAGTAAAAGTAAGGGTAACAGTGCAAGGAAAGCACTCAGTTTCTAAGAGCTAAGAATCGTGTCGGTGTTGGTTTCTGCCCAGCACATTAGGAATTTTCACAAATGATTAGCAAAAGCAGGAAATCAATGTAATGTTTGTTCAGACTAAGACTGTCCATGCAGTGGTGCACAGAGCATAGGCAGGCAGGTAGGAGACAGCTTGGGCAGGAAGTCTGAGAACCAATGCTGCCCTTTGGTAATAGTTACTTCAAAGCACTAGTGGCTGTTTGATGCAGCGGGGCAAGGCAGTACAGTGCTGTGTCATAAAACACTGAAGCTTCTGAAGATAGGGCTTCAAGATATGTGATTACATCACTTAATTGAGGCAACAGTCGTTGCCCCTCTGGCTGCTTCTGTTTTGGGAGGTGATTGAGTAGGAAGTCTTAATGGATGGTACATGGTGTGATTGTTTTCTTTCCTTGCTGAGGCTTTGAGGTAACTAGTGTTTCCTCTTGTTAGGCCTAGGATGTCATCTCCTTTTCCTTGAGCTTCACTATACATATGTTCTTCAGATAGTCAGTTGTCTGTTTTTAAGTTATAAAAATTAAGATTTTACTCTTAGGGAGTTTGGGGCAGTAATTATCTTTACCAGATCATGTATTTCAGAGAGACAAATAATTTTATTTTATTTTATTATTTTTTTTTTTTATTTATTTTTGACAAGTCTATTGTAGAAAAAGTAAGAATAAGATACTAAAAGGAAGTACCAGGCCATTCTTTTGACTTTTTGCCCTCTTTACTCTTAATATGGTTTGTGTGGATAATTACTGTCTTAAAACCAGGCCATAGTCCAGTATTCAGCTAATGAAACAAACCATTTCCATCCTTTGTCTGTAGGTGTTTATTTTTTTCCTGAGATCCTAAAATTCTTTCTTTTCCTTTATTTAATCTGTTAAAATGTATATCAGGCTTGGGTTATAGCCAGATTGCCAGGGTTATCAGTGTCCTCACCTTGGCAGCTTCGTATGTAGGACTGTTACTTATTCTGAAAAGGAATCATGAACAGGTTGTGTGAAGACACTTAGCTTCTAAAGGCTTGTGGATGTAAGGTCAGTTCCCCCAGGTTATCAAAGTACTCTGCACATTTAAGTTCCATTCATGTAATTCTTATCTCCTAGCTCTTTCTTGCCCTGACATACATTGAAGGAGTAGGATTTTTTTTCCTCTACAATTAGCCTTAGGGAAAAGACAGAAGTAAACAGCTTCCTTCAGGCATTTTGGGGTATCAGCAGAGGGAAAGCATGGGAAGTTTGGGCTCTGGTAGACCTTTTTTTAAAATCGTACACATTTTTTTAACATCTTTATTGAGCCGTAATTCATGTACCATATATACAGTTCTAGTGTGTTCATGGTTATATATCCACACCACTATGATTAATTTTAGAACATTTTTATTACC
Organism: Cynopterus sphinx; assembly: GCA_030015415.1. Taxonomy (NCBI): domain Eukaryota; kingdom Metazoa; phylum Chordata; class Mammalia; order Chiroptera; family Pteropodidae; genus Cynopterus; species Cynopterus sphinx. Next base: position 47,456,438 of record CM057386.1, on the reverse strand, counting down.
TGCATCCTTAGCTGTTAATCCCCCACAGTCCTCACCCTTGCCTATCACTAATATACTTTCTAGCTCTATGGATTTGCCTTTTCTGAACATTTCATATAAATAGAATCATACAATATATGGTCCTTTGTGACTGGCTTCTTTCACTTAGCATAACGTTTTCAAGATCAATGCCTGTGATAGCATATCACTGTTCTTTCCTTTATACTGCCAATATTTCAGTATATGTATTATGTTTATCCATTCACTAGTGATGAATGGATGCATAACATTTGGGTTGTTTTCACTTTTCAGCTATTTGAATAAAGCTGCAAAGAGCATTGGTGTACAGATGTACATGTATATGTGTTTCACATGTGACTTTTAATTTGTCTAATGGAATTTGTAAACATGAAAAAAGTAGAATAGTACAGTGAGATCACATGAACTCATCACACATCCAATAATCAATTTTTTAAATAGATAGACTTTATTTTAGGAAAAGCTTGGACTTAAAGCTTTTCAAGAGAATCTGGCACTGGACTACTCTGAGTTACAGGGGATCAGGTGGCCCTTTTTAGTGTTCATTTTTACTGTAGCCATTTTTTCTCTTATCATTTGGGAAACCTGGGGAAGGAAGATAGGAACTTTTTTTTTTTAATTCTATATATTTTGTTTTCTGGAAACTGCTTAATTCAAACCACAAAAGGAGTAATATAATTTACTACATCCCTTTCTAGATCTTTAAAAAATTTTATTAGTTTCAAGTATACAGTACATTGGTTAGACATTTATATAGTTTATAAAATGATCCCCCTGATTATGCTTTCTCTCCTCTGGCTCCTTACCTAGCTATTACATTAATGCTGACTGTATTCCCTATGCCCTGCTGCACATCCTCGTCACCATCTATCAACTACTAAATTGTACTTCTTTAACTCATCACCCCTTTCTCTCAGTCCCCCAACCCCCTTCCCCTCTGGCAGTCACCAGATTATAGGAGTTTCTGAACTTTTAATAAACAAACTGATTTCTGCCTGTATTTACATAATGGCTCATTATTTTAACTGTTTTTATGCTTTTTTTTTTTGTCTCCTTTTGCTGGAGATCGCAAGTCTGAACTGAGACTTTCTGAGATTCATTGTTTCTAGCTTGTTGATATTTAGCGCTGGATTAGATCTGGGGTTAATATGTCATTTAGTGGTGATATGTAATAGTTCTAGTGGGGAACCGAATGTGGGAGCATGGTGAACTTGCCACTCCTACCCATAGTGCCTATGTTTTTTCCCCTTTACTAATGTGGTTAGAGACTTTGCATGGTAGGTGATGTTTTAGTAGTGGAGTGACTCAACTTGTGGACATTTCTCCCTGGAAATAGGTGTATTCATGGCTGACAAACCTACAGAATAAAATATTTTACTCTAATTATACTTGATTTCAGAGATTGTCCTTGGGTCATTCCCATTTTTTTCTTTTTCATCCAACATTGAGACTGTAAAATTCCCTCAGATTTTGGGGGGAAGATGAGTAACAGAAACCTGGATTTTCACAGGTGGCTTTCTTTTAACAGAGATGATAAAATTTATTCTTGCTAGTCTTTCATATAGTTATTTATAGCTGTTACCTAGGTATAAAACTTTGTACAAAGGCTGGGCCAGGGAAGAAAAAAAGGCACAACTCTTTGATCTTCTTCTAACTTAGTCCCAGTGATAGGAAAGCAGCTGTAAATAAAAGGAAAAAACAAAGTCATTTTTAGAAACTCAGAAAAACAAAAGTATCTACTAGAAACTGTAGAAGATACCAAAAATTATCATCCTGTGGATTGCGTGTAAGTTTTTCATTCAGATTAGTTAAAAGTTGTATACTTTTAGAACTATAGTGTGGTGGGTGTAGATCTCTGAGCTGAGAAGACAGATGTCCCATCCTGTATTTTTACCTTCAGGTCACAAAGGTCCAAGACCTTTTTATTTCTATGAAATAAAAATAGTAGTGAGCCAAACCATCACAAACTCTTTCCTGGGCCCAAGATTAGTAGTAGAGTGCTTGTGAATATCTAGGCAAAGCAGGACAGAGAGTAACAAAACAGGCTGTGAGGGAGTTTCATCGTTTTTAATTTGTGAGCCAGCAAAACAAAGAATTGGAGAACTATCTAAAATTTACAAGAAAATCATGCCAGTTTGATCAGTAGTTTTAAAAAATATTTTCCGTGCAGTGAAAACCTTTTCCAAGTGAAATATTATATAGAATTTTATTATATAAACAGATGAAAGTTGGGGCTAGCACAATTCAGTGAAGTGGAAGGCATGATACTTTGCATCACCAAAGTCTAATCAAAGAAATTAGCCTAAAAGTTCTCTCTATATAGATTAGTAATAATATTGGTTAGAAGCTGAAACTGCCCCTGGGGAAAGGGAGAGGAAGTGTTCCATGTATGTATGTAGGTAGGTAGGTAGGTAGATAGATAGATAGATTGATATATTGATTTATTCTTTGACTTCATTATTGTCTTTTCTTCTAGGCGTTCTATAGCCTCCTTGTCGAATGTCAGTCTCTTAGCCTTGTCTGGTCTTGCTCTTTCTAAGTCCATTGTATTCAGTGATGCTTGTCTTTTTCTTCAGGGATGACTTGACTGATGATTCTGTCTTCACTCGAAGTTCCCAATGCTCTCGAGGTCTTGAAAGATATATCTCCCGGGAGGAGGGGCCTCTCAGTCCCTTCTTGGGGCAACTCGATGAGGACTACCGAACAAGAGAAACTTTCCTGCATCGTTCTGATTATAGTCCCCATATCAGTTGTCATGATGAGACATTGCATGGAACAGAACGGAATAGAGACAAATTGAAAGGCTCCTACTCTATTCGACCTGAGGAAAGGAGCCGGGAGGCCAAACGGCCCCGTTATGATGACACAGAAAAGATGCACAGCCTGGGAAGTGATCACCCAAGTTTTACATCAGGGACCCGCAACTATCGACAACGTAGACGGAGCCCAAGCCCTAGGTTTCTAGATCCTGAGTTTCGAGAGCTGGACCTTGCCAGGCGAAAACGAGAGGAAGAAGAACGAAGTAGGAGCTTGAGTCAGGAACTGGTGGGAGTTGATGGTGGTGGCACTAGTTGTCCCATCCCTGGATTGTCAGGTGTCCTAACAGCATCAGAGCCAGGATATTCTTTACATCGGCCTGAAGAAGTATCTGTGATGCCCAAGAAGTCAATTCTGAAGAAGCGGATTGAGGTAGACGTGGAGCCTTCCATGCAGGTCTTTGTTGCATTTTTTTTTTGGGGGGGAGGGTGGTCTCTTGCTAGTCCCTTTAATATCTTAAAGCTTAGCTCTTATCTGGGGGCTGTGTCCCTAGAGATATCTATATGATATATGCTGAACCAACATTGTTATGCCTGGGAGCTACACCTTCGAAGATTCTTCAAAGAAAACTGTACACTTCATAATATATTAGTAGAAGACTTCTATTGTTGTATGTTAGGCTTTCTAAACAGATATTTTGGAGAACATCTGTTGTCTATTTCTCTAAATTGGGTAGCCCTGTAGGAATATTTGAATATAGGTTTATTGGAAATGAAGCTTGAAGGGCAAAGGGAGGAGTTGATCTGAATTTTTCTCCTCCCTCTCTAGAGAGATGACAAAAATGTATGAGTGGTGGTCACTAGACCAGAAATCACGTGACTCTGCCACCACCTTGCTGTGTGATTTTTAGACAAGTCACCTCACCATCCTGAGCATTGGTATTTTTTATTCATCTGTAAAATGGTACTCAGGTATAAGCTAAAGGTTTCTGAAGAAGTGCCTAAGGGCACAGGGAAGCAAGGGGAAATCAGTTAGTGTTTCAGAGTTTCCTGACTGACTTTAACCAAAGCAGGTCCACTTTCATTTTTTTTTTCTTTTGGGGATCCGTAGAAAATAAAGTACACAAGTTAGGACCTCTCTAAAGATCTTTTGAATTCACATTCCTTGATAAGGACTACAATAAATGGGCAAAAGTTCAGATTAATTCCAGTCTGCCTTATTTCTCATTTCTCATTGACATAGAAACATCTGGAGAGATAGGGACCCAGTTCTTGAATTTGGCTAAGGATACTGTATCTCCCTTTCATACATACTTATCTTTCCCCTATTCAAGAATAACAAAGCATCTAAGTGTTTATCTAATTATTAGTTTCCCAAGTTTCTGCAGAGGCCAAATCAGTTGTGTTTTTCTTTGCAGCTTGAGAGTTTTTCCAGCAATACCAGCTCCAGCCAGGATCACCCTCTCTACGCTGGACACCCGTCTGTTCCACTAAGTGGTGCTATTGCTGCTTTTGCTTCTGAGATTGAAAACAATAAGGGGACTATGGTAGAGACTACCCTGAAGGAACCTCAGGGCAACCTCTACCAGTGGGGTCCCCTCTCTGGGATGCCCAAAGACAACAGTCCTCTCAGAGAAAAGTTTGGAAGTTTTCTGTGCCACAAGGAGAAATTGGATGCAAAGGCTGAGGGACCTGAGCGACCCACAGACTTCTTGCTGCCCCATGAGAGAGCGAGCCAGGATGGCAGTGGTTTTTCCCGTATTTTGAGCATGTTAGCAGACTCTACCAGTACACAGGAAAAAAGGCGACGTAGCTTCCCTGACATTGAGGATGAAGAAAAATTTCTCTATGGAGATGAAGAAGAGGATTTAAAAGCAGAATCTCCACCAAAGCCCCTTGGGGGCTCTGAGAGTGAAGTTATGAGGCAGAAGACAAGCTCCCTGCCCTCTTCAGCTCCAGCTGTAAAGCTAGAATCAGTAGAAGAGACCAATCCAGAATATGCCAAGATTCATGACTTGCTCAAGACCATAGGGCTGGATATTGGAGTAGCAGAGATTAGTAAACTGGCTGCACGCACCCAGGAACGACTTCATGGCAAGAAGCCATCACGTTCCTCCACTGACCGCCGATCCTCAGTTGACCGGCACTTTTCAGCAGACCGCTGTTCCTCAGTTGACCGCCGCTTCTCAGTTGATCGACGGTCATCAGATCCTCACAAACTGGAGAGCAGGGAGGCACACCATAGCAGTACCCACTCCCCAGAGGTGTCCCATCCACACCCAGTCTCTCCTGTGGATCCTTACCTACTCACAAAAAACAGCCCCCCATTCCTAAAGTCTGACCATTCAGTGGGTCATATTACAGGACCAGAGGCTGTTGGCAGTGGGTTTCAGTCATCTATTGCAGTCAGGTGCATTTTGCCATCAGCCCCATCTGCCCCAATTAGACTTCCACACCCTGCTTCTTTATCTCAATTTCATGTTCCAAGAGCCTCTCAGTTTGCTGCAGCTCGGATACCTCCAAACTACCAGGGACCTGCCGTTCCCCCAGCTTCCTTTGATGCTTATAGGCACTACATGGCATATGCAGCCTCAAGGTGGCCCATGTACCCCACCTCTCAACCATCAAAGCACCCTTTACCTGAACCTCACAGAGTAATGCCAGTTACCAAACAAGCTACTCGTAGCCGTCCCAATCTCCGTGTGATTCCCACTGTGACTCCTGCTGAGCCCAAGCAGGAGGATTCAGTGCTAGGTTCAATTCCTACTGCCCAAGTGCCTGTCCAGGTGTCCATCCCATCACTCATAAGATATAATCCGGAAAAGATCTCTGATGAGAAGAATCGTGCTTCCCAGAAGCAGAAGGTGAACATTACTTTGGGGATCCTGTGCCTGTATCTTCTATTTTAAAATAAATTTGCATTTGTCTTTTAGAGGGAGCTAAAAATTTTTAAGGCCCTTATTAGTGTTTTGGAGGTTATTGTCATAATCCTGATTAACGTATATAACCACTCAGTTTTTTCACGTGTTTTCTCATTAGGATCAAACTAACATCTAGCCCTAGGTCCCACTATAATTGCTAGACTCCTTTTTGCTTTTTAAAGTTTCTCTATCCAAATTATCTGCCTTAGAATGCTATAGGTAGGACCTGGGAGCCTTGAAGTCTTCAATATGATTTTATCAGGGAGTGAAGAACCAAAATTGGGTTGGGTGAAAGAGAATCGATGAATCTATGTTTAATCTCAAGTTTTGGATCCTTTTCTTGTAGTGATTATGAGAATTGAAAGCTAATAACTAGTTGTTGCTTGGTAATTAAACCAAGGAAAAAGCTCTGCTTACTCTGGTTTATCTTAGATTCTAGAAATAACAGTATATTTTTGTGCCACTTTTTTTTAAGTAGTTTTTATACTATCAGGGTTCATTGGGTTCCCAAGCTAAAGGAAGGGAGCAGTGGCTGGGGTTGAGAGAGAATAATTCTAGATATTTAGAGCAATAGGTAAAATACTTTGGGACAAGGAATACTGAATAGAAGTTTAAATGGAAAAATTAATATTTTAATTTTCCTTAAAAAATAATAACTCACTTTGGGAACAAGAAATATATATAAATTTGATTTTCTAATGAGTTAGGCCTGAGGAGAAAAAGAAAAGGAAAATTGGAGGGCCAATCTAATTTTTTTAAAGTTTAGAAGAAATTTTTCTAATCCTTGAAAAGACAGACTCTTCTTAATTTTCCATTGTGCTTGGATATCTTGTACTCAGCCTTTCATTTTGCTAAAGTCTTGGAAGAGAGGAAGGATAGGTTCAAAAAAGACAAAACCTAAGTAAGACTGCAGAAACAGTGTTTGGAACTGAGCTCTTTCCCTTTTCTGTCCCTTTATGAGCCTGACACTTATAACAAGGGCTTATAATAACAGGTTTTTCACACTAGCCATTTAAAGACAAGCCATGTTTTTCTTTTCTATCATATGGTAGTAATACAGTTGAAAGATCATGAGATGTGAGTCATGTATCTCGATATTAAACCTCTTGCTGTATGACCTTAGATATCTTACTTAATTATTCAAAGCATCAATTTTCTTACTATAAAGCAGAGATAATGTCATGATTAAATAAGATGATATATGCATGATGATTAAATAAGATGATATATGCTTTGCAACTAACACAGTCCTCATCCGTAGCATATATTAATTCTTTTCCTTAGGTTCCTGTTGGGCTCAGAACCACTGTGTGATAGTTGCTATCAGTGGCTTTAAGTTAAAATTAATAGTATAATGCTTCTGAATAAAAATAATACTTTCTGGGCAATGTAGCTCTGGGAAGGATAATACTCTTCTGGAACTTAGATCAGAATGAAAGATCACCTTTACTATAAAGTCAGAGCCTCTTTGTGAGACATTTAGATCCTTGTGTGCAGGTATTAGCTAGTATGAGGATTTATGGAAGGGTGCAGTAGAAAAGGGTGGATGTTGGAGGCTGATAGACTCTTACCATTTTGGACTTGGCAGGTTATTGAAGAAAGGGAAAAGCTAAAGAGTGATCGGGAAGCTCGCCAGAAGAAGATGTACTATCTCAGGACTGAGTTGGAGCGGCTTCACAAACAACAAGGTATCAGACAGTCCTTTCACTCCTTTGTATGACTCCTTTTTTTGTAGTAACTTGAGTAAGAGACCAGACTGAAGAGCTTTTGGAACTGGGACTCTCAGACAGGTTCAGTGACCTGAAGTCTCACTTGTAAAAAAAAGTTTTGACATAATTAGACTTACAGAAAAATTGCAATAACAGTGTAAATAATTCTCAAGTATTCTCCATGAGTGGTAGCATTTTATTGCCTTTGCTCTATTCTTTTTTCCCTTTCTCAATCTGTGTGTGTGTGTGTCATTTTTCCTGAACTCTTAAGAGTAAGTTATAGATACGATGTTCCTCCTAAGTACTTCAGTGTGTATCTCCTAACATATATAACCATAGTACATTTATCAAAATTAAGAAATTAGTAGTACTATATAATACTATACTGATTATTCACATTTCACCAATTGTCCAAATTACAAGGCAAAAGAAAATGGAAGATTGTGCATTACATTTAGTTGTCATGTTCTTTTAGTCTCCTTTAATTGGTAACAATTCCTGAATCTTTGTATTTCATGACATTGACATTGACATTTTAAGAAGAGAAGTCACATATTTTGTAGAATGTCCTTTAATTTTGGTTTGTCTGATGTTTCCTTATGATTCAATTCAGGTTATGAATTTTTGGCAGGAATATCATAGAAGTAATGTCAAGTTCATATCAAGTATTATTTGTCCCTTACTGGTGATGTCAACTTTGATCTTTTGGTTAAGGTGGTGTCTGTGAGATTTCTCCATTGTAAAGTTACTATTTTACCTTTTTAAATTAGTAAGTAATCTTATAGGGGAGATACTTTGAGACTGTAAATAATCAGTTGTTCCACATACTTTTGCCTACTAGTTTTAGCATTCATTGATGATTTTTGCCTGAATCAGTTATTATGATGATTTTTAAATAGTGATTTTCTAATTTCATCATTCCTTCTACCTTTATTATTTGGCTTTCTATTATAAGGAGGAGCATCCCACACACCCCTTCTCCATTTATTTATACATTTATATCAGTGTGAACTCATGGATTCTTCATTCAGTAGGTTATCATTATTTATTTTCATGCTCAAATTGCCCTAGTTTTGGCAAGTGAGAGCCCCTTTAAGTTGACTCCTGTGACCTTTTGATATGTCCACATCATTTTTTGAGTACTTTTTTTTGGTACAAAAAGATGCTCCATGATATCTCTTTTGATTCTATCTCTTTATCAGTGCTTTTAGGAATTAACATACACACCAAGGAACAGATATAACAAGGCTTCTAAATACTACAGTTTGGAAGAACAAAGTGGGAGAGTACATAATTTCTTCTGTTTGGGTTTGAACTATTTACGAATGAGAATCTTAGTTATTAATCCTGTGAGGATTAATGAATGAGGACCTCCTGTTTGGAGTAGGATAAAACACCAGGTGAGCCTGAGGCAAAACTTAAAACTCAGTGTAGGCATTGGGGAATGATCCTTAAATCAGAAAAAGTCAAATATATTACTGAATCATTTTTGCCCTCTGAATAATTATTTGCTTCTCTAAAGAGGACAGTCACTGGATTCATAGTTAAGACATTTATTAACCTTTTCGAAGGACATCTGCACACAAATTGTTATGTGCCATTTTGGGACTTCATGGAGTCCCTAAAGCCTATCTGTAGATCCTTAGCTAATAACCCCTATGTGAGAAGTAATATAATCACTCATCCTTAACCTCCACAGAAACTTCATCTAAACCAGCCCATGTAGAAGGAAAGCTTCACTTGCTTCTAAAAAGTTTTATAGGAAAAGATTTTGTGATCATAAAGTCTCGAGTGATTACTACATATGACTGAAAAATCACTTGTCTTACTTTCCTTGTGTTTCTGTTGACCTTTGACTACTCAGGGGAAATGCTACGCAAGAAACGAAGGGAGAAGGATGGCCACAAAGACCCACTCCTGGTGGAAGTGAGTCGGCTTCAGGATAACATTATGAAGGACATCGCAGAACTTAGACAAGAGGCAGAAGAGGCTGAAAAGAAGCAATCTGAACTGGACAAAGTGGCCCAGATCTTGGGAATTAACATTTCGGATAAACCCCAGAAGTCTTCAAATGACAGTAAAGAGCCTACAGAAAAGCTTGGGAAAGCAGAAAAATCTAAGAGTCCAGAAAAAGTTTCATCGTCCTCAAACTCCTCCTGCAAGGTAAAAACTTAACTTTTCTATTCTATTATATTTTTTATTTCCATGAACTTGTAAAGAAGCTAACCAACCATTTTATCAGTTCTTTCCAACTTGTTCTTACTCCTGTTAGAGTTATTTTATAAAGCATAGATCATGATACTCTCCTTCAGAATTTTAGCAGTTTCCCATTTCTCTCGAAGTAGAATCCCAAATCCTCAGCATTTAGGGCCCTCCATGTTCTTGACCTAGCATTTATTCCTTAACGTACTCCACTTTGGCATCTTATCTTAGTATAACTTGTATGTACCATTTTATGTGTTCATGTTTAGCAACAAGGTCACCACCATGTGCAGGCAGTCAATACATTTCAGTTCTCAAATCAGTATTTGATACAGGGAATCACTGTCTCCTAAAAATGCTTTCTTCCTTTGGCTTCTATCACAACTCTTTCTCTCCTAATATGCTGCTTAGTCTCCTTTGCTGCCTATTCTCTTGTACCTGATCTTTAAATATTTTAATTCTTCACAGCTCTGTCCTAGCTCAGTTCCCCCAAATTCTGCTTTCTCCCAAGGTCATTTCATCCAGTTCTGTGCTCCAGTACCATACTAACAATTGGCAGTTTTATATTCTATCTCAAATGATTCTTTGAGATCCAAACCTAAGTGTCCAACAGACTACTTACTATTTCTTTTTCATTGTCTTATAGATACCTCCCTCCAACTTCTTTCTCCAGTGTTACCCATCTCAATGAATGGCGCTGTTATCCAATAGTATTTATGCCAACAACCTGAGAAGCATTCTTAGTACTTTCCTCTCCTTAACTGCTGCATACCAGATTCATTACACATTATACCAGCTCTCCCTCCAAAGTAAATCTCAGTTCCATCCATATCACTATCTCCATTGCCATTCAAGTTCTAGCCACCTTCAATTCTTTCTTGTACTGCTACCCTCTTACACCTTTCTTCACATGCAGCCAGTGATCCAGTATTTCCTTGCCTATCTCTTCAACCTCATTTCATGCATCATTTTCTCCTTGCTTACTATAATTTCATTACTGGCCTTTTCATTCCGGAAATGTATCATTCCCTCTAACGTCTTTGCATCTTCTCTTTCTTCTGGTTACCATGCAAATCCCTTTCTTTCCTTATCCTCTCTTCTAATAATCATATTCATTCTTCAGGTCACAGCTTAAATTATTTTCCCAACTCCCTTCTTTGATTTCCTAGACAGTTAAAATTGCTTGATATATACTCATGATACCTTGTACTTTTCCTTCTTAGCATTGATAACAGTTATAATTATATAATTAATTACATGTGTTCTCCCCAATAGACTTTGAGGTTCAAGGGACAGGGACCATAACTGTCTCATTCTTCAATACAGTCCCTAGTACATAACTCAATGCCTGGCACATAGTAAATAAGTAGTGCTCAAGAAATGATACACTACATCTTACACTCCTACCACAAAATGCTTGCACCTTTGCAGATGTGCAGTATGCTATTATGCCTTTCTAGTTTTGCATTGGTAATCCTGTTAGCCTGAAATAATATTTCTCTCAAAATTACTCATCTACTAGCCCAACTTGAATACTACCTTCTCCATGAAGAATTCCAGGTTTAGTCAGCCCTTTTTTAGCACTCCCGTAATATATTACTTTGTTTCTTTATAAGGTTTATTTTATTCTATCACATTTAAAACACTGTTTCATGCCTGTCTCTTCCAGTAAATGAGAGCTGCTTGAAAATAAAAGAGTATAACTTATTTATCTTTATGTTTCCCAGAGTATGTCTAGTATATAGAAGATACTCAATTAATGTTAGGGGGTAGAGAAAAGAATATTATGTATTCTATATCAACCAAACTCTATTCCATGTCTTCCTGGGAGAGTTCTCTTTCTCATCCAGGTAGGACTGTACTCACTTATACTCTTTTACACTAGGGTCATTGAGTTCAGGGCCTTTGATGAGAGAAGAGCTTGAAAGTTTCGGGGTTCTATTTATACATGAACTCCATGATAATCTATCATCTTTATCTGAGTGAGTCTTGATGTCCTCTGAAGTTGACAAGATTATGTTGTAATTCAGTTTCCATGTCAGCAGTAAGGAATATTGTGACTACTACTTCTCTTTTCTACCTGTCCTTGGTGTTTTTTCTTTCTTTGCCTATCTTTAAAACGTATAGTTGGTTTGTGGTCTTCTTTCTCTTCATTTAATAAAAATAAAGTCACATTTCCACAATTTCATCTACTTAGAGACAATTATTATTAATACCTTGGTGTATATTATTTCATATACTCTTCTTCTGTTTGTTAATTCATTTAACAAATATTTATTATCTCCAAAAAAGTGCCAGGCACTATTCTAGATACGGAAGTATAGCAGGAAACTATACAGTCAAGGTCCTTATTTCTTATTCTCATAAAATAGGAGAAGATAGACAATAAATAAACAAGTTCAGGTTAGGTAATGCAAGTGCTTAAAAAAAGAAAATGGGTTAAAGGATATAGAGTAGTTAAGGAAAGTCTTTTGGATAAGGTAACATTTGACATTCAATGCCTATTTACATATCTTTATTGATTATTCAAATGTGTGTTATTACATATTTTTCTCAGTATATTGTAAACATTTTTTCATGTCAATAAATAGACCTCTCTAATAACATTTTTAATGACCTTTTTTTTGTTGTATGGACACCATAATTTAACCAGTCAAATCACCTGTTGTTCAGCGTAATAATTTTTGTAGGATAAATGTCAAGAAGTAGAATTGCTGGGTCAAAGAATACAGAGAATTTTGAGGTATGTAATATGTATTCCTACATTTTCTTCCGGAAAGATGGTGCCAGTTAATACTCACCAGCAACATATGCATGTGCCCATCTTTACTTGCTGAGTATGATCTCTGTGGTGACTCTAAATAAGACTGTAGTAGAGAAAGGTTATCTTTGAAGTGCTGATTGTTTTTTTTTTCTCTACCCTGTCTTCCTTTCCCTACCAGCCAATATTACAGGTGCCCAGTTCCTTGCTCTTGTCTACTAGAGAACCTCATTCATACTTAACCATCTCTTAGTTCCAAAATTATCTTTTCTTCTGTTTCTTACTCTCCAACATTAACCAGTTCTTATTTCCTAAGTGTCTTGTTACCAGCTTGCTGACAAATGAATTCGTGTTAAAGTATTTATTATTTTAACCTAATGTTGAGGAGTTGCTATGTTTTAAAAGAGGATTCATATTAACTCAGAGGTGTTAAATTCCAGTAGTGGTATTGTAGACAGAAGTATTTTACTCAGATTCCTTTAAATCATCATGCATAGATGACTGCTTTGTATACAACATCAGCTTTGCTCTTCAGTTTTCCATACCAGGATGCATCTGTGATAAGTGAGTTCACTATCATCTATTTTCTGTATTTGCATAACCTATCAGTTACCTTTTCCATTTTGGTTTTTCTTCCCTCTGTTGTCATTATGATATTTAACTATTGTATTTCATTGAATAGGTAACACATTCAACATCCTCCAAAGGATATGGTGAAAAAAGACTCTCTTATCCATCTTTGTTCTCTGCTTTGCCACTGCAGAGGCAACCAATGTTTCCATAATCTTGAGTATTCTTCTAGATATTTTAGTACGTATAAGCAAATATGTTGCCATTGTGATTTATTCTTCATGATAAGATAGCACTGTGGAGTCTAATTAGTTCTGTTTGAGCCTTGCAGACATATTTCTTATGTGGTTTTCCACTTTGTGCACTGGAAATATAATCACACAGCCCTATTTCTGCAATTGTGATAGGCTACTTACTTTTCCTGAGAGAATACAGATCTAGACTTCCTTGAATTCCTTCTAAGTGCAGGTTTTCCTTTCTGTAGGAATCAAAAGTAAACAATGAGAATTCCCATACTAAGAGCCCCAGACCTGCTGAGAGCCACCAGCCAACTGCTAAGCAGTCTGATCAGCCCATTGCTGCCTATGAGTATTATGATGCTGGCAATCACTGGTGCAAAGACTGCAACACCATCTGTGGGACCATGTTTGACTTCTTTACTCATATGCACAATAAGAAGCACACACAGGTAGGTATCCTGATCTCTGTTATTTCTACTCTTCCCCTTCTTCCCCTCATACTTCTGTACCCCCATCTGCATTACAAAGCTGGCAAGTGAAACATTCTCATATGGGCAGGAGCCCCAATATGAAGAACCAAGAGATACCAACAAAGGAGACACCATCCCCAGGGCTCAGTCCAGGGGACCTGCCTGTAACTAAACACCATGACAAGTGTAAGTGAGGCTTCATCCTCTTTTGATTCCTTGAGCACCTGATTATTTGTTTCATTTTATCCATTCTGGTACTTGCTCTAACATGTGTTTACCTTTTCCACAGGTGATTTCCGTTTAAACAGTTGGCAGAGTGGGTGGGGGTGGGTACCTGGGGGCTTCTGGTCCCCTCTGGTGTGTGGGGGAGAAAAAAAGAGAAGAGTAGGTCATTGAGTTTTTAGTGCTGTTGTGTGAGCGCCTCTGCCTCTTGCAAATAGACACTGGATCCCTACAACAGACCTTGGGCTTCAAAGACCCAGAGTGAGGCCAAGCAAGATGCTGTAAAGCGCACTGACAAGATAACTGTTCCTGCCAAAGGTATGTTTCGTCTTTGCCTTTTTGTGGTTTCCTTACATTCAGTCAGGGAAGAGGTTTCTCTGAACTAAGGTGCTAGGAAACAGCATAGAGTGAAACATAAATATTCCTTTTGATAAAGCTATGAGAATGCCTTCTCTGTGAAAAACTAGGTGATAAAGAAATAAAGACCTCTGTAAGACAAGAATAATATCTATCCATGTGGCCACAAATCTATAACATGTTAAACATATGTATACCACTTTAAAATATAATTTTATCTCTGTCTTATGTTCCAAAATCGTATTTATTTGAAATACAGGTAAAAAACAACAGTAAGAGGTGAAGTAATTTTAACGGCCTTTCCAACTAAGAAATATTTTTGAGTAGTCAGTCATTATTAGGGATGTAGATTGAGTACTAGAAAGCTTCTTTGTTTTTAAATGTCTCAGTTTCTTCATAGGTAGTCAATGCTGCTACATCCTTTAGATCTGTACAAGATAGATTCCTGAGTAATTATCACCAACATAAGATACTCTTATACAAGTGTTACTGGCCCAACTATCTGGTAGTATAGTTTTTAAACCTCCTAAAATATTTAGTGCTAGTTGGAGTTTGAGGATAATCAGCAACAGAAATGAGTCTGGGACAGGAAACTCCTGAATAACCAGTTAGTATTCACAAGAGGTAGAAAGGATAGAGGTACTGAGTTCAAGCTTTAAGTTGAGAAGACTGTGCCATTGGAATTCATCTAAATGCTTCCTCTGACTCAGAAGTGGGTAAGGTCCTCTATACCATTAACCATTTTGCTGCAAAGGGGAAGTGGGATTTCCTTTGGTTACTGTCAGCCTAGGTAAAAATTATTTATTTTCTTGACTCTATTTTACTTTTTTCAGGCTCTGAGTTTCTGATTCCCATCACGGGATATTACTGCCAGCTCTGTGATGAATTTTTTGGGGATCCAATTTCTGGAGAACAACATGTGAAGGGGCACCAACACAATGAGAAATACAAGGTTGGTTTTCACCTGTGGAGTTTCCCACTTCTGTAGTAATCTTTTTGACTTTGCCAAACAACTTCAGAGCCAGAAAAAGTCATTAACACTTCAAATTTCATACAATCACTAGGAAGTTCTCAGTTCTAGTAAGAGATGCTGACCTGATAGAACCGTTTTATATCCTTGAGGAAGATGATACTAGATTTCTACTAAGTGAAATACAACAGTGATGGGGCCAAGATTTTTCTTTTAAAGTATTTTGACCAGTTGTTGAGCCTTTATCTTTTCTCTTCCCAGAAATATGTGGTTGAAAACCCATTGTATGAGGAGCGACGGAATCTGGACCGCCAAGCTGGCTTGGCTGTGGTCCTAGAGACAGAAAGACGACGTCAAAGTGAGCTAAAGCGCAAATTTAGTGAGAAACCAAAAGAAGAGAAGAAAGAGAAAAAGACAAAGATCATGAAAGAAATGAAGGAGAATGACAAGGTTCCTGAGGAATTAGAGGACCAACTTTCTGAGGGTGGGAACTCCCCTGAAAAGGCTGAAAACAAAAAGAAGGGTAGCATCAAACTTCAATTAAAAGAAGAAATAAAGAAAGAATCACCAACATCTTCCTCTTTTGGGAAATTTAGCTGGAAGAAACCAGAAAAAGAGGAGGAAAAAAGTTCACTGACCCCAAGTATTTCCAAGGAAGAAATTGTGGAAAGCACTAAGGACAAAGAGGATGGCAAAGCTGAAGCTGGGAAGGCAAAGCCTATCAAAATCAAGCTCTCTGGGAAAACTGTTGTTGCACATACTAGCCCTTGGATGCCTGTTGTGACAACTTCAACCCAGACTAAGATTCGACCCAATCTACCTATCCCATCCACAGTACTCCGCAAGTCAGGGTCTGCCACAGTCAGTAAGCCAGCTCCTCTTAATACCTTTCTATCCATCAAGTCCTCTGGAACCACTGCTAAGCCTCTGCCTGTGGTTAAAGAGTCTTCATCTGATCTCCTCTTGCCTCCCGACATCATCTCCAAAGCATTTGGTGGGGAAGAGGTGATTCTAAAAGGGTCTCCAGAGGAAAAAATTGTGCTGGCTGAAAAGAATGAGCCATCTCATATACCTGAACAAATGCTACCACCTCCTCCACCACCTCCTCCACCACCTCCTCCACCACCCCCAGTTATACCTCATCCAGCTGTTCCATCTCCTGTTCAAGCAAATGCTGTCTTGGCTCCAGTAAAATCAAATCCAGCTATATCTCACAGTCTCAGCCATGGCTTCCTGGGTCCTAACATTTTGAACCCAGTGTTGCCAGTAGCCATCATGGCCTCAGCACAGCCAACTGCCATTCCTTCTGATGAGACAGCTCCTGGTGTGAGTGAGAGTGACCGGGACCAGACCCTGTTCTCTGTTTTAGTGCGTCCTCCACCTCCTCTCTCAAGTGTTTTCAGTGAACAAGCTAAAAAATTGGAAAAACGAAATTCATGCTTAGCCACAGCCAATGCTAAGGACCTATATGACATATTTTACAGTAGTGGTGGAAAGGGGACCCCTGAGACTAGGCTCAGTGGTGGTTCATTGGCCAATGGAGAAAATAACAACTTTTCTAGAGTTGAAAGTTCAAATACCTCTTCCACTTCTACTTTGAACAGCAGTGTATCCCAAGAGGAATTGCCTCCGGATAGAAATTTGGTCTCTGTGCCTTTAGCTGGAAACTCTAAAAAGCCCATTGCAAAAACTCTAGTGTCCCTAGGGAAATGGTCGGTTGTAGAACATGTAGACTCACAAAGCAAAGGCAGCAGCTATGGCTTCCTACAGCCTTTGACAAGATTGTGCCAAAGCAGGCCTTATGAACCTGTTACCCCAAAGACAGACAATTTGGCCATGTGGACTTCAAGTTCCCTCCAGAGTGACTCTAATAGGGATATTTCACCAGAGGGAAAAATTGAGCTTGACCTAGGAGAGCCAGGGCCACCAGGTGTAGAGCCAGTCCTTCAACTGTCAGATATTCACTGTAGTACCATGGAATCTCAGAAGTTAGAAACCCACCTTACGGAATCTGGTAACCAGGATGAGGAAAGCCAAGAGGATTGTGGAGAAAGCAAGATAGAGACTAACACTGAACTAAAAGAAAGGGGAGCAAAGCTCTCTGAGAGGATGGTGGGAAAAGGAACAGGTATCAATGTTGGGCCCAGTAGCATAGAGGATTCTAATTTGAACCACAGGAACAGATGCATGTGGCAGGGAAAAGTAGAACAGCCCAAGTTGCAAATGACTGACAAGAAGGCTGAACAGTCCAAGAAACTGATGACAGGAAGTGAAACTCAAAGTAAAGTAGTGATTGAATTGAGTGCACAGGCTGTCTCTTCCACAAAGGCAAAAACAGACTCATTTCCTTCAGAAGCTAAGTCTTTACTCCAGAACAAACAAGATACAGCTATGAAAATTTCTGCCCCAGAATTGCTTCTTCAGGCCCCAGCCAGATCAGATCTGTCTTTAATGGATAGTACACCAGAGCAAGGAGTTTCAGCTGGTAGTGAGAAGTGGCTAGAAAATTCAGCTCCAGAATCAGCTTCCAGAACTTTGAGGCACAGAAGCCTCAAACTCAAGAGAGAAAGATTAAAAGACTTTCAGGATAAAATGATCTATGAACTGGCTGTTTGGGATGAGAACAAGAAGCCAGAAACCTGGGAGAGCCTGGAGAAACCAGAAACAGAAGCCTTGGAGCTACAAAATGTCCATCCAGAATTAACAGTGACAATAGAAAGCAAGGCCTTAGAAGACTTCGAAGTTACAGACTTGAAAGTAGAAGAGCTCGCTGCTCTGGGGAACCTGGGAGATATGGGTGTTGATTTTTGCAATACTCAGGTACACCCAGCACATAGATCCCCAACTGCCCTGTCTCAGAAAATGTGTGAAGACAATTCTATGTCGCTTATAGGATGTAATCCCTCCACTCTTGCTGACTTTGAACCAATCCCATCCTATTCTGAGTTTCCATTAGATTCTCCCAAAACTTTGGTGCTTAACTTTGGAGCAGAGGGTGAACAAAACTCATCTAATTCCAGAAGTGGGAGGATTACTCCTAACATTTTGAAAACTGGACTTCCTATAGAAAATGTTGACCTTGGCTTGGGGAGCCTAGAGGGAACACACCAGGCCCTTGACCTATTAGCAGGAGGAATGATGCCTGAGGAAGTAGAAGAAACTTCTTCATTAGAGAAACGAGATTCACTCAGACTGGAATCAGAAACGATAAACCCTGCAGGTCTTGGGCCATCCCCTTGCCTTCCAGACCTTGTTGACTTCGTCACACGGACATCTGGAGTTCAAAAAGATAAGTTATGTTCTCATCTCTCTGTGCCAGGTGACCCTCCTGAGTGCAGTTCCTTGGAGATGGAACCACTACAGCTAGAAATAGTGAATGCATCCATCACAGAGGTAGCAGTTCCTCACGTAGATGAGGACAACAACTCTTTGAATTTGGTAAAATCTTTGGTTTCAGGGTCCCTCACAGGGGGGCAGGTAGTTGGAGGCAATATTGTTCCTCAAGAAATACCTGCACATGAAGCCACAGTTGGTACCATCCAAGACCACACAGAATCCAGTGTTCACAAATAAGAATGCATATCTCTAGAGCTACTTGTGGATGAATCACATTTGCTTCTAGAAATCAAATGATCCAGGACTAATTGGCTATCTCATCTGGAACCTACACCAAGAGATGCAGTCAGCATCTTAACAGTAAATGTTCATGGAAGCTAAAAAATTTACCTCTCCTTTTTCCTTTCTCCTTAAGATATCAGACAAATCAATCATAATTTCTATACATATCTGTATAAAGTATTCTCTGTTAAATTTTTTTTTTTTTTTGCCAATTTATTTTCTCCTACTTTGTCATTAAAATCAAATGTCTATCTGGCTCACCATATAGTGTGCTTTGATTGTATTTTGGCTTTGACTCTGCCATTTCTGGAATGTGGGGGAGGAGGGAGACAGCTGATTTCTCCAATTGCTGTGTTGTATTCCCACCCAATTTCCTGGGCAGCTGATGGATCTCTAGGAAAAATAGCAGAAAGCCTGCAGAAATGGAAAAGTGCTGATGAAGAAAGATGTTCATCTTTTAGGCTTCTATTTGGATGGGCCTGCCTTAACATTGTTTGAAATGCAGCGTGAGTAGCTCTTTTGTTTACTGTTTACTTCCTGTGGCATGTCAAACCCCATACTTCCCTCATTCTGTTGCTTTTGCTTGAAATGGTCTTGCTAACCCACAAACCTGGCCTCCGTAAACATGGAAGAAAATCTAGCAGGCTCACTTTTGGAAGACAGCAAAATGGGTAAGGCTTATTCACGGCTCAGTGCCAGAAGCAGATATGCTTTTTGGGCCACTTTCATTCTCGAATGGTGTTTATTCATTGTATTGTGATCCAGTAACACTCGGTGTTAAATTGTTTAGCAGCCATTTCTGTTCTGAAGAGGTAAAAGATCTGAAACTTGTTTTGGGATTGGACTTAGATTCTCCGTTCCACAGCCCATATGTATTCCTTCCTCTATCTCTCCCTTTCCCAAGTTATTTCCACCATAGTGTGATGTTTCGGGTTGTACATTTTGTTTGAAAGATTAAAGAATTTACGAGTTGGCTTGGACAAATTTAACTTTCTTTTTAATGTGTTAATTACTTGGAATAAATGCATTAATCTCATGTTTCTTTCTGGATTTTTGTTTTGAAACCACACACATTTTACGTCCACAGGAAAGCTAGAGCAATGAACTCCCGCTGCCCTATTGTCTATCCTCTCTCCCAGTCATTCTTTCCCCACGTGTTAGGGCTACTTCTTCAGCTCAGATTGTTGAGTAATAAACTCTCTTTCCCACTGTTGCCTAGATGGGTAGTGAGTAGACAACAGTGGTCTAGTTTTGCATCTTCCTTTTGTGAAGCTTTTTATGTACTCTCATGTTGGCTCTCCCTATGCTGCTCTGGGAACTGAGCTTCCCCAAGAACACCCACGTTCTCACTGAGGGAGCTCAGTCCTCAGATATTCTAATCTGTTCCAGTTTCCTCTTGACATCTCTGTGTCAGCAAGCAGCCTATGAACTGGCTCAACAAAAGCTTCATGGTCTTGTTCCCCACCCTTCACCTCCCTAACTCCTCAAAAATACTGCAAAGTTGCTGATCTTTTTTCCCAAGAATTCTTTTTCTCCGTTTCCTTTTATGCAGAATCTCTGTGTTGAGTTTGGGGAGGCTGTTTACTTTTTCTAGAGCCTTGACTGAAGTTTATTTAGAAATTGCCCTAGGCTCTCTCTCTTCATCATGTTGTGGAAAGGCGCCGATTTGGGAGAGTTAGGTCCTTGAAAATTCCTCAACCATTTGCCTTGCTGTGATTTGGGACAAGTTACTTCACCTCACTGTGCCATTGGGATTTTTCTTTTCTTTCTTTAAAATGGTCATTATCTCCTTATTAGCACCAAATGTATACAGAGTCAGACCATCCTGAGTAGTCATCTAGAGCTACTTTATGCGTTGAAGCCTGAGTTCAATACACTTTTCTGGCCTGGAAACTCAGACTGACTCAGGTGCTCTTTAGAAAACATAAACCTAGGCAAGCTTCAGAGATATAGTTCTTTTTCCAGAAAAACATTTCCTCCCCATTCTAAGAGCCTGTCTCTTGGAATTCAGAACATAGGAATTTAAAATGTCCGTTGTTAACTAATTTTCAGGCCTGTTCCTTTAGTAAGTTCCATCACCCTTTGGGGAGAGGCGGGTAGGTTTAGGGATAAAGTGGGGTGAGGGTAATCCTATCCAGATCACACTTGTAACCTCATTTAATCTCAGAGGGAGCCAGACTCTTTCCATTTTAGAAGGGGGCAACTTGAGAAAGGTGGAGAGGCAAAATTTAGGAAGGACAAAACTAATTCAAGTACCCAGGTATGGAGTACTTTGAGCAACTCCTCTTGTACTTGATAACTTGAGCCTTTATACCAAAGGCATCTACTAATCTCAGGCTTTTTCTAGAATAATGTTCACTTGTAAGAGTTAAAGCAACGGCATTCTTCATATCTGTTGTGAACCAGCACAGGGAGAGTTTTTAGGACAGTGTTGTGAGCAGGGAGTGGTTTTGGTTGCTGGCTTTGGATCTAGTTTTGGAGCCCACCATAGAAGCCATGTGAAAGGAAGGGCAGAACTCTAACCATAATCCCCAGCATCTATAGGTAGGGCCTAGTTTAGTACTATCATGGTACTGAATAAATTTTTACCTTAGGAGATAAAGGCACATGCAAGGAGTGGGTCCTATTCTTTATATGTGGTTTATGGTGTCATATAACTATGTTTTAAATTTCTGCAAACATCAGAAACAGTTTTTATGGAATTCTGTCTACTGTGAGAGCAGCTAATTAGAAGGTTTAAATTTAGGCAACACCCAATTTTACTTAAGTTGTGCAAATTGCCCTCTAAAAATTCCCCTTGGCTTTGCAAGTGCAGACCTCTTTATAAGCCATTTTTTTTCCTCACAACTAACTTCAGGACACACAATATTCTTAATAACTTTTCTATTAAATATTCCTACTTTATCTCATGCCATTCCATCTCTTAAAAAGTCAAAAAGTTAACTAATATTCTGATAGCAAAGCAGTGCCAGAACATATGTCCATTTTTTGGACTGCCAGAATCAGGGACTGAGGAAGAATGGGGAGGGAGGGAGGGAAGAAGAGAAGCGGGGTGGAGAGAGAGAGAGAGAGAGGTGTGTGTGTGTGTTGGGGGGAACATACAGGATATAGGCATCCAAGGGGAACATTAGTGTATTTTTAAAAGTAGGATAGAGATGGGTTCAGAGAGGAGACAGTGTATAAAAGAAGTTAGCGAGCTTGGTTTTTAAATATACATATCCTTAAACCTTTGTTCTCAGCTTAAAACTTACCTGCCAAGCCCAGAATGAGAATCTAAGAAAGGGGCTTCATTTATTAACAATTTTGTGAGAAAACAGACATAAAAATTTGAGGATTGTGCTCACTTTGGCAGCATATATACTAAAAATTGAGATTGTGAGCACATTTCTTTCGAGTTCGATTTTGCAATAATGTATATATAATTTTTTTTAAAGTTGTGTATACAATAACAGTATTCTCTGATAAACCGAGCAGTTGAACTTATGAAAATCTTCTGCCTTTTTTTAAAAAAACACTATCCTGATTTTCCCTCAACCTCAAGAGATCATGTACATTTTCACTGTAGCATGCTTAATGTGGTTGTAACTTTACATTTATGTGTTTTTTGGATTAATATATACCTCTGTTTCTCCCTCCCAACTAGATTATAAACTCTCCAAAGGAAGAAGTTTGTCATTGCTTACTGTTTTTCATCATTGTATCCACAGTGCACAGTTGCCTGGCACAAAAAGGGTGCTCAATAAAAATTCGTTAAAAGAATCAGTGTAATAGTAGCTGTTTTTTATTAACTGATTATTAATATTTAGCTATTTATAAGTGGGTAAAAGCTGTAAATTGCTCATTGTACTTGCTGGGTGCCTAGCTCTCCAGAAGCCAACTGTCTTGCTTCTATCCTGGATCTTTGTATAGAAAGCACTGAGTGTATATCAAGGCTGCCAGTGGCCCTATCATTTCAACAGCATTCTGAAATGGTGGTGCCAGGCCAGAATGAGGACACACTGCAGCTGAAGCTCCTAGAGTTAAAACTGAGGATGTGAAGTAGGAGTAAACTGACCTTACAATTAGCAATAAATGTTCTTTAGAGACTCTAATTTTTAGATAGTTCTCTTTCTCCTTCCAATCAGATTTCATAGGCATGTTGAGTCAGTGGTCAAACCCCAAAGCCTTCTGATTTGGCTGAAGGGAGTAATTCAACCCTTCATGGCCCAACATCCTCTCGTTAACTCATCAAAACTACAAGCTGCCAATCTTTTTTCTGGAAGAAAATTAAAAATCAACTAGAAAAAGATGTCTTTGAAAGAGGAATGCTTTTACTTTATATTTTGTGTCTTTTTTTGTTAAAACATTCTGACCATGAAAATGCATTTTATATAAAGTGCACACACATAAAATATATCATTTTTATGTCACTAAGGGTTATCTGGAACTGGAACTATAGGCCAGGTTTTTTTCCTTCTGTATACTTTTAAGTATTAAAGTCTTTTCTTTAGAAGTTGTGTCTCTCCCACTCTGTATGTTCCTGTCTTTTCTCATTTTTCCATCATTACAAATAGGCCTTGCTGCTTTTCCCTCAAGAATCTCTAAATTCCTCTACTCTCATCAATACTGGACAACATATATTCAAGAATCTCCATTCTTGAAGAGTATCATTCTTCCTCTCTTCTGTTCCCTTTATCTTGCCCCTACCTCTGTTGTGCTGGTTATGCATTTCCATTCATGCTGTACAAATACTTGGACATTAAATTACATAAATCAAGATACCTGTCTTCTCAAAGTTTGCTTTAATGAAGGTACACAAAATATACCACAAAGTCTTTGTTGCATGTGAAAGGACAATAACTCATATTTAGATGTATTGATTCAAAGCTTTACCAGCATTTTCCCCTTCTGTTTGTGGAGGATCAGGCAAGAAAGGAATTTTGTAGAAAATAAGGGAAATGAGAATGTTTTAGGGAAGTGAATGAGCAGGGTTTTAAAAAAGATAAAATCAACCATGTTGAGGTATTTTTCTTTCATCTCTCATATTCTGTTCCTACTAAAGTTCTATCAAACCATTTTATAACCTACCTGCATAAGGATGATTATGAATGCATTTACTGAATCACCCACGTATCTTCCTTTTTTTTTTTTTTTTTTTTTTGCAGAAGTCTTCAGAGTTCCAGAAGGGAAGACTACAGATGACATCTCTGACCCAGGGAGGCAGGGATAGAAGCCACTGATACCAGAAATGATGAGTGCTCTTGGGGCCAGTAGGCAATCAGCTATAGGGTTTGAATTCCAGAAGGTGGGTATGAGTGCTGGGACTGGGTTGTAGAAAAGGCCCTGTCATTTTAGTTGCCAGGAAATGGTGAATTGGGTGAGCAAATACATTGTGTATGTAAATGTGTATCTTTGCACCAGTAGAAGAGGAACAAGATGAGTATAGGCATAGAAGGGATATATTTTAAACTTGCCACTCCTCATCTCAAATTATCTCCTAACCTCCATCACTCATTTTGTGTTGGAATACCTATTTTGAAGCTGTAGAGTTCAAATCTTCTCAAGCCTCGTGGGCCCTGGACCACCAAATGTTCCCACTAGTAGAACATCTCATATTTCAATTTCAGCCGTCCTTACTTGTCCATGCAAGAATCAAGGTAAAAAAAAGGGGGGGGGAGGGAGATGTCCTTGGAGGGAGTATGAGTAGACGAAGGAGGCTCAAGGAAAGGGAGACAATCATGAAGGGAGTGTTTGTACAATCCTGGGATTTCAGACTTCAAGACAGTTATTTACCAGTTTTTATTCAGTCTTACTACCTCTCCTACATACCTTGAAACATCTGGTATGCAGAAGCAGGCAAGCCTCATTTGAAAATACCACAAAAACACTGTCCATCTAGAATGCCAGTAGGTGCTTCTTTTACTCCCTTTTGTACTTTAGGACCATGAGCTTGGACACTGTGAGGATGAGAACCAGAATCAAATAAAATTTAGCTGAGCTTTAAGTCCTTTAATTCTGAGATTCGTTTATATCTGAGCTGCCCCTGCTCCAGATTTACCCTTAAAATTAGCCTAGTTTTGTTCCTGATATGTAAATCCAGGCACTTGTAGAGTCTTAGAAGTCTAGTTTACTACTCAAATAGATATAGAGTTTGGGTAACTTTTAGGAATACTAGCATTATAAATGTTTAAAAATGTATAGCCAAAGCTGTTAATAGAATAAGAAGAGGTTAAGATATATCTTAGAGCCTCTTGCTGCTGAGCTGATATCAGTTAAAGACTACTCATTCCTAAGGCATGACCCTGTAGATGAAGCAATGGAAAGTAGCCCAGTGCCAGGGCTGCCAACACTTTGTCATCACCACTTGCTCTCCCTTGCTCCAGTCCAAGATCTGTTTCTCATCAGCTACCGCATTTCTCTGCTCAGGGGCAATCAAGGGTAATGGTCACAGCTTTCATTCCTAACTATAACTCACCTACTAACCAGTCCCTGCTTTGCTGCTTAGACTTCCATTCTCCAGTAGTGTCTGAAATCCTCATCTAAGATGTGCTGATCTGTGGGGTATGAAGAGGGAAAAAGAACATTTTTTAGAATGTTTTTCCCTTTAGACTTTTTTTATTTGTTATGCTAGAGTTCACATATATTATGAATGGTGAAATATTTAAGGTCTACTTTTTCACTGAAATATAATTCATATAACTTTAAATTTCACATAAGATTCCCCATTTTAAAGTATACAATCCAGTGGTTTTTAATATCTTCATGATTGGGCTACTATCACCACTAATTCTAGAATATTTCCATCACCTCCCTAAAAACAAAACAAAAGACATTCCCATTTATCCTCTACCCCAAAGCCACTGGCAATCACCAATCTGCTTTCTGTCTCTATGGTTTTACCTATTCTGGACAATTCATGTAAATGGAGTCATACAATATGTGGTCTTTTGTGACTGGCTTCTTTCACTTACCATAATGTTTTCAAGGTTCGTCCATGTGATACTATGTACCAGTTCATTATATTCTATAGTTGAATAATATTCCACTGTATGGATAATATAACATTTTATCTATTAGATCATGGAAATTTGATTTATTTCTACTTTTTGGTGATTATTAATGCTGCTGTGAACATTTGTGTACAAGTATTTGGGCATATATTTGTCAATTCTCAGATATGTACTGGGTCATATAGTAACTCTAACTTTTTAAAATAAAATTTTATATCTAAATATAAGTTGCATATAAAAAACAAAGGCACACATGTCACAACTGTTAAGCTAAACAGTTTTCACAATGTAAATGCCTGAGTAACCAACACCCAAATCAAAAAATAGAAAATGACCAACACTCTTGAAGCCCCTCTTATGTTCTCTACCAGTCACTATTTCCCAAAATGTAACCATTGTTCTGTTATGTCAGGTGTTATTTGTTTGTTTGTTTGTTTGTTATGGAGATGTATCTCACATAACAAAATTCAGCACTTTAAAGTGAACAATTCAGTGACATTTAGTACATTCACAATGTTATGCAATGTTATGTCTAGTTCCAAAACATTTTCATCACCCCAAAACAAAACCATGTGTCCATTAAGCATTAGTTCCCATTCCTACCTCCCTACAGCCCCTGGCAGCCTCCAGTCTGCTCTCTGTCTTTATGGATTTACGTATTCTGGACATTTTATGTAAATGGAGTCTGGCTTCTTTCACTTAGCATGATGTTTTTGAGGTTCATCCTTGTTGTAGTACCTATCCGTACTTCATTACTTTTTATGACTGAATAATATTTCATTATATGTGTGTACCACAGTTTGTTTATTCATTCATTTGTTGATGATATTTGGATTGTTTCCATTTTTTGGCTATTGCCAGTAGTACTGCTGTGAGCATTCATACATAAGTCTTTGAGTACCTGTTTTCAGTTATTTTTGGTATACACTTAGAGGTGGAATTGCTGGGTCATATGGTTATTCTATGCTTAACTTTTTGATGAACTGCCTAACAGCACCTGAATCATTTTATATCCTTCCAGCAATGTACCAATCTCTCCACATCTTTCATACTTGTTAATTAATTCCTTCCTTCCTTCCTTCTTTCCTTCCTTCCTTCCTTCCTTCCTTCCTTCCTTCCTTCCTTCCTTCCTTCCTTATATTGTACCTAGCATTTCATTCTGGTTTTGTTTTATATTTCCTTGGTGACTAATGATACTGAATATCTTGTGCTTCTGGCCATTTATATATCTTTAAAGAAATTTCTATTTAAGTCTTTTGCCCCTTTTTAAATTGGGTTGTCTTTTTTTGTGGTAGGACTATTAAGATTCTTTATATATTTTGGCTACTAGGCCTTTTTCAGATATATTATTTGCAAATATTTTCTTTTATTGTATAAGTGGACTTTTCACTTTCTTGATAATGTTCTATCTATGATGCACAAAAGATTTTAATTTTGATGAAGTCCAATTTATTTATTTTCCCCCCCTTTAATTCCTTCCTCCCTCTAGTTCCACCCCTAACCTATGGATGTTGCCATTTCCCCTGAAGAACTGGATCTCTGAAGGTGGGGCATCTCCTCTCACACACTGGCAGCATGCACTCAGGGGGCCTGGCACACCCGGGGGGCCCTGACGCACCTGGGGCCTGGTGTACTCGGGGCAAGGTCCGTGGCTCTACCTGGGGCGTGAACCCAGGACCTTCTGTGTGTAAAGCAGATATGCTAACCACTACACTGTGGAGCCACCCCCAATTTATTTATTTATATTATTGTAGTTTTGATGTAATATCTACGAATCCATTACCAAATCTGGAGTCATGAAGACTTACCCTTATGTTTTCTTCTAAGAGTTTCATAGATTTAGCTCTTATGTTTAATTATTGATTCATTTTTAGTTAAATTTTGCATATAGTATGAGAAAGAGGTCCAACTTCATTCTTTTGAATATGGATATCCAGTTGTTCCAGCACCATTTGTTGAAGACTTTTATCTCCATTGAATGAACTTGGCACCCTTGTTGGAAATCAGTTGGCCACAGATATGTAGGTTTATTTCTGGACTTTCAATTCTATTTCATTGGTTTATATATATGTCCTTATGCTGTTTTAATTACTGTAGCTTTGTCATAAGTTTTGAAATTGAGCAATATGAGTCCTCCAACTTTGTTCTTTTTCAAGATTGTTTTGCTATTTGGGCCCCCTGAAATTTCATATGAATTTGAAGATTGTCTTTTCCATTTCTTCAAAAAGGGATGTTGGAATTTTGATGGGATTGCATTGAATCTGTACATCATTTTGGATAGTACTGTCTTTTAACAATAGTAAGTCTTCCAATCCATGAACATGGGATGCCTTTCTATTTATTTAGGTCTTTTTAAATATCTTTCAGCAGTACAGTTGATCCTTGAACAATGTAGGGGCTAGGGGTGCCAACCGCCCATGCAGTTGAAAATCAGCATATAATTTAAGTCAACTCTCCACGTATGCATATTCCCAACCTCTAGTCGAAAACACACTTGACCCTTGAACAACATGGGTTTAAACTGCATGAATCCATTTACACATGGATTTTTTAAAGTGTCAACTATATTTTGTAGTTTTTGTGTTATGTCTTTCACCTCTGTTAAATTTATTTCTATGTATTTTGTTATTTTGTATGCTGTTATAAATGGAATTGTTTCTTGATTTCTTTTCAGATTATTCATTGCAGGTGTATTGAAACACAATTGACTTTCAAGTGTTGATCTGATTACCCTGAAGCTTGGTGAATTCATTAATTTGTTCTAGTGTTTTTAAAATTATTTGGGAATTTCTATATACGTCAGATGATGTCATTTGAGAATAGCTTTACTTCTCTTCCAATTTGGGTACTTTTTATTTCTTTTTCTTGACTAATTGCTCCAGCTAGAACTTCCAGTACAGTATTGAAAAGCAGTGATGAAAGTGGCATTCTTGGTCTTGATCCTGATCTTAGGGGGAAAACTTTCATTCATTTACCATTAAACTGTTAACTGTAGGTTTTTCATAAATGACTTATTATATTGAAAGAGTTTCCTTCTATTCCCAGGGTTCTGAGAATGTTTATCATAAAGAGGGTATTAAATTTTGTCAAATGATTTTCTGTTTTAATTGAAATGATCATATGTGTGTTTTTCTCTTTCATTCTATTCATGTTTTATATTAATTGATTGATTTTCTTATCTTTTGCCACTCTGCATTCCTGGGATAAATCCTACTTAGCAATGATATATAATCCTTTTAACATGTTGTTGGATTTAGTTTGCTACTATTTTGTTGAGGATTTTGCATCTATATTCACAAGGGATGTTTCTCTTAGCTCAGTTTCTTGTCTTGGCTTTGCTTGCCTCTTAGATAACTTGGAAAGTATTCTGTTATCTTCTGTCTTTTGGGAGAGTTTTAGTAAGATCGGTGTTAATTTTTTAAATTTTTTATAGAATTCACCAGTGAAATCATCTAGTCCTAGACTTCGTTGAGAGGTTTTTGATTACTAATTCTTTCTCTCCTTGTAGATCTGTTCAGAGTTTTTATTTCTTCTGGAGCATGTTTTGGTAATTTGTGTGTTTCTAGTAATTTGTTTTATCTAGGTTATTTAATTTGTTGGCACACAATTGTTTATAGTATCTTATAATTCTTTTAATTTCTGTAATGTCAGCAGTAATGTCCCACTTTCTGATTTTGGTTATTTTCATCTTCTCTCTTTTTTTTCTAAATCAGTTTACCTAAAGATTGGCCAATTTTGTCAGCCTTTTCAAAGTACCAACTCTTGGTTTCATTGGTTCTCTCTATTGTTATTCTATTCCCCATTTCATATATCTCTGCTCTCAACTTTATTTCCTTCCTCCTAATATTTTTGGTTTAGTTGGCTCCTTTTCCCTAGTTCCTCAAGGCATAAAGTTAAGTTTTTGAGAAAAATGTTTACAACTATAATTACCCTCTGGGCACTGTTTACATTGCATCACATAACTTTTGATATGTTGTGTCATCACAAAGCATTTTCTAATTTGTGAGTTCTTTTTTGACCTTTTGATTACTCAAGCATGTGTTGTTTAATTTCTACATTTTGTGAATTTTCCAGTTTTCCCTCTAATGTTGATTTTTAGCTTCATTCCATTATGGCTGGAGAAGATACTTTGTGTGATCTCCATCTTTTTAAATGTAATGAGACTTGTTTTGTGGCCTAACATATAACCTAGCCTGGGGAATATTTTATGTGAAATTGAGAAAAATGTGTATTCTGCTAATTTTCACATGTAGTAGACTGTATATGCTTGTCAGGTCAAGTTAGTTTAGTGTTGTTCAAGTCCTCTGTTTCCTTATTGAATTTCTGTCTAGATGTTTTATTCATTATCGAAGTGTACCATTGGAATCTCTGACTTATTGTAGAACTACCTATTTCTCTCTTCAGTTTTGTCAGTGTTTGCTTCATATATTTTGCATTTCTGTTTGTATGTATATGTTTACAGTCACTATATCTTCTTAGTGAGTTGATGCTTTTATCAATATATAATGACCTTCTTTGTTCCTTGTAACATTATTTATTTAAAGTCTATTTTGTCTGTTGTTAGCATACACACCTCAACTTCTTTTGGTTACTCTTTGAGTGGAATATCTTTTCTCATCCTTTTTTTTTTCAACTTATGTGTGTCTTTGGATCTAAAATGAGTCTCTTATAGACAGCATAAGTTGGATCATATATTTTTTTTACTAGAAATATCTTGTTCTTTTAAATCAGCTTTCAATGGTGTAATAAAATAAATTTAAGTGGCACATTTTTAAAAAAACCCATTATGCCAGTTTCTGTCATTTAATTTCAGAGATTAATATATTTATGTTTAAAGTGATTACTGGTAAGAAAGGACTTCTGGTATTTTGCTGTTTGTTTTCTTCTCATATTTTATGTCATGTCTTTTTTGTTCCTCAGTTTTTCCTATACTGTTTTCCTTTGTTTGATTTTTTTTCCCCAGTGTACCATTTTGATTCTCTCATTCCCTTTTCTGTATATATTTTGGTTATCCTCAATGGTTACCATGGGGATTACAATTAACATCCTAACTTTATAACAATCTAGTTAGAATTCATACCAACTTAACTTCAATAATGTATAAAAAATCTGCTCCTGTCTGCATCTCCATCTCCCTCCTATTGTTTTTGTTACAAATTACATCTTTGTGTGCCAATGAATATAGAATTATAATTATTGTTTATGCATTTATCTTTTAAATCATATAGGAATCAAAAAGAGGAGTTATAAATCAATACATAATAATACTGGCTTTTATATATTTACCTTTGTGGTTACCTTTACTGGATTTATTTCTTTGTATGGCTTTGAGTTATTGTCTGATGTCCTTTTATTTCAGCCTAAAGCACTCCTTTTACCATTTTTTTGTAGGACAGGTCTATCAATAATGAACTCCCTTAGCTTTTGTTTCTCTGGGAAGTTCTTAATTTCCCCTTTGTTTTGAAAGGTAGTTTTGTTGGATATGAAATTCTTGGTTGAAATTTTTTTTCTTTTAGCACTTTAAATATGCCACCTGACTGCCTTTTGGCTTGCATGACTTTTGATGAGAAATGAGCTGTTAATCTTATTGAAGATCCCTATACATAATTAATTGCTTTTCTTGTGCTGCTTTCAAGATTCTCTCTTTGTTTTTGACAGTTTAATTATAATGTCTTGGTGTGGATCTCTTTGAATTTGACCTGCTTGGAGTTTGTTGTAATCCTTGAATGTGTAGATTCGTGTCTTTCATCAAATTTGGGTAGTTTTCAACAATTTTTCTAAATATTCTTTCTCTCTCTTCCTTTTGGGACTCCCATAATACATATGTTGGTGTCTTTAATGGTGTCCATGGTTCTCTTAGCTCTGTTTATTTTTCATTGTTTTTTTCTTTCTGCTACTCAGACAATAATTTTAATAGACCTATCTACAAGTTCACTAATTTTTTTCTTCTTTCAGCTTAAATCTGCTGTTGAACCCCTGCAGTAAGTTTTTCATATCAGCTACTGTACTTCTTAGCTCTAAGATTT
Source organism: Cynopterus sphinx (assembly GCA_030015415.1). Taxonomy (NCBI): domain Eukaryota; kingdom Metazoa; phylum Chordata; class Mammalia; order Chiroptera; family Pteropodidae; genus Cynopterus; species Cynopterus sphinx. Next base: position 47,424,610 of record CM057386.1, on the reverse strand, counting down.
TTATTTGGTTCTTTTTACAATTTATATCTCTTTGTTGATACTCTTTTTTGGAGGGGCATACAATATCATGTAAGTTTTAATTGTACAGCATAATAATTAGAGATCTGCACAACTACAAGGTGATCACACAATAAATCCAGTACCCCTTACCCTCTTACATATTTATTTCAATACTATTGACCACATCCTTTATGCTATATTTTATATCTCCATATCTGTTTTGTAAATATCCACTTGTACTTCTTAATTCCTTTGCCCTTTTTCACCAACCCCTCCCCCATCCCCCTCTTACTTATCTGGTAGCCCCAAAATATTCTCTATTCTATGGGTTTGTTTTAATTTTTGTTGTTGTTATTTATTTTGTTTTTTAGAGTCCACATGAAATCATGTAGCATTTGTCTTTCTCTATCTGACTTATTCCATTCAACACAATATTCTCTAGGTCCATCAGGGCAATATCTTTTTCCTTCCCTTACTTTTAGTCTGTGTATATCTTTTAATCTGAAGTGAGTCTCATGTAGGCAGCATATGTAAAGGTCTTGTTTTCTTTCCATTCAGCCACCCTATCTTTTGATTGGAGCATTTAATTCTTTTTCGTTTGAGGTACTTGTTGATAAATATGTAATATTGCCATTCTTTAGTCATGTTTTTGATACATGTTTTTTTTCTTTTTAAATAAGTCCCTACAATATTTCCTGTAATACTGGGTTGGTGGTGATGAACTCCTTTAGCTTTAATTGTCTTGGAAGCTCTTTAACTTTCCTTTCTAAATGATAGCTTTGCTGGATAAAATATTCTTGGTTGTAGATTCTGAGTTGTCATCACTTTGAATATTTTGTGCCAAACCCTTCTGTCCTGAAAATTTCTTTTGAGAAATCAACTGCTAGTCTTATGGTGCTCCCTTGTAGGTAACTAACTGGTTTTCTCTTACTGCTTTTAAGATTCTCTTTGTATTTAACACTTGACATTTTAATTGTGATGTCTCTTGGTGTGGGCCTCTTTGGATTGACCTTTTTTGGGACTCCCTGAGCTTCCTATGTCTATTTCCCTCACCAGGTTAGGGAAGTTTTTCATAATTAGTTCTTAAAATAGGTTTTCAACTTCTCTCTTGTTCTTCTGGTACACATATTATGTGAATGTTGTTATATTTGATGTTGTACCATAGGCTCCTTAAATTATCTGCATTATGTTTTTTTCTTGTTGTTCTCATTGGGTGCCCTCCACTACCCCATTCTCTATATTGGTGATCTCAGATATTGTATTCTTCATTTCCGACTGGCTTCCTTTTATAATTTCCATTTCCGTTTTTATGTTTTTTATCTCTTTGTTAAAATTCTCACTGAGTTCATCTACTCTTCCCCTAAGTTCATCAAGCATCCTTATAATCAGCATTTTGAATTCTGCATATGGTAGATTGCTTGACTTTATTTTTCTTGGAGCTCTGTTCTTTTCTTTTATAGGAGGTAATTTATGCCTTGGTAACTGAGGAACTGAGGAACTGAGGCAGAGTTAGATCCAAGAGATCAGAGATGTCAAAGGGATTCCCTTCCCCATTCCCTCAGCTCTGCTTGGCTTCATTTTCTCTCCACTCAGAGGCAAGCTAACTCCTGCAGTCTCAAGTTACCATGATCCCTGTAGGCTTCACTCTAGAAAATTAGAGTTTATCTTTCCTTGTAACACCAAAAAGTCTCAGGGAAGATGTTGATTAGTGTGACTTGGGCCACATTTCTATCCCTGAACAATTACTTTGGCTAGATAGATGAAGTACTCAGACCAGGATCTGGTCATCAGCTCATCATGGGAAGGCAGAGTCTACCCTACTGAACAATCTAGACTAAGTTGAATTAACATGGAATGGGAGAAAGATGAGGTTCTCCAAAAGATATAAAATGTCCCCTATAGAGTTGCAGAGATTCATTGCCTTCTTTGTAGCCTTTTCTTTGTGATTGCTTACCAAGAGACAGGTGCTCAAGTTCTTGTCATCTATAAAATACTGATAATTGCTGCCTTTATTTGGTGGTGGTCGGGGGATAGTAAGAGATTAGAAATAAAGATCTTTTAGCTCTGCCTGTTCCAAAATCTTGGGAGAAGAAGAGAAAAACTGCAATCATTTTGGAGTTGGCAAGAGGCTGGAAATTGACGCCTGCTTTTGTGAACTTGAGCTTCACAGAGGAACTGAAAGTCTCCTCTGTAGAAGGGTAAGTATTTGCATTTGCCTTAATTCATAAGATTAAACTGTTTTAGTTTTGTTAGCATAGTCTTATGATCTGGAAGGACTATTTTTGTATATTATTTTTAAAAATTACCCCTCAGACCCTAGTAAGAAGATGAGGAAGTTGCTGGTAGTTTACACTAAGGAGCATTGTCACTATTTATAAGTAAGCTAACCACCAGGTCTCACTCCTCTTTTTCTTCTCAGTTTCCAGCATATGGACACATTTTGTTTTATGCTGCAAATTATTTAGAGGCAGTAATTTCTATATACTTTCAGATGAACTATTACATTTCCAAGTGATAATTTAGAAGGTAAATACATCTTTACATGGAAAACCATCCTTTAAAGCTGTTGTAAATTTCCTCATGAGCATAAGTTGTAGGCAGCTATGGTGAAGGGTCAGGGCATCCTTTTCTACAGTCTTGACTCTGAGTCCCACTGATGCCACCAAGTCACAAAATGTAGCCCATTCAGTAGCCCCAACCAGAAGTAGCTATATAGAGAGTGCTCTCAACAGGTTCATCTGATGGCAAGTTTATGCTGGAAAACAAGGGGAAAAATCAGACAGACTCTTGCAAGAGTCATAATATGTGATTATACAGCAGCAATTCTCTACAGCTGGGAGGATTAGTGTGTTTAATAAAACATTTCTGTCTGTTTTTGTTTTGTGTGTATGTTTCTTTTTTTATATTTTGGTTTTTAAAGTAATATAAATTACAGAAAGTAAACTTTCTAGTTGGAAGGGACATTCAGAATGAGAAAGCAGGTGGATTATGGGTAATAAAGATAAAGAAACATGATAAAGAGATAAGTCTGGTTTTTCATTAACATACCAGAAGTGAGTGAAACCTTTCAAAAGAAATGTGTAGGAACAAAGTTTTTGATAATGTCTTAAAAGTCACAAGCATATGTCATGTACTTGAACAAGTATACAATGATATAAAATGAGTAGAGTTTATAACTGTCACCAAAACCAGCTGCAACACTCACCTGACACATAATAAGCAGCCAATTTGTTAGGTGCTTTACAGTTTACATAACACTTTCCCATATTCTCTCATTTGCCATTTATTTAATGATAGACATAATTGTGCTGCATACTAATTAAGCTTAATTAGTAAGTTCTTTGAATTACTGTAATTAGTAGGGCTGGTTTCCTGCCAAAGCAAATTTTAAGTTCTCTCTTTACTTTATTAGTTACCTAGTATTTATCATCAGGATTGATTGAAATCATATGCCATTTTGCATCATACATGCAAATTCTCATGTATATTAAGAAACAAGCCCCTGAGTCATACTCCTAGGCAACTGAGTTTCCCTCTTTCCAGGGCTTTTGTTGTAACAGAACTCTCAACCCCTACCAGCCCCTTCCTAATCCCACATCTATTAAACTAGCCCTCATCTACTCACACTTGAGGGAAACTTGTATATAATATTTAACATTCATTAACCAACAAGTATTTATTGACCACTGTATACCAGAGATTTAAAAAGGCACTGGAAGCCTACATAGTGGTTGGAAAAGCAGTCCTGATCTCTGTCCTCATGGAGCATACAGACTAATGGAGTTCATAGAGTTTAGGTGGAGGTGGGGGAGGTAGGCAGGAAGTTCACAATCCTATATTACTCTCCCACTAAGCTACAAACCTAGCCTTAATTATGGGTCTTCATTTGCCTTTTTTTTTTTTTTTTTTTTTTCTGGTGGTGGTCTGGGGTAGTAAAAGATTAGAAATAAAGATCTTAAGATCTTGTTTCAGCACTCAGGCAGGGAAAACCAACTGTCATAGATTGTACCTCCTCTGCCCAACAGCACACACAGGTTACTAAAGAGGGGAGTGCCTGGAGCCAACAGCCTCTTATTGAGTAGGTGAGGGAGAGCTGAGGTTAGGCAGGAATTAGTGAGGTGAAGATATTGGGAAGCAAGTTCCCAGAAAGAGACAACATTTACAAAAGCCCTGAGGCAGGAAAGACCTTGGCTCCTACAGTGTGGTTGGAGGGATTGATAGAACAGGGGAAATGGCTAGAAGACTGGAAAGGTGGAGCGTCCTGGAGCCAAGTTAAAAAACTTTGTCTTGAGGGCACTGAGAAGCTAAGGAAAAAAATTTAATGACATTTCTCTGCTTGCATCTCAACCTATTATTTACCTGGAATAGACCTTCTTAAGGTACAGACGTGCTGTGCAGACAAGTGTAGTATCTTTTCAGACTGAAACACATGGGAAACAGACTGGAAACAGTATGAGCTCTAGAATCAGAGTACTTGGGCCTATATGATGCTAAACAAATCTCTTAACCTCTCCAAGCCACTTTCCTTTTCTGTACAATTGGTAATATAACACTTAAACCCCTCATCAGGTTGTTGTAGGGTCAGAAATAACAAGTATAGTGCCTATGACTGGCACTCCGTAGGTGGCAGTTGTCACTATTTTAGCAATACTTTCTTGCTAGTACAGGTTTCAAACTCTTTGGGAGTGGAATCACAGAATAATATATTGTCAAATTGTGATAAAACCTTAAAGATCTGGCTGTCTCTATATGATACTTGCATCCTTTCCTCAACACCGGCGATAAGTTGGTTTGTTGTTCAATGTTACTTATGACATCCAAAGACAGGAAGCTTAGTGCTGTCTGAAGCAGCCACTCCATGCTTGGGCTCTTTACAAAGTTCTTTTCTTGCACTGAATCCAAATCTGCTTTCCTGTATCTATCAACAGAGACTCCTCTAGCCAGAAGTCTCAGTAGCGCCCCTAATGCCTCTTCCATGTAATAGCCCTCCAGGTGCTTGAAGTATTTACATCTACCACCACTCACCTAGAGTTGAAAAGCTTTTTTTCTTGCTTAACAACAGCAATAAAGGGGTCAATTCATCAAGGAAACACAACAGTCCTAAAACATACAAGTACCTAACAATGGAGCCTAAAAACATGAGGTGAGAAGCATTAGTGGGAGATTTTAATAGCAATAACAATAACAATATCATTTACTGAGTGCCTGCACTATACTTGCTGCTATAGATGCACAGAGAAGTCAATCAATCGTGTCAATTGAAGGAAGTCAGACAAATAAGTGTAATATAACATTAAGATAATGTGACAAAGTTCTGTGCAAGAAAAAGCGGGGGTGGAGAGGACACCAAGGGAGCAGTCATCTTAATGAAAGAGACCGGTCTCTTCTGAGCAGTGACACAAACTACCCCTTACAGTTGAGTAGGTAATACAGTATTCCCCGCCCCCCCATCCATAGTTTCTCATTCCACGATTTCAGTTACCTGCAGTCAACCATGTCAGTCTGAAATACAAAATAGAAGATTCCAGAAATCAAATTTTAAATTGTGTAGTGATCTGAGTAGTGTAATGAAATTTCACACAGTCTTTTGTGAGCAAGGACGGCGACTACCGAAGTAACAACCTTGAATGCATTTGTGCCTTTCTACAATGCCAGGTTTATCGAGTGGAACCTTCATAGATAAATCAATCAGGTTAACACACAACACAAAGAGTGGGGAAATACAGAGTCTTAATGCAACAAAGTTCTTAGCATCTCCAAAGCAAACTGTTGACTGATGGTTTGGAGAACTGTGCATCAGTCCCAAGCCAGTGGCTATGACAATACAGAAGTTCAGGTTTTGGCTTTTAGCACACCCATCTATTATGCTATCAGGTTAGACTTGAGCATGGTCTGACTAAGGTATTCAGTTTATATGGACCTTACAAGGTGTGAGATCTTTATGCTAATCAGCTCCTGCAGATGGGGACTTGTCCAGGACAGTCTTGGCTCATGTTTCTATAGTTTTGGGGAGTCTAGTTACACCCTAAAGGCATTTCCATTATGTACAAGTTGATGTTATTGTCCTGGCTCCCATGGAATTCATTTTGTAAAGTCAAAAATGTCCTCATTTCTTTATGCTCTATACACAGTCTCACTCCGTCCCACCTGGGATGTAAATCATCTATTAAACCAGCATATCTACGTTGTATATGCCATCTGCCTGTTAGTCACTTAGTAGCCATCTTGGTTATCAGAGCAACTGTTGCTCTATCACAGTACTTGTATTCAAGAAATCTTTATTTTATAATTGTTCTATTTGGTTATTAGTTATTGTTAATTTTATGCTCTGTCTAATTTATAATTTAAGCTTTACCATAGATAATGTCTATATAAGAAAAAGGATAGTATATAAAGGGTTCAGTACTATTCAAGGTTTCAGGCATCCACTAGGGGTCTTGGAATGTGTATCCCCTGCAGATAAGGGGGGACTACTGTACCTACAACTGGATTTATCCATTGTGGTATTTGTTATCATTTTAAAGCCTTTAGTCACACAAAGTATTCGAAACAGCCACTGTCAGTAACTGCAAATGCATTCCTACAAGAAATGTTAATTTTTCATTAGTATTCTTTACAAAGCCTCTCTGAGTCAGAATAATGGAAACCAAGCAATTATAACAATATCAGAGTAGAATACTGTGATTTTCTATACCTGAAAATGAATGACAAATACCGGAAAGGAAGAACCTCAGCGCATCTTTCCTAAGCACTGAAATAGAAAAGATGGGGCATACCATATTTGTCATGGCCATACAATACAGGAAAGTCACAGAAGTTGGGGAGCAGTAAAACATTTGCCCACCCACTCTTTGCAAGTTGTGTAAAAGCAGCATACTACTCACACTCCAATGCCTGTTTCTTCTAGTGGGTCCCTTTACTGGATATTGGGGTAAAGATAACCTATCTAGGAGGCTGGGGCATGCACATAATGTGATCCAACACAGAAAGAGGGAGTCTTGGAAAAGGATTATCTGAAATGCCCTGGAAGTGCTTATAATAGATCCTTGGGCAGATGAAATTAACCCTTCTTAAAGAAGGCAGTATATCTAAAAATAAATACAATGATGAAGTCCTCCTAACTTCTTGAAGTGGGGACCTTCTCCATGAGAGTCAGAGGGAGCAAAGGCAGTGAACCTCTTGCGGCTTTCTTCAATATTTTTCAAGTTTCTTAAAGAAGCAGCACTTCAAGGAACAGTTATAAAACTAAAGATTTTGAAACATTCCCAAAACAAGAAAGAAATCACGAGAAAATATAGAGAAGTTTCTTTCACATTGTGCCATCCTTCTACCTTTAGAAATCAGCGAGAAGAATAAAGCAAGTGTTATAAGCAAAAAGTACTGATGAAGACAAATGAGGAAACAGGAGTGTAGAGTGGAAGTCCATAGACACCAGTCCCATCCCCATTGTCCAATTGATGGGACCAAAGTCCAGAGAGGGTTTTAGATTCCAGAGACACAATAGGATTCCTTTCATCCATCAGGGCACAGCACTGAAGCCCAATGATGACTTCATCCCACACATCCCTTCAGCCCTTTCTGAACTGACTTCACAAAATAGAGAAGCTTATTCCAGAAAAATCTTCATTTCACCACAATACTTCATCAAGGGATTGATTATCTACTCTGCGGGGGCATGGGCACAAGGCAATCAGCTCACTGTCCTACCCCTCATGTACTGGTCTACCTTTTTATTTTAAAGTAGTTTCCTTCAGATATTATCATCATCACTGAGACAGTATATCAAGATATTATTAAGACATATCATAAAGTCTACCCTTTTAAGATGCACAACTAATTGATTTTCAGTATATCACAAGATTGCACAACTATCACCACATTTCAGGTCATTTTCATCTCCCCATGAAGAGACCTCATACCTATCAGGAGATACTTCCAATTGCCCCTCTCCCAAACTCCTAACAACCACTAATCTACTTTCTGTCTTTATGAATTTCCCTATTCTAGACATTTCATGTAAATGGAATCATACAATATGCAGTGTTATATGTCGGTTTCTTTCACATAACAATGTTTTCATGGTTCATCCATGTTACAGCATGTAGCAGTACTTCATTTCTTTTAATGGCTGAACAATACTCTATTATGGTTATACCACATTTTGTTTATTAGTTGATAGACTTTGGATTGTTTCCACCTTTTAGGTATTGTGAATATTTGAATATTTTAGCTATGAACATTTGTGTACAAGTTTTTGTGTAGACAAATGCTTTCATTTTTCTTGGGTATATACCTAGGAGTGCAATTCCAGGTCATGTGGTAACTCTGTGTTTAACCTTTTGATGAATTGCTGGACTGTTTTTAAAGGGTTGACCTATTTCACATTCCCATCAACAATGTATGAAGGATCCAATTTTGCCATATTCTCACTAACACTTGTTATTACTCACTTTTTGATTATAGTTATTCTAGAAGGTATAAATGGTATCTCAATGTGGTTCTGATTTTCATTTTTCTAATGAGTAACGTTGAGCATCCTTTCCTGTGCTTGTTGGCCACTTGTATATCTTCTTCGGAAAAATGTCTGTTCAAATTTTTGCCCAGTTTTAAATATATATTTTGGGTTAGTAGACTTGTGTCAGATAGATGTTTGCAAATATTTTCTCCCATTTTGTGGGTTTAAATTTTTAAAGTGTCCTTTGAAGCAATGCTGAGCTATTTTTAACAAATATTAAACTAAATTAGGAATATGTAATTGGTGTCTGAATTATACTTTATAATTTAATGTGCATTATAATTTTACAAGCACTGTTTGCAGACCATTTTGACGCTTTCAAACTAAGAGTCTTGAGTTCTTTATGATAGCTATTGCTTTTATAGCATTTATATGCCAAGTGCTGTCTAGGCCCTCTGCATGTATTAACATATCTAATTCTCACAACAATCCTAGACATAGAGACTTACCATCATACACATTGTACAGATTTAAAAATGACAACAGCAACAACAACAACAACAACAAAAACCAGGCAGAGGGAGGTGAAGTATAATTTGCCTGAAGTCAAAGAGTAAATAGCAGAGATGGTCTCCAGATTCCGTTTCCCTTAACCACTTGCGAGACTGCCAAGGCAGCATTAAAACATTTCAAAGAGTGTCTAATGCCTCGCTTTGGATTTGAAATGATAGTACTTTCATGGTATCTGCAATCTGGATCTTTTCCCCTCTCCCTACCAAACCAGAAACTGGTGCCGCCCTTCCAGGTATCTTCACCGAGCACTCCCTCCTAGTCTGGCTTCGGTACTCTCTCGTCTCTCCACCTTGGGAGGCTTTAGTTTTTCGAACTTATTGTGAAGTCGCCTGCGTCCCCCAGGTGGAGCAGTGCTAAATTTCTCGCGGCCCAGTGGGCGTTGAGAAGCGGTGGATTCAGCCCAATGATGCTCAAAGCTGAGCCATGGGTGGAGCCAGTGAAGGGGGCGGGAAAGGAGTCCCCGCGGCGGTGCCTGCTGTGTGCGGCTCCCACTGCCCCGAGCGGAGCCATGAGTTGGACCTGCCCGCGTTGCCAGCAACCGGTTTTCTTCGGTGAGGCCCGGGCTGAGGAGGGAGAGATGATAGGACTGGTGTGAGCTGTTGGGTTCCCTGAGGACGCAAGGAGCTGCCGACGGTGTGGTCCCAGACCGCCTTTCCACCTGTGGGGGGCATGACTCTCCCGCGGGATGGAGCTAGCATTCTGGATGGAGACACTGGCCAACGTGTCCAGGAAGCAGGGCGGGTCTGGGGGGTGGGGGCGAGGGGAAGGAGGGAGCCTGCTGCTTGGCTTCGCTCCCCACAGCCCTGTTCCCCCTTGTTCCCCACAGCGGAGAAAGTGAGCTCCCTGGGCAAGAACTGGCACCGCTTCTGCCTGAAATGTGAGCACTGCCACAGTGTCCTGTCTCCAGGAGGGCATGCAGAGGTGAGACCCAGCCAGGGCACACAGTCCTGCATCTGTCACTGTTCCCCAGGTACCAGCCTAATTTCAGCCCTGTAGGCCCACCAAAGGTGAACTCAGTAGCCAACTCCCAAGACCACCTACCTACCTAGTGGTCCCCTCACCTCACCAGCCAAGACTTGGGGAGCCTGAGTTTTGCCGGTGGACCTCATGCCTTTTGAGAGGGAAGAGTGGGCAGCAAGCAGCACTGCTTCCCAACCTGCTCTTGCCCTTTCTCCCTGACTGCAGTGGCAATTCTGGTATGCTGGTCCACCCCTGACCCCTCCCAGCTCCACCAGTCCAGGCTGGTGGACAGACACACCTGGCAGCCTGTTTGGGGGGAAGGCCTGTGGGGTATGGGAGAGGCCCCTATTGGCCCCAGCAACCCCTTTCCTCTACTTGTGCCTAGCACAATGGAAGGCCGTATTGCCACAAACCATGCTATGGGGCTCTCTTCGGACCCAGGGGTAAGTACCAGCCTGGAAGGGGACAGGGACATCAGAACTTTCTCTGGGACTTGGAGCTGGAGACTCAAGTCTGACCTCCTTTCTCTCTTCAGGGGTGAACATTGGTGGTGTGGGCTCCTACCTCTATAATTCTCCCACACGCACTCCTGCCAGCATCACTCCCTTCGGCCCCAGCAGCTTCAGCCCCCCCAGGCCCAGGACTGGTCTCCCCCAGGGCAAGAAAAGTAAGTGAGGCTGGGTCAGCTACCCCTCCTTCTGACCCTTCCCCAGGCTGGAACAGAGGAAGTCTCCCTCACAGTCCTCTGCCTCACATCCCTACAACTTTGTTCATGGCAAAATCTTCCTTTATCCGTGATCCCTCATGTCAGCTGCTGAGTTCAGAGATAAATTGGGCAGATGGCACTACCACCCCCATTTTACAGATGAGGAAACTGAGGTCTGGAGAGGGCAAGTGACTTTGTGCAGTCACAGTTAGAAGCAAAGCTGACGTGGAACTCAGGCCTTTCCCAGGCCAAGGCCATGGAAACAATGACTTATTAGTGAGCGATCATTGGGATAGGGCCAGCCCCTCCCATTCTTTCACTTTTCCTCTCTCCTTGTACCTTCCTCCCATCCCCTGCAGTGGGCAGTGACACCGTGCTCCCCAACACCTGACACCCTTGCCCTGGACAGCTCCTATATCAGCTCAGGTTTCCTGAGGATTGAGTTGCCGATAGGGTTGGGCTGGTGGGCACCTGAGCCCCTGGAAGAATGAGAAGGAAGCAGGTGGTCCCTCCTACAGATAGGGGTGGGCAGGAGGTGGGGTCAGAGGGGACTCAGCTCTTCCCTAGGAAGGCATACTCATGGCTACCTGGGTGGGAGGCTCTGGGATGAGCATGGCTTTTGGAAGAGGACAGTGCCATATGCAAGCTGGTGCTGGAGGGCCCTCCTTAGGCCTGGCCCTCACTTCATCCCTAGCCACGGCCTCTTTCCCTTAAAGGCCCTCCCCACATGAAGATGTTTACTGGGGAAACCTCACTGTGCCCTGGCTGTGACGAACCTGTCTATTTTGGTAAGTGACAAGGGAAAGTTTGGGGAGGGGCATGCAGGACAGGCATCAAAGGGCGGGAAGGTGGTGCAAGGCAGGTGGGTCTCCCTGCCCTGCCCCTAGGGCTACTACCTCTCTCCACCACTAGCTGAGAAGGTGATGTCTTTGGGCAGAAATTGGCACCGACCCTGTCTGAGGTGCCAGCGCTGCCGGAAGACCCTGACTGCTGGGAGTCACGCTGAGGTGAGCAGGGAAGGGAGGAGTGGTTATGTTGAGAGGAGAGAGGCTGGAGATGAGGGGGGGGGGGGAGAAGCCAAACTGAGAGGGCTCTGTTTCTCTCTGTGTCCCAGCATGACGGCGTCCCCTACTGCCACATCCCCTGCTACGGCTACCTGTTTGGCCCCAAAGGTGGGCAGCCCCACCCCAGACACTGGGCCTAAAGTATGGCATGTGGGTCTTTGGGGATGTGTGGACAACTTCCCATGTAGTCAGACACCCCAGACCCCTCCCAATTCCCCCCAGCCCTCAGCCCAGTATCCCCCATCCCCAAGGCCTTTGGTGATTGGGCTTTCTCCCTCAGGTGTGAACATTGGTGATGTGGGCTGCTACATTTATGATCCCATGGAGATAAAATCTAAATGAGATGCTCACAGGAGAAGTCACCCTAAGTCAAGCCCCTCACCACCCCCTCCATGGTCCAATGGGAGCTATAGAATGGACGTGGGGGAAGGTGAGATTCTGGCAGCCTGGGCCTTGGCTCCAGGGTAGACCAGAAAGTATAGGCTTTCTCTATACTTTTTGATCTCTATACTATTTGATCAGGAGATTTGGGCCAATCCTATTTTGAAGGGTAGACTTCCCAATCCCTTTCCAATCCCTTGGTCTTCCCAATCCCTTTCTCCAGCAAATTCTGGAACTTCAAAGTATTCATAAAACTGTGTTTATTCTGGCTTCTCCAATAAAAAGCTGGCTCCCATGCCTTCAACTCTTCTTTGGGCATGAGACCTAGACAGTGGGTTGGAGGGTGGGGAGTGTGGAGGCAGGGAATGCATTACCCTGTAAAGTGCCAGGGAGGTAGCAAGGCCAGGCAGAGGAACAAAGCTCCGTTCTCCTGGTCCTCTGGCCCTGGCATTGGACAGCCCCCAGCACCACACACTGGACAACATGCCTACCAGCACTGTTACTACCAGAAGTCATCATAGGACAGTCCCTTCTTTAGCATCATCTCTAGAAGAAGCACCTTATTCAGCATCTTATTGAACATGACAACAGATAGATCCTGTCGTGAGGTCTGTTAAGAGCCTTCGTTATTCGTGTGAGAGAGGAACAGACTGAGACCCAAAGAGGGAAAGTCACATGCCCAAGGTGACATAGCAAATCAGTAGCAAAGCTTGGATCAGAAGCCAGGGCCAGACTCAGTGGCTTCCCATCAAAGGCTCATCCATACTACTGCCCCAACCCAAGGGGCACCTTTATTTACAAAATCACCCACCAGCCATGAGAGGGTGCCAGAATTCTCCAGCAACCCACTGCATTCTGGGAAGATGCCCTGTTGCTGGAGGCTAGATGAGTACAGAGAAGGGCATTAGTAGTGACCCCAGCCCTGGGCAGGGGCCTCAGTGCCCTTGACCCTGGTCACAAGGCTTGCCCCTCTGCTCTCCCAGCCCCTGATACAAAACTTCTGTGGAGAGCCTGCCTCTGATATCATTCAGTCGTGGACCTGCTTCATGGGCATCTCTTCCTCCTGAAGGCTGGACGGGGCACTGGGGAGGAAGGAGTCATGAGTAGTGGTGGGGTTTAGCCCCCGAGCCTACCACCCCAGCCTGTCCCAATCAAGGTTGGCCTAGGGCTTCCCCAACTCCTGGTAAACAAATGTGTCCTCCCACAACTGACTGCCACACATGCTTGTATACATCCCTGATGTGCAGGCATACCTGAATGTGCACATAAGCCCCTCTTCCCAGACAATCTTGAGTACTTGCATAAACACACACATGGACTCACATATGCTTTTGTACACAGAGATCGCACATACATACCTCAGATCAGGTACCCATGCACTCACACGCATGCAACAGATACATACATGTGGACATGTCTTCCTCTTGGAATCCTACCTAAGGTATCAGGTACCTGAGTATCCATACCCACATGTGCACACACCTCTTCCTCTCCACGTCCTGGATGGTCTCTGGCAGCTGTGCTTGCCTTGTCTCTGGTAGTAGGAGGGCAGTGCAGGCAGCCAGCAGGCAAAATCCCCCGTAAGCGAGCTTGGGCAGTGGCAGCCATACTCCATCCAGCAAGGCTGCCAATGGGGCCAGAGAGCCCCCCAGCCGGCCCACCAGTGCAGTCATCCCCATCCCTGTCTGTCTGTTCAGAAAAAGGATGAGGGAGGGGGTTGGTGCCCACACCTATTTGGGGTTCTGCCTCTCAGGCTTCCCCTCTGCACTGTCAGGCCATGGTATCCCCTTTCCTCCCCTGACAGCTAAGAAAGCCGGGGCTTACCACCCACCCCCAGACTGGGGGCCCCCAAGCCAGCAGACACCAGAGAGTGGGGCACCCATTCTGACAGAGTACCAATCAGGTATCACTGAAGGAAAAGAAACATCACCAGAAAGGCGATAGGAAAAAATAGTGTGGAAAGAAGAGGGTCAGCAGCACATACAGACCCTGCCTGCCATGTTGTTAGAGGAGGTGGAAGGCTTTCTAACCAAACCCCGGCTTCCTAAACGTTTTCTCCCCACCTGCCAGTAGCTAGTTGGAAGGGCCCCAGGCCCTTTGTCCAGAGACCTTCCAAGAGCAGCTCTGCCTGGGCTGTGGAGAATGGGATAGGAGGGGCTGATGGGGCTTCTGGCCACTATTTTCTTTCAAAGGAGGAAAAAGAAGTTGTCCGACTTCACTCAGGGCCATTTTGTAAAGAAGTTAAAACGCCCCCGCCTTCTTCCAGACTCAGGCAAACAGCCTGATGAGCTGTATATTCCGGATGCGGTGCAAGGAATGGGCGAGAGGGACTGGGAAGCAGTGCGTGTATGTGGGGGTGTTGGTAAGAGATGTGACTAATAACCCCCCAGGTGGGTTGCCGGGACCCAGGCTCCCCTCACCTGAGCACGGTAGGGTACAATTCCGACGTAAACAGAATGGCAGTGGTGAAGGCAGCTTCAGAAAAACCTTTTCCTATTACTGCCAGGGCAGTGCTCCAGGATACCATCTCTGGGGGGAAAGGGTTCAAGTGGTGAGGTTCCCAGAATAGAAGGTGGAGCCTACAGAGAGGGCGAGACTTGAGTGGGGGCTTCAAGGGGAAAGCTGTGGTTCTCAGCCAAGAGGCAGGGCCGGGGGCGGGGCTCACCTGAGGACACCAGCAACCTGATGCCAAAGATGAGCCCGGCGCCCAGCAGCGTTCCTACTTGTGTGATGCGGCGTCCAGCTCGGCGCACCGACAGATAAGTCAGCATCTTGGAGGGCAGCTCCACGGCCCCGAACAGCAGCTGCGTCTGGTACACGTTCAGCCCCAACCCCGACACGTCCAGAGACAGGCCGTAATAGGAGAAGTTGACTGCAAACCTGAGAGGGTTGGCCATGCCACTCAGGGCTCTCCCTCCCACTGCCACTTTGTCCTCTCTCCTCAGGGTGCCTTGACCTTTTAAAGGGACAACCTCCCCCATCTTCAGAGCCAGCTGCCCATGACATTCCCTATCTCCATTGTCCTTCCAGAGTGTGCAGCACATGCCAGTGGCCAAAGCGCCTTTACCTAATCTTCACAGCAACTCTGTGAGGTAGGAACTAACAGCATTCGATTTTAAAGAAGGGACATTGAGGCTCAGAGTATTAGATGTTTCGTCTAAGGTCTCACAATAAGGAAATGACAGAGCCTGAATTTGAACCCCCCTCTCCCCCCCCCCGTGTCTCTGCTCCATCTTCTGACTTTATAGAGCCTCATCCCCCTGCACCTCCACTCCCCACCCTACACAGTTACAATTCATTTGTCCCACATGTATCCTCTCACACTGAGCACCACCCTGGAGTCAGCCCGTCCCTGCACCCACCCATCCCGACCCCGGCAACCCTGACCAGGCCCAGCACTGCCCTCTCCTCACCACACCACCATGCAGCACAGCGAGATGTGTCGGAGCCGTGGTGTCCGGAACAGATCTAGGCACGAAGGTCTTTGGACCGCTCGCTCCCCAGCGGTCACTTTGCTCAGGGCCTGGTAGGGGAGGAGGGGAGTTTGTGACACAGAGTTGACTGTATGGCCTTAGCAAGGCACATTGCTCTCTCTGTGTCTCTCTATTCCTCCCTTCTGCAGTAAGGGGGAGAGAAAGATACACACGGGAGTTGAGTAGGATAAACAGAGTCAAAGGGTTTGGCCCACCAGAACCAGGTAGGACATCCTGAGGGAATTCTCCACTTGGGCAGGGAAATTTTCCTGCACACACAGTAGGCACCAGGAAGGGAGTGTTTGACATGGGACACACACACACACACACACACACACACACACACACACACACACAGTCATTCTCACCTCCAGGCTCAGGCTGTCCTCACCCACAGGCCTCCCATTGATCCTGGCACAGCGGAGCAGGTACCTGCGGGCCTCCTCCACATGGCCCTGGGTCAAAAGCCAGCGTGCAGACTCAGGCACCCACCTGGGGAACAGCAGGAGGCTCTTCAGTCTACACCCTAAGCCAAGTCTACCTCCTGGGTACACCACAAGCTGTCAGCCTCCAAACTCTTGCTCACAGAGTCCCCTCAGCCTGGGACATCTTCTTCCTAAGCCCCCCTCACCTGACTCATCTTTTAAGACCCAATTTAAAAGCCACTTTTTCTAGGTCTAGGTCCTTCATAGCCTGGGAGTCTCTTCTCTACTCAACTGAATTGGTCTCACCCCCAAGACCCCAGGACCAGCCAACCACTTTCCCCACACATGACAGAAGGGTATAGGATGAAGGAGAGACAGACATACAGTCATACCCAGAGGGGTCATCCAAAGCCAGTTCATTGAGGTAAGCAATGAAATGCCTACCCTACCTGACTTTTAACCCTCCTGCTTAGATTTCCTAACCCCGTGCCGACACAGTCCTATCCCCACCCCTCCAGGGCACCAGCCTCAGTTTGTGCTTGGCTCTGTCTCTCATGTCACTCATGTGTCCATCTCCATCTGTCCCTCTAAACCTGCCTTTCTCAGTCCTGGTCTCTGTCACTACCATCTCTTACTGGTTCTGTTCCCATCTCTCCATCTCTCTTTATATTTTGTTTTCTGCATCTCATGTATTGATGTGTCTGTCTGTCTGTCTGTCTGTCTGTCTCTTTCTCTCTGTTTCTCTCTTCAAATCTCAGCATCTGATTCATCCTGTTTCTGGTTTCCTGTATCTCCCACTCCCCAGCTTCCCACAGGCCTCACCAGAGGCTGAGGATGCCTGGGACACAAGGCAGGGTGACAGCCAGCAGAAGCCATCGCCAGTCCCGTATCAGGTATCCAACCAGTGCCAGCAGCATCAAGCCCCCTGTCCAGAAGGTGCTACTCAGGACACCTGCCACGGTGCGGTGTTCCACGTCCAACCATTCCAGCTCTAGGGCCACAGCAGAGGCCAGAGACAGAAAGATAGTTAGCGAGAGACAGATGGGCTCAGTCTCACCCTTGACAACTGCCTCCCTCCAGCTCTCTAGGCCATGCCTGTCCTTTGCCTGCCTTACCCAGTGGCATCACAATGATGGTGAAGCCAGCTAGAGCTGTGCCGGTGAGAGTGCGTGTGATGACAAACATGATGTAGCTGACCGAGGTTGCAGATGCCAGGCCCATCACCAGGGCACTCACATAGGCCACCAGCAACAGACGGCGTCGTCCAAACCTGCACAGGAGTCATGCAGGGTCAGCTCCCTGAAAAAGGGAGGTCCCAAGACAGAAGTAGTCTTAAGCCTAGACCCCAGCTACTGGGAGAGGGTTCCCCACCCTACTTCCTTACTGGCCTCCCCATATCATCCCACCTGTCAGACATGTATCCGAAGGCCATGGCCCCCACCATCACACCAGCGAAGAAGAAGGTGGAAGTGGCTTTGTTCAGGCCTTTCTGCTCACACACCAGGTCCCACTGCAGGGACAGGCAAGGAAGGGCCTCCCATGGGCACAGGCCCCTCTCCATCTGGCACCAATCCCTCCTCCCCAGACCCTGGGGCCTTCTGAGGTCAACTTTGCCTTCCTGGTACCTCCATGTCAAATAACAAACCCCCGATTGTTCGCCTCAGCTAGCGGGGTAGGAGACTGCTCCTAGCCAATCCTGCAGCCTCAGCTTCCTCCCATGGAAGGCCTTGACCATGACAACAAGAGTCCTGTTCCTGTGCAGAAGGACTCTCTCCCAACCTGCACTCACCTCCAGATGAATTATGTAAATCCCAGACCTGGGGCCCAAACTATAAAGGAAGAGGAGGCCTCTGTTATTTCTCCACCTCTTACCATAGAAACACCCTTCTCAACTCTAACCACCTCCTAGAGCTGTCTTAGTCTTTCTCTGCCTTAAATTACCTCCCAATTATTAATAACAACAGCTCCTGTGTGTGGGCTCCTTACTACAAGCTCAGTGCTTTAAATTCGTAGACCCCAACTACAAATAGGAAAACTGAGATTCTAAGAGCTAAAGTAATGTGTCTACTGCCCACATAGTAATCACCCAAAGCAATAGCAAGCCCATCCCACTCACGTGTCCCCCAGCCTCTTGGCTCGGGTACCTCGGTTGCAATGGTGGAGGAGAACTCTGAGCGGTCGTACTCCCAGCCCTGAGGGCAGGGCACTGTGGTAGGCTCACCCTGCAGTTCCCCTGGACTCTGCCCCTCTCCCCTCAACGTAGTATTGGGGAGCGCCTGGGGGTGAGTAAAGCGCAGGCAGGAACTGAGCATGCCGTCAAGCTCCTTGGGAAGGTAGGCCTCCAGCCATGTGTCCTGGTGGCTGAAGTTGGCAGGGGTGCCAGGCAAGGCACAGCGGTGAGCAGGCACAGCAGCCATGAAGACAGGCAGGAGGAAGTGCATGGGCAGTATCATGCGGGGCAGGGCCAACAGGACCGTATTCCGCAGCTGGAAGGGTCCAAAGCCACCCACCTGGTCTAGCAGCTCCTCGAATCCCATGCTTCCCACCCACCAACCGTCCCCAGCTCAGGCTCCCTCTGTAGTACCCAGCACAGCTCAACCCACTCACTACTTGGACCCTTGGACTGTGGAGGCGTGAGCAGATAGACTGAAC
Source organism: Cynopterus sphinx (assembly GCA_030015415.1). Classification (NCBI taxonomy): domain Eukaryota; kingdom Metazoa; phylum Chordata; class Mammalia; order Chiroptera; family Pteropodidae; genus Cynopterus; species Cynopterus sphinx. The sequence goes on along the minus strand of CM057386.1, from coordinate 47,405,921 downwards.
TGTTGGGCGGAGAGCCTGCAGACAGAATCCAGCCCTCAGGGGCTGGCCCAGGACAGGGCCCTCCCTAGCCACTCAGGTCTCCTGTCTGTGTAGCCCAGTGCCTGTAGGTGAGGGGCTGCCACTCATTTAGAGGACACTGACCTCGTGACTCTGGGACTTACATATTGGCGCTCAGGGCCGAGTGAGGTGGCCTTGGGCGGCCATGATGGGATAGCTGGGTGTGTAGGAGAAAAGCCCATTGCCCCTTGATCAGCAGAACTCCAAGGGTCTCTAAGAAGAGGAGTCCCTAGTGGCATGATACCAGTTCACCCCAGATGCCCTTTGTCCTGTGAAGCCAGGTAAGCCTTGCCTGTTTGCAAACATAGCCTGGCCAGCAGCCCGAGATTCAAGATCAGGTGAAGGGTTCTTTCTGCTGAGCCATAAGGCCTCTTTGTACCCTTAGGTCCCTACCTGGAGTTTATGCCCTGGTCTGAGACATACCAGGAACCATGATGGGCAGCCTGGCCAATCTGAGAGTCCCAGACCCATCACCCTCCCACTTCTTCATTCAGGGGCTCTTCCCATATACACAGTCCCTCTTGCTTGCTCCCACCCCTATTCTCAGGAGCTTCCTAGGTCACCCCTGATCTAGGCAGGGTAGGGAAGGAGAGAGTTTGCTAAGGTCCTGACACATGGCATAGGTATCTGCAATGTCTAAGATTCAGGATGTGTCTGACTTACCCCACTCAGTTCTCACTCACGGCCTCTGCAGCAAAAGCACAGTTACAATCAGTAATGTCAGGTTCATTCAAACACTGGGTTGACAGAGCTAAGAGTTTGTCAAATTGTGTTCCAAAGGCTCTAGATATCTAAGTAACTAGGTTTCTAAGGGGCCCAAGCTTTTAAAAAACCTTGAAAACCACTAATTTAATCTAGCCTCCACTTTGAACAGATAAAGAAATGGAGATAGGTGGCTTGATGGCATCACACAGTGACTCAAAAACAGAACTGAAGGGAGACCAGGATTCCTGACTCAAACCCAGGCCTTTGGCCGAAGATGCTAAGCTGGGGATGTTCCAGTCTGCACTAGGCTGGGCTCCCTAATAAAGCTCTAGAAAAGGAGCTAAATCGGTGACATGGTGTGTGTTTGTGATAGTGCAAATAGACATGGGAGTGAGGGCAGTGATTTCAAGGTGGTGACAGGTGGTCATAATAGTAAGAGATATTTGTTGAGTCTCTGGTGCATTCTTCAGGTTACAAAGATGCCTCAGACAAAATCCCTGCCCTCAGTGTACTGTACAGCAGAAGGGTTAAAACAAATTACACAAACCTTCCTACCTCCAGTTTCTCCCCTTTCAACCCACTCTCCACAATAAACATTTTAAAACATAAATCTGACAGTGTAAGGTCTCTGTTTAAAACCCTTCACCAGCTCCGACTGCTAGAGGGTAAAAGTCCAGCTCCCTAGGTTGGCCCATATGACACCCCCAAGACTGGCTCCTCTCAACTCTGCCCCTGACCCCTCCCCTCTAGCTCTCGAAACACACCAGCCTGTTGATGCCTCACACTTTAGTGCAGTCCCTTGGGCTCACTGGCCTCCCCCTAATTCAATTGGTGGATACTCAAGCCAACCTGGAGACCAGCTCAAGGGTGAAACAACTCCTGTCCCTCTCGCTCTCACCTACATGTAATCTCCATGTCATTGGTTCCTCCTTCATCTGATACTATATAATCATATTATTTATCTAAAAATATAAAATTTCATAATTCTTTGTGGCGCCTGAGAGGTAAGCTTTGCAGCCATCTCTTCTCCATGATCCTTCCAGTGGCTCCATCAGGGACTACTCAGCCAGAGAGAATAGCCAATGAGGCTGTGGTGCCTTTGTTCTCACAACAGGAATTAATTTCCTGCCTTAACATGTGAAATAGCTGATAGTCATATAGTGGTCATTTCTCACTCTTCACACTGGCTTCTAAGAAACCCAGATCTAAAAAGACCGCCCCTTTCTACAGAGAATAATTTAGCATTAACTGTACCCCTGGCTTCTTATTCTATGCCTTCAATCCATATAGCAGCTCTCCTCTCTGATGTCATTCAAAAGTGGTATTGACAATGACCATGATGTGTAGAGGCAGATGGTGGAGCTGGACAGGCAAGAGTCTAACAAGAGGGCAAATCAGCTCTGAATCACCAGTTAAGAACTCGTTTTGATTAATTTTAACTATCCTCCTCCAACCTGGAAATTTAAACCTGAGCTCAGAGGTCAGGGGAGGAGACTTTCGTTTATATCAGACTAGATGGGAAGGAGCCTTATCCACTGGAAAAAATAACAGCTCCTTAGTTGAAATTATGACTAGAACTGTTGGAGGATTTGGGGAAGAATAAGTTCCTAAGAGTTCCTAAGATAAACAATTTCCTTTATGGGACTGCTTGCAATAGAGGCTTCTTACACTTTAGGACTTCTTACTTTATCCCTCTTTGCACTGAGTGACCTCAGATGATCTCCTCATCTCAGATGGGGTTTTACTGACCATTAACCATTGCTATAACTCATGTAATTATTTTCTACATTGCCAATGGTGGTAACAATGGAATCAATTGTAGTGGTGAGTATGATGATAGAATGGCATAATAATGATGGAGGTGAGAATACTGATGGTAGGAATGGTGAAGGGGTGATTGGAGTAAGGACGAGGTGTATGAGGCTAGGAATAGTGGTAATAGTGATGTGGTTATGAGGGCAGGGGTGGTGGTGGTGATGGTAATGGTGATAGTAATGGTGGTGGTGGTAGTGGTGGTTATGCTAAAGATGTGTAAACTCCACGAGAGGAAGAATTTTGTTGATTATTCTGTTATCAGAGCCTAGTAGTGGTGATGGTGAATGTGGTGATGGAGCCTAGTTTGGGAGAAAGGTATTTGTGATTTGAATGATGCTGGTGCTGGTAATGGTAGGTAATAGAGTTAGAGGTGAGTAAGGGCAATAGAGGCAATGATTGTGCTAACATTGATGGTGGTAGTAATGAGTGATATTATACTGCTTTGGGTTTAATGGTTCATGGGATGAGGAGGAATGCAGAAGATGCCACCTGGAGCTGATGAAAATGAATTCGTATCATATTTCCCTCTGACCTATAGCCAGATTCCCACAACCATGCAGACTCTTGTCCTCCATTACCACACTGTGTGCAATGACCAGTCTCTCTTGCATATGCTGAGGACTTAGAAGGTCATTATCTTTCTAGGGGAGTGGGGAAGAGGTAAGCCAGGGGCTGAACAGGTCCTCACCTGTGGAGCCTCAGAAAATGAGTGTGCCTGACAGGCCTCAATCTCCTGGGGAGGTGGCGGGCAGGGGTTTTCTGCAACCCTCCCATCCTCCTTGGCATAGCCTACCCTGCCTTAGACTTGGTCCTGCCCCCTTCACCCCTCTCTCCACTCCCCAAATTACATCTGTGACCTCCTCACTGAACCACACCTCCACACCTTGCCATGCTGCTTCCTCTGCAAGAATGTCTTCTCTGTATCTGGCCAACACTTGTTTGTCCTTCAAAATTCAGTCTGAGAGTCATGTCCATCTGAAGGCCTTCCTTGAAGCTCCCTGTCTGGTCTGGGAGTGCCTGCCTGAGCCTCATGTATCAGCACAAATAGCATATGTAAAGCTAAAGTTAATTTATAACCGCCCCCATTAGAGCTCACTGTGTGTTGTCTGGATTCCCAGAGAGTGCCCCATGTCTGGCAGCCACTAGTAAGTATGAGGCTCAGCAATAGCCTAAAGAATTAGTTGAATGAATGAATGATTGAAGGAATGCTAAATAATGAATGAATTATCCATGGCATTCATTCATTCATTCATTCTCAATAATAGTAATAAAATAAATTAAAAATACAACAAGATAGCATTTTTCATCTATTTGATTATTCTGGGGATTTCCCCTAGAATTGGATTTGCAGCAGTAAGCAAAGATTGGAGCCAGGATGTTAACTTTGGCACTATTTGAAATAGTTAAACGTTGGGGAAAATCTAATGAAACATTAACATGTAGCTGGTTAAATAGATTAGGTAACATTCATGCCATGGACTACTATGTATCCAATTAAAAAGAACATAAGGAACCTCATATACTACTGGTGAGAATGTAACATGGTGTAATCACTGTAGAAAAGTTTGGAAATTCCTTCAAATATTAAATATAGAGTTACCATATGATCCAAACAAAATGAGGCCTATCTGTACAGCAGAATATTATTCAGCCATAAAGAAGAATGAAGTACTGATAAATACTACAAAATCTTGAAAATATGCTAAGTGAAAGAAGACAATCACAAAGAGCCACATGTTGTATGAGTTCAATTATATAAAATTTCCAAAACAGGAAAATCTATATAGAGACAGAAAGTAGAATATGGCTGGAGGGGTTGAGGGAAAATTGAAATGACTGCTAATGGGTATGGTGTTTCTTTTGGGGGTGATGGAAATGTTCTACAATTGATTGTCGTTATGGTCTTACAACTCTATGAATATACAAAAATTAAAAAGATTTGTATTTTAAGATATATTGAGCATAAAAATCATCTTTTAGAATAGTATAATATGCTCCTCTATAAGATATATAAATTATATAATCGTATTAATCAATGTTACCTCAATAAACTTAAATATATATATAAATGTGTATTATATGAGAGAGAGAGAGAGAGAGAGAGAGAGAGAGAGAGAGAGAGAGAGAGAGCGCATACTAACTCTATTATTATGAACATAAGAAAGAAGGTCTGAAATGGTACACACTAAGCTACACATAGGGATTACCTCTAGATCATCAGATCCATGAATGGGGGGCTTTCATGTTTTATTTTGAATGCTTTTAGCATTTGCTTTCTTACTGGAAATATGACCTGCTTTTGAAATTTTTAAACAAGAAAGAAGATGAAAGCATGTGGGGGGCCCCACTGAAGTCTGGTGAATTAGGCCCTAGCACCCCCTGGCATCTGTGTCAGAGAAAAAAGGGTCCCAGGAGGCCACAGAGGGGACCAGGAGTTGGTTACACAGGTTCTGGGATGTCAGAGCTGCATCTGAATGATTTTCTCAGAGAGAGAGAGAGCAGGACTTTAGAGCCTGGGCTCTTTCACCTCTGAGCCCAGGCAGAACCAACAGCCTGTTCTAGAACAGAAATTCTTTATGTATTGCCTGGATGAAAGATTCACATCTAGTGAACCTAGGGTCCAAAATGCAAAAGGTACAGCCAGTATACTACACTAGAGCCTCCCTTTCCCAGCTCTCCTCACCCAAGCAAAGGAAGACCTCTAACACATCAAAATAGGTGTACATTATACACATCGTTCTTTGACTTAGTCTTAGTCTTGGAGACTAGTCCACAAATGTCTACAAAGAGCCACCTCCTTCACTGTAGAGCTTCACAGTACCTCGCGAGAGGATCCCCATTATATGTGGGATCCTATACAGGTGGCCATGCTCTATTAATCACCCCCAACTAACAGACATTTAGGTTAGGTATGAACTTTTGCTTTTACAGGTCTATAATCTCTTATTCAAACCATTGGGATCAGATTTCTCTTAGAATTCAGATTACACACACACACACATATATATTTAGAAAGGCAATTCAGTGCGTACTATGTACATTATGAGATACCGTAATAGGACCTAAGGCAGCACCCCATAATCGAACACATTAATTTTTCCACTGTAAACATGAATGATAAGTGGAATTAATAAAGACTATAAATGGTCTTGTCAGGTTTTGATACCAAATGAATTTGTGCCAATCTAATGGAAAAACTCCCAGTTTTCAGAAATTTGGGGGCTTCAGAATTGCAGATGAGGCTTTGTGGAACTATACAAAGAATGCTGCAATGAATAATTTTAGACGCATGATTTTGTGATTTACAAGTATATACATAGGACACATTTCTAGAAGTAGAGCTGCTGGGTCCCGGGCTCTGTGCGTTTTGATTGTATAGATTTTGCTAGAAAGATGACCATTGTCCTTCCTTGCCTGTGAGCCACCATACTTTGTGGTTTTCCAAACACTTTAACTTTTGTCTGTTAACTTCTGGGCAATGAAAATTCTTCCCACCCTCTCTTCACAAAGCTAGACTTAGAGTCTCTGGCCCTTGGGAAAAGCAGCCAAGGGAGCTGAGAGAGTTCAAGCTTTGCCATCAGAGACAGCAGAGCAGCCCCCTTCAACTGGTGTGGCCAGAGCAAATTACCCACGTCCTTCTCCTTTGTAAAAACAATCTGCCTCCATGACAGATCCTCTCCACTTGCCCTTCAACCTGAGCTCTACTCTCCAGCCTACCCTGAGCCCCAGGGCCTGGTCTCTGCCCTCTCCCTCAAAGGAAGAAGAGTCCAGGCCAACAGAAAGAAAGATCCACAGGCTTTTTAATGGTGTGATGGCTACTTCCCTTCTGAGACCCGATCTAATCATGACAGCGGCTTCCAGGGTGTTGGGGTGAGGGTAGACTGGTGCAGGGTGGGCAGAGGCCATGCAGTGACTGGGACAGGGTCGGGGAGGGTATTACATTCTGTTTGGCATGTAAACATTCTTCAGTGGCTTCCCGAGGGAGAGGGAGGGCGATTCCCTGCCTCCTGGCCCTGCCCACCAGGGCTGATCCCCAGAGCTGAGAAGACTGAGCAAGCCAGGCCCCTCTGAGGAGCTGGGTAGAGGGGTGTCCATGTGTCTGGGGCACAGCTCCTCTCCTGCATCCTCTTGGTGCACAGTGCAGCTGGGGAGTGAAGGCGTGTTCTGGAGTGAGCAGCCCTGCATCTGAGCCAGTGACATAGGCCATGGATGTGGGGAAGTGCTGGAGGGGTGTAGTGGTGGTAGTGGTGTGACACTTTTATAGAGAAGGGGCTCAGGACCCAAAAGGCTTGATGGAGAGGATGGATGCTCAAGGGGGAAGAGGCTGCATCTAGGGGTAGGAGCACTGGAAGGTGTGGTTTCCTTAGCCATGGATCCTTCTGGGGAGAGGAGCTGAGCCAGTCCCCTAGCCCCCTCCCATACTTGCCCCTGTCCCTCCTTCCCCAACCTTGGTGACACTCAATGATGCAGAGGCCTGAGGTCAGCTGGGAGCCCTAGGGAGGTCTTGTTTCCCAAGGGCAGACTGGGTTTTGTATTTCCGCCCAGCTCTGGTGCTGGGTGAAGCTGCAGTAGGATGGGCCTGGGCCGTCTCAGGCCGCCCCCTTTTCCTCCCAACACCAAACCAGGGTGTTGTTGGTCCTGGGGCAGGGGTGAGGCTAGGGGCCCTACATTCACAGTTCGGTTGGTGGCAAGGAGAAGGCCCAGGACCTGGGCACCAGTGGTCGTGCCCTGGTCCCCACCTAGAAGGAGCTGATTGTCATTCGGAGAAGCTCTAGGTGGGAAGGAGTGGCCCCTCCTCCACCCCCTCTGCTGGACCCAGAGGGTAGTAGAGGCCTTGGAAGGGTCTCAGGTTGACAAAGAGGGCTCTGTCTGGAGAGGTTTCCTGAGTGTTCTGGGAGCTTCTGTGTCAGTATGGGGTGGACTTTGAAAGCTGTCCACCCTGGAGTCCTCCCCTAGGTTGGTCTGCAGAGAAGCCACTACCTTGGCATGGAAGCAGCTGCCCAAGCCTGCTGACTCTCCATGAGGGGCTTCAGCTGGCACCACCATGGTGCTCCTGGGGCCAGTTCCCTCGTGAGTATCCTTCTAAGTGATGCTGCCACCCCACTGAGACATGTTTGGGCCTTTCTTCCTCTTCCCATGGCTGCCTTGCTTTGCTCTCTATAACCCAGGGAAGAACAGAAGGACTAGGCCAGGGGACAGAGGTTGTGGGTGCTGAGGATGGAGGAGGACTACAGGGGACCTGTTGCAGATAGGTAGGGTTGGCTGTCCCTTCTGCCGCCAGTGTACTGCTTGGCCTAGACGTAGACGGTTGAGGTTCATGGAGCTGGAATGAGCTGTGAAGGAGCCCGACCCAGAACGAGGCCCCATATCCATTCATGGAGCAGCATGGTTCTTGACCTCTGCAGGGATGGCTCAGCTGAATGGACTGGGGTTAGGCCAAGAGGGGACAAGCTGAAGGGTGAGCTGGGGTAGTGGAGGCCTTGGGCTAGACCCATCACACAAGCATACAATCTGGAAGTTAGAAGGGCCTTTCTGCCTTGAGTCCAGGGGCCAGCTGTCTGCCTGCCTATCTCTGTTCTCTCTGCCCAATGGGAGAGATGATGATCTGATCCAGCCCACTCCCCACAGCCAGGAGGACAGGAAGGGTGACCTGGCCAGAACTAAGTCCCTGAATCTCCAAAAGACCAGGGAGAGAACATGATAACCAGCTATTCTCTACCTCCACTGAACCCAGAAGAAAGGGAGTTGGCTGAAACTCAGTAGGCAGGATCGAGGTTAGATGGCAATAAGGAATTCCTGATGGTGAGGGGTCCTGAGCTCTGATCAGGGGGCCAAGGGACTGGTGAAAACTTTTTTTAAGCACCCCCCACCAACTTTCCACTGAGAAACACTTGCCCACAAAGGCAGCCCACACACGCTGCATGGTTTCCACTGAGACCCCCGCCCAGATTTAGGGGGAGAGATGTCCTTGCGCCTTAGAGGTACAAGGGATCCCCCGCAATCGCTTGCCCGCTGCCTCCCACAGGAGTGTCTGTCCAGTCTGGAGCGACTTTGGGGCAAGACAGACCTGCTCCCTCACACCTGAGTAGACCAGTAGCCCCCTAGGTCCCACCTCCCCACCCCCAGTCTGGCCAGTGCGAAGAAGAGACTGTGGGGCTGGCCCCCAAGGAGAGGCTGGAGCCTCCACTTCAGAATCTGAGGTTGCCTTTCTGAAAAGGTGGGGGGCTTTGGCTGGAAGAGGGTAGGAAAGAGGAAAAGGCACCCCTTAGGGGGGCGGAGGGGCCATGGAGAGCGGCAGAGCCCTGGCGGATGCGCGGGAGGCCCCCATTAGCTGCGTCCTCCGTGAAGAGTGGCCGAGACTGCCGGGGTGGAGGTTGACCCGCTCCATATGAGAGGTGGCAGGGGGTAGGATGTGACCGGGCAGGGGGGAGTTAGGCGAGGCGGTCGTGGCCCCGCCGCGCAGCACCCACCGCCGGTCGGGTCGCCGGGCGGGCGGGCGGGCGGGCGCGGCGGGCGCCGGCGCCGCCGTCGCGGATGCAGGAGGGAAGCTGGGGCCGCGGGCGGCGCGCGTCGAGCGCGTAAGGCTGTGCTGGGAGCTGCTCCAGAGTGGCCGGTGCGGGGGCGGGGGTGGGGGCTGGGGGGGGCCGCGGAGAGCCGCGCGCATCATTATCTGGCCCCGGCCCGGCCCTCCGCGACACCCGCCCGGCCTTTGGTTGCTGCGCGCTGAGTCTGGAGTTTCCCTCTGGGTCCTTTCTTGGGCCCCCCCGGGGAGGGGGTGCTGTCAGGCTGGGCCCGGGCCTGCGGGGCGCCCCGGGGTGAGGGAGCTCCGGACCGGGCCTGGTGCGAAGGAGAAGGGCTCTCCTTGCGGGACAGGGACTGGCTCCGGGGGGACGCGCCGGGATGGCGCGCGGCAGAAGCAGGGAGGCCCGGGCTGTGCAGAGCTGGAGACCTCGTGCTGGCTTGGGCCCGCCCGGGGCCCGGGCCGCGGCCGGGGGGCTGTTTGGGGCGGAGGTCAGCAGCGGTGACCGACCCTGAGGGCTTCTGCAGCTGGAGCCTGTGGGGGGAGCAGGGGGCGGAAGGCAAGAGAAGACAGGGCAAAGAAACAAAAAAGACATTTTCAGAACATCCCTAGAGTCTTGCCTCCTCAGATCTGTTTGGGACTGGGGAGACCATGGCACGGATGGATAAACTGAGGCCTGCTGCTCCCTCCCAGGGCAGAACCTCTAGGGGCCACACACTCTCAAGCTTATATCAGAAGAGCTTGCTACAAAGCTTTCTTTGATGTCCCTATTTCATCTTTCAAATTCTCGTGGCTTTTACTTTCTGCTCTATAATACGCCCATGTTTATTATAATGTTTTCTCCCAACTATTCTGGGCTTTATCCTTTGGCTTCAAATGCCTGATGGCACACTAGAGGCTGTGTGTGGGCTCCACTGGCCGTCAACCTTTCCCAAACCCGGCCTCCCTGGCAACCCTCCAGATATGTTCACTGTAGCCACTCCCTTGAGCCCAGGGACAGGGCTGGGACCTGAGTCAAGGGAGTGGACAGAAGGCGTAGCTGAGGGTCCTCCCTGACTCTTCAATAACCTCCGATCTTGGCTATGGGGAAGTCCCTGCTGGGAGAGGCCTTCTGTGGTCATGCTCTGCCCACCCTGGGTCTGGCAGTGGTTTCTCACCTGCTGGTGTTGGCTGTGTCAGATGCTGGGGTCACACCATGGGGTCTGCCAGGGGGCTGCTGGGCAGGGGCAGGCATGGGCATGCGGATGCTGACGGGGCGGGGAATCCGGCTCCGGGTGGCAGCTGCCCTTCCAATCTTCCTGGGCACTGAAGGCTCAGAGGCAGGTGTGTCCTCCTCGGAGCCCGTGCCTGAGAGTGTCTCAGAGGCGCGACGCTGCTCCTCACTGGAGGAGGACGATGCCCCAGAGGCCAACCGCAATAGCAGGCGGCCCTGCCTCTTCTCCATCACCAGCCGTGCCAGATCCTGCTGTGGTCTCGCTCTCTTGCCCCACCGCTCTTTGGCCGACAGTGAACCCGAGGGCTCAGAACCTGTGTCCTCCTCTGACAGCAGGACAGGAATACGGCTCCTGGGGCGAGGGCCTGGCATAGCACGGTGGCTAGGGGAAATGGTGGCCAGTTTTTCGGGGCCCAATTCCAGCAGGGCTGGCCCATCGGCAAGGGCTAGGCCATTGGGCAGTGAGTCTTTGGCCACCTCCGAGGGGATGCCCCCAAGGGGGCTGGACAGGACACAGCTCTCCAGCCCTGACTGGGCAATGCCATTCTCTAGGGGCATAGAGGTCCCCTCCTCTGCAGCCCTGCCATCAGAGGGCATGTCCAGGCCCAGCTCGCTCCCAGTGCCAAGCTCCTCAAGCCTCGAGGTTTGTCCACCAGAGGACATGACGTTGAGGTGGGTTTTCTCAGCAATGTGCACAAAAGTCCTCTCGACTTTGGTGAAGGGTGAGGAGGTGACTGCCACTCCCACTGCCCCTGTGGTCACTGACCCGGCTCCTGGCCCTGTCCCAGGCCCAGGGGGCTTGGACTCAGACTTGAGGATGGAGGACAGGGTGCCTGGCTCAGACACATCCAGCTGGCTGCCCATGGGCTGGGGCCGCTCTTGCTGAGGTGTGAGAGCAGCTAGAGTGCCCAGGTCAGGGTCAGGGGCCAGGTCGGCAGTGACAGGTGACTTCTTCATGTCACCAGGGGAGACGAGCACCAGCGTTTTGGAGCCCTCCTCTGGCTCTAGGTCCCCATCAGCCATGGAGGCCCGGCCCCTGGACTCCTTCTGATCATCAGCCAGCAGTGTGGATGGGGCACCCTCTTGGCTCCGGTCAGTGCTCCTCTCACTCCCCTCACTGCTGGAACCACTTTGGGGACCCAGCACCTCTCCCAGAGCCACTGCCTCCTCCTCATCCTCCTCACATTCTTCTTCTTCCTCCTCTTCCTCCTCCTCTTCCTCTTCCTCCTCCACTTCCTCCTCCTCTTCCTCCTCCTCTTCCTCTTCTTCCTCGGTAGCTTGCGGCTGGACAGATGCCAGCGAGACCTGGGGGGTGGTGAGCAGCATGTGGGAGAAGCCCACCCTCCGGACCCTGTTGAGCAGCCGAGACCGTTCCCGGTAATCGGAGAGGTCTTTCTTGAAGTCCTGGTAGGGCAGGCTCAGAGGCACAGCTCGTGGGAGCCCATTTACTTCAAACGGGGGTGCCACGGAGAATACCTGCAAGGGGCACACACAGGGATCTGCTGAAGTCACCCACCCTCCTGGGCTCAAGAAGACCTGCACTGCACTCACAAGCTGGGAGGTCCACATGCCCAGGTGTGTCTCCCATGAGAGTGGGCACTGACAGTTTTGTTCATTGCTCTTCCTAGGGCCCAGAATGATCCCTGGCACCTATTAAATGCTTAATAAATCTCCGATGAATGATTGTGTACATGTTCCAGGTCTCTTGAGGTCCCTTTCCCTGATCCTGGTGGTGATTCTGTCTCCCAGTCTCCCATTTCCCTGACTCCTCTCCTTGTCATGTGCATCCCAAAACCTTGAGCCACTCTAATTCAATCAGTAAAAATATATGCCACTGCAAGGCATCATAGCCATCGTGTAGATCAACTCTCCCTTTTACACATGAGGTCCAGAGATGGGAAGCCTCACTGCCTCTTCATAGGGCACAGTGGCCACCCAAGGCCACCAGAACCTGTATGGAACAAGGCCAAGTTCAAGCTGTCCCCCATGCCCTGAAGTTCAGGCTGGACCACTGGAGCTCCAAGATCCTTCCCTCCTGCCCCTTCCTGGCCCATCAGCCAGAAATTTTCCAGACCTCTACAAGTGTGTTTTGAGTTCACACTTCCTCTAGGAATTCACAACCAGGCTGTGAAAGGCAGTTTATTTTCACTCGATTAGATTTTCCCCTTTGAAGCTTGGTACAGAGTCCCTGGGAATATGATGGCATGTCCTTGGTTTTCTCCTGCCACATCTCTCCTTCACCTCCTTCTTCCCAGACTGGAAAGGCCTGAACACCTTATCAGGACCTCAGCTGCTACATCTTCTCCAGATTCACCCTGTCAATCCACACACATCCCCAGATTCCCACAATGCACTGAGCCCCATCCAGGCTAACACAGCTCTGCTCCAGGTGGGATGGTGCTGACAGTATCCAGCACTATGTTAGCCTTTTTAAACACACGGTCTTTCTCAACACAACCCATCCAGACCAGAAGCCCAGAGATATTCTGACACCTCCAGCACCTTCAGGTGCTATCAAGGAGTCCTGCCAAGTATTCCTCTTAGATATCTGCGTCTGTTGCCCCAATGCCACAGGCATAGCCCTGTCTTGCCTAGTGGTTCTCCAGCCACCAGCCTGTTTTCTCCATCCCTCACTGCCTATCCATCCATCCCATAGATGCCTGAGTGATCCTCCTGAAAATTAAATCTAATCCCATCTCTCTCTTTTTCAAACCTATGGAAACCTACAGTGACCCCCACAGTCCTCAGATGATAGTTCCAATCTTCATTTTGGCATACGAGCAACCCGTCCCCCTCTGCCCCATGATTTGGATCCTAGTTTCTGCTCCAATCTCACTTCTAGCAGCACCTTCTGATCCCCTGCTCTACATGCCAGATGCAACTAGAGGTTCCCAAAATGCATCATGCTTCTCACACTTTTGAGTCTTTCCCTAGGCAAGATCCTTTCTCTGCCCAGAGGTCTTTTTCACCTCCTCTATTCACATGAAAAATTCATGTTCTTCTTCCAGGACTCAATTCAAACAGATCCTCTTCCAAAAAACCTTCCTGTGCACCCATTAAGCAGACTTCATTATTTTCCTTTCTACTTGTTTTCCCACATCCACCCTCTATTACACATATAGGTATTTTCATGTTTCTCACAAACCCTTGAAGGTTATTCATTCATTCATTCAGTCAGTCAGTCAGTCCTGAATCTATGAATTAAGTGTTGAACAAGACAGATGTGGCCCTTACTTTCACAAAGTGTGCAATCTCTATATTAGAAAATGGAAGGGGGACAATGCATATCCCACGAAGGTTGTGATCATAAATGAGGTCATATAAGCAATGTGACTGGCATATGACAGTTGCTCAATAAATGGTAGGTCTCTCCCACTCCTACTTCCTACCCCTTGCCCTGCTCACTCCAGTTTGGAGATCATTGCCTCCTTCCCCAACCCCCAAAATGCCTGCATGCCACCCCTGTGAGGGATAGGATGATGGGGAAAAGAGGGGGTCTACTAGCTGAGTCTCTGTGCAAATAGTCAGCCCAAAGGATGCTGGAGAAGGAAGGCAGGGATCCCTAAAGCTGAGAATCTGCCTAAGGCTGTCTGTGACTTATTCCATCCCCGACTGCCATAATCTTCCTCACAAGCAGACCATCAAGTGAGGACTTGGGGGAGTGTGGGAAGGGGAGTGATGCAAGGCAGGCAGCATCAGACCCCAGACAGGACCCTGGTACACCCTGTTTGAGCCAGACAAGGAAATTCTTTAGAGCTTTGTCCTCTTCATATCCAGGCTGGAAGTCCCCAGAAATGTTTTTCTTCTTATGCACCATTCCGGCTCTTCAGTTATTCATTAGTTCATCTAGCAAACATTAAGCACTGATTCTGTGCCAGGCCTTGTGCTGGGGCCCTTTGCCATGTTTCATTACCAATGTCAAGGCTAGAGAAGATAACTAGGCAGAGGTGAAAGGGGTTGCTGTGAGCTCCTGGGTTTGTGGGGACGATCGGGCAGGTGCTGGCTCTGAGAGCCAAGGACAGGCAGACAGATACGGAGCTCTGATTATGTCTCCCTCCTGTCCAGCTCAGAACTCACCCACCTAGCACCAGACACATCCCACCTCGTAGGGATATCCTTCGATCCCACCAGGCACCTTTTCTCAACAGAACTTCTGCTTATTTTCCCTGTCTCATCTCTGACACTTTGGTCATCCCTGGTAAAACTACCTTTTCCACTGGTCAGGCCCGGGATCTCTCTGGAAAAGCCCCATCCATAAGACGGAGCCACCTCTCACAGTGCCCACATTAAATGATTATAGCTGAAACCCTCTCCCTTCCCATCTCAAAGCCCTTCCCTTCTATTACAGGGAAACCTGGGACCCTCTGCCCTTTAGCAGGAAGGGCTGTGAACCTCACAACAGAGACAGCTTTGCCCTGAAGATCACTGCTAAGCCTACCTAGGCCTGGACATGCTGGGTTTTCTGTTTCAAAGTCCCTCCACTCCCCTGCATGTGACTCCATGTCAGGGAGGGCCAGGCCTGGCCTCAAGTTCCTGCCTCCTCAGACAATAGGAAGTCCTCCCTCCTTCTCTCCCAGCCTCTCCTGGATGATTGAGCCCAAAGAGTGTTCATCCATTCTCTCATGCAGTCCAGTGCTCATTCACTCAGCCAACAATCACTAGAAGGCCTGTGTACATGGCCTTAGAGGGTTGATGACATCATTGGAGGGGAAGAGCAATGACACACACCCCCACTTGCAACTCAGAGGGAAGCAAGAGAAGTCCTGGTCTGGGGAAGCTCATACCTTCCTGCTCCCTTCCCAGGGCAGCGAGCTTTTATGACACCAATTTGCTTTTTGCGGTTTTCCAGCTTGGTTTTACACAGTTTAAATGGGGGTGCTTCTTAAAAATACAGTCCTATCCCTCAGATTCTGTAGGTCAGAGATGAGACCCAGAAATTGGTCTGTTTAAAGTTCCCTAGTGATTCTGCTGGAATTTGGCAAAAGGCAGATGTCATAGGATGAATCACAGTAGAAGGGAAGGCAGGCCATTGGAGCTGAGACAGAGAGAATGAAAGCCTCGGCTCTCCCCCAGTGAGCCCAGACCACAGGGCTGTGGCCTCACTAGCTTCTGACCCCAGCCTGAGCCCCTATTTTCTCCAGTCAGCAGAAAAAGTGAAGGGAGGTAGATAGACTCTGACTTTCCCTATCACCAACAAAACTGGGATCTCCTCAGCCTTGACTTCTCTGACACTGACACTGAGGATGGGTTACCCCACATACCCCATCCCCACACAGGGTGCATAGAGCAACTCTCCAGCCTGGACCCTGGCCAAGCCCAGACACTGAGCACTGCACATCAGCATGCAGGTCCCAAGGTCGAAGAAGGGGGACTGCTGAGTGATAAAAGCAGGAGGGTGAGCCCTGATGCCCACGCTTCCCCTGCTGGGTGGAGTGAGGAGGGCTTTGTGCCTCTCACAGCAATGCCCCTCCTCCTCTTCCCTCAGTAGCCACCAAGTACACACCTCCCATGCCCCATTTCCCCAGGAGTAATACCCTCTCCCCTTTGCCATAATTGCCCAACCTGAAAATTGGAGATGAGAAGTCAAGAGTGTAGCTTCCTCCACCAACCACTACCTTTCCCAGATTCTTTACCTGTTTATCTGTCTTGGTCTCTACTCTCAAACCATGTCTGTGAAGCCAAGAGCCCTTCCTATGCTCCTCTAATCAACACACAGGAGTGCCACCCACCAGGTGCACAGGCACGATAGTTATATCTGGATGAAAGGGGTAAGATGACCTACGAAGGTGGCTACCTCCCTTAGATCTATACAAATCCTCGCACACTTGATCTCCAGATCTATTTGTCCCCAACCACCCCTGTCTGACCAGGGCAAGGAGCTGACAGAGTGGGGGCATTCTAAATGGTTTGGGGAGTCAAGAAATGCACTGCAACTTGCCCTTCTCCTGCCCCTACACTTGTTTTAGGCCCCAAGGAGAACCATGTCTTCCACTTTTGGCCCTGTGGCAGCAGACCTGCATGGGTAGGGTGGGCATCAGAGAGAAGGAGGGAGGGAGAGCCCCAGCCCCCTTTGACCCTCTCTCCGCAGTCTCAGAAATGTGCAGTCCTCTCCTCCATGTCTTATCCTCTCATTGACATAGTTCTCCCTCAACCCATGTGCTATCCATGTATCCCCACTTTTTCACCAATCCCCCTCAACAGACCCTCTCTCTAGGCCAGGGCTACCTCAGATCCCCTATCAGAGGAGATGGGCAAGAGAAGTCTCCTGTGGCCGCTTCACAGGACTTTTTGGCATTCTGGCACCTCCCCCACCTCACCCTTGACCTCCATTGTCGGATCCCTAGAGAAAACTATCAGTGGGCCCACCCCCTACTTCTCCTGCCTTGGGCATGTTGGCAACCGGCAATGCGTTGTCAGGCCAGACCAGAGTCCACCCCCAAGCCCCTCCTCCGGATGAAAGGAGACAGCCCTCGGGGAGGCTGTTACTCAAGTCCAACCAGGCAGACACCCCCTGGGCCCCCTCTCCCTCCCCATCAGCCAGAGTCCCAGCTGTCTGTTGAGGTAGGGATGGGGCCGGATCCACCGATATGGAATTTGCCCTACTCCATCCCTGAGTAAGCAAAAAACTAGCCCCTGCCCTCTGCCCAAGAGGAGAACCCCAGAGTGGGGGGCTTCCTGGAGTGGCAGGTTAGGCAGGAGGAGGGTGAAAGAAAGCAGGCGAGGCGCAGGGTCCTGGAAGGCGTCTTTAATCAGGATTTGGTAGTACACAAGCTCTCCGGATTGTCTGCATGAACATACAGGGACTTAAAAAGGCACAAGATCCCTCGCACAGCGACGCGTGACGGCGGGGCGCCCCAGCCCCGCCCGTGCGGCCCGTGTGCGCGTGGGTGCGTGTCCGTGTCCCACCCCGTGGCGGCGCCGCGCGTGTGCGTGGCGGCTTCAAGTGTTGGATTTGTACAGTACTCGCAGTCTAGGGGCGAGGGCTCAGAGCAGGCTCTCCTACCCGGGCCCAGGGCCCCCGACGCCACGACGTACACTGAGGACGCACCCCGGGGGGAGAGGGAGGAAAACAACCCGAAAAAGCCCCCGGCTTCGTGTGTGTGGTTTTGAGCCTTTCGTGCATGCTTACGCTGGCCGGGGCTGGGGGTAGTGCAAGCTTATAATACAGTATTATTGCAGTACAAAAGGGGGGCAGGGGATTCACGGAGGGAGAGGAAGGTTCAGGAATAAACCGGCTGGGATGCGGGACCTCCAGGAGGCTCCTGTCGCCAACCTCCTTCCCATCCCTCGCTCCCCTCTCCCCCGGCAGGGAGCGTCTCCGACGCTGGGAGGGGATCCTGGGATCCTTGGAGAAAAGGGGCTCAGCTGGGCGCCGGGGCTGGGCTCCCCGCATCCCACCAGTCCCGCCTCTCAGGGGGCAGGAGCCAGCCCTCTCCCCGCTCAGTACGGTCAGCCAGAGGGGCCCGGACCCCGCCTGCGCGCCCACGAAAGCCCCTCCAAGTGGGGGGAGCGGGGGGTTGACGGAGCAAGTGCAAAGGAAGCAGATGTTGGTCCCTGAGTTTTATTTTCGGGGGGCGGGGAGGGAGAAGAGCCGGAAGTGAGAGCATGTTTGGGGCCCCCCAAGGCCCTCGGTGATAGAGTCGGGGCAGAAGACACGGACGCTGGGGCGTGGGCAGGAAGGGCGTGTTGGGTGGCTCTGAGAGCCCTGGGCTCAAAGCGTGGCTCCCGCCTCAGTTCTGGGCTCTTTGGCATCCCATTGCAAGGCCAATTATGTGGGGGGCGGTGGGGGGCAGCCCTGTGGGCGGTGAGGTAACAGGAGATCGGGGTGGGGCGACGGGGGCTCGGAGAGCGGGGAGTAGGCCAGCGCCCCCGCCCAGCCTCTCGTCTGCCCCCTCGCCCTGGAAGCACTGGGGGGACGAGCCCGCTCCCGTCCCTGCCCCGACCCGGTGCCGGAGACCCAGCGGCCGCGAGCCGGCGGAGGGGAAAGCGCAGGCGGCGGGCGCGAGGGGCGTGAGCCCAAGCGGAGTATCTCGCCTCAGGCAGCTCGGCGGATGGGAGCCGGGGGACGGGGCTGGAGTCCCCTGGGGTCGCGCACGTAGGCGGGGAGCCCAGGGGGCAGCGCTGAAGACGGGCGGGGAGGGGCTCGGACGCGGGCGCTCGGAGGCCGGAGGTCCCCTGGTCACGCCGCCTAGCAGCTGGTCGAAAAGACGGGACGTACATTCGAGGTGCGCGGCGGCGGCGGCAGGGGTGCGGGCGGGTCCCGGGGACGGGGACAGAGTAGAAAGTGGTGATCCTGTGACACTTAGAAACCTGCGAGAGGTGCCGGAAACGCGGCCCCTGTGCTCTCCCAGGCCAGGGGCTGCGAGTTTGCTGTCCGGAGAGTGGATGAGTGCTCGCACGACTGCGGAGTGTGTGAGTGTGAGTGTGAGTGTGTGTGTGTGTGAGTGTGAGTGTGTGAGTGTGTGTGTGAGTGTGAGTGTGAGTGTGTGTGTGTGTGAGTGTGAGTGTGAGTGTGTGTGTGTGAGTGTGTGTGTGTGAGTGTGTGAGAGTGTGTGTGTGTGTGTGAGTGTGAGTGTGTGTGTGTGTGAGTGTGAGTGTGTGAGAGTGTGTGTGTGTGTGTGAGTGTGTGAGTGTGTGTGTGAGTGTGTGTGTGTGAGTGTGTGAGAGTGTGAGTGTGAGTGTGCGTGCCGGTTATTGTGGCAAAGTGAATCCCACCCGCGCCCCACACCCCCAGCCTGCGCAGGTAGATAGAAGAATACAGGCGGGGCAGACACTGGACCCAAGTGGAAGGAGAGGGAGGGCTAGGAAAGTTCCCATACTCCTTTGGGTCTCATTGCCCCTCTTTCCCCACCATGTCTCAACTCCTGGTGGAGGGGTTGTTCAGGCTCAAGGGCTCCCTGGGCTGGGAAGCCCACCTGGTGGTACAGAAACCATTGGGGATATTTGAGGGATGTGGTCCTCAGGCTGGGAGCCGCTCCCTTAGGGAGAAGGATGCTTTAACATTTTCAGAGGCTGACCTACCAATCCCGGGGGGCACCTCTGTCTCTAATGAAAATAATGTGAACTCTGGGGACATGCACTCCAATTTAAGGAGAGTGATTTGCTGCACTCCTTGTTACCAAGGTCTGCCCATTTGGTGGGCTGGTTACTGCCTTTGGGTTGGGATCTCAGTGGAGTTTGTGGTAGGCTGGGGTGGTGTTCAGGCCCTCTTTCGGGTCTATGCTTCCATCCTCAAATCAACCCAAGGATAGCAGAGGATACAGCATTCTCCAGGTTTCCACAACCAAGGGCACCCACACCTTCCCTAAGTATGGTTCCTCTCCCCCAGGCCACTCAATACAGAAACTGGAGGCCAGTGGCCCAGGCTTCTCCCCAAGACACACACACACTGCCTGGGCAGACAGCACCACCCCTCCCCAGAAAAAGGGATCTAGGCAGGGCAGAGGACAGAAAGTCCAGGAGAGTCCTGGGATCCTCCATGGAGAAGACCCCTGGCTTTTCCTGGGATTGATGGGGTCTGCCAGCATGGCTCAGAGACGCCATCATTTCCCCACCTGAGTAGCTCTAGGCCCATTTCCCCCCAAACTGGAAGTGCAAAGGGGAGATTGCTAGGTTCAGGACGCTAGTTAGTAGTCAGGATGAGTATTGAGTGGTTATTGCTGTGACCCAAGCTGCCTTGAGTGTGTGGGGGTGTCTATTCATTATGGAGAATTTGATAGAGCATTTTTCACTGACTCAGGGTCCTGTCCCACAGAGAGAATACTGGTTCTACAAGGATGACCCCATTCACTACGAACAAGTCCAGGCCCGTACACACATTCAGGCTATACAGCAACACATATGCACAGCACACGCCACACATCCTCACCAGCTGTCAGCTGCCTCCTCTAAGAAGCCCACCTGGTTTGAGGAAGAACACTGTCCCCATTTGAGAGCTGCAGCCTTGAACCCAAGTGGGGTAGGCAGTTGTCAGGCTCACTGAGGTTGCAAACCGAGCTCAGGATCTCTGTCTATAAACAGGTTTTGCTTGCTTCACACAATGTTTTAAGTTGTTTTTAAAATTAGATGCCAGTAATTAAAAATTGGCAGATTTCACATGAAAATTGGAAAATAGTGGCAACAATTGGCTGAGTAGAGGGTAGTGTGGCAGCGGGGAGGAGTCCCCTGTTTACCACAGTCCCCGAATCTGCCCACTCCCTGTCATTGTTTGGCTCCTGTTGATGAGTGAGTTTCTGACATTGAGCTCAAATTCCCACGGTCAGTACTCACCAACACCAGTACCTGCCCATCTGTGAGCCTGACTTGAGGAACCTGCCAACACCACCAAGGTCAGGGTTATGAGCACCTGCTTTCTCACTGAAATCCTTACTTGGCTACCTAATCCCCAGAGCTGCCATGGGATGCTTGGGGTGGTGTGGGATTGAAAGTTTGGGGTATCTGGAGAGACAGGCTCTGCCATTTCAACCAACTCCAGTACTCTACAGTGACCCCCACTTGGACACCATCCCTTGGGGAAGGAATGGAGAATGAAGGAGTCTGGCTCACAGACAACTCCCTTCTTCCTAGAAGGGGCAAGGAGGGGCTAACCAGGAAGGATGGTAAAGAGTCCAGTACACAGACTGAAACACTTTAAAACTCTTATCAAACAAGATCTCAGTTATTCGGCATTGACAGGGGTTTTTTTTTAATGTTTTTTTTAAATTAAATATTCTGATCAATCCATTAAATAATAATACTGGGATATACTTCATAAGCTATTATGAGGATTAAATGAGTTAATTTTCTAAAGTGCTTAGATTACTGCCTGGCACATAAGTGCCAGATACCAGTGACTGTAAAATAAAATGAATAAATAATTAGAAGTCACCCCTGTATGCTGGGTGTGACTATAAAGTATGAAAAAGAGTGCTGCCTCTTTTCAAAGCTGACCTTGGGAGGTCGTATGCTTTCCCAAAGCAAGGTATCATTTCCTCTCTTTGAGAAATCTTTCAGAAAAAAAAAAAAAAAAAAAAAGCCTGACAACATTGCAGGCTCACAAACTTCCTGTTTGTCCTGGGACCTAGAGATAAGCATCCCTTATCTCTACACCCAACTCCAAACCAGGCAGAACTCTGCCAAGCTTCATGTGAACTTGATCCAACACATGTGGCTTTAAATGGCCTTAGCTGTTTCCAAAAGTCAAAGCCACCCTCAAAAAATAATAGTATTATCAAGATCACCTTCTGTTAGCTCAGAGCATTATGGCTTACAAGACACTCTCTCCGTCCATGGAGGCCATGCAATAGGACGTCTCCCAAAAGACAAAATGTTTTGAATCATAACCTTACTTTAAAAGACACATCCTCCCCCATAGGTATCAGTTTAGGGGTGTGTGTGTGTGTGTGTGTGTGTGTGTGTGTGTGTGTTACATGTATCTGTGTATATGTCTGTGTGTCTGCGTGAAAAGTCAGCCACCTTCAGAATGAATTCCCCACTTCCAAAGGCTCTGGAAACAGTAATATATATTCAATGCTAAAACAAGGCTGAAAGTAGTGCCATCCTCTTTGATAAATCACAAGGCACTTTGGGATCTTAGAGTACCTCAGAGTTCCGGTCACTGAGTGAGAGCTGTGCTCAGGTTCAAGTAGGAAAACCCTCTGGAAGGGAATGCCGGATAACAGAGTGCTTGGTTTCATCTAACCCCAGACAGCAGAGGCCTTTCCCCGACTGCTGCTGACTTTTGGAGCAGCTGGTGAACAGACTCCTCCTTACTTCACCCACTAGTGGGGAGAATGGGAGGAGAGCCAGCGGACAGGTGGGAGGGTAGGGAACAGTGCCGGAAGGTGGGAGTGGGGCTAGTATTCATCCCACACCCTCACTTTTGTGCTTTGTGTTTTCTGTCCGTTCTTGAAGGGTCTACCCTGACCCTTCCTCTACCTTCTGCCACAGCAGGATGCAGAGCCATCAGCCTGGAGGGCAAAAGAGGCTTGAACTTGGGAAGGTCCAAAAGTGAGCAGCTAAGATGGGGGTGGGGCAGGGAATGAGTTTCAGTCCTAGATGGGAAAGGTGTTTTTGGCCCAGATATCTGATGCGGGGCGGGGGCGGGGGCATGGTTGGAGAATGGAGCGAGGTGGGTGTGTGCATAGCTCATGTGGATGAGCCACAATACAGTGCTGGCTATACATGAGGACAGTTCGACTGAAGGGCACTGCCCACCCTCTATGACATCCCCAGGCTGGGGCAGGGGACCTGGGGCCTCTGCTCCCACCAGAGATAGCTGGGGAATTGAAGAGAGTTGAGTTGGGAGTGAAGCAGAGGTCACGAGGAGAAGAGGGTAGAAAGAAGGCTGGGATGAGAATGGGTACATAGGAAACTATCAAGGACTGCACAAACATCTTTCTGACTCCCTAACTCACACATGTGCACATTCCTACACACCCGCACACAAAGGGCTGCAGCACTGTGCAACTTCATTAGGTGCCATTCATATTAGGGTCTCCCTGGAACTGTACAGCACACAGCCTGAGCAAGCATCCGTGGCAGCACAGCCACCTGCACAATGCTCACGCATAAGCACACTCATGCTCACAAGTATGCATGCATGCACACAGGCAACAGGCACAGGCAC
This sequence comes from Cynopterus sphinx, assembly GCA_030015415.1. Lineage (NCBI taxonomy): Eukaryota > Metazoa > Chordata > Mammalia > Chiroptera > Pteropodidae > Cynopterus > Cynopterus sphinx. The sequence goes on along the minus strand of CM057386.1, from coordinate 47,383,004 downwards.
AGTCTCACTGCAACAAACCTGCAAACCTTCAGGCCTCCTCCCTTCCTTCCCTCCCTGTATAGGAATTGTCCTTCCTGGTGCCCTCTTCATTACTACGTCATTATCTAGGGGAACAGAGGTGCTGGCTGACGTGGGCAAGAATAAAGAAAGGGAACCTCGAGGGTCCCTGCAGTGACAGAAAGGGCATTAGCAATCTGGCATCCTGACACCCACCCATCTTCAGAACCCCATCTGATCTGCCTTCCCTGCGCTGATTTCACCATGGCTGGGCACTCAGAGGGAAGGAGTCACCCTCCGAGAGGGTCAGTGGCAGGCCTGCTGCTGTCTGGAGTTTGTCCTGAGCTTACAGGTCCTCCCCTTCTTTAACCACCCTCTCTGTCACTACTTCTAGACTGGGTCCCCTTACCCCAAGGCTCCAGCTTCCTCTGAGGGCAGATCCCAGGACCCTATTCTTCCATCCTTGGCACCCAAGGAGCTGGGCCAGGCAACCAATCCCACTAGTGACCGGTAGCCCAAATGCCTTGGGGGAGGGGGAGCCTACAAGTGGACTGAACTCCAGGCTTCCAAGGGTGAGATGTGGGAAGCAGAGACTTTGTCCCTGTGACAGTGGCATGTGAATAGCTCACTGGGTCACAGCGCTGCTTCCCTGTGAGGCACTCCCCACCAAACTTCCAACTTGGCTGGCCAGGCCCCATCTCATACACAGGGCCACACACCTTGCGCCATGAACACAGACAGGCACTCATACCCCTGCGAGCTCGGCCCAGTCTTCCGGACCCAGCCATGCCAAGAGATGACCGGTTAAGCAGAATAAACCTCATGCTAGGCTGACTCTGACCCGGCATGCCTCACCTCCCTGACGCCTTAATTTCCACTGGACTCTGGATCCACGGGTGGCTCCAGCCAAGTGCCCTGTCCTATCCCTGAAACTGCACCAACAGCACCACCCCGCCCTGCACCGTTCGGCTGGCACTGAGCGACGGGAGACGATGGCGGGGGCGGGGGGGGGTTACAGTACCTTGGGCCAGTGTTACGGGGGCTGTATTGCATGGCGGGGTGGGAGAGGGTGAGTGAGTGTCGATTATTGCGTCCTCGGAAGGAACCGTGGTCTCTGCCTGCTCCCCACCCCCCCCACCTGCCCCCTCCAGGAGGGGGGGGTGCCCAGCCTAGGTCTTGTGGGTGAAGCGGGCCCACACCTGCTGCAGCTGGGACCGCGAGATGCGGAGCACCGAGGGCACGAGTCTGTGGTTGCCGGCGGCCAGGGGCGCGTGGCGCCGGTGGGGCGCCCGCACGGGGCTGCTCTCGGCCGAGCGGCTGCGCTGAATGAGGGAGCCGGAGGAGCCCGAGGAGCTGCCGCCGCCGGGGTGAGGGTAATGCTCGGTCTCCAGCGTGGAGGAGGAGAACACGGAGGACGCCAGTCGTCGCAGGGGGCTGTACCGCGGGAGGGAGTGCCCCGAGAGTCTGTCCTCCTCCAACTGAAAGAGACCAAGAGAGTGGAGGGAAAAGAGGTGTCAGGCACAGACTCCACGGCTCCGTCTCGGGGACCGCCCCCCGCGACAGTCCCTGCGGCGCCAGCGCCCCCGGAGGGTGAGCAAGGGGGGGGGCACGCGCAGCGGGCGCGGCCCGGGGCCTGCCTGGAACCTTGGCGCCGCCCGCGACACCGTCCCTCCTCCTCTCCGTCACTTCTCACGCCCGTGGGCTCCTTGCAGAGACCTGGGTACTCGCCTCCTCCAGGAAGCCTTCCTGGCTTAGCCCCACCTCGCTCAGAATTCCTTCTGGGCCCAGCATCTCCTTCCCTTGAAGAGGGCCGCCCTGCGACGCTCGCCGCCGTGTCCTGTCTGTCTCCCCCGCCAGACCCCACGTTCTCGCGAGGTCAAGAAAACGCCTCCTTGCACACCCTGGGCTTTGACACCCCTGCCTCCATCATGGGGCCGGGGGCACCAGGGTCTCAGTGACAACAAGCACAAGGACAGAATTCTGGAGTGCAACTACCCCTGTTCGAATCTCAGCTCCACCACTTCCTGCCTGGGTGACCTCAAGCACGGTACCTCCTCCGCTCCATGCCTCAGCCTCCTCATGCATGAAATGGGGTGACAACAGCTCCCACCTCACAGGGTTCTTGCGAGAATTAGATGTTATAATATGTAGACCTCTTAGAACGGTGCCTGCCATTGAGTAAATACTGTGTCCTGTGAGCTGCTTTCTCATCCTTTAAATCACTCTTGAGAGTGAGGAGAGGGGTAGAGGACTGGCAGCAGGTGGGTCAAATAGAAAACACTTCTACAAAGTGGCTTTTTCTTTGTCCCCTCCAAGGCCAAACCACAGGCAGCTGTGGCAGGGACTTGGCTGCTTCACTGTCATCACGAAGATTCCTAACTAGTGCCGTCCTGCCCTTGTACCCTCAGAGGGAAAAGGGAAAATCAGACTGTCTCAGGCATGTGGGGAAGGAAATGGTGGCTTAGATGTCACTGAGCCTTTCCCATCTCAACCCTTAGCTCTTCCTGGGACAGAGACCGGTTTAAATAGCTTTTGGTGGGGGCAGTGAGGACTGGCTGGGCCAGTTGCTAGAAGGCTGGAGGAGGAGGGGGCTTGGGGACAGTCAGCTCCCGTGTCCCCTTGAGGATAGGGCCACAATGTCTTTACCCTCACCCTGTTTTCTCTTCCAATTTCTTTTTGACCAAGTCTAGGATCCATGAGCTTGTTCCATTTGCACTGAGAGAGGGGGTCTAAAGCCCACCAAAGATACCAAAGGACAGAGGCACCCCAGTTGCCCATAGCCCCTCACACAGCACATGGGAGTAACTCGAGTTTGACACCCCAGCCACAGTTTAGTCAGCTGCCAGGGGAATTTCATCCCAACATGCTCCTGCCCCTTCAGGCCAGAAGCCACCTGTGGCCACCTACTTGTCCTCAAAGACCAGCTGAAGTATCATCTCTGTGAAACCACCCCAGCTGCCCAGGCAGGCTCCCTGTTCTCTCCCCTATGGCCCCGAATCATGAACTACCATGTTTATACTCTACATCCCTGCCCCACCTCTCTTGACTTCTAGTTACGAAAGGGCAAGTCTGGGAAGCCTTCACCAGGGCACAGGGCAGGGAAACGTCCTAGTGACTCCCAGCAAATGTCCATGTGCTCAGGGAGTGCTGACCTGCTGTGTTATCAGCTAGAGACGACCTGGCAAACACCCTGGCCCCAAATCACACACCGTCACACGCTATCTGCTGCTTTCCCCTCTGCCCTAATTTTCCCAGCCACTTCCAATTTTTTAACTTTAAATTCCCTGGAGAAGAATGCAAGGTGTGTGTAAAGAAAAGAATTTAAAGGATCATGGCATACACACCAAATAACTCCTGGCGTGCCTGATTCTAAACCGTGCCTGGTTCCACATTATCCTCGTCCCTGCTCTGCACAGGGATAGGTGACAGTTGCAGGTGCCCAGACCTTTCAAGATTGCTGTTATGAGGAATTTCACACATCAGATACTGAGCAGACCAAGGTAAGCCTAGGAGGGACTCCTTGCAGAAAGGTGGGGGTGGGGGTGGGGAGTTTCTAGAGAGACTTCCTGCCCTTCCCTAGCCATTTAACGTAGTTACATAGTGGGGGAGTTTCACAAACTATGATTCCAGTGTGCAGCCAGGTTTGAGAGCCCCCACATGGACAGTCTCAGGACTCTTTCTAGACCAGAGAAAGAAGGAAAAACATGCCAGTCCATTTTTCCCTCTCCGCCTGCCCTTGAGGAAGCAAGATCTCTGCTCCATCCTGCTACATTTGGCTAAACATGTCACACCCGATGTGGTCGCATATGGTCACTCATACGGGCCACCATGCACACTGACATGCCCCAACCAGCTGCCTCACACACCTGCATGCATGCTAAACACACACACACACGCACACGCAAACACATGCACACACAAACACACACCATTCTGACCCAGCACAAGCCATCTGCTCTCTCTGGCCTGTGTTTGCTCCTTCCCTAAACACACAGTTCTCAGACTGAGTGGTAGAATCAAATCCTGATTCTACCTGGTGACCCTGTGCTCCTCCGAGCCTCCATTTCCTTACCTTTTCCGTGGGGCTTACCATTCATAGCATTGTTGTTGGGAATACACATGCAAATACGAAAGTGCTGAGAGCAGTGCCAGCTGTTATTATTATTGTCATTAGAGTTATTACTGTGATTGTTATTCTCCTTCCAGCTTTGATGGTCCGGCTTTCTGTGGTTCTCTACACACTCGCAGACCCACTACCTACTCTACACAGATGCAATGCCGTGTGTCCCCACATGCATGTGCACACATTTGGACACACCCACACACGGATGGATGCCGACTCCTGAACCAAGCTTACACAGAAATGCACGCACACAGTTGCAGAATGCTAACCCACCTCACTTCTGTACTCTGTGGGGAAACCAAGGCCCGCAATCACCTAACACCACCTCTAGACACAGGCAAGTCATTGCTCCCTGAGACAGGCAGCACCCACCCATGTCACAAGCAGAAACTTAGCCAAGACTGACCAACTGACTATACAATAGGCCTGTGCCTGCTCCTCCAAACCTCTCTCTTCGCCCCCTTAGTCAGAGTTCCCCAATGTGAAGAAAACTCCCAGGACATGGGTGGGAATCTGAAGATGAGAAAAACCTCCCAGATGGCTCAGCTCCCTCACTCTGAGACCCAACTGGCATACAGTCACCAAGAAGGGACTGGCAGAGTCCAGGGCCAGAACCTAGGCCTCTTGTCTTTAATTCTGAGCTTTCTCTCTATCCCACACACTAGTCTGGCTTCCCTCCTAGACTATGTGCTTCCTGTGGGCACAACCTATTGTGCATATGAACTCTGTTGCCTCAGGTACCAAGCACAGAGTAGATGCTCAGTAAGTGTGGAATGACTAGGTATTGAACAAATGAATGAATGAATGAGTGAAAAAAATGAGTGAATGAGAGGGAAGTGAGGGAGTCCCAAATAGACCTTTTTCCTAAGCTTACATAGTGCTGGTTCTGGGGAGAACAACGTCCAGGCCAGCAACACAGTTATACTAGCCCACACCCGGCTCCAGCCGAGCCTTCAGCTCAGGCTGGCTAGGACCTCTCTGGGTAGGTCTCATGGTACCCATATTTGAGTCCCCAACTTTGCAGAGTCTAGAGCAAGGCCAGATGCACATTTCTCAGGATCTCCACTCAGAGGTCCTCTTTTCCAGACACAGAGATGGGGCCTGAATACAGCCCTGCCTGGAAATACTCTTCTCTAGGGCACCCTTGTGCTCCCAAGTCAAGCCTCCCAATCCGAGTACACTGAAGAACTAGCCCCGACCTCCACCTTGGTATATCCCAGAGCCACCTGAGGGCATGTCCCAAATGTGGCACCATAAAGCAGGATGTGGAACAGCCCCTGAGCTCTCCAACTACATCACCTCCTTGGCTCTCCCCAGCCCCTCTGAGGAAATGCGGGCCCTATTCAGCACCCAGCGTAAGAGTTGGAGCTACTTCCCGGATTAGAGGTCAGTTTCTTCCCAGCACAGAGAGGCCAGGCCAGGTCAACAGCCTTCTGCCTATTCTGACACCCCATCCTTGCCAGAAAAAAGTAACCAAAATACTATGAGACATGCTGTGGATCTTCAATCCAGCATTCGCGATTCAGCCACCATCTGGCACCCTCCACCCTTGCCCTTCCAGCCTTGTCCCTCAGTCCGCCCACATGGAAAGGTGCCACTGCAGCCTGACTGGGTCCTCCCAGGGCCCCCAACATGCCCACCCCTGTGCCTAGTCTAGAGTCCCTCACACCCTGGCTCCATTTCTCCCCACTGCCTGTCCATGCTGACTCTCAGGGCTCACCTCCCACATGGAGCCTGCCCCAACCACAGGAAGTCCCCCTGCCACTCCCTGCTGCTCTCACCTCCTTTGGCTACCCCTTCACTGGTTTTCTGGACTCCTCTCCCTGAGTCCTGCTCACACACTTTGGCCCCTCTTTCTCAGTCTTTCTCGAGGGCTTCTTTTCTTTTCATCCCCTGAGGTGTTTCCCGGCTCTGCTCTCACCCTGGGCTGTCTTGGGTGACATCACCCATTTCTGTGGTTTCCAACATGCCCAAATCTGTATTTTTGACTGAAATTTATCCACAGGCCTCAGAGGACATCCCACAGGTACACGAGGTCATTGTGTCCAAATCTGAGTCCATGCTCCCTTCACACCACTTGGTGACAGCACTGCCATCCACCCAGAATGCTGGGCATCAGCCGAGACCTGCCCCCCACCCCCGCACTCCATCACAGCCCCCTCAGTACTCTCCCTAACACTTCTTGGCTCCATCCACCTTGTCCTATGTCCAGAGGCCCCACCCTGGTCCAAGCCACCAGGACACTGTCCTGCTGGCACTCGCCACGTGGCCTTCCTACTTAGAGTTTTGTGCCCTTCCAATCCACTTTCCACACAGCAGCCAGAGGGATCATTCAAAAGTACCAATATAATCACGTCGCACCTTGTTTAAAGGACTTTGGTGGCTCACCGAGTTTTCAGAATCAAGCCTCAACCACTTAGCTTAGCTCCCAGGCCCTCCAGGACAGGGCTCCAGGCCCTACCTCACAGCCTCACCTGCTGCAATGTGCAATCTGCACAGCGCTTTCCAATAGCCACCTCTGGTCCTTTGCACACTCTGTCCCCTTGGCCTGGGAAGCCTTACTCCTGCTTTGTCACATGGCTAACAGTGCTCAGAACGCAAGACTCAACTCAGAACTTAGAGGGTACTTCCTCTGGGAAGCCTTGCCTGACCCCCAAGCATAATTTCAGACCCTTCACCACAGCCTGCAGCAGTCTATTGCTGGGTAGTAGGCCCCACTGAGCACTCCAGGCTCCCGTGCCAGGACTGTGGGCGTCCGGGGGTGGGACGTGGGATGCAAGCCCAATCTTACCTGTCTCTGTGGGCCAGTGGGATCTGACTCTCTCCGTCGAGGGCGGGGTCCCGAGTGCAGGGGCGAGTGGGAAGGGCTGCCCGGCGTGGGGGGCTGGGATGTCTCTGACCGGCCATCAGCCTGGCTCAGCTGAGGTGGCGGGGACTGAGATGACGTCTGCCGTGGGTCCTCCTCAGCCAGGGGCTGCATGCTGCGTCCCCGGGGCCGGATGGTGGGCTCTGGCCCTGGCCTCCGCCGCTCCTCACCCTCCTCAGGCAGCGGCCGCAGCTCCTCGGGCTCCTCATCTGTGGTGCCCGACGTGCTGGGCTCGGCCCCCGGGGGGAAGTCCTTGAGCTCTGTCTCCTTGTCAATGATGACCCACTCCTTGCTGTCGAAGTCCTCCTCCTCGGCCAGCGGCACTGATCGGAAGGCATTGCTCAGAGCTTCCTGCTCCACGGAGGCCGACACGTCCATGCGGCCGCTGGCCTGCCGGTCGGCCTGGCCCGTGTCCACTGACAGCATCTGGGCTGGCTGTGAGGAACAGGCCTGGCGCGAGGGTGAGCCAGGCAAATCCATTCGTGACCTGCAAAGTCACCACAGGGGAGCTCAGAGCCTGGTCTCTCTGGACCCCCCAAGGACCCCACATAGGTGGCAGGAGGGGCTGTGATGCCTAGACCCTCCTGACCATGGCACCTCTCCCACCCTGGGACAGGCCCAGTCACCTCCTGGACTGTCATCCTCCACCCTCACTCCCTGTAAAGCTTTCATTCATTCCACACATCTTTTTGGGTGCTTACTGTGTTCCAGGAATATAAACATGCAGGAAATGAAATCTGGTTCCTGTGCCAAAGCAATGCTTTCCTCCAGACCACCCCAGGGGAACTCAATCTTCCTAAAGCCAACTTTCTGTTTGCCTGTCCAGTGTTCACACTTTATAAGGGGCTCCTCCCTGCAGCATCCAGGGCAAACACCCACTTGGCCCTTGAGTTTGCAGATGGTTTTTCTGGCCTCTTCTACCATTACCCTTCAGGACTGCCTGTCTGGTTTCACCACCCCCAACAAACTCCAGTGGCTGCCAACCCCAAAGACAAAGTCCACAATCCTCAGTTTAACACTCAAGATCCTTGGCTGCCAGAGTAAGGCCGTTTCCCCATTCCCTTGGCCAGACCCATCTCAGACTCCCACGCTTTCCCCCATATTGCCCAAGTGCTCACACCTCTGTACCTTTGCCCATGCTGTTCCCTCCACACAGCCTGTCCTTCCACCCTTTGCTGTACATCTCAGCTCAGATGTCACTTCCCCCAGGGAGCCTTTGCATCCTGCATGGGAGTTATTTTGTTCTCTCAATGCTCCCGTCCGTGTCCCCTCTCATCAAACAGAGCACATGTATGTTTACACGCCTGCCTGCCCAAGAGGCTGTGAGCTCTGCCAGGCAGGGACTGGGTCCCATCTGACTGTTCACTTCTGGGGCACTGGTCTGCCTTGGAACTTTTTTTTCATTATTTTAGACTGTGCTGACAGTCTCAAATTACTTCCAGAGGTTCTCCACTGGGGAGTGGTTGCATGTGTGTGGAGGGGGGACTGTGACACAAGGAATAATCGTCCTCTCTCAAATGCCAGGGTGCCCCCACTGAGAACCATGAAGGCTTAGTTCCTCTGGGGTGTGCACAACCTCACACTCAGGCTGTGGGCAGAGGGCTGACTTTCATTCTCCCCCAGCATGGAGCCTGTGAGAGGGAGGGGTGCAGATTGAAGCCACCTGTGGGGCTTTCTCCACATATGGCTGCCCTGGCCTACAGCAGACCTGCCAACTCTGACTCTACACAATATTTTTCTTAATTTGTTAATAAGGCTTAAAATAAAAACACCCCTGAGGGAGGTCACCCAGAATCTAACATTTATGCTCCCATGTAAATGGCTGATATCACCTCCTGTCCTGAGAGCACGGTTTGTTTTGTTGCATATAAAGGAGAGAGAGGTTGCCTAAGGAAGAGAAAGGCTGGAGATCAGGGAGATCAGGGGATAGGTGGGGAGTGGGGACTGAAAAGAGCGGGGAGGCAGAAAGTCCGAATCTCATCCACTTCATACTTTCTTCTCCTCCCCAGTGCCCCAGAGCCCACCCAAACTCTTTGCCCTGCAGATGAGATCCAGAAACTTTCCTTCCAGAAAAACCTCTCCTCAGCTCTCTCCTCTCCCCAGCATCCCTGAAACAAGGATGAACACTTAAGCCAAATCAATTTGCTCTTCAGGACTATTTTTGGTGAGGGCATGTCCCACCTCCCTTCTTCACTCATGCCCCTTCCAAACTGCCCTCCCTCATTTCTCCATTTCCAGAATCCTCCAGGTTACCATGGATGAAAACGTAGGCCAAGCCTGTGTACGTATGAGAGTGTGTGTGAGGGCTTTAGGCTCCCTGAGGAGAGCGTCGTATCCTTCTGTCCTGGGGTCACCACAGGGACTGGCATGGGGCTCCCCTTCTCAGCCATCTCCACAGTCCAAAAGGGTGCTGTGTCGCATCCCAGAGGTGGAGTGCACTGGAGGGCAGAATCCAGGGAGGAGCCAAGGCTGAAGTGGGCCATGAAGGGGCACGCTGTGTGGGTGTGGAAAGGACCCCTCCTGTAGAGCTGGGCCTAGGGAAGAGATTCCTTTCCTGGTGCAGAAAAGGCCTCAGCCCTGCTGTGGGGTGAAGCCCCACCAAGAGCCAACAGAGGATAGGACATCTCTCTCCCACCTGAGGTTGTCCCACTGGCCAGATCCTGATGGGGATCCAGCCCTGCCTGTTCCCTGTTGGCCATTGGCCACCCAAGGCTTACCTTAGCTCTAAACTCTCCAACACCTCCTCCCACCAACAAGGTCCCCTCCCTAACATTCCCTAAGCCCTCACCCCCCAAACCTGGTCTATCTCCTCAAGCTGAGTACTCCCAGAACCCTTCCCCCGGGTACCTGCCCCCAAGCTGCAAGGAGCCTAGTCAGCTCTCTGAGGTATCTGTAATTAACCTCTAGGGAAAGAGGTTCTGGAAGCACACCCACCTCATCCCTCACCTTCTCCAGGGCCTAGAGACCCCTCCTATGCCCCCCACCACCCATATCCCTCTGTGGCATGAGCTGGGACCTCTGTGTCCCCTATCCCCTCTACAGACCCTGTCACCGACTCTCTGACCCGGGCCCAAGTACAATCGTCTCAACACTCCCAGGATCCCCCTCCCTGTGCCTTGAATCTGACCTTTCCTCCAGACCAGCCACGTGAAGATGGAGGGGACTAGGGGCCCTTATCCATCCCCTGGTCGCAGACCCACCTCCTCTCGTGCAGTTCCACCCGCCCATCCGCAGTAGAGAGTCTCTCCGACTCAGGGCTGTTGACCCTCCGGTAGCGCAGAGAACGGACTGGGGTTGTCGGTGAGTCTGGGGGAGCACGCACTGGGGAGCTAGGGACCCCCACACCTCGGCTCTGCTCTTCTTCCACCACACAGGGGGTCTGTGGGAGAGGGGTTTCTGTGAGCTGGGGTCCACAAGACAGCTGTGGGTCAGGTGGTTTTCTCAGGGCAAAGGAGGTAGAGGGAGGTCAAGCACAGGATGCTGGTGATCCTGAGATGGGGCAAGGCCACAGAGGCAGGGCCAGCAGGCGTGCGGCCTGGGAGAGGGCACTCAAGAACAATGGGGAGAGGACCCGCGGGCTCACAAGGCCACCCACATTCTTCTCCCTGGCTGCAGTTACTTTGCTGATGTTGATCCGGAGTTTGTTCCGGTTGACATCTGTCTCCTCCCAGACTTCAGCCTCAGGACCCCCAGGATGGGGAACAAGGTGGGGGCCAGTGTTCAGCCCCTCAGGGGGCCGCCCAGGCAGGATCGGGGGTGCGTTCTCCTGGTCACTCAGGTGCTCGCCCTGCAGCACGTCCTCGGTGTTCTCCCGGAGAAGGTCCCCAGGCACTGGCGTCACGTTGACCACCCTAGAGAAGCCAGTAGGGGGGTCATAGGCAAGGCTGGCAAGGGTACCCTTTCTTGCCAGCACAGGCCCTAGAGATCACTGCCACCTATAAGAGTGAGCATAGGTCAGGCCCAAGCAGCGGTGAAGTTTCCCTAGGCCCATTACCACCACTGGTCATGAAGACCATCCTCAAGTTAGCAAGATGTGACCAGCAGGGACTGCACAGTACCACTTAGCTCTATGTATGTATGTATGTATGTATGTATGTATGTATTTATTTATTAAGCTCTGTTTATTCCAGGCCCTGGCCTGGCTGGCTTCCTTCAGACCAGGAATGGGGCTCAATCACTTGAGCAATGTGCTTGCAGCACCGTGAGCAATGTCTTTAGAGAATTGGGCACCAAAATGTGCTGACAAGTTCTGTTGAGTTTTCTTCCCAAATGTGTCCCTGGAGCCCACATCTACATCTCTCCCTAGCTCATTCCAGGTGTTGGGCAGGAACCCCCTTCTCACTCTGGCAACCTCCGTCTTTGTGCCTGTCACAGGCTTTTAAATTGCTGACCCATGGATTACAAATACCTTAGACCAACTGAGAGCACTTGGAAGGCAGGGGCTGCATGTTTTTTCTGCTCTCCCACAGGGCCTAGCGGCGGGACTCAAGACATGTTCACAAATGAACACATGTGAGCATGGAGAAACAAATGATGGGGCTCAGGAAATTTCCCTCAGGGCTCCCTGCTTCCCAGTAAGGTGAGCAGCTCCAAATGAGGACCCCACTCCGTGTACAGATTGAGGGTGCAGATGTGATATAGTTCTTGGGGTTCAAGAACCCCACTGTTGATCGCCAAGAATAGGAGAGACGCCCAGGTGTGTCCAGGTAATAAAAAGAGGAGACGGCTGGCTTCTTGGTGACAGCGCCAGGCAGGGATTATCTGGCCTCCTGCCTGGCCATCACCCCTCCCGACTCACCCAAACATGGCTGCAGTCTGCCGGGTATTCTGCTGGGGCGGGGTGGACGTGCTCGTGGACAGGAGGGCGTCAGTGCCCGCCTTTTCCCAGTCAAAGGCCTCATTCTCAGCGATGCCTCGCTCCTTCATGCTGTTCTCAAACACCGACATGATCAACTGCAGGGGGCGGGGGTGGGGGGAGGACAGAGAGGTGACCCCGGGGCTAGCCAGGAGGAGGGACAGTTGCTGGGATTACAAGGGGAAGAGAGGGGCCTTCCAGGACGGGGATGGGCCGGGAGGGGGCACTGGAAGGAGAAGGGCACATTGATTTTAAATGAAAACATGCACAAAATATGCACATCAGCATGCAGATTATCATCTTGGTTTAAGCCCCACTGACTGGACATGAGCCCCCTGAGATCTGTCCCCTGATTACCGTCCCCAAACGCCTCTGCCATTTCCACCAGCGCAGCGGACTCAGCGCAGCCAGGAGCCACCGGTAGTTTCCCCAACCCACCACCTGGGGTCATGCGTCTGCACAGGCAGCTTCCTCTGCCCGCAGTGCCTTTGCCATTCGTCCTCGCCCCGCTGAAGACTTCCCTGATTTCCACGCCACGCAGCTCCCATGATTGGGCACAGTAAGTACACCTATCAGCTTGAACTGTTCACACACCTACCTGCAAACTCTACATCCCTAGCAGCAGGCATAGGGCCCATCGCAGGGTGTGCTCTCAGCTGTGTGGTGTGGGGGACCGCATGAGACTGAGATAGGATTGGGGGGCCTGGCGTCCTACTGCCCAAGTGAGGCATCTCTACCAGCAACTGGGGTCCTGGGCTCAGGAGGTGGCAGGCAGCCGTAGACCCTCTGAAGCCCCCAGACCATTCCACTCTGACTGTGTTCTCTTCAGAATGCGGGCCAGGTTGCCTCGGCTGGAGGACTGCTTCACAGAGCTCCCACTGTGTGCTCCACACAGAGGCAGAACACTGCTGACGTTCCCCCATTCTTACATCAGGGTCAGTGAGTCCCCTAGGAGTGTGGGGATGGCACCTCAGAAAGAGCACTGGATTTGGAGTCAGAAGATGTGCCTGAGTCCAGCCTGCTTCCTATCAGACTATCGGCCTTGGTTTCCTCACCTATGACGTGAGAACAATCATCCCGCTTGACCTCCTGCAGTGTTTTGGTGTAAAGTACGTGAAAGCGCTTCATTTAATTAATTGTGAAGTGCTAGAATCTAACATAAAGAACATGCGATTATCACCAAAGGCTCGTTTTGAAGCTTAAAAGAGTTAATGAATGAAAGGCACTGAGAATAGGGTAAGCACTTGATAAATCTTAGCTATGTCTACTATTTATAAGAGCGCAAAACAGTCTCATGCAGTTGGAAGACTGGGGGAGACGGTCAGGGCAAAGTCAGCAGGGGCGTGAGGCCTTGGCAGGATAGGCACTGCTGCCGATGGTCGCCCACAGAGAGGTATCCAGAGATGCAGGCAGGTGGCAGGCTCCCACCTGGTAATCGGGCTTGGTAAAGTAGTCGAGGCTGGCGATGTGGTCCAGGAAGAGGTGGAACTCCGAGGGCATGTGTTTCAGTAGCATCCGGTGTTCATACTTTTCCTTGATCATCCCCACCTGCTCCTGGAGGCAAGAGGCACAGGAAGATGGAGCCCCAGCTGTCCCCAGGCTCCCCACCTCCTCAGACCCAGTTGCATGGGGCTCACCTTGTCTTTGATCTTCCTCCAGGGCAGCTGGCCCACTGCAAACTCCACCAGCATGTAGAAGAGGGACCACAGGTCATCGTGGCGGCCCATCTCCTGGGAGCAAGGGGCAGGAAGGGGTGACCTACAGCACTTAGGTCCTTCCCTGGGAGCGGGGGTCCGACCCTTCACTTAAAGACACCCATCCTTCAGGGAGGCCTGACACCGAGGCCCCTATGGGCAAAACTGGGTTCTCCGTGAAGCTATGGCTCCCCCACCGACCCAACAGCATCCTAGAATCCCAGAGGCAAAACTTCCGTGTACGCTTTCTCACCCACAGAGGTCTGTGTTGGGAACAGACAGTAGGAGATTCCCAAAAACACAGAAGAAGGGAAAGTCAAGGGCAGAGCCTTCTTCCAATCGGGGTCTCTGGAATGACAGCTTCTAGCCCCTGCCCCATACTTCTCTCCCCATCTCCAGAGCTGCCCACCCTACCCTCTCCCTCAGCAGCACCCGCTCTCCCTGACCTGTGCCATTCCTGCCCCCACATCCCTCAGTCCTGGCTCTGCCACTCACCCGGTTCTTGTGGGCATTGACAGACGCATAGCGAACAGTCCCTCGAAACCCGGCCACATTCCGAGGCTGCAGAGGGAAGAACACCACCGGGAATCTCACTCGCTGCCCCTGACCTTGGCCACATGTCAACCCTGCTTACCGAACCTGTCTTTGCCTACTTTAACTCAGACTGCCTCCCTGTCCCACGCCTTCCCCCCACTCCCCCTCGCACACACACACGCACACGCACACGCACACACACACACACACACACACACACACACACACACTGGCCTGATCAGGAACAAACCTGGCCCACCAACCCCATTCTGAAACCTGACTCCTGCCCCTGCACCCATCTTTGACCAGAGTGGGCAGACAGACACAAGATATGAATGTGGCATCCACCAAGAGCCCACGCTGAGGGAGAGAGGGGGCAAGTCAAGTGTGGACCTGGAGCTGGGTGCTGCTGACACTGAACACAAGCTGGCCCTGCTCAGGCAGCTGTAGGGAAACCTGGGGAAGGGTCCCCCGATCAGGGAGCAGGATTCCCACGCGCTGCGGTACTCACGGGCCGAACGTCCCCTGTGGTGTTGGTGTACTGCCGGGCAAGCCCGAAGTCCAGCATGTAGCACTTCCTGTAGGTGGACGGCAGCCTCCCCATGGCAAAGTTTGACTGTGGGAAGACTGCAGCTGTGAGCTGTGGGCTCCAGCCCCACTTGGCCCACCTCAAGGGGTGCCAAGAAACACCTCTGATGAGGGACCCTCAGCCCACATACCCTCACGTAAGCCTAAAACAAGCATGTGCAGCCAGTCGCAGCGCTTCATCTGGGGAGTAGGTGTGATTATCCTCATTTTAGAGATGAGGAAACTGAAGGTCAAAGAACTTAGGGGACTTCCCCAAGATCGCAGACCAAATGATGACCCAGCTGACCGTTGAACTGAGGTCTGTCTGGCTCTAAATCCCTGCGACTCCCCAGCAGGGCAGTGTGGCTTAGTCTAACTAAGGCAGCAGGAGACCTACATTGTTCTTGCTGTGTGACCTTGGGCCATTCAGCCAATATTTCTGGGCCTTAGTTTTTGCTCCTTCAGATAGGAGGTTTTTACTAGTGCTAAGATCCAAGATGCCACAAAATTAGCTGCTTGGAATTCTTTACCAAGCAACGGCCCTGGTCCCTTTCCCTTGATCTCCCTGTCCTTCTCCAATGCCTTCACTTTTCTAGGTTCCAGGACTATTCAGGTCAGGGGTGAGGGAAAGGAACAGAAGGACAGGAGAAGGCATGGTCGTAGTCAATGGACAGACAGGGGTGTGAGCTCCTAGGTGGCAGGAGAAGGCAGAGATGGGGCTTGGGATGGAGAGCAGCAGGAGGAGACAGGTAGAAGAGGCTGTCCTCACTTTTACCATATTCTGGAGAAGAAACCAGAAACTCAACGAGGGAGAGGACACGGGGTGTACTTTGGAGCGGGGTAGAGTGAGGCAGCCCTTACCGGCTTGATGTCGCGGTGCAGGAACCCCACAGAGTGGATGGCCTCAATGGACTCCAGGATCTGCTTGCCCAGCCGCAGCGTAGTGCTCAGCGTGAAAGTGCCTCTCGGCTGGCTGCGGCGCAGGTCGGCTAAGTTCCGGCCCTGGGGTGAGGGAGGGCGGCAACCCAGCTCAGGGGCCATCTCGACAACCACTCCTGCGACGCTCTGCCCAGCATCACTCTCAAATGTTCGTGCCCACTCCCCACTTCTCCCAGGGCCACGATCTCCCTTCCTCACTCCTCACTCCAAGAGTCACAGCCTCAGCTCTTGAAGGACAATGGAGGCAGGACGGGCCACGGGGACTCACCTGGAGCTGCATCACCACGTAGTTAAACTTCTCATTTCGGCCACAGCCAATGAACCTGCACACGTGGTCTTTCCCTGAGGGGCAGAGATAGGGGTCTCCCAATTCCTACTCCTCTCTTACTCCCAACCCTAAGGTGGGCTCCTGAAGCACTCTGGACTCCTGGTCACTCAGCCATGGCCCCATTACCACTCCACCCATCGCCTCCCCCTGACCTTACCTCATCATTGCTCTTAGACTCTGCTCCCGTCTCATGTCACCTATCACCTGACCCTTAGCCCCTGGTTCCATCACCTCTTCCCACCACTCTACCTGCCGTAGGCCCTCACCTTGCAGCTTTTTGAGCACAGCCACCTCCATCTTGAGGACCTGCTTGGGCTGCTGGGCTGACTCCACCTTGAGGGCCACGTTCTCCCTGGTCAGCAGATCCATGGCCTCGTAGATCTCACCAAAGCCCCCGCCCCCGATCTTTTTCAGCTACGGAGATGGGGGGAGGTATGATAAGGAACACAGGAATCAGGCTGAGCAGCTCCTCATTTCACCCATTGCTCGGTCGTAACCTTCATTGATGGGAGGAAGGGCCATATTTGCAGGGGACCCCATGTCTCCCTTCCTTGCCCCACCTATCTGTGCCCCCGCCTCCTCTCCTGGTGCAAGAGACAGAGAGCTCAGCCCATCGGTGGAACAGTGCACAGGCACGCGCGCGCGCACACACACACACACAGCCAGATATCAGAGTGGGCAGTGGGAAAGGGTATGAGACGCGTGACTCCGTGACTCCATATAGACATATAGAAAAGCTATGCAGAATTCTGAAGGGATAATGGACCGTCGTCAATCTTTTATTTTTTTCTGGGAGGACAATAAATATCATGCTCCCCCACCCCCCACCTAGACTGAACAACCTCTGTCCAAAAAGAAAACCAGTTTCCAGAACCTCCCAGCTTCAGGGCAGATCCCCCCCAGGGAAGCTGGCCCTTCCTAGGGTTGGCAGAATCCTGCAAGGTGTCGCTAGGGGGAGACGGTATTTGGGGGAGGGGCATTTTGGAGAGGGGACTCAGGAATGGGTGCTCACTGCCCAGGCCTGCTGCTGAAGCTCATGTCACTTCCTGTGCCCAGAACCGGGGTGAGCCTCCTCTCCAGGGCAGGGGGCACTGTGGGAGCATGTGGGAATGGAGGAGATTTGGAGAGAATCTGCCCATTCCCAGAGGCAGTGCAGAAGCCAGCGGACCCTCCAGGCCCCTCCTCCTCCAGCAGCCCCAGGCAAGTAGAGAGAAAAGGCAGGGGGAAGAACTGTCATGAAGGAAGAATTGGCAAGGGGAAATGAGCAAAGCCAAGTTATGGAAAGAATTAAAATTTATGTCAAGTCAGAGGCCCTGGGCTCTTGGAGAGTGAGGTGCTGCCGGCAATGGTGACGGGACCAGGGAGAAGCTGCTAAGTGGGGACTCTTTAAGAAAGATGTACAGCTCAATTCTCAGGTCCTCAGGGAGCCCACCCCTCCTGGCTCCCTGCTGTCTTCAGAGACCTTGATTGCATCCTGTCGGCTTGTAACTCATCAGCCACAACTGAGCTTGCTGCTCTGATCAGCCAGCCTGCAGACTGACCCTGAGCCTCCTGCATCTTCAAGCCTCCCCTTAGCATTTATTCCGCACTTGGATGCCCAGTAAACATTTAACGGTGGTTGAAATATAGGAATGAAGAGAGGAAGGGGCCAGGGCAGAGCGGAGGACTGAGAGTACCCAGCAGGTTACACCTGAAACCATTCTAGAAAGAAAAAGAAGGGAAGATTTAGAAGGGAAGTGGAAGGCTGGATGAGATTTGAAGGCTCTTATGCCCAGGAAGGAGATAGGGAAAGAGAAAGAAGGAAGAACCGTAAGAAACCAGAGTCTCTCTCTATCAAGATGAAAGTTAAGGTCAGACTTCTAAAAGAATTTCAGAGAGAAGTAGGGGGTAGACAGGGATAAAAGGGATCAAATATTTGGTGATGGAAGGAAATATAACTCTAGGGGGTGAACACAAAATATATATACGACATACTGTTGAATTGTACACTTACTTGAAACTTGTTGGGTTTGGTTGATCGATGTCACCCCAAAATTTTTTAATAAAAAATAAAGTAAAAAAAAGAATTTCAGAACCAGGACGGGACAGACGCAGACTCAAGGGTAGCAACGGCATGTCTTCCTCTGGGGAACTTTAAACTCAAGGGAGATTCTAGTATCTTCTAGATCCCTTTATGGTTTGTTGTGAGAATGGGGGAAAGGCAAGGAGGAGGGGAACAACCACATCTTGGTTCTGTGCTCCAGGCTCAGACACAATCTCAGCTCATCCCCAGAGGCCTGACAACACAGGTGAGGAAGGTCACAGGAGTCCCCGCCATTTTACACAGAAGGAAACTAAGGCACAGAGCGTTAAGTAAGTTGCTGCAGGTCACATGGCTGGTAAGCAGTAAAGCCAGGTGTCATTTAACCCCAGGCAATCTGAGGCAGAACCACACTCTGAACCAGGACATTATAGGAACAGTTGATCCCACTGGGATTAAAAGTGTCAGTGCTGAGATTCAGGCTCAGATCTGCTAGGCTCCAACACGCTTGCTGGAGACAGTAAGGAGGGAGGAGAGCTCAGGGTAGCCAAGACATTTCTAACACCTACTCCCCAATTTCCCAGCATGCCCAGGGGTATTTCTCTACCACCTTCATTTCCAAACTAAGCCTATTTTTCTTTCTTTAGTCTCCCCCTTACCCCCCACCCACCCTTTACAGAACATCCCTGGGGTGAGAAGTTGGCTGTCTGTACCCACCCACTCACCCGACATCCCTCCTGCCTGGGCCCTACAGCTTGGGCTGACTTATATATCAGACATAATGGGCACAGTGACGAGGCCCATAATCTTTTTGGGAGGCATGAAAATGTTTTAACATCTTTTAAAATCAGAGAGATTTTAACTGTGAAGTCAAAAAGAAAGTTTTGATGTGTAACATTAATTTATTCCTCTTTATATCAATGCAGTCAGAAAATACAATTTTTAGTACTTTATTTTTGAGGAAGAGGCCCCGGAAGGAGATGTGCCCAGGAGCCACAAAAGTCATAATGCAGCCCTGCCCACAGCCCAGTAACAGGAATATTCTCTCAACCTCCTTTCACCAGAACCTATTCCTCCCCTTCTACATTTTTCTCATGATCCCCTCCCCTGCCAAAGGACCTCCCTAAATGGAAGAGAAACATAACACAATAAGACCAGCACTCGAAGGAAAAAGAAACCTGGTTTCTTGGCCCAGCTCTGGGTAACCTGGGGTGAGTTTCTTAAATTCTGAGGCTTCACTTTTCCTCCTCCATAAATAGAGAGAATTGGAGAGGAATTGGTCACAAAGACTGTCAGCTCTACGGTCCTGATTCTTGGATGGGCTAATTCTTGGAAAACAGCGTAGCTCAGTGGCTGTCAGCAGTCAAAAGGACCTGGTTCTATTTACCAGTCATGAGAACTTGGCAAGTTATCTAATCTCTGTGCCTCAGTTTCCACACCAGTGAAACGGGGATAATAGTATCTACTCCACTGATGGTTGAGATAATGTATGAAAAGCATTTTTCACAACATCTGGTGGCAGTAAGTGCTCAGAACAAATGCTAAGTTTTTATTATTCTTGTTAGCTATCCTGATTCTGACAAGCCTTGCTTCAAGAAGAATCAAATGTTATTATTGTTTTTAAATAATCCACCTAGTGCCACTGACCCTCATTTTTTCATGGCCACAGCCCACCTCTGGGTAGCTTGTTCTTGGTTCCTGAGCTCTGCCTCATGTCTCTGTCCCATTCCTTACGGGAAGATGGATGAAGGGAGGCATCTGGTACCCCACCCCCTCTAGTTCTCCAGGGACCCAGGAGATCAACTGGTAAAGACTGCATGCTTGCCACTTCTCCCCAGCTCCCCCTTGCTATTTCTCTTTCCATTCATCTCCCACCTCCACCCTCAAAAAGCACAAGTTCTAACCCAAACTCAGTATGTGTGTGAACACCATCTTTCTCTCACCTCTTGAAGTGCAAATGACCTGCCTCCAATCTGCCAGCACAAGAAGCTCTTACTCGGGGCACCAAGGGTGGGGGTCTTAGAGGAAGACTTCTCACTTTGCTATACATTCTTCCATTGATTACTGCTCTGGCTCCTCTTTCCCCAATTTCTGTCCTGTTACTCTTTCTCAAGAAGTTTCTCTCCGGGACAAAGCCATCCCCTTCCCTCAGCTCCCCCGCCCCTCCAGGGCTCCCAGACCCCAACCAGTCATCTCTGTCCATGCTGCCAACTTTGCCCCTATCCGTGGGCCTCTAAGGGACCTGCCCAGCAGGGTGGCTGTTGCCGCGAGGATCTACTGGCACTCAGGCCCCACTTTCCTCTCAGTCCTGGAACCCTGGTGAGCTGAGCCTCACTCCACCACACACACACACACACACACAGGCTTAGTGTAGACCTGACCTGTGTATTCCCCCTCTCCTCCTTCAGGCTCCCCTCCCCAGCGCAGACCCAGTTTACACACTATCACCCCACACACTATCACCCCACCGTCCTCCCCACATCATCCTGGCCCCACAACGGTAAGAGACCATTAGAGAGCTCTTATGCGACGGGAAGAAACGGGGCGGGGCAGGGACTGATTTACAGTGGGTCCTACGGCCCAGACACGGTCTTTCCATTAGCCTACCCGTGTCCCCCTCCCCCGAGACCCACCCCCCCAGCAGACACAGACTACAACTCCCAGCAGGCCGAGCAGCCTGAAGTCCTGGGATGCAGGAGCAAGGCACGCTGGGAGGAGGAGTCTCGCGCGCTGCACCTGCAGCAAGAGGCAGTGAGGGGAGGAGAGTGGATGGAGAAGATGGAGTGCGGGTGCGGGGGGAGCATCCCGCAGGGCGTCCTCCCCCGACCCCGAGCCTTTCCGCCCCGTGCGGGAGCGGAGGGACCCTTGCTCCCTTGCTGCCCTTCTCCATCCTCCGGCAGAAGAAGAGCCGCCCCTCCCTCCTCCCTCCTCCCTCCTCCCTCCACCGTGCTCTGCAGCTCCTGCTCCGACTTCCGACCGGGAGTTGTCTCAGGCCGGGCCGACTAACGTGACCTAGCCCAGACAGGGGTGAGAGAGGGTGGGCTGGAGAGGGCTCTGGGGGAAAGCGAGTGCAGGGAAGAATAATGGCCTGCAGGCAGTATGCACGTGAGCTCAGGGACGCCTCCCTAGGGTAAGGGCCCCGAGGGGCAGGTGTGGTAAGAGGTCTCCGGATCCCCGTCTCCGCTCCTTCCCCCGCCCCACCCTCTGCCTCACCGAGTCACTCACTCACCACCTTCCAGCGATCCTTGACCACGTAGTTGGCCGGCAGGATGTCGGCCTGCTCCCCTCCCCCACTCATGTTGGTTTCGTCCTTTAGAGCAGCCGCTAGGCACTGCATCCGCCAGCTGGAGGGTGGGGTGTCCGCAGGGCCTGCCCTGGGGGGGCCATCTACCTGGGGGAGTGGGGAGGGGCTGTAAGTGGGGCGGCTTACGACCTAGGACCACTTTGCAGATAGGATGGAGAAGCGCTCCATTCAAACAAGGATCCTTCCAGGGCCCCCTGGGCAGATACTCCAGGGGTCACTGAGAGAAGCCCTGTGTAAGCACCACAGTGGAGGTCAGAGGAGAAGACAAATAATCTCCACAGGAAGGGAGATACAAACTACACACTGGAGATGTGAAAACCAGCACCACAGAAATGAAGAAAAAGGAGAGGAAAATGATGTGTGAACAGGCTGTGGGGAAAGCGTTTCCCAAAGAGAAGTATGCTAGCTAATGTGGAGGAGACTTGCTAACCAAGGGGCACCCCAGTCTGGGTCCCATGCTGATACTGAGGAGACCTAGGCCAAGTAGGACCAATCTAAGTGACTCAATCTCTGGCTCCCAGCACTCACACCTTCCCTGTGCCACAAAATGCCCAGAGAATTATATATCTGAGGCTCACTGAAAGGGGAGAACTGCTGACCAAGGAGTGACCCTGTGGAGACACACACCAGGGAGTGACAGAGACAAGCTAACCAACCGTAGGAGATGTGATAATCAGAATGAGGAGATACCCAACGGGCCCTGGAGGATGGTGCTGAGAGAAGGGGACACAGCTGCTGACAGGTGTCCATCATTGTCAGTGGTGAGCGGAACCACTGCCACAACCCTGGGCTCAAAAAGCAAGGATGAGAGTGATGGGGTGAACATAAAGCAGTGGACTCAAGACATGGATTTTAGAGAGACAGCAGCTGTATGGCCATTCAGAGGGAGAGAGGCAGGCTGAATTGGGAGCAGCTGAGGGCCACAGGGAAGTGAGAGTGGCCTACCAGAAAAATGGCAGGAAGCAGGAGGTCTGCGTGGGCGTGGGGTGAGAGATCCTCCGACTACACCTTTCTGTGTCTGCTCAGGAACCAACAAGAAGGAACACAACTCTTGTTACATTAGGACAGGTAGGAGCTGGATATCAGGGAGAGTAAAGCAACTGTGAGGGTTGGGAAAACCAGCCAGTGTTGCCGAGGAATACGCAGGTGTGTCTGCATGTGTATGTGGGCATGTATCCCTCTGTGTGAGTGTGTATATGTCTTTGTGTGTCTGTGTCTGTGTGTCTTTGTGTGCTTGTGTGAGTGTCTATGCCTGTACATCTGTGTCTGTGTGTGCTTATGTGTGACGTTGTGTCTTAGTGTGTGATATGCATGTATGTAGGCAGGGAGCCAGAAGAAATGACTTTTTGAGATCTCTGCCAATCCAGTACAAGAATGGAACCAGGATCTTCTTTTCTTCTACATTTTCATAAGCACTTTGGTCTGCCCTTACAATGATCCTGGAGAGTCAGAGATGGAAGGAGGTCACTCAGGCTAGGATAGGTGGATGGTGCGGACAGGAGGAAAGTGCCCAAGATGTCTATGGATGGAGTGGGAACTCCGTAAACCTGTCTTTCCTTGGATGGGGCAATTCTCCAGGGCTCCTGTGTCTAGCTATCCTCTACGCTGGACATTGAGGAATAGTGAAGGCATGGAAACAACCTTCAACAGGTCATGATGTGCCATGAGAGACATGTAGAGAAGGAATCTTCATGAAGAGGGACACCTTTTTTTTCTTGTTTGTCTTTCTTCAAATGATTCATCTGACTGCCCCCCAGTTCACACAACTTCAGAGTATCAGAACTGTGAAGATATCAAATAGGCCTCTGTCCTCTTTCTGCCAAGTGGCATATGGGACAGGAATTTTCAGAGAAAAGAGAGGGCAATGGCAGGATGAAGGGAGAGATAGGGATGGGGGATTCTGGAATAAAGGTGGAGAAGACAGGTGGAGGACAAGATAAAAGAAGCAACTGAACCAGTAGGGAGGGAGCCTTGAGGAGTTGAACAGCGTCCCCTCTGTTGGGCTTTCCAATCCTGTGATGATGGATTTTGTAGGCTAATGAGAAAATTTGGGGTCCTGTTCCCATTTTATAGATGGGTAAACCTAGAAGAAAGTAAAAGAACTAGTAGAGGCAAGAACATAAATGAGGGTTCTCTGCTTTTCCCTATCCACCATCCTTACTCTCTGCCTCAGAGGGATTACACAGCTCTGACTAGGGTTGGATGACATGAACACCAGTAACTTGGCTGCCCCATTACTGCCTCCTCAGGACCCTTTGGGGGTGTGGAGGCATAAATATGCAGTGAGAGAGGGCTTGTGGAGGAGGTTTTTATGAACATCTTTCAGAGAGTGGGCATGTTTGAGAGTGTGGGGCCAATGACTGTGTGTGTGTGTGTGTGTGTGTGTGTAAGAGAGAGGGGTATCTAAGTGTTTGGGAGCGCCTCATGGTATGTGAATATAGGTGTTCATATATAACTATGCAAGGTGTGAGCCAGATGTGTTTGAGAATCTGGGAGCCCAGGTAAGGAGAGTTAAAGGAGACCAGTGAGGGGTAATAAAAACATGAAAAAATGTGGGGGGGGGGGCAGAAGGGAATGGAAGGGACCAGGAGCGACAGGATCACACGGCGTTGGGTAAGATAGAGACAGGTGAGACATCATGATGGCAGGTGAGAAAGCAGCAACAGGACCACCAGAGGGGTGTCTGGGTACAGCTGAGGGGTGAAGAAGTTAGTAAGAAGGCTAGTGGGAGGAACGGGGGACTGAGGACAAGGGAGAGAGGTTATGGACACATGGACACAGCTGGGAACGACTCATCAGTGGTGACAGGAAAGTGAAGCCATAGGGACAGGGGACAGAGTTGAGAAGTGAGGAGCAAATCCTCTGGAAGACCGGCGGGAGTGGGTGGGTCCGTGGGCTTGGGGGCAGGGAGCCGGTCCAGGCCTCGGATGCGGCCCAGGCGGTGTAGGCCACCGTCCCAGCTCCGGCGGAGATGACAGCAGGGAGGGGGCGCTGAAGAAGGCTGCGTTGGGAGGGGAGCCAGGCCCCGGCCCTGCGGGTCCACAGAGAAAGACCCCTCCCCGACCCCCGCCCAGCCCGCTGCCCGGCCCCGCCCCGCCTCACCTGCTCTGTACCCGCTGCGGCTGCGGCTGCGGCGGCGGCGGAGGCAGCGGCTTGGGGCGGCGCATCCCCCGGGGCCGGGGCGGGACGGGGACGGGGCGGCTCAGTGCGGCGCTGGGCGACCCGCTCCCTCCGGCGGCGGCGGCCTCCCGACCGGGACCATCCCGGCCCGGCCCGGCCCGGCCCCGATCCTCCTCGGGCTACGGCGGCGGCAGCGGCAGAGTGGGGAGCTGCCCACAATGCACTGCGCCGCCAGCATCAGCACCAACCCTGACATCACCGCCCCACCGCCCCGGCTCTTACATCACCGCCCTTTCTCTGACATCACGTTCTGCTCTGCTCCTCTCTCCACTCCTTCAGCTCTAGGACTCGGACTGACTCATACTCTCTCTCTCTCTCTCTCCCTCCCTCGTCCTCCCCCTCCCCCCCATGGTCCTGCCCCAGCTCAAAGATCTCCTCACTAGTCTCAGCCATTCACTTGATCCCCATCCCCAAGCAGGGCCCCATCACTCCTTACCCAAACCCATAAACCTCACCTGTCTCCATCACCCATTATCTTCTCCACTCCCAGCATGTTCCTATCACTCCTCATCTGTCTCCGTGAGCCTCAACTGAAATCCTGACTCCATCCTCCATATGTTCATGTTACTTTCCTCTAAACTCATTCCCTGTCACCTCTACCCATCCTGCGATATGTCCCCATCCCTCATTTCTTCAAACACTACCCCTGACCTTTAACTCTCACCCCACCACATATACGTACCTTACCTCCTGGCTCAACCTGTCCTTCTCTTTCTTTCTTTATTTCTTTCATCTATGACAAATTCTGTCATTGTTTATTACTGCTTACCAAATAAGATGCACACTCTTTACTGTGACATTAAAATTTTTTCCCAACATGGGCCTACCAAGGCTATTATTCCCCTTCTGACAGATTGGATTACTCAACATCCTTCAAACATGCTTTGTACTTTGTCTCTCTCAGGTCCTTCCTTCCATCCTTGTGCCTTCAATAAATGCATACTGAACACTTTCAATAACAACAATAGTAGTAGCAGTAACTATTTACTCATGCCAGACACTGTTCTAACTTTATACATATTAACTTGTTTAATCCTCACAACAACCCTCTGAGGTAGGATTACTAATGTTATACCCATTTTATAGATGAGGAAACTCAGACACAGAGATTTGGGTAATTTGCCTCAGATTACACAGCTAACAAGTGGCAGAGATGGGATTCAAACTCTAGCTCCAGAGTCCATGCTCCTAATCACTATTCTGAGAGGAAGGATCATTGAGTCTGCAAGAATAATCAGAGGAGGCTTCTCAGAGGTGGTGTATTTGACTGTCATTTGAAGGATTGGAAATTTTCCAGTTGACGAGTGGGGCCAGGGCAGACAGAGTTGTGGGAAAGATTTCCATGCTGAGAGGACTAGGTGAACTGGGTGAGCCTGAGGTGAGCTGGGGGTGGGCATGTGAAAAATTATGAAGGACCTTGTGTGCCACACTAAGAAGATTGAATTTTCTCCACTTAGTTTTTGAAAGTGTAGTGGATAGTGTGGCGTGCCATCCAGATGCCCCTTCAGAAATCTAAGCAGTCATTCCCCCAGCCACCTAGGCTGCTGAAGGCCTATTGGCTGACTCTCTGGGAATTGCCTTTGGCCTAGGAAGATGCCTCACACTAGATCATGCGCCCTTCCTGGGGCATCCCATGGCTAATTCATGATCAACCTATGAGTACAAAGTCCTGACCCCCTTCCCGCAACTCGGGGACAGCTCTGAAGGGACATCCCATTTTCAAAACTCCTAATAGAATCAGCTGAAGCTTCTGTTGAGAATGCATCAAAACTCAACTTCTCCTCTGTCTGATGCTATTTTCTTCACTTCTCCACAGCTGTTGGTCCTCAGAGCACGTTTAAATAAGCCTACTGCATGATTATCTCTGACTCAGAGTCACTGCCCAGGGCAGTTGGACCTTCAGACAGGAAATCACTGAAGAATTTTGAGCAGAAACAAGACAGTCTGATCTGTGTATTGGGTTAGAATTTAAGGTTGACAAATTTTTTTCAATACTTTAAAAATGTTTCTCTACTGTCTTCTAGCTTGCATGGTTTCTCATGAGAAATCTGCAGTTATCCTAATCTTTGTTTCTCTGTGTCTAATGTATCTCATTCCTCTGGCTACTTTTAAGATTTTCTCTACATCAATGGTTTTAAGCTAATCAACTAGGATGTGACTTGCTGTAGTTTTATTCAATTTTCTTGTGCTTAGGGTTGTTGACCTTTTTGTGTCTGTGGATTTATAGTTTTCATCAAGTTTGAAAATTTTTTTCATCCATTATTTTCTCAAATATTTATTCTGCCCTCTACTTTCCTTCATGGACTACAATTACCCTGTATATTAGGCTGTTGAAGTTGTCCCACAGCTCACTTATGCTTTGTTCATTTTTTCCCCATCTTTTTTCTCGCCATGTTTCATTTTGAATGGTTTCTACTGCTTATGTATTTAAACTCATTAATCTTTTCTTTTGCAGTGTCTAATCCAGTAATATTTCCATTCAATTTAATTTTCATTGTAGTTTACATGAAGTTCGATCTGAGTCTTTTAAAAATCTTCCATGTTCAATTTTCTCTAACTTCTTAAACATATTGAATAGTTATAACTCTTTTAATGTACTTGTCTACTGATTTTATTATCTAAATAATTTCTGAATCCATTTTTTCCCTTCTTACTATGAGTCATATATTTCTGCTCCTTTCCATATCATAAATTTTTATTGCATGCCAAATATTGTGACTTTTTTGCTGTTGAATCCTGGACATTTTTAGATTTTAGTAAATATTCTTGGCCTCTGTTTAGAGATGCAATTTATTTACTTAGAAATAGTTTGATCTTTTCAAGGCTTACTTTTAAAGTCTTTGTTAGATAGGACCTGAGTGGCCTCTAATCTAGGGCTAATTTTTCCTCACCACTGAGACAAATCCCTTTGGTATGATTTACCCAATGCTCCATGAATTATGAGATTTTCCACATCAACTGGAAGGAACAGGAACAGGTATGATTTCCATTGAGTGAGCTCTGAGGATTGTTTTCTCTTCTCCTTTCAGATGTTTTTTCCCCACCTGAGAGTTTCCTCACTCATGTGTGTTCATCAGTTCTTAGCTAACTGTCATGGGGAGCCCTCTGAAGATTTCAGAGCTCTTTCCTACAAACTAGCAGTCTTGCCTCCCTGGACTCCCCAGTCTGCCTCCTTAGCTCAAGGAAACAGCCAGGTTCAGTCTGGATTCTTCCTGCCTTCAGCCTGGAAACCACAGGCAACATGCTGGGGGCAAATGTAGAGCTCAGATGGCTCATTTTCAGTCTTTCTGGGCCAATGTTAAAACATCATTGTTTCATAGATTCTGCTCAGTTTTTTTGGTCATTAAACAAAGGAAGGTATACATCAGCAAAATAAAAAGGCGACCTACGAAATGAATATATTTGCAAATCATATATGTTATAAGGGATTAATATCTAAAATATATAAAGAGAAAAAATAAAATACATACAGAGTTCATACAACTCGATAGAAAAATATCAGATTCGAAAATGAGTGTAGGATCTAAAAGGACATTTTTTCCAAAGAAGGCATACAAATGGCCAACAGGTACTTGATGAGGAGTTCAACATTACTAATCATCAGGGAAATACAAATTAAAACCACAATGAGATATCATATCATTTAGAATAGCTACTACCAACATAAGAAATAACAAGTGTCAGTGAAAATTCAGAGGAAAGGGAACCCTGGTGCATGTTGGTGGGATTGTAAATTGGTGCAGCGACTATGGAAAACAGTAGAAAAGTTCCTCAAAATATTAAAATAGAGCTACCATATAACCCAGCAATTCCACATCTGGGCATTTATCCAAAGGAAATGAAGCCACCATCTTTAAAAGATATGTGCACCCCCATGTTCATTGAAGCATTATTTACAATAGCCAAGACATGATAGATAAATGGATAAAGAATAGACACATCCACACAAACACACACAGAATATTATTTAGCCATAAAAAGAAGAAAATCCTGCCGGTGTGAAAACATGGATGGACCTTGAAGGCATTGTGCTAAGTGAAATAAATCGGAGAAAGACAAATACTGTATCATATCACTTATGCGTCGACTCTTAACAAATAACAAATGCATAGATACGCAGAACAGATTGGTGCGGGTAGGTGAAATGAGTGAAGGTGGTCAAAGGTACAAAATTCCAGTTATAAGGTAAATAAGTCCTGGGGAGATAATATGCAGCATGGTGACTACAGTTAACAATACTGTGTAGTCTATTTGAAAGTTGCTAAGAAATTAGATCTTAAAAGTTCTCATCACAAGAAAAAAATTGTGTAACTTTGCGTGGTGATGGATATTAATTAAACTTATTGTACCAATCATTCTACAATATATATAAATATAAAAATCAATATGTTGTACATCTAAAACTAATACAGTACTATATAGCAATTGCATCTAAATTTTGAGTAATATTCCGTTGAATATATGTACCACAGCTTTTTTATCCAATCATCTATCATAGGACACTTTGGTGCCCCATGATGAGAGTACACACAACTACATAGTCTTGCCCAAAACTGAATTTGAATCTGATCAAATCTCTAGATCCACCTCCAATTTACAAGACAGAGAAACACTTTAAGTGATATCACAGGGATATATAATCAGCCAACTCCAGACTGTAGAAAACCATAAGAAAAAAAAAGTGGAAAGAGGATATGCAGGGGAAACATGTTTATTAAAATAGACTTAAAAGATATGTCAACATGTCACATATGGACTTTATGTGATTCTTGCTTTTAAACAAATACATTGTAAACATAACATTTGTAAAATAATTGGAGATTTGAACACTGATGGACTATTTGATGACAAAAAAATCTTGTTAAAATTTTTTAGCTGTAATAATAATATTGTAGTTACTTTTTTTTGAAAAAGAATATTTTTAGAGACATATTAAAATATTTACAAGTGAAATAATATGACCTTGAATTTGCATCAAAATATTACAGCAAGAAACTGGATATAGGTATAGATGAAACAAGATTGAGCATAAACTGATAATTGTTGAATCTCATTTTTCTATTTATTATTTTCCATACTTTATTTTTGCCTTTCTGAAAACAGCTTGTATAATTTACATCAATAAAATTCACCAGTTGTAAATGTACAATTTAATAATATTTTGTAAATTTATAGAGTTGTGCAATCATCCCTACAATTCAGTTTTAGAACATTTCCATTACCTTCAGAGTTTCCTTGGGCCCTCTACAGTCAATGCCCACTCCCACCCAGCCTCTCCTGATCTCCTTTCCATCTCTCTAAATATACTTTTTCTGGACATTTCTTTCAAATGGAATCATATACTATGTATTCTTCTGATAGTCTCTGTTAGTTTATGTTTGACGTTTTTTCATAACAAAAACAATTTTGTTGACTTAAACGATGACTTACATTTGTATAGCGTTTTGTGTTTTGTAAAGTGCTTTCACAAACCACGAGATTAAGAGTATAACATTTCTCACCAATTTTACAGATGAGGCAATTGAGGCTCAGAGAGCTTAAGGGACATGACCAAGGTCATAGAGCTAATTAGTAACTGAATTAGGATTCTCTTCTGGCCTCCTGTCACCTGGTGAGATATTTCCCCCATCATGCTAAACTGCCCACTGCCCTATTCCCCCATTGCATTACTTGGTGCCCCATCCCCCCAACTAATGAGCTGAGAGGTCTGAGCTGCAAACCTCACCAACAGTGGTTATAGAACCAATCTCAGGGAGTTGTTTACCATCTGGAGAAACAGACAAAATATGCCCTCTACTCATTCTCCTCTGGCCCAAGGTGGAAAGGGAAGGCCAGCCACATCAAAGGTATGGACTCAAAGGAGATAGAGGTCTAAGACAAAGAGGCAAAATCAAGATGTTCTGTGTGTATATGTGCATGTGTGTTCCTTACCTGCGGGAAGAACTGAAGGGAAAGTGTGAGCATGGATAATGAAATTGAAGGAGGTTGCACATCAAGTCATCTGAGGAATGATATTTCCTTCCTAAAGGTGTGTGTGTGTGTGTGTGTCTGTGTGTGAGGGTGCCTGGGGAGCACTAGTGCATAGCAGTGAATACACGTTTGCCCCATGGTCCGTGTCTCTGGGGTTGGGCCCATCAGTGGACAGACATATCCTAAAGTCTCTTTGCCTTCTCTTTGTGTCTTTGCATTTTAAAAAATTATTATTGTACCTGCTCTGTCACCCCATATTTTGGTATTTTAATAGTTATTCAGGAAGAATTCAGAAGAAAACTTGGATGATGCTTTCCTCTAAGGAATGAGATTGCGTTTTCAGGTCTCACTTCCTACTGCATACCTTCTATTCTATTAATTTTTTTTTTGTCCTATATGTGTGTTATTGTCATGACAAAACGAAGGGGAAATCCTAATTACCGGCAAGCACTGGTGTGTTTGTCTTCCTGAAGATCCTGCTTCTATCAGCCTACTATAGGGCTAAGTAATTGCAAAGTGCTGTCAAATGCAACTTCTCATTTAATCCACTCTTTTCATTCACTCTTTCATTTGATGTTTCCTATGTGCCCAGCACAGTTCTAGAAGTGGGGGATATTACAGGGAAACAACCAGACAAAAACCGCTGCCTTCCCGGGGACTTACGTCCTACTAGGCATAGAAAGATATACACAAAAATAATAAATTGTATGGTACGTGAGAAAAGACAAGGCAGGGAAGGACAATAAGCAGTACCGGGGACAGGAGGCTGCCCTATTGAAGAAGGTGGTCAAAGAAGGTGACATGTGAACAAAGACTTGGAGGGGGTGAGGAGCGATCCAGGGAGCCATCTGGGACAAAAAATGTCCCAGAGATAGTAAATGCCAAGGCTCTAAGGCAAGAGCATGGCGGGCAGGCTTGAGGAGCAGCCAAGAAGCCAGCGTGGCTGCAAGGAAGTCAGTGAGAGCAACGGGGCTGAGGATGGAGAGGTCGAGAGTGACAGGAGCACGTGGGCCTGGTGTGCCGCTGTGGGATCTTGGTCACCCTAAAGGAGAAGGGAGCCATCAGAGGACTTGAGTGGTGAAGGTCACGACCCAATTCACGTATTCACAGGGTCACTGCTGGGAGGAGGCCAGACTGCGCAGCCCTGCCGTGGGAGCCCGTAGGGAGCTGCAGAGAGAGGAGCCCGGCTGCCATGGAGACGGGGGCGGGCGTCGGCCTGTGAAAGTCTGTTAGAGGGAAACGACGGGAGCTGCCGCTGGCGTGGAGGCAGGGTATTAGAAAAGGCGAGGGGTCACGACTGGTGCCGAGGTCCTCCAGCTGGGAAAATGGAGTCGCCTTCGGCCGGCGGGGCGAGGGCGGGGCGGGGGCGCGCCAGGGAGCGGCGCGGGTGAGGTGGGGAGGAGCACGGGACCCGCCTGGGCGGTGGGTTCGCACGGTGTCCCTCGCCCGCGCTCCCTACTCCCCCTCGAGTCGCAGGTGTGCGCCCCGGGGCCCCGAGCCGCGCGCCGGGTCACGTGGCCGCCGCCGGCCGGGTCACGTGGCCGCGGCCGGCGCCCCTGGCGGGGGGCGGCGAGCGGCGGCGGCGGCCGAGGGAGATGGCGGCGGCGGTGGCGCCGGGGGACCCGGGGCGCCGGGCGCTGTACTTCTGCGGGAGCATCCGCGGCGGACGCGAGGACCGGGCGCTGTACGGCCGGATCGTGGCGCGGCTGCGGCGCTTCGGGGCCGTGCTCACCGAGCACGTGGCGGCCGCCGAGCCGGGCGCGCGCGGTGAGGCCGCGGGGCGCGGGCTGCCCGCCTGCCGGCCGGGAGGGGTAGTCCCCGCCGCTTCCCCGCGGCCGCCCGCAGCCCAGGGAAGGGCGCCGGCCCCGCGCCGCTGCGGTGGAGGGGGCCCCGTCTCCGCGCTCAGTTATCATCCCGGGGTCTGGTTCCCTCTTGGGGGACTTTCTTCTGCTCCGTCCGCGGGCGTTTGCGGGGCGGGGCAGGATGGGCGGGGACGGGGCTGCCGAGGTTTCCAGGGCTCCCGCTGGCATCTTCCCCCCAAACTAGGACGAGGCCAACCCTCCTGCTTCCCGCTTCGCCACGGAGGTACCTGCCTTCTCTGAGACCCCGCGGCCCCCCGTCTGTCTCTTCCAGGCCTTCTGACCAGGCTCCTGCTGACGGGCTCTGCTCTAGGGGCTGGGTTTCTTTCTTTCCTTTTGCTTCTCAGTCTTATTGAGGTGTAATTGACATACAGCACTGCAAACGTTTAAGGTGTACCTCCTAAGGACTTGACCTACATATATTGTGAAAGGTTACCGCAATAAGTTAACACTCATCATCTCATATAGATACAAGAAAAAAGAAAAAATATTTTTTTCCTTGTGATGGGAACTCACTCTTAGGATCTTCCCTCTTCACAGCTTTCAAAGAACCAACCATACACACCATGGTAACTAGTCATCGTATTACATCCGCAGTACTTATTTTTCTTATAACCAGAAGTTTGTACCTTTGACCTTCATCCAATTTCCCCGCATCCCCCACCTCTAGTAACCACACATTTGATCTCTTTTCCTAGTTTGGGTTTTTCTGTTTGTTTTTTAGATTCCATGTCTAAGTGAGACCATACTCTTTTTCTGTCTGACTTATTTCACTTAGCATAATGCCCTCAGAGTCAAATATTCTCCCAACTGGCAGGATTTTCCTTCTTTTTTCGTGGCTGCATAATATTCCATTATATATCTGTACCATGGACACTTAGGTTGTTTCCATATCTCAACTATTGTAAATCATGCTGCTGTGAACATGGGGATGAATCTATCACTTCAACATAGTGTTTTCATTTCCTTTGGTTATATTATCAAAAGTGGGAGTGCTAGATCATATGGTAGTTCTATTTTTAACTTTTTGAAGAACCTCCATAC
This sequence comes from Cynopterus sphinx, assembly GCA_030015415.1. Classification (NCBI taxonomy): domain Eukaryota; kingdom Metazoa; phylum Chordata; class Mammalia; order Chiroptera; family Pteropodidae; genus Cynopterus; species Cynopterus sphinx. The sequence continues at coordinate 47,349,724 of CM057386.1, read as the reverse complement.
TGTTTTCCATCGTGGCTGCGCCAATTTACATTCCAACAGAGCACAATGGTTCCCTTTTCTCCACATCCTCACCACTATTTCTGGTCTTTTTGATGATAGCCATTCTAACAGACGTAATAGCTTATGATAGTTTTGATTTGCATTTCCCTAATGCTTAGTAATGTTAAGCACCTTTTCATGTACTTATATATCTTCTTTAGTAAAATAGCTACTCAGGTCCTTTACCCATTTTTGATTGGATTATTGTTCTATTGAGTTGTATGAGTTTTTGTATTTTTTGGATATTAACCCCTTATCAGATACATGGTTTGCAAATATATTTTCCTATTGTAAGGTTGTCTTTTTGTCGTGATCATTTCTTTTGCTGTGCAGAAGGGAGCTTTTTAGTTTGATGTAGTCTCACTTATTTTCCTGCTTTGTGCCAAAAAACAAAACAAAACAAAACAAAAACAGACATTACCAAGACCCATGTCAAGCTTTTTCCTGTGTTCTTCTGGCAGTTTTATGATTTCTGATCTTACATTTGTCTTTATCCATTTCAAGTCCATTTTTTTGAATGGTGTAAAATAGAGATCTAGTTTCATTCTTTTTTAAGTGAATATCTAGTTTTCCTGGCACCATTTATTGAAGAGACAGTTTTTGTCAAATATTCTTGACTCCCTTGTCAAATATTAGTTGACTGTATATGCATGGGTTTATTTCTGGGCTCTTGATTCTGTACCACTGGTCTATGTGTCTGTTTTTATGCCAGTACCATACTGTTTTGATTATTGTAGCCTTATAGTACAGCTTGAAATCAGGAAGTATGGTGTCTCCTTGTTCTTTCTCAGCATTGCTTTGGCTATTTGGGAACTTTTGTGGTTTCACACGTATTTTAGAATTTTTTCTACTTCTATAAGAAATGCCATTGGAATCTTGACAGGGATGACACTGAATTTGTAGATGGCTTTGGGTAGTATGGACATTTTAATAACATTCATCATTCTAGTCCATGAACACAGGATACCTTTGCATTTATTTGTGCCTTCAATTTCTTTCATCAGTGTCTTGCAGCTTTCAGTGTAGAGATCTTTTACCTCTTTGATTAAATTTATTAAGTATTTTATTGCTTTTGATGCTATTGTAAGTGGGATTGCTCTTTATCAGATAATTGTTAGTGCTGAGTCTTTTTAAAACATGGTTTTGATCAGTTGATCTGGAATCTCACTGACTCTTCTAGTTTATTTGAAAATTATGCTTAGAACTCTTGGACTTCTCATAAAAATTTAAGTGATTCCCCTTGCCCTACCCAGGAGCAGAGCCAGGATTTGTGAGACTTAATACAATTCTGGGAGACCTCTTCTAAAAAGACAAAATCACGAGATTGTTGGGAAGGGCCAGTGCCTATGAGGGATCCTGAAGCTTAAGATTCGTTGTTTTCACCGTATGTCCACCCCTGCCTGGTGGTTTTTGAACTTTAGTGTGCTGAAGTATAATCTGAAGGAGCTTGTTTAAAATACATATTCCCATACAGTAGTCTGAGATGAAGCCTTGGAATCTTTTTAACAAGTTTTCCAGTGATATGGGGACTGTAAGGCTGTGAGCCTTACAGCCCGAATGAATAACATTTAATCAAGCTGGAACACTGAGATCCTTGCCCTCTGACCCTGCTATGCCTCTCCTATTTTCATTCCCATTACCTCCAATTCATGCAGTGGTTCTCAAATTTTGGTGGGTATGAAAATCACCCGGAGAGGGCTCATGAATGGGCTGGGCTCAGACACCTGGGTCTTTGTAGTTTTATCAAGTTCTCTGGTGATTCTGGTACGCACCAAAGCTTGAGAGTCACTCTATTAGGCATTATTCTCGTCTTTCTCCATCCAGTCCTTGTGTGAGCCAGTCCTTGCTCTTGCGTGCCATTTCCTCAACCTAGGATGTTCTTCCTCCTTCTCTCCAACTCTAATCACTATGACCCCACAGTGAGTTAGTCCTTTCCTCAAGTTCATCTGTATCACTCATCTGTTCCTAATCACACACGCCAGCTTGCACAGAATTGAATTTTTCTTATGGGTACTCCATTTCCTCACTCCTTTTCATGGACTCTTAGTGTTGGGCAGGCCCTTGGACGTCATCTAGTAGATCTCCAAGCTCCCTCCCTAAGCAGGGTGGTTATGGGGGTGGTGCAGGCAGAGGAGAGATACTAAGTATTGAGGACCAGGGTGGGGATACAGCCTTGACCAGCTTTCCTTCAGCTACAGGGGAAGAGGCTGCTAGGGATGACAGGCTCATCCATGATCAGGACCTGGCCTGGTTGCAGCAAGCAGATGGTGAGTGGCCCTTCCTCCTCCCTAGGAACTCCTCTGGGGTGTTAGATCTCCTGAACATGCCTTGCCTCCCCGCCTAGGACTCCCTAGAGCCCCCTCCTCACCACACCCACTCCATCTTTCCCTTACAAGACAGTATTGAGCCTCAGTTTCATCTTTCTTCCTAGTGGTTGTAGCTGAAGTGACCCAGCCATCCTTGGGTGTAGGCTATGAGCTGGGCCAGGCTGTGGCCCTCAATAAGCAAATCCTGTGCCTGTTCCGCCCGCAGTCTGGCCGAGGTGAGAACTTCAAGCCTTGGATGGCAACTCCTTCCCTCCCCAGCTTTCCAAAGCCCTTTCCTTGGGGATCTCTGATGAGTACAGTACATGCATATATAGGGAGCAAAGAGGGAAGAGGGTGGAAGGGAGGCGTCTTCACCTTATTCCACCTTCCTAGTGCTTTCAGCCATGATCCGGGGAGCAGCAGATGGCTCACGGTTCCAGGTGTGGGACTACGAAGAGGGAGAGGTAGAGGCCATGCTGGATCGATACTTTGAGGCTGATCCTCTTGAAGAGATGGCTTCCTCCCCTGCCCCAACCGCTTGACTTAAAACCCACTTTATTAAATAATTCTGATCTCAGACTCTGCTCTAGTACCATTCCTACCTCTTAGCCCCAATACCAAATTAAAAGGTGTGTTTATAATCCTAACTTTGTATGTGTCACAGGGCAAGTCCTCTGTAATATTCTCTTTCCACCCCACTTCAAGTTGTAGTGAGACTCTTTAAAAGTCTGTAGTTCCCCAGGAGGAGGACACTTCCTAATGCCCTCAAGCTCCCGCCAGGAACATTCAACAGTGTAAAGGAAGGCCAGTCGTGGGGGATGGCCTGTCTCCTCTGATGCTGGGGCTGGGGGTGCACCTGGTCCTGTACCATGTGGACCTTCACTTCCCTTTTATCAGCTTAGGTCAAATGAGCTGCCTTTGGGCTTAAAGGAAGCAGTCAAGAATGAGGGGTCTAGGTGTGGGGAGTAAGGCGACCTCCAGGAAGGACATCCAGCCTGATTCAGAGAAGAATGTGGGAAAAGCTTATTCAGCAAACAAAGGGTGCTGTAGATGCAGCAGACTGCCACCCCCGCCATGACAGCACTCAGGCAAACCCCAGCTCCTCAGCCCCATAGCTCTGGGGTGGCTCCAGGGGCTCCCTGGACCCTGCCCCTCAGTCATAGGCCTCCTCCTCCTCCTCTTCCTCGTCACCAAAGAAGAAAGTCTCTCGGTCCAGGTTCTCTGACTCCTCATCATAGGAGAAGCTGTCGTTGTCCAGCTCTTCATCAAACTCATCCTGCTGCCACTCGGGCACGTCATCCTCATCGTCCTCTTCCTCCTCATCCACATCCAGCCCTGAGGAGCCCTGAGGCCTTGGGGAAGAGCATGCCACTCAGCCCCAGAGGAAGCCTGGTGTGTCCCACCCCTCCATGGCTGGGCCCACCTGACTTACTGACTGCCAGGCACGTTGGACCCTTTTGCCTCCCGGGCCTCTAATGATGGACTCTGGAGACCAACCCGGAAATCCTGGCAAGGAGAGAGGAGGATGTGCAGAGTAGGAGAGTTGAGGCCTCCGGGTCTCTATGCCCAGCATTCCTTCAACCAGTGTTGTCTGAGGGCCTACTAGGTGCCACGCCTCTGGCAGGAATGCTCCTACTTGCTCTCCCTCCCTCACCACAGTACCTCACAAACCACTGCCTTGAGTAATTTAACTCAGCGGTGGTCTCCAGAGACAGGACACAATAGTGAGGCATACCAGCCCTGTGCTTGAGTTTACAGTGTACATTCATGTCTTTTCTGGCCAAGTTACCAGTCTGTAAGCTCCCTAAAGGCAGGACTCATAGTTTAGGCTCAACATCAGTGTATTAGAACTGGAAAGAACCTCAGAGATCCCTTACTCCAGTGGACCCTGGCCCCTACTCCTGGGATTCTAAAAAAATTCGCCAGGTGATTCTGATGAGCAAGCATCTGGCCAAATACCCCTTGATCAAGACCTGGGCTAACTCTTTTATTTTGTAGGCAATGCCACATGGTTATGTGGCCAGGTCCAGCAGCATCCAGGAGGACACTGGGACACACCCAGGTCTCTGAGCATCCATTCACTCACACTGCCTTTCCTTCTGGATGCCCCCAGGGCAGGGGCTGTGATGGGCACAGGAGGTCTGGGGTTGGGGTGGCATACCTGAGTGGAATGTTGCAGAATAGCGAGCAGCCTTTCCTGGATCCGCCGGAGCAGCTCCAGGCCTGTGTTGAGGCAGTCTGCCCGCAGGAGGCGGAGGGAAGAGGCCAGGTCTCTGCACTGCAGCAAGGTCTCCTCTGCAGAGGGGACAGGGCATAGGGACTCCCTCTCTTTTTTCACCCTTTATTCCTTTAACAAACACCTCCTGAATATCTACCAAGTTGCACCAACATCTACCAGGCCCAGGTCTAGACACTACGTTCTTGTAGGTTTACACTCTAGTGGTAGAGATAGATCATAATTAAAATGTCAGATTAAGATCTGTGCCCTCAGGCATTTATAGCATGTAGAGTATAACTTCATAACAGAATTTTAAAAGGCCAGTGGCCAACAATGATGAAGCAATGAATTAGGAAGAGGAAGAGGACAAGAGTGAAGGCGGAAAGCTGGGGTGGGGGCACTGTCTTGTGTACCTGTTGGGGTGGGATGTTCAGGGGAGAGGAGGGGCCAGGCCTCACCTAGGAGGATCTGCAGGGCGTTGGTGTGCAGCTCCAAGTTCTCAGTCTGCTGCTCCACCACATCCATGTGCTCTGTGTCCTGGTTGTAGAAGCTGTACACGCAAGCATAGGCCAGCACCTAGGGGGCCCACGTCAGGCTTCTTCCCTCTGAGGCATGGCACCTGACCTCCCACCTGCTTCCTCTTCATTCCCCCATCCAGGCAGGTAAGAGGAAAGCGTCCAGACCACCAGACACCCTTGGCACATCCTCTCCTCCCACTCCCCAACCCACCACAACCTTTCGGGCCTGCTCAAGTCCCCGGCAGGCATCACTGAGGAAGGTGAAGGATTTGGGCGGGGGCACCTCGTGGATGGCAGATACACGGTTCCGCAAGTTCACAGCAAACTCCTGTGCAGAGGAAGGCAGATCAGTGCCAACACCAGCAGCCCTGCCTCGTGCAGTCAGAACAGCACCCCTCCGATTGAGACCTTTGGCCCCTCCTTGGCCATCTGCCCCAGCCCTCTGACCTCACCAGCACAGCTCTTGCCTCCCTGCTCACCCGGGCTTGGTGATGGAAAGTACACCTCTCATTATAGTCTTGAAACCGCTTCTCTTGACGAGCTGCCTTGCTTACCTGTAAGGACATAATGCGAGGGCTCCTGTGTTTTGTTGGGACTGAATGGGGTTCACCAGACTAGCTATCATTCATTCACAGAGGCCTTTTGACACTTTATGCAGATTTTTTCATTTAATCCTCAGAACTCTGTGAGGTAGGAGATATTATTCCCCCTTTCAAAGATAAGGATGCTAAAGTATGGACAAGTAAACTAAGCAGTGGAGCCAGGCTCTGACTCAAGAGTCCTTGCTCTTCTCTGTCCTGCTGTCCTAAGAATGACTAACCCCCCAACCCCCACCCCGGCCCTTCTGTAGCCACCGAGCTATGAGAAGTCCCACTTTGGGACTGAAGGTCCCTATGCACAGACCTCCCAGGACAGGCCTCCAGGTACCTATAGGCCTAGGTAGCTTCTGTCTTCTCTCCACTGAGCCTTTGTCCCCAAAACTGTTCGGCTGCTCTGGACACAGAGCCCTCTTTGCCCAGGGCCTGTCTCATCCTGGTTGCCCTTGGGCCTCTACCCTCCTCCCAGTTCCTTGACCCTTACCATGGCAGAGCAGTTGTAATAGTCTTTGTGATTTGGCTTCCAGGACTTGAGGCAGCGCCAGCAGAATCCATGGTTGCATTTGGCACAGGTCATGCTATGGAGGAAGCTAGCTGGTCAAAGAGCTCCTGCCTCTGGCCAGGGCCACACCAAAAATGCCCAAAGCCTGGACGTGCCCCTAAAGATGCTCCTAGCCCCTCCATGTCCTTAGTCTCCTAACCTTACCCATCTCTACTGAATGCACCCTTGCTTCTGAATTCCCCCATACAGTATAGACTTAGAAGTTGGGGAAGGAGCTATAAAATCCTGGAATCACTCGAAGGGTGCCAAGAGAGGGTGGTTCAGTAACTGCCCTTGTTGCTCAGCTTTCTGGTAAGCCCCATTGTCCCTTTCTTATTATTACCAGGCCTCCTACCCTCTCCCGTGTCTGCTGACTCCCCCAGGCCCACAGTACCCCCTTCTTACTGCAGACATCCCTCATTCTTCTCAATGGGAGCCTGACAGCTGGGACAGCGCTTAGAGATGAGCTTGGCCAGGTGCTTGCTCTGGGCCTCCACACTCATGCCATCATAGTAACCGCCATCATCGACCCACTGAGACATATGGCCACAGCTGGCAGGGTAGTGTGCCTAGAACAGGATGAGGTGGTGAGGACACAGTCCAACTTTTACTGAGAGCAGCCCTGCTGGTATGTGTGGGAGAGAGGAAGGGAGAGAGGTCCATTTGAAGGAATATAGGAACTCTACTGGCAGAGAATGAGGATAAGGCAGAAACTCTGCATGTTTGGCAGGGTGGGGCACTGAGTAGAGAGGGGTATGGAGCCTGGCTCAGAATCAGGGCTGGGGTGGGCACCCACCTCAGGGAAGCTACAGTTGAAGCAGGATGCCCAGCCACACTTGGAGCAAGTGGTGCCACAGCCAAGGCCCTGGCGACATAGGATGCGATCACAGCCCTGGGGGTTGGTGCACCAGGTCAGGTTGGAACAGCTTTCCACGTAGCCACGCAGGAGGGCCTTCTCGTACTATGGGACGCAAGTGCCACCAGGTGAGGGCCTGGATCTCCAGGACAACACCTCCAGGATCCCCAGCACCCCGCATGTCAGCCCATTCCCTGGAGCCATCCCCTCTTGCTATGCACTGGAGCCTCTTTCAGGGGAGGGGATACCTTAGAGATGACCTCTGGCGAGGAGACGATGGCACGAATGAAGGCTCCAGTGGGTTGTGCAGGGCAGTCGGCAATGGGGCAGGTGCAATTCAGCACAAGGTTCTGTTCGATTCGCGTTGTCAGATATTCATTCCAGCAAGACTGGGAGTGATAAGGAGGGGCTGCTAAGGGACAGTGTGAGGGCAGCACAAGTTGGTGTCTTGGTCACTAATCTAGCAGTTTCCCCGACAACACAGAAGGCCAGAGACAAGCCTGCCTCTAGATCAATTTCAAAAGTGACACTAATCTTCCTGGCTTCCAAGGATTTTCCTGGCATTGGCCCAAATTACAGTTTTCTTTGAGGATGTGTAGGCCAAGAGAGCAGCCTCATTATAATTATTGTTGGGATGGACTGGGAGGGAATGAGTAAAGAGAATTTAAAAAGAAGAAGAAGAAAGATTCAAATTCTAAGAAAGAGCTGGAGAGAACAAGGCCAGAGATAGAAGGTCTGAGAGGTGGGTCCTCTTCTCCCCACTGAGTGGCTGGCCTTGGAAAAAGTAAACACAGCTGTGGCCTCTCCTCGTTCTATTTGCTCACTTCAATGCCTTTCTTGAGGCACCCACCCCCACAGACTCAACTTCTTCTCCACAGAACCGGACTTGCCCACTGCATCTCCCAAATCCTGATCAACGGCACTACCAGTCTCCCAGCCCCGGTGTCGGAACCTTCACATCCCTTGAATCTTGAATCCTTGTCTTGTGCCCTAGTCATGGCTCCACCCTAAACCAGACCATTATCCTATCCACCCCTACCTAGACTGCTGCAGGAGCCAGTCCCAATAAATGGTCTTTCCACTCCCATCAAATCTACTTGGTTTATGCATGATCAGCACCCCAAGCCTCTTAAAATACTCATTAACAACCCTTTCCCTCACACTGCTGATGTCCAGCTGAGCTTTCCAAAATGATGCATTTAACCCCCAGGAGAGCACATGTATCACTGTTATTAAAGCTCCTGGATAAATGGAAAGCACTTCACTGGAAGTACTAAACTAAACAAAACAAATTTCTTTTTATGGTGAAACAAACCCAAATAAATTGGGAAGTAGGATGTAAAATTCCTGTATTTCTGAGATAAAACAGAGGAAATGTCTCCAAATTCAGACTGCACACTTGCAGACACTCAGGCACAACAGGATCCCTCACAGCCAGAGGACAAAGGCCCAGCTGACCGTCTCATTTTGGAGCTGCTCCACTCCCAGAAGGAGCCCCTCTGCTTTGGGCTTCCTCTTGGTTTATGCTGTTCCCACTGCCCAGCCCAACTGGAATTTGGTCTTCAGCCTGTGCGCCCCCTCTGGCCCTCTGCCAATCCCGCCTGCACTCAGGCTCACCCTGGGAAGCCGCCTCCAACTGCTCCAGACCCCAGGATTTCCTTGTTTCGCGTTCTGCATGTCATTTATACCACTCAGCTGTGACTTATTCATAGGAACCTATTCAATTGGCCTGTTTTTCTTAGTGGCAGTTTCAAGATCCCTGTCTCCATCTCTCTACAGGGTGGGGGTGCCTCAAGCTCAGTGCCTCGGCCTACTTCTCTCTCCCTGAGTGATACCAGCCCAGCTTCTCCACTTAATTCTGAACTCAAAAACCCACTGCCCACAAGCCATTACCATAAAAGTGCCCAACAAACAGCTCAAACTTCATGATCACAAGACTGAGCTTCTCAAAAACCTGCTCTTCACCTTTAGCCCCAGCCTAAGCCCCAACATGTTCCCCAATTCAGTAAAAGATGATACATCCCATCCACCCAGATGTTCAGGTAAAAAAAAACCAGGAATCAGCTTTGATTCCCTAGTCCTAAAACCCCACTTCTAATTCCCCCAAGCCCTGTCAGCTCCACCTCCAAATGCAGCCCAACCCGTCCACTCTTCTCTTCCCCACTGTCCCTAGGCTAAACGACCGCCTTCTCTTGCCGCTTTGTACAACAGCCTCCGAACTGGTATCCCTGCTTCCACTCTTGTTCCGTCCAAGCCTTTTCTCCACATAAAGTGATCCTTTCAAAAATGTAAATCAGATCATATCACTCCTCTACTTAAAACCCACCATGGCTTCCCCCAAAGTAAAACCCATTGTCTGCCAATCCCAACCCAATCGGACCCAGGTCCACCGCCCAGATCTCCTCTACTACAGCTGTCCTGCACTTCACTGTGTTTGTCCTTGCTCTTCCCTCTGTCCACCACATCTTTTTCCTAGACATCCACCTCCTCAGAGTGGCCTTCCCCAGCCTCCCCAGTTGAAAGTCCCTGACAAACCCCTCAGCCCACTCCTAACCCATCACTTCCTATATGACCCTACAATATTCTTTTCCTTACACTTATCATAAGTGTGAAGGGAGGGCCCTGGAGTGAGACTGCCAAAATCCAATCCTGACCTTGGCAACTTCCTACTCCCAGTGCCTTTATCTGTAGTCTGTAAAATGGGGATAGTAAAAATACCTACCTCATAGAACTAGGATGGGAATTAAGATAACACATGTGAAACAGCATAATGGCCCAGAGTGAGTTCCCGAAACAATTAGCTGCTGTTATGATGAGCACTTGGGTCATTGCTTACTTGGACTTTCCCATGCTCTCATTCAGCACCTAGTGCTGTCTATGCACACAGAAAAGTCCATGACAAATTAGCTGAATGAAAAAAATGGAAGTGTCAAGGGAATAATTAAGACCCTGTAAAAAAAGGGAGCATAGGCACCTATGGGAGAAGAGTAACTTGAGCTGAGCAACAGGGAAGGAGAAAAAGTGCTGGTACACATGCATGCAATGCACATGTCCCAGATCACCCACCACTGGGAGACGCTGCTGGGAGAGGCAGCTAGAATTCATAGCAACAAGGGTGCTCATCCTGCTAAGCTGATGTATAGGGGGGCTTGGTATCAGTTTTAAGAGCTGTGAGGCAGGGAATCAGACAGACAACATCCTGGTCCCCTGTGCCTCAGCTCCCTCCTCCCTGACTTTGAAGACTAAGTACTTACTCACTTACTCACGGACCTCCAGCTTCCTATGCTTCTGCTTTGTACGTCCTGCCTTCCCATAATTCCCTTCTCCTTTTGTGCTATTTTCTGGTTTACAAAATCCCTTTTTATTTTTGTATTAAACATGAGTATATATAAAAGAAGTGATGATGTTCTGAGATAGAACAGTGGAAACCATAAACTATAGTCATCACCAATTTAATAATACTTCTCATTTACAAAGCATCTTAATGTATATACTGTGTGTGCATGCACACGTGTATCAGTAGTCCTCAAACTTGGCTGAACAATGGAAACACCTGAGGAACTTTTAAAGCTTCAAATGACTGGGCTTCACCTCCAGAGATTCTGATTTAATTGGCCTGGGGTACAGTATGAGCAACGGGATCTTTAAAAGTTCCTAGTAATTATAATATGCAGCAAAGTTTAAGAACCACAGATGTATATCGCTGGATCCTAACAACCACCCTTCAGAATGTCAAGGCAGACGAGAAAAGTTTAAGAGGGGCCAAGAGACTTGTCCAACATTATTCAGGTTAGGAAATGGCAGCACAGGGGCTGGAACCAATAGTTTCCAAGGAATATGTTCAAGTGGAAAGTCAAGACACGAGAAAATATGGCGGGCCTCACCTTGCAGCAGTAGTGCATGCAGCAGAGAGAGGGCAAGTTGTCGTTGGGCTCCAGGGGGCTGACACAGACAGGACAGTGGTCAGGACACATGGGAGCAGCCTGAGCCTGGGGCACACACAATCCAGCCGCCAGCAGCAGTGGCTCAGGGTTATCACTGTAGCTCTGCAGCAGCTGTTCGGCACCCCAGTGGGAATGAGCCAAAAGGTGCTGAGCCACATCTGGCTCTAAGTTCAGCGTCTCCTGCACCTGCCGCACTGTCTGCTCCATCAACCCTTCTACTTCTTGGGGGCTCATGGTACGGCCTGCAGGCAGCTGAAGAGATGCCAGGGCAGCCAAAGCTTCTGGGCTTAGGGGGAAAGAAGAGTCAGTTGTCAGTCTCCCTACCTGCTTATCCAACATACTAACTGAACCCCACATTGACCCAGCTCCCCACTTGCATACCCCTGTGTCTGCTTTCTTAACCAGCCTGAGGATAACCACCCAAGCCAATTGTCAGAGCAGGGCCCTCCACAGAAGCATTTGTAGGTATGGGGGTAGCGCTGTTTGACACAATGATTGGGGGCACTACAGGAATCTAGTGGACAGGGGTTAAGATATTAACTGACCTATGGTAGATGGGACAGTCCCATTGTAGGTCCCATCTAAAAAGCTACCAGCACATCTGGTGAGAAAGAGTAGTCCACTGCCTTATTAAAGTGTGGTCTGTGGACCAGTAGCACAGGTATCACAGGGAGCTATACTGAGTCAAGATTTGCATTTTAAAAAGATCCCCAGGTAATGTTATATATGTGAAAGTTGGAGAAAGATGACTCTAGGGAACTCATTTTATAAGCAATGCAAATAGCCGGCATCAAAGCAGTGCTGGAACAACTTCCAGTGAACTGTATCTGATGTAAAAAGCTTTACTGGTACCAGCTAATTAGGGAATCCCTATGGCAAATTCCTCTGTAGAACAGTCTTCCCAAATACTAGAGTTCGCATATTTCACTGAGCAGAGTGTTTAGTCAGCACTCAACACATACTGCATAATATTTCATATTTGCTTAGAATGAGAGAGATATATAAAGGAGCTTACATGTCTGGGTCCCTTGCCTATGGTCTGGCTCTCGGAGGATGGGGACAACAAAGTCCTCGATTAGGAAGGAAAAGAAGGGGGTGATGGCACTAGGAAGGTGAATGAGGATGATGGGGAAAATAACAGGGAGAGGGAAAATGGGGTTAGATAAAGAAAGAAATGAAGTATTTCTCCATAAGAGAGCCTTCCAAGTTACTGTGGTGCCATTTGTCATGGGGAGCCCATCTCTCTCTCCTGGCCTGGAGCCCTTGCATCAGGGAGATGAGGCTGGGGGTGGCTACCTAGGCTTGGAGGTCTCGGTGGTCTGGCTGCCACAGAAGGGGACCTCTGCCTGACCCCGGCAGGGCCCCATGGGCTCTGGGGTAGCATACACCAGGATCTGGGGCCGGTCATCACGCCGTTCCACATAGCCCTGGCCCAGGAGGTGCAGGATGCAAGATAGGACATCTGTACTGGTACAGGCCACACCCCCAGCAACAGCGTGGCCCAGGCTTCCAGGGGGGTTTGGACCCTTCTGCCAGGCCTCTAGCACCTGAACAGGAGGAAAGAAAACAGGCAGGCCACTTTTACCTAGAGGAACCAGTCTGCCTAGGTTCAATGACCAGCTCTACCTAACAGCTGTGTGACTATGGTTACGTTACTAACTCTCTCATGCCTCATTTTTCTTATCTGTCAAATGGGGACGATGATGATGATAATGATAATAATAATACCACCACCTATCTCACAGAATTGTGTGGATTAAATGACTTAATACTGCAAACTTAGATTTAGGGCCTGGCACAGGGTAAACATTCATGTCTTGTCTCTATCTTCAGTCTACCTGCCCTGTCAGGAATAGAAAACCCAAACAGAAACATAACTCTTTGAGTTCTCATACTAAGAGAGTTTACTTTCCCTTGGGGTGACCCCTGGCTCCAGTCCCCAACCCTAAACATAACTCCCTCCCTCTCGTAATTTCATGGTCTCCTCTCAGCCTACCAGACAAACCAGTTGATCAATGTGGAGGCCCTTTTCCCCATGGGCTTTGAGAATACGGACAAGAAGACAGCTCAAGAGGTTCCTCTTCTGTTCCAGGGTTCGGCCCTCATCCTTTTCTACATTCAGGTACCTCTGGGAAGGTATCAGCCAAAGGGCCTCCCTACAGGGCCGGACTCCAGGTTCACGAAGCCGCAGCACACCTGGAATGCACTTCCAGTCAATACCAATAACAAGAAGAAACAGATGAGTGGAGGTAAAGGGGACTCCAATCTCATTCCCTATTATACTATCCCCCACCCTGAGAGCCCTATCCCCTGTGAGCTTGGTCTCAGGTCAGCCCCCATTGACCTACCCCCATGTGGAAAGTCCTGACCGTCATGCAGGGTCAAAGGGCCATTCTCAGAGGTGAGAGGCAGAAGTGCCTGGAGCAACAGCTCTGGGGTGAGGTCAGAATTCTTCAGCAAGGTTTCTGCTGACACCTCCTGGTGAGGAGAAATGTGGCCATCAGAAGGAGATTGTCAAGGGAAAAGAAAATAAGAGGGAAGAAAGAATAGAAGGACAAATGGAGTTAGGAGAACAGTGGCAGACAGGGGAAACAAAACAGACAAGAGGCTGAGGAGCTGAGGCACCTCTGTCTGATTGAAAGTCAACAGCAGCCACATCTGCACAGTAGACACATGCAGGGTCTGGTCCCCAAACTGCAGCTCAGCCTGGCCTAGCCACGTCCACTGCAGTCGCCGATGTGGTCCTATGTCCAGGACTGGATGGTTCTGACCTGGGAAAGTGTCAAAGAGAAAGACAGAGACAAGAGAAGGGGAAATAGGGAGTTAGGTGTTGAGGCGAGGGTATGCCATTACGTTAAAGTTTGCTCCTGCTAGTCTCTGTGGGGAGAAGGTCTCTAGCATTTACTGACATAGAGATGCCTCGTCAAGCTTCCAGAGTTCAGCTTCCTCTGTGCTGCCTCCCTGGCAACCTGCAGGTATCTAGGAGTCCACCCTGTGACTAGCCCTGTGCCAGGCAGGCTCCATGAAAAAAATACCAGAGAGACCTGGGTTTTGCCCTTAAGGAGCTGACAGTTTTAAAGACCCACCAGGCTGGGTCTGTTCCTCCTCCTATGTCTCACAGCTTGGGCAAGATGAGCCTGAAATGTTTGCTCATACTAGAAAACAATGATGCTGTCAAAGAGAGGGAGCATTGGAGTATCAAAAGGAGCCAACATGACAAGTGCTCCCTGGCCAAAGATGGGACAATTTTAACATAAAAATAAATAAATAAAATAACACCTGTGATGAATTAAAACACATGAAATATTTTTAAAATCTATGAGTTTGTAATGACATATTTAAAGACCTTATTGGTCATCTTTGGAGGACGCTAGAAAACTAACACGTTATTTTGAAAACTGGTTCAAAATGAAGGGAAAGAGGAAAAAAATCAAGCTTTTCCAGTATAAACTGTACTTCAGAGTAACTAAAAAGTCGATCAAGTTTCTCTTTATAGAAAAAGTAACCCAGCTAATACATGAAGGAATGACAAAACTAGAATATCAGTAGTTCGTAACCCCTAATGAAATGATAGACCTAAGCAATAATAAATGACTGCCTAGTGAAAAACTAATAGGAGACTTTATACAATATGTACATCACACTGACAACCCTGAAATTAAATGATCCATCTGAACATCATAAAGAGAGACATCTAGACGTAAGTAACAAGCCTCCTCGTAGAAGTACACGATGTCACCCAGGAAGTATTCTTGCCCAAGAAATCAAATCTGAATCTGAATAAGCTTCTCCAGCTAAATATCAGTTTTCAAGAAATAAAGATGACAGAGGAACATGTTAGCAAACATAATGTGGATACGAACAGCAAAATCTAGCCTGTCAACAAGTCTATTTGGCAAAGAATCCAGTTTCCTCCATAAACAATTGCAAAGGGGGAAAAAAGGGAGGCAGGAATCTATAGATTAAGGGAGAGGAAAGATGTAACTCAGTTGAATGCAATGTGTGGCATTTGCTTGGATCCTCAATAAACAAAAAAACTAACTTTAAAAATTAGATAATTAGCAAAATATGAATGACTGTATATTTGATATTAGAAACTGTTAACTTCTAAAGCTTTGATAACTGTTGTGTCCTTGCTTTTAATAACAGAGTCCTTATCTTTTAAATTTGAGGGCTGCAGAAAGTGGGTAGGGATATAGATAAAACAAGACTGGCCATGAATCGGTATATGTTGGTACAATAGAGTTTATTCCATCTACTTTTGTCTATGCCTAAGATTTATCACAGTAAAAACATTTTTTAAATGATGGTAAAAATAAACCATTCTCGAACAAAAACTAATAAAGTTTTCCACGAATTCATCAATACTCCCTCAAAAGAGAAATTTCTAGAGGATGAACTTCAAGGAAAAAATGTGGGTTAGATCTTCATTAATTCCTCTCATTATTTCATTCAACTTTGTTTGAATTTGTTCTATTTTTCTTTTCTGATTTCAAGTTTCATGCTTAGTCTTTTCAGACTTCTTTCTAAAGTCTTTAAAGCTATTTATTTCCCTCTCAATATTGCTTTAAATGCATTCTGTAAGATTTGGGAATTTGTTTTTTTAGATTTTTTTTTATTGAGGTATAATTAGTATTTAATGTGCACAAATCTTAATTATGACTTAATTTTATATCCATATGTATTCCCATAACCATCCTCCCACATTAAGAATGCAGAATGCTTCTAGCACTCCCAAAGGCTTCCTTCTTCATGTCCCCTTTTTAGTCAATACCTTCTTCTAAGAAAAACAGTTATTCTTCCCTTTATCACCATAGATTTTTGCATTTATTTGAACATTATGTGAATGGGAACATAAAGTATATATTCTGCTGTGTCTGATTTCCTTTACTTAATGTGTATGGGAGTGATCCAGGTTGTATCATCACTTTGTTCTTTTGTATTGCTGAGTCATATTTCATTGTAGAATTATATTTGTCCTTTCTGCTGCTGATGGACATTTGGGATAGGGAATAAGCTTTTATCATGTAGTATTTTTATTATTTTTTAGTCCCTTCTCTAGGAACCTGTAGTCCCTAGAGACTATGTTTCTTTTTATCTACACATTTCTGTCCAAAGGTCCTCTCCTCTTCCTCTCTTGCCACCCCAAATCTCACCCCAATCTCCAGTTGCCTGTCTCTATCTCCTCACTCTGGCTGTAGAAATTGGAGAAGCGGTCAAGGGCATCGCAGAATTCTGTGGGAAGGCACTTTCTGGGATGGTACAGGTAGCAGAGTGGGGAGACCGGCCAGCAGCGTGGTGACAGAACCAGTATAGAAACTGTTGGACTCGGATCTTCAATAAATAGTTCTTTTTCAGCCTCCTCTTCCTCCTCTTCCTCCTGAGAGACAGAAGGATTTCAAGGGCTCTGGGCTCCCTTCTTTGGTCTAGTCTCCTGTTCTCCTATTCTCCCACTCTTTTCCCTTGCTCTTACCTCCTCTTCTTCCAGGCCCTGTTCTTCCTCATTCTCCTGCTCCAAGAGCAGCTTGTCAAGCTGCTGGAGCTGGAAGAGGTGGAACTGGCGCTGCAGCTCCTGGGAGGTGCTCAGGCTCCGCAGCATCTGCTGGGGGAGGCGGCTGGGGAAGCAGGGACCGATCTGCTCCAGCACGGCCCCCTCCAGCCAGCTCGAGCCCAGGCTCAGGAGACGGTCCGCCATGTAGTACCTGCAGCACACACAGCCCAAGCCTCAGCGTGGGCACTCCGTATAGTCCAGCCTCCCCTTTAAGAACATAGTCCCTCTGTTGCAGCCGGCCTGAGTCACAGGCCCTACCTCACCTCTTCCTTCCCACTCCCTATCCACAAACGCCACGGGGCCGTCTCTGGATCTCAATCTGTCCTCCCTTCCCCCTTCACCTCCTCCCTCATCTTTCCTCTAAGACTAAAATCTTTGTCCTCTCTAGACTCTCAGCCTCCCATTCTCGACCTCTCCAAACCTGCACTCACTGGTAGAAGTGCTCAAAAGTAGTGGCCAGCTCCAGGCCAGAAAGGACCATGATGGGCTCCAGCTGCTGCTGAAGCTGCCCCAGCATTTCCACTCTAGGGGCTCCACCAATCAGGTGGCTCTGGATCTGTTGGTCGATGTGCCTTGCAAACTGCTCACTTATCTGAGGCAATGGAAAGGGTGTGAGCGAACCATAAAGAGGGAGTAGAGGGGCAGAGTGGGGAGTGAAAGAATAATGAGCAGAAAGAGATGAGCCTCAGGTATGAGCTTACAGCCCCACTGACTGCGAGGCTGATGATACTCACGTGAGTGGCCGTGAGAAAGGACTGCTGCAGCAAGGCACCCGAGAAGCCACTGCGCAGGGCCAGTGTGAAGGCTGCCCGAGGCCCAAAGAGCTCTGAGCCTGCTCTCTGCAAGTGCTCGTAGAGTGTACAGTAACGAGGGACGAAGTCTGGGGCCCTCCAGGCTGCAGCCAGGAACCTGCTGACCTGAGGAGAAGGGGCAAAAAATACCATAAATGAAAGTCCCAGTATGTGAAGTGCCTAGCAGACCACCACTCCCCCACCTTTCCCCACAGAGTTCAGCTTCCTTCTGCCCACCTGCTCCTGTACCACGCTCAGCCAGCACTGCATTAGATTCCTCAGGCTGCTGCTTGGAAGAACTGGTGAAGGCCCAGGGCTCCGATCCCGACCCTTACTGTTCTTGCTGACTGTGCAGACAGAGGGCAAAAGAAGGGGTTCCATCTCAGCACCTGGGTGATTCCTGGGGTCTTGGGTACTGATCCCTGGAAATACCCCAAACAAAGCGGCACAGAAGAGTAAAATCCAGGAGGGGAGGAGCCAGATATCACCACTGCCCAAATTCTTAGCTCAACTGGCCACAGCTATGACTTACAGGGCTGAGTGGATGGCTCAGGAGAAAGCCCAGGAGGAGGCTCCACATGCACCAGCAAGTGGCAAAGGCGACGAATTCGAGAGGCAAAGGATGCTGCTCGACTTCGGGGGTTCCGAGAGCTCTCCATCTGCTCTAAGTACTGACCTAGCAGCCATCCCAGGGAGCTCACACCTTCTGCGTCTAAAAGAAGACAGGTCAGGAACAGGTCTACGTGGGAAATGGGGAACAGACAGCCCAGGAGGAGACAGGAGTAATTGTACAAACAGGTTTGGGGGCAGCAGGGCCCTAGTTTTCCCCACACCAAGGTTTGCTTCAGCTGGAATCTGGGGATAAAGTAACAGTCTGGGGGTGGGGTAGAGGGGAAGTTTCAAATACCAGAGTCTCAGAGAGCAGTCCCTGGGGCAGGAGGGAAAGGAGCACTGAGGTGACGGGCCTTCAGGGATAAAGACAGGAACCAAGAGCATTAACTCAGATGGTCCCTGGGAATAATGACAGGAATGGGTTAGTGGGGCCAGGGGTCAGGATGGTTACCAGGGGAGGTGATGTTCTGCACCAGGGGGCTGACCAGGGCCTCCCAGCAGGTCTTGCCCAGTGCTTGGGCGGCCTCATCATCAGGGAGGAAGCGATCAGCAAAATTCTGCTCGTGGCGCAAAACCCTGTTCAGTCTTGAAATAAATAGTGCGTGGTCAAAGATTAAAGGCACAGTTTCCCTTGAGGCCTCCACTCAAGTGCAGTCAACTCCCAATCGCCCCATGCTCCATGCTCCATCCCTTCCCAGCTCTACTGTAGCAGCACACACTTCTCACCTATGTTCACTTTCTCCTCATGTCCTGGCTGCTGCTGTACCTTCCAGACTCCCACAAGAGCATTTCTCCTTCACAGTGTCATGCTCCTTTAACCGCCTCCCCTCCTGCTTTCAACCCTGCCTACCTCCTGACCCACCC
Source organism: Cynopterus sphinx (assembly GCA_030015415.1). Classification (NCBI taxonomy): domain Eukaryota; kingdom Metazoa; phylum Chordata; class Mammalia; order Chiroptera; family Pteropodidae; genus Cynopterus; species Cynopterus sphinx. The sequence continues at coordinate 47,330,888 of CM057386.1, read as the reverse complement.
ACCTGGGACACAGCTGGAGGAGGCGCCTGCGGTCCTCTGCTATGTCCCGGCTCCAGGCTTGTGCCCAAATTGTGTAGAAGAGACATGTACGGCGACATAGCTGCTCTCGGAATAGTGGCCAGAAAGTGGGCTTGGGGCCCAGCACCTCCACACCCCGAACTCGGGTGTCGATGCCGCCCTGTAACATGCACAGACTTATCTGTCACCTAAGCCACCCAGCCACCAAGCACTACCAAAGCCAGGCCTCATACTCTGAGTTCCCCAGAGCTACTTGAGAGGGTCCCACATCTCTAGAACTCCATAGGCTCTTGGCCCATCCCCAAGCAGACTAAGGAAGAACTTCGGTTTAAGCCTAGCTCCCAAACACTGGAGAATGCAGCCACCATAGAGATGTTGTCTACCTCCTGATCCCTAGCCCCCTGCCTCTTCTCTCGCCATACCTGCTGGCAGCGCTTTATACGGATCTGGATGATAGGCCAGAAGCGGTTCAGGTTCTCCAGGAGGATCACCCTGCTGGCAGAGGGCACCACATTCACCTGAAGGGGCAGGAAGAAGATGGAGAGAGTTGTCACCTCCAGAAGTGGGGTTGGAAGGACTGTAGACAACAGCCAAATTTGTGGTGTGTGCCCATCACTGGTCCTGAACTGAACCCATGGATCTACAAGGCTCCATGTCCCTAATTCCACTCTCACTGCTTACAAGGCAGTGCCTGCCCAGGATGAAGGGATATGGGAATTCCCCAGGGACTGGGTCCTTCTGTTAAGGCCCTGGGACAAACAGAAGGATGGCGAGTAAGATGTGTGTGTGTGTGGGGGGGGGGTGCACCAAGGTCCCCACCGTATTGAGCTCCGTGCTGATGCAGCTGGTACTGTCACCACCAAATACCACCACCCTGGCCGGCATGTAACTTGAGTCCTCACTGGCCACTAGTAGAGTCAGCTGCCTGGAAGAGGAGAAAGGAATAAGTCAGAAGCAAGATCCTGCTCTTAGTTCAAAATGCCTTCCACTACTTCCTCCTCAGACCTGTCCCTCTGTTTAAACATCAGTCTTTCTCAGACCCTCTGCTCTTGCTTTTATCTTCCCCCAAAGCGATTTCACTTAAACCCAGACTCCAAATGCACATCTCTACCCTAGACCACTCTCCTGAGCTTCCATGCTGTGTATCCAACAGAAATTTCCATGTCAGGTACCTCAGTTGACACACTTATCTGAAACAATCATCTGTTCACAGAAATCTGCCCTTCTTCCTATTTCTCTCTCCTCTCAAATAGAACACTGTCACTGTGACTTTTCCCTCTCTTGGCTTCCTTCATCCAGTCATGCAGACTCTGCCTCTTAAGATCTCCCAGTCCATAATCTCCTAGCTATTCCCATTCCCTCTGCCTGAAGACATTCATCATTTCTCAGCTATACAACTGCATAAACCTTTCTACTTTTTCTCCTGGCCTCCAAACCCACATGATTGCCAGAATGAATTTTCTGAATTAAAAAAAAAAAATCTAAGTTTTGTCTCTTTTTTAAAATCTGTTAATGGCTTCCCAAGTTTCAGAATAAAGCTCACACTTCTTAGCTCGTAAAACTCTTTGTGATCTGGCTCAGCCTACTTTTCTGACTTCACCTCCTGCGCTTCACTAGACACACCCTTCATTCCTATCAAACACATTTACTTAAACTTTCCCCAAATATATCATCCTATTTCCTTCTTCCACTTTGCACATGTGCTTTCCCTGTCTGGAATATCCATTGCCCTCTCTTTACCTCACCATTTCTTACTTCAAAACTCAGTTCAGTCAACCGCTCTTTCTGGAGGCCTTCTCTGACCTCAGTTGGCCTCATGATCCAAAGCACATGTCGACCATAATGCTTTTTCTTACTCTATGCTCTTACTGATTTTCCAGCCTGCAACTAGACTGCAAGTTCCCTAAAGACAGGTCCCATATCTTATTGTCCTTGTAGCTCCAGACCTTTGCACAGTGCCTGGCACTGAGTATGCATTAAACGAATGCCCACAGAAGAGATAAGTAAGTTATCAATCTCCCTCAATATCAAGCACAGGGAGTGACATCTGTATCTGTTGGGGGAGCATGTAACCAGGTTGAGGGAGTGAGGAGATGTCTATACCTAGCACAGACAAGACAGGTCTATAATGTGTCTATATATGCACTGCAGAAAATTGGTTTGTGTATATTCCTCAGGGGTTACAGACAATGTTGTGTACATGGGTGTGTTCACACCTAACAAGAACACCACGGTGCATGTGCAAGGTGATGTAGTGGGAGCCGGTGCTGCCATTGGACTCCCAGTAGGTCTTGGGGTTGCGGTCTGTCAGCTTGCTGGCCCGGTGAGGGTTGGAGGACACCTCCACCTTCTCCCAGCACTTGTCCTCCTTCACTTCCACACTGGAGCCTGGAGGCAAGTGGGAAGGGGTGGCAGTCACAGCCTGGTTAGTTAAGAGAGAAAAAAGGAACAGGACTAGAGAGAGGGAAGGGAAGAACAGATGCTGGGGTGGGAACCAGGAGAAAGCAGATTGGGACACAAACCCTGGCAGAGATGCCTAAGGAACACATCAAAGAAGGGGATGTTGATGGGTTGGTGGGTTCGTCTGTGATCTTCGATCAGGCCCAGCACCATCTGCAGCCGGAACACGAGAAAGGGAAAAGGAAAACACAGAGACATATGGAGAAAGAGTCAGGGGGCAACAAAACATCAAACACATCTTTTCCCCAAATTCTGGCAGAACAGGACCCTGTGGGGTAGTAAGTACCCCAGATTTGCTACCACTCAGGCCAAACCAGGATACCAAATTGGGTCACACACTGAATTCCCTTTCCTACTCCTGGCTTACAGTCTCCCTTAGTTCTGTACCTATGAGCCTCCTTACTTGAATACAGCCAGCCAGGATACTGGAGGTGAGGCTACTGTAGAGCTGGGCATGTTTTTCACACTCTGTCACCAGGTCCCGAAGCTCACAGGCCAGTAGCAGCTGAGCCGAGTATTTGTCCAGGACTTTGGAGAGGGCCTCTTTGGCTCCCAAGCAGCAGAGCACCACTGCATAGTCCTTGTGCATTGAGGCCAGGCGATGTAGGAAGCAGAGCAGCTCCTTAACAATCTGAGCCCAGAGTGACAAAGATTAGTATGGGAAACATAGGCAGGCCACATGAAGGTTGAGGAGGGATAGGTTCAGTAAAGAGAATGTGGTGGCTGAGATTTTGGGGAACTCAGAAGCCCAGGGAAAGAATACCAAAGACAGGTTAAAACAGAAGACTGGGGTGCTGGGACTCTGGAGTGAGCTGGCAGGAGTGGGGCTCAGCTTAACTTAACTCAAGAGCCAACCTGGGGGCCTAACCCTCACTCACAATGCACAAAGCCTGAAGGTGAAAAGCAAAGAATGTTTGGATTGCTGAATGAGGGCTTCTCCTAAACCCACAATCTAAAATCCACGTGAAGTCAAAAGGTTTATACAGGCATACCATGTTTTATTGCATTTTGCTTTACTGTGCTTCACAGATGTTGCGTTTTTTACCAATCGAAGGCAAGACCCTCCACCAGGAAAAATATCACAACTTTTTGTGATACTCATTTTACTGCAGTGGTCTGGAACTGAGCTTGCAAAACCTCTGAGGTGTGCCTGTACTTCAAAGGTCCCTATTCTGGAGACTCTTAAATGTCATTAGGCTTCTCCTTTTTACCCACCCCTCCCAGTGTCCAGACACATCCAGAAAGGCTATGCTGTGCCTTCCAGAGGTAGCTGGTGTCCCAAAGGCTGCCTTTCCCTCTCCCCACACTTGCCAGGGCACTGGTACCTCAGAATCACTGGTGGGGCCATTCAGGCAGTTGAGGCAGGGCTCTAAGACCTCATGCCAGGGGAGGGCCATTGCCTCAGGGTAGTCCAGCAGCCGGGTCATGACCCTGGTAAAGGGATGGAAATAAGTGAAGTCTCTACAATCTGGCAGCTCCCCTTGCCTCCCATGCACCGGGGCCCAACAGGTCCCTCACCTCAGCGAGGTCAGCAGGAGAGTTTTGTTGGGTGCAGGGGCATCCAGAGCCCGCAGCAATAGGAGGAAGGGCTGGGTCTCCTGCTGGAGGCTCTTGAGGAGGGGCCTCATGGCGCCCCCTGGGCTGCCCTCATGGCACAGCACACGCTCCAAGTCCAGGAGGAGTTCTGCAGATGGGCCCCTCACCAGGGATCGGATCAGCAGCTCAGGGGACCCATTCTGGCCCTGGACACCAGGGTTCTCTAGTGTTGCTGCCCAGACACACATGAGGAAGGAAATACGTATGAAAAGGATTCATACAAGTTGGTCAAACCAAGAAATAGGCAGTTCCTGAAAATCACTGCCAAATTTTTCTCCCAGTTGGAGGATATCTGTAGTTTCTACCAAACTGTGGGGCATTTCCTTTTCTGGCCCCAAATATATACCTAGCTACATGTAAAAAAAACCCTAGTATGGCAAGCATTGTCAAGTTTACACATTTTTAATCTCCTATGTTCATATAATTACATTTTATCATTAAATGTTAGCTATGCTGTTACATATGCCAATAAATGTTAGCTGTTATTATCACATCCCTGTTCCACCTGGTACGGGGGCTTTAGATATATAGACTGAAAGACCCATGTGCTTATTTCATCTTCCCCCCCCGTACCTTGGGTTTTTACTTGTTTGTAAAAACAAAGGGGTTTTTCCCCATTACATCAATATTTCATGTGTCTAATCACAAAATTTCTGTACCATAAGTTATAATTCCTTTGAAAGCCTCTCTAGAAGTCATTTCTTTTTTTTTCTAAATATTTTTCTTCTTTTTTTAATTTATACCTACAGCACCTGGTCTTCCTAGGTGGTCTCCCATCCAAGTACTAACCAGGCCCAACCTGCTTAGGTTCTGAGATCAGACATCGGACTTGTTCAGGGTAGCATGGCCATAGACCATAGACCATGGCTTCACTGGGGCACAAACCCAGAATCTTCTGAGAGTAAAGCAGATGTGTTAACCAATACACTATGGAACCACGTCCTCTAGAAGTCATTTCAACCAAACTTTCCATGTGAAATAAGACAAGATCAAACCCAGGCCAGATAGATGGCAATCCTCATATGTTTAAAGCCATTCAGGGAAGGCAATTACCTTATATGTATTCTAGGGTCTCCCTCTCCTCTTAGTCAGGAAGTTCTACTTAAGACCTCACTTGAGCACTAAAATTCTCATTCATTTCTCGAAGGTTTATTGTGTCCTTCCAGGAAGGTATAAGAAAGTAAACCATAGGGTTCCTGGCCACAGGCTGGCACTGTCTGAGCCCTCAGCAGAACCACCCCCTCCACAATGGTACCTGCATGCTCAGGACTGCCCGGCGGCTCTGAGTAGCGATTGAGGAGCATCATGAGGATAGTGCGTGTGGTGGGCATGGGTTCTATCCCCAGTGCTACCCCTGAGTGCCTGAACAAGGTGTCTCTCAGCTCTTGTGTTATAATCTGGTCTCCCAGAGTGTGGTGGTTGCACAAAAGAAGGTTGAGCAGGAGCAGGCCATTTCTCACTGCAGAGGAGCACCTGGGAGGAGGGAGGTGACCCAGGAAGAAATTAAGAGTGAATGCAATGGAAATAGGAAGCAAGTAAACAGGGGAGAAACTCTACGGCCATTGAGGAAAGGGTTCCAGGGGTCCCTGCCCTCAGGTCACTCCTCCCAACCCCAGGAAGGAAGTGTCTCTGCTCTCAGTCAGAGAGGGCCACCAATATTTTACCCTGAGGTAACAACACGAGGGGAATTTCTGCAAAACACGAGACTTGGGCAGGGAAGCAGCGGGGTGGAAGGCTTAGCAGGAGTTTGGAGGGTAATGCCCTGACCCCTCAGTGTTCAGCATCAGGATCACAGCTGCAGGGACGGTAAGGAGCAGGCTCTCGGAACCTGGGCGCGTGGCTGAGTCAATGCTGGCAAAGATCTCTCTGGTCATCTGGGCATCAAATAATGGGTGGACAGAATCTCGGCCAGTAACAAAATTGGGGATCTCCGAGGAGCTGGCAATGGCCAGCATCTTCAGTGCCTGTAAGGGGGATGTGGAAGCAGAGTTAGGAGTGGGCAGAGCCACCAAGCAGAGGAAGGGGAGAGCCAGGCTATAATTTCAGACCTCAGACTTTGGGGAAGCTGAACTGCTTACAAATAGGTCAAGTAAAAGATAGAAATGGAAGAAGTAGTGATGTGACATCAAATGTCAAATAACAAAAAAGAACACAATGAAACAAAGCACACACAAAAATATCTAAGGCTCAATGGTGCTAATATCAGTCCACAACTTCTCTCTACAAGTACCAAGGCTAACTGAGTGGGACAGATGCCCCCTCCTCTGGGGGCCTCATGCAGCTAGTACTACAGGAAAAAGTTAATTAAGATGGAATGGAGAATGTCTCTCCTGGTGAAAGGACTGGCTCCTGAGAAGAAACCCTCTAGGAATTAGAAATAATTCTCTGGATAATGCCCACTTAGTAGGCCTGGATCCTCTAAGCAAATGATGTCTCATAATGAGGCTTTCTCCTTTGGCTACTCCACTTTGCCCCAATCAAATGAATTCTGTGGATCTCGGTCATAAACAAAATGAGGCTATTTTGTCATAGGGCAAAGAGGTTGAATTTAAAGACAAATGCTGCATTTTGGTCATGCAATTTGAAAAGATCACGGAATTCTTTAAGCAGACATGGCCTGGGCTATGAATGTTTGGCTGCTCTTGGGAGGAACAGCACCTAATAGGCCCATAAAAAAGAGTGCTTCCCAGCCTCTCCCTGGAACGGCCTGCTCTAAGGGGACATATGTTCCTGGCCACACTTATACTGCTGGAATCTGTTCTCAGAACTGAGGTGCACCAGGCCCCCTCAAGGTCCCTCAGGCTATCAAGAGCACACCCTGCCCACACCTCCTACTGGCCAGCACTTCCGTCTGGAGTAGTCAGAAAGCCAGTTCCTCTGTTAAGCTCCCCTGGAGGAGAGCCTCCCTTCCCATTCTCTTAACCCAGGCAGTAAGGCAATGGCAATGCTGGCTTTACTTTACCCACATCTGGGGAGGGAGTATTTTCTGTGCAAGGGTACCACTCAGATCAAAGGGTAAAAACCTACTTTGTCCCACCTAGAAAATTGGTCTTTAACCAGACACCTAATTATAACTAAAAAGGCATGGGAAATTCAACATACCTAAAAACTCAACTCCTGTCTTTCTCCCCCTACTTCTTTCTCCTCCAAAATTCTCCACTTAGTTGATAGCCACCTCATCCACTCTCCTGCTCAATTTTAAACCTGGAGTCATTTTTAGAAACATCCTTCTCCCTTTCTCTGCACTCAAGCTCCAAGACTGTCCAGTTGAAACTCTTAAATCCATCTGTATCTTTCTGTGTTGAGGTCCCTCCTCAAGATTAGCAATCCCCCAAACTGCCCATCTCACCCATTGTTCACTCCTGCCAGGCCCAGTTCCACTCACCGCCAACCCTGCCTGCTGCACCAAGACTGAAGTCTTATATTCTTGCATGCAAACCAGCACAGCGTAGATGCCACCTTCCCTGGCAAAAAGTGGGCGCCATTCATGCTTGGTCATGAGCAGGTACAAGAGGCGCAGGGCCAGCACCACCACCATCTTCTCTCCCACCTGATTGGTCAGCAGCTCCACCAGGGTCTTCACCAGCTTCTCTCTGAGAGAGAAGAGACATTGGAGTTTCCCCCTGTAAGAGTCATGCCTGACTTCCTGCCCAACCCTACCCAACAGGACCCAGTCATCACCCTCACCCCTTTCCAACTGCCCTCCTTGCCTTCGACTCATTCCTAATGCCCTTTCCTCTGCAGTCTAACTGCCTTTGGCTCCTCACTTCATGAAGGAGGCAGAAAGCAAAAATGATTAGAAACTCTGGCTCATCTTCCCAAATAAGTCTACAAATTCAATGTAATTTCTATCAAAATGCCTAAAAATTTTTTAAAAAACATGACAGATTCAGGCACAGGAAGAGAAAATACGTAAGAACAGTAAAGAAATGTTTGGGAAGAAATAATGGTAGACTTGCCTACTAGTTATCAAAATATAAACTTAGAATAACTAAATCTCTGGAAATGATACAGGGTAGCCAAAAGGATCAATAGATGAGGAGAGAGATAAGGACGACATCTCAGCCAGTAAGGACAGGAAAGACCTGCAAAACGTAATATGGAAACACCTGGCTATCTAGCTGAAAAAAATTAAAACTAGAGCTGTGCTTCACTCCACCTGTGAAAACAAATTGCAAACAGGTTTTAAAATAAATGTGAAAAACAAAATCATAAATATTTTTAGAAAATATAGGGAAATATTTTTATAATCCTGGAATAGGATAGACACTCTTAAGTAGGACATAAAATCTAGAAGCGTTAAAGAAAGCTGAAAAATATAGCAACATAAAATCTAAAACTTTATCATAATGAAAGACACTATCCACAAAGTTATAAGGCAAGCCAAATGAGTCAGAGAACATGTCTAACAGAAAAGCTGATCAGAAGGGAAGGAAAAAGTACCTCCCAGAGTCCCTGAAAGACAGTGAGCATCAAAAGGGGAAAAAAGCCAAGATTAACATCTTTCTCCACAGTGACAGAGATGCGTATTGAGGAGGTGCCAATGAACTACATAGGAAAGGAACACAAAGGGAGAAATTCTGGGAGAGAAGGCAAATAATGGTACTGGCAAAGTTCTGTTTTTATCTGTCTTTTCTCATGAGGTTTATGATGACCACAATGTGGATCAAATACACTTTAAATATATATGCCCTTCTATAGTCATGATTTCTTATATTTAAAATATAAATAACAGATTAATATCCAGCATTCTTAGAAATCAGTAAGAAAGAAAAAGACAAAGACTTAATAAGAAAGTGGGCAAAGGATAAGAATACATTATTTATAGATGAAGAAACACTACAAACACGTGCAAACATGTCTAAGAAATGAAAACAAAGAGATAACATTTAAAATTTTGTCAATCTTATAGGTTTAAAAAATGGCAATATCCAGTATTGGCAGGGATGTGGAAAAACAATCCATTAGAATCCTGTATTTGAACTTGGACATAACCATACTGCAGAGTCCTCTGCAGTCCTAATGAGGTAGCTCTATGTGGATAGACATGGAGAGCCCTCATAAGACATACTGAATGTGGGGGAAAGTTGCAGAAATACACAGAATGTAATTACATATATTAAAATACATACTCAGAAAATGTTCTATATCCAAACGCACTAACAAATGTAAATCTAGAGGATACACACCAGACTGACTGTGGTGAAAAGAGACTTTAATTTTTCATTCTAGGTTCTTTTATATTCTTCAGATCTTTTAAAAAGAAAATTTGTGTATTATTTATATAATTAAGAGGTAGTAAAACAAAAACACTTTTAAAATAAAAAAATAGGGAAGGGGAAAAAAAGAAAGGAAAAGAAAAAAGAAAGAAAAGCTCAAGTTTTAGAGTCAAAGGACCGATAGGTTTGAATCCTGGTTTCTGTCAAATTCTGGGCAAGTTAGTTACATTTTCTAAGCCTCAGTTTCCTCACCTATACAATGGAATAAGAAAAGGAATCACTTCCCCGGGTGATAGGAGGATTTAATGAGAGAATGCATGTAAAACTCTAAGCATGGAGCCTGGTAGAGAATAACTATTCGAAGAGTATTAGCCATGATAACATTCTATCCTCCTGCTAATCCTCAGGCTGACCCTTCTTTCACCTTTAGTCTTTCTAATTCTTCATCTCATAGCCCCTTCCCTCCCTACTACCTTCTTTTCCCTCTGACAACTTAAACCAAAACCTCTCCCCGCCACCATTCCAACCTCAAGGATCTGTCAGGACGGACCAGAGGGTGGTCCCGCTCAGTGACCTCCTCCACAGCCTGAGAGAGGGCATAGAGCCCTGAAAGCTGCAGGTTTGTGTCCAAGCTGGATATCTGCACAGTGGCCAAGACCGCTGCCACATGCTGATCCAGGGAGCTGCGTGGACCTGGACCCCGCAAGGCTCTAGCCATTTCTGAAATTGATGAGGAAAAGGCAGTGGCTTAAGAAAATTGTGGTACCTCTAGGTTGGAAGTACTTTAAGGTCAAGCCTAGTTATCCTACTGATATTTTAATACACTATTTATTACTGTAACTTGCATTCAGAACTTTTCCAACTCTGTGTAAAATAGTAGTCAAACGACAAAAATGAAGCTACTCTGGAGAATGGACGGACCCTTCTTTTCCAGGGATACTGAAGAAAGGGAGCCACAACTGATTAGATGTAATCAAGGCCAAAGGAAGGAAGATGGATGCATGCTTCCAAAGCATTTTCCTGTGCAAATGGGACCTCACTCCACAGCTTTCCCTTGACCCTGATTACCCACTTATCTGGGGACCACCCAGGACTTGTTCCAACTTCCTTGCCCTCCCCTCCCAGCATCTGACTCACCACTGGCTGCCTCCTTCATCTCAGGGGGCAGAACCATCCCTTCAGTCACCAGAAGCTGGTTAAACAACTGTGAATCACTCTGTGCCATGGGGGGCTCAGTTTTTCCTTTAGCAGGCTCTGCCTCTGCCTTAGGGGGCTCAGCCTTTGCTTTGGAGGACTCAGTCTCTTCCTCCAAGAACTTGGCCTCCGACTTGGATTCCTCTTCTTGATCTGGAGTACAGGAGTGACTTCGTGAAGAAGATGATCTGCTTAGTTCATCAGGTTGCAGCCCATACTTAGTGTAGATTTGGGAGTTGATCAGGTCACTGAGGGTGCTGCCCTCAAACCGATTATGGAGAACCTGCAGCAGACCCTTAGACACCTCTATTGGTACGGAGATTTCTCCTAGAGCCTTTTCATCCAGGGTCTGTCAACAGAAATGGGTAGGCATTTTAGGGATGAGCAGACACAAAGGTCCTGGGGACAGTAATAGGAAGGGTGGCCACCTTCCACTATACCTTGTGTACCTTCTACATACCAGATCCTCACATTTGTTTCCTCCCCCAGCAGGAGCCCTCATACTCTCTAACCTCTGGCTGCAGCCTCCAACTACACAGTCCCATATCTAGAACTTCCTTAGACAATCCCACCTCTAACTTCACTACAAACTCTGCAGGCCTCTCAGGCCTATAATACCTCATTCAGGTTCTCCCGAAGATTCTGAAAAATCGGCTGCTGCTCACGTATGTCCAACTTCTTGATGAAAAAGAGCAGCTCCCACCACTCAGCCTGAGTCAGGTATCTCAATTCCTCATTCTTCTCAGGCTTGGGCTGGAGGTATGGCAAAGAATAGAGCCCGTCCATAGGCTTCCAGTCCCAGGACGGAAGTGCTGAGAATATAGGAATAGGACCTCATCATCCACCAGGAATAGAGTAGATTTCTGAATCTCTGGGGAAGTTCCCAGTCAGGAGAGGCTTCATCCCAGCCACTATTTCGTCTGCCCTAGTCCTCTGTTCAGAGACATCCTTCAAAGCTCACCTGTGCCCAACATAGTGGCCCCTGCCTCCTCTACAACTGCTGGAGCTGTATCCTCAGCAGCTTCCTCAGGACCCAGGATCTCAAGCATGTGCCAGTGCACCCAGTAGGTGCGGCCCGTCGACTGCCAGAAGACCTGGTATGGAAGGAAGAAAGAGGGAAAAACAGAAAATGCCCACTCTCTGAGCCCTGGGTTGTGCAGGCTTGAGAGGACATGCTGGGCCCAGACCTACAGCATACAGCCCTCAGATGCACACCTGGCTAGGCTTGGGGAAACCTCTAAAAGGCTCCCTTTCTCTATCATGGCAGGGCCTGCCTTTCACCTCTTTCTAACTAATAGCTTCTGCTCCTACACTTCCTCCCAGTCAACTCCACATGTGGGAGGGAAAGTGGAGGGGGAGGGTCTCTCCATATATTAGTTCTGCTTTATGGGTGTGAGTCTCTCCTTAAATCTCATAGCCCACCCTCTCTCTCCGCATTTTCTCAGCCCTCCAAATGCCCACCCCCCCCCACACCCCATCCACTGCTGATACTCTCTTGAACCATTCCAGTTTCCTCAAGAGTTTTCTCCTTGGGTTGCCTGCCAGAGGCCCCTGAATGGAAGCCCCAACTACGTGCAACCAAAAAATATCCACAACAGTGTTCCTCTACCACACACTCACCTGAACAGGGGGCACACCGTTGTTGCTCTGCCGGAACTCACCCTCGTCCCCAGCACTGATCTCCTCATAATCATCCAGCATCCGCACGCGCGTGCCTGGCACCAGTGTCTGCTGCACATACTCACCATAGCCACTACGGCTAGAAAATTCAGAACGCTGGCGGAAGGCCCGCCCTTGCCTTCTGGGGGTGGCAACAGTGGTGGGCAGTAAAAGGCTGGGGCCTGAAATGCAGGGCTGAAAGATGGACCGGGATGGCCGCGGAGGCGATGCGCCCCGCTCTTCGCTGAGGTCCCGGGCCCAGCCCATGCTTCGCACCAACTCTGAGATGAGGTTGCCCACAGCCATACTGAACTCCAGCTCCCGTGGCCCCCGGCTTTTTTCCCAGCCAAATTCCTCCCTTGGGGATAGGGAGCTTTGGTCTCCAGCCCCTGGCTCTGGACTGTTATTCAGCTGATCCAGCAGAGAAGTGACACATAGGTAGCGTTTCACCAGGGAGAAAAGTAGCTTTCCTGGGACCTGTAGGACACAGTCCATGGTGTAGGTTCATCTGCTCCCAGCTTTAGTCCCTCTCTTTCCCCGTCATCATCCTCTACATAAAAATATGAAGGCCTCGTCCCCATACCTGTCATTCTCAAACTGTGATTTATATAAGAAACACACAAGGAGTATTTTAAAACAGATTCCTAGATTCTAATCTCAGAAATTCTGAGTGAAAAGTGGCGCACGAACCTTCATTCTAACAAGCTTCCCAGGTGGCTCTGGTGCTGATGCGCAGTCCTGAACCACATTTTCATAAATGATGCTTTAGGCCTTATACATAGCATTTCCCCCACAGCTGCCAGAGTACCTGAGGCAGATGAATGCCCTCAAAGGCCATACAGTGTTCCTCAGAAGATGTGGTCTCTGCAAACAGCTCCAGCAAAGTATAGCGGCTGTCAAAATCCATGTGCTGCTCGATGCCATCTTGCTGGCTCAGTGATAGAAGGACATGAGCCCGACTCCCTGTAATCCACACCCAATCCATATTTTCTTCTCAATCCCCAATACTTTGCCCCTGCCTTTCCTAGACTCTCTATCCCCTGCCCCAGAGGCTTTCAAACTTCCTTGTGACAGACTCACAGTAAAGTATACATTTTATATGGTAACCTGACACAAATGTAACACATGTATATAACTGAAACATATATTTCATGCTACAAAACTGATCTTATTAAGTGCTATGTACTGATATTTTAGATTTTTAAAAAATGTTGGTTATAACCCACCAAAATGATTTCACAATCAACCAAATGAATCTCAACCCAGTTTAAAAACATAAAGCTACCCCATTCTCTTCTCTACCACTGCACTGAAAATGGACAGATAAACCAGGTACTATCATTTTATCCTGTTTCCGCCCTTGTTATAGCTTATTATCTATAGATTTACTTTGCATTGAATTGATATTCCCAAACACTAGGTGTTCTTACAGACTTGGCAAATCCCTCCTCTTTCTGTTCTTACTCCTTGTGGTCCCATTTTCTCCTCTCCAACTCTTACCAGCATCGTGGGCTGCCAGAGCCTGCAGCATCTTGCCTGCGCTCCGACGGATCTGAGGCTCAGGGTTGCACAACATGTGCATGAGTAGGTCCAGGGCTCCCGTTTCCCTAAAGACCCCAGTGAGGGGCCCAATGCTAGCATAGGCACTGAGCACATGGATGGTGTGGAGCACAGTGGCTGTGAGGCTTGAGGTCCCACCTTCGTCCAGCTGCCTGGCAGCCCTGCGCACCAGCGCCCGTACATCAGCCTCCATCTCACCCATTGCCACAACATCCAGGCCTCCCGGATCTCGGGGAAAACTTCCTGAACACCCAGCTGGTTCATGCTGAGGTCCCTTAGATAGTGCCCGCTCACCTAACAGCATGGGACAGTTGGCATAGACCTCAGGGGCTGACAGCCACATGAGAATGTGCTCTGCCTTGCCCTCTTCTACACCCACTCTACCCAGTTCTCCACATTTCAAGACACTCCATCGGATCAGGTATTCAGGATGTCCATCATGCCCAGGACGCTGTCGAATAAGTTCTTCAGGATATGCCTGCAGCCGGGGCCCCAAGGGCACCATGAGGTCCCCAGTCCGCCGTTCCCCCACCATCCTGACCTCCTGGGACACACAAGAAGAAAGATAAAGGAAGGCAGTATGAGAAAGCAAAAAGACTACATGTGGGGTGAACTCTTAAGACATAGATAGGGTTGGTGGTGATTTGTAGGTTGCATGATGAAACTTAGAGGCTGAATAGAAAGGGCAAGAATAAGATGAAATAAATTACTTGAACATCCTTTGAGATTTACAAGAGGAATGAAGTGAAAACAGTGTGAGGATGAAATGAAAGGTTTAAGAAATGGAAGAGGTTATGAGAAAGATGAGAATAGGCAAGGTAACAAAAAGAATTGACCATTAAGCAGGACTATCTGGACAGAACAGCAGGGTTTCTGAGAGATACAGATCAGGACGCAGAAGAATGCCATGGATGAACAGGAAGGACAGCAGCATATGAGACAGTGGGGCCAAGTGAAGAACATCAGCATGGGAGAGAGGCAAGACAGGGGTATAAATGACAGGGTTAAGATGGAATGTGGAAATAAAGGGGTGGGTGATGGCAGATAGACAGAACAGAGATGAAAAGAGGCTGGGCTGTGGGACCCCACATCCAGATGACTGGATGAGAAAAGTGTTTTGAGAGTATCCTGAAAGGGGGAGGGGCCTGAGGGTAGGATAAAATTATGGGAGAAAAAGACCATGTCCCATCCTGCTCTTACGCTGTGGTAGGGTCTAAGGTAAAAACAGATGGTGAAAATCATGGAATTGAAGGGAAGGGAATGAGGTCAGGAGATGGAGGTATTACAGAGGCAACATAGTGCAGATTTCGGAGTCAGATAAATGTGACTTTCAATTCTGGCTCTTTGACTTACTGTGTGCATAGTTTTGGATGTTACTTAGCTTTTGAGTCTCAGTTTCCTCTTCTGCAAGATGGCAATAATATTCATACCCAACTCTTGAAGTTGTAAAAACTTAAGATCACATATGTAAAGCAAAGCACACAGAACAGCCCCTAGCTCATGAGTGCTCAGTAAACATAAACTAATATTATTTTTGGACGCTGGAGAGGGCAATCCTCAAATAACTGGAACATTAAGCCAGAAGAATATTATAGAGGGAAATGGGGTGATGGCTATATTAGTGATTGGGAAGAGCAATGTGTGATATAAAGCAGCATGGGGCAGCAGGGAATGGTGAGAATAAGAATGAAAGGTAAACCCAGATGAAGAAATGGTGATCGGGACAGGGGTCACTTGGGGTACAGGGATAAAAGATGAGAGTAGAAATAAGGCTTGAAGAGGAGGGAAAATAGAGGATGTGGACTTCCATGGGGGCAGGGGTCCAGTTAGCACAGGGGGTGGGAAGGGAGGTAGGCTTGGTGGCAAGATTGGGAGGGAACCAGTGATGTGGAGATGAACAACTGATGAGCAGGGCGAAGCAGAACAATCGGATAGGACTAAATCGGGGGCTGGGGTGTGGGGGTGGAAGGAGGGAGGCTGACGGTATCTCCAGGGCCTAGACCAGGAGCAGTGAACTGCAGTGTGGAGGTGAGGTCTGGACACGGGGATGAGACAACAGGCAGGCGTAGGTAGCAAGGTCAGGCCCCGGACTGCACACCAGCAGGGCGACGGCAGAGGCCGAACCGCAGTGGGAACGGGTTTGAGGCGGGCAGAGGATGGGCAGCGCCGTCCAGGCGGACAGGACCGAGCGAATCTCAGGCAACGAGACTTGGCCCCCGTCGTCAGCCCGTCAGAGAGTGGATGGGGGCCGGGGAGAGGACGGGGCAGGGATCGGGATGGCACAGAGCGGTCCTCTCACCTCCCACCGCCCGGCTCGGGCCTCGCCGGGACCCGGCAGCCAGTCCCGCCGCGCTGGCCCCGCCTCCTCAGCGGCTCCCTTCCGGGTCACCCGGCCCGCGCGCGCCCGCCGAGCAGCTACGGGTCCCCGCGCGGCCCACACGCAGGCGCGGCCGATCGGGGCGCCGGCGGAGCATGCGCAGTAGCCACGGGCCGCCCCGGCGGGAGGGAGCGCGCGGCGGGCGGAGCTGGAAGCCGCCGTCGCGCCGCTCCGGGGTTCGCAGCGGGAGGCAGCCCTTTTTATCCAGTCTGCTTGGAAGCTGCCCCTCCCTCGCCTGGGTCTGCCTTCCTCGTACCCCCGACACCTAGTAAGCTGTCCTCCCACCCTACGGCCGTCCTTTGGGTTTTCTCCTGGCCGCGTGGCCGGGAGTTTCCCAGACCCCCTCCGCGATGCTTTGGATTGGTTGAGTCACTCTGCGTTCGTTTAAAATCGCTTGTCCATGTTGACCTGAGCACCTCACAAAGCCATGTACAAAGAACAAGTCCCCAGCCCCGCGAAAAATTCCTTAAATTAAATTGTACAAACTTCAACAGCCCAAAGCAACCCTTAGATTTGCCGCTGTTTTCATCAAGCAGCCAGACTTGCTTCTCAGAGCAGCACCTCCGGATTTGATTGTTCATACCTCTCTTCCTCTCTACATGGAAAAACAGAGGCAAAGACCCCACAGTCTGTGCACAAAAATGATACATTTATTGAAAGAGTATTTTTTTTTTTTAATACAAAAGAAAGCTCTGTACATAGGACTGTGACCATGTCCACTATTCCTGGGTCAGCATCCCAGGCGAAGTAGAAACCACTGACATACACACCCCACATTCACACACACACATTCACTCTGATACGCGCGCACACACATACATACCCCAGAGCCACCAAGGAAGGGAAACACCAAGGGTTGCACATATAAATGCCACCTCATCCCTGATGCGCACATGTTCTCCCAAGGCCACACTCACACAACACACATTATAAGCACTTTGCCTGATTCACTCACTGGGTCTGTCTTTTGTGGGAAGGAGAGGAGGAATTCATCAAGGTCTCCTCCCCTGGGTCGGGGAATGGGGAGTGAGTGAGTGAGGGTAGAGTGAAACAAGAGCAGAGAAAAGGGCTGGGCAGTTACAGACCTGAGTCCCAAGCCCCCCTACTCTCTGGCCCCTGATTTGCCTTGCCCCAGCCTGTAAGCCGCCGATAAGTCCCAGCTGTCTCCAGGAGAAAGCCCAGTAAGGTGACTTCCATCTTGGCACCCCAAGTTGGGGCAAGACAGTAATGGGGGTTAGAGATTAGGAGGTTCTCAAACATGTCGGCAAATCACCCTTTGATAATTAGGCTGTGCGTAAAATCTTCCCCCACCCCTTCACCTATTCAGAGAAGCAGGCTTGTTTCTACTGAAGGCAGTCACAGGGTTAATAAAACTAACTACTGCCCTGTTCTGAAAAAGCTTCCTTTCTGGGTATCAGTGGTGAAGGTGGGCTCTGACACAGGGTAAAAGACCCTCCCCCTATGTTGGCCCACCCTGAAGGTCTACCCCAAAGAGGGCAGAGGTGGGTGGGGCACAGCCCCTGTACAATTTACATAAATACTGAGGTTACACTTAGAAAAATAAAGTCATTTTCTTCAAGGCTTTTTGTCTTAATTTTAAAAAGTTACAGTAGCTGCTCACTCCCTGGGAGAGCTGCCCATTTCTGGCTCCCCTATCGCTGCACTCAGCCCGAGAGCTGTTCTCATTTCTTCTGACCCCCATTCCTGCCTCTTACCCCCTCCCAGTCCCCACCCTGCTCACTGCAGCTTGGGCCCCAGGCAGCTGCAGGCCTGGGGGAGCACAAGGCTGCAATGCCCATGCGTGTGGCACAAATGAAGTCAGTTTCCTCTACCTGACACCCTCCCACTCCCACCCCCACATTTGGTCTCCCTCTTCCCTCTCCCTAGCAACAGCCCTAATGGGCAAAAAGGGGCCCAGAGCTGTGGGTCACCCTCCCCACCTCGTTGGGGCGTGGCCTAAGGGCCCCTCCCCGGTTTTCTCCTGGAAATGACCAAGGAACCGGGCAATCCCACAATCTCCCCTACACACTGATGGGCCCAGAGCTCATGGGGTGGCTCTGTCCTCAAAGGCCCAGCCAGTTCCGGGGAGCCCCAGGGCTCCCCAGGGAAGGGGAGCATGGGCAGGGAGGGGGACGAGAAAAACGCCATAAAAAAAAGTTAAATATTTTAAAAATATATATTTATAGATTTGTTTTCACTTCGTCTCCTCAAATAAAAAGTTCAAAATCAATTTTGAGTAAAGCAGCTGGGAGGAGAGGGGGGAAGACAGGGAGAGGGAACACTGGTGGTTCCCTCCAACCCAGGAGCCCCTGGAGTTCCAAGGTGAGTGGCAAGGCAGGGCAGGTGGCCCCAGGAACCTGCTCCATGCATGGGCCCAGCTACTCAGGAGCTGTAGGGGCAGCGGGCGGCAGCGTGAGTGAGGGAAGATGCCCCATATACCCAACTGGCTCCCTGAAGGGCAAGAGGAGGGCTCTTTTTACCCAGCCTGTGGCAGACACAGTGCTGACAAACGGTCAGCAAAAAGACTGGGCAGAGGACCCCAACTGCTTCCTCGGGAGGGGGGGACACTGCCTAGTCCCACAGCAACATGTTGTGGGAAGGTGGGGCACGGTCCCATTGGGTAAGCTAATACTCATGGCAAACATGGAGCCAAGCTGGCAAGGGAAGTCTGCGGAGGGAGGACAGCCCCACCATCAACAGAAATGGGAGGTGGAGCTAGGAGGAGGGGAGAGTGAGGGAGGATGGGGTGGAGGGCAGGCTGGCCCATTTCTTTGGCTGGAGTGAGAGGGCTCAGTCCTATGGCTGCCCACTGCTCCTCCCCTCCTCCCTCCTGCGGCCCATCAACGTGTGTGTAAAGAAAACGTGAAAAGGCAACAATAAATAAGTGGTGCCATCCCCTGGGCCTTCTGTCCAGGGCGGCGGGGCGGATCAGTCACTCTTGGTGCTGTGGGCAGTATCCAGGTTCACCACCTGTAACTCGGTGAGGTTGCTGCTGCTCCCGGCCTGCTGCCCTATCACAGCCATCTGCAGGGAAGGAGGTATGTTAAGGAAGAGATGGCAGGAATGGATCAGCCAGCTCAGGCTACTCCTCCTTGCCTGACTGCCCACCACCATTCTGACCAGGAAAATGGATAGGCCTCCTGACTAGAGATCTTAGCTTTGACCAGCTTGGGAATCCCCCAGGTCAAGATAAGGAAGTGGCTGGCTGGGATGGGGGTGAAAGGGATCACTACCTACCTGATGAAGCTGAACCGCAGAAACAGGGATCTGCACTGTCCCAGAAGGTGCTGTCAGGAACACCTGAGGGACGCCACCTGCATTGGAAAACCACAGATACTCAAATCGCTTACTCAAGAGAAACTTCTGGTTATTGGAGGAGTGCTGATAAATGCACAAATAACTGGGTAAGTCTCAGAAATTTGTACCCTAGAGTGAGTGTCCAATTGTGTTCAACTGGATAAGCATGGGTACTGGAGTGTAAGCATCTGTGTATGTATGTGTAGGTATATGTATGAGTATCCTAGTTTGTGTATGTGTGTATGAGTGTGTATATCTGAGTAGGGGGCATTTGAACATGAATGTGTGCATGTGTAAAGGAAGCAATGATACTCCTTTCCTCAGCCTTGCCCGCCAACTCACCTTGCTCCTGGACCTGGCTGTGGGACACCTGCATGGTGGATGGCGCCTGCGAGAAGGCATTGAGCACGGTGAGGCTGCCATCAGCCAGGCCTGAGGTGGGTGCATACATCACCGCATGGGGGCTAGGGTACATCATGTGGCCGCCCACAGTTGTGGGCACAGATGACGTCATGATTGTGGCAGGCAACGTCACTGGCAAACACAGGCACATGTCAGGGAGGTTGGCATTGGTCCCTACTAATATCCTCCAACCCACCCCCAGGAACTCCATGCCTCCATAGTCCTTTTGCCATCTTCCCAGTCAGAAGCTATACAAGACTCATTCCTCTGCTCCCTGCCATCAACTAAGAAAAGCCTTTTTTTCTTGAACATGACAGCACCAGCCTCTAATTGTATCACATCATATCATACTATTTGATTGTCTATCTGCTGAATTCTGTTCCAAGATCCTAAGGCCCTAGGAAAAACAGATTAAAGTGACTGACACAACTTAAGGAAACTCAGATCCTCTACCCCTTTTAGGGAGCTCCATTATCCCATTTTTTATTCTCACTCCTCCCTCTTCCTAAAGGTATGGCTAAAAATATTTATCTTTTAAACAAGCACTTCTCAAATGTTAACGTGCATTCACCACCTGGGTTCTAGTTAAAAAATGTGCATTCTGATTCAGCAGGTTTGGGGTGAGGCTTAAGAGTCTGCATTTCTGTCAAGCTCCAGGGTAAAGCTAGTCCTCTACAGACCACACTTCGTATAACAAGGTTGTAAATAACAACTTAAAAGTAATTTTATTTTAAGTGTCTCATCATTTCTGAAATGAGCAGAGACACTGAGAAAAATTATGGCTACTCAAAACCTAGGACAGCCTCCCACAAGGAGACAACTGCTCTATAAATCCTTCCTGGTAATTAACCAAATGTGTATCTTTAGGCAAGTAACTTCTTTCTGGGCCTCAGGCTTCTCATCTGAATGAGGAGGAGGGTGGCTTCAATGGTCCCCAATTTCTTCCTAGAATCCACAGCCCTCCAGCAGGGTAAGATTCAAAACCTAGCCATCCTCACCTGACCTCATAAGGACTAGGATAAGGGTAAAGTCAAAAACCTCAGTCTCCACATTAAGAATTCTCTGACCTTAGTTATAGGAGGGATACTGCTGGGAACCTGTTGCTAAGCCTCAAGAAGGAGGGAGGGAGGGAGGTGACAGAGTTTTAGCTATACCTGTCCCGCTGGAGGAGGTCTGCGTGAGGTCTGTGCTGCTGTCGCGAGAGGGAGACGCTTGCTGTGGGGCCTGGTGCACCTGAATGGCCTGCACTGGGACCTGCTGGGCCACTGCCCCACCTATGAGACATAGAGACTTACTTGCACTCTGTCCCACCCAGCCACCAAGGACCCTCAAACACCCCAGCTCTGGCACACTGCTTCCCGACTCCCATTGCAATCTTTTCTGGGAGCCAAAGAAGCCCTTCCTGTCCTAAATCTTGTCTCCAGGGGCTCTACACTCTGTTCTTGCTCTTCCCTTCTCCTCCCACCCAAGAACTTGCCTCTGCCCTCTTCAGAGAGCTGGCATTGACCCATCAAAGACATGACCTGCCCTCCAGTCAAGACAGAAAAGTGGCGGGGCGGGAGGGAAGAACAGGGCTGAGCTAGTTAGACAAGGCCAGAGCATATGGTTAAAACTTACTGACAAAGACAGTAGCGGTCCCAGTAGGGAGGGGCATGCCTGCCAATGGGACATAAGAGCATTTTCTTAGGCTCTGGCCCTATTCACCATCCTTCTGAGCAGGGAAAGAGGTTCTCCTTGTGCTAGCCCTAAACCCACTCTTCACATGCTGAATTTGCCCCTTGTGACTCACCAGGCATAAGGGTGAAGCTGGTAGGCAGCTGCATGAGGCCTCCAGAGGAGACAGGGCCACTGCCTGTACTCTTCAGCACAGTTCCATTGGCACTGCTGACAGCACTGGGGCTGACACTAGCAGACACCGGTGCCAGGTAGTTGGTGATAGGGAAGGAGGGGCCGCTGCTGACTTGCATGGTGGTAGAGGTGCTGGGCGCTGTTTGGATAGTGGAGGTGGTACCTGGTAGGTTGGTGACTGTGAACGCCGGTTTCAATGAGTCCTATACCCAGAGCAGAGATGGAGCAGTGAGCCTCACCAGACCCTGCCCCTGCAGATGCTTAGGGAGGATTGACAGCCCAGATTGGAACCAGTGTGTTTGGGTTCAAATTCAAATTCAGGTCCACCATTTCCCTGTTGTCTGGTCCTTGGGCAAGTTATTGAGCTACTGAGCTCATTTCCACAGGTTTTGTGAAGAATAAATAGATTAGCAAACACTAAGCACTTAGAACAGTGCCTGACACACAAAAAGAGCAGTAAGTATTTGCTGCTCTTAGGATGAAAAGATACCATCATCATAATTTCCTGAGTTCTATGCCCAAATGGATTGTAGCAACCACACTGGCTGAGGAATCAATATACCTGGTGTGCTCTGGCAATGATCATCTGTGTGACCCTGGAAAAATTACTCTTTCTGAGCCTCAGGTTTCTTCTTCTGTGAACATGAGGTACTGGGCTACTATGCCCTCTTTGAAAGGATCATTTTAGCTCAGATTTTGCTGATATAGGGTCTGAGAGTTTTTCATGGACCTTAGAGTCTGAGAGAGATCTTAGGGGGTTGGCAATGAAGCACTTTATGCTAAATACTTAACATTTAAAATACCAAAGGAATTTATTCATCCAGCAAAATTTCCTGGGAATAAATGAATCCTACTGCTAAGAGTTTGAATATTATTACTGATGAAATGCCACCAACAGAGAAGACTTTGACTTTCCTCTCAGGGAACCTCTGTTCTTAGAGGGGAAAAGAGGAAGCCAGGAGCTGAGAACCAAGCCCAGGGAATAGAGGGGGCTCAAATACTGGAGGTGGGTCAGCGAGGGATGTTTGCTAAGCAGCCGAGATTGAAGCCCCTGATTGGCGGAGGCGTTGCTAAGGCAAACAGTGTCGCTCCCTCCAATTGGCCAGTTAGTGAAGAGCCACCCGGAAGGTGGAGCTCCCCAGAGGAGCTGAGGAAGCCCCGCCCCCTCTCCTTACCGGGAAAAGGAAGGGGGAGGCGTAACTAGGGCCGGCATCCCTAGCAGCCGGGAATACACAACCCAACATGCCCAGGCCCGGACATCCTGAAGAGGTAGGCGGCTGGCTAGTAAAGTAGGCTTCAGCCGGTCAGCCAGCCCGCCTGCCTGCCGACAGTGCAGGGTTCCCAGGACCCTGGAACCCATGAGTGCTCACTTCCTACTCCCCGGTGACCGGGCCTGAAGGGAGGGCAGGGCTAAGCTACGCCCCCGCCCCCACGGGGAGACAGCTGGCGGGAGGAATGCAAAGGCCCTGCCAGGCAGGCGGGCTGCAGGCGGGAGGCCGGCGTGGAGCCGGAGCCGGCCTTATATGGGCACGGAGGCCGCCCGCTTATCTAGGGGGCCGGCCTCCTGTCAGGGTAGCGAGGATGGACACCTGTCCCCTAAGATGAGGGGTACTAACCCTGCTCCACTCCACTTCAGTGAACACGCATCACCTATCCTTGGTGAGGGAGAGAAAGGGAACCCCTCCCCTCTCTGCGGGTCACATCCCTCCCCTACCTTACCCCTAGATAAGGGACCCAAACACACCTTGGTCTCCCCACTGCTGTCGGACTCC
Organism: Cynopterus sphinx; assembly: GCA_030015415.1. Classification (NCBI taxonomy): domain Eukaryota; kingdom Metazoa; phylum Chordata; class Mammalia; order Chiroptera; family Pteropodidae; genus Cynopterus; species Cynopterus sphinx. The sequence goes on along the minus strand of CM057386.1, from coordinate 47,307,486 downwards.
GACACCTGGTAGGTGAGGTCTGTCTCTTCGAAGCCCGTGGCACTCATTCTCTGGTCTGTGGTGGGGTCTGAGCGGGGTGGAGAGTCTGGCGAGTTGAGGCAGGTCTGAATCAGTGCCTTGCCAGTCTCACTGGTGATCATGGGCTGCAGTTTGCGGGTGGCAAAGGTATACACATGGCCTGTCTCACTGGCCACCAGCAACAGCACCTGTGTCCCTGTCAGCGTGGACAGCTCATAGGCCTGGGGTAGGGGGAGGAGATGGGTAGGTCAGCAAAACTTTTTATTTCTACCTTCCTTGGGAAGTAGGAAAGAGAGGAAGTACACAGTGATCTCAAGCACCCACTCCCACAATGACCTTCCTCTCCAGTGACTCTAAGGGAGTTCTATCAGAATATCTGAAGGTAAGCTGGAAAACAGAAAAACCTTATGCTCCTTCTTTGAGAGGCAGCCCCATTGACCTGCAGATAACCCCAAGAACACAGTCATGGCCCACTAATGACAACATATAACCTCAGGGGATACAGAGGGGCCCAGGTAGTTTCTCCTCAAGACATGGTGCTGGGCCTCATGGAGAGATGGCTCGCACCCCCGCCTCACTGTCAGAAGGACCAGGATGAAATCATGTAAGACATTAGGAATAAAGGGCCACCTAAGCTTTAAATTTTTTTCTCAGAAACTGCACAGGTGCTAACCTGTTGCCATTTTGTCTTTCTGCCCTTTAATCCTGTGCTACCATTTTTTTCTTCTTTTTTTCTTAATACAAATGTATCTGGAGTGATGGTAGATAGGGGACAGATTATCAGTTACTACCCTGCTATGAGCCCAGGAAGGGGACCTTCAAGATGGCCCCATAGATAGCATCCTCACTCCCAAAAAAGTTCCACAACCCACCTTGGAAGCAGCTCTGATTTCTATATGGGACAGATATAAACAGCAGCCAATGTTCTCAGGGTTCTAGCTTCTTGTTTCCCTGCTCCTCTGTTTCTATCCCCTCCTAAATATCCTATACCCCAAGACAACTCTTTTCCTCGCCCCTATTCATTGAATAATTGGCTATAAAAGAATTTTCTAGGTACCTCAGCAAACCTCCTTGTCTTCCCACCAAACTCTATGCACCAATTCTCGCAGGGGATGGGAATCCCACTTATGGGAAAGACATGATTCTGAAGTCTGTCTTGCAGGGAGTGTGCCAACTTCCACTGGGTGCGTGGAAGACACATGGTTATGGCAAGACTTGGTTTGGTACTAGCTGTTCAGGGCAGCATCAGTTCTGCCCTGCTCCCTTACCTGGGGCTCTTAAGCCCCATTCCATCATCAGCCCTGCCTGTCCTCCGAGCCGGCATAACTTCAGTGGTGCCCACCTTCCTCCCACACATGCTCTCTCCTTGTTGTTATACTGCTCCAGCCTCCTCACCTCCATACCTTCTCCTCTGCTCCCTGCTTTTCCGGCGCCCTTCCTGGAACACCAGATCGCAATGGACCTATTGACCCCGGCGTATCGTTAACCACGTCCCGGGCAGCCTCGCAGCCTCTCCTTACCACTCCTCACCCATTCACTCTGCAAGGGCCCGGTTCTTCTCTCGCGGCCGTCACTCCCCCTGGCTCCTTTCCCCTTTCGCGGCATCTCCCCTCTCCCCACATTTCACAGGCGGCCCCTCCCCTTTCACCCTCCCCGGGTTACCAGCCATCCCCTCCCACACACCTCCTGCGGACTCGCCGCCCCTCACCTCCGCCCCGGCTCTGCCTTCCTCCCGGGCTCCCCCTGTGTGTCCCCACCCTCCTGGTCCCCCGTGGCCGGCCGGCCTCACGGTCCCGTACCTTCTTCATGATGCCCGTCTTCCTCTTGCTGAAGGTCGTGTAGCGCCGCAGCTTGTTGTCGATGAACTCCATCTTGATCTTCACGCGGCCCCGAGTCTTCTTGCCCGGCTTGGCCCCGCTCACCGCGCCGCTCACCGGCCCATAGCCCCCGGCGGCCGCCGCCGCCGCCTCGGGCCCACCGACCACCATGCCGATCTCCATCTCGCTGAGGCTTCGCTTCAGGCCGCGCCGCTCGGCGCCCAGCTCCTCCTCCTCGCCAGACTCCGAGTCGCCCTCGCTGCCGCTGTAGAGGGCCCCCGCGGTGGGCGCCGGGGTGGTTGCCGCCGCCGCTGCAGCCTCCCGCTCGAGGCGCCCCGGCCCGAGCCCCGCGCCGTTCCCGGGGACCCGGCCCCCGTTAGCCCCGCGAGTCCCGCCGCCGCCACCTCCACCGCCCGGCCGCCCCGTCGGGGTCCGGTTCAGGGTGCCCGCCAGGGCCGAGCCCCGGCCCAGCGCCGCCGCGGCCCCAGCCTGGCTCGGTAACATGGCGCTCAGTGCGGGAGGGCGGACGGGCAGTCAGCGAGGGACCGGAGTCGCCGCCGCCGCCGCCATCGGCTTCCCGGCTCAGCCCGGCGCTCCCGCTGCTGCTGGCGCTGCTCGCGCCGCCGCCGCCGCCGCGGTCCCGGGGCCCCTGCACGCCCGGGCCGACCTGGGCCCTCACTTTCCTGCCCCTGCGGCCCGGGTTGCCCCAGGCTGCGCGGAGCGCCCCCTGTCCGTGTGCCGCGGCGGCGCGCTCGGCGGCCGGCGGCGTCCCCCCGGGGGCACAGGCTGCTGGCCGCGGCCGCGACGGCGGGCGGAGGGGGCCGGGACCACGCGCAGGCGGCGAGGGATCCCCCGACCCTTCCCCCCATATAAAGAGATACAATGTTTCCTTTTATGGCGAGGCCGCTCCTTACATGGTGCGCCCCTACGCCCCCGCCCCATTGGTCCGCGGCTCCGGCACCTCCGCTCCCCATTGGCCCACAGGGGGAGCCTATTTGCATAAACAGACCGAACTCGCTGCTGTCATCCCGCGTCAGTCGGCGACTCCGAAAGGGGGCGGAGCCGACGCCTCTTAAAGGAGCAGGAGAGGCGGTACGACTCCGCCCCCACGGCCGGAGAACCGGAGCATTGGGCGGGGCCTGCGGAGAGGAAGCCTGGGAGGGGACCAGCCTCTCCGAGCGCAAGCTCGCGGAGCAGAGGGAGTCCGGCACTGTGAGGGCTCGAAGCAAACCCTAGGCTAGTTCCTGAGAGGACTGTGCAGGTCGCAGTCAATGAGATAATGACAGCCCACGTTCCGAGGGAGTGCAGGGATCGGAGCAGTAACCCACGCCTTCCAAAGTTACCGGCCGAGTAGCCCGGACTTGAGTCCCTGGTGTTCAGACTCGTCGCGTCCCCGCCACTCGGCTCCAGCCCTTCCCCTCCCCCCGACTTCCTTTCCCTTTCCCTCTCTTTCCAAGGCGACGACACTTTCCCACCAGGCTGGCTCCCTGGTCCTCATTCATCATCCTCTATACTGGGGAGGTCTTTGGCAGATGTACATCTGGAAAAGACCGGAGAGACAGTCGGCCTCCCCGTCTCAGTTGGGGGCAGGGAGGAGAATGGAGATTAGTGAAGACTTCCAGCTGCGGGCTAGGCTGGGGGAGGGGGTGGTCCCAGGAATAAAACCCACCCCTCAGCCCGCTCAGAGGCCTGGGAAAAAGTGTAGCCGGGAAGAAAGTTTAAGCAGGCAAGCACGCGCTCGCCTGGATCACACACCCATATCTGGAAAGCCAAGGAGGAAAGAAAAAAAGAACTAGGGTGCTGCAAGGGCCAGGTTCAGGCTCTAGGTCTGGGTCTTAGCTACAAGACAGTGAAAATAGGGCTTTGCTGTTACAGAAACTATGCGAATCTGGAATCTGCCCCTTCCTAGCTGGAAGCAAGTGTTTGACCTTTCTAAATTCCATATTCCTCATTGTTGGTACCCATCCCATGAGGTTCTTAATGCAGATTAAATGAGATGAAGACTAAACCGCAGAGTAAGGGGTCAGTGAATGGTTACTAGGAGCTACCTGGGCAAACATCCTCTTGCGTTTGCTAGGATGGCAGAGAATGATGATTCCTACCTTAAAAGTTGTGAAGATTAAGTAAGTGGTAGTGAAATCAATTTACTATACTGCAACTGGCATTTAAAATAAATTAATGGGTATTATATGGGTAAATATTGCTAAATAAAACTTTTGTTTGCATTATTTATAAGTGAACGACATAAAATTGCCATTTTATAGGTCGAGAGTGGGATAGTGTAGGTTTCATACGGTTCAGTGTGTGTGTGTGTGTGTGTGTGTGTGTGTGTGTGTGTGTGTGTGTACTGGATGACAATGCTCAACCGCATATCATACTGTGAATCACAGTCCAAAGACTGAGATGTACTGAAATAAAGTATATTCAAGTAATTTGTGATATAATATGTACATATATCCATACACATACATGCACATCTATATTAAAAACATGGGGTCATTCATCAACCCCCTAAATACAGGAATTAAGAGCCTTCCTCTTCCCCATTTCCTGACAGTTTTAAACAATGTTTTTCTTTTCCCAATGTAATCCACATGACAGGTAGTTAAACATATGGAATGTGTTAGCTCAAGAGGAAGAACGGGTCAAAAAGATAAATAGGTTCCAGAAGGGCTTCTGGGGCCACAGATGGTACTTGGGACTGCAATTTGAGCAGCAGTCTTACACCCACAGTCTTGGGGTCCATTCCTGCCTAGCTAAAGACTTTTCGATGTGAGACCCCCTGGTTTAGAAACCCTCAGCAGTGGCACCCCAGAGGACAACTGCTATCTGCCACAACCACAAGACAGAGAACAGTTCTCAGCTTCCCTTTTAATAGACTGCCCTCTCTGATTTCACCCAATCCCTGGGCCATTCCACACATTAGTGCCACAGCACCTTCGCTTGCCTGGAATGGCTTCATCTTCACAGCACATTGTCACCACTGGGCAAGGGGGACCTACACCTATACTATGTTGGAGTATTATTACAGGTACAGGAACCAAAATGTTGATTAGGATAGTCAGAATCGAAAACTAGTCCATAGATGTGTTCTGTTCGGACTATATATCATTTTTAAATCAGGAGATTTTACATAAAAATCTGAACAGCCTCTCTCTAAAAAAAAAAAATCAGAATTTTTAGCAACTTTAGGCCTATATGCCCACAGGAGACTATAGCCTAGAGCTGAGTTGAATGGTGGCTTTATAAGAGGCATCTGTTCTCAGGTTCACTACAGACTCCACGTAGCCCACTGAGCTCAGATAAGTCCCGACTGGCCTCTCTGGAATGTGAGTTTGGTGCTTCTCTGATAAAGCCTAAATCACACTAGTCCCCTGGAAGATGGGCACTCACATCCACCCCAGACCATGATGAACCTCCAAAAGGGCATCAGAATTACGGTCCGATGCCCTCATATACCATACTATTCCTACCCTGACCTTTTTCTCCTGATTTTTATCACTGAAATAACATTAAATAAAAAATTAAGGATTGCTTTAAAAAAATTGTCACAAAAAATATTACTAACTCTAAAACCATTTTCATTTGGAGTTAACTTTTACACAGGTATTCTTAACTTCACACAGAAGAAAAAATGTCTCAATTGTTATAGCAACATTTGAGGGAGTGAAGAAAAGGGATTCTGAATCAGTGTGTCTAGAAAAGTCTAGAAAGCCACGCTCCAAACACAGATAGTGCTTACTTATCACTGAAGTGGAGTTTGGGGACTAGAGGTATGTGTTCTTTGCTTTATACAAGTCTGTACCATTTGACTTCTTCCATGATCAGTATTACTTTTATACAATTGTTTTTCTCTTCAAATTAGGTAAAGACAAACAAGATAGAGGTAGAATAAATGGATCTTGGTGACAGGCTGCATAGGGAGGAGAGTACACAAAGAGGACTTATGATGAACTGAGATTCTGAGTAAGAATGACTATCCTCCAAACAGTGGTACCATTAATGGGAAGTGGAAACTTGGCTGGAGGAACAGATTTAGGAGAGCGAGCAATCCAGTTTGGGCCATGGGGAACAAGCAGAGGAAAATATCCTGTAGAAAATGAGGAGCATGTATCTGGACCTTGAGGTAGAGGCTGGAATTGAAGCTAATAGTTTGGGAACTGTCCACACCAAAGGCCCAATTAAGACCCATGAGGTGAGATGAGATTCCTGTAGGGTAGAACATAGAGAAAGGCCAAGGACAGAATTCAGAACAGCCACCTCTGAAAAAGGCAAAAGGTGCCTCAGCTGGGGCTTGAGAAAGCCTGGTCAGAGAAGGTGTAGACCGCATACCAACACCAAACTCAAGAGAGGAGAGTTTGAAAAGGAAGTGGCTATGATGTTAGCTGCTGCAAAGTCAAGGGAGAACAGGAGTGAGGATTGGTGATTTATGACCTAGAGTAGTTCCTTCCCAATACTTCTGAATGCAACCCACGTCGAGAGACCATTTTTACATCACACCCTATAGTGAGTTAGATTCTGCTCCCAATTATTCACACCCTGAATTGGATTTAGATGTTCACAACCTTTGTCACATGTCTTTGTAGAACCTGCTACTTCTGTTGTTGGGTTCTGACATGTGATGTGCTTGGGCCAATAAACTGTTAACAGACTTGTGATTTTAAATGTGCTTGTACGATCTGGCTCAGCCTCTTGTGCTCCTGCCACTGCACGGGAGCATGCTCTGGGATCAGCAGAGTAGACCCAAACCTGTCCTACAATCAGAAACCAAGTCCAGCCGAATTCAGCTAGGCTCAGCCAAGATCAGCCAAACCTCACCAACCTGCAGATCCGTGAGGGAGAAAAATAATTGTTGTAAGTGACTGAGATTTGGGGGTTATTATGCAGGATTCCCACTCCAGTAACTGACAAATACACAACTTTCTACACACAAACATGTATCAAATGTTACAAATAAAAATTTGTAAAAGAATACTTACCCTTAAGGTATACAATGTATTCTGACAGTTTCTATCATGTTTCATTATTTTTCAAATGCTAGTTGCAACCTACACCTTGAAAAACCCTACTCTAGAGTTGTTCTTGAGTTTTTTATTTTTCTCACTACAATAAAACTTAGAGATGTAACACACTATACATCAACAAGTGGCTCAATTATTAGCTGTGTGACCTTGGGGAAACTACCACCTGGCCTCCCTGCGCCTCAGCTTCCTAATCTGTGAAATGGGAACAATAACATCTGGCTAACGGAGCAATCACAGAGACTAAATGACTAAATGTATGTTAAGTGTTTAGTGACTGGTACAGAGCAAGTACTCAATAAATATTAGCTGTTAAATTCATTACTGAGAAGTGTGGTGAGGAACAGAAAGAACTAGAGCAATTTCAGAGTGAAGGACTGTCTTTTTTAGGATGGGGAACCAGGCTAGAGTTATTGGAATAAGGTAGAATATAACTGAGACACAAGGTCTAGGTAACTAAGCAGCAGGAATCAAACATATGAGAGCCTTGGAGCAATGAGGCATTAAGCATCATTTCCTTGCTCAGTACTATCCACTCCATCTCCCTCCTAGAGTCTTAAAATGATTCAGAAACCTGAATCTGTCATTAACTACTCCTCCAATCCTATTCTAACTTGCCTTCACTCATCCACCCTTCCCACTTGAGCATGAGGACTAGGACAGCTAGCAGTGAATAAGTAGTTGGCAGTCAGAAGCAACACAGGGTCCCATGGACAAGGGGCTCAGGAGGCCCACATTTCAACTGCTCCACGAACCAGAGAGGACCAGTGTCTGCCAGTTTATTCCTGTCCCAAGCCCCACCAGACTCTGTGAAGGCACATGGCCCCTCTGATAAGTGAGGGAAAACAGGACATGATTCATGGGCAACAGCACGGAATGACCATCAGAAGCAAGTTGTAAAAAAGGCTTCTTTATTGAGAGCAGCGAATGTAAAAACAAAAACAAAAACAAACAAACAACAACAAAAAAGGTGTGAGGCAGGGGTGGCGCCCCTCCCCATCTCCTCCAGGGCCTACCCACCCTCCCACACCCACCCACGCTGCAAGTACATACAAAAGCCGCCCATGGTGCATACAAAAAGGGCGGGTTATATAGTGTCAAAAGCTCCTGAAAACTCCTTCATCTGCCAGGCACTTAGGATGAGAAAAGAAGAGAAGGGTGGGGAGGAGGCATGGGTCTGGGTCTGGGTCAGCATCCACAAGTCCATGCAAGGAGGACTCACTGCTATGTCCTCTGCGATCCTGGCGCAGATGCTGTGGTGGGGGCAGAGGGGGCATGGGCCAGAACTACCCAGGCATTTGAGTATATTAAGGAACTCCCCTCAAACCCAGCTCATCTTCAGCCTAGCCCTCCCTGGGCAAAGTTGGCAGATGAGTGGCACAACTGGACCTGGTCAAGGGGAGGAGACCCAGGTCAGAAATTGGGGTTACCTGAGGCACCCACACTGTCCCTGTTGGGGGAAGGGGTGGCAGAGAAAGCTGCTCAGCCCAAGGCCCTAGTAACCCAATTTGGGTCCAAATCAGCCTCCCCAGGGGCTGAGGGTGAGAAAGAGGGGGGAAGCCCAGGTACTGCCCAGATTGCATCAGTGCCTGTGGAGCCAGGGCAGGGCCCCTCGGGCCAAGGAGGACAGGGTTCTTGCCCATCATGCTGTGGGGACCCCTCAAGAGGTCCTCTCCTGCCCACACCATCCTGAGGCACAGCCTGCCTGACCTCCCTCCTCATGGCTTGCTGTCTGCAGGGCTATCTCCCAGGGTGTTGGCGATCTCACTGAAGGAGGGTCGGTCCTTGGGGCTGACCGCCCAGCAGCGCTGCATCAGCCGGTAGAGCTTGGAAGGGCAGCCCTCAGGCTGTGGAAGTTTGGCCTTCCCAGCCTGCAAGTCTGCAGAAAGATGGTGGGAGGAGTGTTAGACAAAACTTGTAATCACCTGTCCAATATTCTGTGGAGCCTGCAGTTCCCACAAAGTCACAGGAAGGCAACTTGGGGAAGGGGTCACTGGCCAGTGGTGAGTGGGTGCTGACTCAAGGAGTATACAGAAAGTATCTTGTAACCAAAGTTTTCCTTTGGTTATAAGATACAGCTCCCTTGGCCCGGCAGCGCCAGGGTCCACACAACACACACAGCCAATGTGTGGGGGCTAAGGTGGTGTCGATGGGCAGGTGTCAGTGCTGAGAGTGGGCACTGAAGGTAAGGGATAATTACCAACCAGTATGAAAGTACTTCAGTGGCCACATCTATGTACTAGCCTTGAGAGATGGGGCAGGTTTAGCCGGCCCCAAGACCTCAAGCAAACTTTCTAACCTGATAACATCTGGAATCGTTCCTTGGAAACACAGCTCCCTACCTGCTAGCACTTCATCGTCGGTCTGCCCACCATGGGGCATCTCTCCATGGGTGAACACTTCCCACATCAGCACGCCGAAGGCCCAGACATCAGATTTGGTGGAGAAGTCGCCCTCCAATATGGCCTCAGGGGACATCCAGCGCAGTGGCACCCAAGCCTGGCGGAAGTGGTAGTACTCACTGCAGAAGAAAATCACATACAGGGATGGGGGTGGGGCCTCTGTGGCTCAAGGGTGGGGTGAGAGACACGGCCTGGGATCCCAACCTCAACCTAGAGAAATCAGTAACATTTATGCTGAGCATGGAGATATACGAGGAAATTTAGAGCCATCCATGTGTGAACGTTAAAAATTCCATTAAGAATCAAACTTTGCCTAGATGTTAATTATAAAAAAAAACTAATATGTACTTTCGGTATTGGTTTTAAAATGTGAAAAACGAGACCATGTTAAATAAAAAAAAACTTTTAAGTGTTTTACTAGTGATAAATCAATCATAGATAAAGCAACAGTCAGATAAACTGGGGTGACTCAGAACTGGGGTGATTTGAGGGGAAGTTCCTGGAGGTGGTACGTATAGTATGTCTAGTCATTCCAGAGCACTCTCTGGCTCTGAGTGCTGAACTTTAAGTCTTAGTCTTCAAAATAGTATGAATTCAGGAGGTTATAGAGGAAGCCATATAAATAAATTATATATAAACTTATACAGTTTGACCAGTTATTTAAAAAGGTTTATAATTTTTTATCACTAGAGAAAATGCATAAAAGTCAGAGACTTGTGGCACACTGGCTGCAATGCCTGTGTTACCTGTGGAGAGAAGACGGGAAGGCTCTGTCCATCCTGGGCCCTCCGGCTAAGGACCAAGCAGACACTAGCCCTTTCCCACACCCTGCAAACTGCATCTGCCCTCTGCCCCTCTCCCGGCCCCACTCGTGTCCTTCTACCTGTTGTATACATCCTTGCTGAGCCCCAAGGCCGACACCTTCACCTGTCTCTGGGCGCTGACCAGGCAGTTGCGAGTGGCCAGGTCCTTGTGCACAAAGCGGTTGTTGGACAGGTGCTCCATTCCCAGGGCCACCTGAGTGCACAGGGCCACCTAGAGTGAGAAAGGGGCTTGTCAGGGCACCCAGATCTATGGGATCAAGGTGACCATCCCCAACACAACTCCTATTAGGGTCTCAGTGCCACCAGTGTGATCCTTAGGGAGCCCAAAAGAAAAGGCACAGCCGTCTCCATTTCCTTCTCTGGGATGGGAACAATAACAGTGCCTGCATCACTGGTTGTAGGAAGAATGGAATTAAATGAAGTTAAGCTCTTGGAACCACCTGGACACACGGCAGGTACTAGATAAGGGAGCGGCACATGGGGTGGGGAAAACACAGAGTAGCCACTTGTTGAATGAAAAATGACTGGGCAGTAATCATAGCTTACGTCTTAAGGGGTTGTTCCTTTTCCTTTTTACTTAAAAATTACATATATTCTATTAGTTGTATGCAAAATATATACATATATGTAAAATTTGTTTTTTTGTGTGAATTCACACTCTCACATACACACGAACTGGTTGCCTCCAAGGAGGGGAGCTAGGAGCTAGAAAAGAGAAAGGCAAGGAAACCTTTGGTTCATATTTTTTTAATTGTGAACTACATAGAGAAAATATCAAATATTTGTATACTTCCACACAATTAAAACACTCACACCCAGGAAATGGTCATTAAGTTTAAAAAAAAAAACAAAACAAAACCAGAAACCAACAATATTAGTACCCTAGAAACCCCTAAGGGCTCCTTCCTCATTATATATTCTCCCTTCCCCCTCCAGAGGTAATACTGTCCTGACTTTAGGATAACTTCTTGGCTGTTCTTTGTAGTTTTACCTCTTACACATATGTTCCTAGAACAATATAATTCATTTTGGGGGCCAGATAAATATACAATATGTATATTCTTTTGTGCCTGATTCTTTCATTTAGCATTGTGAGATTCATCCATTTTGGGGGGGTACCACTATACTGAGTTTTAATCCTGAATATACCGTAATTTATTCATTCTAATGCCAATGGATATTTGTTTTCTCCCCCAGCTTTGGGCTCTTAAGGACAGTACTGTTACAACTGTTCTTATGGATGTATACCTGTATGAGCTTAAGATACCCAGGTGTGGGTCATGGACTATCAGTATCTCTAGCTCTGAAAAATAATGCCAGCCTATTTCCCAAAGTATAAGAGAGTTGGGGATATTTTTCACTGATGCTCTTTTTAAATTTTTGAGCCACGTGAATGTATTATACAGACTATATATGTAATGACGTTATACTAACATTTTAAATCATATATCTATGCACTAAATAAATATTAATTGAGCATCTACTGTATACCATACACACCTGGGTGTTGGTGGAATATAACAAAGAGCAAGGGCTCCTAGGAATAGGGCAGTCTAGAAGAGACACAAGAATTATACCTACTGCCACCACCAGGGAGAAAGTGGTTTATGCCAATCAGAAGTAAAATTGGAGGACAAGAAGAGTACCCATAAGGACCTATGGCCCCTTTGCCTCTGTCGCCTTATCCAAATCTTGGGATTAACCACCAAGGAAGACGTGGGAACTGTAGCATTTTCTTGTATATAAAAACAAGGCAAAAAGAAATGCAAAGAGATCCCTGTGGAAGATTATTTAAGAAGTTACAGGCCAGCTGTGTGCTTCTTCTGGCATACAGACTCATTCTCAGGATCCACAAGGGAAAAGTCAGCCATCAGATAATGTAATCATGGAGGGATGAAGATAAGAGTGTGGCCAAAACCCAGTATCACTGGTGACCAAGGAAATATAAACCACGACCTGATGAGATATCATTTTACACATACTGAATTACAAAAGGTCAAAGTCTGCTTCCAACTTATCTCTAATGGTTCAGGAAAAAATGCACAAAAAATAATAATACACCTACAGAGACAAAGAGAAAGCCAATGGGACAAAATGCAAACAACTGAATCTGGATAAAGGGTTTGTAGAAGTTCCTAGAACTGTTCTTATACCCTTTTAAGTTTGAAATATCAAAATAAAAACTTACTCCACACACACACAAGCACATTAAAAAACGATGTCTAACCAATGTACTATGTACTTGAAACTAATTTAAATAAATTTAATGAAAAAAACAAACAAACAAAATAATGACTAAATAAAAGCAGCTCATGTGTGAGCCAACAGTATCTTATAGATAATCCAAAGATTATGGTTAATCTAATTCTATGTTCCTGAAGTTCAAAAAGGGATAAAAGTGAATGGGGGTGGTAGAGGGGCTATTGCCAAGTTACCTAGTGAAAGAAGACCAATAAGAGAGAAGGAACATTTGCTGAGTATCTACTGTGTGCTGTGTCCTGAACATGGCCAGTTGCCTCTCCCACTTGCACTCTCTGAGGTATGGCCATCTACAGCTCTGCCCATGGTTTCCTCCAAGGCTATGTACTCAGCCTAACACCAAAGTCTGGCTCTTTCCTCAATCCTGCAGCTGCCTCTCCTAGGTCATATTATTGGTGCTGGGGGCACGAGAAGGGCTGTCTACCCATCAGTAAGCCCAGAGGTGGAGTGCTGGCTTGCTTTGGCCTGGCCCTTAAGCATCACTGACTGGCTCTGAGCAGCTTCACCAGCCTGGCTCCCAGAGTCACAGGAAGGCTGGACAATGACATCCCTGCACACTCCACTGCATCCAATAGCTGTTTGCTAACTGTGGTAACAACCTATTAGCATGCCATTAAACCAATTTAGCGAATCTTACCAGCATTAAAAATAAAAGTAACAGTTGCATCTGAAAATTATATAATTATATTAACCAATGTTACCCCAATAAACTTAAAAACAAACAAACAAACAAACAAACAAAAGAGACTATACAATAACTGAAATGAAGAATACCTTAGGCAGAATCAACAGATTAGATGAAGAAGAAGATCAAATTAGTGATTTAGAAGGTAAGATGGGAGAAAACAGACAAACATAACAGCAACAAGAAAAAAGAATCTATCTACGGCCATCCTACCCTGAACAAGCCCAATCCTATCTGCTCTCAGAAGCTAAGCAGGGTCGGGCCTGGTTAGTACTTGGATGGAAAACCACCTAGGAAGACCAGGTGTTGTAGGTGTAAAAAATAGAAAAAGTAATAAAGGATTGTAAGCTGACAAGGTCCTTGCAATCTGTGAAGTCAACCTAAAAAAAAAAAAAAAATCCATAAAAATGAGGATAGTTTAAGGGGCCTCTGGAACAACATCAAGCATACCAACATTCACATCATAGGGGTACCAGAAGAGAGAGAGCAAGAAATTGAAAACCTATTTGAAGAAATAATGGTGGAAAACTTCCCTAATCTGAAGAAGAAAATAGACACATAAGCCTAGGAAGCACAGAGTCTCAAAAAAGATGAACCCCAAAGAGGCCCACACTTCTTTTTAACATTTTTTTAAAAATATCATAATTAAAATGCCAAAAGTTAAAGACTAAAAGCAGCAAGAGAAAAGCAGTTAGTGACCTCAAAGGAGTTCCCATAACACTGGCAGCTGACTTCTCAACAGAAACTTTGTAGGGCAGAAGGGATCGACATAAAACATTTAAAAGGAGAAAAGCAAGGACCTAAAACCATGATCACTCTACCCAGAAAAACTATCATTCAGAATGAGGGGAAAGATAAAAATCTTCCCAGACAAGAAAAAACTAAAGGAACTCATCACCAGCAAACCAGTATTATAAGAAATGTTAAAGGGACTTCTTAAGAAAAAGAAAATAAAAATCATAACTATGAATAATAAAACGGCAGAAACATATCTATAAAAAATTACTTTAAATGTAAATGGATTAAATGCTCCAATCAAAAGACACAGAATAGTTGGATGGATATGAAAACAAGAACCTTAAATATGCTGCCTACAAGAGACCCACTTCAGGTTGAAAGACACATACAGAATGAAAGGGATAGAAAAAGATTTTCATGAAAATGGAAACAAACAAAACAAAAGGGATAGCAATAATGCTAAACAAAATAGACTTTAAAACAAAGGCTATAACAAGAGACAAGGAAGGACCCAGTTATCCCACTTCAGGGTATTTATTTGAAGAAACCCAAAACAAGACGTCAAAGGGACATGAGAATCCATGTTTATTGCAGCATTGTTTATAAAAGCCAAGACCTGAGTGTCCATCAATGGATGAATAAAAAAAGAAGAGTGGTATATATACAATGAAATACTATTCAACCATCAAAAAGAATGAAATATTGCCCTCTGCAACAACATGGGTGAACCTAGAGAATATTGTGCTGAGTGGAGTAAATCAGACAAGAGGGAAGACAAATGCCATACAATTTCACTTAAATGTGGAATCTAAAGAACAAAATAAATAAAACAGAAACAAACTCATAGATACAGAAAATATTTCCATGGTTGCCAGATGGGAGGGTGAGGGGTGAAAAGGAGAAGGGATGAAGAAGTACAAATTGGTAGTTACAAAGTAGTCATGTGGGCCTATGGCCATGCCACCCTAAACAAGCCTGATCCCATCGGATCTTGGAAGCTAAGCAGGGTCAACCAAGGGTCACCTCGCCTAAAATAAATAAATAAATAAATAAATAGTCATGAGGATGTAAGGTACAGCATAAGGAATATAGTCAGTAATATTATAATAACTATGTCCTTGTTAGATGGTACTAGATTTATTAGGATGATGACTTTGTGATATATAAATAAATGTTTAATCACCATGTTGTACACCTGAAACTAATATTGTATGCCAAATGTAACTGAAAAATAATTTTAAAAAATGGAATAGAAAATGTCAGAGTCCATTCTCTTAGTAAGGGTAAGTATTCCTAATATTTTTTTCATTTTTTAAATATACACACATGCATTATTAGGTTGTGATGCAAAATGTGCTTTCTGCTACTGTGGGTCTCAGTCAAAAAAAAAGTTTAAAAAAACGATCTAAACCTGTGCTGTCTAAAACAGTAGCCCCGAGCCTCGTGTGGCTATTTAAGTTAATTAAAACTTAATTGCAGTTTCTCAGTGGCTCCAGCCACATTCTAAGTGCTTAGTAGCCACGTGGAGATAGCGATTACTACATTGGACAGCAGTAGATATAAAACATTTCCATTATTGCAGGAAGTTCTATTAAATGGCGCTGATGCAAACCACCACCAACCAAACAGGACCCATCTACACATCTAACATATTGACTGACACTGCATATGCAGAAGTACAGAACAAAGGACCCCATCAAGAGTTGGGAAAAAATCTCATCCTCTTGGTGCATTTTCATCAAAATCTCTGTGTAGCTTCCAACCAAATGTGTGTAAGGAGGGTTAAAGAAGTCAGATGAACAGATCTACCAGTATTTCTGAGCCCTCCCTCGGTACAGAGCCCTGAACGGGATCTCCAAGGAAAAGTAGTAGTCATGCTGCCCAAACAGTGCCCAGACTGCCATTTTTAGAATGCCCCAAGTACCACTGGTGGTAAAAGGGCCAGATGATCACTGTAGTGGTCATCATAAATTGACAGACTCTACTTCAGGCTTCAAACCACCAAGGCATTATCTAGCCTTGTTGGGTCATCTGTTAGGGGCAAATTTTGTAATGTGACCTCATCAGACTTGCCATCCCATCCATCTGCTCTCAATCTGCTGCTGGTCAAGGAAAACAGAACAGAGCGAACTTGGCATGGTGACTAACTTGCTATCTTTTAAGAGAGGCGGTGCTTCTGGAAATACTGGCTAAGTGAGGAGAGCAATTCTGTTAGACTCAAGCCCATAAAGTGTTTCCTTACTGCTGGGCAAGACGCCATCAGATGGCCACAGGATTAATTTGCGAATACTGTTATAAAGACCCGACCCACCCCTTCCTTTCCAACTTTAACACTCTAAGGGCTTGCTCACTGTGACACTATTGCACTACTCTCACCAGAGGCATTCTGGGTCCCGTCACAGCATCTAACTGCATGAAGCGCTGTCCATTGGGTGTGTGCTAAGCTGACCCTGCTTCTCATCCTCTCATCAGCTTGCAGGTGATCCACAGATCAATCACAGGTTACAGTTCTCAGCCTTCAAAATATCCATCATCTTATCAGTTACTCTAACAAGCATTAACTACAATTATGCCAGCACCCAGGGCCCATGTCTTTGATTTCTGTCACTATCCCACTTCTATCCTGAAATCCTCCTGGGGTTCCCCCAGCCCACCCACACTACCATCACTCCAGCTGTAGCTGGCTAAGGAGCACCCCGTCTACCACTTCAACTCCCTTTAAAAAATTAATTCTACCTTCTTCTATTCCCCCAGGACCCTTAGGAACACAGTAAGCTCATTAAATTATTAGCACAAGAAAGTATCTACCAGTTTTAATATATATTTCCTAAGAATTTTAATTTGTACAGAATCCTCAAAAAGCAGCATTTTTCAAGCTACTGAGATCCACACAGGTCTCGAAACCAATTTTGTGGGTTAAAAAAAAAAAAAAAGGATAGGGAATATCCAATGCATCAAATATAGTATTGTGAAAGTTTAATTTTAGTTGTTGTGAGTATATATGTATGTGCTGGGTCATGATGTAAAATGTGTTTCTTATAGGGGATCCTAATTAAAAAATATTTCAAAACCACTGTTCTACGCAAGGACTCCTTGAACTTTAATGAGCTTAGGAATCAGTTAGAAAAGTTGTTTAAAAAATTCAGATACTCAGACCCCACTCTCAGAAATTCTAATTCCCTCAGTCTCAGTGAGTTATGGTCTAGAAATCCACATTCTTTTTAAGCAATTTCCTCCCTCCTTTGCATTTGATGCAGAATATTGCCCCTGGAGAATATGGAATACAAATTATTGAAGCTCCCCACGAAATTTAGGATGTTCTGGCAAAAAAGTATAGAAGAGACCTTTAGTAAAGGTGGTGATGACTTTCAGCCAAATAGTCCCTGAGGTCATGTGATAGAGGTGACTTTCTGTCAGCCTATGTCACTGTCCCAGCCACAGAAACTTACCTTGACTTCCCTCTCTCCTGAATTCATCCCCTTCCTGCTATTCAACTACTTCCTGCCCTTGAGAACTGACCTCAAATGGCTTTCTCTACCAGTGAATATTTGTTGATCACAATGTCGGTCCACCAAAAGGAAGCGGATGTCATCATCTCTTAATTTATATCTCTCACTTACTTTCCATGCTGCACCTGAAGTATGTATGGCATGTGCATCCTAATTCACCTAAGCTTCCCCACTAGATAGACACTAAGTGCTCCTTGGATGCCTAACAGTTTCAATTTTGCCTCACCAAGGGCCCTTAGGGCCATGCCTGGCTCAGTAAGGATTAGCTGGCTCCATGCGTGTCCTGATTTGTGAGCTCTGGGGTCCTGACAACCCATGGAGCTGGAGTAGCAAGTCCTTTCCTGGGGCTCCTCAGAGATGGCCGTAGGGACTCAGGATCAAGAGGCCAGCTCTGGGTGACCTGGGGCCAGGTCACTTGCCCTGTCTGGGCCTTAGTAAATTCACCTGTAATGAGAGGAGGCCAGCCTGAAGGGCACAGAGCCACTTCTCCAAAGAGATCAAGTGCAGCCAGGGTCCCACTCGCAGGCCACTCTTTTTACTCTGCCCTGAGTCTGTGACCTGAGTCAGCCTACAGGGCAAAGGAATGGTGACCTAGGAGGGCTCTGGCAGTATCTGCCTACCTGCCCTGAGCTATAATTGATTTATTAGGTAACTTCACTATCAGCTTGAGAGCAAACTGCCCAGTCACGTGGAAGGAGGCAGATCCATTTCAGAGAGGAGAGGAGGAGGAGTTTGTGGGCAGGAAGAGCTGGGCCACAGAAAGTATCATCTGATGTGGCAGGGGAGAGTAGGCAAGTTTTGACTTCTTTACTGTTTCAACCGAGGCCTGCTCTACCATGGGGCTCTAACTAGGACTCTAGGCCCAGAGCAACCCTCTGCATAGAAGGCAGAAGAACAGGAAGGAAAGGCTACACAGCCCATAGCACAAGTGAGAGTGAAAGTGTGAAAACCACAGTGAGTGAAACATGGGCAGCCCATTCACAGAAGAGCTTTCCACACTCAGAAGAAACAAGCTCAGGGCCACGGTCAGCCCAGGAGAACCCTAAACACTCAGGCTGCTTGCTGCTCTTTCAGATAAGTGCTCCTTGCTGCTCATCCTCAATGTTCCCTGCAGGGAGCACATTATGTCCTGCTCCAGCAGCAAGGGCCAAGAGCAACTCTTCAACATGAAGAAAACATGGCAACAGAAAGCCTCTTTTGGGCTATTTGCTCTGGGACAAGTCACTTAACCTCTTAGACCTCAGTTTGTTCATCCACAAAATGGTGACACATTAAGAGGATAATTGCAATCACTGAGATAACACATGCGAAGTACTTACCACAGGCCCACAGGGAGCACTCAATCGGCGACATCTGATACGATGACTGCCCTCGCTCCTGGCCCACCCTTGAGGACCTCTCCCTCCCTGTCCTCACCTTCTGCTTAGTGCTGAGGGGCTGTGACTTCAATTTTTCATCCTTGCTCTTGGAAATCCTCAGGAACTGTTTGAGGTCTCCCTGAGGGAAAAGCCGAAGTTTCTGTCAGGTCAGAGCCCAGCCATTCTGTCCAAAGCATCAAACCATACAGGTGCTCACATCACAGGGTGCCTGCCTAGCAAATGGTGAGAAGCCCTGATCTGAATGCCCACCCCAGGCTGGAGGCCCCACCTGTGGAGAAAGTCCAGTGGGAATTAAAAGATACATAGGCGATGCCTCCTAGGAGCTCTCAGTCAGAAAAAGAAGATAGTCGTAACTACCCTCAAAGGAGCCTCCAGACAAGGCAGGTGCCAAGAGGAAAACACAGCACCCCCTATTGATGCCTGTTCTCCAGGAGTTTATTATCTAACAGACATAAACAAACGGGGAATTCTAGTAGCAGATACGTACTCAAAGCACTTATAAACACTTCTAATGGGAAGATTAAAGATTACTCCTCCCATTCCTGCAGATTTTGATAAGCGGCAATGGTTTGAAGACTAAGGGGATTAGGCCCAGGTCAGTCAGGGAATGAAGAGCAAAGGGGAGATCTGGGCATAACCACTGAGGTGGAAAGAGAAAGCTGGTTACTGGGCTAAGACTGGTGCCTCACATGGTATAGGAAGGAAGAAAAGCCAGGTTCTGATAAGTTCATTCTCAAGGCATGACTAGCCCTAGGGAAAAATAAAAATGACAAACCAAAGAAAACCAAAGTTAGGGAAGAAGACCTGAAAGGCACCCATGCACTGTGCAGAGTGAGAAGCCAGGAAGTACTTGGGACCAACCCCTAGACACAAGGTGGGCAGAAGGTAGAGGCAGCGTGCTAGTCAAGGAGAAGCAGGTGTTGTAGAGCTGGGGGGAGGAGAGGAGGCGGAGCATCCCAAGGTGGTAACAGCAGGCAGGCCAAGGTTCTGGCTGAGACCGCATGAGACAAAGTTTCCAAGGTGCCCCCTCCCCGCTCACCCACCACCCATTAGGGTACTGCCTGCTCAAGACCCCCAGGTGCCCTGCCAGCAGCATACCAGGTCCACATACTCCAGCACCATGTAATGGGGCTCAGCCTCACGACACAGCCCCAGGAGCCGCACCACATTGGCATGGTTCAGCTTCCCGAACATCTCAAACTCCCTCCGGAAGTCCAGCTGCTGTTGCTCGTCCCGGCTCTGTAGGCTCTTCACAAGCACCAGGGTCTCTGCCACTCCCTCCTCCAAGCCCTGCGCCTTTGCCAGGAATACCTCTCCAAACTCACTTTTCCCTGTGGGTACAGGTCTGAGTCAGCCAGCTGCCTACACCCAAGTAGAGGGAGCCCCTGACTTGGGGAGGTGCCTTGCTTCTATCACACAGTAGGGACTTTCCTGCTTCCCATCACCTGGACCGGGAAGAGGCCTAGTTCTGCTGGGTGACCGTGAGCAAACCCTTCCCTCTCCTGCCCTAGGCTTCAAGGGAACAACAGTAAAAAAGGCGGGGGTGGGGGTGGGGGTGAGATTAATATTCAGGGTTTTCCAAAAGGTGGTTTGTATGAGAATTTTAGGTGGCTCATCATAAACATGTCTTAATAGTTACGTTTTGATGTATGCTGAGAAAAAAATTTAACTATGAATCTCTATTTTCTCACATTTTTTCTAGAACACAGCTAATGAAAGTTTATTTTTTAAAAAAGGAGTCAATCTAAAGAAAACATTAAGTCAATAACACCCGGGAATAACAAAAGCTGTGGAGGTGAGGAATGAACAACAGGAACTGGGGACACACTGGTACCTGTGCTCCCCTCCACCTCTAAGGTTCTAGGTTTGAGGCTTCAGAGCCAACAGCCCTAACATAGCCTCAAGACAGAATTGGTGGCCTATACAGTTAAGCAGGGGAGTTATGGCCACGGCAACATACCCAGTGTGGTAATGGCCTGCAGGCTGGCCCTTGGGAAGTGCATCTTGTCACTTGTGCTGTGGCGTTTGTTGGTGGCTGCAGGGCAAGAGCCCAAGCTGGTCAAGGCCACTTCCTCTTGGATCTCTGCTGAGGGCTGCCCATTCTGCAAAGGTCCTCCTGGGATAAAGAGGCAAAAGAAGAGTGTCAAGAAGAAACCTGACACTCAGGCCACCACAGGAACCTCCTTCAACACCTCACTTTCACCAATGAGTCCAATTCCAGTGTTCCACACAAAAGAGCCAATCCAACTGATGAACCCATGGGGCTGGGGGAGAAGGTGACAGGCATCTTTTATGGTATGACCACTTAATGATATAGCAGTTTACAACCTCTGGAACAGAACAAACTGTACGAGTCTCATCTGAATAACTGGTCCCTGGACACCACAGAGACATAAAAGTTTTTGCTTTCATAGGGTCTTCTATGTGCAAAGCCCTAAATAAGCACAAATGGGAAATCACAAGGGAGGCCCAGGTCCTGCTCCTGAACACCTCAGCTTGAAGGGGAGACCAAGCAATGTTCCTTAGGAGCTCCCAGTTGAAGGAGAGGAGAGTAAGAGGAGGGAAACAAGCAGATTACCCTTCAGGGAACAAACTCAAAGACAAATGGGTAGAGACAAGATGTGCAACAGAAACGTGAATACATATACTAATTATATCCATGACTCAGTGCTACAGGGAAGAGAAAGCAGAGTAACATAGGCAGCTGGCCCAAGGGGCTACCATGAGGAAGTCTTAAGCCGGACTGCTCCGAAGCCAAGGCCCTGGGAATCTGCCAACTCCAGGCTTCCAGCTGGGGATGGGGCAGCTCTGCTCTGGCCTCAGCTCCAAAACCCAGCCCTGTGCCACCGTCGCTTCCTCTGGTGCCGCAGCGCTCTCCACCACGGCCACAGGAGGGCGCTCAGCACCGGCACATGGCAACACCACCCTCCTGCAGGAGGCCCCTCACCATTAAGGCACTCCATCTCTGGCTCCTCGCCCTCAGGCTGCTTCTGAAGCCGCTTGGCCTTGCAGCGCTTCTTGCAGTAAAACATGAGGCCCAGCACGGCAATGATGTAGGCCACGGCGGCGCCCACCGACAGCCCGATGGTCTGGATCATCTTGTAAGGGGGCGGACTGCCTGGGCCCTCCGACTCCTCCAGCATAGGCTTGTCTGAGGGAGACACAGAGAGGTCTAGGCAAGAGCCAGTGAAGCAAAACCAGCCTCACTTCTCTACCAACCCCTACACACCTTACTCATGAAAACCTCCCAGACCCTTGAGCGTCTGACCAAGCCAGAGAGACCTGGGGAAGGTCAACGTTGTCACTGGCTTTAACAAGGGCCAGGTCCTTGGGCCTCAGTGAGGTCATGGTGCGTGCTGAAGGAGTTGAGGCCAGTGATTCCCAAGTTGGCTGTGCATCTGAACACAAGGCTGGGACACGCATGCAAACCACACCTGTCGGGGCGTCACCACAAACCCACACTGATTGCTAACAAGCTTCCTAAGTGACTTGATACCATGAATCAGGCCCTGCAGAGAAGCATCTGGAAACTTCTAGTTTAGAATCCCAGATATTGTCCAGGTCAGAACAGGTTCTTCAAGAAACATATGTGTAGAAAGGTTCTTCTAGTCTAGAGGCTTTCAATGGCCTAGGGTCTCAAGGAGAAAGTTAGGGGAACCGACAAAAAGCGGCTCAAGGGCAAATGATGTAGGATCCCCCAACTCCTACACACATTCAACGGCTCCAATTAAGGGGCCTGTTACTTCACTGTTATACAGTTAAAGTACTTTGTCTAGAAAAAACGTTCTGCTGCTGAACCAAAAAAGCTTTGAGAACTTCTCATTTATACCACTCCCATCTTACAGTTGCAGAAACAGCCCTGGAGAGGAAATAACACCTATCTGTAGGGGCACACAGCTCATTAGCAGGAGAGTCCAGACTGAAACCACAAGTCCCTGACCTTAGTTAGGGCCTTTTACCCAACACATCATCCTCTCTGAGCCTCGAGGACAAAGGAACACATCTTATGTGTCCTGACCTGATCCCCCCACCCCTGCCCACTCAAGGAGACATGTGGCTACTGCAGCAGACCTGAGAGAAAGTATTATAGGACAAGCACACCCCCCCACACAACATGCACACACACCCCAGCTGTAGAATGTTAAATAAATGACAGCTCTAACAAGAAAACTGAGACTGTGCCGTAGCACAGCGTGGGGGACACAGCTGAATCCCATCCGCACCAAGAAAATGGCTTGAGTGCCTTCTGTGTACAAGAGGCAAATGAGTACAAAGATGAGAAAGCAGCCTGGCCCCACTACTTCCTGTCCCCGGCTCATACCCACGACGTAGAGGGGGGCCTCCGTGTGCTTGATGTTGCAGCTGTTGCCCGCGATACAAGTGTAGCGGCCCGAGTCCTCTGGGGCCACGTCATGGATCACCAGGGAGCCATTCTGGAAGATGTGCATCCTGCCAAGATACAAGCCACAGTGCTGCCCACCTGACCTGCTCCTAGGAACACTTGGCTGCAGGAGAGGTAGGGTGGGTGTGGAGGGGAGACGGCCCTACCTAGGTCCCAGCTTGGTGGGGTCCAGGATGCGGTCTTTGCCTTTCCACTGAATGAGTGGCTTGGGGTCCCCCTGGGCCTCACACCGCAATAGGGCTGTGTGGCCCTGGTACACAGTTGTGCGTTCAGGCTCCACCTTGAAGGTGATGAAAACTGGATGGGAAGAGCCCAAGAAGGGCAGGAAGCAGTGAGCAATGGGGCTGGCAGGGTGCAGGCTGCTGCCCCACAGGGCCTGCTAGCCCTGGCCCCAGGGCCCCGTCACAGTCGCACCTGCCACTGTAAGCTGTACATGAGCACGGATCTGGCCCTGCAACCCATTGGAAGCAATGCAAGTGTAGTTGCCAGCATCATCACGGGTCACCCTGGAGAAGTGCAAGGTCCCAGCATTGTCTGTCACCCACTCTGGGAGGCTGCTTCCATCTGTGGGGATTAAAGAAATTATAGAATTGCTCAGAGTTATATGGTTGGCTGGCTGGCAATGCCCTCAGTCATTCATCTCTACTCCTGACTATCCACAAAGTAAAGCCCAAATTCCTGAGTCAGGCATTGGGAGACCTGGTTATTTACTCCTTCTCCAATATGCCAGTCTTGCCTCCTTCTATTGCCCTACACAACATTCCACTTCTGCCAAACTGGACTTCTGATTGAGACTCGAATGTGTCTTGTTCTCATCCTCACTGCCTGTCATTCTTCCAACCCAGAACCCATCCCTGCTCTTTGTCACCATCCCAGGCTTCAAATCCATTTTGAGCCCCACCTTCCACAGAAAACTCCCCCAGACAACCTGAGCAGAACGAGCTCACTTCCTCCTCAAAACCTATAACCCTCCTCTCTAACTCTCACTGTTCACAGGAATGTGAAAACTGGTCCAGCCCCTTAAAAAACAATTTGGCAATCTTCATCAAGGGTTGTAAAACTGTGCATACCCTTTTAACATAATTATTCCATTTCTGGGAATCTTTCCCAAAGGAAATAAACCCAAATCCAGAAAAAACTTTGGCTTAAAGATGTTTATTACAGCAATAAAAAGACAGAGAGAGAGAGAGAGAGAGAGAGAGAAGGGGAGGAGGGAACAGAGAGAAGAACGGTTAGCAACTCAAATCTCTAACATTTAGGGAATATTTAAGTAAATTATAGTAAATTCAATCATTGGACTACTATGGCGATCATCAAAACCAAAGTTTAGGTATAAAAACATGGCATAATACTTGATAATGTTAAGTAAAAAAGGATATAAAATAGTTATCTGCATGTTCCTTTTTTATAGTAAGCATGACTTACGTAAGTGAAAATGTACATTAAGTACAGTAAGTGAAATCACTTTATAAAAACAGAAAGAAATGCATAGGAAAAGAAAAGGGCACATGCTCAGATATGATGGATGGTAGGATTATGCTTTTTCTCCCAAAATTTTCTAAAGGAGCCCGGGTTACTTTCATGTGGGAAAGAAGACTATTTTGAGAAGGGAGAAGGGAGGACATTAGAGCACTGTCTGGCCCAATCCAATCACTAGTTGTCTTGAGTCGTCTTATACATTGCCTAATGCTATAATCTGACCTCTTTTGTATCTGACTTTTTTCTTCCTAACTGGACTATATATAAATTGGCCCTATCTTTCTAGCCTTTCCCCATAGTTTCCGGCATGGTGCTGGGCACTCAGCTGGTTCTTACATATGCATGCATCTGACCAGTGGATGGCCTTGCCTGTCGCCCTCCCCAAGCCTACATGATACCCACCTGCTCGTATCCACTTAATAGTGGGCTTTTCTCGGCCTGTGGCTGAGCAGGGCACTGTGGCCTCCTTGTCAAACTCCATGCACTGCTGTGGCCGGGGTGGTGGTGTGAACTTGAGCTTTTCTGTTTCAGTAGGAGGAGGATGGATGGGTAGAAAGAGGAGGAATGAAGCAGCTAAACATGCTGGGGGCAGGCCTGAAGACCCTGAACCCTGCTGCTCCTTCCCCATTCACCCTCCTGCCCATGAGGCAAGGTGCTCTCCCCCTGCATGCCAGCTCACCAAGCACTTGCACACGGGCTTGGGCCTCAATGCTGCCAGCTGGGGTGCTGCTCACACAGCGGTACCAGGTCCCATCATACACCTCCACGCTGTTGATGCGCAAGGTCCCATTCTTGGAGACCTCGAACCGCGAGTCCTGCAGCACACAAAATATGACCACGAGAGGTCTCGGTATGAACCCCCACCAACGTCATCCTGGGGGCAGCCTCAAGAAAGAATGCTGTGGAGGTCAGCATAGAGGGGAGCAGCGAGACCCACCACCGCAGTAATCCTCACTCTCACCTCCGAGATGAGCATCTGGTTTCTGTACCAGATGACTGTGGGTTTTGGTGTGGCCTGGGTCAGACAGTGCAAGTAGCCTGGCTTGCCTTCCTCCAGCTGGCTATCTTCGGGCTTCTTCAGCCACATGGGCACAGCTGGAGGATAGGAAACAGTGAAGAGAGATTAACATGTCTGTGAAACCATGTTGGGATCCAATCCCAAGAACTTCTAATACCCAACTAGGTCCTGAGCGCAGAAACCCTCATCTGCTCAGGTGCTAACTGTAGCAATTACCCCTCAATGAAGGCCTACGGTGCCAGCACTTTTTGAATAATACCTAGGTAAAGCTCACGAAAAATCCCATGGTGTGTATTCCTATACTCATTTTACTGCTAAGAAGACAGGGGTTCAGAGATGTAATAGTGATTTGCTAACACATGAGAAAGATAAGACTGAAAATTCTGGTCTGTATGACTCCAAAACCCTTCCTCTTTTTATTACACCATAACACTCAGGCCTCAAATCTCTGTTCTGTTTTAGCCATCCTCATTCCCTGAATGATCTCATCCAGCCCATGGCCTTCAACACCACGAGTGGATAATTCTCAAACCCAGACCCTGACTCCTGACTTCCCCCGCATGAGATTTGGACTTGCAGCTCTAACTCCCTACTGGCATCCCTATCTGGCTATCTAACAGGCATCTCAAAGTTTAAATGTGCTAAAGGGAACACCTGATTTCTCCTAAAACCTGCTCATCTCAGTTTTCCCATCTCAGTAAATACTGTCACTACCCTGCAATTGCAGAAGTCAAAAATATAGTCTTGACTTCTCTCTCTACACTCTATATTCCCCACCATTACATTCCTTCTACACAAACACTATCTACCTTAACTCTAAAATACACACCCTGAATTTGACCACCTCTCACCTCCACTGCTACCCCTCTGCTCAAGACCCTTCATCCTCTCCCCTAGAAGATTAGTCATCTACTAACTAGTTTCCCTGTTTTGACTCTTGCCTCTAATCTTCTAGTCTTCTCAGAGCAGCCACAGTGATCTTTTCAGAATGTTACTCTCCAACTCAAGAGTCTGTAAGGACTTCCCATCTTCAAACTCGGTGTAGCAGACTTGTTTACAAAGATGGCTGTAAACTGTCCTCCCATTCCTTCCTTCTTTCTGTAACATGATGTTGCCACTTTCCCGTCAAGAGGTGGATTTTGTTTCTCTGCTACCTGGAATCTGAGTGGCTTGCCTTGTCCAACAGTAGAGGCGACGCTGTGCAATTCCTAATCCAGTGCCTTGAGAAAGAAGCCTTGCAGCTTCTACTTTCATACTCTGAAGCCAGCTTCCACGTGAGGAAGCTTGAGCTAGCTTGCTGAAGCAGCCATGTGGAAGAGAACCAAGATACCTGGGTGATATGAACTGCCAGACTTGTGAATGAAGCCAACAAGGAATAGCCAGCCACCAGCTGACCTATCAGCTGATTACAAATACGCACAAGCCCAGGCTACAGCACATGGAGCTGATGAAACGTCCTAGTTGAATCTTCACCACAGAATCATAAGCAAAATAATGACTCTTGTTTTAAGTCATTACATTTTGGAGTCGCCTGTTATGCAGCAATAGATAACTAACTTGGAATAAAAGCCAAAGTCCTTTCTATATTCTTACATAGCCCCATGTGATCTAGTCTCCATCTCTCAAACAACCTCAACCACACTCATCATCACTTATTTAACTCAAGCCACACAAGCTACTGCTGTCCCTCCAACATACAAGCCCATTTCTGTCTCGGTGCCTATCAACATGGCTCCCTCCTTAATTTAGGCATCAGTTCAAATGCTAACCTCTAAAGAAGTCTTTCCTAAACTTCCTCAGGCCCTCGTATCTCTCTCTGTCACTTACTGTATTGTATTTTTCTTCATGGCTCTACTGCCACCTAAAATCATCTACTCATTCATTCAACTGTTTTTCTTGCT
Organism: Cynopterus sphinx; assembly: GCA_030015415.1. Classification (NCBI taxonomy): domain Eukaryota; kingdom Metazoa; phylum Chordata; class Mammalia; order Chiroptera; family Pteropodidae; genus Cynopterus; species Cynopterus sphinx. The sequence continues at coordinate 47,280,034 of CM057386.1, read as the reverse complement.
TTCTTTGTCGGTCCTACTAAACTAGGAGCTCCACAAGGCGGGATTTTTGTCTGCTTTGTTCGCTGCTGCATTCCCAGGACTGGGAACAGTGCCTAGCACAATGAATGCACTCAATAAATCTGTTGACGGAATATAGTCACAAAACTCTCCCTCCTCCAAACTCTAGCCCCTACCCCTCCACCCCTCATGCACTCACTCAGAGTGCACTCACTCAGAGTGCAGTGCAGGGAACAGGGCATGGCTCAGGCAGTACCTGACTGATCAAAGCCATCCTTCCCCACCTGCAGCATGCATAAGCATTACCTGGAGCACTTGTTAAACACTCTCTGGTTGGGCTCCATCCCCAGAGTGTCTGGGTCAAGAGATCTGAAGTGGAGTCCCAGATTGTGCAATTTGTTAAAGCACCCCCAACGAAACATGTGACCCCCAGATCTGGAATGGAGAAAGGCTAACTGGCTGCGTGCATTTGCCTGCATGTTGCCAGGGAAGTGTCCTGAGCACACATTACCTTGTGCTGCAGCTCCCGCCCTGAACCAGGTATCTGAGTACAAGTGAGCAAGTCTCTGAGGTGTCAGTATCTTACTAGGAACTTCAAATTTTCAAAGCCCTTCCATGTTCAAAATCTTTTTGCATTTTTTGAAATTTATCCACTTGAAAAGATGGAAAAGTAAATGGACGAAGCAGGTTGCAAAACTGTGTGTATGCATATAGGGTTTGTCTTATATATTCTTTTAAACTACCATTAAAGAAAAAAAGTAAATTTAAATAAATTTTTAAAAGCTACCATAAAGGTTTAGAACAGGCATGGTGTAAATAAAAAAGCAAATAAATAAATCCCTATGCCTATAACAAGGGTATACAGGTCTTTATCATATGCACTTTCACTCTATTCACTTATTATAATTTTTACTCCTTTTCCTCTCTTATTTCAGTAGTATATTCATTGTAGAAATCTAGAAAGTATAACAAATAAAATAATAATCACTTATAAGTTTGTTCACTATCACCTCCCCCCAAAAGAAAATCTCTTTTTTTTTCTATTTCATTCATCTTTCCAATCATCTTATAGGGTAGGTAGTGGGTCATTAGCCCCATTTTATGGATGAGACCAAGCCCTAGCAAGGCAGGTGACTTGCTACCCATGGCTGCTCTGTGCACTGGGGAGAGAGTGGGACCTGGGTCTCTGGATTCTAGCCCATTGCTTCTTCCTCTGTAGCCAGAGGATCATTTTTCTGTGAGGGTTGTCACCCCAACGTTCATGCCTGGCTCTCCAATGTCCACTCCGACATCATTTCCCAGCAGCTGACTGATTTCCAAGCCTACAGGGCCCAGAGCTGAGAGGGCCTCAACGAAGCATCAAGAAAGCTTCTGTTCATCATACCCAGAGCCCAAGACCCCCGGGGACCTGGGCGCCCCTCCACCTCGCCTCAACCTTCAGGGTAAGGGTACTCACTGGCCACAGTGATGTTGACATTCTGTCGCCGCTGACCAGCCAGGTTGGCTGCGTGGCAGGTGTAGACACCGGCATCACTCTCAACAGTACTGGTGAACACCAGCTCATGGCCCTTCTGGTGGACTCTGCCATAGGCGGGCAGCCTGACTCCTGAGTGCTCCCACCACACACTGGGCTCTGGCAGGCCTTGGGGGGGCAGGCAGGCCACACGCTCTTCATTGCCAGCTGTGAACACCCGTGGCTCAAATGGTGGCATGTCTTCAATCTCTGCAGGTATGTGAGCAGGACAGAAACAGCCTGATTAGTGTGGGTCCCAGGGTACTCAGTGTTTTTCCATAGCAAGCTTTGGTCCTTTCCAGCACAAACCCTCCTGCATAATCCTCAGTGTCTCCTCCTCACACCCCAGCAACCTTGACCTTGCTCTGCCCTCTAAGTTGTTCTGAATGGAAACAGGAACTTATATCTCTTCATGCCAACAGCATGGAAGGAAGCCCCAACCTCGGCACCCCAGACCCCAGGACCCACCTGCCAGGTGAAGCGTGGCCTCCAGGATGACAGGAGGGCCCCTCTGCCCCTGGCCTATGCAGCGGTAGACTCCGGCATTGCGTGGCCGGACCTGGGTCAGCAGCAGGGACCCATTGGCAAACACCGTGGCTCTGCGGAGGTATGGAGGACTATAGAGGAGAGATGGTGCTATTTGGAAGAAGTAGCCCACAGGCCTTCTTCTAGAGGGAATGCAACCCCATCCCACAAAGGTCAGAGATATAGGAACCAAGTAGAGAGAAGGAAGCCGGCATGCCACATTAGTGCGTATGCACATGTCTGTGTACATGTGCATTTGCTCATGTGTGTGCGGTCATGTGTTCTCACTATAAGAGACTTGGCTTTTGGAGTGGTGAGGCAAACAACAGGGTTTAAGTGAGAGACAGCAAGTAATCAACAGTGTGCAACTATAGAGACAGACGGGCCTTCCTGTGGGGTCAAGACAAGCCTGCCGGTAAGGCATCTAGCTCCAGCAGTCAGTAGCCCCTTGGCCACACCAGATGAACTAATGATTATATCATCAGGGCTGAAGTCAGATGAATCCAAGTCCCTAGCCTATGGAGTCACAACCTCAATGACCACGGCCACACCTGGCACCACAAAGGTGTCCACTGTTCTCATAGGACCTGGACAAGAACAGAAGTCTCTATAAAGGGGCCGGCATCCCTCAGCACCTTCTAGAAGTGTTTGCTTCCTCCAAAATACATACATAGGTGTGTATGTGTGGATGTAAAGTGTCTGCCATCCTACCCAGACTATGATCACCCAGGTCCCCTGTATCCTTCCATCTCTGGGTCTCTACCCGCTGATTCCAGAAGACACATGTAGACAGGAAGTGAAGGGGAAAGAAGGAGAGCTCAGTAGTGTCTCTGTAGGAACTGGAGAAAGATGGCCTTCCTGAAGACTTTCCTTTGTTGGACCCATTTGGTAACAGTAAGACATTCTACTACCATCTGCTGGAAAGCTGAAGTAATACATGCACAGATCTACGATGTCTGTGATACGATTTGCATTAGCTTTAGAGAATGCACTGTGCCATACACAACCTGTACCAGTGTACGTGAAGGTCCCCTGCCAGATCCTTACCGGCTGCGGTTAGTAATGGGAGTCTCATCCTCAAAGACCCACTGCAGGCTTGGGGGTGGCTGGGCTGAGAACTGACAGTGAAAAATGGCCTCCTCATTCCTCGCCACTATCACGTCCTGCGGTGCCAGCACTACCCTGGCAAAGCTCTCATCTAAGAAAGGGGAAGCACAGGCATGTGAACAGGCAGAGAGGACGAGCCCCTCCCATCCCTTCCCCACTTCTCCGTACCCAGGCTCACCAGCAATGCTTAAGGTAAAGTTCTGGCTGCTACAGGTCTGGCCAAAGGCATTGTGGGCACAGCAGGAGTAGATGCCACTATGATCAGGGCTGGCTGGCCGGAGAGTTAGATTGCGCTCCTTGCTGCTGACTGTGTGGTTGCTCTGCCCCTCGGAGAGGGGGCTGCCATCTCGGAACCACTGATAGGTGGGCCTGTGGGGTAAAGGGGTCAGCAAGAGGGAGGCAGCAGTACTCAGGTGGCCAGTGAACAAGATACGGAATCAGAGAATCAGGCCAAGATCCCTCAGTTTACAATTGGGGAAACTGAGACCGGGGGAGGGAAAGTGACTTGCACAAGGACACATAGCAATTCAGGGTCAGAATCAGGTTGAGATCCTAGACCTCTCAGCTCCCAGAATCCAGGATCACTCTGCAACAATGCTGCCCCTCAGGTCTCCAGGGGCTGTCATGAAGCAGCACAGGGGCAAGGGTGATTACAGAATGAAATGAAGAGCATTTGAATTGAGTCCAGGATGTGGGGAGACATTCCTTGACTGTCTAGAATAACCCTCACCTTCCCCACCCTCAAAACTGGTTCCTTACCTAGGGTGCCCATCAATGTGACAACGCAGAGTGACCTGGGTCTGTGGCTGGATCTCGGCTTCCAAGGCTGGATGCTTCAGGACCACAGGACCAGTTTCAATCCCTGTAGCAGAGACCACAGTTGCAGACTGAGGGGCAAAGCAAGAGTGGGAGGGCACAGGGGAAGGAGGATAAGCAGGAAACAATGGAACCTAGTGGCTCTGAGCCAGGGGACAGAACAGAGAAGAGCTGTGAGGCTGAGCCCAGGGCTACAGAGGGGCCACCAGAGACTGACTGACTGCCTGCCTGGTCTCTGGCAAGTCAAACCTGATACTTGGCTATGGTGCCTCACTTTTCTTGAATTTGCAAAAGTATCCAGCAGATAACTGATCTAAGACGTGAAGAAGAGTGTCGAAAAATTAAAACTTTTAACCTCCTCTTATCTACACAGCAGAAAGAGTTGACCATACTGCATTCTGCCCCATTCAGCTGGAAATGGAAATGGCTGAGGGAAAGAAGAGGTCCTACAGGGCTCAGGAGTTGAGGTGTGGCGGTGGACAGGCACGCCCCGGGTCTCACATTTGATGTTGAAGGAAGCATTAGCACTGTGGGCCTCCTCTCCAGTAGCCTCATTCCGAGCCACGCACTGGAAGGCTCCCGAGTCCTGCAGCCGGTCTACAGCTGCAAAGCTCAGGCTGCTGCCCTGGGCGAAACGCCGCTCGGTGTCCTGGACAGGGGCCCCATCCAACAGCCAGTACACATGTATTGGGCCTGAGGCCTCCACCTCACAGCGGAGCAGAGCCCTGCGCCCCTGAAGTGCATCCTGGGATGATGGTTCCTTGATGAAGATGATAGCTGCCTGGACACCTGCAGATGGGGACACGGGAAAAGCAAGGTCAGGAAGAACTGCAGCCGCTGCTCTAATACAGGATGATACCCATCACCTTCTGCACAAGAGGTGAAAAGGGGCTGCATACTCAGCAGATATCCGATAATCGCAGGTGAGAAGGATCATGAGACCACAATCACCAAGTGTAATGGAGGAACTTTTAAACTGTGCTGGGTGCTCCACAGGATGCTGGTCTGGAGAGGGACAGAGGACAATTATACAGGCCACGGTTAAATTCATGCCCAATGAATGGTGTGGGCAGTCAAGTCAGTGCCTTTAGAGCAGAGAAGAGGGAAGAGCCAAAAGGGTTGAGATCAGTGGGCGGCACTGGTGGCACACAGGAGGCTCCCTAGAGGAAAAGGGCCTTGGACCTGTGGGACCAGGTCATAGGAGGTCTTGATGCGGGGCTGAGAAGAAGCAGGGGACATTAGCAGGCAACCCACCACCATCTTCAGACTCCAGGACACCAAGCAAAAATTAAATCATGATCCAAAGAGCATCTCAGGATTACTGGCACACACACTTTCGCTCTGGTTCCACTGATGAGGGAGGATGCTTTCAATCCCACCCACAGTGTTCCCCAGGGTCTTCTTTGAGAGAACCCACCCCATTAAGAAGCAGCCAGTATTCTCCTACATTGCTACAGATGAGTTCTGGCCAAGACTGGGGAGGGGGGCGGGCACTGCCAGAGAAGAGAGGACCTGCAACCAAAGGGGGAACCATAGCCAGCAAGAATGAAGGGAGGAGTGAAAAGCCTGTGCTGAGGAGCAGATGGGCTGGGGAGGCGGAGGGCAGGGCCGGGCAGGTGGCATGGTTACGGCGGCAGGAATAACACACTGGGCTTTGTTCCTCGCCCACGTGTGTGCCCTGCAGAGACCCAGAGCTGCTGGGCCGGGAAGACCAGCTTACCAGGGGTGGCTGACAACACAGAAAGGGAAATGCTCCTTCTCCAGGAAGAAGAAATGGGCCACCTGGGGCAGCTGCATGAAGCAGCAGGCTCTGTGCCTCTGGCCAAACTGGGCCCAGCAAGGGTGGAAACAGAGGCCTACGAATCTTGTCCATTCCCTCCCAAACCACTGGAAATCCATCTCAGGACTCTCCAGGGCTGGGTCCAGAAGAGGTGCTGCCCCTGGTATTGGTCTTTTCAAATGTCCTCGGGGAGGCCAGCGCACAAAACACACAGAGCTGGAGATGGGCTCAAAGCACCCTCGTTAACTCTCAGTGTGGTACTGACTGTTAGCCTACTAGACAGGACAACTCACCAGGCAGGACTATCCCAGCCACTGTACAAGTTAACCAACTGGCCCCCTGGACACTGCTAAGCACTCCCAGTCACCCTGACAACCCAAACACTCCCACTCACTCCCAAACACCACATAGGAGTGTGGCACCAGCCCTGCTGGGCAACTTGGTATAATCCCTTTGTAGTATAGGTGGATAAACTGAGGTCCAGAGAGATGATGGGATTTGCCCAAGATCAAACGGCTGATCTGTGGCAGACTCAGAACTAACGACAGCCCTGTACTTTTCCCGGCCCCGCCCAGGAACTCAAAACCAACCCTGGAAGTACTGGATCCTATAATGGGTCTCACTCCCCGTGGAAAGGTAGGGGTAAACACACCTCCTGCAGACAGTGCCAGGCACACAAAGGCACCCAGCAACCACTGGCTGAACTGAGGTAACCTCAAAGGAAGTGTGAGGAAAGAGCTGGTGAACATGGAGGCATCTGGAACTCTTCCTTCCCGACTATCTCTCATGACATGGAAGGGTAGGGTAGCCTCGAGCTGAGGCCCCAGTGGGCCTCTGTGAATGTGACTCACCAAAATCTTGGAACCACAGACCCAGAACTCCAGGAGGCTCATCAAAAGCCAAAGAGAGATTACCTGCCTCAAAGTGTAGGCGAACTCCCACTTCCCCACTCAGCTTCTCCAGACAGAGTGGGGAGCCAGGAGTCTCGCCCACGCAGAGGAACATTAGATAAGGTTTGCAATCAGACAGGTCTGGCTCAAATCCTGACCGTCATACTTGGTGTGTCTGACCTTGGGCAGAAGTGCCACAGACAGAACTAACTCGGTAAACAGCAGCGACCATTGTTACTACCATGAGCACCCTTCCTGCCCAAGGACTCACATTTTAAGAACATTAGAAAGCGCTCCCTTACAAGGCCCAGCACCACTCCCAAAACCTGGATGGGACGGAGCCACCAGAGCAGAGAAGTTTGAGGAGGAATAATCAAATGCAGGGTGGGATAGAGGCTGTGGGTTGTAGGAACCACAGACCACTGGCCACAGAAACCTGAGCTAGGAGAAGAGATGGCATGACTCAGAGAGGACCCAGCTAAGCCTCCGGCATCCCCTCCTGGGGCTGGGGCTGCCCCTTGGCTGTGGTGAGAGATGCTACATTCCCAGACTGCCACTCAGAGCCCCCTGCGCCCCCCGCGATAGGCCTGGGAAACATCAAAGCCAGCCCCGCGGGGCCCTCTGTCCTGACGTCAGCTCACAGCAGGTCCTGGTTAGTGCTTGGCTGGGGCAGACTTTACATGTTACAAAGGCAGAGATAGAGCAGCCACCAGGCCTTCTCCAAGCCCTCAGCGCCTGCTCTGAGCCTGCAGCTGGGCCATGAGGCTCCTCACACAGGAGGCTGGCCCAGCGCCATGGCACCCACATTTTCTGAGAAGACAGTGTGAGGTGTGTCCAGTGTGGCCACCTGCATAGTTGCAGAAGAGGTCAGTCTGTTGTTTTGTTTGGGTGGGGGAGCGGGGGAACAGGCAAGATACTCAGAGGCAGACTGAGGGGGCCCTGGCAGAAACTCCAGACTCCAGAAAAGGCAGCACTGGGACATGGGGAACTCTGCCGCAGTTTTGGCTGGTACAACAACAAAAAATGGAGGATAACAGTGACAGAGTGGCGGGAGGCTTTGGGAGACTGAGGGGGTACCTACCTAAAAGTGGAACATTCACCAGCATGTTTCTGGCCAGTACTACCTCTGACTTGCAGATGCCCCAGGGCTGTGCTCTAGGGAAGACCTTCTCTGGTGGCACACTGTCCTGGGCTTCCCAAAGCTGCCCCCTCTTTCACAGTCTGGCCACACCATGAACCATGCCTTTTACACACAGGCCTCATGGACTACATAGCCGATGTGCTCCCTTTGATGCTGCCCAACAGGCCAGCTGCTCCCTAGCAATGCCAACTTTGCCTGGCCTCTGTACGCTTTCTCTTGCCACAAAACAGGAACCCCACCCCTACCACTCAGGCTGTGTGAGGCTAAGTGGGTCCACATATTCCAAGCCCATAGAACAGCATAAAGCACATGGAAGGTAGGGAGCTGCCCTGCAGGGCAAAGTGGGCTCAAGAAGTCCCTCCCCAGTGGCAGGAAGGCAAAGCCATCTGCCGACACATGGCACTGACCTCAACAAAGCTGGAGCGGGAAATACCCAATAAGGACATTTTCCAAGCTGTTTCCTCAGCTCCCCAACAGCCATCTATATGCAGACACTCACTCTGCCTGGGCCCTGGCCCCAGCCCCCTGAGAAAGGGCTATGTGGGCAGCAGCCCAACTCTCACTCCTCACGCCCCAGCTAGCATCTGCTCTCATGCCCGCCCTCCTTGCTGTTTTCTGGGCTCCAGGCCCAGTCGACCCATGTGTGAATACGTGTGCATGTGCATACACACATATGTATAAACATGACTTTATAGAGAGCAGAGAATGACAGGAAGTTTTTCTGTTCTGAAGTAATTTCAGCTGCTTCAGTCCAAGTATCCATCTGGGCCACTCAACTACCCATCCCTTGGGGGCCAGTACTCGGGAAAACACCCTCAGGACACTGAACTGGCCCCAGCACCTGCCAAACTTGACTAGCTGATTTTATCTATACTTACTCCCTCTTACAAAAGAAGATTCATCCTTTGAACAGATAGATACCTTAGGACCAGGCTGACATACTAGGTTGACCCTAGTTGGCCCCAGTATGGGCATTTTGTAGGTTATGTGTGATTAAGTGAGTGACTGTGACCTCTCCCACGCCCAAGGCTGGCTAGCCAGCCACAGGAAAGTGACTGACTTCCACAGCTAAGATTCAGTCCTGGCTGTAGGTCCCCAGGTCCTGTAGGTTCAGAACATCTTGACTCCTGGTTGACCGTGAGAGCCCAGGTGGCTCCTATTAGGGCACAGAGACCCCTTACATTGGGCAACTTCCTGTGCCCTGTCTGGGGTGAGAGAATCAGGACACAGGCCTAGAGACACAGTCCTCAAGCAAAGCAGTGCAAATGCTCCAGGAAAGAGAATGGGTCCCGGGCCCACTCTTCTTCCCAAGGGCCAATGCTCTGTATCACAGACCCTTGGCCTTCAAGGACTTCATTGGCACACTTCCAGCTGCTCTGGGGCCACTCCAAAGGTCTGTGGCCCATAGACATTTGGAATTTTTTGAAAGAACAAATCTCAACTGCCGTAGGAATAAGTCACTTAGGTGGACAACAAGCCCAATTTTACCCTCCATCCCCCCAGCCCCCCGTGTCCCTGCCAACCCCATTCGTCCAGGTTGGCAGAAACACAAAATGCTGTATGGGACTGGTGAATCTGGACATCTGGAACATCTCTCCCCACTACTACCAGTAGTACACCACCCATGGCTTAGGCACCAGCAACAGGGACTGATAAGCCCAGAACATCTGGGTTCAGAGCGTCGCTGATTGACCACAGCTGATTCTGAGACCCAGAGGCAGAGCACCAAGTTCTATTCCACTTCTACCTTCCCAGTGCCTGCTAAAGGCCCCAGGTATGCTGACAGGAGCCCCACAGCCCTCCACAAGCCATCACAGCCCTGGCTCATAGCAGCACAGGAGGGAGCAGAGCCAGGGACCCAGCTGAGTTTTCCTCTCCTGGGATTAAACTGTAAATACCTGGAGAGATTCCCACATCCGGATTAGAGAACAGAGCAAAATCACCAGGGATTATGGCAGAAACAAACTAGCAGGCTAGCTCTTCTACCTTAGATGAAAACCACAACTCAGACCTGCCCTGCTCACTCCTAGGAGGCCCTGGAAGGGAAGATCAACCCCTAATGGTGGGAGCGAGTCCTTACGTCCAGCATGATGTGGCATCTGAGACCAGGCAGCCACATATGCCAGCTGGAGATGTGGCTTAAGATGCTCCCCAGACAGCAGCCACACCATCTGACCCTGGAACTGGCCTATCTTCTGCTGGGACTGTAGGAGACCTTTGGCTACAGAGACCTCTTCAAGGAAGCATCTATGAATTTAAAATCCAGCCAGAGTGATGCAGCGTTACCGGGCAGAAGGAACATACAAAGAGACATGGATTCCAGTTTCAATACAACCACTAAAAAATCAAATGACCCTGGCCAATCCCATCACCCCTGCCACCCCACCCCACCCCATCCCCCTGGCAGTTTTAGTATCTGTAAAATTAGAGAAATGAGAGGATGCAACTGAACAGTCACCAAAACCTAACAGTGGGTTCACAGCAATGATCCTCAGAGGCAGTTACAGAAACAAAGAGCTCATTCCCCAGAGTCTCCTCCCCACCGCCAAGCTGCTCAGCCAGCCCCTAGAGCCCATGAGGCAACTGTAAAGGCCAGTCCCAGGAGGGATTAAAAATGATGCTATAAATGGCAGCTGTGCTGGTTGGAGGCAGTTGGGGGTGGAAGACAGGAACCCAGCATCACTTCTGACAAGCTACTCCCATTCCTCTGGCTCAGTCTGCATCCTGCTTCCCCAGGAGATCCCACCTTGCACTGGCCACACATTTGCATTGTGCTCACTGCCCATGACACCCCAACTATTTCTGCCTGTGCTATGACTAAGAGTTATGTCCCCCAAGCCAGGCTGTAAGCTCAAGGAAAGGACAGACTTTCATGCCCAATGTGATATGGCTGTGTTCCTCAGAGTACCAGAGCCACATAGTAAGTACCCGCAAACATTTATGGGGGATGAAGTCATTTAAGGGTCTATCTGACCTGAAATCCTGTCCTGTGTCCTTTATCCAATCTTGGCCAACTTAATTCTCCTTTCTGGGTCTCGGTTTCCTCACCTGAAAAATGGCAGCCTTGCAACTAATTTTAGAGATTCTTTTCCAGGACCTTATGATTTTCAAATGAAATATATATTTAGTATAGATACAGGAAAGTCTGAATATTTTTCAGGGAAGTAAAAAACCCCAGAAGTTCTAGGGAACTGTGGCCCCTAGGTTAAAAATGTCCTTGGATAAGGTGATCCCTGAGGAGTCCAACGGTGAAGTGGGGGTGGGGTAAGGGGATAGGGAGAACCAGGTGTTCTGAGCACTCTCTCTGCCTTGGATTGATCCATTCTTAGCCCCAAGGAGAGAGATAGCCAGCTATCTCCTGAAGACACTAGTGAGGGGCCTGCAGAAATCGTCTACATCTCAGAGAAAAGGATGGGGGCTACTGGACCAAGAGACTTGGAAAGAGCCAGGAGCTCAACCCCATGAAAGAGCCAGGAGCTCAACCCCATGAAGATCTCAGGGATGCTCAAACTCACTGGAGGCTCCCCTGTCATTCATTAGTGGAGGGCCCAGACCCAGACCCCAACCAGGTCTGACTCCCAGGTGCAATGGTGAGGGATCTGGGAGACCACAGCAAGAACGGCAGCAGACTGAGTCCAGGAGTGAGCTTCCCATGGTCCTTTCCTGTGGAAGCAGGGGGCAAACTAAATGACAACCTGTAGCCACTACCTTGGTTCACTACTGGCTGGATCAAGCCTTAGTTTATTAATTTGCAGGACAGGCTCAGGAAACTCTGTGTGAGTTCATTTTCTGAGCTCTTTTTATTTTCCTCTGAGAGGCTGATAGGGCCGTTACCACAGACTGCAGAGTGGCCACAGCAGTTTACCCTAAATTCCCTAGGGGGAGGGAGAATATTATTCCCTGCCCTTTAGGTGGAGTGGCCTCCACTGCTCTCAGTCAGGAAAGTCCTCCCTTAGACCTGCTCTGTCCAACGCTGCAGGCACTAGCCACATGGGGCTATTTAAATGTACCTTAATTAAAATGAAACAAAATTGAAAATTCATTTCCTCCGACGCACTAGCCTTGTCTTAAGTGCTCAGGAGCCCTCTGTAGCTAGCAATTCTGAATTTGAACGTTGCAGATACAGAACAGTTCCGTCCCTGCAAAAAGGTCCACTGGACAGGCTGCCTTAGCTTCTCTGTCCTCTTCTAGGCAGCCCTGTGCATGGGAATGTGATTTCTACTCCAAAGAACCCTTGACACGAGTCAGGCTCATTTTACAGGAGGAAACTAGAGACAGGGCTATCCCAGTAAATGGCAGGGTCAGGAACTGCCCCTAGATCTGTCTGGCTCCTAAGACCTCTGCGCTGGCTGCTTTTCATTTCTTTCATGGTTCCCTTTTATCCGCATTTTCCCTACAACCATTCTATCATGTTTCATGTAAATCCTTTTCTTTGTATATGCTCTGGTAGATGTGATTGCTTCATCTGCAGGTATTTTTAACTTAGGTAAATAGTTTTATATCATCTCTCCCTGCTTTTTACTTTTTTTCCATTTAGCACTGTTTTGAAGATCCCTGTGGCCATCTCCTACATCCTGCTGTTCTTCCCCAAAGGTGAAGATACTACTGGGTTTGGGGAGGGAAGAGGAAAATAAATCTTTTAAAACAAGAATGTGGCTAACATAGCTGTCCACAGTATGAAAATCAGTCTTTGAGTCTCCCCCACTCCTCTCTATGCACCCCCAGCACCCCAGCCTGGCCTCTATCGCAGTTCCTAGCCCTACACTGCTTCCCCCATTCATCTGGGTATCATCAGAGCCTGGTGAAACACATATGCAAGCACACATATACCAGCTTCTCCTGTTCCCCTTCCTCCTACCTCCAAACCCCAAAAGTCACTGAAGAGGCTGGACCTCGGCTAGTTTCAAAGGGATAAGAAAAAAAATCAGTCTCATACTTTTATATTTAGAAGGGCTCTGCAAACCACTTCCTGGAGCAGACAAGAGCGGGGAATGTGAGGAAATCACTTTGCTATGTGTGATGTGGAAAGCACGAGCCACTCAGAGCCTGTGGCAGCCACACACCCAGGGACACGCGGCAATGCTTAACACATGTTCAGGACAACATGCCCCTTGGCAGCCTGGAGGAGACCCCATCACACAATACATTCAACAGCCTGGCTGTCTGTGCCCCTCAGGGCCAGAAATGAGGCAGGGCCCAGGAGTCAGAACTAGAAACTCTCCTCAAATTGAGTACCATATCCCACCCCACCCCAGCCTTCCTTTCCTTTTTTCTCCACCTGTCTGACCAACAGCTGCATCTGGAAACCAACTCTTCTCTCCAGGGAACAGTCTTAGAAAGGGAGGTTCCAAGCTTTAGGCCTCAACTTGGGTCACAAGGAATCCAGGCTGAGGGAGAAGGCTAGGAAGAGCCACTGGCTTAAAGAGGCAAGGGTGTCCTCTGGGACTCTAGGCTGCTAGGGGAGAGGCCCTGGAACGGGGTAGAAATCTTGTAGTGGGCATCAATTACTGCAGCCATGATCGCTGTTCAAATATTACTCAGAAGTAATAGAGTCTGACCCAGTGTCATTAGGTGAGGGGGGTGTCAATGGACAGAGGGGGAAGTAGAAGGCAGGCTATCAGCTGCTTAGTTAGAGTCAAACTCTCAGACACTTCCTAGATCCTTACAAACTTCATTTCACTGCTTAAAATATAAACTTTCTAATATGGCAAAACTAATTTTATTATTTTATTTCATCTCTTATTTGTATCAGTAATGATTTGTTCCTCTATTTTTAAGGAAAACAAGAGAGTCATTTTTTTCCAAAAATCAGCTGTTTAGAAAAAGCATTATAGTTAAAAATGGCAAATAAGTATTTCAATATCTAAATCAATAACATCAGATGAAAAAAATGCAATCTGATGAATGATAGACAGAAACAATTCCTTGTAAGTTATCTTTAAAAGTATCCTAAACTTTGCAACTCATCACCAGATGCTTAACACCTAGGGATAATCGACTTTGGGGAGTTAAATATTATGAAATATAACACACACACACACACAAAGAGGTGATGAAAAAAACCCCTAACAGTGGCTGATGCAATAACTAAATTGAATAGCCAAAAAAAAAAAAAAAAAAAAAGACAAAGACCTATAAGTTTATTTCATGCCTACTCTATCCATCTTTAAGTCAAGGTCTGGGAGACACCAAGATCTGACTTCACTTAAATCTGAGACTGGCTGTTCCTTCATTCCAAGAAGTGCCTTTTACATATGTCTAAAGTCACTGGGGTGGGGTGGGGGTACAGGGGGAGGTTGCAGAGACAAGCGGACACTGATGGCAAAAGACAGAGGAAGACCAGAAGATGAGATAAAGGGAGATGAAGGGAGCATTGACACACAGAGTCTGAGTGACTGACTGCACAACTGACAGAGAAACAGAAATCGACAGAAAGAGATAAGCCATGACAGACAGAGGAAGACCAACAACTGACACAGAAAGAGAGACAGAAGGAGATCGACAGAGTAAGAGAAAAAGAGACAGTGGCAGGGATGAAGAGACCCAGACCCTGAGTGTGACAGAATAAGGTAAGAGATCAACAGGTAGAGACAGACACAAACTGAGAGACAGAGGCAATCATGGAGAGACACAGAGAGATAAGAAAGACAATGACACAGAACAGGAGTCCCCAACACCCAGGCCATGGACAGGTAACAGTCAGTGGCCTCTCAGGAACCAGGCTGCACAGCAGGAGGTGAGCAGCAGGAGAGTGAGCGAAGCTTCACTTGTATTTAAGGCCGATCCCCAGAGCCAGCATCACCTCCTCAGCTCCACCTCAGATCATCAGGTGTTAGATTCTCATAGGAGCACTGGCCCCTGGTGCTGACACAGAATACGAGTATGTAAGTGTGCACACACACTGGGCTCCCCATGCCTGTAGGACAGGCCCCAGCCCCACAATGGCTGCCAGCTTCCCCAAAAAGTCTGTCCCTGTGTCTCCAGTAAGGAGGTCCTCCCTAGAAGCCACAGTTGCTCCAAACTCAGACAGCACAGACCATGGGCCTGCCCGCTATAACACCAGACATGAACGGTGAGCTAGCCTGCAGGTAGGAGGCCCAGGAAGTGAGAAGAAAGGAAACGCGGCTCTACAGATACCAGATTCAGACCATTTATAATGGAGAGTCCTCAAATTCGAGGCTCCTGGTAAATAATTCACCAGGAAAAGTACAGTACCTTCCCTGGGCTCATCCATTATTCACCACGATAAATGTACTATATTGTAATACTTCCTGACATCTAAAAATGGTCTGAGCCATTAGGTCAGGAGCAAGAAGATGGCACAGCAATTTCCACCCAACTTTTCCAGAAGCCCTGACCCAGCAAGTCCTGCTGCTTTTGGAACCCAGCCTGCTTCTCCTTAAGCAAGAGCACAGCATTTGACTTCCAGAAAGGGCCAGGCCTGGGCTCAACCATGAGCTCCGAAAGCAGGCCCCAACACAGCCCTCAAGAGCCCAGTGCCAGAAGGTCAGAGCTATGCCCAGAAAAGCCCTGAGCCAAAAGCCCATGGTCACCAGACCCCATAGGTTTTGCCACTCTCGGGGAAAAGGCAACCACTTTGTACCTAAGGGCAATTCTTTTTTAAGAAGGTTTAAAGAGTTTGACTTTGATGCCAAATGAGTGTCGGTGACCAAATACAAGAAGACCTGCACCCTAGACTTGACTCTGCACAAGTCACTCTGTGCTACTCTCTCACTTGCCAAGTGTGTGACCTTGGGCAAGTTGTTTATCCTTTCAGCGCCTCCATTTTTATGTCTATAAAATGGTGCTAATAACAGTATCTACCTCATAAGTGTGTGAAAAGTAGATCCATAAGGTAACAAATGTAGCGTGTTTGGAACAGTGCCTGGTATGTGTTAGTTAAGTACTATGTGCGTTTGGCTCTTGGCCATTATCTGTCATTGTTATGTCTGAGATTTTTTTTATATTTATATTTTAGGAACTATATCCCATCACAACAATCTCCTATCCAGTGTAGGCTTTTACTGGCCTTCCTCTCGTGTAGAACACATGGAACTGCAAAATACCCTGTTGATTTGCCACTCACACAACCTCTGCTATCTGGGTATAGTGGTTCTCTGTGAACAAACCCTAAGGTCTGAAACTTCTTCCTACCCACCGCTGCCTGATAGACCGTGGAGCCACCTGCTCACTGGATGAACCCACAAGGGGCTCTGCAGTTCAAGGGGTGGTGCCCCCTGTGGGTAAAGATCTGCGGGATGGCTGCCCATGCCTGAGAGCTTTGCACCTGGTGCCGCTGCCCCAAGAGCCTCCAAGCAGCATCCAGATTACCAATTGCTCATAGTTTCATTCACCGCCCCCTTCAAAAGCTATTCAAATCTGACGGCCTTTCAATGTGAACAAGAATCAGAGTGAGTCTATCTGGGTGACAATGACAGACCATCTTGGTACAAGGCAGGCTTTTGGCCTCGAGGGAAACAGCTATAGGTAGGTGAGGAGACTACAATGGTGTCTATGTACCAACTCATGTCTCAGCATAATGATTAAACTTCTTCCTTCTGATCTCATAAGGCCCCAACAAGAGAGGACTAGGAAATTCTATGCTTTATAAGGGAAAATACCTGACTACATAAAATAGAAGTTGTAAACAACTCTCAAAAGCAAATTAATAAAATTATTTCCAGCAATTAACAGAAGCGGGGTTGCTGGCTTTGACACATAGTTATAAATCAACCAAAACAACTACTAAATTCAAATAGTAATACTGATCAAAACAACATAAAGAGTTCTCAAAACAAATATGAATGATTAATAAATGTTAAAAAATATCCCAATGTATTAGTAATTTAGAGAAATACGTATTAGAATGAGTTATCCTGCCCATCAGGTGAACACTAAAATTTAAAAAATAACACTCAACACTGGCCAGTCTATGGAGAAAATGGTCCTCATGCTTTGCTAGTAGGAGTGTAAATTCTAATAATTCCCTTCTGGAAAGTGGTTTGGTAAAATTGTACTAATATCCTAAAAAACTCATGCCCTTCCTCTTTGAAGAAATGCCTGATTCCAGGTCTGCAGCAGAAAATGCATAAAATGAAAAGAAAACATACAAGAACCTGGAGCATCTTACCATACAAGGAAACAAGCAAAGACTAGCAGAGTTGTGTCAAAGGTTAAGGGCCTGCTTGAAGAGGCTCATGTAAACCAAATACAGGTCCACTGAAGCATCCACATAATGACCACATGGACTGAAACACATCAAATAAGCTTAAAATCCATGAGTTCATAATGATGTTTGAAAAAAAGAAAAAAACCAAAGCCTTCCATTGGTCACCTTGGAAAGATGCTAGAAAACCAACTCATTATTTCAAAAACTGATATAGAATCAAGCATTTATTTTCCCTTTCTTCCACAGATATACCTCAGGGTAAACCAAACAGTTCACGAGGAGAGGTCTGTCTACAGAAATCTCTAGCTAATAAACAGAATATCACCATCTTACAACCCTTAATGAAACAATGGATCTAGCAATGAGTACTGATGGCTACACTTCCAGAGAGACAATCAGATGTTATAGGTCTACCGAGGGAAGTACACATGGGGAAAAAAATCAAATCTGAATCTCACCTCATGAAGTCTCTAGACCTAAGTTTCATTATTAAAAAGTTTAAGAAGCTTTCTAGAACAAATTTGGAAAACAAGGAAGAAATTAGATAACAACGTGTCACCAACTAAAATAATAACTGTAAATGCAGATTGTCTTCTATTGCTCCCACAAATAGTTATTAAAACCTAACATTATTTAACATTTCATGTGCTTACAACCTGTCTTCCAGACTAGATTCTAAGCTCCCTAAAGACAGTCACGGTCTCACACTCATCTATTTCCTCTACTGCAGGTGCTCAGGAAACACCAGCTTGTCTGTAGTGGTTTCCTAAGCCAGATGTTTGGCCCCATTTATCCCTGCATGATGTGGAAACAGCAGAGGGTCAAAGCCCAATATGGTATCCTGGTAGACAACTACATTAATTATTATTAATTCAACAAACATTTATTTAGAGCCTACCATGTGCCAAGTGCTCTGCAAGACACTAGAGATGGAGGGAGAAAAACACACAATTACTGTCTTTAAGTATCTCAGTTTAGTGGGGGAATTAGATGAATTAACATATAATTAAGATAATAGTCAACACTTACTGACCATTTTATGTGCCAGGCACTGTTCCAAGAGCTTTAACTATATTAATTTGTTAATGAGATAGGCTCTGTGATTCCCAGTATGCAGATGAGGAAACTGAGGCAAAGAGACATAAAAGCAACTTGCTAAAGGTCTCACGGCTAGTAAGTGACAGATGTATGATTCAAACCTCAGGTCCTCCAGAGGAAAGCCTATTGAAATTACTGGCGTTATACCACATTATCACACAGTGTGATGGTGAGTGAAAAAGACCAACTTTGAATTCAGAATCCGGGGACAGGGAGACAAAGAAGAATCCTGAAAGAAAGCTCTTCAAACAAGGTTTTAAGAAGGAATGGGGCTTCCAAATATAATAAAACAGAAGCACAAAGACAAAGCATGGTCAGAGAACTCCAGGGAATTCATGATGCTCAGAGTTTAAGGGATGACTTAGGGATGGGGTGAAGGGAGAACACAGCAAGAGGCCACTAGAACATCGGTTTGTGGGGAAGCAAAGGAGGTGGGATACAAATTTAACATGCTCAGGCTGTGCCCTGACAAAAAAAAAAATAACCACTACAGCGAGTCCCTGTTTCAGAGACATGATTGTTAGTGTAGAAAATGGACTGAAGAAGCTCTTTGTCATGGAGAGAGCAGCAGAAGCATTCATAGAAGGCATAAGATGGTGGGATAATGTCATACCTGTTCTATTAGTTTCCTAGAGCTGCTGTAACAATTACCACAACTGGGTGACTTAAAACAACAGAAATTTATTCTCACACAGTTCTAAATGCCAGAAGTTAGAAATCAAGGTGTCAGCAGGCTTGGTTCCTTATGGAGGCTCTAGGGAGTCTGTTCCATGCCCCTTTCCAAGCTTCTAGTGGCTCTTGGCAATCCTTGGCATTCCTTGGCTCATAGTTTCACTCCAGTCTCCACCTCCATCATCACATGGCCACCGTGTGTGTTTGTGTGTGTGTGTGTGTGTGTGTGTGTGTGTGTGTGTGTGTGTGTGTCTCACTCTCTCTCTTCTCTTGTCAGGACACCACCAATCACACAGGATCAGAACCCACCTTAATAACTTAACTTCATTATGTCTGCCAAGACCCTATTTCCAAAGAAGGTCACATTCACTGGTACCAGGGCTTAAGACCTCGACACATCCTTTGGTGGAGGGTCACCGTGAAACCTATAACATTTTGCAACCTGCCATTCTGCAACCTGCCGTTCTGCAACGTTTTTTTCTACACAGTTAAGCACAGATCTCTTTCCATCTCTGTTCACTTGGTTCTAAGCTCATTCATTTCAACCAGTGTTTCTTCACTGTATCAGTGACCCATAATCTGTCAAACACCCTAAAGATGGACATTCAGGTGGTTTTAATTTTTTTGCCATTACAAACAATGCTCCAACTGACCCCCTGGACCAGAGAATACAATTTCAAGTTTTTGATAAATGACATTGTTCTTCAAAAGTTTGTGCCTATTTGTGCTTCCTTACCAACACTGCTACTTATTAACCTTTGTCAATCTGAGACATACTTTGTTTTAATTTGCAATTTGAGACATTTAGTTTGTCCTTAACAAGATGGAATAATTTTTCATGTTTTATTGGTTAGCTGAATTTCTTATCCATTTTTGATTTAACTTGTCTATTTTTCTTGTTGTTGATCTTTCTTATTTATAATCAATAAAATCAGGAATAAGGCTTTTTCTTCATTACATGTTCAACATTTCCACCCTGAGAATAGTCAGTAAGTTACTGAACGCCTGCCTACTGTATGCCAGGCATTGTTCTAAGTGCTGGGAATATAGCAGTGAACAGGGCAGTAAAGGTTCCTGTTCTCAACTATTATTTAACTTCTCAGATGAAACTGTCTTTGCATAGGATTTGGGCTGGGCAATACATAGGAAGTGAATTTTCACCGTTGGGTGCAGAACTACTCTGGAATTAATGTAAATACTGTCCTATTTTGATCCATTTGAGAGCCTTCTGGGAGAAAATCTACTGTTCTCCAGGTGTCCTGGAAGCATCTAGATAATGTGGTATAAAGCAGTATGGTCAGTGAAGGTGGAATCAGAAATAGCTGATGGGCAGCTGCACCCTTTCCCTGGAGGAGCCACACACACTCCCAAGAACCCACACTCTGGGAGTCCCAGCTTTCAAAGGTTAAGCCTAGTGAATTCAGAGAGCAAAGGGAGTAAGTTTTAAGGAGGAATAATTCCTCCCCATTTCAGTTGAGTGGTAACATTGGAGCCCTCCTCCACCTCCTCCCACAAGCCCCAGGGAGAGGTGATGTCTAATTGGGCATGTCTGGCTCCCACCCTTCCTCTCACACACACTTAAAGTTGGGGGAAAGGATATACCCACCCTCACCCCTGGAAGATAGGTCACATTTTATTAGGGGCAGGTACACGTACACACGATTCAAGGGTGAATCAGACAAGCAGGGTGAATTAGACAAATTTATCCTCTTCGGATTAAAAATCTGTCCTAAACTTTAGCCTTTATCAGTAATAAAAGTTGACAGTCTGATCTCCATCTGTCTAATTCCTATATCTGTCTGTTTTTCTTTCCTCCCTGCCTCCAATGGTTTCAAATTCAGAGGAGAGAAAGGTGATATTTACCGGCTCCTTCAACATACCGTTTCCATTATACTGCTTTACACCTGAGTATTTTATGGATATTTGTTGATTTTGTGAAGGAAATAAATGATTATATCGTATTTTCTAAAAGCTTACTTAATGATGTGTATTGAACCTTCTGGATTTTGTGTAGTTTTGTATTTGGCCAAATGACTCAACTGTATTATTCATTTTAGTGGTTTTCAGTAGATACTTGAGTTTCTCCTGCAAAAAATGATACCATCAGCAAAGACCATTAATTTTATTTTGACTTTTGTTTTCTTATAGTATTATTTCAGTTACCATTTCCAGAATGTTAAAGTGACTTTATTATTTTAATGCAGTGACTTCATTTTAAAGAGAACAGCAATATAATTTCATTCTTAAGTATAATGTTAGCTGTGGTTTGAGATTTTCTAAAAATCAAGAACGGATGTTAATTTGTATCTAGGGTCATTTTTGCATCTGTTAAGATACTGACTCCTCTGACCTATTTTGATGAATTATACAAGATTAAACTGTGCATTTTTGTAATAAATCCTTTAACTTTATAGTACATTATTTTTAACACAGTGTTCAATTTAATTTAGTATTTTATATTAGATTTTACATCACTATTTCTAAGAAGTGTATTTTTCTTTTCTGCACTGTCAGTCAGCATTTGAGAGCAAGGATATATCAACTTTGTGACATGCCGTCCATCTGTTCCTTGGTTCTTTGACAGTCTATAAGGCATTACGAGGCTCTATTTCCTCAATATTTTTCTAAATCTTCCCTCAAAGCCCTCTGATACAACTTTAAAAAAAAAACTATCAATTGTCTTTAATTAAATACTTACTGGTCTATTTAGTCGTTCTAATGGCTCTTGAATAAATTTTAGTAATTTATATTTTCCTAGCAGAGTTTCTTAGAATAGCAATTGATCATGGTAATCCTTGATAATTAAAAATTTTTTTTTCCATCACTATGATCATAATTGTAATTGTTAGTAAACATTTTCTTCAGCACTTCCCATTAAATAGTAGGCTTTATATCATTCCCTGTTACACATCCCCAGTATCTATCAGGCACCTAATATGTGCTCAGGAAATTGTGAAGCCAGGAATGAAGTTAAAGTCTCTTTTTCCTTTCTTGTTTTGCCCATTGACATGTTCTTTTCCTTGACTGAACTTCTCAAAGTTTTATTTCTTTGTTTTTTATTTTTTATTTTATTTTTTTTAAGTGAGGCAACCCTTAGTTGACCTCACAGATTGCAAGGCCCTTGTCAGCTTACAATCCCTTATTATTTTTATGCCTGCAGCACCTGGTCTTCCTAAGTGGTCTCCCATCCAAGTACTAACCAGGCCTGACCCTGCTTAGCTTCAAGATCAGACGGAATGGGGTTTGTTCAGGGTGACGTGGCCGTAGGCTCATTGTTTTTTAAAAGCAATGGAACCTATCAAGTCTATATTTCTTTCATTTCTAATTTATTAATTTCAAAGCTACATTCAGAAGAAAATTAATCTTAAATTTCTTAAATGAGTGAAACAAATTAAGATATTGGTCTAAAGTTAGAAAAAAAAACAATAATCTTTGTCACTATTTTAGGTCTGCCTCATGTAAAGAGCATGAAACTTTTTTACTCAATCTTAATTTTACCCTAACTCAGTAGGAAGACTTATTCCCCTGAAATTTAAAATCACAGCTGTTTTATTTGTCCTGGCTTTTATCTAGTTTATGTTTTAATACTACAATGCTTCTTCCTTTGCTGTATGTATTGTTTTATTTGCTTTCATCACCTCTTAGGATTTGCAAGGTAGACTTCTTGCTTTTTAATTCTACTAGTATACCCTTTATTACTTTTTAAAATCTTGAATCAATTTCTCTATCACTTTTTTTCATCATTTTCATCTCTGTACATTTTTCTCTGGATTATGAGAGCTCAACAAATTTGTGGCACTGACTGGATTAATTATAGAGCTGATTCAGCCCTTTTGAGATTATACTGGAAACTTAATTCTGCTGTTGCATTTTTGTTTCCTTATGCTTTATTTTCTCAGCCGGTCTCCCTTTTATTTCTCCATCCTTCTCAGTCAGCTTCCTTTTCATCTCAGCCTGTTGTTTCTCATTTAATTTTTCATCTCAGGTTTCATAAAGTACATGTCTTGTGGACATTTTTGAGGGAAAAAAAAAAAAGATGCTGCCTTCAAAATTCACTTCTTTTTTCCATCAGCATTCCAAGAGAAAAATGACAAGACCTGAAGTAAGCCACAGACAATGGGATATAAATGGAGGGAACAGACACAAGAGCAATTAAGGGGACAGTAATAGATGGAAACCAAAAGAAACAATTCTAGACAGTCAGCAGTGCATTCAGGGCTCCCCAATATATAGCCACAAAGAAGTGACAACATACATCAATGTGAGTGTCCTTGAAACTCAACCCATGGCAACATCTGCAACACCTCTGGCCAAACTTTATTAGACTCCTACCATAGCCACATGAGGTGATATTATCATTTTCATCCTACAGATGAAGAAATGGAGCTCAGAAAAGTTAAACTGCTTCCAAGACTTGAATTCTGGTCTCGGGAATCCAAGAACTTCTGAGAGCAACCACTGAGCATCTGGGAAAGAGTGAGGTTTTGTGGGAAAACAGAGGACGAGAACTTGACCTACCCCATCAAGCTCACCATCAAATTGAAGGCAACAAAAAGGATATATCTGGTAGCATGGAAAATGAAAAGGAGCAGGTGATTCAGAGCTCCACAGTGTGGAAGGGAGAACAAACATACGTACTCAGAGATCAGCGAATAAGATCCTTAGTGAGCACTGGGCCACCATACTCTCAAGTTACCTGAACATCGCTGGCTTATGCTGGTTGTCCTGGCATAAGTACTAATAATGTCTCAGTATGGGATGATAAGTTCTCAGGTCACCCTAGCAATGCCCCACACTTGGACCATACTTACTAGTTCTCACACGTTATCCCATGTGATTTTCACAGGCCCGCTGTATAGCACAGATTCAGAAATTTGATGAAAGCTATAAACTTCCTCACCAGAAAAATTATGACATAAATATAGAAGTCTGTACACAGTTTTGATACGTTCATATCCGTTGACAGAGTAGCTCCACTTCTGGGAATTTATCCTACAGATATACAAGCACAAGGGTAAAACTAGATACAAGGATATTTGTGGTAGCACTGTTTAAAATAGCAAAGGTTCCGAAACACCCTAAGTCCATTAGTAAGGATCCTGTGCAATAACCCAGGAAGAGGGGTGGGCGTGGGGTAGGGTGAATGTGGACAGCACATGCTTTAGGCCAGCCTTTCTTTTAAATATGAAAGGGCCTTCCTGCCCTCTCCCCTGCCAAGCCAAGCGCCCCCGCCCCGCCACCCCCCTCCCCCAACTCAGCAAGGTCCCAGGGGAGGAAGAGACAGGAGCAAAAGCACAGGAGGAGGCTAAATAATGAATTGTAAGTGTGTGTTTTCTTTGGCCGGGGCAGTCTGGCCAAGCTCTGGGGGCTGCTGGGCAAACATTTTTCATATTTTAGTAGCTGGCCTATGCCCAAGGCAGTCAGAAGTTAAGTAAGCTTTGAATGAGCTGCGCCCATCCTCTCCCCAGCCCCAAGAATTCTTAATGATGTCCTGAGGCAGCAGCCTCCAGCAAACCCTATGTGTTGCCTTAAATATCACCCACCCTTCACTACTTTTAATGAATGCAAATGATTCAGCAACAAAACACTTAGCCTGGAGTGAAATCCGTCTTTGTGTAGCTGGTTTCACCGGCTTACAGCTCAGCTCAGGCAGGGCCCTACTGGGCTGACAGCCCGCCCAAGGTGCCCAGGCTAGCCCAGGCAGACCCCTACACACCCAGGGCTGCAGGAGCACACTACAGGAAGTGCTCAGCACCAGGGAAGACCCCCACCGCAGCGCTAGCTACCTTTCACTCTTCCCCACTCCACCCACCACCCCAGCCACCAGATGCAGATCCTCACAACTCCACCTCTTTACGACTCTGGCTCCAGGGCAGAGGAAAGTGTGAGAGGGAAAACAAAAGGTATTTCTTTGATCTAATGAAAGGGGCTGGTCCCAGGCACCTCAAAGGCCCGTCTGGTCACCACACATCCTGCAATCAAGGGCACTTCACCCTAACAAAACCACCCCCACCACCTCTTCACCTGATGCCAGGTACCTGAGGAACTGGGCAACCGGAACCTGAAAAGCTCCCTTGGACGGGCGCCCTCCTTCATGGAAGCAACAAAAACAGAGACGGTATAAATAACCCAATTTACACCCTGTTTTCAGAGTTCTCTTTTGGCAGCAAAAACTGAAAGCAATTTGTCAGGAGTCTAAGAGCAACTTTTAACAAATTTACTTCCAACTTGGGGCTCAGGGGGGATTTGCTGCCCCATCAGTTTGCCTGATCAACACCTCTCCCTGGGCTGAAGCCACAGCATGGCCCAGAACAGGCAGCTGCTAACTCAGCTGCCAGTCTCGTCACCACAAGCCAGCAACTGGCAGGAGACCCACGGAGGTCTATGCAAGTCCTCTCTAGGCTTTTCTGGTCATGGGTGTAAATAAGGAATGGGGAGGCTTAGACCCCAACTGGGAAACTGGAATTCAGGACTACCAAGGGCCCAAAGGTATCACTGTGGGTGCCTGAGACAGGAAAATGATTTCAAAGTATTTGTTCATCTGTTTTGGAAAGAACCACCGTCTCTTTCAACTCTCACAGGACAGGGAAGATGGGAAGCTCAGGCACACCAGAAGAAAATTTCACAGTGAATTTTGAGGACCTCCAACAATGAGTTCTATATCATTAAAATGCTCTTACCCACTCTATCAAAGGCTATCAGGAAAAGAGCACTGAAATATCTTAACACCTCGACCCAGTTCTTCCTGATTGTTCAAGGCCCCTCATCTACAATACCTTAACTCTCCTCCAAAACGCTGCTAAAAGAAGCCAAGTGGGGCACTCACTCCATGGAAGGGCTGGGTCTCCTAGACCTTGGCCTCAAGATCGTCTTCCAAGTGATCGATTAATCAGCACCTTTCCTAGCTGGGTGAGAACACTGAAAGAATCTTGCATTCAGAAACCCCTATAAGGTGGAGTACTTAAGCCTACAAAATTGAACATCTGGAAGGCTTGAAACAAATCTATTCATTAAAAAAGAAGAAAAAGGCTTTGCTCTCGACATTCTCTAATACATATGAAAGAAACATCTCTCTCTTCATCTATCAGCTAAACCCAAGCCCACAGCCAGTCCACCCCACTACTACATGAAGCAGAACTCCACGGAATGAAGAACTCCTTTGCCGTTGGGCCACTTGTGTCCTGAAAAGGAAAAAGTGCCATTTAGCAGCAAATGCTTGGACAGCACAAAACGGAATGGATAGCACCAGCTGTCTTCACAAAGCTGGGATCAACCCCACACAACTGTGTTGCCTAGGAGGGGAGGAAAATGCTACCACCTCCTGTCTGTCTCCTGCCTGCCCCACTCAGGTCTCCATCCTCTGAGAGCCCAGCATTCACCGTTATCCCCTCTCTGATGCATCTCGACATGCTCGTTAATTACTCTTTTCTGGTTCTGTCTCGATTTACCTACCAGACGATCCACTTCGGAAGTGAGTCTGCAGTCTCCCTGAGGAACAGCTCAGCCTTCTTAAATGGAGAGAGACCTGCCACTGGAGAGGAATTTTCTTTCCATAATAGGCTGTTTACCCTCTTTGGGACATCTACCTCCTCTTCTACACATCTCTTGCCTTCTAAGGACTTAAAAGTCCCTTCTCCACACCCTCTCCCATGCACAATACCTACCATGATGCCTTATACCTTGAGCATCATTTATTTATGTGCCAGGCTTAAAGAAAAACAGTTTCTATTGAAAGTTACTGGCAGATGGGAAACAAACAAAACACAGGCGTGTAAAGAAATCACACTCATCACATTATAACTATCTGTTATTAAGCATTCACTATATGACTAACCCCTTCACGTATACAGAATTTCAAAGATGTCACTGATTTTAAAATATACCATTATTTGTGTTCCATTAAAAGGAATGGTACCAGTTAAACTAAGAACAACCCTACGTAAGTGATATGTCACAACCTGATTTCAAAATGTGAAACTGAGGAAAAGAGCATTTTAGAGCAAACAAAATAACAGTGCTATGTCACTTAATTCCCACAGGCTCTCTAATGGGACTGTTATTATCCTCACCTTATAAAAGAGGAAACCAAGGATCAGAGAGGTGAAGTGAATTGTCTAAGATCCCTGGGGAACAAGTTGTGATGCCAGAACTCAGTTCCTAAACAGCTTTCTGAATTTCCCTGGGGGAGAGGAGGTGGCTGCAGGCCTCAAACAGACCACCCTTGGTTAAGCTGCCCCATCAAAGCCAAGCAATACTTGCCTGGCTGACTCCTAAAATCAGGATCTTTCCACACTGTACCTTCACAGATCCTACTTCCAGAAACAACAACAAAAGGAAAACAGGTTTCCCTAGCTCCTTCCTCATGAAACTAGCTGGAAGTGAGGGGGAAACCTTTTAGCCAACTTGTTATATATAAAGCACATTTAACGAGCTTTTCAAGTCCTGAGAGTGGGAGAAGGAAGGCTTCACTGGAAATCTGATACTCTGGCAGCCAAGTGGGAGAAACAAGGCCCTTAGCATCAGCCCCAGGGGATAAACACCATCCCAAAGCCCTTTGTCTGACAGGAGATACTTCCTGGGGGGCAGGAGCCAGCAATGCTTTTTATGACAAGGCCCACCTAACAACCCTCGACCGGAGACCTGGCTTGAGTCTCTGTACAGCCCACCTAACCATAAACCCTCTGTCCTTTTCCAAACCTGCTGGGGTCCCTCTTCCCACAAATACCTGTGACCGCCATAAATGCCCTCAAACAGCCCCCGTTTACTGCCTGGCCTGCCTGCTGCTAAATGAGGGCATTTGTTTCAAATTTGCAAATACCAAAAGCAGTGGAAACCTAAGTCCACTCCTAAAATGAAATGTTCTGCATTCCTCCAGGCCTGAAGCACTGTGCTTCAAAAGCTGCAAGAGGCCCTGGCTGTTGACTCACTGGTGGGGCTATTGGGAGAGGTATTTCCCTGCTCCCTGAGGAGGCTCCTTTGATCTGGGCTGGGTGGGAAGGGGACAGAGAGAAGTGCCACCCGGGCCCAGGCAAGGCTGGGCCCAGGCCTAAAATTGCTGACAAAGACAGGAGGCCAGATAACAGGACTTCTCATGCCATCTTCAAAAGGTAAAGAGACTTAGAGGAAAGCACTTGGGGCTCAAAAGCAACTGACAGGACTCTGGCCTCTAACACAGAAATAAAGTGACAAATCCCCCACTAAGCAACTCATGGCACTTTATCAAGGCAGGGGCGTGTATTTACTAAATAAAAGCCTTTTGTTTTAAGGAGTTTTCAAGAAGGAGGGGGCTGGATTGAAGACAGAAATCCTCCTTCAGGCCCCCAAGGCTGTTCCAGGACCCAACTCCCCCCCCCCCCCCAACTCAAGCAGAAGGCCCTGACTCCTGGGGCAGAGGAGGCCAGAACACAGAGCACAAAGCTGCTGGTGGGTTGGGAAAATTTTAAATTAGACAGTTTAACAATTGGTTTAACCTGCTAAATTAACCAAACAGATATGGATAGAATAATTTGCTCTTTATAGCTGGAGCTACAAAACCAACGGCATTCCCCCCCCCCAAACCCCCCCCCTCCCCAAGCCTGCAAGACAACCGTTTTATTTGTGATTTGTTTTTCAGGTGGCTGGAGATGAACTTGGGCTCTCAAATGCCATCCTAGCACAGCTGGCCTGAAAGATCCTTCTGCTCTCTATCTTTCCAGCCAAGAAACAGCTCTGCTTTGTGTTTTTTAATAGATGAGCTAGACAGAATCAGAACACCAAAGTGTCACTTTGCACCTTTCCATGATAGAACATAAGTTCCCATGTCGGAATCTGAGAACTTCAAGAGCAGAAGAACAAACCTGGCAGGACTGCCAAGAGCAGTCAACAACTTAGCCAAAGGGAGAGAGAGACCTGGCATAAAAAAAGCTTACATCTCCCAAAATGTGACAAGTCATTGTCCAACCTCTTCCCAAACCTCCTGAGTATTAAAAGACTTGGCCTCAAAAGTCAGAAGTGGAAGGGAAACCAACATCCATCATGCCCTACTACGTGCCAGGGTCTGCGCCACCAATCGCAGGCACATCTACCTATATGAAAGCAGTTAGAGATGGCAAACTATTAATCACAGCAGGAATGACTCTATTACCACCTACGTGGTTTCCACCACAGCATCACCCAGCGTACAACTCCCAGCAGGCACACTGGTCTGGAATGTGGCAGCACACCTGCAAGCCAGGGCCTGTAGCTGCCATGACCTTCTAGAAGCACCAGGCAGAAGAGTCTAAAGACTCACGGGTTCATGAGAAAAGCTGAAATCTTGGAGATTCAGGTACAGTGTTCTGGTCTTCTGGATTACATATGGTCTGACCATAACTCTAAAAATGTTAAGATGCATACAAACCTCAGAACGGGCCATTGAAAATCTTAACCTGTTCTGTAACAAAAACAGGGTGAAAAATTGGCAACTTGAATGCTGTAGCCCTAAAGATCTCCCTTTAAGTTACTGATATGTTCCTTATGTAGAAAGAACAAAAGTTATTCCACCCTCTGACTCTAGCAGGACTGCTCTTAAATCCACTGTTATCTGATCTGCAAAATCCACTCCCCAATGATTACCTGGTTCCAAGGCATGTGTGTGCAACATTTCACAGGTGATGACATACAACGACACATGAGAGCACGGAATCAGCTCTATTACTTACCAACTCTGCAGTCCTGAGAAAATCATACTTTGTGCCTCAGTTTCTTCACCTATCATCAAATGCCTCCATCCCTCGCCCCCACCCCCCACAAAAAACCAACACCCTCATCTTGCCAATCTCTGAGGCTTGTTGTGATAGGATTAAATGTCAGTGTGAGTGAAAGCATTTTAGAAACTGCAAAGCTGGGCATAGTTGCCAGTTATTACAGAGGCTCTCCCAAAGCACACCCAATCCCTTCCCAACTTTAAGCCTCCCTTTGGTTGTTTTCTCTTCTGTGCAAAAGAAGAAAAGATGTTCCCACTCAGGCACTAGTCCCTCAAATACCTGAGGACTAACCAGGTAACTATTTCTGCCTTCTCTTAGACAAAAACTTGTTTTTTTCCCCTAAGAATTCCCTCCCAAACCTCCTCTTAATTTACTCAAACCTTTCTGTTCTCCTTAGCACCCAGGGAATTACACCCTAAAACCCATAGCACAAGTTGAGTGTAAATGATCCCGCACACTAGAGATTCCAGAATAAAATGTAGTCCTCAGGTTAAAGGGCTCTCCCCAGAACCAAGGGCAAGAAGAGCCTGTAAGTCCCACAGAACACAGGTGTAGGGTGCATATGGCAATACTGGGTCAGGTCAGCCTCAAAGGTCACCACAGTATAGGTCTTCCAAGGTCTTCTGTCTTCAAATTGAGACCCAAGTAGCAGGTTAGACTTGCCCAATGTCAAACAAGCAGTCTGGGGCAAGCGTGGGAGCACAGTTTCCATGTCTCCCAACTCCAAGCCCAGTATTCCTTCAGTGCCTCTTCAGACTAAGAGGGATGTACACCTCCAGAGTACCCAGAACAAGAGCCTCTCATGACCAAGGACCCATCCTTGCAATTGAAGTGATTCCGCTTCTACTGCAGGACTTCCTCTAAATCAGGAATGCCCACACACTTTACGTGGGGCCCAGTGTGTCCAGGAGAGAGGCCTGAAGTTACTTACTAAAGTGTGAAGTAAACTAAGCAACCCTCTTTCCTGAAGACTCAACTAGCCTTTCCTATCACTCATCACGTAAGTCTAAAAGCCTGCATCTGCAAGGCATAGAGATGCCCAGAAACAGGCCAAGACCTCAGCACCCACAGACATGCTGTGGAACCCCAGCCTTCCAGGCTTCTCCTGTTGTAAGAGCAGCAGTGCCCCACCACACCTCCACAGGAGGCAGAACAGTAGCGAAAAGGGTTCATCAGAGACATACTACTAGAATAGGGGTCACTAAAATCATCTTGGCCCACAACTGGGAAGCAAAGAGCCATGAGTTGCAAGGCTCTCATTCCAACGGGACAGCCACATATGACTGCTGAACAGGTTGTACAATGCTCAAGATGTACGACCAAGCGAAACATTGCCTGTGCCCCACTAGCCAAAGTGCAAGGCTGCATTCACACGGAGGAAGGGCGCATATTCCTAATTTACACAAAGGCACTGTATGAGCAAGCTGGCTGCTGGGACACCTCAGCAGTCCTAAAAGCAGACAAGCCTTCTCCTCACTGCCCCACCACTGCCACCACCCCAAGAAGTGGACAAGAGAAAGCCAGTGTATGTTAGCGTCCTCTCTGACCACCTTAACCACCCATAGGGAGACCATGTAGTACCTCAAGAACCTCCCATGGTGCTGAGAGTTCCCGCAAGCTACACAGAGTGACTGATTGGGGAAACCCTCACCGCCTACCCATGATGATAGGAGCTCCTCCCTTGGGTAACAGAAAGCCTGCCTAGGCTTCAAGAAGCACAATTTACTGCCCACTCCCTGGAAGAACGTCAGCATGCCGGGGGGGACGGTGGCTCTGGGCCAGTACTGACCACCCCAGGGAGAAGTTGCTGTGGGGATAGAGAGAGGAAGAATTCCCACCAGGAAGTGCAAAGTGGTTGTGCCCACACTTCTGAGCTGCTGTTGGAAAGAAAACTGAGACCCATTTAGAAAATCTGCGCTTCAGAATGAGGAAACCATTTCTAAAGCTTCCAGTCAAGAGCGACTTTGTTGAGCCCTCACAAACCATTCTAGAGACTGAGGCCTGGACAGAAAGTCTAATACCTTAACGGAAGGACAAAGGGTCAGGACGGTCTCTGAGAAGAGACATCAGGGCTGGCCAGAGGGGCTGCTTCCCTGGGCCAACCATGTCCATAGCTAGGAGCACTAGGTGCAAGGCAGGGGTCAGCATCATTTATATTTTGCAGATGAGGAAACTGAGGCTTGGAAAGGTTGATGAAACAGCTTAGGGTCACATGGCTAGACAGCAACCGAGCCAGGACCAAACACAGAAAAGCAGGTGTCACAGGACGACAGATGTCACCTCTCTTCCTTTACTGTGCATTGATGTGTGTGATTTTAGAAAAGAAGCATTAAAAACTTCATTCTCCTCATCCAAAGTCTTTATTCAGCCTACATCTACTAGCAAGGTCAATCCTCTCTCCTCTCTGAAGCCCTTTCACTTCCCATTTGCTCCTGCGTCGTGGACTTACTGTCCCACACATTCATTTTTCCAAATGATGTCTTTTCATTATACTTTGTCTGATTCACATCTCTCCGTCTTGTCTCTTTCCTGCCTCCTGACGCACCTGAGACAGCATCACCCAGAGACAACACTCTAATACTTTGAACTGACTCCTTCCTAAGCCCCTCAATGTTAATACCAACCTCTTTCTCATCATACCTCCACTTTAGACTGACAAATTCTTCTTACAGCTGCCTAGTGGTTCTCAAACCTGAGTGTAGATAAGAATCTCCTGGGAAACTTTTAAAATGCACTTTCCTTCTGAGATTCAAACTATGTGACTGGATTGGCTATTCAAAAATACAACATAACCTAACAAATAAGAAAATAAAATATATTTTCTGGCTTCTCCCCCAGTGATTCTGATGGGCTGGTTACCTGCCTTCCACTGAATTTCCAGATGGTCTCTGGACCACGTTTTTGAGAAATACATTTCTACATCTTTTTAGCACGTGACTCATAACCCCTACCCCACGACTCGAGACCCTGTTTTCAGAAGTCACACACACTCCTAAACCAGCAAGTGCATATCCTGCTTATCACGATGGGTCTAAGCTTCTGGCAGGAACTTGGTATCTGCAGGACCCCTCACCTGTGCATTCATTCAGTGTTAATGCTCACAAGGGTGCGAGAGCTTGGCGACCCCAAACCAAGCAGCAAGAGGGGAAAGGCGCCTGTGTATGTCTGTCAAAGTTCCCTCCCTGCCCCACTGCTGCTTGTATAGCATGACTGAGAGGGAAAAGAGGATGGAAAAAGTGACAGACTCCAGAGGGCTTCCTCAAACCGCTGATTAGTTGTAGCAGCTCCTGTGCCAGCTCCACCAAAGCGCCAGAGGGCTCAGCAGGATTGAATGTGCCCTCAGTGGTGAACTCAGAGAACCCCAAGATAGGACTCTAACTCAGCCACCATGGCAGAACTTCCACATCTTTGAAAAAAGGGTGGGGGCGGGGGTGGGGTGGGAGGCAGAGCAGGAAGATAGGCGAGGGGCAGCTGGAGGGCAAGGCTAGAGCCAGCACCAGCAACCATGGCACTGGCCTGCAACTCCACCATCTGGCTCTGCCCGGGGTACTGCCAGGGGCACAGCAGCAGAGAAGCATGCTACTGAGGTTAAGGCAAAGAGAGGAGGCTGAGGGACACAGGCCAAGGATACCCAACCCTGTTTAATGACCCATTCTTCCATCAGGAAAACACCAAAGCCTGAATCCCTGGCCCCAAACTGCTCTTGGCTCAAAAATTAAGAGTCTGAAACGGCCAAACTCCATCCCAGATGAATCTCACAGAAGCTGCACTGGCTTAAACACAAACTCACACAAACCCCTCTTTCCAAAATATGAAATCCTCCAAAGACTTAACAACACGACAACTGTCGAAGCTCAGCAGAGACGTCATCTTCCTTTAGGGACCAAATGTATTCCTGAAAAGCCATCCACCAACCAAATTTCTGCCTAACAAATCTAATTTCTCCACTGGCTTTCATTATAAAATGAGACACATGCTCCTCTAGGAAAGGCTGAGGCTCCAAGAGGAAATGAACATTACACTCATGTTGCAAACCACCTAGAGTCACACATTTAATGGACAAGTTTCCTGACAAAATATAATCCAAATTCAACCCAAAGTGAGGTAATTTTTTAAGTGCACACATCACACAGAAAAGTAGTCACATGACCTAAAAGTTTTTTAAGGTAAGTTTCCAAATACTGTGCAAGATCTAGTGTCCACGATTTGCCTGTTCCAACAGGAGTTTCTATGGAAGGAGAAGTGCCTAGAGCAGGACTTCTGGAACGCCGGGATGCGGTCTGCTGGGGAGCTTGTTAAAACACACTGGGATTCTGATTCATGCTCCCAGGGAATGCTGATGTCACTTGTCTTTGGACCTTACTTTGAGTGGCAACACTGTAGATAATTGAGGCCCCTACCCAATTCAGTCTTTAAGCTGTGGCCTTTTGAGGCAGATCAGTTTCATATGTAGAGGTGGTCGGCCACACCCAGAACTCCTGGAGAAAGCCAGAATCCCTGCCATATCAAAACTCAAAACAAGTATCACAAAGAACAGATAGCTCAGGAGTGGGAAGTAAGAGCTAGTCCCTTGACTGGGTCACTGTAAAGCAGGCACAAGGGAAAACAGGCCACCCCAAATCAGAGTAGCTAGAGAGGGCACAAAAGACCCTCAATCCTAGAAGGCAGAGGGGCTGTTTACCTTTGCCTTTGGTTACTCTGCCTTCTACCCAAAAAGTTCATTCAACTTTTTAATAAACCTAGATAATGACCCATCACAAATAAGATACTGGGCTGAATCTATAGGAAGAGACCTTTAGTAAGTTAAGATCCAACTGAGACAAAAACATGGAAGGTGTCCTAAGAATCCAGAAGGGCTACAGGCATCCACTTTCTGGCAGAAGAGAGAGGACAGTTTTGAGGAAGAAGTGGAGGTGAGGCTGGACAAAAGTGAGCTAGGGAAGGCAGTATATATGGGGGCACTGGCCAGAGAATAAAGAAAGGTCCGAGAAATCATGTATGCTTTAAAGGATGGGAAAGACACTAGCTGGGCTAGAAGGAAGGGCTCCAATAAAGTAGAAAATGTCTTATGGTTGCGGATGACTGTAAAGCCGAAAAGGTAGGTATGCTGGAAGCACACCATAGGAGAGAGAAGAACGAGAAAGGGGCCCTCAGCACAAGCCTAGGAAGTAAGTCCCTC
The DNA here is from genome assembly GCA_030015415.1 of Cynopterus sphinx. Taxonomy (NCBI): domain Eukaryota; kingdom Metazoa; phylum Chordata; class Mammalia; order Chiroptera; family Pteropodidae; genus Cynopterus; species Cynopterus sphinx. The sequence continues at coordinate 47,245,423 of CM057386.1, read as the reverse complement.
TACAGAGGAGGCCAACTGTGAGGTCAAGAAATTTGTCCAGGGCCACAGGGCCTGTCAAGAGTTGGAGTTGCTGTTTTGCCAAACACTTCGTCTCCACAGCCTGAGCTCTCTACCACTTAACCCTGCTCTGAACGCCAGGAGTTTGACTAGATCCTTTGGCAAACGATGTGCAGAGATTACCCCTGCCCTCCCACTGTACTTCCCAACATCTGAGAAAGCCCATCACTGATAAAAGCAACTCCGAGGCCTGAATTATAGGCTGTAAAGCCTCGAGGAATCTGCAGAACAGCTTCTATCAGAACATGACAACTTTATTTCCCACAAAGAAACAAGAGTCTGGAGGAAAGAACTCAGAGAAGGAAGGGTATGGGAAAAGGGATGGGGAATGACCACAACTGACCATTCAAAAAGTTGGGGTGCAGAATCCCAGGTTTCAAACGCCAAGCCTTCTCCTGCTCCACAACCATATTTATCACAACGGGGATCAAAGTTTGGAAAGTTACTCAGCCATTTACAGCATAATTACCCAAACTTGAAAGTGGTCTAATCCACAAACCTAGCTAGCCTAGGTCCCTTACTGCAGCCTTATTAACAGCAGGGTCTCAGTACAACTCCAGCTAATTACGCACACAATAAGATGGAAAAATCTACTGTAGTCTATTTAAAAATTGTTTGCCCCCTGAAGTCATGCTGACCAGGGGTCGACTGAGTTCCCGGATTTTACCAGAAGACAGCAGGCGCCTCACTCTTGGCTGAAATTGTTTACAGCACATGGACAGTTTCCACACGAAGGCACATTTGGTGGAACTGATTTAAAGTTCTCATTAAAATGTTCCTTTGTTGAGCACAAGACATCTCCCCACCCCCAGAGGAGATTCCAGACCTCCAGTCCCAAGCCTTCGGCCTGCCCTAACTTCCTCCACAGGAACCCCCCTCTGCTAAACACCCATCACCAGATTAACATCGATTAGCATCAGAGTCGTCTTCTCACAGAAGGAACTTAGCATTTGTTGAACATGAGCCCCATCTCCACCAGAAATCTCTTGACTGCAGAACTCTAAACATTAGCAGTGAACGCAGCCGTAGCCAGCGACCAGAACACCAAAACCCAAACAGCCAGTGGACCTAGGAAGCCTGTGAGCCCAGGCTGCTCTCCCACATGGCTGGGCACCCGATCCTGGCTGTGCAAAAACAACTTCCATACTTCCTCTGGGAGCAGATGTGGGTTCTGCCATGAGCAATCACCACCCCACACATCACAAGGAACACAGGGCAGCTCCAGAAACACCTTCTACAACTCCTTGGAGCCTGTTCTTAACCCTGGGTTCTGAGTTACAATTACCTCTCCTTTTACAACTGGGGGTAGAGGAGATGTTGACTCCATCAGCACCAAAACCCCTTAACAGCTGGTAGGCTAGGGAGATATCAGAAAGGCAATTCTCTACCCCCACCCTCCCCACGTCTACTCTTCAAAGGAGAAAAGTGATCAGCTAGGGCCAGATCTCCTGGGCAGAGCTCCCCCAGAGAGGGCTGCTGCCACAATCATCACCAAAGTTTGCTGTGGTTTGGCGACGAAGGGCTGGGAGGGGATGTGGAGGGCATATTTCCAGTCCAGGTCCTGCGGGCAGCTTGGTGCTTCACTTTAAAGCACTTCAACGCCTCCCTGGTGACTCTCAGGTGTGACCAAGCCAGGGAACACAGTTAAGAAGACGGGGTAAGGAGGGAGTCGAATTGTCTGTCCTGAAGATACTGGGCCACACCCTCACCAAAATGCGGCGCCCTCCAAGAAAAGGCGGAATGTACTGCTTGCTCGCCGTGAGATTTCCTTTTCTCGTGCAGAGACACAGGATGGGGATCCAGGAAGCAGCAGAACCAGCCCCGTGCGCACCTTGGCAGGCCAGCCCTGCCGGATCTGGCGGCGAGCGGCCTTCACACGCTAGCCACCGAGGCAGCCTGGGACCGCGCGCTCCAGAGTCGATCCTGGCAGGGAGTGGGCTTGGGGCTCTGGCCCAGGACCCAGAGGAGATGAGGCGGCCCCTAACGCTTCCCCTCTCCCGCCCTCACCAGCAGGGCCATCAGGGATGTCGGCCTGGCCCAGGAACTTGGCAGAGGGCAGCCGGGAGCGGCGGGCGGAGGTAACAAAGCTCCGGCCCCGCGCGCGGCAGGTCGGTCCGGCATCCGGCCCCAGGCCGGCCCCCCTCACCTGGGCTGAGCCCGCGGGGGGTGCGGGGGGGACTCCGTGTCCCCGCCGCCAGGCACCTCACTGCACGCCCCTGAATGCGTGTGTGTGCGGGGGGCCGGGGGGCATTCCTTTCTCTCCCGACCAGGGCCCGGGCGCCGGCAGCTGCCGGCAGCTCCCGAGCACAACTCTCCTCCGCTCCGACCGGGGGCTCCGCGGAGGCTGGGGCAGCGCGTCCCCGCGGGCCCCGGCAGGGTCCGCCCGGCCGCCGGCACCTCGCACCGCCAGCCTCTGCACCACCCCAGGGTGTCCGCCCCTCTCCGGCCGCCCGAACCCACTTCCTCGGTGGCCCCTGGCGCTCGCCGAGCCCCGCTCCCCCGGCGCGCCGGGACTCACCGCTCAGCAGCGGCAGCAGCAGGACGCCGAGCGCGGGCAGCCGGCGGCGGGGGCTGCCCGGGGCTCCCCGCGCGGCTCCCATCACTGCGGGTGCGGGGAGGGAGGCGGGAGCGGGGGGCGCACGGCGGCTCCCGGACGCAGAGCGCACCCGAGCGCGGGCGCCGCTGCCGCAGCCGGAGCCCCAGGCGTCCCCAGCGCGAGCCGCGCGCGCCCCGCACCTCCGAGGCCCTGCGCGCCGCCGCCGCTGCGCCCCGCCCCGCGACGCCCCCTCCCCGCGGGGGCGGGGTGGAGCCCGCGTGGGGGGAGGGCTCTGGAGCGGCGTCCCGGACGGAGGGCGGCTCGGGGCAGCATGGGCGACCTGAGCAAGGTAGGGGAGGTAGGCTGTGCCTCCCGCCCCGCCTGCAGGGACTCGGGGGAACTAAAGGGACCTTTGTGATTCCGTAGCCCCAGAGAATGGTCACTTCTGGGCCCTCCTGGGGCCTGACCAAGAGTTCACCCAGACTTTCTGGGTGTGAGGGGGAAAAGGGGGGCTGTGGCTCAGTTCTCAGCAACCTGAAATCCTGAGGGTAACCTAGAACAGAAGGGTGACCTTGGTGTTCCCGCAAGCAAGGTAGCCTTGAGCTACGATGGCGCCCCCGGGGAGAGAGACGTAGCGTGGCGAAGCGATGACCACTGCATGGCTGGGGTCTGGTTTGGCACTGAACCAATCTGAACCCAAAGGGAGAAAGCAGCCTGGGCTCACAAGGGCAGGCTGAAGGCTGTTAAACCGACAAATTCGTCCCAAGTCCATCTCCAGGCAGTCTGGGCTGTGTCAGGGCACGGCCAAGTCTCCAGCTGTGGGGAGGCCCAGCACAGCCCTTGCTCAAGGCACCCCCACCCCCCCACCCCCAGCGCCGCCACCCCCACATTCTTTCTTTGTTGTGAAAGCAGCAAGGGGTGTAGGAGGCGGGTCAGGAGGAGTCAAGCTTCAGAAGATGGGCCCCAGCTGCTGCTCAGGCCTCCAGGATATGCCGAGAGGGGATGGAGAGGGGATGGATAGTGAGTTCCCCTCTGGCTCTGGAGGGCCCCCCAGGCCTGCTTAGACCTCCCTTCCCCCAAGCAGCTGGGAGGAGGAGGGGCAGCCATAGAGGGCCTCACAGGCCAGGAGCAGTGGCGCCAGGACTCCAGGGTCCTGCCACATGGCCACCACATGTCCCTGACAACCCAGTCCACAGCACCTTCTCCTTGGGTTGTGGGCCTCCTCCCCCATCCCCCAGATGCCTTCCTGCAGGCCCTGTTGGAGAGGATACAAACAGGGGAAGGAAGAGAGGAGAGATCCAAGAATCAACACTCCTGCTGTTGCCCCATCCATCACTGCCCCTCATCTTTCTGTGAAGGGCCCCAACACAACCCTTGCTTCCTAACCTCTTCAATCAGTACTCAAGTGGCAGAATAGTTACCTCATTCTTTTATTTAAGAAAAGTGAAATACATGGACCTGAAATGAGGCAGCAGAGGGAACAAGAGAGGCCAGGGCAAGGCAGCTTGCTTGGCCAGCCCCAAACCCTCTAACAGAAAAGCCAGCAGCAGGCTGCATCTCTGAGGTGCACACTTGCTTCTTATCCACCTTGGGGGCCTCAGAGCTAGCTACTCTAGAGAACCACAGGGTGGGGAGAGGATGTCCTGAGGGTCTTTCTTGAGGGGGATTCCTGAGGAGGGAGCCGAGACCCTGAGGGCAGCAGCAATCTTCTGGTTAACTGCTCTCCCTTCACTGTCCCACTGTGAGGTTGGAAGATCCAGGAGCAATAGGGAATGCTGTGAGGGCTAAAGGGGGACCCAGCAGATTTGGAGGGTGAATTGAATGTCAGCTGCTTGAAGAGAGGTCCACAGTACTGGCACTGAGGCCCCGGGAGCCCTAAAACAAACAACATAATCCATCAGCTCAGGCACCTCAGCTTCCCCAAGACTGGAGTCTATCTATCTCGTGGCTATAATTTATCTCTGAACCCAGGATGGTGCCTGTAACCTCAACCCCAAACTCTGGGCTTTGTTCTGCCTTTGCTAGGATTTTCTAGAAGGCCATAATCTGGTGGAGAAAATACCTGGAAGAGCCACGAGAATATTGGCATATACTTTGAATGTGTTGATACAAGTGGTCATTTCCCATTAAAATGTCATTACTGTTTTCTCAAATGGGGATGATTATTGTTTTTCTTTTTCCTTTGTCTACTACTGAGTCCCCAAGGTAAGGCATACAGTGGCTGCCTAAAATTATTCCTAATTTGAAAGTACCAGTTTAGAGAACATCAATTCCTGTTCCACTCTTGATTTATTTGCTACTATCTCTAGCCTGAAACTGTCCCTTTGTAGTCACCACCCCTAGCAAGCTTCTGCCTGACTCTCTCTGCCAACTCCAATTCCCTAGCTAGAATCTTCATCCCAGATGCCTCTCCCCTCTTCTCTAACTCCTGCTGGGTTTGCTCCATGGCTGCCCCTTTTTTCTCACCCACCAATATGTTCATGAGCACGGCTCTCACCTGGAGGGGAGCTGCACTGGGTTGGTTCAGATAGTTTAAGGAGGCTGCCCGCTTCATGTTGCTGCTACAATGGAAAATAAAGAATTGAGGCCTCTTCTCTTCTCCTTGAGTGACCCTAAAGCTGTGGGCCTGCCACACAAAATCAAATCAGTCTCCCCACCATCTGACCCCCCCCACCACACACACACACACACGCACTCTCTCTCTCTCTGTCTCTCTCTCTCTCTCTCCCCCTCTCTCTCTCTGTTAACCCCATTGGTTAACAGTATCTCCTTAGGTGTCTTTTCTCCCCATTGGGGCACCCATTTTTCCTGAACTCTCCATGGCCATCACATTGACCTCCATGATTCTCTTCAAGATACTTCTCCAGAGATGAGGGGTCAAGAGGAGTTGGAGGCCAGGGATTACTTGCCTGCTTTGCCACATCTCAGTCTCATTCTGTACCTGGAGGGTCGAGGCTCAGTTCCCTGGAGCTTCCTCACCAGGAGTTCACTGCTTCTACGAAGCACATCACGGATCTTGCCCAGAGAGCCACTCCTCTGCAAGGTCCCACTGCCATCCTGGTGGAGAGGGATGGGGAACAGAAGCTAAGTAGATCCCATGCAGACTTGCTTCTGGGTCTACTCCTGCCATTTATTCTGCACACACACACCCTCCTCCAAAAAGCCCAGTGACTGAAGACGAGAGCCCTGTCACTAGCCAGCTCACAGAGATACCTCTGTGAGTGATGGGCTGACTGAACTGGAATAGGAACAACATGTTCTCACATCCTACATGGACGGGCTCAGAGCCTCTCAGCACCACCAGCAGTTGGGGGCAGAAGAGATCAAAGAGCAATCATCAGACTTACCCCTGACCATTCCACAGCCACAGAGGCATCTTCACCTCCCTCAAATTTCACACTGCTCCCAGGACCCTCCTGGGAGGTCTTTCCACTGTCACCCTCCCCAAGCAGCTCAGCCACCTTGGTCTGGCTGATAGGATCTGTGCCCTGGAAGGAAAAGGAAGAAACTGAGACTTCCCACTCCTCAAATCCTCAGGATGGGGCTTTCAAACACTTTTTACATCATCAGGAAAAAAAATTAAAGGATGACATTTTTCTTGTGATGACCCAGTACATACCACATGTACTGAAATGATACTCATCTTTTCTATTTGCAATGCATTCCTACACAGAATTGATTTCATGACCCACTAAAGAGCCGAGATTCACAACTAAGAAATTCTGATATAGGGCTCCCCTCAGCCCCAACCCCTTCACCCACACACCCATACCCCTCAGTAGATTCTTCAAATTGTGAAAGTGCAGGGCTTCCCTTTTAATAGTAACATTTAGTGAAATGAACTTTGAACTTGGAGTCCTGATTACAAAGGGTAAGTGGGGGTAAGAACACACTTAAAAACAACCATAACCACAAGAGTGTCTCACCTTCCTCCCCAAGTCTTCCTCCTCAGCCCCTCTTCTTATTCGTCAGAGACAAGAAGATTCAGTGGTCCCCTGTCCCCAGAGCCCCACTTTCCGGGCTGCCTCCCCTCATGGTTTCTGACCTGTTTCCGAGAACGCAGGGCACATTCCTCCAGGGTCTCAGCTGCCTCCAGCTTTCCCTGGCGCCTGTACAGAGCTCCTAAGTTTCTCAGAGTGGTGTTGACTGTGGGGCTGAGGGGGTGTGAGAACAAGGAAGGAAGTAAGGATGAGTTCAGAAAAGAAACAGGAGAGAGAGGGCGTAGAGCTAAGGCCAAGTGAGGAAAGGTCAAAGGGAAGAAGGGAAAAACAGTCCAGGAGGCCAGGATCAGGGCTTGGATGGAGGGCATCAAAGGCCAAGCCAGCTTCTCACTGGCAGCTCACCTGCTCACTTTGCAGGCCTTGTACCAGCCTCCATATTCAGTGTAGGGTGTGCTGCCCTCACGTTGCCGGCTCTGCATTAGGATAGCAGGGGAGGGGAAGCCAGAGATGAGAGTACAGAGATGCTGGGGTACAAGCTGGTACTGGGGTTGGATGTAGACACCACACATCTGGGGCTGGTGCTTGGGTGGGGAGTGAGGAGCTGGGCTAGTGCAAGGAGTAAGACAGAGGTCTTGGTAGGCTGCCCCCCGACACTCACTTTGCTCATTTCCTCTCGCTCCTCTGCATGCATCCAGATGGGCTTGTGGTCATCTGCGGGTGATACATGGGATGGGGTGGCAAGGTTAGAGAACTGAGCTGGACAGTAGGGGGGAGCCAGGACCATAGGCCCACAGGGCTGGACTAAGGGGTTTGGCCCCCTCTGGGAACTGCTGTGGCCTAACCCCCCACCTTTGGTCTATATATTTATTTGCCTCCCTGCAGCTCCCTCTTCAAGTCCTCACCACTCACCATCCACAGACCCAAACTCCTGCACGTGGGCACGGGTCAGGATCTCTTTGTAGAGTATCTCAGCCTCAGCATATTTGCCCTGTTTCAGGTAACAGGAGGCCTGGGGGCAGGAAGGCAAAAACCAAGGAGTAAGAGATGGAGACAAATCCTCAGCCAGGCTCTGTGATTTCCACTTTGTGGTCTCTTTATGGTTCTCCCCAAAGATCCTCCTCACACCTCCTTTTCTAGCTGCAGGGTCAAGAGTGTTCCCACTCCAGTTCCAAGAGGCTATGGAACTTCTGCCTTCCCACTGAAATGAAGCAGATCCCTCGGCCCCAAAGACATATCCAAAGATGGGCACAAAGGTAGTGGAGTTAATATACCAGACTGTGATGCTTTCCCTTCCCCTCCTTCCACCAACTTTGCCCCTTCCTCCCTTACCAGGTTGTTCTTGGTCCGGGCTACATTAGGGTTGTCTGGCCCCAGCTGTCCCTCATAGATGGCCAGTGCCCGCTGGTAATAGCGTTCCACAGCCTCATACTTGCCCTGGTTTTGGCATAACAGGGCCAGGTTGTTCAGCTGCTTTGCCACATCTGGGTGGTTGGTGCCTAGGACCTGAAGGGGAGCAAAGGAGTGATAGATGGCTATAATTATGTGTATATGTATGTGCATACTCACGTGTGTGTGCAAGTACATGCATGACATGCACCTGCAGGGAACAGAGGAAAGGGAATGACAGAAGGAGGAACAGGCAGAGAGAGGGGAGTGAGAAACAAAGTGAGAAGAGGGCAAACCAGAAGAGAGATGGTAGAAGAGGGGTCACAGTAGCAAAAAAGAATGGGGAGAGGACGTAGGCACCTTTTCTCGGATCTCCAGTGCCCGCTGACACAGTGGCTCCGCCTCCTTGTACTTGCCCCTTTTGCCATAGAGCACAGCCAGATTGTTGAGTGTAGCAGCCACCTAGGAAAACAGGCCTATTCCCTCAGATGCTGGTGCTTTTAAGGACCTTAACAATCAAAAGGCCTCCCCAACGCTGCACAACCCCAAGAGAAATGGACTCTGCCACCCTTGCCAGAGGCAGGGGAGGGGAAACTGCTGAACTGAATGGCTCTGTGGTTCCCCATGAGGGTGGTATCCCCTCCTATGGGCATTTTTAGACATTTCTGGAGGTGAGGTGTTTTTTTTTCCCCTTGTTTTGTTTTGTTTTTTGGGCAGGGGTGTGGGGGTTGCCATGAAAATTGGGGGCATTATCATCTTTGGGGAAGCAAGAATGCTACAAATGTTCTGTGTGTGTGAGACAGCTCAGCCAACTTTGAATGTCCTGCCAGACATTCAAACACTGAATGTAAGCTCTGACACTTAGGATATCAAGATAGGAGTTATATTTTCTGAGAAACATCATTCCTGCCTATCACATGGCATAACATAGAGAATTATTTACACAGTTAGCTCATTTACACAAATATTTTACTTTTCATTGTCTCCCCTTTGACAATCTATTATTTGTCTTAGTATAGCATCCAAACTTATTTCTCTCTTCCTCTTACCACATACTTATTCTAACACTGCATTTTAATCTCATATCCACCAATCCTTCTGCTCTGTCATTACATAGAATGGCTTTCTGGTCTTACTTTAAATCTAAAATTATTCATTATATATCAGACTACTAAGTTATGTCTTCTAGCATAGTTGTACTGAATCCAACTGTTATATTGTATTTTTATTTTATTGTAGTGTATCATGTTATCATAAATTGCTTTGTTTCTCTTTTATAGTAATAGGGTATGCTTCAATTTTTGGGAGAAATTATATGTGTAAGTAGGTTACATTATCTATAAATTAAGTTTCAGGAAAATATTCATTATAGGAAGTAGTCACTGGGTCTCAGAGTTGAGAACCACTGGAATTGGCGGACAGTGCCTAAAAGAAAGGACTCTTCTATTTCATCCCTAAGCAACCCCAGGGACTGGGCTGAAGGCAGAGGATAGATGAGCTAAGAGAGGCCAAAGCAGCATGGGGGAAGGAGGGCAAAGAATACTGACAGCAGGGTGGTCCCGGCCCAGGGTGCTTTCCCGGATGCTGAGGGCATCATTCAGCAGATGGGCAGCTTCCTTATACTTATTTTGGTCTCTGGAAGAGGACAAAAGTGACAAGGGGTTACGTGAACTCTGCTCCCAAGCCATCTCCTTTCCTCCTTTCCTTTGGGATAATTGAGCTACATTTATGGATTGGGCCTCCCATGAGGAGACAGGAAGCCTGGTGTGAGCAGTGGATGCCAAGTTATTGTACATAAGAGACAGAAACAGAGAAAGAGACTCTCCCCAAAAGACAGACTGATAAAGCAAAGAGCCTGAGAGAGTATTTTCTGAGGTCAGGTATGGAAAGAATGAGTTTTGGTATAGGGGAAAGCCCCCTAGTGGCATGTATGTGGGAGGCCCAGCAGAGAGAAGAGGTACCCAGTGGAGAGGAGGAATGGGAGCCAAAGACAGCTCAATGTGGGAATCTGGAAGCAGACCAGTGGCAAGAAGACAATACTCACCTATACACCAAAGCAAGAATGTTGAGCATGGTCGCAACATCAGGGTGGCCATGGCCAGATGTGCGCTCCAAGTCCTCCAGTGCCTGCTTGCAGAGTGGCACAGCTACCTCATAGCGACCCTGGGCTGCATACTGGATCACCAAGTTGTGCAGTGTCCGTAACCTCGCTGGGATCTCATATCCACTGTGCTGTGCACCCTGGCCACGTGACACTAAATCATCCCAGAAAATGAACAAGAGGCTTCTTCAGGTGACTCTTCCTCTCTCCTTTGCTGCCTGCCTACCTCACCCCCACTCCATGTCTTATTCCACACCTGCACCTACCCCCACCAGGCTCTCTCTCTAGAGACCTGCCTCAATGGCTATTCTTTTGCCCACTCCCTTGCACCTGTTTGCTCAAACACTAATTCATGCACTCAACATTTACTCATTAAGCATGAGCCAGGGACTATGCCAGGGATACAAAGAGAAGAAAGACATGGTTCTTTCCCTTGAGGAGCTCATGTTCTTCCACCCCAGGACCATTCTCCCACTCAACTGTGAACTCCTTACTGGTGACACCCACATCATTCTCAACTGTCAAGTGCCTGGTGCCTAGCATAGTACCTAGCACATATTGTGTTTAATAAATGTTGATGAATAAAGAATAAGGGTAGAATGAGGAAATCAAAGTACTAGCCTAGTCTCTGCCCCATCTCCAGAGGAAATGGAGAACCTATTTCTGGATGGTGAGTATCCCGAGGTGGGAGGGAAGCAGAGCTGAGACCAGCCTCCTGCTGCCCCTCTTCACCCTCCAACTCCAGAGACAGACTCACAGCCATTGCTGGGGTCTTCTTCCTCCTCATTAGGGAAGAGGTCATCCAGGGAATCCTTTCTGGCATCGCTTTCCTTCTCCTCCTAGAAAGAAAGCAGCAGCAGGTCTGGGCCAAGTGACCTCTCAGGGCCCCTTTAAACCATGAAATCACTGACAAGTGGGGCCTAGGAGAAGAACCCTAGGAAGGCCAGTGTCTGTCTTGCCAAGCTCAGGCCTCTCTTGTTTAACAATCTCAAGACCTTCCCTTCCTTCACACTGAGTTTCCTTCTTAAGCACTCTTCCTCCAGCCTCCACCTCTCTCCCCCTCAACTCTTATAATTATAGCCCTGTGTGTTTACATTGATTATATGTCTGTCCTGTCTCTCCTGGAGGCAGGGAGTATGTCTGATCTACCCAAATGTCTAGCTCAGCCTTGTGCCCATTATCTGCTCACACTGGACTTAGTGTCCAACCCTTAATGTCTAACCTACTTCAATACTGGGCAAATTTGCTGTGCCCACCAGGCATTGCAGCCCTATACAAACACCTCCAACCCTTCAGCCTAGCTTTGTTAATGTGTCCCATGTACATCATCCTACTTTACCTGGGATACACCACCTTCTAGCCCTGGAACTTTATGATGTCTCCTACCCCTGGTCTAGAAAGCTCCTCCATCTCCTTCATTATCCATCAAAATCCATGTCAACTCCTAATCCGTTCCAATAAAAAAAATCCAACCTAAATGTTACCCACCCCTGTAGCCCACCTCCTCTGTGAATCTTTCTGAACATTCCAGCCCCCAGGAAACTATCTACTTGGAATTCTTCCCACACTGACTGAACCGCTCACTCAACAACAAACAACACTTGCTGCTTTGCATTGTCACCTATGCTCTCATGCGTAAGCCTTGTCCCTACAGCTACATTATAAACTCAGAAAAGCAGAAACTCTCTTTTTTAGTTCTTCATATGTGCCCTACACAATTCTCCTTGAACTGTTCAAGGCACAGAGATATGTAAATGCCTATTGAGGGTTAAATTTCATACATCTTGAGAGCAAACTTTAGGAGGGTCTTGCTCAGCTGGACTATGCCTTCCCTAATTGTAGCACTTAGGATTCTAGATTGGAATTGTCCGGGTGCTTATCTGCTTCTCCCTCAAGAAACCTATAATTGTAACAGCAGGAACTCTGTCTGCCTCATTCACGGTTGCATCCCCAGTGCAGTAAGTGTATAGTGCTTGGCATACATAATACTCATTTAATTAAAAGTTGATTTAATGAGTAATGCTGTTTCCCTCTTGCTGTCATCTGGAGTCGGGATCAGGACCTAAATTCTGCCAGGTGGGGGCAGGTAGGGCAGCATTGCTGGCCCCTGTAAATGATGGAGCTATTGCTCAATATTTGTGATGACTCCCAGCTGTCCGCCCCCCAGGTAGCCAGCCTCACCTGTGCACACTTACCGTGGTGTGCCCATCTTCGTCATACTGCCGCAGCTGCCCTAGGAACTCCAGGTGTTTCTTTTCCTCTTCCAGCTGTGCCACAGCCTGCTCACTGCGCTGGAGCCGCTGCTGGGTACCCGCCAGCTCATCCCGGAGCCACTGGTTCTCCTGGCACAACCGCCGTACCTGAGCCCGCAGCTTTTGTTTCTCTGACTCCACTGTGCTCAGGTGGCTGGCCAAAGCCAGCATTACCTAGGTAGGCACATTCTGTGAGCACCAGACTCTGGCTATGAGTGTTCAGGGATAAGCAGGAGGGGAGCCTACTGGTAGGCAGCAAGACTAGCAAGAGCAAAGAGATGCAGTTGGGGAGCGATGGTGCTACTTTCAAAATATACCCTGAATCTAATTTCTCGCTACTTCCAAAGTCACTACCCTAGGCCAACCCACTATCAATTCCTACCTAGATTACAACAGCCTCCTCACTGGCCTCCATTTTTCTGCCCTGTTCCCTTAGAGTCTATTCTCAACCTAGCACCCAGAAGGTCCTTTTAAAATGTAAGTTAGACCAGACCACTCCTATCCTCAAAACATTCCAAGTGTCCATATCATTTAAAGTAAAAACAAAGTCTTTATGATGACTTACAAATTCCAAATGATCTGTCCTCCTCTCCCCAACCCCATTACCTCTTGAACCTCATTTTCTATTTTGCTTCCCCTCATTCACTCTTCTGCAGCCATACTGGCCCCCTCATTGAACTCCAGTTCAGGGCCTTCGCACTTGCTGTACACTCTACTTAGGATGCTCTTCCCCCATTTATTATATGACTCATTCCCTTATCGTGAAACCTTTGCTTGACTGTTACCATTTCAGTGAAGCCTTTTTTTTTTTGACCACCCTATTGTATCCTCTCTCCATACTCCCTAATCCCCTTCCCTGCTTTATTTTTATCCTTTTATCCTTAACAATTACCACTCTGGAATACTGAATCATTTGCTTATTTATTTATGTGTTGTCTGCCTCACCCAGTTAGAATGTAAGTTCCAAGATGGCAAAGATTTTTGACTGTTGTGTTCAATGATGTGTTTCCAGTGCTTAAAATAGTGCCTGAACTTAAGACATATTTACTGAATGAATGAATGAATGAATGAATGCAAGTATCTAGGACAAGGGGACCCCAAGTGACCCCAAACCTTCAATCAGACAACTGCTCCTCTTACTCCCTCTCACCTGGGCCTCACTAAGCCCCAGTTCAATGTTTTCCATGGAACGGCGCAGTTGCCGGGCTTTCTCATGCACCAGCCCTTCTTCATGGCCTCCCTGCTGCAGACACTCGATGGTATGAGACAGGCTTTGCAGCACAGCCTGGTGTTCACTGTGTAGGGCCTCCAGCCCTTGGCTAACCAGCCGCGTGCTCCCCAGGATCTCTTCCTGGCTGAGCCGGTGTCCTGCAGGTTCATCCCGCTGCCCCAACACCAGGCCTGACATCCTGGCCAGGGGGAGTTTGCTTGGGCTAGGGAGAAACAACAGGACTCAGGTGGGGTAAAGAGAGGCTGAGTGTCTTGGTTAGAGGATGGTGAGGATCCAAGTGAAGGGATAAGATAGAGCATGGGTGACACTGTGGTTTAACTGGAGAGAGAGTAACCAGTGGGGAAGGAGCTTACAACACTAAACACAAAACTAAGGTTGTGGGAAAGAGAGAGGGGGAGGAACTGACTTGAATTAAAAAAAGACAATAGAAAGAAAATAGACAATAGAAAGAAACACGTCCTGAGAACAAGCAGAGAAATTTAACAGTTAAGAATGGAACAGAAAAGGAGCTGGAGAGAGGGCTTGGGTTAGGAAAAGGAATCAGGAGATGAGAAACAGGCCTACAGGGAACACAGAGGGTGTTTGGGAAGAGCGGCAAAAAGAACGGTTAAAGCAGACAGGAGATAAGCAGAAAATAGTGCAGAGGTTTCAGAAAAAGAAAGGAGTAAGTCTCAAAGTTAAATCAGAGAAAAGAAGAAAACAGGAGCCTTCATCGCAGGACCCATAGGAGAGGGCCCCCAAAGGCTCGAGATCTTCAGAAGGAGTCACCTATAGAGCTAAGCCCAACATCTCCAAACCTAGTCAGCCCTACCTCTTTCCCCACTAGACTTCAACCCAAATTTCCTATCCTCGGGCCTCAGACTGCTTCCTACTTTCTCAAAAGGGCCTTGTTTCTCATCTTTGAAGTCCTCTTACCTGTTTACAGAGCAGAGCCCTTGGCTGTGGCACTCAGGCCAGAGCGTGGAAGGAACTGTTCCGCAGCTAGGGCCTCAGAAGGATCTGCCCTACCCAAAGTCCAGAAGTCCAGCGTTCCCACCCCTTCTCTCACCACTTCACAGCCACCCAGAGGACCTGGCACAGAGCCCCACCCAGGATAAACACCCTCCCTCCCCCTGCCTGCAGGTCTTCAAAGACGACCAATGTCCCTCCTCCTTCCCCAAGCCAACCTCTCACCCCAGGCCTGAGGAGCTATTTTCTCCCAAGAAGGGAGTGAGACTGGCTTGATCTGAGACCTGCGGCAAGGGGCGTGTCAGGCTAAGGGTGAGGAAGACTGGGTCCCTCCCGGCTCGATCGCTTCCATGGCTGTTACGATCATCTACTAACAGGAGCTGAGAAAGTCACCTGAAGGTGCCTCCCAGACGCCTGAGGATGCAGGGAAGAAAGGCACGTCTGCGGAGCTGCTTCAGGGTCACAGGGAAACGCGGCGCTGGGGAGTTGGCCTCCGGGGCCTTGGGATGCGGTTAAGGAGCGTCCCGGGCTGTCGACCTGCCCCGGGGCCCAGGGAGGGGATGAGTGACACGAGCGGGGGCGCGGGGGCAGGTGCAGGTGGACGACCGAGGTCCGCAACACGACAAGCCCGAGGTCGCCGAGTAGGTTGGCAGCGCAGGGGGCGGGGCGGGCCGACGGTCTGTCTGTCTGGACCCTGAGGGGCGGGAAGAATCGCGGGGGGGCGGAGTTTTTGAGTCTGCCAGAAGTCGTGTGAGGTCTGAGGTCGGTCAGTCGGAGGTTTGTTCATCTGTCCGAGAGTGCGAGAATAAGAGGTAGCGGGACGTCAACCCTCAGCCCCAGAGGTAATCTCAAAGACTCACCCGCGGTCTGTCGATCTGGCTGCCGCCCTGCCGGTACTGCCCCTTTAAATTCATCATGGCTGCCGCTCGAGGCCATTGTTTTGACGGCTCCGAGGGGCGGGGCATGTCCCCAGTCACGCGACCCAAGAGCCGCCCAAGGATTGGCTCTGACCACGCGCGGGGCGGAAAGGAGGTGTGTGTCCAGATTGGTCTCGGATTCTCCTCCCGCCTCTCTTTACGTCACGTGGGAGCGACGGTTCTGAGAGTCGCTGGCGTCATCCTCGAGCGCCAGGGGACCTGGGTAAAGGTGATGGTGGCGTGCTGGACCTAGCGGAGCTGGCCTCCCTCATGGCCCTGCGGGCACTGACCCGCGCTCTGGGCTCCCTGAACCTGGCGCCCTCGGCCGCCGCCGCCCCCAGTCTGAGCCTGCTCCCGGCCGCCCAGGTAAGCCACCTTACCCGGGAATGAGGCTGTCTCCGTTCAGGCCGCTGGAGAGAGGGCAACCGGAGATAAGTGGGGATGCGAGTCCGGTCAGGAGTCACAGCGGCCCGTGACCTTCAATAAGTCACTCTCAGTCTCAGCTTTCTCCTATAAAAGTGTTGCTTACACAGGGCCGCTGGATTCCTCAGACGAGATACTGGAGGTGAAAGTGTTTTGCAGATCACCGGTTTGTACAGGTTTCAGTAATGACTGACATTTTGGGGGCGTGCCTATCACAAGCCAGGCATAAGAAATAGAAGTGTGAAATAAATGAGATCTTTGCAACCACTCTATAGGTAGTTATTGTTCCCATTTTGCATATGAGGAAACTGAAAAGCAGTCTAAGGTCCTAAACCAACTATTGGAGCAAGGTAGTCTGGCTTCAAAGCCTGAGGTCTTAACCATTACAATAACCATTAAGGATGATGAGATTAGAGAATGCAGGATAAGATACCAAGAATAGGAGCCTAAGGTGAAGGTATCACAAGGCCCCTAGTGGGTAATTGGTGAGTCACAGAAAAGAGTAGTTGTATGTCTTGCTTTTCTGGACCTCTCGGGATGACGGTAGAGTTTGGCAGATGCACACTTAAAATTCAAAACCTACTCTGTGAAACTGGGAATACCACAGGGAACAAGACAAATGATCCCTCCTCTCCATTCATATTTGAAAAACTCCCAGAAACATAATGCAAATGGGAAAAAGTTATCTTTGCTGATGGTGGTACATGGATGTGTGGAAGTTGCCAGCTCTGGAGAAGAGTTGTTTAGAAAAGTTTCCCGGAGGAGAGTTTTGAGGCAGTTTTAGTAGATACACCAAGGGGAGAACATTCTATTGAAGAAATACTTTAGAGGTCAAATGATCAAATGAAGAGAGGTAATCAACAAACACACCTGGATAAACATTCCACATTGGTATTTGTATCTGGGAAGGGTAGAGTTTTTGGACAGCTCATCTGGGCCACCTCCAGGAGGAAGTAGGCTACAAACTCATCTTGTTTCCTGCCTCCTCCCTTGGTTCTGTGATACTTCTTGAATTAGCTTTCAAGTGAAAGAGATTTCTGTTTATCTCTAGGTGAAAAACAATGCCTTCCTCCAGGTGCCCTCTACCTCGATGTCGCTCCCCTGTCGCCCAGTCCTTACCTCTGTTGCCCTTAGTGCCAAGTTTGTGTCCTGGAAGAGTCGTACCAAGTACACCATTACACCAGTGAAGATGAGGAAGTCTGGGGGCCGAGACCACACAGGTGGGAGCAAGGGCAAGAGGATATAAGCAGTAAAGGGAAAAAACATGGTAGGGCCCTAGGCTTGTATTGATACAGGTAGAGGAATGTAATTAAAACACTCGTTCTGCATGTAGTATGTGTTTCAGAGCGAGACAATAGACTACAAAGCAACAGACAAGTGGGCCATGCTCCTAAAGACAATTCTAGGTTATTGAAAAAAACAACATACATGGCAAGCGTCATAAGATTTTTCTTCACACTCTTCAAAAATTGATAACAGTTGAAATTGAGCACTGTGTACATGGCCCTTAGTTCACTAATTTGTAGAGAATTTATCTGGAAGTTTTATAGTTTCAATAATCATATAACTGTGTTTTTACCGAAGTCCATGTGTTTTCCCCTTCCCAATTTACCCCATTGCGCTCCAAATTTTCATCATTTTCTGTGTGTGTCACAATGTTGGGAAACACTGCTCTCTGCCCAGGAAAAGTCTGTTCATCTGACCCGGGTCATATCCCCTCACTCTCCTGACCACAGGCCGAATCAAAGTGCATGGTATTGGTGGGGGCCACAAGCAACGTTATCGCATGATTGACTTTCTTCGGTTCCGGCCTATGCAGGAAACCAAGTCAGGACCCTTTGAGGAAAAGGTCATTGTCGTCCGCTATGATCCCTGTAGGCAAGTTTTCGGTGTGGGGGTAATGATGGTATGGGTGAATGAGCTCTGTGGCTTTTCAGAAGATATGGGGCTGCCTAGATGGTCTGCTCACGAGTTCCTCACCCTGAACAGGTCAGCAGACATAGCTCTGGTTGCTGGGGGCAGCAGGAAACGCTGGATCATTGCTACTGAAAACATGCAGGCTGGAGATATAATCCTGAACTCTGACCACATAGGCCGAATGGCAGGTGAGAGATGGCCACTGGATGTGTGTGGGCTGTGAAGCTGCAAGGGTTCTAGTGCTGATGAAATTCTGTCTTTTAGTTGCTCCTCGAGAAGGGGATGCACATCCTCTTGGGGCCTTGCCGGTGGGGACCCTCATCAACAACGTGGAGAGTGAGCCAGGCCGGGGGGCCCAGTATATTCGTGCCGCAGGTATGAGGAAAGGAGCTCCTTAGGCTCTTACAGTTTGGAAGGCTACAGGTTACCCCAGGTCACAATTCTCTGAACCCATGGGCCCACATCTGGTTTGCTGGTGGAGAAAAAGAAGGAAAAGAGGATGAAGAGGTGTTTGTGTTTTGACCTAAAATATTGCATACATCCTGCTCGTGTATCTGCTCCTAAAGAACAAAACAAGGGCCATGTGTAGCCCCCCCTTGTAAATGCTCCCCACCTCCTCCTTTGTGGGGGTGGCAAAGCTGCTACTTCCTCCTCCCCAGGGACATGTGGTGTGCTGCTACGGAAAGTGAATGGGACGGCCATCATCCAGCTACCCTCTAAGAGACAGATGCAGGTATGTGCGTGGGTACAGGTAGAAGGGTTCAGTAGAGGAGGAATTTTTGGAATGTGCCTTTCCTGGCCAGGATAGCTCCCAGGTTTTTTATGTTAGTAACTGTCCCCAGCTGGATCTGTCCTTTTTTGTCTGCTTGACTAGGTATGCCTAGTCAGGCTGGCACCATAATGGAATAGGGAACAGTATCTTTCATTTTCAACTCCTATAGGACCTGCACTCAGGTTCAATTATGTTGTGCTTTTACCCTGTCCTCTCCCTTCTCTCATCAAGTGTAAGAACCCTCCCAAGAGCCCGTCCCTCAACATTGTCAGGCTCTTTCCACCCATGGTGCACCATGTGCTTTCTCTGTCAGGTGCTGGAAACATGCATAGCAACAGTAGGCCGAGTATCCAACGTTGATCATAACCAACGGGTCATCGGCAAGGCTGGACGGAACCGCTGGCTGGGCAAGAGGCCTTCCAGCGGGTTGTGGCACCGCAAAGGGGGCTGGGCGGGCCGAAAGATTCGTCCGCTGCCCCCCATGAAGAGTTACGTGAAGCTGCCCTCAGTTGTTGCCCAAAGCTGATATCCCTGGACTCTAATAAAATGCATCCCCCCCCCGTATTTATCTGTTACAGTTTTTCTGCGGGGAAGAGATGCTTCACAGGGGACCGGGAGAAAGACGAGCAAACATGTGGGGGGAGGAGAAGGGAGGGACAGTATGGGACTGGGACGCAACCTCGATTCCCGCCGCCTACCTCCTCTCAGTTCTGTAGCGGATAATGAAAGGGGGGAGCTAAACGACCCCAAGGGCCTTTCCGTCCTGACTGGGGGGAACCGGGAAGGCACTTCCGGTGGCAGGAGGGAGGACAGAGGAAGAGGAACGGCGGCGCAGAGGACGAGGAGGAGGTGCCGGCGCCGCCGTGGCACCCGCGACTCCGCCCCGGCGCCCTCCCAGGGCCCCAGGCTTCGGGCGGCGGCGGAGCCGGAGCCGCTCGGGTGGCGCCGTGGGATGGCCCCGCCCGCCCCAGCAGCCGCAGCCTGCGCTCGCCCCTGCCCGCCCCCCGCCCGCCTCTTCGCCCGACCCCCTGCGGGCGCCCGGGCGGGGCCCAAGTCTCCGCCAGCGTCGCCGCCGTCGTCCGCGCCGCGTCCCTGTGTCGGCGAAGGCCGGGGCTCGCGCCGGGACCCGCATGGACCTCTGAGGTGGCCCGAGCCCCAGCGCGGCCCCCGCCCCTTCCCTGGGCTCCCGCCGCCCACTGCCCCCCCCCAGCCGCGCTCGGACCCCGAGCGCGCGTCCCCTCCACTGGCCGACCCGCCACCCACCGCCCCTTTCTTGCCGCGCGCCCCTTGGCCTCTCGGGTCTAAGACCCCGGTCCACCAGGCCGCGCGCCCCTCCCCCACCGGGGCCCTTGCAAACCTTTTCTCGGGCCTCCCCAGTGCCTCCAGGCGTCAGCGCCTGCAGCCCCGCCAGCCACCTCTTCGCAGCCCACTGAGGCTCGCACCCTCCCTCCGCCCGTTCTCTGGGGCTCTTGCCTCTGCGAGTCGCACTCCTGTGCTTCAAGCATTGGAGGTAGCACCCCTTCCCACACACACTTGGTGTCACTCTCCAGGAACCCCCGTAACACACTCCGTTCTTCTCACTCCCTTCTCAGGGCTGCTGCGCCTGCTCCAGGTCCTGGAGATTCCCTTGTCACTCCAAGGCTGCCTTGCCCCCACTGTCCTCTTCCCACTTCTCTGAAACAACCCATTCCAGGCTGCAGGCCCTTAGACCCTCCTTTTAGCTCCCAAATTTTGTGTTCTCTCAGGGCAAACACCCCAATGTTCCTCTGCTTAGGCCTGGCCCTACCTCAACCCTACAGCAGGCAACTCCTGGGCCCCACTTTACCCCACCCAACCCAACATATGGTGCCACATTTGCTTCTCCACCCCTGGATGTCCTTGATTTTCTGATCTGCCTTCTCACTTTAGCTTGCCTGTTCTCTTTTCCTTGTGTGTCCTAGGTGCCAGGATGGTGGGGGAACTACGCTACAGGGAATTCAGAGTGCCCCTGGGGCCTGGCTTGCATGCCTATCCTGATGAGCTGATCCGTCAGCGGGTGGGCCACGATGGGCATCCTGAGTACCAGATTCGCTGGCTCATCCTTAGGCGTGGAGAGGATGGGGAAGGGGGCTCTAGCCAAGTGGACTGCAAGGCTGAGCACATCCTGCTATGGATGTCCAATGACGAGATCTATGCCAACTGCCACAAGATGCTGGGCGAGGATGGCCAAGTTATCGGGCCTTCCCAGGAGACTGCAGGGGCGGCTGGGGCCCTGGACAAATCTGTGCTGAGGGAGATGGAAACTGATGTGAAGTCCCTGATTCAGAGGGCCCTTCGGCAACTGGAGGAGTGTGTGGGCACCGCTCCTCCTGCTCCTCTGCTTCACACTGTCCACGTGCTCAGCGCCTACGCCAGCATTGAGCCCCTCACTGGGGTCTTCAAAGACCCAAAGGTTCTGGATTTGCTCATGCACATGTTGAGTAGTCCCGATTATCAGATTCGATGGAGTGCGGGCCAGATGATACAAGCCCTGGCCTCCCATGATGCTGGTGAGGAGCACTGTGGAAAGGAAGGGAAAGCAAGAGAGGGGCTGGGTTTGCTTAGGGTCTCATAGGATTCTGCAACAGGAGTCTCTGATCTCATCAGTATGTAAATGACTGTTGCCCTTTTAGAGTGGGAAGAAAAGGAGGTGGGAAGGTATGTGTGGGCATCCCTGCAGAAAGAGGGAAGACTGATTCCCCAAGAATCTCATATTAATTGGCTTTCTATATAAGAGTCTAGATTTCAGACTATTGCAGGGTATAAATACATATACACATATATATATGTATGTATACATTCATGTATATGGAAAAAATAGTAAGTTTTCACTTTCAAAGCAAATCATGTCATTCCTAGGACATGGTGGCCAAATGATTGGACTGAGAGAGCAGGGGGTCTAGGAGAGAAGCCTGGTAAGGGTAAGGTGAGGGAGCAGTTACTGATGGGAGTCTGGGTTACAGGAACTCGGACCCAGATCCTTCTGTCACTGAGCCAGCAAGAGGCCATTGAGAAACACCTGGATTTTGACAGCCGCTGTGCTCTGCTGGCTCTGTTTGCACAGACCACGCTCTCTGAACACCCTATGTCTTTTGAGGGCATTCAGCTGCCACAGGTATTCTGTTGGGGTCCTTGGGAATGGGGCTATGAAGATCTTGAGACCAGACCTTTCCACCTGTTCACAGAGGACAGTGTGGAGAGCAGGGCTAAAGCTGGGACAAGGTGGACAACATCCAGATGTGTCCTACAGGTCCCAGGAAGGCTGCTCTTCTCCCTGGTGAAGCGCTATTTGCATGTCACCTCCCTCCTGGATCAGCTGAATGACAGTGCTGCAGAACTAAGAGCCCAAAACAGCTCTGCTCCTGAGGAGACGAGTGGAGAAAGGGGTCGGCTAGAGCTGGAGTTCAGCATGGCTGTGGGTACCCTGATCTCAGAGCTGGTGCAGGCTATGCGCTGGGACTGGGCCTTGAGTAGACAGGGGCCCTCGGCTAGGTCTTCCTGTTCCATCTTCCAGCCCCAGCTGGCAGATGCAAGTCCAGGGCTGCCACCCACCCAGGCCCGACCCTCCCTCAGGAGGTCAAGGCGGTTTCGCCCGCGCCCTGAGTTTGCAAGTGGCAATACCTATGCTTTGTATGTGCGGGATACACTGCAGCCAGGAATGCGAGTGCGGATGCTGGATGATTTCGAAGAGATCAGTGCTGGGGACGAGGGCGAGTTCCGGCAGAGCAACAGTGGCATGCCCCCTGTGCAGGTGAGTGAGTGCATGGTGGTGGACAGGGATCTTTTATAAAATTTTGAGGGTTTCTTAAAAAAATTATTTTTAGGCTTTCAGGGAGCTTTTAAATAATATGTGTTCCAAGCCCAGAGCATACACTTCACATTCTCAGCACTAACTGCCAGGGAGAAGGGCTGTTGGGGATCTTTTGGGGTAGGGCATAGCTAGGGCTTCCAAGCAGGGAACTCTGGCAGGTCACCCAAAGGGAATTGAAATGGTTAAAGGGAGGTCAGCAATTGTAAATGGGGCCATTTGGTGGGCTGAGAAAAAACTGGGTTTAGAAGGCTATGAGGTTAGGAAAACTCTCCCAGAAAGAAACTAATATAGGTAAACTTTCCCAAAGGTTGGGTTCAGGGAGACAGGGTAGTTAAGGCCAGAAGGATATGTAGATGCATAAACTGTCAGGGATAGATGAGAGGAAGAGGCAGAGCCCAGTCCCAGTAGGAGAAGGCATGTTGTGTGTGTGTTCTTGTTCTCCATATGCCAGTGTTTTGCTATTTGGAGGTTTTTTCAAACCTGGCCAAGTAGCCATTTGAGGACCATATGTCCTCATCATTGGGCCACAGTCATTAAGTAAACCCTCTACTCCCCTCTCTTTTCCCTCATGTTTTCCAGGTGCTGTGGGAATCAACAGGCCGCACTTATTGGGTACACTGGCACATGCTGGAGATTCTGGGCTTTGAGGAAGATATTGAGGATGTGGTTAAGGCTGATGAGTACCAGGGTGCAGTGGTCAGTGGAGCTCAGGGTATAGGTGAGTCCAGAGAGGAAGCAAGTGTCAGCTTCAAGCACAGGAGCAGTGGTCCCACTGGGTGGGTAGAGACCTCTCTGTGCTCTACAAACCATTTCCATAGCCCTGCCCTCCTGGCGATGGAAGCCCATGACAGAGCTCTATGCTGTGCCCTATGTGCTGCCTGAGAATGAAGACACTGAGGAGAGTGAACACCTGACCCAGGCCGAGTGGTGGGAGCTCCTCTTCTTCATCAAGAAGCTGGATGGACCTGATCATCAAGAGGTTCTCCAGATCCTCCAGGAGAACCTGGATGGAGAGGTAGAGCTGGCCCAGGACATATGGAAGTTGGAGGGTTCCACTGCAAGGGGTGGACTGTACTGTGACAGAACATTTGGAAAGCTTAGGATAGGAAGTGGAGGTAGATAGCATAAGGGGCTGCAGGGGAGGGGGTCTAGAGTGTTCAGAGGCATTAGTAAGCTGTTTGGGAGGAGCCAGTTGGCAGCCATGAGAGGTTCAGGATGGAGGTGTATGCAGAAATCTGTGCCACTACCAAGTGCCCTGGAGCCTCTGTGCTGGCAGGGCTGCCTGCAGTGAGAATTTCTCCCCATAACAGGTTCTGGATGACGAGATCCTGGCTGAGCTGGCTGTGCCCATGGAGTTGGCCCAGGCCCTGCTGCTGGCTCTGCCACAGCGACTCGATGACAGTGCTTTAAGGGACCTGCGCAACTGTCGTGTCTACAGAAAATATGGGCCTGAGGCCCTGACAGGGCAGCTGGCTTACCCATCCCTGCCGGAAGCCCAGGCCCAGCCTCAGGAATCAGGAGGTGCATTCAGAGTGGAAGGTGGGGTGCCAAACACACACAATAGCTCTGCAGGCTGAGCTCTAGGAGGACATGAGCCCAGGAGAGACGTCTGTGATGATTTTTGTGCAATCCTGTCTGGAAGATGTGGCACCTTAGGAATAAACCAAAACTTAGAGATAAGCAATGAATTGGAGAAGCAGACATTGTACTCCCTCCAAAGAATAAAGGAGGGAGTAAAGTTAGAAAATTGCAAGAGATCTGAAGCCTTTAAAAGCACCTCCCTCATATATCATTTTTTCTATTGTTCAGAAAAATTATTGCATGCTTTAAGATATAGGGAAATGCTCTGTTGGTAGACAAGAATATCCTTTGCAATTTTAAGTATATAAAATTTATCATAAAGCTGTCTATAATACATTAAGAACTGTCGCGAGGTCCCCAAACCTCACTTTTAATGGGGCAAAAGAAACCAAAAACATTTTTAGGAGAAATTAGCAAACTAGATTGAGAGTTAGGAATCTGCCCTTTTCTGATCCTTCACGTTGTTAACAATGACCAGCCCTTATGATTTCCTCCACTTGTAGCAAAAGAACCCCTGACTCAGTGCCCCAACACACCCTTGCATCGTCTGGTGGAGGGCTGTGGGCCAGCTGGGAAAATCATCCTGGATCTCGAACAAACCCTCAGCTCAGAGGGGACCCAGGAGAATGAGGTCAAGCCGCTCCTGCTGCTGCTGCAGCGGCAGCCCCAGCCCTTCCTTGTGCTCATGCGGAGCCTGGACACTCCAGTGGCCAACAAGGCCCTACACCTTGCTGCTCTGAGGTGAGGGGGTGGTGAGAGGTGTGGTTGGGTAAAAGAGTCTTCAAAGTTGGCTGCATATGTCTCCTGATCCCTGCTCTCCAGAATCCTGATGCGGCTGGTGGACTTCCCCGAGGCACTGCAGCTACCCTGGCACGAGGCCATGGATGCCTGTATGGCCTGCCTGCAGTCCCCAGACACTGACCGAGAGGTACCCTTGCCCTGCTCTGGGGAGATGCTGAGGAGGACATAAGGCATCCTCTGATGAGGCAGACCTCCTGGGTGGGGCTCTGAAGGACATGATGGAGCCTTGGTGCTCATGGTTTGGGTTTTGTTTTTTAAATTGGATTTTACTTTTTTAAATAGGTAGTACATTCACACTTCACAAATCAAAACGATATAACAAGGTGTACACTGAGAACTGTCCCACTGGAATCCTGATTCTCCCAGTGCCCCACATGCCCCCTACTGGTAACCACCTGTACTTTTGTATCCTCCTTGTGTTTCCTTACGTGAATGAATATAAACAAACCCAAATATATGACCTTATTTGCCATCTTTTTACACAAAAGATTATGTCCATATTGCATTAAGAGCCTCCCGTTTGGCTTGGCCTGTGGGGGAAAAGGTGAAGGAGGCAGAGGGGATCGTCACATCCCAGAGTTCCCTGCCACACAGACACCCTGGGCACGGAAGGCTTGGGAAGGAGACAGAGAACTAGTGGCAGTGCATGTCTGCAGTATACACCTTTAGTTGTTATACAGATTTTAGTTTCTGAGGTGGACTCACTGAGTGCATGCGCACATCCAGTCCCACTCAGCCCTCTCTCTGCTGACAGGTATCTATGCTTAGGGAGTGAGGATCTCAGAGTGCAGCCCCACAGCTGGTTCTTGGGACAGTGGGACCTGAAAAGAAACAAGCTGGGATGCTCTCTGCCCCTATTGCCAACATTATCTGTAATCGAGAACCCTGGAGGTGGGGTGGGGCAGGGCATCGCTTGGCTTTTTCAATTCAGACTGTCTTTCGTTCTCTAACTCCACCCAGCCCTCCTGTGTCTCCCCCATCCCTGTCTTTTTACTTCCTCACTCTGTCTTGTTCACTGCAGTAGTCCCAGCACCCAGCACACTGTAGGTATGTAGTAAATACTACTGGAGATGCCTCTGTGGCCCGTGCCTTGTCCCCTTTATTCACTTCTCCCTGCCCCCATCCCAGGTGCTCCAGGAACTGATCTTCTTCCTGTACCACCTGGCTTCAGTGAGCAAGGACTATGCCGTGGTGCTGAATCAACTGGGAGCCCGAGATGCCATCTCCAGGGCCCTGGAAAAGCACCTGGGAGAGCTGGAGCTGGCTCAGGAACTGCGGGACATGGTGTTCAAGTGCGAGAAGCATGCCCACCTCTACCGGAAACTCACCACCAACATCCTGGGAGGCTGCATCCAGGTCAGGAGGAGTGGCAAAGGGAGATTGTGAGTTCACAGCTGGGTAATATGAAAGCCAAGGAGTGGAGGGGAAGCAGGTGTGTTTCTGAAGTTGAGAAAGGCAGGTGAGTCTAGTGAACTTGGGGTCATTTGTTCTTTCTCCTCTCTCCTATGTCATCTAGTCCTGCTCTGCTAGTGTTATGGAGGAAGTCCCATTGCTGCTGAATCTTTCTCCACACATGCTTCTCTGTGTTCCTTCCTCCTCCTCATGCCCCTTCTCTGATGTTCTGGCTGCAGATGGTGCTGGGTCAAATTGAAGACCACAGAAGAACTCACCAACCCATCAACATCCCCTTCTTTGATGTGTTTCTCAGATATCTGTGCCAGGGTTCGTGCCTATCGCCGCATTACTCCATGTACCCACACCTACATCTGTCTTCCCTCCATACCAACCAGGCTGTGACTGCATCCCCTTCCCACTTGCCCCCAGGCTCCAGTGTGGAAGTGAAGGAGGACAAGTGCTGGGAGAAGGTGGAGGTGTCCTCCAACCCGCACCGGGCCAGCAAGCTGACAGACCGCAACCCCAAGACCTACTGGGAGTCCAATGGCAGCACTGGCTCCCACTACATTAACTTGCACATGCACCAGGGTGTTCTCATCAGGTAACATGCTTCATGCATATGCTTAGCCATGCACCTATACTTTCTTTTGACTTCTCTGTGTTTGTCTGGGGGAAGCACCAGCCTCCTGAACATAAACAGAGGGTCCCCTTGGCTCTTGTCTACAAGGACATGATTGGTTCTGGTTCCAATTGGCTCCTTTTCCCTGCTCCCAGGCAGCTGACTCTGCTGGTGGCTGGTGAAGACTCGAGCTACATGCCGGCCAGGGTGGTGGTGTTCGGGGGCGACAGCACCAGCTCTCTTAACACAGAACTCAACTCGGTAGGGACCCCTGTGCCACTAGACCACTACTCGCAGAATCCACCCTCTTTCCCAGACTCCTAAACTCCTGAATTTCTCCCTGTCTTGCACCCCATAGAAAGTAGAGTCCTTTATCCCTATGCCTTAGTGTTGGCATCAGGCCCTAAAGAGAGAGGGTGGCATTAAGACCCAACCATCAAGACCCCACACATCCCAGAGCTGGGAAAGAAAGGGACACAGTGAGGGAACAAAAGCAGCTTTAGAGCTTCTAGCACTCTTATCTACAGTTGTGGAGGTAACAGCCTTCTCTGCTCTTTATCAGGTCAACGTGATGCCCTCTGCCAGCCGGGTGGTCCTCCTGGAGAACTTGAACTGCTTCTGGCCCATCATCCAGATCTGCATAAAGCGCTGCCAGCAGGTAGAGCAGGATGTGGGGTGTGGCTCCTGGGCATGGGGCTCCAGGTCCTGTAACTGTTGCAGATCTTGGGCCAGAGCTCCAGCCTGGGTCATGGGCAGCTCCAAGAGTAAGGAATGAGGGTGTGGCTGACCCCAGATCATCCTGAGGAGAATGTGAACTAGGTGAAAACAGGCCTGTGTGCATTGCAGGGCGGTATTGACACACGCATTCGGGGGTTGGAGGTCCTGGGCCCCAAGCCCACTTTCTGGCCAGTGTTCCGGGAGCAACTGTGTCGTCACACACGCCTCTTCTACATGGTTCGGGCGCAGGCCTGGAGCCAAGACATAGCCGAGGACCGTAGGAGCCTCCTGCACCTGAGTTCTAGGTGTGTGCAAGCATGTGTGTGTGTGCCTATGTGTGTAAGTATTAAAGTATTAATACTTGGGTGGCTTCTCTGGAGGGCATAAGATGGAAGTGAACATGCTTGTGGAGTGGCTGGAGTGTTTGGGAAAGGAAGGAAAGAATAAAGAGATTTCTCAGGTGGGCTGGAAATGGGACATGCTAATTAACATAGGGGAGTTATCAAAACTGAGGGGATTTGGTCTGGTTGCTGGACATTAGCTGGCAATCTTAGTCTGGGTGGAGACTGAGGTAACTTAAGACTGCAGACCCTGGCACCTTCCTCACCCATCCTTTTCCCCAGACTCAACGGGGCTCTGCGCCAGGAGCAGAATTTTGCTGATCACTTCCTCCCTGACAACGAAGCTGCCCAAGCACTGGGCAAGACCTGCTGGGAGGCCCTGGTCAGCCCCCTGGTGCAGAACATCACCTCCCCTGGTAATCATCCCGACCCCTGGCCCCATTTACCATCCCATTTTTAGCCCCATTAACCCACCTGTTCTTGCTCTACCCTGAAGCTACTTGCTTGGTTATGCTCTTGGCCCTTTTTGGTACTTGTGTTTGTTTGGAACCCTAGTCTTCTCACAACACAGGGGCCACCTCCTTTCCCATGTCTCTCAGGGGCCAGGTGATACCGTAAGGTGAGGTGGAGCCTTGCTACCTCCCTTCCCTGGATCATTTTGTGCAACTGCTCTTTCTCTATGCTCCTGTCAAGCCAGCCTCTTCCACTGCCCTGGAGACATGCCCTGCCTTGGCTTGTTTTTCCCAACCTCTAGACGAAGATGGCATCAGCCCCCTGGGCTGGCTGCTGGACCAGTACTTGGAGTGTCGGGAAGCTGCCCACAACCCCCAGAGCCGCGCTGCAGCTTTCTCCTCAAGGGTGCGCCGCCTCACCCACTTGCTGGTGCACGTGGAGCCCTGGGAGGCACCCCCTGCTGTGGGGACCACACCTCGGCCCAGTGAGTACCATGAATTCAGCGGGGAGCTCAGGTTAGGGGCATTGCCTGTGCACCTTCACTCCCATACTACAGGCTTTCGTCCCTTCTCACCCTTCTGCTTCCTACATGCTCACCCTATTTTTCATCTTCCAGTTTGTGTCAGCCCTACCCAAGAGCATCATTTTGGGTGGCAGCACATCAGGAAAGGCCTTAGAGCTCACCCTTGAATGGGGACCCAGGAACTGAGGGGCTGCCCCCACTTTGCTTGTGCCCCTCCCTGTCTCCATAGAGGGCAGAAACAGAAGCCACGACTGGAGCTCCCTGGCTACCCGGGGGCTTCCCAGCAGCATCATGAGAAACCTGACCCGCTGTTGGCAGTCAGCGGTGGAGGAGCAGGTGGGCAGGACAGGTGCCGGGAGGCAGGGGAACTGTAATGGTGGTGTGTTGGGTTGCCTCTTCATGCTGCTGCCCCTTCTCCCCAGGTGAACAGTTTTTTGACATCACACTGGCGGGATGATGACTTTGTGCCACGCTACTGTGAACACTTTAACAATCTGCAGAAATCGAGCTCTGAGCTGTTTGGGCCACGGGCAGCCTTTTTGCTGGCGCTGCAGAACGGCTGTGCTGGTGCCTTGCTGAAGCTCCCTTTTCTCAGAGCTGCCCATGTAAGCCTCCTACCCTCACCTGATCCCTGGGTCTCTTCCCACAAACTCTCCCTTCCCCACCTCCTCAAAACAGCTCACCCTTCCTTCCCATTCAATAAGCAACATGTATTGGCATATAACCATGTCATTTAAAATTCAAAAAAAAAAAACAAAGAAAAAAATAGTGATCTGCAGCATGCCATCCTAACATACCTTGATATACTTTTTTTCTATCCATGTGCATGATTTAATGTCATTCACTCATGAGTAGCTAAAATACTTTATTTTTTCTTTGTTATATTAAAAGCTTTTTTTCAACATTGCTATTCGTCTTTTATCATTTGTGCAGGGTGGCCAGTTGGCTCAGTTGGTTAGAGTGTGGTGTTGTCGGTGCATAAATTCCATCTAATGGATGTACTATAATTTACTCCCCCGTTTCTATCAGCCCATAAATATTTAAAAAGCACTTAAAATGTATCAGGCACTGTGATAAGAACTGAAGATAGGTCAAGTCCCTCCTCTCAAGGTTTAGTCTTCTGGGGAAGACACAGAGTTAAACAAATGATAAACTAAAATGTGAAAAGCTCCCTGGTAAGCAAAGAATGGTGCAGTGGGAGTGTGAAGAAAGTGCTGCCTGAATTGCTTCCAGTTCTGTTTTATCTGTAATACCTCATGGGACCATCTTTGTGCATGTAACTTATTTCTTTATATTTATTATTGTTAGTTTCATTATTAGACATGTTCAATGTAAAAAAAACTTCATAATTGTTAATATTGTTAATATGCACAATTGTTAATGATTTTATAAGTTTTACGAAAATGTTGACCAATTTATGAAGCTGCGGGGCCATTCACATCTACCTCCTAACTGCTCCCTCTCATCTCTCCACTTACTTATGGTTTCCCTGCGCTCTTCCCACTGCCCAGGTGAGTGAGCAGTTTGCGCGGCACATCAACCAGCGGATCCAGGGCAGCCGGATTGGTGGGGCCCGGGGGATGGAGATGCTGGCGCAACTGCAGCAATGCCTGGAAACCGTCCTAATTTTCTCTGGTCTGGAGCTAGCCACCACCTTTGAGTATTTTTACCAGTGAGTGTGGACTAGGGGATGGGAGGTAGGGAGAGGCAGGATGACAAGGGCAGGGCCAGCTTGCCAGGGCCCTTGGAGTCTGGTGTCCAGGCAGACTAGAATCCTGGAGCAGGAGCCCGCGCTGAGGCCTGGGCTGTGTGTGCTGCAGGCACTACATGGCGGACCGTCTCCTGAGCCTGGGCTCAAGCTGGCTGGAGGGGGCCGTGCTGGAGCATATCGGTCCCTGCTTCCCCAACCGCCTCCCCCAGCAGATGCTGCGGAGCCTGAGCACCTCTGAGGAGCTGCAGCGCCAGTTCCACGTCTACCAGCTCCAGCGGCTAGATCAGGAGCTCCTGAAGCTGGAGGATACAGAGAAGAAAATACAGGTGGGGGCCTGGGAAAGGATTTGATGCTAATGCAAATAGAGCATAGGAAGGAAGAGAGGCGTAGAGCAGACCAGAGGAGGCCCACTGCCTTTTGGGAATCCTGTTTCCTTCTTTAGGTGGGCCATGAGGCCAATGGTAAGGAGCATGAGAGAGAGAAAGAAGAGCAAGCTGAGGAAACTGGGGCAGCAGCGGCAGCAGCGGCAGCAGATGTGATGGAAGAGGAGGAGGAGGAGAACGAGGACCTCTATTATGAAGGCGCAATGCCAGAAGTATCTGTGCTAGTCTTGTCACCACGCTGCTGGCCTACTGCTTCCATCTGCCACACGCTAAACCCTAGAACCTGCCTGCCCTACTACCTGAGAGGCACTTTGAACAGATACTCCAACTTCTACAATAAGAGTGAGGAGCTGGGCGGAAGGAACTGGGGATAGGTTGGGATACCGGGAAAGGGGTTGGTTTGGCCCCTGGTGTTGGAAGCCTTGATGGGGTGGATTTGAGAAGAAAGGGCAGGAGCTTAGGTTTGTGTTGTGGGCATGGAGCTACCAGGCACCAGCTTATCAGACTTGCCTTTTCTGTCCTTAAAATAAGACCCAGGACTCTCTCTGTGGGTGGTAGGGAGGATGGAGGCAGGAGGTGCCTGAGGCCCCCAGGAAGAGTTCTCCCTTAGTGGAAGGTGTCTGGTTTCTGGTCAGTCGCTGTAATCTAAGCTCCCCACTGGGGGCTCATCCTGGGCTGGGCAGTGACAAAGGAAGGGGAAGGGAATCAGAACCGCCCTCAAGGAATCTGACTAATGGGGAGACACTGGCCTCTCTTATGGATATTGCAGTTGATAAGAGCCCCTTCATGGTTTTTTTCTCCCTAAAAAAATGGGGAACTCTTCGAAGGCACTGATCAGAGCCTTCTTGGTGCAGGGCAAGGCATACAGTGGGCCCCCAGATGCCTGCAACTTCTCTGGGAGGCAACACAGAGAAGGCTGAGCTCTAGACACTCAGGCCAGGAGCCACAGTGTCCATGAATGCTGGGCTGCACACTCTGCAGAGAATAGGGGGGACAAAGCCCAACCAATAGTGTGCCCTCACTAGCCCTGATGCTCTCCTTTCTCTGCTCTTTGTCTCCCTCCTTTTCCCTGATCCTTCTCAGGTCATAGCTACCCTGCCCTGGAGCAGGGCCCACATCAACGACTGCAGTGGACATGGCTGGGCAGGGCTGAGCTGCAGTTTGGGGACCAGACCCTGCATGTGTCCACTGTGCAGATGTGGCTGCTGCTGTATCTCAGTGACCTGAAGGTGGCCGAGTCCTCTGTGCCTCCCTGCTGTCTCCTGCCTTGTCTCACATTTCTTCCCTAACCCTGTCCTTCCCTCCACCCTCTTCACTCCACCACTTGGGGAGGCCCTGAGTACTCCCTCCTCTTTCTAAGGTGGTCTCCATAGAGAGTCTGCTGGCGCTCTCAGGGCTCTCTCCAGACATGCTGAATCAGGCGATTGGGCCTCTTACCTCTTCAAGAGGCCCGCTGGACTTTCATGAGCAAAAGGATGTTCCAGGAGGTATGTACTTATAGGGCAGAGGGGCCAGGGCAGGCCTTGCTGTGGGCCCTCCACTGAATAACCAGTGCTTATTTCAGGGGTGCTCAAGATTAGAGATGATAGAGAGGAGCCTAGGCCAAGGAGGGGCAACGTGTGGCTCCTCCCACCTCAGACCTACCTGAAAGCTGAGGACGAAGAGGGCCGGAACCTGGAGAAGAGACGGAACCTTCTGAACTGCCTTATCGTCCGAATCCTCAAGACCCACGGGGATGAGGGGCTACACATTGACCAGCTTGTCTGTCTGGTAGATGGGGATGGGCAGTGGGTGAGGGAGCTTTGGGGTGGGGAGGCAGACCACAGGAGGTAGGTCCACATTTAAAACCTCTGGTTCACTACAGAGCCTGTAGGTTTATAAGGAGTAAGGTTGGGGTATACCTGGTGTCTTTAGGGCTTACTGTCCTGGCAACTTGTGCTTGGATTGCAAGCTAGAGGTGGGGTGAGCTGGGTGTCTCTGACCTGTTCCCTCTTCTTTCTCCTTCCCAGGTGCTGGAAGCTTGGCAGAAGGGCCCTTGTCCTCCCAGGGGTTTGGTCAGCAGCCTCGGTAGGGGGTCTACCTGCAGTAGTACCGATGTCCTCTCCTGCATCCTGCACCTCCTGGGCAAAGGCACGGTGAGACGCCATGACAACCGGCCCCAGATGCTGTCCTATGCAGTCCCTGTGACTGTGATGGAGCCCCACACTGAGTCCCTAAACCCGGGCTCCTCAGGTCCCAACCCACCCCTCACCTTCCACACCCTGCAGATTCGCTCTCGGGGTGTGCCCTATGCCTCCTGCACCAGCACCCAGAGCTTCTCCACCTTCCGGTAGTTCTGGAGATGGTGTCAGGGCTAGGTAGGGCTAAGGCTTTCTCCAGAAATAAAATGCAGTTTAAGTATATGGCCTGTGTGGTGACTGCTAGGGATGTGACGGGGCAAGGGGGCTTTCCTAGCCAAAAGGGGAGAAGAGCCCTCTGGCCCTAAGTCTGACTCATGCTATGCGGAGAGTCATTTCTAGGGTGGGGATGGCAACCATGGAGGGAGTTAGGTGTCTTATTAGTATCTCCTCTGGGCAGGGGATTAAGTGGACAGGGATGGACTTCTGCCCCCTTCTCAGAGGGTGTGGGATCAGAAGTGCTTTTACCTGGCAGGCTAGAAACCCAAGCATACATTGCCAAGTGCTGGACGGCATGTAACTTGGGCAGGTTATATCAAGCAGAACTCCATTTTCCTTTGTTGTGGAATTGGACCAGTCACTGTGGTACTCTGACAAGAACCAGGTGTGGGAGCGTTGGACACAGTGAAGACTTTGCCACTGGCCACCACGCCAGTCAGGGTGCCCAGGAAGAGGCAACAAACCAGAGGGCCAAGAGAGGGTGGACACAGGAAGCCCATGTACTTGCTTTGCTTTGCAGTATGGTGGCCTCATGGTGCTGTCGGTGGTTCTCACAGCAGAACCATTCTGTTGATCCGTGCTATTCCATGATGTAAAAGACCCACCACAGGCAGCAGCAGCAGGCTCAGGCTACAGTGGACCCCAGGGCAGTTTGCCACTTGAGTGCCTCTGCGCCATTGTGTCAGAGATCACGGTTTACTCTTTTATTGGCCCAGCTGTGTCCTTATTCTTGAGCTAGCCCTCTGGAGCCAGAGCTTTTTGCCCTTCTCTGGGATCTCATGCTGTTTATGAGACTATCTATCCTTCCCCACCAGAAACCCAGAGTCCCCCTGGGCTCTAGTAGCCAGGCCAACATTGTCACTGCATCATCAGGGACAGGATGGGTCTTTCTCCCACTGCCACCTCTGTGCTGCTGCTGCCCCATGAGCTCCTGCGTGGGCTGAGCTCTATGCCACTATCATGTTCACTGCACTCATGCAACCCCTTATATTCCTCAGTCTCCCATGGGGACCTGCTCATCAGCAATGGATAAGTCTCCAGCAATTCTTAAGGGAAGAATACACCAGCCATGGCCCCAAAATCCTGTATGTTCCCGTCTACAGTCCAGCTCCTGTGTTGCCCACTGTCCTTAGCACACAAACCCTAACCTGACTCTGGCTTGGTTGATTTGCCCAAATCCAGCCATCCAGTAAGCAGTTCTGACTTTGCCCTTCTCATCAGCACTAATCTCTGCTTCAGGACTTTTCATCCTAAGAGGGCAGATACTTCCTGAATGTTTCAGGGTACAGAAGTTTGCTACCGACTCCCCTGTAAACTAACCCCATAGCCTCAATTCCTTATATCCCTACAGCTGGTTTGCACAGAGGATCACATACTGATTCCATTTATAAGAAATGTCCCCGAATAGGCAAATCTAGATAAAGTGGTTTAGTGGTTGCCTAGAACTAGGGGGACAGGGAAGAAATGGGAAGTGACTACTAGAGGGTATGGTGTTTCTTTTTGGGGTGTTGAAAATGTTACAAAATTGACTGGTGATGGTTGCACAATTCCATTAATATTCTAATCACTGAACTGTGCATTTTAAACAGGTGAATTGTATGGTGTATGCAAATTATACCTCAATAAAGCTGTTAACCAATAAAAAAAAAAAAAAAAAAAGAAAAAAGAAAAAATCCCCACCCAAACAAATCCACATCTGAAGCTCAGGGCTCTTCAATGTTTCTTCTGGGTCTTTGTTAAAGGGAAAAGTAGCACTTTGAAGGCTTGGGGGACCAATACAGCCTTTTAGTGGACACATTTTATTGACCACCCTTCATCTGAACCTCCTTCTCATGCTTGGAAATAACCTACCACAAATCTGGATAGAAGGTAGAGCCACCTCCTTATTTAAAAGACCAGATACTTGCTTTCCCAGGATCCTCTTGCAGCCATGTGACCAAGGCTTAGCTCATCAGGTACCTCCGCTGGGTATTTCTCGGTGTAGAGCAAAGCAGGAACGTGGAGAGTACCTTTGGTTGTAACAGTGGCATCTTCACATTAACAAGGTCGGATTTAGAGTGCTTTTAAACGCTCAGACCTCACCCCACCCCACACACGCACTTTTTTTTTTTTTGAGCTTCTTGCCAACCTGTTTCTACGAACCTAATAGTTCAAACATATTTTCCTTCATCCCTACAGCATCAATAGATGTCGCTTTTCATTCTGCCTTTTTTCCTTTTCTTTATAGTCATTTTTAGACATCTTCCTAATGTTCTGTAATTTATGATTTATCCAATTTTTTCTCAGTCCTGCTTGAGATTTCCTGTGCTTCCTGATTCTTAGGTTTATAGTCAGTTCTAGAAAATTCTCAGCCTCTTTCTGAACTGGAACTCCAATGTCACACCTTCTCACACTAGTTCCCATGTTTTTTAACCTCTTAATTAAAATTTCTCTGTATCCGCGTGCTTCAAATGTGTAACTTCAGATCTACTTCCAGTTTGTTCTCATAGGTATGTGTAACCTGCTGCTTAACCATAAAGTTTTCTAACTTCATATGGTGTATTTTTTATTTTTAAGTTTTAGTTTTTATTGATCTGATACTTCTGGATATTCATTAGTCATAGTTTTTCTTTAAAATGTTTTATATTTTGTTTTTATTTTCAACACCTATCTCTGTTGGTTTTATTGTTGCTCATGGTGGTTCTTTGTGTGCCTTGTATTTTCATTGTAAATTAATATTCCTTGAAATTTTATCTGAAGAAATTCCTTAAGATCTGGGTTTCAAGTACAATCCTCAAGAGAGGACTGCATTTGCTTCTGTCAGGTGCCTGGAGGCATTACCAACCTGAGGACACTTTAAGCTGAATTATCAACTTGAGGATTTTGCAGTACACATAGGTAGAATGGATTGTAGACCCAAACAGTATTGAGGGCCAGCTGTCCATACATATTATTGGGGAAGCTTTTTGTCCCCATCTCCTAACTACCGTTGGATCCAAAACCAAAGCTAAGTGGCTGAGTTGTGGGACTGGTTCACTCCTCAAATTATGTCATGTTTTGGGTTTAAATAAGAGGGATCTCTGCTGTGCCATCTCACTTTGTAGGAGCCTTATGTTTGTTGCTACCCGACATATTTAGTGGCCCACTAAAACAGTCCTACAAACCCCACAAAACCCCACAAAAAAAGCAGAATATAAAGAAGAATGACAGGGATGTTTATGAACTGGTTCCTATATAATGTCCCAGTCCTGGGAGCCATGAATAGACTCCATGGCCTTCACCAGCCTCAGGGTCACTCACTGACACTTTTTCTTCTATACCAGAATCACTGGTTTAGACAAGGATAGAAGGAAATGATGACATGACGAACTGGATCCAAGCGGAGGAAGTGTGGCATGGCAAAAGGTTGAGCTGTTCTTACCTAGCCTTGGGGCAGTCCAAGATCCCTTTGGTCACTTCTGAGCCAATTTAGGGGTAGCTGTGATCCTTGTCCTTGTATGAGAAAGAACCAGAACGGGCCAAGCCCAAGTCTGTCCCCACAGACCCACTTCTCACTGGGGCAGCGGCAGAGCTGAAGACAATTCCTTATTAGTCTTTGTTCAAAGGGAGATGTCTCCTGTCCTTGCCTGCATTTCGGCGCCTTTTTCGACTCAAGAAGCTGTCTAACTTCTTGCTGCGTTTCAGCTCTTTGAATTTCTCAGCTAGGGCCAACTGGCGCTGCTCAGCTAGAGGATAGGGAGAAAGAAAGCTGGTAAACAAAGGAGAAAGCATGCTTCTTTTCCTAGGTCAATAATTCTCAATGACTATGCTGGGCTATGTGACTTTAGAGTTCACTGGTGTGTATAAGCAAGCTGACTTCTACAATTCTGCTCTTTCTCAACTCAACCAACTGTGAGCTCTTTTTATGTGCCTGGCCCAGCATATAGGAAAGAAGGAAATAGATAAAATTGACACTCCCTGCCCATAATCTAATTTGAGAAACAAGGATGATTACAAATATTTCTACTTTCCTCTAACTTACCATGGGATCCAGCAATCACTACCTCCCTTAGAGAACTTAGGGACCCCCAATACAGTATTCTGCCAGTATGGCCGCCGACTCTGTCCCTGTAAGTACCCTGTGATAGTTGTGCCCCACTCACATTTCTTCAGGAAGTATGGACGATGGCCCTGCTGGGCCTGAGCCCGTCGCTCCTGCTTCAGAGCCAGGCGCAGCTCCTGCTGTTGCTTTCGTTCCTGCTGTGCCATCTCTTGCTGCTCCTGGAGCAAAGGTGAGATAGATGAGTGAGTAGGAGGGGCTGTGAATCATTTCCTCCTTGAACTGCTCTATCACTGACACACAATTCTGACTCACCATTCGATGAAGCAGCTGCTGCAGTTTCTCATGTTCCTCACCTGAATGGTGCTTCTTCAGTTGCTTTTTCACAAGCTCCACAGTGGGAAATCAATATGATGGTTAGCATTCTGTAAATGTTACCCAAAATTCTGTGCCAAGCATTATTCTAAGGTTCAAATGTTAATAACACTGAGATAGAATTATCCTTTTATGATTAGAAAAGGAACACAGTGAGGTTGAGTAATTTGCCAATAGTCATACAACTGGTAAACTGATGAGCCGGGATCTGAATATAAGAACCAAATTAGGGAGAGTTAAATCAAATAGGGAGCATTTAATTTAATCTACCCACCACTATGCTCCCTGTTCCCTCTGCCATATTCTCTAACCTATGCTTTAATTTCCCACCATTTGGAACTCCCATGAATAAGTCTCATGCAGCACACCTCTTTCTCTTTGGCTCGGATGTCATTCAGGAACTGATACGTTTTGTCAAACACCTCAGGATTATAGTCCCCTGACAAATCGTCAAAGCGGGGGTCCCGGGCTACCTTTGGAGAAAACAGAGAGACTATAAAAGAACTGTTCGGTCTCCTTCCACTGAGAAAGCACTTCCTGCCTCTTACTCACCTTCTTACTGATGGGGACAACTTGACGTAAAAAGGGCACCCGGACCTTGGCTGACATTTCCAGAGGCCTATGGTGAAATTAAAGCACAGGTCAAGGGAGCTCCAGACTTGGTCAATAGCCTCCCACCTGCCATCTAAGAAAGAAGACGCCTACTTCAAGGTCCCAGGTGTCTTCCAACTTGAGGCAGGACTTGCTCCTCACCTGTGCTTATCTGCAACACACGCATTTTGGACATGTGGCCTAGAACCTTGCTTCTTAGTGCTGTTTCCAGCTACCAACTGTTTGTGTGTCTTAGTCACAACTCGGCTCTGCAATTCCAACAGCTCCTCAAATGACATGTTAGATGTGTCTGTGGAAGGGGGTGGGGGTGGGAGACACACAACTCAGCTCAGCATCTCCCACTGCTGGAAAGACATCATCCCATCATCATTCCTTGGATAATTGATACTCACTCATATTCTCATTAAAGCAATCACTACAGGTCCCAGGCAGCACAGTTTGTAATGGTGCTAACCTGACACCTAACTTCCCAACTGTTCCAGCTTCCTGGGGCCTCCCTTTGCTAAAGAACACATATATATAAGGCCAGTGAGGACCAAGCCACAGTCCCTTCTTTTTCACCCTCCTTTAAATTATTTCTTTACAGGTTTCCCCACAGGGCCTCTCTCCCTTGTTTAGTTACCATTGCCAATGTTCTAGTCATACTCTTAGCACTTCACCTCAATCAGTGCTCTAGCCTCCTATCTCCCAACCTCCAGTGTCCTCTTAAAGTTATGCTCCCAACCAACTTCAGCGTGAGATATCTAAAATACAAATCTGATCTCATCACTCCCAACTCATTTCCACACAAATATACTTCAGATCACGTCACTCCAGAACTAAAACTCTGCAATGGCTTCCATCTTGCCCAGAGTAAAAGCTACAGGCCTCATAATGGCCTGAAAGCCCCTGTGTGACCTAGCCCATTTTCTCTCTCACCTCATCTCCTACTAATCTCCTCCTTCCCACTCCTCTCTAGACAACTGGTCTCCACAACTGGTCTCCTAGCAGTTCCCACCTCAGTTCCTTTGCAAGTTGATGTCGCCTCTGCTTGGAGCACTTTCTCGGGAAATTTATTTACCCCTTTATCATATTCAACCGGTGCTCAGATGTCACCTACTCAGTGAGCCCTTCTCTGATTCCTTAAAATTGCACCCCCTCCTGTTTTCTTTCTCTCCAGAGCTCTATCGCCCTTTTGGAAAATTGAGAAATAATGTGCCATAAAACTCACCCCTTTAAAATATACGATCGTGTGCTTTACTGCCCCTTAGTACATTAGCTTCCTTGTTCTTTTACCGCCTTACCCAAACGGTAAATCCCACGAGGGCAGGTTCTGCCTGCTCCATTCGCTGTTCCCTCCAGCACCGAGCGTGCCTGCACCCGAGCACACGTTCGATCGACGTTTGCGAACCTGCTTGGAGCCTCACCCGCTAACCCTCGCCCTGACCATGCTTCCGCGCACACCCGCCTTTCACCCCTGAGGAACCCCCTCCGCCCCTCTAAGAAACTGCTCAGGACAGCCTGGCCCAGGAAGCGTCCCTCCCACGCCCCACTGCCCCGCGGGTGCCCCGCGGTGGCCTCCCTCAGCGCCGCGGGCTCGGAGCCCACGCCAGCCCGCGGGCCCCGCTCCCCGCTCCTCACCCTTGCGCGGGGCCCCGGGCCCCGGAACCCCGGCGTCTCGGACGCCGCCGCGGGAGCGCGCCGCCGCCATGGCTCTCGGGGCCCGACGGGCGCGAGCGGCGCCGTTTCCGCCCCGAGGGCCGCGCCCCGCCCCGCCCCTTCCGGCGCCGCGCTCCGGGCCCAGGCGCTGAACTCGCGCGGGCGAGGAGCCTGCGGCCGAGAGGAGGGGCCGCTCGAGGTAGACGTCGCCGCGTCCTGTCGCATGGCCCTGAACTCCGCGCCGACAGGAGACGAGTGCCATGCTGCTGCTCTTGGCTGAGAACCGGGGACCTCAGGACCCTGCCCCCTCTGCAAACTCCTGCCATCCCCACCGTATGCCACAAAACCAGATCACACGTTTGGATTTTAATTCATTTTTATAAAATCTGAGCTGGCTGCGAGCGTCGGGGTTACAGCAACAGCTCAAGGAAGGGTGGGGTTATCTGCTGGTCCTCGCCTTCCCCAGCTCAGGGAGAAGGGTTTCATGGCAACAGCTGCAACTCCTCTGAGCTCCCAGACAATGCTCATGGCTCAAGCAAGGGGAGGGGGTGAAAATAGAGCTGGAGGAAGCTCCTGAGGCCCAAACGCCGCTTGCTTCTCCCTTATCCCCATTCCCTTCACTTTCCAGCAGAGCCTGGCTGGCCAAGGGCAGAGCAGAAGCCCAGGAGCAGTTGGAAGGAGGTGGATGGGACAGCACCAAGGGAAGGGGCCCTCGGCCCAAGGAGGGAGGGAACCTAGCCCTCCCCCAACAGTTCCCCACTGAGTTCACAGCACAGAAAACACCTCTACTCCAACAGCTCCATGTGGAGGTAAACCCAGTCCTGGGTCCAAAGGGGCAGGCAGGTGAGAGGGGCAGGGGCAGTGAAGACAACAGCAGGCTCATTGGGGGGAGATGGCAGAAACGTCCTCCTATCCATGGGAGGAGACGATGGGGCGACTGATATTGCTGTTGGTGGTCATGGCATTCAGCTCCCACCTGGAAAGCCAACAATGACAGGCAGAAAAGACAGAAGAGGGAACATCCATCCGGCAGCCCTGAAATGCTCAAACAAAACTATGAACGTCCTAAAGCTCAACCACCCACAGCCACCTCTTCTGTATAGCCCTAAGTTTAATAATCAGGCCCCACCTACCACCAAATCTAATACCATTCACTTCTCCACCTGTAAGCTCACGTGAATTTCGTGTGTGTGTGTGTTCTTGTTCCCACCTGGAGAAAAGCATCTGTGTACCCATCTCAGTAAACTTCCCAACCTACCTTTCCTCCTTGGCTCAGATCCAACCAGGCAGCTCTTCCTCCCCTCACCCCACCAGGAATGCCCATTTTTACTCTCAACTATCTCTCACTGAGCCTGACTCAGTTCTCCTATTCCCCTTATAGGCCTTCTCCACTCATTTCATCATACTGAAATTAAATCCCTCTTTTTGACAATTCTGCCATTCTATAAAGATTTATCAAGAACCCCCTTATACCAAGGTCCCAACTACAGTCTACTATGCACTTGCACAAGTGTCAATCCTGGGCCAGCCTATGATCTGTCAGTACACACTGGGTCACCAAATACTGAACACACAGACCTTTGGCAAGTAAGAGTTAAGCTGAACAGACACAAGGAGGGACATGTTGCAGAATGACCCAGAAGGGCACAACTATACACAGCAAAGTACTTTTGGTGCTTGATTTGGACCTACGAATGGAATTTGAAGAGAAATTGCTAGGAAAGACCTCCCTTAATTCTGGAACTCAGGTGAAGCTAGGTTGTAAGATCATATCAAATTTTCTCAGCGTGTTAAAAACAACTGCAGAGGCTCAGGTCTCAAGATGTGATGCTTCTAAGTTTGGTTTGAAAAACAATTTTTTTCACATAATTTACTCAGCTGATAGTTTTAGATCTCCTTCTATCTCATTCTCCACAAGTATGCTGTATCTCCAGCAGAACAAATACTTGTCTCCTCCATACTGAGACCAAGCTAATCAGGTCATGCCTGTGCTACCCACTCACCCTCAACCAATCCCTCCTCCTTTCCAACTACTTACTGTACCTGATATCATGGGGCAAACAGGACTGATCCAGGTTATACTGAATCACAGCCAGTTTACACAGAGTCTTCAGACTAGGGCCTTTAAAGGAGGAATGTGAAAGAGGGAGATCGTCAAAGCCAAGGAAAATGTCCAGTCCTGGATGTCACCACCCACAAACAGGGACCTTGATGGCAGGAACACTTTAGGAATAAGTGTACTTACTAAAGTCCAAAACGTGTAAGTCAGAATGGTCTATGAGGTCAAATTCATCTCCCAGGCCTTCCTCAGGAGATGGACTACAGGAATCAAAAGACAGATGAAAAAAGGAGGAAAGACTACACATGAGATCCTCTTGCTCAAATGCCTCCCGTATTAGTCACAGACTTAGGCCTTTCCCTGCCCCTCTCCCCTCCTAACCTGGTACCCCCAAAGAGGACAATCTTGTCACCAACAATACAGCAGCACTGGCGCCGACGGGGACATGGCCCCTTCCCCTTCGGTTCAATCTTTTTCCAGGTAAAGGAAGCTAAAGAGAAGTTTATATGGAGATTCAGTACCTGCCCACTCCAGATGTCCTCTGCACCCCCAACCCTTTATCACCTACTCAGAATTATTTGTTTTTTTTTTTTCCCTTCCCTCTCAATTCTCCTCGTCTTTCCCTTAAAGGCAGTGTTCTTTACCAGGGTTAAACTTCCACAGGTCGTGGAAGTGCCGGTTCAGCCTTGCATTATAGCCACCAAAGATGTACAGCTCCCCATTATAGCCAACTAAAGAGAGAGAGGGATGTCAAGAGTGTGAGGGCAATGGGTGGGAAGGGGGACTCCCCAAGGACATAACTAACACTCACAGGCTGAATGGCTCCGGCGCCCCTCGGGCAGCACAGGAGTGGGTGGACAGTCCAGCCAGGCCTCAGTCCTGGTGTCAAAGACTCGGATGCGGTTGCAGTAAATCTCATTGTTGGAATGGAATGGCCCAAAGCGGTCAGCGCGACCCCCAAAGACATACATGTGATTACCCAGCATTGTGGCTGAGTGGAAGTCCCTCCAGCGTGCAGGGTTGCCCTGGGCAGGAGCAGAGATGAGGGGGTGGGGGTCAGTGCGGAGGCTGGGAAGGGATCTGCTCTCACTGTTTGAGCTTCTTATGGTTTCTTCAATTGAGGGTGAGGTTCTGGGGGAAAGAAGAAAGGGCAGACCTTTGTACAGATAAGAGTCCATGTCATGGTGCTGGTATCCAGCTTGTGAATGTCATTGGAAAAGCAGTCCGCCTGAGTAGGAAGAGAAAGGAAGTGAAGTAAGGAAGAAAAGAGGGAGTCAGTAGTCACTCTCTGACCTTCCAACCCTCCCCTCAAAATCTGCAAACCAGCCAAAGGCTCCCCTTCCACTATCCTCAATCCCCCTTCCTCTTTCTCACTCTCATCTGCTTTCTCCCTTGACCTACCAGCTGCTCATAGCCTCCAAAAATGTACATGGTCTTGCCCAGGACACAAGCTGAATGTCCATCCCGGGCCCCAGGAACTGTTCCTGACACTCGGGGTGTGGACCACTTGTGAGTATCTGAAGGAGAGGAAAGGATAGGCTGGGTAAGCACCTCTGACACTCCCTCCTAGACTCTGGGGTACCCTATTCCCAGCCCCTCAGCCCATTACCTTCCCAGCCCCGAGGCACCATTTGGAGTAACATAATCTCTCTGAAACTCATACTCACTGACGTCGAAGGCATAGAGCACATTGCAGGCCCCTTCTGTGTCATTCCGCCCTCCCCAAAGGAAGACTGTGTCATCGATGAGGACGGTTGAGTGTCCATATCGCATGTAGGGTACCACAGGAGCCTGCCCGCGGATGGCGGGTCTCACCGGGGGTAGCTTTGTCCAACGCAAGGACACTGTGGGCACAACTCTGCTCAACCCAGGAACCTCCCTCCAGTGTATACACCTTTTCTCAAACCAGATTTCATTCCCTCATTCCCTTCGGCCATGAGGACCAGCCCAAAACTCATTCAGCCACCTATTCCCCTCCCTGATGCGGGTACCCGGGGATGGTCTCAGCATTTGCTTACCTGCATTGAAAATGTGCACATCAATCTGACGCAGTGTTTCATAGTCTTCACCAGAGCAGTAACCCCCGAAGGAGTATACCCGATGCCCAACAGCCACTGCAGCATGGTTCACCCTGCGGGGCCCGCCCTCCAGGTGCACTGTCCACCGTAACATCCCCTGGACCACTGGTTACAGCAACATGCCCCCCCGGCACGGCCTGCTGCCTCTGCTACCTGCACACAAGTTAGGGCCACAGGCTACTCAGACAAGTTCTTTGCCTGGCTCACCGGAACTCTGCCCAAGACCAGCCCTTGCCTCAAAGTGTCACCCTGGTGGCCCTCCCACACCACCCCTACGCAACTCAGGTGGCTGGCCCTTCCCCAGGGGAGCTGCCAAGGTCAGGGAGCTAGCCCTGGCCTTGTGTTCTCCAACAGCAAAGGGTGGGGCCACTCTGACCTAGTTGCCATATCAGAATCTGATCAAGGGCTCAGCATGGTCACCCCTACTCATGGAGGCTCCACTCTATCCTTGACCTGGCACAAGCTCCAAGCTCCCTTCCTAGGCTGGTACATTCTCTTGTATCTCTAGCTCTGCTCT
This sequence comes from Cynopterus sphinx, assembly GCA_030015415.1. Lineage (NCBI taxonomy): Eukaryota > Metazoa > Chordata > Mammalia > Chiroptera > Pteropodidae > Cynopterus > Cynopterus sphinx. The sequence goes on along the minus strand of CM057386.1, from coordinate 47,200,896 downwards.
GCTTACTGCCACCTCTCTAAGAATCTCTGTGCTCTTTAAGGTGGAAAGAGGGATCTCAAAATACTCAGAGCTATTAATAGCCCAGTCAGCCCCAGACAGTCCATTGAAAGCTGGCATGGGTGTTTCCAAGCAATAAAGCTTTTAGGCTTCCAGATTGCCAGTCTCTCTATCCAAGACAGAGTGGGACTGATACAGGACAGGGACCTCCATGTTACCATGAATGATTATCCCCTCATATGGAACTCATAAGGAGCTCTTGTCTAGCTCAGCTGTTATCGCTGGGGTCACCCAGGGCCCCTCACAGGCATGAGGAGTTCCTTTAACAGCTGTGCCTGGTATGCTGCCAAGACCAGGAACTTAAGCCAGAAGGGTATCTCTCTGCTGGGGAATGAGAGGGTAGGGGTGGAAAAGAGGAGTTTTTTTCCTCCTGCCACTTCTCCAACTCTGCTATTGTGATAGAAAACAAGCTGTTTCCAGCAGCTGTTCTCCCACTTTGGTTCCTGAAAGGGGAAAGAGCTGGGGGTGTGCCCTGGAAAGGGGAAGGGAAGCAAAAATGCCCACCGGCAGGACAAGAAAAAGACACAGGCACAAGAGGTCATGATCTCTTAAAGAAAACCTGCCAGCCTAATGATAATGGGTCTATCTGAAGGCACCTGCTGGATTTGGGTGAATCATCTCCTCCCTGTTCAAGGCAGAACTTCAGGCACAGGGAAAGCTCAAGTAAGGGAGGCCCCTTGCAAGAAAGACATGGCTATCAGTTGGCTTGCCACTCCCCGCCCCCAAACCTCCCTTAACCCCCACCCCAGGCTTTAAATAGCCATCCTACCAAACCTGAAATAGCAAGAAACTACTGTCACTTCATTACTGTCCTCAATCCAAAAGATCATGGATCAGGGCTCATGGGGACAGAGAGCGAGGTTGAAGGGCTTAAGACTGGGAGTCCTTTCTCTTCTCTCACAGCTTCTTCACCCCTCTTTAGCTATGTCAAAGTAAGAATTCACAGAGGAACCGAGAAGCAATTTCATGCAAAGGTGGAGAATCTTTGCTTCTCCATAAGGACAACGCAAGCTCATGGAAAACAAGCCCCCCCAAGGTCTCAGGGGCTCTGTTATCTTGGGGTTTCCCGGATACTTGATCATTGCCACATTCTTAACTTCTTCAACTCCCTTTATGTGCCGACCCCTCTCCCTGGTCTATCGCAACGTTCACTCCCCATTTCTGGCCTTTGTGATCTCAGAGTTTTGCAGTTTCCGCCTTTCTCCACCACTCCAAGCTCCTCCCTGACAGCTCTCCATTTTCCCTCTTCCATTAAGGGGGCAGGGGGGCGGAAAAGCTAGTTATCGACTCCTTTCGACCGGAAACATTCCTCCCTGTATTCGATGCTGTCTCTGGACTCTTCCCGTCACCCCAACCTCCCCTCCCCCACGGTGCCAGACACCGCCCCCTTCCATCATCCTCAACTTCCCCGTTCTCCTAGCCCCATCTCCCTTCCAACCCTCCCAGTGCCTCCCCCAGCCACCGCGTCTTCCCCACCCGTGTCCTCGGCATCTCGCCAGCCTGCCCTTCCCCACGGACACGCTCCGTTCCCAGCATCCCCTTAGTTCCCTCCCCACCCCCACCTCAGCACTCTCCGGCCCCTCCCCCACGACTCCGCTCCAGGCAGGGCCGTCCCCCAGCCCCTCCAGTTCCCCTCGTCCCTCGACCCGTCCCAGGCTACCTTGCCAGGCCGGGCCGGGGCGGGGCCGCGGGCCCGCGCGCTGCCTGCAGCCTAGAACCCGTTGCGCGCCAACCGCCGGCCCGGGCTCCAGCGGGATAAACACGGTCGCCCGGTGCTTCCGGCGGCGGTCGCGCGCGCACGTGCAGTCAGGGCCCGGGGCCCGAAGCCTCCCGGGACTTGTAGTTCGGCGGTTTCGGGAGGCGCCGAGGCGCGGGAAGGCGCCCCCGAGACTCCGCGCGCGTGCGGACGTGTCCAGAGCAAGCGTTGGGGTCGCCCGGGCAGCGGCTCGCGAGGCGGGCCCCGGGGCGCGTCCCGGCCCGGCTGGCGCCCGCCCCGAGCGCGGGGCGGGGCTGAGGCGCGCGCGCCGGCGCGCCGGGCCCCGCCGGAAGTGGCGGAGCGGGCTCGGGTGCGGGCTGGGCCGCGCGCTCGCGGCGGGTGCGGCTCGCGGGCTCGCCGGCGCCGGCAATCGGTGCGGCGGGTGGGGGCGCCGCGGTGGGGCCACTGGAGGCGAGCCCCGGGGCCTGAAGGGCGTCTGTCAGGTGGCACAGCGGGAGCCCTACTGGGAGGGGAGACGGGGAGGGCGGTCGAGGGGAGCTCGTTAGGCGAGCCAGTGCCCGAGCCAGCAGGGGGTGCAGGGGGCGGGGTTCCGGAAGGGTGGTGCGGGGAGGTGTCGGGGTCCCCGGTTGGGTTGTTGTTTGTGAAAAGGCCGAGCAAGGCGAGCGGGTCTCGGGTCGAGAGAAGAGCCGACAGAAAGGCGGAGGGCCGAGGAGAGGCTGGGGTGGGGTGCGGTGGCGTGGAGGAAGGTTGGGGACGTTTAAATGTTTTGTGGACGGAGCAGACTACAAGGAGCTGGATGGGAGGCTTGAATGGAGACTTGCTTCCTTGTCCTTGCAGCCCCTGCCCGGATGGCAGCAGTAGTTCTGCGAGGAGACACCATGGGCCCCGAGCGTATCTTCCCCAATCAGACTGAGGACCTAGGGCCGCACCAGGGTCCTACAGAAGGCACTGGCGATTGGAGCAGTGAGGAACCTGAGGAAGAACAGGAGGAAATTGGGGCAGGCCCAGCTGGCTACTCCTACCAGCCCCTGAACCAAGATCCTGAACCAGAGGAGGTGGAGCTGGCACCAGTGGCGGACGGAGATGTAGTTGCCGATATCCAGGATCGGATCCAGGTATGGTGGAGAGGCATTGTTCTAACCGGTGAACCTGGTTTCCTTGAAGGTTGGCCCTTAACGGCCTTCTCTCTGGTTCTGCAGGCCCTGGGGCTTCATTTGCCAGACCCACCATTGGAGAGTGAGGATGAAGATGAGGAGGGAGCCACAGCATTGAGCAACCACAGCTCCATTCCTATGGACCCAGGTAAAAGAAACCAATTTTTCATTCTAGAATAATTACAGAGGAAAGGGACTGGCTAGATCCAATAGAGCAAAGTCACTCGTCCCGAAAATGAGTTTATAACCTCAGATTCTGCAGACTTCAGAAATCCAGGTGAAGTGCTATTCTAGACTTGGGGAATGGGCAGGCTTGCTTAGAAATAGCAGGTAATTTGGTGACCTCCCTAGTCCAATGGCTCTGGATTAATTCAAAGAATGGGAAGGGAAGCTGGTCCCATTGTTTCTATCCTCTAACCGGTCTCTGCCTGTAATTTCAGAACACGTAGAGCTGGTGAAAAGGACGATGGCTGGAGTAAGCCTACCTGCGCCAGGCGTTCCTGCCTGGGCTCGGGAGATATCAGATGCCCAGTGGGAAGACGTGGTACAGAAGGCCCTCCAAGCCCGACAGGCATCCCCTGTCTGGAAATGACCTCCTTCAGGTCACTTATTTCCCTGCATTTCAGACTGGAACCAGCACAGGACTGAACACATCCCTGGTTATAATGTCCATCTCCATCCTCCCCACCTCCCTTTCCACATCAAAGCAAATCAGACTCCTTCTCAGAGACCCACTTTATTCAGTTCTGTACACATGGGGACATCGGCCCAAGCCCAACCCACCTCAACATGTATCACGCTGGAGAATAAAGCACCCTATGTACACAGCCAAAAGCTGCACTGCCTGTGCCCCTGGAACCCAGGTCTGGCCCTCCTTAGCTCCTTGCCACTCCATGGTGCCTGAAAGGGACAAGCTAGGGCCTGCCCGGCATTAGCACAAACAAGGGAATAAATAGGTGTTGGCAGGAGCCATGCTTGGGGCACTGCTCCCTTATTTCCTCCTAGCTTTGGGATCCAACGGCATAGGAAAGTAGTCAGCCCCAGGTGGTCCCTTCTATGTCTGTGATCCCAGGGCTGCTGCTCACCAAAGAGCACAGGGTAGGGTGTTTATCCTCTTCTCTTGGTCCATCTGGGCCCTTTATTTATCACCTACTGTCCACAGCCTATGCGTTTCTCCATTTGACCTCCCTACATAGACAGGCAGGGGGTAAGAGAAAATAATACAGCCCCCTCAGCCTGCACACTGCTGGGGCTGGGGGCCTCTTTGTGCTGTTAGAGGTTGGTGCCCCTCCAGCTACTGATTTCAGGGGTCAGTGGGGCTTGACATAACTTTGGTGAGAATAACCTCTTGCTGCTCCCTGTGTGCCTCTGCAGGGAAAGGAGAGGAGAGACCCCTGGAGTTCAAATTAGGAATAAAGAGGAAGGAGAAGAGCATATATGTATTCCTGTGTGTATTTCTCAGAGCAGCCTCAGGTAGCTGTGGGGTTAGGAGCAAGAGGGGGACAGGCATCCCCAGTTGTCTGAGTACTGAGAATCTCAGTGCTCAGCCTGTCTGTACTAGCCACAGGGAGGCATGAACACATTTTGGGGAGAAGAGGGACCACTCTGTGGGTGTCCCTGCTTCAAGTGCCGCATGACCCTCCCTAGAGTAGCTAGAGAGGCACTGCCTTGCCCCATGTCAGCCTTTGGGGAGCAGAGGGTGGAGGGCTAGGGCAGCGTCCCAGGGCTGAGTGGGATGTGGCCCTGTGGAGGGAAAATTAGGGCGTCAGAGAGCCTCCTGGCTGGCAGTTAAGAACTCTTCCGCCCGCTTATGCGCCTCCAGTGCCTTAATGGTGTACACGTCCTGGGGCAGCTCTGACTTCCTTCGAAGCAGCACTTTCTCCTTCTTGATGTCCTTTAGCATCTGTGTGTGGATACAGAGAAGGCGAGGAATGTTGACCAAATCCCAGCACATTCTATTATTTCCTCCCCTTATTCCTTGGCTCTGCCACTCCTATCTCCTTTCCCTTTCAGAGCTGTCTTTATTTCTCTTCCCTCCTCCCTCTAGACCCTGCCACCTGCACGGCCTCTGTCTCCACTGTCCTCTTCAGAAGCTGAATGTCCTCTGCTGTGGGGGTCTCTGTCTCCATCGAGTACACAGGAGGCAGTGGTGGTGGAGCTCGGAACATGGGGTACTGAGAAGGAAAAGAGGCATGGATGAGTTGAGAGAGCCACTTCAGAAGTCTGAACCTGTGTGCCTCTATTCCTCCTCAAACCCTCAGCCGAAGATGGGCCCCTCAGTTCAGGGCAGTGGCAGAAAAACCTCACCTGGGGATTAAGTCGGGCCAGCTCTTCAATCTTTTGCCACATCTCTTCTCTTTCCTTCATTCGGAACCTGCCCCTGAGGGAGCAAAAACAGGATGGGGGCTGGGCTGAGAAGCAAAGGGGGCTGGTGGTGGATGACCAAGTAGAGAGATACTCACTTCTGCTTCTCTGCCTTGTATTGTTGTGTGCAGTCATCAAACAGCTTCTGATTCATCTCCATAAACAACTTCAGAGCATTGTAGATCAGTCCATGGATTGTCCTGCCACCAGAAGATGAGCTATAGGAGGCCAGAGCCTGCCCTTCGTACTAGGCCCCCAACTTGCTCTTTCCTAGGATGTATCTACTAAAAGCTTTCCTATTTACTACTATTTCATGAGCCACTGTACAATATAAGCTCATCTCTCTGACCAACTCATGTGACTTGAGATTGGCATTTCAGAATCTTTACAAATATTGGTCTGCCGTCCATCCTTCCTCCCACCTCATGCTCTGAAACCTACCTTCTTCCCACTACTTTCTACGCCCTAGCCTACACCAATGGGCTCCCAGCAGCATGATGTGCATCTGCATCACACTGTACTTGCTTGTAGCAGGAAAGCCTTTTCACAACACTGGGATTCAGCACATACTAAGATCACATCAACTTCTCACAGCATGGAATTAAGTCTCCAAAGCTACAGAATATCTGACCACAAGAAGAGGTGTAATATATAGGCCAGTGCTCTGCTGTCGGGTATCACAAGGTCTCCTGCATAGGTATCTTTTCTCCCCAGTCAGTCCCTCAAACTCCTATCAACAAGCCCAACTTGTGAGTAAACAGATGAGACCACCAGCTCTTAAGTTCTTCTATACACTCATGGGTTCCAAAACCAGAGCCCAACCGCACCCCAGACCCCTACTTGTTCCAGTGGCTCTTGGAGTTCCTGTAGAGTGCAGGGAACATGATGGGGAGGACTCGGGCAGCATTGTCACTTATCAGGCTCATGATGTACTCATTGTTCCAGTAATAGAGAGCACGCTCTGCCACCTGGTGGGGACAGGCAAGACTCAGTGGGGATTCTGTTTGCTTTGCTCAAGACTCCCCTCAGTGGAGTCTGGGAGACAAGCTGGGATATGCTGGGTCTAGGTCTCACCTGGAAATGGGGGCTGGAGACACATTTGGCAAGCTGGCGGAAGAGTGGTTCCATCACTTTGCTGAACTCTGAAGGTTCAATGACATCTAGAATCTCCTCTAGCTCATTCAGGAACATCACCTCCTTGGGGCTGTGGGTCTTGGGCCAGAACTTGAGAAGTCCCACTATCACCTGTGAGACGAAGAGGAAGGGTAAAATTCTCTCACAACACCTGCCTGGTTCTCCAGGAAGCCTTCCTACCCTCCCCCACCCTGTCCACAGATTGGGTGGCCTCAGCTAACTGCTCACATTTCTCTGGATCTATGCGTAGGTGTACACAGGTTTTACTTCAGAGAACAAGACTCACTTGTTGGGCCACATCCCCCCAAGCACCTGCTTATGGCACTGCTCGATAGGTACAGACTAGCAAGTGATGCTGACAGTGGGGCTTAGAAGGGAATTACCGGCTCAGTGAGACTGCTTTCCTTCTCCAAGAATTGTACCACACAGTAAGCCAGCTGCAAAAGGTTGAGGTAGAAAGGAAGTCAGGTGCAGGACCCAGGTCTCACAGAAGTCAGTGACAGAAGCAAGACTCCAGGATGGAAGAGGAGGTGGAGAGAGGAATCCTACTCGTTCTCTCTGCCACCCCTGCAGCTGGAATACCTTCCCTCCCACTCTTTTCTCTTTTGCCAGCGTCAAGGATCATCAGTAGGAAGGCAGCTCACCTGAGGGTGGTAGACACTCAGGGACTTGACCTTGTGAAGGGGAAGCAGGACACGGATAAGGAACATCTTATGCTCTTCTTTAAGGGGCAAGGCAAAGCCATTGATGATGCTACAAGTTAAGGGAGGTTTGTTAGGACCAAAGGGCCTGGCCCAAGCTCAGTGTAGCAATCCTTCCAACCTTTTTCAGGCATGTGTGCCCCCACCCCACCTCTCACCTTCCCAGGATCTCCAGGAGCTCAGCAATCCCATTGTGATGCTCCGTCTCATAGATGAACCTGAGGGAAGAAAAAAAGGTCTCTTGACAACCCCTGATGTCCCTCCAGCATTCCGCAGTCTCTCCCCTACCTCCCTTCTCCCACACCACCTTGGTGGGGGCTTGCTTTGCTCCTGAGCCTGGGCTCCTGGCCTCACCTGTAGAAGATGTGGTTGATCTGCCTACGGATATAAGCCCGGAGCCCCAAAAACTTGCCATAGATGCGATGCAAGATGGTCTTGAGGAAGTCCCGCTCTCGAGGATCCTCACTGTCAAACAGGTCCAGGAGCTGGGAGCAGGCGGGAGGAAAAGTGAGTAAGGGCAGGAGCCGAGGAAGGCCAGGCTGGGGTGACACACAATCCTGGCCAGGGGAAGCCCAGAGGTTCTCTGGAGATGGGGGAAAGGGACAAGTCTGGAAAGAGTGATTCTATTATATTGCTCTACCCAAAGTAAGGTCTGAGTATGCATATTTGCATACCCCCATTGAGGGGGGAAGAGGTACCTGTGTTGCTTTTTTGTTTCCTTCCATTATGCTGGAAGCTTCTTAAGGGCAGAGTAGGTTTGTTTAACCCCCAAAGTCTCCTGTACCAGACACAGCTGAAACCCAATATATTCAGTAGAAAGAGAAAGAACAGCTGGGACTAGAGTGAGGAGATGTGGTGCTAGAGTTCATGCACTGGAAGGCAGGGAAGGACAGAAACTTCAGGCACTCACAGCAAGGACAAACTTCTGGTCAATGTACTTCTTGGCTATGTTTGGCTGGAAATCAGGAGACTCAAGGAAACGTAAGAAAAACTCGTACACGAGCTGCAAGGGGAACACGGAGCATCCTCTTAGGGGGTGTTCCCCCTAAGGACTGGGAGTACTCCCGGCTGCAGGTCTGAGTGCCCCAGTCCCTGCAGCCAGGTCCATCCTGCCCCCTTGCCCTGGTACCTGGAGATGTGGCCACGCAGCTTCCAGAGTGGGTTCATCTTCCTCTGGGTCAAACTCGGCACCAGTAGGATTTGATGAAGGTGGCAGTGTCCTGAAGAGGTTCACTGAAAACTGAGGGGTAGGGCACAGGTGAGAGCTCCATCTGGATTTCTCTGCCCTCTCCCGCAACCCCTGTCTGCTTTCCCCTTTCCCTGTGCCCACCATGGTGACAGCCTCGGGGTAAATGGCCTCGGTGACAACATCGCGGCTATGGGTGATATACTCCACCATTTCATTGAGTCCTGCCCGCTTCACCTCCTTGAATTTGAGGTCACTGAGTGGGTCTGACACAAAGTCAAAAAGGACGCAGCACTGGCGCAGCTTCTGGATAAACAGCTCTTCCCGCTCCTGGGTTGGCGAATCTGGGCAGGGTCAGGCTGACGGTCACGTTTTCTACTCAGTCCTTCCCTGACATGCCCCACTTGCCATATAAGGCTTTTACCTCTCCCATTTCACCTCCACCCTGCTCCCAGCCCAGCACAATGCCCTCTCATATTCACTAGAACTCCCATCCCCCCGAAATACCCCAAATTTCCATTCTGCCAATACCCAGTGCCCCCTTTCCAAGTACCTTTCAGAGCAGGAAGCTTCTGCAACTCCCGGTTTTTGCTGAGGTTGAAGCGGGAAGAGCTTTGCCTCCGCTCCTTCTTGACAATTTGGGGCCCCCCTGAGTACTTGATTTTGCTGAGCTGTGTGGGGGGTGGTGTGCTGTTGCTGGGACGCTTGTTGGATGATGGTGGCTGAGACTGGGGCTGTGGCTGTGGTTGTGACTGTGGCTGTGGCTGTGGCTGGGCCTGGTCAAACAAGTGGATTGTTGAAGCCTACTCCCCAAACTACTACTCCCACCCAGGCCTGGGCCACTGCCCCACCTCACAGTCCGTTTACACCTATACAGACCTGGGCATCGAGCAGCTGTCACCTGCCCTGAATGAGCTAAGGCCAGGGTCAAAGATAACTATGGGTTATCCCTAGAAGGGAGTGGTCACAAAGCTGTGTCTCCCAGAGCGATGTCTACTGCCTCTGCATCATGAGCCCTCAAAATGTTCACTCCAGTTCATAAACAGGCAGAATTGAAGGATTGATAGTGACTGAAGTCAGAAAAGTGGCTGTCTTTCCAGGGCTGGGGTGGGGCTGGTGAGGGTTGGTGAGGGGTAGTGTGTGGGTATTGACTTGAGAAGGAGCATAAGGAATATTCTAAGTAATTCTATATCTTGACTGGATCTTGGAAGTGGTTCACAGCACATACATATGTAAAAATTCACTGAGCAGACACCTAAGATGACTATTGTGCCCCTTTACTGAATGTGTGGCACTCTTCAATTAAAAGTTAAAAGAAATTCATTCCCATATCTCAGCAAGTTAACTACTAGAAATAAGCTTAAGAAAAATTCTAAATATAAAAGAAGGTTTTGGCCTTTTTACACTTTTTACAGCCTTATTTGTAACAGGAGATAGATGGTAGGTAGGTAGGTAGGTAGGTAGATGATAGATAGATAGATAGATAGATAGATAGATAGATAGATAGATAGATAGATAGGATATCACAGAGTTAAAATAACTGTTTAATAAAAACTGCACTAAATATTATACATGGCTCTGCTGTGAAAAATATTTACATGGTTATAGTAATTTACCCAAAATTGGTGATAAGTATTTTAAGAGGAGGGGAATTGTCTACACAGAGGTATAAGACATCGAGGCCTTAATTTTCCACAGCATGGAGTCAATAGATAATCTTGAAATCTCAAAAATTAAAAAAAAAGGGGGGGAGAGATAGATGACGTGAAAGGGGTCAAATATGTGATGACAGAAAGAAATCTATGGGTGGTGAACACACAATGCAATGTCTGTCTGCCTTACTGTTGAACTGTACACCTGAAACATACTGGGTTTCGTCAACCAATGTCACCATAACAAAAAATAATAATAATCAAAAGTAAATAAATAAAAATTAAAAAAATAAAGGCAAAAAAAAGCAGTAAAAGAGTCTTATTTGGATATACAGAAGTCAATCTCCAAGGAAAGAGCTAGGAGTTGAAAGTGACTGCCATAAAACAAAAGAGGGCCTAGTCGGGGGTTGCCCTTTTCATTACAAGCCCAAGACTTTCTGAACGATGTACATATTCACATTTATCACGCTGATAAAAATTTAAAATAAAGCAAAGAGCAAAAAAGTATATGTAATGACAGAAAACTGCATGCTACGCTAAGTGAAATAAGGATAACACATTACTGTACATGCAAAATGAACTCTCCCATACTACTACGCAGGTACAGAACCCAAAACTCAGTTAAGAAGAGGAAAGAACAAGAGCAAATCCACCACTGTGGTCATGACTCTCTTGGTAGCAGAATGAATGACTTTTCTCTACTTTTCAATATTTTGTACAAGCTGACACTGCTTTGATAATGACAGAAATACGCGAATTTTTAAAAGTTATCTCTTTACTTCCTTCTAGACATGGTCAGAGTCCCACAAAGCCCATTTTCAGAAGTCTACACACACATTTGCAGAGCTGTCTACCCACAGGTACTGTCCAGGTAAACCCCTGTTGAACAGGACGCCCTTACCCCCAGAGACTGCAGTAGCACCAGAAGAGTGAGGCCATATCCAGCTGGGTACCCAGGCTACAGGAAAGTTGTCCTGTCCTCATACCTGCCATCCCTACCTCCTCTCCAGCCATCCTCCACAAACTGTCACTTCACACAATAAGGAGTGGGAGAATTTGAAATCCTCTGGGATGGGGGAAGGGAAAAAAGAAATATGCTTTGTAAGCTCTGAATTTTTTATTGAAACAATTATGTCAAGCTTGTGACCTATCTGGAGATCCGGGAACAAGAAGGGAGCACAGGGTCCAGCTCCGGGCAGGCCTTGGGTCCAGTGTAGTTCATTACCACTTTGACCATGTGGCCCTCTCCTCTCCCTAAAATGGCAGCCCCCAACACCAATTTGATGAGGGGAATGCAAGGAAGTGGGGCAAAAGCAACCATCACACACCTCTCTTGTCATGACCAGCTGCCAAACAGTGTGATTTTGTTTAGACAGTGCAAGGCACCTTGAGTCTGGGGTCTCTCTTCCTGTATGTGGCAGATGGATTACATATTGGTGGAAGCAAGGTAGAGAGGTGGAAATCTGGGGAGGCCAGAGCCTGGTGTGCATCAGACTCTCCCCTGCTTTGGGCCTCCATTTCCCTGTCATAGAAACACCAAACCCTTAATGGAGCTTAGTGGTCAAGGGCAGACTGAGTCTGACTGACTGAATTTGATTTCTGGTTTTGCTATTTATTAGCTGAAAGTCATATAGTCTCCCTGTGCCTCAGTTTCCTCATCTGTAAAACAGGGATGACAACAGTGCCTACCTTACAGGATAACAGGACTATAATAAGGCTTTATACAAACAGTAGTATATGGCACACAGATGTGTTCTATAAGCAGTATCTTCTATTACTATTATTACTACTACTATTATTATTATTTCCCATCCCTGGATTTTAGGAATGTAGCCTGGAAATTGCTGAAATTAGACTCTAAGGACACCTCAAATGTCCTTAGAGTCCGTTATTTTCCTTGTTTTAAAATGGGTGAACCCAAGAAGGCAATGCATCTTTCAAGACCCAGCTTAAGTCCCACCTTTTTCCAGAAAGCCTTCTCAGATGACTCTGGGACTTGGGTATCTACTAGCTAGCAAGTCTCTTGAAAGCCTGGACCCCAGTTTACACCACTCCAGGTCCCCTCAGCACTGACACCATATAGGCATTCAGTGGATGTCTGACTGGTTGATTGGCCAAGCTGAGGCCCCTTCCCATAGGCCCTTCTTGTCCTGACCTGGAAACCCTCAGAACAGAGCTCTGGACAGAGGCAGGAGCAGAGAGGAAGGGAGAAACATTAGTGGTCCTAGTATGAGCAGCTCTGTGGCAGTGGAAGAACAAGACAGAAAGAACATGTCTCTCTCCATCCTCCCAGATAAGATGCAGACAACCCTGCACAAACCTTATACTGAGGGCACATCCAGGAAAAGGAGGCATTCTTCCCAGAAAGGGAAAAGCAAGGCCTCAATTCTCTCTGCTAGCGAGGAGGGGGTTGGACCAGATCAGTGGTTTCCCAATCATTCTCCACATAAGGTTTCAAGAGAAGAGAGGATTGCATGGCTAAAAATCAAAGTTTAAAACCACCCAATGAGTTAGTACCTAAGAGCCCTTCCCCACTAGGATTACATTGTTGAAGGCTGGGGTGGCCAAGGAGCAGCTGAGCAGGCTGAGTCTGCCTCACCTCCACCTCCCTGGGCCACCCTGTTTTATAAGGACCACTGGTTCCCAGGCCCCAGACACAAGAAGCATCTGAGAGACAGCTGGTCCAGCCAGCAGAGCCCCTGACTGCCAAGCCTCAATGAGGTGTCCCTAGTCTGTTCACCCTTCACTAGAGGTATGCTCGTCAGAAGGGAAGTATGGGGATATGCCAATGGCTCACTTCGTGTTCAACACTTTCTCCTAAAAGCTCCAGCTTCTAACTTCTCCTCCACTGACCTGAGCTGCAAGTAGGAAGCAGGTGAGTCCCCCAGAGAACCTTCTGAAGCCATCAGCGCATAGGTGAACACTGACTGAAGGCAATGTTGCCAACATGCTCTCCACCCCCTCCTATGTCTTGCCTGGTCCCACTTCTAAAACTCTGTAGTGGCTATCTCTTCTGCCTGAAATACCTCTCTTCACACTTCTAAACTCTTGCAGGATCCAAACTCCAAGAAGGCATCCTAAATTCAGGCATCCAGCGATCAAGTGGCACTTTGAGTTTCCACACCACACTCACAAAAAGGAGACTACAACTACACTTGCTCACTCTGAATCAATCCTGGTCCAACCTGATCCTAACACAGCCCCATATTTAAACACAAATTAAATAGGAGATAGAAATATTATTTAAGCACTATAGAAAGTATTATAACCAAAAGATGAAAGGTAAACAGTAAAAAATGCAAAGATTAATGTTATAGCTTTTGCATAATAAACTAACTAGCCAACTAAGAGTCATTTTAGTTTAAAACCCTGAAAATCAGAGGCATTCTCTCCTCTACTGACACCTATAGCTCTAACTAGCTGTGCTTAATTCTTCTTTCATTATTCAATAAACATCATGCTACGCTTCAAGAGATTAAAAGGTGAATGAGACAAGGCCCTTACCCTCAAAGAGTTCACAGTCCAGTGGGCAAGACAGACATGAATGCAGCTGATAGTACAAGGGAAATGCAAAAGCAGAGACAGCAACAAAGGATATGGCAACAGAGAGGGCTGAGTTACAAACTCTGCCTGAAGATTAGGGAAGAGGTCCCTGAAGAGGTGACTTTTGATTTGGCTCTTAAAGGATGAACATGGTTTAGGCAAAGAAAGAAAGGAGAGAAATAAAGCAGTCCAGGTCAGTGAGGGCCCTGTCATAAAAAAGCTCATTATATCAAAAGACCGGGAAGTCCAGAGGGACAAGAAACCAAAATGGATGGGTGCTAGAAGAATGGGTGAGGCCAGCCCAGAAGGGCCGAGAGTGCAAATCTGAATTTGTGAGCAATGAAATGCCAGCATAGGTTTCTAAGGAGAGGACTGGTAAGGCCAAATATGTTTTTTGGGTAACAACTCTGGCTACAGAGAAGTCAAGCTGAAGTGCGGGAGAATGGGATAATTTCTTCCTTCCTCTGTCCCCACTCCCAGGATACAGGACAAGGCACAGCACATAGCATAGTCCACAGCACTGAACTGCTTTCTCCAAAAACACACCAAGAAAGACCTCTGCCTTCAGGGCAGGTCACAGTGAGTCTGACCTAATCTCTCAAGGCTCTTTTCCATTCTAAGATTCTGTTCTAGAATCTTAGAGCAGGTGTATCATGTCCACAAGAACACAGAGAACTGGCTTCCAAGCCACAGATACCTGGGTTGAATTCCAGCTCTACTCTTTTACTGCTGAGTAAAAACTACTGGACATCGCTAAGCCTCCTCAGTTTCATCTGTAAAATGGGGATGTTGTAAACATTAAACAAGAAGATTATAAGATTAAACGCGTGAAAAGTACAGTGCCTGGTACAGAGCGTACTGGGTAGAACAGTCCCCCCCCCCAAAAAAAAAATTAACATCAACCCAACATCTGTACATGTGACCTTATTTGGAAATAGGTCTTTGCAGATATAATTAAGTTAAGGTGAGGTGGTACTGGATTAGGATGAGCCATAAATCCCATAGTACTGGTGTCCTTTAAGAAAAGGGAAATTTGGACACAGAGACACGAAGACACACAAGGGAGAAGGTCATGTGGAGCCGGAGGTAGAGACTGGAGTGATGCATCTACAGGCCAAAGAATGCCAAAGATTGTTGAAAGCTATAAGGAGCTAGGAGAGAAGCATGGAACAGATTCTTCTCTAGAACCTCCCAGGGAAAGAGGGAAATAGCCTGCTGACACCTTGGTTTTAGACTTCTGGCCTCCAGAACTGTGAGGGAATAAAGCTCTGTTATTTTAATCCACCCGGTTTTTAGTAATTTGCTATGGCTGCCCTAGGAAACTAATACATAAGTCACTGTTCAATAAAAGGAATGTTGGCTGCTATAATTATTAGGATCAACTGGGCTGTATTAGGTAAACTGGGCTGTAAGAGGCCAAAATTCTGGGCTAGGTGAAGGGCAAAGGAAGGACTATGCCAAACAGCTTTTGGTGACCTGGGCATCACAGTCTAGCTCCAAACTTTTCCACCATCCCTTTGCCTGGGGCTACATGGGGGCACTTCTAGAAAATTATGAGGCAGAATTCCTGAAGCTGCCTTATACAGATGAGCTGTCAGTAGCATTTCACAAAACAGATCCCAAAGTGAACTCAAGGCTCTCCTTTTCCAGAGGGCTTGATACTGACCCATTGCCTTTAACAGTTTTGTCCGGAAAGGCTGTGGAGAAATTCTACAAGCTGGTCTCAGCATATTTCTTACCCTGTCTGAGCCTACATTTTCCCATTTATAAAAGGAGAGGGTTAGACTCTAAGTTTCCTCCAAGCTCTAATTTGAAATTGGTTCGTTCGCTCATTCACCCTTCACTCTCTAATGCATTTAAATGCTGGTGCCTCCAGTGTACCAGGCCCTTTGGCAGTGAAGGAGAGCTTTCACCAAGCTCACGCACTAACACAGGAGCAAACTGATAAACCACGAATTCACACGAATTGTTTCATTACAGCTCTGGTTGAGTGCTGCTAAGGATGATTCTAGGAGACAGAAGAGCAAACAGCAGGAACTATGACCTTGTCTTGGGGTTGGGGGTGGGTGGTCAAGGAAGGCCACTTTTAGAAAACGACATCCAATGTATCTAAAAACCGAACAGGGAGGAGTTAGGTAGGCAAAAAGGAGTATCCCCCTAACTATTCCTTTCTGTCCCCTTAAATCCTGTTTCTAAGTCTCTCTTGTTGCTTTGAATGCCAGTTGCCAGCTCCCAATACCTTCCCTCTGGGTCCCACAGATGTCATCATTCCTGAAGGAGAGACTGAGCCCAGATGATCTACAGTGAACCAAGTGCATGAACACACGGGTGTGGGGAAGAAGCCAGCTCCTTCCCTCAGAGCTCCCAGTCTGGTGGGTAGAAATACATGTGGGAACAAACAGTTATAACACCCAGTGTTAAGTACCATCCTAGAGACCTGTTCAGATTACTGTGCCAGGGCAGAGGAAGGAGGAATTTATCTTCATCAGTCCTCAACTCCCATATCTGTAAAATGGGGGGAACCCATCCTGCTTACTGATTACTCAAGTGAGGCCTAAAATGATGGTCACTGTTGTGAAAAGTGCTTGAATCTCTTTGGAGGTGATAGGAACCAGAAGTATCCAGAAAAAATCTAAATCCAGAATTAACCCCAGTTGTTAATCAATCTCATCTCCCAAAAATACACCAGACCTGCCCATAATTAGAGAGCTCTGTTTCCTGTTCTCCCTCCCTCTCAACAGTTTAGAGCAGGAGGCAGGAAGCAGAGAAATGAAGGATTACCAGCTCCTTGGTAATATGGGCACTTGTTCGATGTGTTCACAGGATCATGTGCCATCCTGAGCACCCCACTTTCTGGACTTCCTTAAGTCCTTCCACCCTCCAGTGCTCTCTCCACTTGCTATTTATTGCTTTACAGCCCTAGATTGCCAGGCTGCACTGACCTCTGCTCGCGGCTGTCCTTCAGTAGCTCCCATTTGATTGGGACCAAGGGCAGTGGGCCCAGCCCTGCCTGACTCAGGGACACCAGCCACTCCTCACCCCTGCCCCACCCAGAACCACACTGAAGCCACTCGCCACCCCAATGAGCACCTAAATATTTCTTTCCTTTACCCCAGGACCTGGTATCCCTAGCTTTTGCCCTAAGGAAAAAAGAATTCTAAATACTCAAGACTGGTAGAGAGAGAAACACTTTCATAGGAACTGCTGCGGAGTCTGAAGAACTGGAAAGCTTATTTGGTCTACACCAGCCAAAGAAAAAGCCTGCCTGAGGGCAGTCTGGGTTGTTCAGGTACCTCCCAAGCTGTGGAAGCCTCTTTCCCTTCTGCCTCGATAACTTCTGGCCCCCTGGGATTCCTTACCCCACTAGCCATCCAGCAGTTGGAGCTGGTGCCTATAGCATAACTAGGGCGGCATCCATGTTCATTACCTCTTCAGTGTTCTCGCCTCCGCCATCCTTGCCCGAGCTGCTGGGTTTGGCTGTGCCTTTGGCAAGCTTAGGGGGCTCCTGAAGGGAGAAAATGGAGGTAAAATTAGCAGATGACAAGGGAAGGGAGAAGCCTTTTCTAGACTTCTTTGTTTTTGTTGTAATTATCCTCTGTTCAATTTAAACAACCAACCATCAGAACCACCTAGTACCTACCTTGTACCTAATCCAAGGACAGGGGATTTGGGGTACACAAATGGAAATTCAGTCCCTCCAAGGAGTTTAAAATCTGCTTCGAAAGACATCTCCAGTACACAATTGCTCTTTTGCATCCCAAGGCTGGTGCATGAGTTAGGGCCTGAGTGGGCCTCTGTCAAGACTAGGGTAGGAAGTCTTAAAAGCATCATAAAACAAGCTGTTGAAGCTGGCTTCTGGCTAAAATGCACAAAGGGTGCCTGAGACTCTCATGCTGGAGGGGAAGGAGCCACCACTCTCCCCACAAGGCCATCTGGAAAGACCTGGAGGCATTTTTTCAGATCCTGAGTAGTACCCAGACCAGAGAGCATAATCTGTGGGGCCCAGTGATGCTAACAGGTATGGAAATTGTCCCAAGAATGCCTTGGTGGACAAGCACAGGGACAGGGATGGGGGTAAGGCCCTGAATTACTACAAAGAGTGAGTACTAGTCCCAAGTCTCCCCTGGGAACCTGGCCACTGGCTCAGAGCCCTGGCCTGCCCAGCATCTCTTCCTATGCTTCAGGCCAAAAAAAGCAACTGCACAGGAACAGGATGGGGAAAATGTGAAAAAGACTTGGGGATTTAGGTCTGACTGCAAGCTCAAAACAAATCATCTGGCCATGGCTGCCACAGCAGCTCACATGACCTTCCGTCCACTTAAGAGACCTGTGTGAAGTGCTTGGCACTGGAGGACATGGAAGCACCCCGTCCTTGGCACTGATGGGGCCACTCAAAAGGATCTGGTTTAGCTGTGAGCATCAGACTTTGGGAGGGACAAATACAAATTCTAGGTGTTTTTTTTTTCGGGGGAAATACAACCCATACTGGGAGTGGATTCAAAAGCATGTCCTGAGAGCAACAGCTGCAGGAACTGCAAGAGGTAACAATGGAAGGGAGGAGTCATAGTGAGGGGGGGGGGGCAAGAGGGATCTTTACAAATAATTAAAGGGCTGCCCTGTCGACTAAAGATGCAACTTGTTCTATGCAGATCCAGAGGCCCAAGAGCCATGGGCTAAAGTGTCAGGAAAACAGGCTGAGGTTCCAGCCAAGGAAAAATTTTCTCCCAGAGCAGCTGCACAGAAATCAGCTGTCTAGAGAGGCTAAAAACTCCCCAACCCCAAGCGCATTCAAGCTGGGGAGCATTCATGCCTCCACTAAGGCCTGTTACAGAAAGGGTTCAAGCCTTAAATGAAGACTGGATTGGAGGACCTTGGAAATCACTTTCAGCTCTGAGAATCTGTGACTCAGTAGCACCCGAGCCCCTTCGGTGAGAAATGTTAAATCAAAAGGATTTCAGAGAGAAGAGAGCTCTGTGTGGGTGGGAGTAGGGGGAGGTTTCCGAGGGGTGGAGGGAAGTAAGAAACCTTTCTTAGGTGAGGGGCAGCTCCAAGTAGTCACACCAGCAGGCATGAGCAGTTCCTTCTTTTGGGCTAAGCACTCTCCCACTGCCTGACCCGGCTGGGCACACTGACCCCTCATCAAGTGGCCAAGGAGTGGCTCAGAGATGGGGTGGTGAGGAAAAGGATGAGGGGGTGCAGACAGACATAACACTGAGGTGACCATCTGCACACACCCCAGATATGGGCCCCTTGGACAAAGCTAACCCCTCTTCATATATGTTTCATCTCTCCACTTGATCATTAGCTTCTGGTTCTTTTTTGTGCCCCTCCACCCATCCTACAGCACTTAGTCATCTCTCTCAGGGATGCACCTAAGAGACATCCCACCTGTCTGGGTGTGAGTGGGTGTGAGTAGGTACGGGAAGACCAGGCCCACCATTCTTGCTCCCTGGCTTCCACAGAACAGGTGAAGTGCACACACTTCAGCCCAACCCAGCAGACCAGTACTGCATGGCACCATGGTTTGGAGCCAGACCTGTGTTTAAGACCCAACTCTGACTAGTTATATAATCATAGGCAAGTTAACTAGCCTCTCTAAGCCTTAGTTTCCTCATCTATTAAGTCTCAGCAATCATGGTACCTAATTCCCTTAGCACAGCGTTCGGTATGTGAAAACCTTAATGTTAGTCAATGTTGTCACTATTATCATGAACAAGAGAAAGTAGGAGGAAGCAGGGGTACCTAAAAGAGGTAAGTCTCAGATTAGAACATGAGGGAAGAGGGATGCAAATGCCCCCCAAGCGATTGACTAAGCATCCATCGAGTGCCTACTGCATGCAAGGGAGATGCCAAATCAAAATGGAGCTTAGTTATTATCGCAGGGGGAAGAAAAGACTTGTCCGCAATTAATTCCAACACAAAGGGGTCACAAGTAACCTAGCAAGTGTCCTGCAAATCCAAGGGAAGAGGGAGAGTCCAGGAAAGGCTTCAGAGAGGAAGCCATGAAGGATGGCCAGGATCGGGATCAACAGGGATGAAGAAGAAAGCAGAGAGGTGATGGATGAGTAATAAAGATCCTCTACTCACTCCTTTCTACCCTCCTGCCCATCTAGGCAAACCTCAGTCACATGTCACCTTCCTCTTCCTTAAGGCTTGCCAATCATTGAAGGAGGTCAAATACAATTGGAAAGCAAAAGCAGAAAGTTAAACCTTAGAGAGGACCAGAGATGTCTAGCCCTAAGCACCTGGATCTCTCCAACACTCTTTTCCAACCAAATAATT
The DNA here is from genome assembly GCA_030015415.1 of Cynopterus sphinx. NCBI lineage: Eukaryota > Metazoa > Chordata > Mammalia > Chiroptera > Pteropodidae > Cynopterus > Cynopterus sphinx. Next base: position 47,181,106 of record CM057386.1, on the reverse strand, counting down.
ATAACTGTGGTCCTAGCAAATCTAACAAATTTTTTCTTCTCAATCATCTAGTAGAGAAAGGATTTCTGTGGATGAGCCTGTATCTGTTACATCAGGTAGGCAGGGACTTCATCAGCTTCGCCTGAATTCCATGCCCCTCCACACTCCTTGAAGAAGTGTGGCTGACTTGTGTGTGCATCATCTACAGCTAAGCTGCCCAAACCGCCTCAGCATGCTCACTGCCCAAGCACTGGGCCTAGGTGGGACACACACCCTTGCCCAGCTCAGCAGCCCAGGAGGTTCAGTGCCTAGTACACTATCACCAACTCTACACACCAACTCTACACTATCAGGCCCTGAGAGGTTACAAGGACAACCCAGAATCAGAACTGCCTGGTGGATCTCCAACAGCCCTAGGATAAAGAGTTTCATTGATAAGGTCAGAGACTGCAGCCCAGCAACCCAGCCAGAGGGCAAATGAAAAGCAAGACACCTTTAGGGTCATAAAGTTGGTTGCTTTATGCTGATGCAGAACACCAGGCCCATTGCTATCTCCCACCACTGGGGACCAGCCCAGGAAAGGATAAGCTGGAGGAGGTTGGAACTGGTATCCTAGCATCCTCTGTGTGAGTCTGTACCTCAAAGGAACCACATCTCTGAGTCAGACCTCGGCAACAGCATGAAATAGAGGGTAGAGAAAGACAGGGATGAAGAATAAGGGAAGGTGGTATGGAGGTACAAGAGGAAGGTGAAAGAAGGCAACATCAAGGAAAAGCCTGCATCAGGACACTATGACAAAGGCAAGGGTGCTCAGGGGTGGTTGGCTCATGGAGTGACTGATAGTGAGGGCAGATTCCGGATTTGTAGATAGTATGGCCCAGGAAAGACAGAAGTATAGCACTGGTGCTGGAAAAAGGGAAAATGAAAAGGTTATCCTAAGATTAAGGGAAGGAGCCTGATCCGATTTGGAAAGGTGACTGGTTTAGAATCAACCTGGGAGTTGACTGATGCCCGTTAAAGGGGACTTGGTACAGAAGAGACCTTCATGTCAGAGGCCCTGATTGTAGCTGGGCCTCCAGCAGTCTGTGTGACCTTGGCCAAGTCCCTTCCCCTGTCTTGGCCTCAGTCTCCTCATCTGTTCTGCTTGGGATTGCACTGAATGCATGCAGAGGTCCCGTCCAGCACTGACATTCTAAGGTTCCATCGACAGAAGGAAAGGCTCAGTCCCGGCTTACAAGTTTGTGTGTGAAAGAACTAGAGGGAGGGGCCTAGGCCAGATTTCGTGGAGGAGAGAGAAAGCAGAGCTGTTCTAGGTCAGGGAGCTTGGCAGAGAGGGAGAAGGGGCTGTAGGGGATGGTGGAGAAGGCCGGGCCAGGCCCAGGAGAGTGAGAAGGGGAGGGAATGATCTTGGAGGGGGAGGTAGTTTTGAAGGGAGGTGCTGTCTCAGATGAGAGGCTGTCCCAAACGGGCAAATGCGTGGGGGATGGGGAGAAGTGGTGGGGGTTGGAAGAGCAAGGGAGTGCCTTGGGAGTGGGCTGGATCTGGCGGCAGAGGGTTACCCTGAGCCGGGGCTAGGTGGAGGGAGGAAGGAAGGTCTAATAAGTGGGGGCACTCTATCCCGGGCAAGGCGAGGGGGCCTTCTCAGCTGCGGCACAGGCTAGGGGTGCGACCAGCAGCGGGGGCGGAGGGGCTGGCTCGGGGAGTCCTGCGGGGGCCGGCCCGGAGGGTCAGTCTGGGGCTGTCCCGGGCCTGGCTCGGGCCCCTCCCAGAGCTCCGCGCAGGCCCCAAGGCGGAGGCGCAGGGGAAAGGGCCACGCTCACCTTCTCCTTCTTCAGCTTGTAGGGCATCTCGGCCGGTCCGGACCCGGCCCGGCTCCTGCGGCCCCGCTCCGGCTCCGGCTCCGCTCGGCCGCACTCGGCCCGCTCGGCGTCTCGTCGCCACCGCCTGCGCGCTGCGCCCGGGTCGAGCGGCGTCCGCGCCTCCCATTGGCCCGAGCTCTTACAAACCTGCCTGACAACCAGGCGCCGCCCCTCCGGATTGGCCAGCGGAGCCAGGCGGCTTCCTTTTTTTCTCATTGGGAAGGAAGAGTACAAACCGCCAGGGTTCGGCTCCCAGAATTGGCTGAAGTGGGAGGTCCTGCCCTAAAAGTGGGTCGAGCTTAGCGAAGGAGGCGGGGTTAAGGGGAAGCCCCAGCCTAGCCCCGCTGCCGCACTCCGGCGTCCGCGGCGCGGCGGCCCCGGCCATGCCTCGCTGCGCGTTGTCCTCTCCAGTGGCTCTCACTCTTTCCCGACTCTGCCCAGTCCAAACGGAAGGAAACAGTCCCTAAAATGAAGGGTTCCTTTCGTCATCAGGGTAACGTTAGCACTGACTGCGTGCGCAAAATTGGTGGAGAGCGCCCAAGAGTCCTCGAGGACATCCGTTTCCTAGACAGGGCTTGCAGAGGATCAAAGGGGAAGCCCGGCAGGCCGGAAACTGGATGAGATGAAAATTCCGGGTTTGTTATAACTTTGGAAAGAGGGTCCCTGTTCCTACTGCAAGTGTCTTGGAATTGGGGAGCCAACTAGATTTGAGCACTTGGAGACGCAGTGGAAACGCGACCTCATTGTTTAGTATCTCGGTAAATACATCCCTTACTTCCCCACCCTGCCCAAGCCAGTGTCCTAATGGATAAGATCAGTTCCTGCCCCCAAGGAGTTCCAGTCTGGTGAAGTTCACAGACGTGTATAAAACAGATGGTTAAGATACAGTGTAATAAATTACACAAATCTAGTGGTAGCTGGAGGAATATGTTTCAGAAAGTCGACTCCAGTAACAGATTGACCACGTGAAGAAAGTTGAGAAGGCTCAAGAATGAGCCTGTGGTCCTTGCCCAGGAGAGCAATGTTATAAGGCAGTGGCCATGGCATGGAGAAGAAAGGATGGAATTGGGAAATATGTAGAATTGACAATATTTGGTGATTCCCTGGATAATGGGAAGGATGGTAAGGGAAAGGGAGAAGCTGAGGATCACTTCAGGAAGCTGTCAGAGATGGTGGAGGAAAACTGGTGTCATAATGGCAAAGGAAGTAAAAGAGAATTGGTCAATAGTGTCAGATTCCAGAGAAAAATTGAGTAAGGTAAAGATCAAACAGCATCACCTTGATTCTTTAGTTAAGAGGTTACGGGTGATCTTTGAGGTAAAGTTTCAGAGGAGTAGAAGGAAGGTTATAGTGGGTTGAAGAACAAGCAAGAGGTGTGAAGTTAAAGACAACAAATGTAGGCTTCTTGCTGTCTTTCAGAAGTAGTATTTGGCTCTCACTGACTAATGCTGATTTCAAGGTAATACAAAGTGGACTGCATGCCAACCATTATATGCTGGGGGAAAAGCATGGGAGGAAAGGACATTAATTTGTGGATGGATATTTGTGTCTGTATGTGTGCTGACTGAGTCAGGATACCATTTCCAAGGCCTCAAGCAGCACCACAGTCCTGAGCCCTAGAACTTGCTTGCTACTGTGTAAAGTAGACATGTCCTCTTGGGACCCACCCCACCATCCTCCCAGTCCTTGGTCCCTAAGGGAGGCAGGGAACAGAGGCACATAATAGTTTAGAACTACCAAATGGGAACTTTCATTTTTGTGAATTCAAGTACCTAGTACATTCTTGCACACTGGGAAATTTCAGGTTTAGAACTAGAGATACCTCCAGGAACTATAATCAGACATTCAAAAAATATTTTGTCTCTTTAGGGATAGAAATGCCTTATAACATGTAAATCTTGTATTCAACTCATATTTTCAGGAGTTTTTCAGGAATGCTTTATGTACAAATTAGAGGACTGCCTCAAGATGCTCGGCTGTGAAAGAAAGAAGTTGAGGAGTAGCTGGAAGAGAATGCAAGGTTCAGAAAGGGTAGATTGCCACCAACCAACCCATTGAGTTTCAGTGGCAATATACTATTAATTACTGGAAGTGTGGCCTACTAGTGTCCAAGTGTTTTGTACAGAGCAGCAGAGATGGAAGCAAGGATGAAATCTAAGTAACAGTACAAGTAGGTAGCAAGCTGTTGGTTTGTTGAAAATAACTGAAACCTTGAGCCTTTCTTTTGCCTACTCTGCTGCCCACTCCTCTCTAGGGTAGAAACAGGATATGGATCTCCAGTTTGCAGGAATTCATTGTGGGAGACCCACTGGTTTTGGAGGGATGAAAAAGTGAAGCTTCTTAGTCTTTACTTCAAGTTCGGTGGGAGTAGAACAGGACAAAAAACACTGGAACATGGTTTTTGTGTAGGATGTGTTGGAACAGGTGTGGCAGGACCAGCACTCCGGGGCTCTATGAATCAATCACATGTAGTCATTCAGCCAGCAGCCACTACACATCCATAAGCATGTCTGAGACGGTTTTATAACCCTACCACTCCCTCCTGCAACTATCCCCACGACCCCCAAACCTCAGGGCCAACAGTTTCACACTGGTAACTGCAGGGCTTCCACAGGGGAACGGAATCCTTCCTAAAGGCTCCCACTGGACTAAGCTGGTCTCTTGCACGCTGACTGTTCACTGATCACTCAATAGACTGTAGAGTGTATGTGTGGGGGCGAGGAGGTGGAAAGGACGTTACTCCCCTAGCAGGCGCGCGAGGCAAACCTCTCGAAAGTTTCAAAGGGCGTGTGTGCTCCAGGACTACGCAGCCACAGTCCCTCGAGTTACTCCTGCCGCCGAGACACCACCCGGGCCGAGCCGCGGCGCCGCGCACCCCCGCGGAGCCCGCGCCGCCCCCCCCGGCCCCCCGCCCCCCGCGTCTCCCGCGACGGAAGCGGAAAAGGCGGTCGGCGCCCCTGCCGTCGGGCCCGGCGGCTCCGGAAGCCGCGCTCCTGCCGCGTCCTGCGCAGCCTCCTGTGGCCATGGCGCTGGCTGTCTTGCAGCTTCTGGAACCCTTCCCGACGGAGACGCCGCCGTTGGCGGTGCTGCTGCCGCCCGGGGGCCCGTGGGCCGCGGCGGGGCCGGGCCTGGTGCTGGGCCTGCGGCCGGCCGCAGGGGGCCCGGCGGGGCCGGCGCTGCTCGTGGCGGCCCTGGAGCGGCCGGACGCGGGGCCCGAGGGGCGGGGGCCCGGGCCCCCGCGGCTGCTGGTGAGCCGCGCGCTGCTGCGGCTGCTGGCCCTCGGCTCCGGCGCGCGGGTGCGGGCGCGGCCCGTGCGCCGGCCCCCGGCTTTGTGCTGGGCGCTGCTGGGCACCTGGTCGGGGCCCGGGCTCGCCCCGCGCGTGGGACCGCTGCTGGTGCGGCGCGGAGAGGCCCTCCCGGCGCCCGGGCCGCGGGTGCTGGAGACGCGGCCGGCGCTGCAGGGGCTGCTGGGCGCGGGCACGCGGCTGGCGGTCACCGAGCTCCGCGGGCGGGCCAGGCCCGGCCCAGAACCGGGGGACAGCAGCCGGCCCGCACCCCCGCCCGTGGTGTCCTTCTTCGCGGCGGCCTGTACGGTCCGGCGACTCCGGGGAGTTCTCGGAGGGACTGGAGAGTCCCTGCGGGTGAGCCGCAGCTGTCTCCGCAGCCTCGGCCTCTTCCAGGGCGAGTGGGTGCGGGTGAGCCGGGCCGGGGAGTCGTCAGACGCTTCCCAGCCACACTTGGCCACGATGCAGGTCCTAGAGCCTTGCTGGAACCTCTCCGAAAGGCTGGGGCCTGGCTCTGGGCCGCTGGGAGAGCCCCTCGCCGACGGACTGGCCCTGGTGCCTGCCACCCTGGCATTTAATCTCGGCTGTGATCCCCTGGAAGTGGGAGAGCTCAGAATTCAGGTAGGACATAGTACTGAGGTCAGGAGTGCTTCCTCCTCTTTATCCCCTCTGTGCCTTAACTGCATTGGAAGACCAGAGCTGTAGAATGTAGGTCCCTTACTCCTTAGATCTTGGACCTTTCACTCAATGAGGTCTCAGCCCTATTATTATTTTGTTGTTGTTCTCTACAATCAAAATATAATCCTCCACAGTGTGGTGGTGCATGGGAAGGGCATTATTCTGGCAAAATGTGAAATGCACACATTGCCACGGGTATATATTAATCCACTGAATCTAATCAATTGTTTGTTGAATTGCTACAGTGTATCCAGTATTGTGTTGGGTAGTGTGGAGGATATTTCAATGCTTTTGCTTATGCTTTCCTTCCACTTCCTTCCTATTCTTCTAGTCTTTATCTGTTAAAATCTTACCATCCTTTCCTTCAAGGCCCATTTAAAGATGCCATTTTCTTCATGGTCTCTTTGTAATCTCACCATCAAAAATTTAACATGACCTTCTCCTGTAGTTTTTTGTGCTATTTTTCTGGGATTTATTTTATTCTCCCTTGTTATGTTCACATAATCTGTCTAATCTCCAATTATGTATTGTAAATTCCTTGAAGGGAAGGGCTCTTTATTAACTTTGGTCCCTGGTGTTTAATTTTAATATTTTATTAAATACGTCCAAGAAAACTTTTTGGTTTCTGCCTTTAAAGAGCTTGCTTCAAGAAGAGATCATTGTTTTTTTGGGGGGACAAATATAGTCTAATGTTTAATTAACCACCTAGATATATGGTTTAGGCCTGCACTGTCCCATATGGAAGCCACTAGCCACTTTGTGGCTCTAATTAAAACTATATAAAGTTAAAAATTTTTTCTTCAGCTGCTTTAGTCACATATCAAGTGCTCAACGGCCACATGTAGATGCAGAACATTTGTAACACTGTAGATAGTTCTACTAGATGATGCTGGCTGGCATAGCCTATTAGAGCTATGGGATGTCAAGAAGAGATATAAGATTTGAATGAATGGGGGTCAGGAGTGGGTTTCCTTCTGAATAGAGGAAAAACTACTGTAATACTCAAACTAGAGCTCATTCAGTAAACCAACACTTTTAGCTTCAGTGAGAGCATAGCCTTTTCCCATTGCTGGAATTCAGAGTGCCCCACTAAAGTCCTTGATCTCAATTCCAGTGGCCACCTGATGTCACTCAAAGGACCATGGGAATCAAATATCTTTGCCATTTTAGTGGCTCTGGGCCAACTTAAAGGTATCAATCAGAGAAGGGTTATATTTACTAGGGAACTTTTTGGAGCTAGAGTCGGAAAAGTCAGTCAGAAATCTCTTCCTGGTGCTTATTTGACAAGGTTTCTGTTTTCTAGGGACAATATAGGGATCCAGCTCTGCCACCCTAGGCCTCCCCTCCCACAAGCCTTGTGGTTATGGTCATGAGAGCAGATGAAGGTAGAATTACTTGCTGCTAAAAGATAGGGCAGAACCTGGCTCTTTGGGAGACAATTGTAAGGTGATGGTTATTTCTTTCATAGAGATACTTGGAAAGCTCCAGTGTCCCTGAAGACAAAAGAAGCTGCTCAGTGCTACCTGGGCCTCCGTTTGCCAAAGAGTTACACGTCGAAATTGTGTCCTCTCCCTACTACAACACTAATGGAAATTATGACCATGTTCTTTACCGGCACTTTCAGACACCCAGGTTAGCTGATTACTCCTTTTAGGAGGATAGCATCTCACCCTATTGCTCTCTTATCTCATCGTACCTAGATTCAGGTACCATGGAGCCTCTGACTTTCAGAAGCTGCATTTTAGGAAATATAGTGGCTAGAAGCCTCATGATGTGTCAGGCAGACAATAGAAATCTGGACCATGAGGTGAATCTAGACATTCTAAACTGAGAACCCTCTTTGAGAGGGCCCCAAGAGAGCCAGAATCCTATTTCATCCCTCACTTGTCTCTGATCCCCCTTTTTAGCCTCCCTGCCATTTCCTCTAGCTCATTCTAGGTCATATTGTTCTCTGGACAACTGCTTGGGATCTCTGGGTGGGCAGTAGGCCCCTAAGATATAGTCTGCATGTTGGGGGTGGGAATGAGAGGAACACATCAGACACATGCTCTTGACTCCCACTGTGAGCTGACCTGAGCCACTGCTGTGTTGCAGGGCAGTCCAGGAAGGGGATGTTCTGTGTGTGCCAACAATTGGGCAAGTAGAGATCCTGGAAGGAAGCTCAGAGAGACTGCCCAGGTATGCAGCTGCCTCCTATCTTACAGCTGAGGTTCTTACCCTGTATGCAGGAGTTCTGCAATCCCCTCCTCCCAAATGGAATGAAGTAATTTTGTGTATAAGAACATTTTGTTGTACATTTTTCTGTAGAGGAGATACATAATCTGCATGTTCTCAGATAGGCAGGTGACTGAAAAAAGATTAAGAACCACTGCCTGCTAGCTTTGGGAGGGATTTATCCTTAAATTGATTGGTGGTACTATATGTAAAGTAAGGCATTAAAAATAACTAAATGGACTAGTCCAAAGCAGAGCTCCTTGCTTTTCATTCTCCACCGCAGTGTCGTTTGACAGTCAGGATTCAGGCCATACCTCCCACGTACTCAACATAAAAAGACCCAGGACCTGATTTCTGCCCTAATTGTTGGAGTATACACTTGCAGCTATCCTTAAGAGGCCTTCTCTCTTTCCTTATCATTAACAGGGAGTGAGAGACAGAGCATGACTGAGCTATGACTGAACCTCCAAATTAGGAGTCCAAACTTTCTCCTCTTGTTGACTTCGACCATAGGTTCCCTGTAAAATGGTGAAGCAAGGAATTTAGAGACTACTTCGGCCTTATGTAAAGGGGGAAGAATGTGTAGCCCCATACACCAACCAGTTCATCTATTCAGGACTGATTTTCTGTAGTGATTTACTAGAAGGAGAATACAACTGACAGAGACATGAACTCAATTTTCAGGGAAATCTCAATAAGGCAGTGGGACCAGATTGTGGGAACTTGGGCGTTAAGAGCCATTAGGACCAAGGTCTCAGGCCTAGCCAGCCTGGGTCCTCTGCCCAGAGAGAGATGCCTTGTCTGCAGCTTCTGATTCATACCTGGCCAACATTCAGAGCTTGGTCCTGGCCAATCTCTCTAATCTCAAGGCTGTGGTACCTAGATGAAGGGCCTGGGAGTGCCCTGTGTAACCCATGGCACCTCTGAGTTTTCCCTGATGAAGTCTACAACTGGGACCTGGAGGAAAATGTCAGGCTGGCGTGTATCAGTCATTTCCCACTTTTATCTCCCATCTTAAATATAGCAAATGTCTGTGAGCTAGCTTTTTGTAGGAAAACTACAGAATGCCTACCCAACTATGTACTTTCAAAGAAAAACAGGCACTAGGCCCTCCCAAGACAGATCAGTAAGCCAGTTCTATTCCTGAACACCTGCTGTTCTATCCTGTAGAGACCTGTCTTCTCCAGGTGCTGAGCACATACTGAGCAGGTCCTAAGTGGGTCCTGGAAAGCAGGGTTGAAGTGGGCAGTTGGGTCTAAGGAAAGATAAAGATGAGTCCTTTAGCCCCCTCCCCTGGACTTGGTAAGGGAATCCCTGCAGGAAGGGCTCTTGTGATCCCTGGAAAGGAATTCCACTGTTGGTAGTGTAGCCACTTCAGATTCTACCCTGCGTTTCACTTCCCTAACTAGGCTGACAGAAGCCAGCTCCACTGTCGCCCATCTGGCTCTTGGGAACACAATCCAGTGTTCCCCAACAAAGTCCAGATATGTCCCAAAGGTCTGACCCTTGTACTTGGTGAAGTGGTCCAACCGCACTCCATGGAAGAGAGGAGTCTCTCCATAACTCCCCACAGTGCTGTTCCTCTTTGGATCCCAATGTTGGCCATATGCACTCTGACTTAGGATATTAGGCTCGACTGAGATTCTAGGTTATAGACCCACCCATCATTTATTTGTAGTGATTAACAGTAAGATAAAGTTTTTCTTATGTTCTAGTTTTTAGTACAATCACTGCCTGCTATAATAGTTACAAGAATTTCGTAATACTAACGTGGTATGCTTCCCCCCTCCACCTCAATGCATTCATACAACACTTTTGCTACCAGAGGGAGCAGCTTTGTGACTGAAACATTGTAAGCAAAGGAATTTGCACCTTGATTGGACCGTAATGAGGCTCAGGTTATAGTCTGGCTCTGTCATTGTCTTGCTGCTTGAAGATTAAAAAGGGGAGTAGTTCATTATTTACCTGGAAAATTGGGCTAGTAATTGCTACCTGTAGTAGCAATTGCAGTAGATTGAGTAACCCTAATTCACTTTGACACTAGCCAGTGTCTGACTGCACAGCCTGTTTATGAGTGGGGAGCTTTAGAAAAACATGATGTCTAAGCCCAGACCTATCGGAACAGAATCTGGGTGGGGCTAGGGCCTGTGCAGTCTTTTTAGTTTTTCCAAAGGAGGGGAAAAAATTAACTTTTTAGTTGAGATATACTTCATATACTTTTAGAGTAGAGAGTTCAGTGGTTTTTTAGTATAGTCACAAGGTTGGACAATCAACACCACTATCTAATTCTAGAACACTTTCATCATCCTTAAAAGAGACCCCCTACACGGTAGCAGCCGCTCCCTATTCCCTCCTTCTCCCAGTCCCTGGGTAACCACTAAGCTGCTGAATGGAATCATGCAATATGTGAGAGATGTTGATTTTTAAAAGTTTGCCAGATAATTCTAATGTGCGGCCCAGATAGCGAATCATTAATCGTTTGATGTCATTATTAAGGAACCTGCCTGAAATAAGATTTTGTGGATTATTGGATAAGAACCAAGGGACCCTTTCCTCTGAGGTTTTGAGGGGCTTTAGTGGGTATGTATTTGCGAGAGAGACTGTATTCTGAAGCCAGTGAAGATGGCTAGATGATCATTGCTTAGTGTAGCAGCGGCTTCTCCCACTAAAGTGAGTGTGTTGGCCATTTGCCTGAAGACTTCCCCGCCTCGCCTCGGCCTCAGCTCTCTGAGGACAGCTCTATGAAGAAGACAGCCATAGCTCCTGCCTTCAAAACATGTATGATCCCATCATGGAGATAAGAAATACCATCTGCTTTCCTTTCCTACTACTACCCGCCCCACAACCTCCAACCATGTCTGGGGCATTTATTTGTGTGGCTCTTGAGTTTGTCCCTGCAGTGGACCTCTGATTGAGATAGCCACCTTATCCTTGGGAGGAGGGAATGTGGGTCTAAATCTGGGGTTCATTTGGCCTCTTTCCTGCAGGTGGCGGGAGATGTTCTTTAAAGTGAAGAAAACAATTGGGGAAGCTCCAGATGGGCCAACCAGTGCCTACTTAGCAGATACCACCCACACTTCCTTGTACTTGGTGAGGTCCAGGGGGTAGGAGTAGACCCGAGAAAGGGGGTGAAACAACTTTTAGAATCTAAAGGTTCCTCACACCTTTCACAGGTGGGTTCTACCTTGAGCTCTGTTCCAAGGGTTCCTTCAGGAGAATCCACTCTCTGGAGCGGCTTATCTCCTCCAGGCCTGGAGGCCTTGGTGACCGAGCTGTGTGCTGCCCTGAGGCCTCGCCTGCAGCCAGGGTGAGTATGGCTGCAGCCTCAGGGAGTAAGGAAAGCCTGCTCACAACATCCCTGGAGGGGCAGTAGGCCAGATAAGAAGTTCCTTATGCCCTGGCCAGAGTGCTATTGGGTGGACCTTCCTCAAACCAGTATGTCAAGGCCACTAGCCCCTGTCCTTTCTATAAACAAATTCCCAGACTCCTTTCCTGAGTTAACATCCATCCTCCAAGGTTGGCTGTAAATGAAGAATCTCCATCAGGAACAGCTGTCTCTGAGACTACCCTTCCCCTTAGCCCACTAGCCATCTTGGCCTTTATCAGCTTGACCCTGAAAGATACAGCTCCCCGTATCACTGGCCTAAGTGTAGACACAGATGCCTCCCTGATTCCTCTCAATACAGTCCTGACACCGCAGTCAAGGCTTTTTATTGAAGGCACAGTGGTGACAAAAAGAATGAGTCTTGGCTGCCCACACCATAAATGGTGTGGGAAATATGGCCTCACCATGTGGAGATAGCCCTGGGGGGCAGTGCTGTAGATCCAAGGGTCCCTCTGTTGCTGGAGACTCTAAAGTTTGGCAGAATGGAGGAGACAAGTGTCTGTCTTCTGATTTCAGGGGTGCCCTGCTGACAGGAACTAGCAGTGTCCTTTTACGGGGCCCCTCAGGCAGTGGGAAGACCACAGCAGTTGCTGCTGCCTGCAGTCGCCTTGGGCTCCACTTACTGAAGGTGAGGGTAACTGGAGAGTAGAACCCCCAACTACTTCCCTTCCCATGCCCAAATTCTTCCTCTCTTTCTCTCCCTTCTCCCCTCTGGCTGCTAGCCTGACCATAACACCTCGGGCCAGTGAGTCAGTGGGTCAGCCATATTTCCATGATGTCAGCTACTGAGAGATCCTTTCAAGGAGGGAGTTTCAAGATTTTGGTGGACAGTCCAGGGAATGAGGTTAGAAGAGGTAGAACTTGGCCAGCATTACCTCATTCCCCTACACCTTCTTCTGACTCCTCCTCCCCCGATTCTGCCCCAGTCACACCTGCCCCTTGCCCACAGGCCCATTGAGATTTCTCCCCAGGTTCCCTGCTCCAGCCTCTGTGCAGACAGCAGTGGGGCTGTGGAGACAAAACTGCAGGCCACCTTCTCCCGGGCCTGGCGTTGCCGGCCCGTGGTTCTGTTGCTGACAGCAGTGGACCTTCTGGGTCGGAACCGTGATGGGCTAGGTGAGGATGCTCGTGTGGTAGCCACGCTGCGTCGCCTCCTCCTCAGTGAGGACCCTGTCACCAGGTATTATACAGAGTTGGGCCTGTACGTGGGTGGGAACTAGCCTTCCTCCCTTTCTTTAGCCTTTCATCCTCTCGTCCTTACCCCCTCGGCGGCTTCTGCAACATCTACTGCCAGTTTGGTTGCCCTCCAGACAGCCCTGAGGAGTGTAGGCATACCCAGCGGGAGGACATGGTCCCTAGTATTTCTCAGGGAACACTAGATTGAAGAAAAATTACAACCTCTGTCTTTAGTTCCCTGCGTGATGGGAGAAAGCACAGCTTCCTCTCAATAAGTCCAGACACAAGGTATTCCCATGAATCCCCAACCAGGAAGCCTCGGGTTACCGATCTCCCTATTTCATCTCAGCACCCACGCACTTCCCCACCATCCTGCACCAACCTCAAGAAAAAGCAGTGCTCAGACACTGCCAGTCATGTTCTTGCTCTCAGTGCCCACTCCCTGTATGCAGCTGCCCTCCACTGATGGTTGTGGCCACCACAAGCCGGGCCCAGGATCTGCCTGCTGATGTGCAGTCAGCGTTTCTTCATGAGCTGGAGGTTCCTGTACTGTCAGAGGGGCAACGGCTCAGCATCCTGCAGGTCCTCACTGCCCACCTTCCCCTGGGCCAAGAGGTGAACCTGGCCCAGCTGGCACGGCGGTGTGCAGTGAGTACCAAAGCAGGGTATGGGCCTCCCATGTCTTTGTCATGGGAACTCAGTCCCACTGCCCTGCAGATTAAGGTAGAAAGCCCTGAGGTGTCAACACTGGGCTTCTATTCTGGCGGGGGACCAGCCTCCCAAGGGTTCCTGCCTGCTGTACCCTGCTCATGTGTCCTTTCCTGTGGTTCCCCAGGGCTTTGTAGTAGGGGATCTCTATGCCCTTTTGACCCACAGCAGCCGAGCAGCGTGCACCAGGATCAAGAACTCTGGGTAAGGAAATTGGGCACAGGAGGGAAAAGGCAGCAAGACAAAATATGGGTAGGTGGGGGCTGGGAAGGAAGTAAGGAACAGGACACTGATGGGAAGGAGTCCTCAGGTCAGGTCCTCCAGATACCTTCCTGGGTTTCTCTTTGCAGTTTGGCAGGAGGCTTGAATGAGGAGGATGAGGGGGATCTGTGTGCTGCTGGCTTTCCTCTCCTAGCTGAGGACTTTGTTCAGGCACTGGAACAGCTGCAGAGAGCTCACTCTCAGGCTATTGGAGCCCCCAAGGTAGAGACTCAGGCCCTTAAAGGTTGGACTGGAGCTCCCTCCTCCTGCATATCTCCAACCACGCACTTTCCATCTCCTAGATCCCCTCGGTGTCCTGGCATGATGTAGGCGGATTGCAGGAGGTGAAGAAGGAGATTCTGGAGACCATCCAGTTCCCTCTAGAGCACCCTGAGCTACTGAGCCTGGGCCTCAGGCGCTCGGGCCTTCTGCTCCATGGGCCTCCTGGCACTGGCAAGACCCTACTGGCCAAGGCAGTAGCCACTGAGTGCAGCCTTACCTTCCTCAGGTGGCAATGGGGCCTGGAAGGGTTGGTGGGTGGATTAGGAGCTGCAGCAGGATGGGGAACAGGAGGGGATGGCCGAGAGGTCAGTTGTATGTTTATGCATCTAATGAATCTCATCCTCTCACATTCTTTCCCTCAGTGTGAAGGGGCCAGAGCTCATCAACATGTATGTGGGCCAAAGTGAGGAGAATGTGCGGGAAGGTGAGTGAGTGGGGAGGGGCAGGGCTTCCAGTTCTTCCCCAACCCTAATGGCCCTTGTGCTGCACCCCGCCCCCCACCACACACCCTCAGGTTATTCATGGTCATTCCTAGTCTTCCTTTTCACAAGTCAGGTTCCTGCCAATGGGGCCTAACACCTGGAGTGCTAGTTATGAATTGTCAAATCTGGGTTTTCTTCCCCACCTCCCAACTTCAAACCCCACTGAGCTTCCCCCTCCTGTGGGCTCCTCTCTCTTCTCAGTGTTTACCAGGGCCAGGGCTGCAGCACCTTGCATTATCTTCTTTGATGAACTGGACTCCTTGGCCCCAAGTCGGGGGCGGAGTGGAGACTCTGGAGGTGTGATGGACAGGTAGGGCTCTGAGCCAAAATGGGGTCTGGGGTTTAGGATGGAGACCTATGAGATGGGTTGCAGCAGTCTTCAGAGCCCCAAGAGTTCCTGCCCTTCCAGTCTGAGGTAGTTTGTTTAATGGAAGCTAAAAGGGGCTATCGCATTGTGTGGGGGTCATTGAAGAGAATGGGGGCCTGTGTGAAAGGGTACACATGACACAACTGAGCAGGGGGCCCGGCAAAGAAAGCCTGCAAGGAGAGGCACCACAGGCAGGGCAGAGGCTGAGGATGGGTCAAGGATGCTTGCCTTCACTCTTCCATTGCAGGGTAGTGTCTCAGCTCCTGGCCGAGCTGGATGGGCTTCATAGCACTCAGGATGTGTTTGTGATCGGAGCCACCAACAGACCGGACCTCCTGGACCCTGCCCTTCTGCGGCCTGGCAGGTGTACACCCTGTACCTCCTTTCCACCAGGCCCATTTGGGCTTGTCCCTTGACCCCCATCCTGCGCCTTCATTCACCTGTGCTCTCTAAGACTTATGCCTGCCTATCTCCTTAAAGATTTGACAAGCTGGTATTTGTGGGGGCGAGCGAGGACCGTGCCTCCCAGCTCCGTGTTCTGAGTGCCATCACACGCAAGTATGAGGGAGACTTTCAGAGGGCTTAGGGGATAAGTGCAATGTACAGAATACACTGGTCAGGGATGCCATTTGAGGGAATAGGGGATGCTGGGTAAAACTTTCTTTCTTGTATTCTAACAGATTCAAGTTAGAGCCCTCTGTGAGCCTGGTGAATGTGCTGGATCACTGCCCTCCCCAGCTGACCGGCGCAGACCTCTACTCCCTCTGCTCTGATGCCATGACAGCTGCTCTCAGACGGAGGGTTCGGGACCTGGAGGAAGGTGAGCCACTTGCCAACCCCAGAGATCAACCAGAAAGCTAGTGGGAAACCGAGGCCAATTATGGATTTCAGAGGAGGGACTCTCGATGTTTGGAGGGCTCTGGGCAAAACGGTGCCTCCCCCAGGGTTTACCCTGCTTGGGCACAGAACACAACCTCTGTTCCCAAACTGAAATGAGGACCCTGGCCTCACCTCCCCGTTGTCATGCCCCTAGGGCTGGAGCCTGGAAGCTCAGCACTGCTGCTCACCATGGAGGACCTGCTGCAGGCTGCTGCCCGGCTGCAGCCCTCAGTCAGTGAGCAGGAACTGCTCCGGTACAAGCGCATCCAGTGCAAGTTTGCCGCCTGCTAGAAGCCTCCTGCAGACTGGGTCCCCACCCACAGTGACTGAAGGTACCTAGGTGTCCCCCAGAAACCTGAGAGAGCAAAGGGCTCTTTCTCAGGCTGCTGTGGACTCATCTGAAGGCTGCCTACCTCCAGAGTCTCTGGAGGCCAAGAGGTGTGGCTGAAAATAAAGTACATGCTGCCCCCTGCTGGTGGTGTGGTCTGAAAGGTTGGCGTGGGGAGGAGCAAGCCCCAGAGGAGGGCATGGTTGGCGCCACAGGAACCTGATCCTTCTGACACAAACACAGGCATGCGGGAACTGAAAAAGGCACAGACTATATTCTTAACCTTTCCATTTGCCTGAACCCAAATCCTCGCACCCTAACTGCAGTCAGCCCCTCCCCGTACCGCCAGGATCTGCACCGGAGGCTGGGCTTGCTGAGGGGCTCCCAGACAGCACCTGAGCAGAGGGCTATGGGAGCTGAGGCCACGCTCAGTCTGTCCTCTTGATCACATGGATGAAATAGCAGGGAATGTAGGCCTGGCCTGGCTTGTAAGGCTTGAAGTCACCCAGGATGCTATGCTGGCACTTGCCCCCGAAGGCTGCTCGGAGCAACTCCGTGAAGGACGCCAGACAATGTGGATAGTAGGAGAGCCGGAACTTACTGCAACAGAGCCCCTGACAAACGGTGAGGACTGGTGGCCTTAGCATGCCCCCGCCCACCTCACCCCCTGCCTAGCCAAGTGGGTACCTCAAGCCAGGAGAACTGTCCCAGCCAGTCCCTGGCACCTGCACTGTGTAGTCCAGAGTCACCATGTGGGCCTTGTTGTTCACTGTCAGCACGGATGTTGTGATGTCCTTGGTCAAGTCACTCTACAGGTGGTGGTACAGTCTGCATTAGCCTCTGCAACCACTGTGGGGCCTGGACCCCAGGATTACACCTCCCACTCTGGGCCCTTGCTCCCTCAGGGGCCCACCTTATAGTAGATGTTCTTTCCTGGGGGTGCACAGCCTGTTTTGAGGATGTGGTCGTAGTTGCGATGATCAATGACCAGAAGGCCCCCTGACCGTACCATGTTCGCAATGTTCTTCAGTGCCAGCCGGTGCTCACTCTGGTCCCCTAAACTCCAGGCAGGGGCAGAGAGGCTGTGTCTGCTCAGGGCCCCCAGCACCAGTCTCCTTCCCATCTTTCTACTACCCAGGGGTGCCAGTGCCAAGGCAAAGAGGGGCAAAAAAGCAGAGTCTGCTTTAGCAGGAGAGCAGGCACCCAGGGGTCTGTCAAAGTGATGAATAGCTCAAAGCAAGGACCATTCCCCAGGCCACCCTCTCTCTCACCTTTGCAGTCTGGCAAGTGGGCAAAACTGTTTCCAAGGCAGATGACGGCATCAAAGCCACCTCCTGGTGGCTGGGGCACATCTTTGTCCAGAGTCATCCAATTGGCTTCCTCAATGACTGGGGGCCAGGAAGGAGAAGAGGGAGCAAGGTGGCACCACAGTCCAGCAGTGCCAACCTACATCAAATGCAGTCCTGCCTCAGTTTCCCCTTTAAGACACACAGGGACTCCTCGTCTAGTTAGGAAGAAGAGATTATTATGGACTTGGA
Organism: Cynopterus sphinx; assembly: GCA_030015415.1. Lineage (NCBI taxonomy): Eukaryota > Metazoa > Chordata > Mammalia > Chiroptera > Pteropodidae > Cynopterus > Cynopterus sphinx. Next base: position 47,163,686 of record CM057386.1, on the reverse strand, counting down.
GGGTGAAAGGAGGAGGAAGTCACGGTTCAAAAGGAGGAATCTGCTTATGGGTTTTTACTTGAGGAGAGGGACAAGACATTAAACATAATTAAAACTAGCTACTCGCAGCTGATACCTCATTCTGGTGCCTAAGACTTCCTTTTCAGGGAAATTACAGTAATTTTACTGTGCCCATGAGGAAAACAAAAACACCCCACCCTAGGAGCCCAGGGTAGAGAACCATGACCTTGATGGCTGGGCTGGGAGGGCCTGGCTGGATGGACCTGCATACCCCACTTGTCGAAGGCAGGCTCGTGCCGCCGGTTCCAGCGTTCTTTAAGTGCGTACTTAAGCATCTTGTCACTGGCATCCACGCTTGTCACGGTGAAGCCCTCTTCCACCAGCATAATGGAGTCCACCCTGGGCAGGGCCGGGATGAGAGGTAGAAAGGGGCAGTCAGAGGTTCTGGGAAGGCAAGGAGGCCCTGTGCTGGACACTTCTGTCTCCTCAACTCTTCAGAGTCCATTCCTCTGCTTCCTCTCCCCAGGCCTACTCCACTAACCTCGAATGACCTGGCAAATTGTTTCTTATCACCTGGATGAAATAGCAGGGAATGTAGCAACATTGAGTTGGGCACTCTACTAATGCGCATTAATTCTTATGGCAATCTTAAAAAAAAAAATGCTTACGGCAACCTTGTGAGGTAGATGATGTTACCCTATTTGAGAGATGGGGCAAACTGAGGCTCCTAGAAGTTAAGTCACTTGTGCTCAGAAGATAGTAATAGTATGGTAGTTAGAGCAGTGGTCCCCAACCTTTTTGACACCAGAGACTGTTGTCCCTAAGCCTGATGATCTGAGGTGGGGCTGAGGCGGTGATGCTAGGGCTGGGGAGCTGGGGAGCAGCTGCAAATACAGATGAAGCTTCTCTCCCCCTCCCCTCCACCTCTCGCTATGCAGCCGGGCTCCTAACAGGCCAGGGACAGGTAGCTACTAGTCAGGGAGCTGGGAGATTGGGGATCCATGGGTTAGAGCACAGGCCAGACCCTAAACGACCTGGATCCTTATCTCCACTCCGCTACATGGGGATCTTCACTCCTCTGAGGTGGAATGTCCACGGCTGTAAATACGGTATTACCAAACTCCTGGGGGTTTGTGAGGATTTTAAAAACGTGTTTCAAAAGCACTTGGCAAGGACAAAGGCGGAACAAACGTTAATTGTTAACGCCGCTCAAGGCCGTCTCCCCGAGGACAAAGCTGGAGCCAGAAGTCCGAGGTCACGGCGCTGTGACCCCGAAGCCGGGCTCTGGGGCAGCCGGGGCGAACCCACCTTCCTCGCCCGCCGTGCCCACACCCCCGCCCTCAGCCTCAGCCGGGGGTCGGCGCCCCGCTCCGGGCCCGCCCCGCTCACCCAGTGCCGCAGGCCACGTCGAGCACCCGGCGGCAGCCGTGCTGGTGCAGCAGCCCGAGCAGCCAGGCCTGGTACTCAGCCGTGCGGCTGCGGGTGTCCCCGATGTAGAGCTGCCACACGCGCGCCGCCTCTCCGTCCGCGTACTGGTCCGGGAGCCCCTGGGCCGCCACCCCCAGGGAGCGGGTCCGGTACACACTGTCCGCCATCCTGCCGGCCGGCTCCGCAGCCTCCCGCCCCATTCTTATAGTCCGGCCCCTGAGGGCGGCTGCGCGGCCCCTGCTCAGTGGCAGGTGGGTGTGGGGACACGCCCCCACCGAGGCCGGCCCGGCCCGGCCGGTGCCTGCAGGGCGTGAGCTGCCTCCCTCCTGGATGAGTCTTTCTCGACAGCCTGAAGGACCAGGATTCTGGACACTTGCTGTGGCATGAAAGGATTATCCCAGGCCCCGCCCACCTGACCCAGGAGGCAGGAGAACGGGGAGCAAGGGGATTGTCCACTCCATCCTCACCCAAACTGGAAAGGAAGGAAAGAATGTTCGTCAGCGTCAGCCTGTGTCCACTCTGGTCTGCTGAGATCCAGGCAGGAGCAGAGAGGCTGTGTCTCTGTCTGTTCAGTCTTCAGTCCACTAGAGTTGAACGCCCAGGACTGGAGCGTCCTTTGTGAGTGAAAGCAATAGCATGCCAAAAGAAGGAATGTCTGATTGAAGGAGGGCGTCGTCAGCCAGGGAGGGAAGAAACCAGGAGCCTATGGGGTAATGCTGATCTGGTCATTCCAAGACCAGGAGCAGTTCTGGACCAAGCGATCATCCACCCATCTGGAGGCAAGTGCTCCTCTTCCTGTAGGGAGCCCATCAAACTTTTCCATGAACTGCCTAGGGAGTCTGGTCCTTCCTTCCAAGTCCTTGACAACCAAGCATGCTTCCTTCTAAAGACCATCTACTTTCCAGGAGGTGCTTACAGGGTGGGTGGGAAGTCCAGGTTCAGCGGTGGGACTGCTTGGTACTCTTGCTATTATATTGCTCATTGTCACTTCATGAATTGGTCATTTGGTTAGGTTAGTGTACGTCCACCTTTCCTCCCAAAGCAGAGAGGTCTCAACCTAGCAAGACTCTGGAATGAGGTAGATTCAGAAAGATGATGCCACCTAGCAAAGTCCAAGACAGCAAGAACAGCCTTCCCCACCTGTTTTTGTTCTTCTAGCTTCAGAAAGGAGTAGGTATAGAATTTAGAACAAAGGAGTTTCTCCTCCCTCACCCTTTTATTGTCTATAGAATCTGAGAGCTGGAGGAACCTAAAAGACCATGCAATCATTCTTAACCTTAGCACACAGACTGCCTCAGATAGGCTTGTACATGTCCAAGTCAAGGAGCCTTGTGCTTATGCTGACCCTACAGACAGTTCTTCGGCAACAGGCTTAGGAAGGTACTGTACTGGGGAGTTGCAAGTGTAAGCTAAACACGTGACACACTGACAGAAGTTGTAAAAGCAAGCCTTTATTGGGAGAGCGCTCCCGGGTGAGGTTCTCTGGTCCGGAGAGGAGAGGGGCCAGAGAAGTCGCACTGTGGGGTGGGAGGGCAGAGCTTTGATGGGGTTATGTGGGGGTAGGGATATAGGGTGGGGGACGTTAATCAAATGCTAATTGAGCCTCCAGATTAGGGTGGTGGTGCCTAAGGCTTTAGGGTGGGCCCTATTCAGGTCTGGATTCCTGAAATCAAGCTGGGGAGTCTCAGGCAGGCATCTGGCTGGCCCTTCCCCCGCTGACCTAAGAGCAAGTAAACCCAGAGCTTTCTTTTGTCAGAATATGCTGAGGAAAAATCCACTCTATTACTCTTAGGCTTTGAAAAAAATCCATGTTAAGAATTATTCTCTTAGTTGCAGGCAGCAATCTGTGTGCTATGTCTTTGCATCAAAGATAATCTATAACTGCCTCTCTATACAGTGTGGCTTTTATTAAAAGTATGAGGCCTTTCCAAGAAAATTAATTTCTTCTTTGGGTAGGAATTAATGCATTCTTAAAATAAACATGATATTTATTTTACCCTAATTCGGGAGGAAAGTAATTGGCTAGAAATTAATGAGCTGATAGTGATGCCTGTTAACTTACAATTTGATCATAGTATAAGAAAGGAAATTGTAAGGAAAAATAGACCTACTAAATTATTTACTTTTGCATAATGGAGTTGAAGTGCACTTAAGAAATTTGGGTGGGAAATGAAGAATGAGGTTAAATTGGAATAACAACCAAAATGATAAAGAGACAATTTGTCACTATAAATGGATTGGCTCCATATCTGAACAGTTAAGTGGCCTAGGGCAATTTATTATTTCTCTTACTATTGCTTTTTCATTAACTTTTACCTCTTAACCCTTTCTGAATGTATCTGAGATAAACCTCTTAGGGCTCTAAATGCTGTTGGGAAGTGTCACCTTTAAAAAACCAGGATAGTCTTGTCAACAGGTCATAAGATTCACAAGACTCTCTGGGTCTCAATATTCAAAAACAAGTATTCCTGTGAGTTCAAATACCTTCTTCTCCTGGTTGTTATATAAATAACATTCAAGCCTGGGAGAAGAGCATTGATTTGTAAATTTAGACATCTCTGCCCGCCCTTTTATTTAGAGATTGTCATTCAAAGATTAGACTTCAGAGCTCTTTAATAAAACTAGATCCCCCCCAAAAAAAAGTATTTTGATTTTGTTCTTTTGTTTCATTTAGAAACAAAATTACCTAAGAAAAAAAGGAAAAAATTACCTAAAACAACTATTTAAGTACCTTGTTTTTTGATTTCGTGTAACATGATTCCTCACAACCTTCCCAGGAAAACTTTTTCTTGTCCAGAAACTATTTCAGTTTTTCTCCTCTCCCCATTACTGTTTTAAAACCAAGTTTAAAATTTCTAATGTAATGCACACCTCTGAATGTTTGTATAGACTTTTTGCGATTGGTTTGCAGCCTTTAAAAAGCTAAAGGCCATACTCTCCATGCTGATAAGGAATTTTATTTGAATATTTGGTTTTTATTTAAATATACTTAAGATTTTTGAGTAATATAACATTTTACCAACGTAACTATGTTTTTTAAAAATAATATGAGTTAGTAAATTTGAATTTAAAAATTACAGATTATGAGTATCTTCTAAATGTATTTTCCATTTAAAGACAAGTTTTGTTCCAAAATTAATACTTATTTGACTTCTTTCTTATCCTGTCATTTTTTAAAATGTCAAGATTATAGTGTTGTGAAATTTCATGCACTTTTTAACTTGTTTCCCTACTTTTAACTATCAAAATTTTTCTTTTAGCAGAATATTCTGAGGAAAAATCCACTCTATTACTCCCAGACTTTGAAAAAAATTTCATATTTTCTTCTCTTGACCATAAATTACTTGTTCTTATGCGTGTTTTAAATGGCTACACTGAGTGGATGTGCTACAACTTGTTTAATCATTTCCCAAGTTCTGAACATTTAAAATACTCCCACAACTTTTCAAAGTAATGAACACATGGATGATTATGATCAAATTATTTTCCAAATGGAATTTTTCTATTAACGCTGTCACCCAAAATCAATATTTATTCCCACTCTTCTCTACATGATATTATTCTTTGATATTTCATTAGGTAGAAAATTATATCTAATTGTAATCCTCTTAATTACTACCAGATGTACCAGATAATTGCAGTCCTTCATCTCTAAATTGTTTGTTCATATCCTCTGCTCACTAAAATATATTGAACCTGCCTTTTGTTTTACCTAGTTATTCCCTGTGAATTTTAGGTAACCCTGGACCATGGAACAAAAGGTCACAGAATATAAGTCAATTTATAGTTTGACTTCATAGAAAATAAAAATAAGCGATTTTTAAAATGTGACGTTTATTATTTGAAATTGGCTGAAAAAAATAAATTCTTTATTCCTAAATGTGTAACATGTTTGCAAAAAAACTTTAACTTGGGTTACTATATGATCTAGCTATTCCATTGGCTATTCAAAGAATATAAAAACATGAATTGAAACGATATATGGACCCCTATATTCATTACAGCACTCTTTACAATATCAAAGATATGAAAACAACCTAAGTAGCCATTATCAGATGAATGAAGAAGATGTGCTGTATGTACTGAATGCAATACTACTCTGCCATAAAAAAGGATGAAGTCTTGCCATTTGGGACAACATGGATGGACCTGGAGAATATTATGTTAAGTGAAGTAAGTCAGACATAGAAAGACAACAGGATTTCACTCACGTGTGCAATATAAAAATAAACAAAACCAAACAATTCATAGATACAGAGAACAGATTGATGATTACCAGAAGAAAAGGGGGTGGGGGGAGAAATGGGTAAAGGGAGCCACTCACATGGTGATGGGTGGAAACTAGACCTGGTGGTCACGTTATGGTGTACAGATGTGGAACTATAAAGTTGTACACATGAAACGTATACGACGCTAAAAACCAACGTTACATCAATTAAAAAAAAGGGAAAAAAAAGAAGGGAAGAGGCTGGGGAAGGAATGAGGTGGGATGTCCTCTTTAAAGAGAAAACGCAGGCCGGCCGTAGAGGGACATGTGGGAGCTAGTTTGCGTGTGTGGGGGAGGTAGGTTTGAAGCCTGGGCTTTGGGTCTGCCTGTATCTCTAGGTGAACCTGGGGTGCGGCGCCCACGGTGCTCCTTTGTCGTGACCTGTGCAGCCCGTGGGAACTGCCCCCAGCCCCACAGGAGTGCTGGGACACAGGACCGTGTGGGTTCCCAGAGGCCAGCGCACAGAGTAAGAGCTCAAAACTGAGCGCTCTATTTGCTGAATAAAAGAATGAACAAAAGGGAGTGTCAAAAGCAGCAGTGGCGCCGCATCACTGACAAAACCTTAACTGGCGCGGCGTCGTTTCATCACTTCTCCAAACCCGGACGGCCGCCGGAACTTTCGTCGCGCACTACCGAGGTTGCAACTCGGAAGGGAAAACAGAAGGATGCGGGCCTTGACAGGCGGGGATTCAAACCAATGAAAAAGGCCAGGTGTGCTTGCGGCAGCCAATAGGGGCAGGAGGAAGTAACGCCACAGAAGGGTGGAAGGGGCCGTCCGGGCCGTTGGGCGGACGGCGAGCCGAAGCGGGTCTGCGCTCGTGAGAAGTGTAGGAGGCGAAGATGTCGGAGCGAAAAGTTTTAAACAAATACTACCCCCCTGACTTTGACCCGTCAAAGATCCCCAAGCTCAAGCTCCCCAAGGACCGGCAGTACGTGGTGCGGTTGATGGCCCCCTTCAACATGAGGTGTAAGACGTGCGGGGAATACATCTATAAGGGTAAGAAGTTCAACGCGCGCAAAGAGACGGTGCAGAACGAGGTTTACCTGGGCCTGCCCATCTTCCGCTTCTACATCAAGTGCACGCGTTGCCTGGCAGAGATCACCTTCAAGACAGACCCGGAAAACACAGACTACACCATGGAGCACGGAGCCACACGGAACTTCCAGGCCGAGAAGCTCTTGGAGGAGGAGGAGAAGAGAGTGCAGAAGGAGCGGGAGGACGAGGAGCTGAACAACCCCATGAAGGTGCTGGAGAACCGAACCAAGGACTCCAAGCTGGAAATGGAGGTACTGGAGAACCTGCAGGAGCTGAAGGACCTGAACCAGCGGCAGGCCCACGTAGACTTTGAGGCCATGCTGCGGCAGCACCGCCTGTCCGAGGAGGAGCGACAGAAGCAGGAGCAGGAGGAGGATGAGAGAGAGACGGCGGCCTTGGTGGAAGAAACTAAGAAACGAAGACTACTGGAGGACTCCGATTCGGAAGAAGATGCTGCTGCTCCTGCCCCGCCCCAGCCTTCCCTTCGGTCCAACCCCACCGCCATCCTGGACGAGGCCCCGAAGGCAAAGAGGAAGGTGGAAAGCTGGGAGCGGAGTGTGGGCACCCTTGGCAGCAGGCCCCAGCTGTCAGGCCTCGTCGTGGTGAAGAAAACAGACCTGGATCGCAGCACTTCTCAGGGCCAGCCAGCACCCGCCCGGGGCTCTGTGAAGAACGGGGAACCTGACCCTGCACCCAGGACCTCCGGTGTCTCTTCCCTGAGCCAGCTGGGTGCATATTCCGACAGTGAAGACAGCAGTGGCAGCAACTGAGGTGTGTACCAAGTCAGGGGTCATATGTCCAGATCCAGCCGGGGACATATGTCAGAGAAAGGGGCCTTGATACCAAGCAGAACCAAGACCAAACATGAATGTCCTCAGAGGCTGGCTGGGCTAGCTTGGGCTTCAACTGAGGGACCCGGTTTCTCTCTTGTCTCAACCACAGCCCCTTGGGGCTTCAAAGTCCTCAGCTCATGCTGTTTCTGGCACCAAGTTTAGGGCTGCAACATCCCTGGAGGGATGCATCCTTTCTTGGACATTACTTGTCAGCTGTGTTTTGGGCTTGTGGGTAAGCTCACCTATCCCCAGTTGGCTCTGTCCCTTTCCTCCACAAATCTTCTGGAACCAATGAAAGGAACCCACCAAAAAAAAAAAAAAAAAGCAAGCTTAGGAACATTGCTGCCACCAGACATACTTCAAGGCAATTCCAATTTCAGGCCACGTTAAAATCCTAGAAATGGAAATTATGTACATAACAGTAACTACAAACGGAGTGGTGGGTAGAGAGCTGGTGACATCCTGGCACAAGTAGGAATACATTTTTCAGATGATGGACTCTGAATTCCAGTCCAAGCTGCTGAGAAAACTTCTGCTGACTATGTCTACCCAGATTGAACACTGGGATGCTGTGGGAGGGGCAGGAAGCCATCAACCCCCATGGACTCTGCTAGCAGATTTATCATAATGAATACTTTTTTGGACTTTTTAATATACCAAATGATACTTAATCTGTTTTAATAAAGTCGCATTAAGTAAATGTAAGGTTGGTCCCAATATCATTGGGTAGTAAAACTAATTAATGGTGACTGCATTATTATTTAGCTTAGAGCACCCATGAGAATTGCACTAATGTGTCTGAAGAGAGGTTCTCTTTGACCATGTCACACTTTGTTAAAAGCAGTTTTAAGGTGTGTTAACCTCCACTAATATCTCTTTGGTAAACAGCTGATCTGCTGTTTTTCCACATAAAAATGACACTCTGAGCCCTGGTAATAGGCTAAGCGTTGCTCATGAAACAGGTGATTTAAAACATACCATCACATCTGAGTTAGAGAGTAAAATACTGAGACTACTTTGGTGATTAAATGTTAACAAAACAACATCTGGCATTTTGAGTGTCTTCTTATTTTTTGTTCAGAGTGATGGGGTCAGTCTGCTTCTCCCAATGTAGAACAACACAATCACATTGTGAAATTTTAATTTTTTGGCCTGTATAACCTTAATAGATGGAGAGTACACTTTTAGAGAAAGAATAAAATTGCATTCCTTTTATAGAGAAAAACCAGCATAAGGATCAAACTGGCTTTAAGCTATACACAACTAAACTTTGATAAAGTAGAAAGACTTGAAAGTTAACTCATTACTACATTACCAACATTAATTCTGAAGGTATTAATAGATTAGTGGACAGCAGCTGGTCTGCCTTCTAGAAGAGAGTTCTATAAGGGGAGGCTGGTGTCCAAGCCAATAAGCTATCGCTTCAGGGTATTATGGCATTATGGCTGTGACCTAGGGCACTGAAGCCATTTCACCTAGGCTCAACCTAGTTGGGCCATTTAAACATGTGACCTTGTGTTTCATGTGCTTCATTCATTCAACATTTATTAAGCAGCAGCTCTGTGCCAGGCACTGTATTAAGTGTTGGGGATGCAGCAGGGAACAAAATAGACAAAAATCTCTGCTCTTTCTGTGGGGTGTATTGGGGGATTTTTTTGGGGTGATGGTAATACTATTTCATAATCTGGATGCTGGTGAGTTGGACAGTGTAAAAATTCATTGAGCTATGTACACTATGTGCATTTCTCTGTATTTTACTTCAATATTTAAAAAAATCCATGGTCTCGTGGAGATCAGCCATATTGAGTTAAGAAAAGCATGTGCTTGCCACATAGTATGCATTTTTTAAAAAATGGCTTCTATTATTAATCCAGCAAAACTCCTTAAAGCAAACTAGGCCATTGGGATTTTTAAGAGATTCAGCTGGCTCCGCCACTAAGATTAGTGCCCAGTCTTTCCATAAAAGTTAGGCATGGCCCATGCATCTGTTGTGAAAAATATGCTTGATTTCTTTTTTTCTCAAGATCAAAAAATGAGAGGAATTCTGTTAGCACTTGCAAGTAAGTGATGTGGGGCTGCTGTGAATACTTGGATAGATTATGCACTGCACAAGGGCTCCATATTTAAGTGGCTGCCATTCATATCTCAAACTTCATGGGTTTGTATATTTATTATAATTTTCTGTCAGGAATTCTGGTGACTAAGTGTCTTATGCTAAGAAACATATCAAGAAAACTTTCAGACAGATGGAAGTCAAAGGTGTTAAGAGCACCATTTTCTGTCAAAACGAAGCTGCATGGGAATACCACCCAGGGACCTGGAAATGAGAGGAGTCTGCCATCTAGGAGCTGCCCTTCGAAACAAATACACAGAAGCCCAACCCCTGAGACTTGACTATCTGGGCCTATGGTTATTTTAATCACCAAGTCGGAACAAACCGACCTTCAGGTTTGTTCATCAGCCTTTGTAGTTCTGGATGGAAGTCTCCAACAGTCAGATCCTCTGGCATTCTGACAAGTTGTGTTTCTGAGGACAAGACCATGATAGTATGACTTCATTGAAGCCCTGTTCCCTCTTAGAAATTCCCTCGAGTTTCTCCTGGTGAAGTGGGGTCTAGCTGGCCTCATCTTAAGGACCTTGAGATGTTTGTTAAGCATACAAGCTCATAAGTCGCCAACCCAGCAAATCTGAGGTAGGCCCAAACATCTGTATGTTTAACAAGCACTCTATATCCAGGTGAATGTAGGAAAACCATGTTATAATAGGTTTTCTAATAAGAGAACCAAAATCAGGTTACCTTGAGCTCTCAGGCAGTTCCCTTACCTATGGAGGGAAGGGGTGTGGGAAAGTGAGAAGCAATATTCAAGTTCAGAAAGGCTGGTATGTGTATTGGGAGAAAAAAAAACAACACAAAAACACACACCTGGGAAGCTGGAGCCTGCCTTTTGCCTTTTCTTAAGCTGGACAAGGGGAAAAGCTGCCTGCTGGAATGGGTGGGAGGAACGCTGGTGAGTGTGTAACATGCCTGACGCTTCCGGGGATCAGAGGGGAGGGAGAGGGCTCTCATCATGGGACAGCCACAGGACAAAGAGCAAAGTAGTCACAGTACTATATGCCCTCTGGTCTAGCCCTGGGATTGGACCACTGGGCCAACACCCCAGTAACGGGACAGATCTTTGCCTCATCCTACTCAAAGGATCAATGAAGCTTTGGGGACAGATATGTAAAACAGGTACTGAAGTGCTATGGGTTAGGGTTAGTGACAGAATGGGGGAAACAGACTGGAAATCCATGGGGCTGCAAATAGTTCTCCAGCCCTGGGTTCCAGACCCAACCCCACCCCCAATCATTTCTTATGCTCAGAACAATATCTAGGATGCAACGTGAGTCTAGGCTGGAATCTCACAGCCCTTTTAACAGGGTAATATCAGTCCTGTAAATGGGGTCATAGGAGGCTAGACCAAAAAAGTATCATCCTTTCAAGGACCTGTTCTAAACCTCACCAGGCAGAAGAAAAAAACTTTCAGTTTGCTCTATTTTCTATAGCCTTGGCTGCCCCAACTTGGAGAACAGAAGACGGGCTGAGCCCAGGATACAGGGGAACCCTTCACCCCCCATTGTTTGGTTCCCAGAGCCTCTTCATCAGAAGCTGAAGAATCTGGGGCTCTTCAGCAGCGTATCACCTACTATCAACTAGGCCCAGAAGTGTGAGGGAGTCTGTGTGGGTGCTCACAGGGGGCCTTGTGGGGGTGCAGTGCTGGAGAGACTTTCTAGTGTTCGCTAAGAAGCAACAGCTGCTTCCTATTTTCCTTTTAAAAGAGATGTGGTGGTGGGGTGGGTTAACACCAAGAAACCAAACCAATTCAATATGAATCACACTGCCAGTGCCAGGTATTGGGGGATGGCATCCTGGAAGTTGTGGGATAGTGGATCTGAAAACCAGAGTCTGAGTGCCAGCTGTACACATTAACAGCAGGGCCTTGGGAACATCATTTGACTTGAGCCTGTTTCCTTTTCTATAAAACAGGGTTAATAGCACTCACTCCTTGAGTGCATTGTAAGGGGTAAAATTAAGAGCACTGTGAATAGTGCAGTTGTCATCACTACTGCTACTGACTGCCCTGATCCCTGTACTCCGGACAGGCTGGGCAGATACCTGAGCCCCACTCTTCCTCCCTAAAGACCAGCCTTCCTGTTCCTCCCTTGCTCCCAGAGAACACAGTATAACCAGCTGTTGTTGGGGGATTGAAGTGTCCTCCCCTTCAGGCCCCAGGCACAACAGCTAAAAAGAGCAGAGTGATCAATCAGGTGTGGTCATCAGGGAACAAGGTTCAAGTACAGGCAGGGTCAGATGGAGGTGAGAATAAGGAGCAGGGGCTAGTGGGGTCACCAGTAAACTTTACACAACAAACAGGAAGGCTTTGGGAGGGAGGAGGGAAGGAATGAGGGCAGCCAGGTGTCTAGGGCACAAGTGAGGCTGCTCTAAGCTTGGGGAGATCAGAGAGACCAAGGGCACTGGGCTGGGACACACCCCAAGGTGAGGGGCAGGGAAGAGCAACAAGGGGCTCTAGGCCCCTTTGTGGGGCTGAAGGTGACTCAGAAATCGGAACAAAAAAGGCCAAAAGGTTTTTACTCTGTGAGCCCTAAGGAGGGTCAGCCAGAGCCAAGGTGTCCACAGGAGGGGTAAGCAGAGAGGAGGATCTGGGGCCTGCAGTCTTGCTTCCCTGTGAGGGGAGGAATGAGTAAAGACCGGGAGTGCCCTTCATAAGGGCTTTGGAGGGCTCCAGTCTGGGGGCCCAGCTCTGACACCTGCCCCTACCGAGTTCACAGTGGAGTCCTTGGCAGTCCTGAAATCGTGTGGCCTGCCTGAAGCCTTGCCAGGAGAAAAATGCTTGGCAGAGAGAAAAGGCTGGAGCGTGCTGACCGCAGCTGATCTGAGTTCTTCCCAGAGCTGCGGCTTTCCCCAACAGGAACACGGCCAAGGCAGGGAGGACCTGAGGCTGAAAGAGCTGTCTTTGCCCGCCAGAGCCCTGCCCCAGATCCTTCACCTTCCAGTTTGGGGTCTCCATCTCCAGTCAGGAGATGCTGGGTTAAGCTCAAAGCTCATCAGGGGGGCTGTGTGTGAGGGGAGATGCCTTCTGGATGTCCTCATCCTCCTCGGGGCTGGGATCTCCCTCGAGGCCACTCAGCTCCTTTCTCTGTTTGCTGCCACTGCCACTTGAGGCCTTGGCTCTGCTGCTCTTCTTCTTGGACTTCTTTCCTCCCAGGGCGGCTGTGTCCCCCTTCTTGCCAGACCACTGCTCTGCCAGGCAACCTGGAGTGAAGAGAGATACCCTCAACCAACTGTTTTCCTGGCTGAGGAGTACTGGTTGGGAAGCTGCTGGGAGTGGCAACTAGAACTGGTGCCTGATGTCCAAGTCCCTATCGCCCACCCCACTGTGGCCCCCAAGCCCCTCTGTGGGTATCTGAGTTCTCTGCATGTTATTCTGCACTTGGTTTCACTGCCTCTTACCCCACCTTATCCCATCAAGCTCCCTGAGGGCAGAGACCCTAAAACACCCTTTACTTCTTTTTGTCCTCTACCTACCCACCTCCCCTGAGGCGGGGCAAACAATAAAATCTAGGGCTGCCCTGCCTTCTCCCTCCCTCAGACTCACTGGTGTCCTTGCCCTTCAGCACATGGTTGGCACAAAGGAATTGAGTCAGGTCCTCCTCCTGGTGGTTCCTGTACCAGTCCTCGATTACCTCCTCAAACTCTTCCACCAGCACGTCGCACTGTTAATCACAACACCCCACATTGGCAAAGCCCCAGCACTGACTTACTTCCAGAGCTCAGTGGAGCCTCACAACCCACTGCAAGACAGGCAGGTGGCTGTGATTCTCCTGAGAAAACTGAAGCCAGATAGGAGAAATGACCAAAGTTAGCTTTTGGTGGCCTCCCACAGCCACAGACCCAATCCCCACCCACTCCTGTGGGGCACAGTAACCTTGAAAGGCTGAAGGAACTGTACCTGCTTCTTGAGGTCTGCCACCTCTGCAGAGGTCTCATTCCACAGCTCATAGGGGATGTCCATCACCACTTTGACCCCTTTGTGTACCAGGTTGTGAAGTGTCTCAAAAGTCTCTGACATGCCCTAGAAGAGGTGACCAGACATGAGAGGTAGAGTCCCTTCTCTACTTCCTGCCCTCCACTCCAGGTGGTGTTGGAGGCCCAAGGACTTAGCTCTGAGAAGTCAAGACCCTCTAAGGCTTCTCACACTTGACCTTGCCTTCCTCTCTCATCTTTTAGGCTTGTCTCCTCCAACCCCTCTACATGCATGCGTGCATACATGCGCATGTACACACATATGTACACATGAATGTATACATGTATGCGCGCGCACACACACACACACACACACACACACTCTCTCTCTCTCTCTCTCTCTCTCTCTTTCTTTCTGTCCTCCCTCCTCACACCTCATCCTTTCCAAAAGGTCTGCTGTTGCCCTCAGGCCCTGTGAACATATACTCCTTTTCCAGGAAATAAATGTCTTGGCTCTGCCCCATCACTCTGGCTGGGTACACACTCCCCCACACCCAGGCCCATTCCCTGCCTCAGGTCCTTCCTAGGGCTTGCGTCTTTTCTTGGTGGAAACAGGGCACAGGCAAGGTAGGAAGGAACACTTGCATAAAAAATATTTCCTCCAGTTACCTAGGTTTCTCCCTGGAGACAATATACTATCTATTTCCTCTATTTTTCCAGAGATCATGCATATAAATACAAGCAAACAGACATACAAATATATCCTCTTCTTCTCCACCCCCACTTTTTACACAAGCAGTAATTATCATACACACTACTCTGCACCTTGTCTTTTTTTATTTAATACACCTTGGAGATACCTTTAGTTTAATTCATAAAGAGCTACCTCATTCTTTGTTTTCCAGTTACTTAATAGTCCACTGAAGGGCCCCATTAGCATGTTTCTAAGTTTTTTGTTATGTAAAATTACTTTAAACATTTTCACATTAAAGCAAAAGTGGATTTATTACCAACTAGGGTACAAAATTCATACAAATTTTAAAGCTAAAACCTAAGACTTCTTGCTGCTTGAGACTGTCCCTCTAAGGTTTCCCAGGGGTTTCTGATTGATCTCCATTGCTAGGAGGGTACTTAGGTGGAGAAATGTGCCAGGCATAGAAAATGAAGAGACAAAGCAGTATAGGCCTTGTTGTAAGAAGTTCATTATCCAGGGAAAGAAGCATTCATGCACATATTAAGTGCCTCAAATGTCACCCAGATGGATGTCAAGGTAGGTGTCCTATGGGCCCAGAGGAGGGACAGGGCAATCACCACCCATATCCCCAAGAGTCTTCTGACATCTCCTCTAACCCCTCACATTCTGACTTCTTCGTGTACAAGTGGTTTAGGCTCCATGGAAGCTGTACCTGGAGCATTTCTGCCTCTCTGAAACTGAGGGAGGACGCTATGCCATGGAAATCAGACAACGCAGCAGGGGAGGAGTGTAAAAACAGCAATCCACAAAGAATGAGAAGAGGCCAAGGAGGGAAGCTCTCAGGGCAAATTGCACCCACACCAGCAGACAACTTAGCCATAGGCAGGCCTGGCCCCAGCGGGGAGAAAGGACAAGCATAATCTTACCTTGGCAAACCGGTTGCTGCCACTCCTCTCCTTGTGCAGGCTATAGTCCAGGAGCCTTTTGCAAATGGTCTCGGTGACTTCGATTAACCGTAAGTCCCTGCCAAGACAGCAGTACAAGAGGGACTGAGTTCTCTTCCCAGCCCCAAGGGACCAGTGGTCCGTCCCTCCAGCCCTGCTACCCAACACCTGCACATCTCACCAACGGGAAGTCAGAGCTGGAAGGAAGATAGGTCATCTGGTCTGGGGGCTCTGAAATGCTGGAACACAGACCAGAGAGACAAAATTTTAACAGCTCTATGGGAAGGAAATTTTTTATAAAGCTCAATGATTTAGTAGATTGTTTTATAAAGCAAAATGTATTAGCTTTTGATGTGAAAATATCATTTCATTTTGAAAAGATGATAATAATTGATGGAAGATTTTTTGGGGGGGAGGTTTTTAATATTTATATCTGGAAAAATTTAAAGTTGATAATCCTGTGTTACCTATATTTTAAAAAATTGCATTGGTCCATGACATCCAAGAGTCTGGGAAACACTGATAAGGCCAAAAGTCTTGCTCTTACAGATAAGGAATCTGAGGACCAGAGGAATTAAAGGATTTAGGAAGGTCACAAGAACCAAGGGGAAAATCTAGGTCTCAGAGCTGTCTCCCTTTGGAGGGTTTTCCTGGCTGGAAGGGAGAAGAGAACTACAAGCCACTGAAGCCCCGAGAAACAAAGCAGGCCAGGCCAGTGGATCCCCCATGAACTTACGATTTGGTGTATTTGACTCCGGAGGCCTTCCTGTCCAGGATGCCATAGCCTGTGTCGATGACCTCTTTGGTCTTGCCAGTTTCCTCAAAGGCTGACTTCAACTCCACAGCGACATATTTACACACTGGGGGAGGGAGACAACATAGTCTACTGAGTGCATGTGCCTTTGACGGCAGCCAGATCCCAGCAAAACAGACCCAAGTGGACACCTTTCCCAGACTGGGTCAGTCAATGCTCAGGGCAGAGAAGGTCTTAGCACCAGATCACCAAATGGAGTTTTCCAGGTGAAATGTGGCTCCAAGAGCCACAGCCCCATCTCCACTCTTGGCCATTATCTCACTGACTTCACTTCTCCAAGCTCCTTCCCGCCCCTACCCCCAACTCCTGCATTCATTTTACTTAAAAAAGTTTCAAACATACAGAAAAGCTGAAAAGCCGAAAGAGTACAATGAGTAACTATATATCTTCCATTCATATTCAAGAGTTGTTAATGGTTTACCACAACCTCTCCACTATACAAGACAATGTGATAATATATTTATCTCAATATTATATACATTGTTTTTGTACATCATTTTGAAAGTAAGCTGCAAACATCATGATTTCACTCCTAAATATATTATCACACATCCAAGAACAAGGATCCTTCTCTTAACTAATCTTAAAACGATTCTGATACTCAGAAACTTAACAATAATTCCACGATCATATAATACTTAGCCTGTATTGAAATTTCCCCAACTGTCCCCTAAATGTGCTTTATGGTTGTTTATCACTGGATTTCATATGTTGTGCCAACACCAGCTCTCTATTCCTGCCAAGTTAATTTGCTCCATACCCTCCAGAGGCCTTGTTTCTACTGTTTCTGTACATTTATTTCTTCATTTCCTCTTACTCTTCCCCAAATAGTTATTAAGCAACCCTATGTGTCAGGCACTGCCTGGGGATTCAGAAATGAAAACAAGGTCCCTCCTTTCCAGAATTATAAACACATAATTCTCACTGCATAAGGAATGCTATCACTGAGGTGTGAAGTGCCTGAGGCCTTAGGAAAGTGCTTACTGCCCTCTAGGGGCTTTGGGGCTTTTCTGCCCATTATCCCAACCTCATCTCAAAAGCCTCCAACCCCTAGGAAACCCTTCTAATCCCACCTGCTCTTGATTTCATTCTAGGATCTACAGGCTCTCACTAAGGGCCTTCGGTCATTTCTTGTATTTCACCTATTATGTAACAGAGTATCCAAAATGAGTATCATGTACTGGATTTTTTTCTGTATCGCTCTAGTCTGGGACTCTATGTGTTGGATACGTGATAAATATTGCTGAGAGACTGTTTGTGGTGGAGCAGCTTCTGATGCCTCTGAATAAAACATGGTCTACAGGCTAAATGCCATCAGCGTTGTTATAACACTGACAGGAGAGTTTGGTAGAAAACCAATTTACCTCTAAAACAAATACATCCCCTGGAGGCCTGCTTGGTGAAATTTTATAACATGCATTACTAGACGGCTTAGAGATCTTGGAACACATGAAAAATTTTAAATATAAGCTGGTGATCTCAGAGTCTACAATGAATTGAGAGTGTCTCATCTCCCTGGCTCTCTATTCAGGACCACCTGGGCTCTCTCCTCTCTTCTGTCCCGTACTCTATGCAAGGTCATCATTTTTCTGGCTCCTCTGCCCACTTCTCCCACGCCCTCAACATGCAGTATTCCAGGCCCAGGGGGCTGGAACTCATCAAATCATCCCTCTTATACTCATTAACCACAACCTTGCTCCCCAACTCTTCCAAACATTACCTCTTGAAGTCCCCCTCTGGGGATCCCACCCAGAACCAGACCTGGAGGAGACTCATGGCACAGACCCCAGACCTTCATGGACATCCACCCATTCTTTTTTCTGGGTGAGTTTTCCTTCCTCTGTGCCAAGGCCCGTTCCACTCTGGCTACTAAACCAGAAGGCAGGCTTTGTGGGCCAGACACAGTAAGCATAAAATAACAAAGGTGTAACAACGAGAAATAATAGTAAATACACTATTAAGAGGGGCCTAAAGGATGGAGTTTGCCAAGGATCCTGTGACTGAAAGTCCCTTTTAAATTAATCTCTACCAATTACCTACAAAATGAGGTTGGACTAGAATAATCTCGAAGATTCTTGCCAGCTCTACGCTTCTATAAGTCTGTGAATGCCTCTATAGAAAAGAAATGTGAGCTTCTCAGGCTATGAAACTCATGAGAGAAATAGTAGGGGCTCTTTGGTACCAGAATAAAATAGAAAGCAGAGAAGTGAAACCCCCAAAGGATGTCGGTTAGGCCTGTAGTAATAGTGAATGGAAAGGATCTTAATCCTGCCTATTCAAAGAAGCAAGGGAGGAAGTAGAGGCCGGAAGGGAACTCATACTGAGAGACCTCCCAGTGAAGACAGCCCATCTCTGAAGCATCTCACCTTTAATTTCCCAAATGGAAGGATTATGTGTCCTAAACCACCCCACCCCCACTTCCCAGTGCTTAGGGAACATCTGGCCTGCTGTAGGTTTTGAATTGTGATGAAACAAATTTTATAGGCAACTTTCTGGAGGGCCTGGAGTTAAGGATGTGGCAAGGAAGTAGGGACTCTAAAGGTCTGAGGAGAAAACTGAGAAACAGAGGGGAGGAAGAAAAGGGCCCTTCATAGTCCTGGATCACTGCTTTGTGTTCTGGCTCTTCTCTCTTCTCCCTCCCTACCCGCCCCACGCTGAAGTTCCACACCTCTCTCTACCCCTATTTCTTTGGAATGCACTCTTTTTCTATACTCCTAAAATCTTCCCTCATCAGGTTCTCCCAGGCTCTCTTCCTTCCATAGGCCTCAGGCTCTCCTCCTTCCTCCACATCCACCTACAGGCCCCATAGGCCTCAGGCCCTCCTCCTTCCTCCACATCCACCTACAGGACCCCATTTATTAATTTTTATCCCCAAAATATTTACTGGGCGCCTACCAGGCACTGTGTGAATAAACATCTGAGCTCAGAGCTGGTGGGATAGGCGGTGAATTACACAAATTAGGTTGCAGTGAGGGCACAGGGGGAGAGTCTCGGGTTCTTCTTCCGCTCAGACTAGTCATGTGAATCTTTTCGGTTCCTCAAACCCGGCCTTTGCTTCTCAGCCTGTAGGCCTCTGCGTCTGTGGGCCCTTCTCTTTTTACTTCTCCGCACCCGGCCGCCTCTCCGAAGTCTTTCCTGACTTTGCTCTGCACTTGGCCTTTCGTGCCATCTCTAGGCCGGACGAGGTGCTCCTCACCCGACTTGCAAGACTCTGTGCCTCCTCTATCACTGCATCTACCTACCACCCTGCTTGTTTTCACTTCTTTGTGAACTCCGGGGGCACCGAGACCTGAGCTCTCGCCCGCCCAGCGTCCCTCACAGAGGGGGGGCCGCAGTAGGTTCGGCGACGCGTCCCGCTCGGCCGTCCAGGCCCCCGCGACCCCGCCCCCCCGGCGGACAGGCCGTGGCCCCGCCCCTCACCTTCGCACTTGCTGGGCAGGCGGACCCAGTCGGTCTCCTCGGCGTGGACCTGCCTCGGGCCCGGCTCCGGGGCCGGCTGCAGGAGCAGCAGCAGCAGCAGCAGCAGCAGCAGCAGCGGCGGCGGCGGCAAGGGACGCAGCAGAAGCCAGCGGGGCCCGCGCCGGGCCACGGGCTCAGGCACCGGCTCCATGGCCCAGCCGGACCCGACCCAAGCAGACGCGGCCGCGTTGCCTCCGGCGGCGCGCGCGGGGCAGCGTCCCGGCGCCGCTTCCGGGACTGCGCACGTGCCTCGGCGTAACCCGGGCAACAGCGAGCCCCGCCCCCGCCCCGCCCCCCCTGCCCGGGCTCCCCCACACCCCGGGCCCCCGGAGGCCCGCGGACCGCGCAGCCAATAGGGGCTCGCCCCCCGCGGATGGGAGGACGACCTTTACTCAGCCTCGACCTATGAGAGAGCGGATGGTGGCTTCCGGGACCAATGGCCACATCTTTCCCCACCCCCCCAAGGAGGACCAGGACCAGGGGAGCGGAGCGGCCAGCTGGGCCCGAGGGGTTCAGGTCCGGCGCGCTGACCCTGGAAGGTGTGGGAAAGGCCGTCCTCGCTGACTCTTCGCCTCCTTGCACATCATTTCCCTCCTGGGGTCATGATACAGCAAGCTCTACTGAGCTCCTGTGTTTCAACGTTAGTATTATTGTTATTGTTTAATGGCCAGCCACTCTAGGAGGCTCTGTGAGACCAGGACGCCAGCACTCCCCAGCCTTCAAACAGCTTTCTCAAAGCACAGTAACCCTAGATTTGTCCCAGTGAGAACGAGAGCACGTCATCTCCTCTCTGAGCCTCACTTTCTATCTGAAGGACTAAGTGGTCCTCTTACCTGCTATGTGAGGCTTTCCTGTTGCTGGAAGGCTCAAGGAGGTAATGGAATTAAAGCTTATCGAGCAGATTGTAAAAAGTTCACTTTTTTTTTTTTTTAAGTGTGTAACCTCAGTCCTTCTTACTGCCCTATTATTTATTTCTTTGGATTCTGAGCTCCCAGAAGGCAGATATTTGATCTGTTTAGGCCCAGGAGCCTCTCCTGGGAAACAATGTTAAGCCAGCTTCGGTGGGGGTTCAGAGTCTGGAGCATGGCAGGATCATGGGGATTGGGGCAAAATGGGGTGGGATGTTGAAGCTAAGGGAAGCCGTGCTTCCAGAATGAGAAGACATTTACTGAGGCAGGAATTAGTTTGGCAGGAGCCCTGGGCTCAGCATCTGGGCTGAGAGCTGGGGAGGGGCAGTAACTGAAGGAAGTCTGAGGCTATGGCTGGACATGCCCCACCCTGACCCAGCCTACCTCTTCCTCTGCCTGTGTGTTGTGGAAGGAGCAGGCCCTTTGAGGACGGTGAATGATTCATCCTCAGAAGTTGTAGGACTCTCTCCATCCCAAAAAGTCCAAAAAAGAGGTGGAGAATCTTCTTATATGTTGATGAGAGATGGGCAGTAGAGGATACAGTGATGGTTTTCATGGACCAGCCCCTAAGAGGGCACAAGGAAGCTGGAGAGGTCATTGACACCATATTAGGGGGAGGGGAGGAATGTTAGAGCATAGTTCCCTACAACCACCTTGGGGGAAGGAAGACCAAGGTAGCACCATTGCATTGATCCAATAGACTGTCCTGTGTTGCCCAGAGGACATCTAGGTTCACATAAAAACGTGCAGAAATTCTTGGAATGATTACTAAGAGGAACTCCTGGGAATGGCTGGATTTCTTACCAACTCTGGAGAAATGGGACACACAGGTTACACTCCATCGCGGAAACCTCATATTCTATCCGTACAAGAACCCTCTTTAGGAAACAAAGCAAAACAAACCTCTTTAGTGCCTGGCTCAGAGTTGATGCTCAGTGACTATTTGTCAAATGACTAACAACCCTTAATTGATTAATACCGTGTAAGTTTGGAATTACCATACGTGCTCTTGGCATTGGACATAATCCTGGCCCTGTTCACTTCTGTTGAGTCTGTACAAGACTTCTCCTTAGGCCCAGCATCCCACTTTACTGAGTTCCTGGGCTCCTTGCCCTAACCTCTCACGGAGATCAGGGCCAGGATGAGAAGACAAAGAAGGGCCTTGCCCCATGTCCAGCTATTGGGTAAGGAGACAAGGTGGACAGTGTCCTCCCCAACCCCTAGCCCAACTCTGCAATTCCCAGTTTCACCCTCAGGAAGCCCTCTTCCTCAGAAAAGCCTTCCCAGATCTCTGCCTCCTCTAAATCTGCCCAATTCCCTTGGCTCAGAGGAGACATGAATTAAAATATATTTTATTTGCTTATGTCATTGAAGTTCTCCCTTAACTGCACCTCAGATATCCCAGTATTTGGGTCAATTACCACCCTCAAGTGGCTCCCAGTCTGTTGGGAGAGACGCAGCTTTTTCCCTCAGAAAATCCTTGGCAGGAGTTGGGGAGACAAAGCCCAGCCCTCAGGAGGCTCCGATCTGCAGGAGGAGGCAGATCACATACAAATAATGCTCCAAGGCTGGAGGCTGGGATACTGAGGGCGGGTCCAGAACACCAGGCCCAAACTGGCCCGGTAGAGAGCGTCCCCTCCTCCCAGACTGGGCTCCCAGGATTCGGACGGGGACTGCGGGTGTGAACTCTGCAGGCGGCCCAGGACTGCGGCACCGGCGAGGCAGACCCGAAGAGTCCTCGACCTGTGGTGCCCCCCTCACTGCAGCGACTCCGGTCGGTGGGGTCGGAGGGCTCTCCTATCGGTGAAGGCTGCGGACCCGTGGGGGGCGCGGGGAGCCGGGGGTCCCCGGGGCCGGGGGCTCCGAACAGATCCCCCTGCGCGGCGAGCAGGGTGCGGAGGCGGCTGCAAGTCAGGAGCACGTCAAACAGCAAGAGCTTGAAGAGCAGCAGGCGCAGAGCCCCCAGCCGCAGCGCCTGGCCTGGCGTCCCTGCTGGAGGGGAAAGGAGCGAGTTAGGGACCCTGAGGCTGACCCTCAGATCTCAAACCCCAGGAGAATGTTCCCTCAGCCCTTGCCATTCCTCCTGCCTTTCGTCCCCCAAATCCTGGGAACGTCCTTCCCAGCATTTAACTTAAGCTCTTACTGGTAATAATAACAAACACCTGTCTAGCCTTCATGTTATTTTGTTCCCCAACAACCAGGGGGACGTACACCAGGCAAGAATCTGCATGGGATGCAGAGGAGAGTAACAGCTCAAAATTCTGTATTTGGTCAGGAAGAGAACTGGACTGGTTGGTGACTCTCTGTCCAGAAGTCAATGGGACTTTCCACCCATTCTCCCAGGAGACTCCCCAGGCTCTGATGCAGGGACTGTTTATCTGGGCTGCCCAAGGAGAACTTCAATGACCCTTCTGTTAGCTTTCATCTGCACATCTCAACTGGTGTCCAGGAGCTAGGCTGGGATCAGAGGATCTATCCCCATCTTATCCACTGGCAAACAGAGGCCTAGGGGCCAGTGCACCAATGCTGCAAGGCAGCCTCTTCAGGAGACAGCCACCAACCCCACCAGTAGGACCCATCAAGTCACAGCCCAACAGGGCCTAAGGTCTTGGTTCTCAGTACTTACCCCTGAGAGGCTCCCAGAGGCAGGTCCTGGCTGAGGAAGCCTCTCCTGCCAGCCAAGGAGAAGGTAGTGAGATTTGGGATGGGCTGTGCCCTATACCCCAGTGCTATGCCCCAGCTATTCATGCCATGTTGGATATAAGGACAAATGAACCAGCAGTGGGAACCCTGAGCCCATTTGCTGCAAGTCTCCAAGGGATCCAGATCTCCCTCACTCCCTGCTGTTCCCTATTCTGTGCCCTGGAGAGGCTGAGGTGCCTCAGCACTTTTAGACAAGGAATCGATTTTCTTAGCAGCCTTCTTTGGAAGGTAGGACATTTATTCAATGAAAATTCCCATTTGGAAGGTGGTAAAATTAACATAATCCAAAAAGAGGAAGTAAGTCATCTGATCAGTAATAATAATAACCAGCTTGGGACATATTACTTAACCCTTCTGTACCTATAAAGTGAGAGAATTAATATGACCTACTTCATACATGTAAAGTGTTTACAACAGTGCCTGGCAAAGAGTAAACACTGAATAAGTAAGTGACAGCAATTTATTATTTTATTATTGTTTGGTTCTAATAGGTAGAGTGTCATATAGAAAGTGATATATATAGATTTGGATAGTAATCCTGGCTATACAGAGAGAGATATTAGCTTTGGTATGATGGGGTTAATATATATACCTTGATGTGTGTGTGTGTGTGTGTGTGTGTGTGTGTGTGTGTGTGTGTGTGTGTGTGTGTATCTCAGCCCTAGGAGGGAACAGGCATTATTACATCTTGGAATCCATGCATTAGAGCCTGGATTTGAGTGAGATATCACAGCTGCAAATCCCAGGATTCAGGGCCTTGAGGCCACCCTGCTCTGAGCCCAGGCATCACTTCATCTAGATGGTTGGTGCTTAGATACACTTTATGCTCTGTGGCCTGGGCCTGCCCTCCCTCCCACCATATTCTGGTTTCTGGATATGTGAAAGGGACAGGGGGCATCCAAAGGGCCTCAGGCTCTGTCCCCACCTGATAGTTGAAGGGGCTTTGTGCTCTGGCTAGGGTCCCCAGTACCAGGCCCGGTGTGGCAGACCAAGGTCTCCCAGGCTTCCAGCTCCTCAGATGGCAGGGATAGCTGGGCCAAACTAGTCCAGGTACCGTCCGCTGCTGGGGCAGGGCCATAGGTGAAGGCGTCCAGTGCACTGCCATTGCCAGCTGAGAACCAGATGGGGCTCTCAAGGCCAGGCGGTGGAACATCAAGGACCAGGCAGACCACCAATGTCTGCTGCTTCCCATCCACCAGCAGTGTGATTGGTGGGGCCAGAGAGGGGAAGGGTGTGCTGCCCACACCTGCAAGAGAGCACACACCTGTGGGGGACTAGATCCGTCCATGCCCTCCCAGGCCACCACCTCGTTGTAGGCTTCTATGTTTCCATATACCCTTCTGTCAACCATCTATCTATCATTCCATCCAACTCTCTTTGCATCTACCCATCTAACCACCATTCCTTCCCTCCGTCCTTTCATTCATGCATCTATTCATTAATTATTCTATCATCCATCTTTCCTACATCTCTTCTCTCTGCCTTCCATCTATATGTCCATTCATCCATCAATCCTTCCACCACCTGTCTATCATATTTATCCGAAACTTTCTGCGCAGGAACTGGGGATACAACATTAATTAAGAGATTGTGCCTGCTTTTAAGGAACTCAGTCCTATGAGAAAGAGAGCAAATGCATAAATTAATACTTATAATACCTTGTTGTGCCAGTCTCAGGAGAGTGGTTGCCTCTGGGGAGAAAGGGAAGGAAATAGGATCTGGAATGAGAATAAAGTGGACTTCAAATGTATCTGTAACTTTTTGTTTCTTTAAAAAAATACCTGACTAGAATATGGCAATATTTTAGCCATTTGTTAATCTGAGTGGAGTATACATGGGTGTTTGTAGTATTATTCTAGATTATTTTCTATAAGTCTGTAGCATTTTTTTAACAGCTTTGTTTAGCTATAATTCATGTGCCATGAAGTTGACCCATTTAAAGTATATGTCTGTACTATTTCATAATAAAAAAAATAAGTCATATGGGTACTGCAAACATCTGTCCTATATTTTCAAGAATAGTCCTCATTTTCCACAAACTTATTTTTTGCAGTAAAGATGACTCACTTAATATGTAACAAAATATTGTTTTTGAATAGATGGACACTTTATTTGTATAAATAAAATCTCAAAGGCTAAAACCTTCAAACAAATTCACACCATGAGAGAAGTGCAGCGAGGCTAAGAAATGCCCCAAGGTGCAGGGATGTGGGAATCTTGTGGGGACGAAGGAGTGGGGTGTGGGCTGCTCAGGAAAGATTTATTGAAGGTCAAATAACTGACCTAGTAGGATGTGAATGCGAAGTAGCCCATTCAAGATTTGAACTCAGATCTCTGTGACTCTAAATGCCATAGACCACACCACCTGGAAATATGACTAAGATTTTGCTACATGACACAGTGGACCAAGTCTGGGCCCTGGCCTTCGACAAACTTGCTTTGACTCCTGCTTCATCCATTTAATTTACTGAGCCTCAATTGTCCCGTCAGTTTAATGGGGTTAATAACACCAGCCCCATAAATTTGTTGTGAAGAATAAAGTTCATGAATGTAAAACACCAGTGCAAGTAAGTATCAGTATTATTATCAATACTAATATTAATAAAGCATTGCAAACAAAAGGAGTAGAGAAGACTGGGAATGAGCTCCAGGAACCTCAGCCTCCAGAGCCTTTTCAGTTATAGAGACAGAGACACTCTCCAAGTTAACTTCAGCATCTACCTCCTCTACGAAGCTTCCCAAATTGCTCCCCCCCACCCTGGCTGCTTCCTTCCCAGAGCTCAGGCCTCCTGTCATGGGCATTCCCTGCTTTACATGGGTGTGGTTTATCTCCCTAGCAAAGGAGAGCTGATGACACACTGGGGGCCAGCTTTAGACCAAGGAGATGCCCTAACTCAAAGGTCAAGGACTTTCCCCCACCACACACATGCAAGTGTGCACATGCTTCTAGATGAAACTGTAGTTTCTCAAAGTGTTCGTCCTTTGGTTCCAGACTTGATCTTTGAAAGACTTGGGGTAAGCACACCTAGGTAATCACTGTGGTCTTGGGACTTCTCCTGGGAGCCCATTGATAAGGTGTAGCTGGGAGTGAACATGAGACCTGAGCCTTGTTGGAATTGGGAACCTTGAGGGCAGGATACCGGGAAAGGAAGGACAGGAGAGGACCTCACAATGTTGCCCATGCCTCATGTCACATAATACAGCATCCAACTACCATGGACACCCACTCAGATGGCTCATGTTTCTCTATACCTCCAAGAGGTGACTGCCTTCCCTATCAACACTGTGGATTCCAGGAGAGGAGGTCCTGGGGTCCCAGTAGCTAGGAGGTAGAGTACAAGTAAGGGATGATAGCCTTCAGGTGAGACCCTCCCCAGGGGGCCCTCAAGTGCCTCTGTCCTTCATCCCTACATCCCATCCACCCAGGGAGCCCAGGTCAAGAGAATAGGCTTGGGCCGATTAATTGGGGCACAGAGGGGGATACAGAGAGGGGGCTCACCTGTGGGCAGGGCTGGACACCCGAGGGCCAGGAGAAGCAGCAGCCAAGTCCCGGCCATGGCCCACCTGAGAGGAGGCAGGACACAGCTGCAGACCTGATGTGTGGGCTGTTGGAGGAGGCACCCACAAGACTGTCTTCCAGGCCACAGGCCCAGCTGCACCTCAGCTGCTCCACCACGAAGCCGTTTCCCCGGGTGAGGGGCCCCTTCCACCCAACCCTGGCCCCCAAACCCAATCCTCTCTCACAGGGCCAGGGAACTCAGGGTGGCACTCCCATGGCAGGAGCTGGATGCCTACACTCCCTCCCATCTGAAGAATACTTCACAGTGCAAAGCCTTTTCCCAGTCACTGGCCCTGCTGTCTATAGGATACAGAGCATGAGGTAGTGTGTCAGGTGCTTAATGTACAGCGCTCATTCCATCCACCCAACTACTGTGAGCTTCATTTCACAGGTGAGACAACTGAAGCTCAAAGGATTGAGTGACCTGCCCAAGGCCACAGAGCTGGCAGGTGGCAGGCCAGGGCCAGTTGTTTCCTGGTGGCTGGCTTTACTATAGACAAAAAGCCCAATAAACTTATTTTCATGTTGTCACACCTGCCCCTTTTAAACAGCATTTATTTTTTAGAGTAGTTTCAGGTTTACAGCAAAACTGAGCAGAAGGTTCAGAGATTTCCCTTATATTACCTGTCACTAACTCTTGTTTTAAAACATAAATAAACTTTTTATAAATGCCATTTTAGTGACTCCGCTAAATTTTAGCTAGCTGTCATTTTGACCCTGAAACCTCCTATCTAAGTATATACACTAATAAAATAATAAGAGATTCAGTCAATGTAAGACAAAGATTTATGCACAAAAATGTTCTTTGAAGCATTATATTTAAAAAGCAAGAGCAATTGGAAGCAATATAGTTATTTAGTGCTAGGGAAAAGATTAAATGAATTCATGTTTGGTGTATGAATACTGTGCAGCAACTTTTTAAATCATGTTTTCAAAGAATGTTAATGACATGGGCTAGAGAATAAAGTTTGATTCAGAGTGTGGGCTGTGAAGGCCATACAACTCCTGAATGATGTAATCAGGACTGGAAGACAGATGTTCTGACTTACTTCCCTAACCCTCAATCTCCTCATCCGTACAATGGGGATAATAATACCTCAAGATAATCCATGAAGAAGGTTTAGCACCATTCTTATACAGCAGCGGGTCTTCGAATAATATTGTTTTGTTCCATGTTGTTTTGTTAGATTGTTGATGAGAAAAAAATATTGATTCCTTGCCAGGGCTACTGTCTGTGTGCATGTTCTTCTCATGTCTGGATGGGTTTTATCAAGTTCCAGTTTTCTCCCACAACCCAAAGATAGGCATGAGAGGTGAACTGGAACATCTACATTGTCCCAATCTGTGAGAATGTTCGTGTGAGTGAGTGCCCTTCCCTGTGATGGAAGAGTGTCGTGTCCAGGGTGGGTTTTGGCCTTGCCCCCTGCGCTGCTGGGATAGGCTCTGGTCATCAGTGATTTTGAACTTGAAGAAGAGGGTTGGAAATAAATGAAAATTATTTTTTTAATTAATCTTTTTTAAATTTATGTATAATTCACATTTATTCCAATGTTTGATATTAGAAATATTTTGGGTATTAGAAATGTTATTTAGAAGTTTGGTGATGTTTTTGTGATGGGAAATATGCCATAGGAACTAAACTCTTGTTTAAATCAATTAACTTGTGGCTTCCTTATATCCAGTTTCACTAGTTTCCAAGGATCTATTAAGATTGAGAATTTTCTGTACATAATAATAAGTTGTAAATATTCTCTTTTCTTTATGTGTGTGTATACATAGTTGCATATACAGAAAGTTTAAGTAAACAGTATACAAATATAAATAGAAAATACATATCTAATTTTGTATAAGAAATATGTAACTATTCTTTGAAATAAGATGATTAAATGTTAACAATGTTTATCTCCGTATGTTAGGATTTTGGATTGTTTTCATTTTCATCTTTATAAAAATTGTTTATTTCTCAAATTTTCTATAATGAATCTGTATATTTTTAAAATTGGGAAAATAACCATTATTTAAAAATAAAACTACAGCTGTACTATTGTTTATTTAGCTATTCTTTTATCGTTAGATTTTGAGTTTCTAGTTTGGGAGAATGGATATCTTGTTCATAAAATATTTTCCAAACTCATACTTATTTCCTTAAAATTATTGGCCTGAAGGCCTCTGTTTTTTGTTTTTGTTTTTTGTTAAACTTACAAATGTTTAATTATAGTAAAGTACACATTACATAAAATTTACCATCCTATTTTTAAGTGTGAGGTTCAGTGGTATTAGGTACATTCTCATTGTTGTGCAATCATCAGCACCACCCACCTTCAGAATTCTTTTCATCTTGCAAAACTGAAACTCTATACCCATTAAACACTGACTCTCCATTCTTCTTCCCAGTCCCCCTTTCCCTTGCTCAGCCACAGGCAACCACCACTCTACTTTCTGTCTCTGTAAATTTCCATCTCGTGGAATTATGCACAATTTGTCTTTTTTGTGCCTGGCTTATTTCACTCAGCATAAGATCCTCAAGGTTCATCATCCATGTTGTAGCCTGTGTCAGAATTTCCTTCCTTTTTTAATGGTGAATAATATTCCATTTTATGTATACACTACATTTTGCTTCTTATCCATTCATCTCTCGATGGACATCCTTCAATGGTTGCTTGCATGCTTTAGTTCTTGTGAATAATGCCATTGTGAACATGGGTGTATATCCCTTCAAGTTCCTGCTTTACATTCTTTGAGTATATAGGCAAAAATGAAATTGCTGGGTCATATGGTAACTTAATTTTTTATTTTAATGGACAGTGGCCATCCTAGTGGGTGTGAAGTGGTATCTCACTGTGGTTTCAATTTGCATTTCCCTAATGATTAATGATGTTGAGCATCTAAAGCTTCTGTATTTTAAGACTCCCTGATACACACCTGTTGTACTAATTTATATTCCACGACAATCAATGAAAGTCCCACTTCATCCCCACCAGCATTTGGCATTTCTTAAAAAAAAAAGAAAGAAAAAGAAAAAAAACTAATTGAATCACTTAAAATGGTATATCATTTCTCTAATCACATTATTTTACCACTTAGCTTCCTTTACTGTATTGTCTGTTTATTGTCCTCCTGTAGTCCTAGTGTCTTTGTAAGAGCTTTTGCATATTAAAGATACCAGCCTTTTGTATATTGCACTTGGCTGGAGTGCTTTCCCAATTCACTAACTTTTATTTTCACTTTTTTAAAACCTTCAGTTTCTTTTGTTTTGCTTTGTATGAACCAACATATTCATTATTGGGATTTATCCCCTTTTTGAGCCTAGAAAGTCCTCCCCACCTTTAGAGAATCAATATATTCTCACTTCTACTGTCTTTTTGTGCCTGTGTAGTTTAATCCCTGGCCCCTCCAATTCAACTGCAGCAGGAATTAATTTTGGTGTATGGTAGAAGATGTGCATCTAAATTCCCCCCCGCAACCCCGCAAAGAGCTCATCAATTATTCCAGAATTGTTAATTCTATAATCCATCCTGTCCCCATTATCTGAGAAACATTCTTTATTACATGTTACTTTACATGTCTTTTACTTTAGAGGGTTTATGTCTTCCTGGCTCTCCAATTTCTTCATTGTGGAGCCAGCTTCACCCAATTTCCCTTTGATTATTTTAATAATTCACCCATGATTATTTTTAATAATCATGTCCATTGCATTTTCTGATGTCCTGAGTGAACCCCCCCCTAGCCAGGGCTCCGCCCTGGGCCCTTTTCTGCAGGGCAGCCTGGAGGCCTCCAGCGCCACATGTTCCCAGGCTCTACCCCCCGCCCAGGTGCACTCTGTCACCGTGGGTTCCTGGCGGGAGGGAGAGAGAAGGAGACAGGTGTCCCTAACGACTCTCCCACCCTCTGGCCTGGGGAGGTTCTGGCCCAGGCTCTGTAACCACATTACAGATGGGAAGAGCCTTCTGGCTTCTTTTGGGTTTCAAGACTTTTCCAGAGAAAGGAAGGTAGAAGATCCCCTTGCCATCAGCCACCTCCCTTGCCTACTGCTCGCTTGGGCCACCTCTCACTGCTATAAGAAATCCTCCCAGGGGCCCACTCCTAGCTTCCTGGCCACAGGTCTTCCTGGGAGCTTTCTTTGCCCACTCTCACATGGGTTGCCTCCTTCCAGACAGTCCCAGCTGGTCCTAACGATGCCTTTCCCCAAGGCAGAAAACATGATCTGACATGCTGGCCTGAGATCCCCGAGCTGAATACCTTCACTGACCTCCCACTTGGGACTGAACCTGCCATTTGGGGACCCACTTCTAAGAGCCAGGCTGCATTCACAGACATCTCATTTAATCCTCAAAACCACCCCAACAAGTACAAATCTCATCCCTGTTTTACAGTGGAGGAAACTGAGGCTCAGATAAACTAGATTACATTGCTGAAAATTCTGTAGCAGGAAATGGTGGAGCTGGAAGTTCATTACAGGGATCTGTTTACATGTCTGCCTCCCTCCAAAACTCCTTTCATATGGTTTCTTTTTTTTGAGAGAGAATTAAATTAAATATGAATTCTCATCTGAGCTCCTGGTACAGAGCAGATTATTCCTCTTCCCCATTTTTTCACCTGTTCAGATAGAAAACCGAGGGCCCTTGTTAATCTGAAGTGAGCAACGTTGGATGTGAAAAATAAAAATTTAAAAAAGTAGCACTGCTTATTAGAGAAAATTGCTGATATTAGCAAATCATTACTGCGTGTACATCTGACATATACAATTAGAAGATTATAACCAGAGAGGCAAGCAGTGGTTCAGCATGTGTGGAGGCTGAAATATCAACAAGTTTCTGTCAGTAACACTGACAGGTGCACCTATTCATTCATCAAATAAAAACCCTACAATGTTATTTATAATTTAAAAAACCGCCTAACTGTTCAATGATAAGGAAATAGATAAATAAACTAAGGTGCAGCTACATAATGAAATATTATGTGGGCCTTACAATGAGCTTTTATTCACACTCATTCCTTGGTCTCTGTTTCATGCCAGGAATAGGAGCTGGGGATAAGACTAAAAGAGCTGCTCCCTGAAGTCAAGGAAGGAGACAGGCTCATAAACAGGTCAGGAATATAATATCCTGGCTGAAATGTGCACATGTGCACGTGTGTGTGTGTGTGTGTGTGTGTGTGTGTGTGTGTAGGGGTAGAGTGTGGGGTCCTGCGAGAAGGAGATCATTCTTCTAGAGTTGGACAGAGCATTAGGAAAAGTGCTTTAGGAGATGAGACTTAAGCCAAGTCTTGATTCTTCCTCAAGAGTCTACAATGACATGGAAATGTATTTGTTATGATGTTAATTTTAAAAAGATTTAAAAAGTATACATAGTATGTTCATGGAGCCACCACACCAGCTTTGAGTTGTTAAGAAAACTTTGAGTTTCTGTAAGAAAAGCAAACTTTTGTCTTGTATATACTATTGTTACTTTGGCTTTTCTGTTGCTCCTTCCAAAATGAACCCTAACTAAAACATATACCGCATGTTCCAGGGTCCTAGCAGGCACACAGAGGGGTGATTAAAAGAGAGTTTAATAAAGAGACTGTTTATAAAGGCGTGGGCAGGGCACAGAGAAACCTCCAGGGCTGCTACAGCACCCATGGCTAGTAACAGTGGACTGTAAGCACCTGAGATCTGAAGAGGGGAGGGAAGTGAGCAATTACGGAACTCAGAGCCAGGGAGAGCTGTGTAGAGAGGGGTCCCTTCAGTCAGTGGACATAGTGTTGACCCTGCAGGACAGGAAATAGGAGAATAGATCCCCTGACTTCACCATCTTCCCATCTTCTGATCCTGGATGGTGCCCCAACTGGCTGAACCCAAGTGTAGGGTGCATGAGTCCTTTGATGCAGCTCAGCTTCCCAGGGCACAGGGCCAGTGGGGTTGGTGGGGCTGACCATGAATCTGGAGGGGCACCAGGAAGCTCCTCTGATCCCGAGTCCAGATAGAAGATTCTTGTCCACAACACAGTGTCCCATCAACTACGACTTCATTGGGAGGGGGTGTCAATTTGGCAATACGTCTATTAAAACCTAAAATGTTAGCTGCCACCAGAGCTCTTCACGGGGAGAAGATAGCTCGGGGAAGTGGGGGTCACTACGCCTACATTTATAATCATACCTACTTGCTTTCATCCCCAAGGACACATTCTCTTTATCTTTTGCTAGCACGTTGGCTGGACAGGATCCTTAACCTGGAGAGTGACTCAAACCTTTATTCCTCAGTGGTCTTGACTGTGTTAAGCTGCTGAAGTTTTCTGTTAACCAGGATTACTGGGCAGAGGATTCTTAAGAAGCCCTTCAGTGAATCCCCCGAGTTCCAGATCTCGTCTCGACCTCTACTGTGCTGAAGCAACCTAATTTTTTCCAGTACTTGGGATTAATCAATCCAGACATTACAATGACCTATTTCTCTGGCTGTTTTTGGTTCAGTAACCAAAGTGGCCAAGGCCCATCTCATCTTCCAAGACATCAGTACTATAATTGTTTCATGGTAGAAATGTTTCTCTCAAACTCCCTGAATTCAAGGTTATGGGAATGGGTAGCAAAAACTCATCTAGTACGTTATAGACTCAAGGAAGCTGCCGCTACTCCTATTTCTTGGTTGTATATGATTTTGATTCTGGTTTTGGTTTAAAGAATACAATTCATCTTCTACCTTGTAGGATGGCACTTCCTCCTTGTAGGGTGTAGTTTCTCAGCTCTGTCTTCAGCGGGCCAATCCACCATTTTATCAAGCCAGCTGCTGCTGGGTCGTGAGGCACATGGTTAGTCCAGTAAATTTTTTTGGGAAATGAGCTCATCTGTACATTTCCTTGGCTATAAAATGTATGCCTCGTTTAGAGGCGATGTTATGTGGCATGCCATGGTGATGGATGAGGTATTCCGTAAGTCTGTGAATAGTGCTGACAGAAGCATTGTAGGCGGAGATGAAATCATACCTGGAATATGTCTATTTTATATATTCTCATGAGGATAAAACTCAGATAGGAGGGCCCAATCAAATCAAGCTACAACCAGAATGGTGCCCATTCACCTTTGGCCACAGCCAGATGAGTCTCAGAGAGGGGAGACGGTATTACTAGGTCAAAGCATATCTTCCATCCCCGCCACCATGGGTCCACTGAACAAACTCTGTAGTGCCTGGGGGAAAGAGAGTGATCATAGACCACAGGACTGTCATCTTGTCCACCTGATGACCATTCTTTCCCATGGTTTATCGTGGGTCATTGTGGTTACCTTGCCTTTGGCTGTTAAACATCACCACCTGGCCTTTAGATCACCAGGATACCATTATTTTCAATGAGATCAAGAATCCATTTCCACTCATCCACCTAGCACCCCCCGCTAGCATCTCCAGCCTACACAGGACAGCCATCAGAGCTAGTGGCCTTCATCAATGCACTTCTTAATGCTTTGGTAAAGGGAGTGTTTTCCTGAGTCCCCTAACATATGTGGCCAGGGTTGGCTAAGTAGATTGCACATAACAAATCCAATCCAGCATTCTCATCTCTTTGAGATTTCAGATTCTTTCTGCTATAGTATGCCAGAGAAATTCTAGCATTTCAAGTTTATTAACCGTAGGCTAGCATTAAGGCCAGGCTTTAATTAACCAGCTTAGCAGATTATTAATGCCTCTCCCAGGTGCTCGAGCCAACACATTAAATCCCAAATCCTGGATGAGAATCCATGGCCATGCGTTTAGCCCAGCTGAGCCTTACATTCCACCCTCCTGGGTCTATTTTCCTTAGAACCCTCTCCCACACCTGTTCCCATGGCTCCTGCCAAGGCACTTTGGCAAAGCCTGTAACTCTTTCAATCTGGGCATTCTCCTCTTAGTGTGGGCCTTGCGTTTCTCTACCCAGGCATCTTTAACTCATGAAAGGCCTGGTGCCAAGAAGGGATGGAGAGGGGAATGGTTCTGAGGCTAATGACCTAGGACACAGGACCACTACAAGAGGAGATTGTCTCCATAGACCAGACCATTTAAGAGAATTTGGGGATTCAAAGTCCTCAGCCTTGCCTGTGTCTGCCAAATGTCTCATTCAAACTCAGGGTCCCACTCATTCCACATCAATGCCCTTACCTTAGTATAAGCGGCTAAGAGGACTGAGCATTTAATTAGCTCTGCAACTTGGCAACCCTTACAATAACATCCTGGGGCCGGTCCTCAGCCACATGAGCCCTCTCTGTCTATAGAAGATTAAGGACTCCTTCAAGGTTCTATCAGGGTGTCTTAATTGCTCATTCATATTTCCTGTCAGAAATCAATAAACTTTCAGTTCTCCTTCTCCCATGTACATTCCTTCTGGCCATCAGAAGCCAAATGACTCCAAGTACTGGAAGAGCCAACTCCCCACCCCAACAATACAATACCCTATGCTTCGTCCCATGTAGCCCCAATGATAACTTGAGTAATGGTGATACCTTCGCATACAGTGGATTACCTGGGTGCATTTCCCCCTCTGCAAGGAGGCTTCCCCTGTACTCCTTGAATATATAATCAATCCAATCCCAGTATCCTGTTTAAGGCTGCTTCTAGAACCAGTTCCTATATTGGTGAGTATGGACAGGCAATAGATGACATACTTATATTGAGTAATTTGAGGAGAATTTAGCAAAAGGACTATTTACAAAGGTGTGGCAGCATGAAAGGAAATCCCAAGGGACAATGCAGTACCCAGGACTGGTAACAGGCCTGAAGGAATGAGGGGAAGGAGCAATGGCAGGATCCCAAAGTCAGAGAGCTGTGTGGAGGGCCCCAGCCATTGGTGACCCTATAGGGAGGGGAACTGGAGAATAAATACGTTGACCTCCTTTTCCTCCTTTCTTCTGTTGGGCTCCCCATTGTCCAATTAAGACTTGGGCTCAGTCAGGCTTGGGCCAGCCTGCGGGCTAAAAGACTGACCATAGGAGCAGCTTATACACATGTGTGCTATGATCAGATACATTTCAAAACCAGTAAAATGCATAGGCTGCTTTCAGTTGGCACATAACACTGTTACCATACCACGTACTGCACTATATGGTTTATATAATAAGTTATAAAATATGTGTATATTATAATTCTCATAACTTAGTTCTACTTCTGTGACTTTTTCCTTGGGTAGGCTGTGAGCCCCTTGAGGACAGGGACTTGTACACCAAGCATGTGGCACTGTACACAGTGTAAGGTGGGTTCTCAATCAATGCTTGCACGGTGTTGAATTCAATCTTTTCTCCTTGAATTTATAATACATTCAGTCAGTCAGTCAGTCAGTAAGTCATTTAGTTAACATTTTCTGAGCACCACTAGGTCTCTACAAGTGCTAGTCTAGGCACACAGGGATACTAGATGAGTAAGGCTCTTGGTCTAATCTAAGATACAATGTGCGGATGGTGAGATGAACAGGGGCTGTGGGAGCACAAAAAAAGGATCAATTAACTCTGATGGCAATGATGGAAGGGGTGGGTCTATTGAGGAGAAGCCTTTGAGGGATGAGTTGGGTTTCAATAAATGAGGAAGAGCGAAGGGCATTCCTGCTGAGATAGACTTTTAAAAATCATGGATGTCTAATGAGTTAAAAATGAGCTTCAGGTGTTTGGAGCCTATCTCTAAACTTAGAGGTTAATACCTCATCTTGCCACTGCTGCCAGAATGACTTCTTGGCCTCCAAGTTCCAAACCCACGCAGGAACAGGCTGTGGATATGCCTGGAAGAGAAATGCCTTTGCCCCTGCATGTATAAGTATGGCAGTACTCAAACTCAGCATGACTGCCCACAGGGGAGGTTCCTCTGTGTTCTGTCAAGGGGAGGCAGCCTGGGATAAGGAGAGAGCACTGGGTTACGAGTTGGAAGGCCAAGGTTCCGACCCCAGCTCTGTTGCTCCATTTCATGGGTTCAGTTTACTGCTCTGTATATGAGAGTTGGGATCAGTGGTTTGAGGTTCCTCCTAACAATCCCTTATTCCTAGGCACACCCTGCCCATCTTATGAAGTTGTGCTGAAGATAAAATGAAACAATGTGAGAGAAGAAAAAATGATTATGAGGAGACAACTCCTCACTGTCCAAACACATACATATCACTCTCCCTAGTGCTGAGAAATGTTGGTCCTTACTGTGCCTGTGAGGACACCCAAGGTTGGTTTTGACCTCGTAGAGATGTTTGCATCTTTCACTTGGCTGGTAGGAAAGAAGGTAGTGTGGCACAGAAAACCAGAGCCCCCTCTGCTCCCGGCTAGAATGTTGCGAGTGGAACGGGTCAAGGATGTCTGAGAAAGACAGTTAACCCGATGCAAGAGATTGCCCAGGAAACTGATTCAGGCCACAGAGAGAGAATGAGTTTTCCTTCATTCAGTGTTTTGTTAAAAACCCCAATGGGTGTACTGAAATTTAATTCTAGTGCTCACTACCCAGAGTTAGTACAGATCCCACAAGTTAAAGGGCACAGTCCCCAAAGAGGCTGCTCTTACTTCAGATACCTGTTACAAGTTCAGTGGTGTCCCTAGGCCACGGGCACTTCTGACTGACTGGGTACAAATTTGGGGAATTCTATGACCCTCTTCTGGTTTAATAACTCACTAGAACAACTCACAGAGCTCAGGAAAATTCTATTCTTATGAGTAGTTTTATTAGAGAGGACATCAATCAGTAGGACCTGCCAAATGAAGGGGTGCATAGGGCAAGGTCTGGGAGGGTCTCGAATGCACAGCTTCTTCTTCCTGTCCTCACGGAATCAGGACATGTCACCCTCCTGACACATCAACATGTTCACCAATTAGGAAGCTCTACTGAGCTTTGCATCCAGAGTTTTTACTGAAGTTTCATTACATAGGCATGGTTAATTAAATCATTGGAGATTGAACTCAATCTTTAGGCCCCTTACCCTCCCTGGACCTCACATGGCTCAAAGTCCCAACCCTCTAATGACATGGTTGGTTTTTTCTGCATGAACAGCCCTGTCCTGAAACCACTGAGGGGCCACCATGAGTCATCCTGTTGGCATAAACTATCAGGGTTCATGATGACTATCACCCCTAATACTTGAGAAATTCCAAGGATTTAGTCTCCCTCCCAGGAATAAGGGACAACACTTAGTGTAGTAAATTTTCTCCAAATTGGCTTCTCAAGCCCTTCCTCCAGCTTTTTATTTTGACAACTTTCAAACCATTGAGACTCACCAATTCACCAATTCACCAATTCTTAACAATTTCCTTTCTCTCTCTTTCTCTCTCTCTCTCATTATGATACTTCACCTCTAAATACTTCAGCAAGTATCTTGTATGAACAAGGTCATTCTCCCATGTAACCAGAGCACAAGTATTGCACTCAAGAAATTTATCATTGATATACAGTAGTTCCCCCTTATCCACAGTTTCACTTTCTGCAGTTTCACTTACTGGTGGTCAATCACAGTCTGAAAATAGTAAAGGGAAAATTCCAGAAATACACAATTTATAAGTTAAATCGTGCACCATTCTGAGTAGTGTAATGAAATCTTAAGCTGTCTAGCACCATCCCACGCAGGAAGTGAATCACCCTTTGGCCAGTAAGTATATCCACGCTGTATGTGCTACCTGCCTCTTACTTATTTAGTAGCCTTTTCAGTTATCAGATGGGTTATCAGATAGAGACCACATTCACATGTTTTATTACGGCATATTGTTATAATTATTCTATTTTATTATTAGTTATTATTAATATCTTACTATGGCTAATTTATAAATTAAACTTTATCATGGGTATTTATGTATGTGGAAAAACATGGGATAAATAGGGTCCAGTACTATCCACTATTTCAGGCACCCACCAGAATTCTTGGAGTGTACTCCCTGCAGATAAGGAAGGACTACTAGTATATTATAATAGACTAGTATATTAATCATATTAAAAATTTCCCAATGAGAAAATGTCCTCCATAACTGATTTTGCCCTATCTTGGATCCAACCCAGGATCACACTTTGCATTTTTCATATCTCCTTTAGTCTGACACAGTTCCTTAGTCTTTTTTTTTTCATTCTTTCTTTGTCTTTTATGACATTAACATCTAAAGTGTCCAGGCCAGTCATTTTGTAGGATGGTCCTCACTTTGGTTTGTTCATTTACTCAAGATCAGATTCAGAGAGAACATTTTTGGCAAGTACAGAAGAGAAGTAGTATTCCTACATCTGTAGTGTGCTCAGTGCACCACATCAGGAGACACAATGACAATGGTGCCAGTTTGTCCTATTAATAGTAATTAAAATCTGATTACCTGATTAAGGTCGTGTTTGCCAGACCAGGCTAGCATTCCATAAACTCAGAAACCTGAGACTTACTGGCACTGACTTTCTAAACAGCCAGGCACTGTGGCACACACACTTGGGCTGGCTTCATCTTCCCTCATTCCCTTTGGGGACACCAGGAGTCGTCTTGATGGCAGGAAGTGGGGAGGGACTGACGAGGCTCTGCAGCGATGTCACGTATGCCCAGTTCCCCCGAGACCACTGGAGGTAGCGCCACAGCTATTACCTGCCGGGTGCAGTGGAGCCAGGGATGGAGCTCATCCCCCAGGCACGTGTCCACGCGTGCGGAGCTGGCACAGCGCACCCTTCCGCCTGTGCATGAAAGCGGGTCCGCGTGCGGGCCCAGGCGCGCGCAAACGGGTCTCTGGCCCGCCTGGGCGTCCGCGCGCACGTTGCGTCCGTGTAAACCTCGGTTTCTTCTAAGCCTCCCCCGGTGCAGGCTCCGGGTGGGCCCAGTCGCGTGTGTGTGTGTGAAAGGTTTTTTACGGAGCCGTCACGGTTGTCCGGTGCTCCCCCCTTGCCGGGTCGGCGTGGTGCGTCCCGACACCCCCCCCCATCCGGACAGTGGTTGCAGCCGCTCCTGGGGCAGGGTTCGCTCCCCCGCCCTCCGGCCACTGCCTCCCCCGCCCTCCGGCAGCTGCGCGGGCCATGGACCTGCCGCGCGGTCGGCAAGGGTCGTGCCCGGCTCCCCGGCCCCCCGGGACAGCCCCCGCCTCGGTGACCCTGGCACAGCTCCTGCAGCTGGTCCAGCAGGGCCAAGAACTCCCCGGCTTGGAAAGGCGCGACATCGCGGCGACCCATGGCGAACCCACCGCGTCTCGGCTCCCGCGGAGGCCCAAGCCCTGGGAGGCCGCCGGCTCGGCCAAGGCGCCCGCGCAGCCGCCCTGCTAGCCCCGGCCGCAGGCCCCCCCACCCTCAGGTACGGGTAGCAGGTGCGCCTGGGGGAGCCCGGCTCGGCGGACTCTAGGGCACCTGTGTGTTGGGCACATGTGGGTTCCTGAGGCTCCAAGGCCTCGGCCGCTGGGATCCGGAGGGCGTGACTGTTCTGCGTAAACCCGGCCGACCGTTATTTGAATACTGACCCGATTTTCATCTTTTGTGCTTTCGCCCAGGCCTGTCTCAGCTGGACTTAAGCCTCCGAGGAGCATCATCCGTGTTTTGTCCGCACTTCTGCCTGTGATACTCATTAAAATTTTTCTTTTAAATCTTGTTTCATATACAAACCTCATAATATCTGCGATTTATAGATGTTTTTGCATTTTTTAAAATGCTACTTAGGACACACTAACGGAGTCTGGCCAACAGCTAACAGTTTCCTAGGAATGTTGAGAACATTAGTGTTTTATCTCCTGCTTCAGCTTAGTCTGGTGGTTGCAGAAGTGAATTTGAGATTTGAATAGCATTTTGATTTTAGACAGCCATTCTCCAGATAGGCAGTTAATAAAAGGTTTGTTAAAACTTGGCTATGGAATGACTCAAAAAATACATTAAACTGACAAAATCCAAAAGTATTAAAAAAAAAAAAAGCCAACAAAAACACCAGAACACTTGGCTCCGTGAACCAGATGGGTCTGGCAAAGGGATAGATGCTTAGAGGGAAAGTTCTTACAACCACTATCTGAAGTCAGTCTCTTTAAATTCATTTTCCTACACCTAGACTTATCAGGTATACACTAATTAAGATTATATAATAAGTCTAGTTTTTCTCAGAAATAAGGATAGTCCCACTTGTTCAGGATGGTATAACAGGTACGTGATAGAGAAGTGTGTAATTTTTATAACCTCTTATACAGACTTTTAAGTTAAAACCTATTATTTTGCTTCTTTTAACCACCATGGTTAGAAGACAGGCTAGACTCCATTAGCCCTATTTTACAGGCAAGAATGGAAACATTCCCATGACTTTTGATATATCACTTTAATCTGATTTCACAATGTTTTACAGTATAAGAGTAATACCTATTCCTGGCAGGTTAACTCTTGAGCCAATCAACTCAATTAATTAGCTCACAACCTGGCACATTCTAAGACATTGTTATACTAACTCAATCTCACAGGTATGTCTGAGGGCCCCATGAGCCAAAAGGGCAGCAAAGGTGATCTTAAGGGACCAGGGGACACAATGGCTAAACATTTCCAAGTCTTCACCTGGGGCTGGCATACCCTCACCAACTGCTTAGATAGCAGGTTCAGGCAACTGAGTGATATGAACAGGGGAGGCTCGGGTGGACACTGATGATAAACACAAGCAGGACCACAGCCTTTTCACAATTAACGTCCCCAAGAGCCCTAGTGTTGGTCTACTACATCAGGGGTCCCCAATTCCCAGGCATGGACGGGTAATAGTCCCTGGCCTATTAGGAACTGGGCTGCACAGCAGGAGGTGAGCAAGCAAAGCTTCATCTGTATTTGCAGCTGCTCGCCAGTGCTGGCATCACAGCCTCAGCTCCACCTCAGATCAGGCATTAGATTCTCATAGGAGCACCAGTCCCTGGAACCAAAAAGGTTGGGGACAGCTGTACCTACATCATTACCATCACGGAGTAGTGATACTTCAGCAAGGGCCCAGATCCTAGAATACACAAGGAAAGGCTCCAACTAAACTTGCCTAGGGCCTAAAAGACCAAATAGTTAATTCCATCCATGCTAAACCAAGAAAATGGTTTACTCTTCCCTGATTTGGGCTTTTTAAGTAAAAGACTGATCCCCAGGGAAACTAGAAAATTCCATCCTGAAGCCCAGCAGAAATAAATGGTGAGCATTTCCAAGTTAAATACGGCACAGGGGCTCACACTCCAGCTATGTTCTTAATAAGAAACACTCTTTGGTTTGAACAGAAAAAACTAATTTAGAAAGCTCTGGTTTTCCATAGGACATGAAACCAGATTAGCAAGGTCAAGGACTGAGTAACCAATTTGGACAGTGCAGGACTTCCTCACATAAGGTGCATGGTCCCTGAGAAGAGCCTACAAACAGCCTAAATTTCCAAGCAAAACTTTGAATTTATGTATGTTTTCCTGGGGGAAGGGTTCTTCCCTTCTCACAGATCCAACCAAAAATAGGTTAAAATCCGGAAAAGGATGAAGCCCACTGCAGGATAAGATAAAGATAAAGTCAAGATCCAGCCAAGTCTGAGAGCTTGCAAAATACAAGTCACTAAAAAGTTAGAACATGGATTCACAGCAAAGACAACTGAGCAGTTTATGTGTTCTTCTAATTGTATTCAAAGTTCTTTACAAAACAAGGCCTTGGAAACCCCCAGGTTCAAGTATGCCCCTAGTCCTAGCCCACTGCCATCTTGCATTCATGTTTGGGTATCCATTCACCAACATTAAACCCCTGGATAGATGTGATGAAGCAGGACCCTTCCTCTGTGGCATGACTCCTTTGCCGATTTCAGAGGTGGTAGCAGCAGCCAAAGTGGAAAACAGTGGGACTTTTCATTTGAAACTGGGTTTTGATGAGAAGTCCCTGCAAGGAACATCAATCACTCTCTTTTCCCTGACTTCCCCCTCCAGTTTCTGAGGCTATAGCAGAAATAATCTTCTCTGAAGATACTGGATAATAATTCCAAAAAATGAAAACACACGCTTCCAATGCATTGTGCTTTTAAATATCCTGGGAAGAGAAACAATTTCGTTAATACAAATTTACTGACTTGGCACCTAAAAGTAACAATAAAGAGCAATTTCAAAGAGTTAAGATTCCTTCAATGAAATAAATAGTTTAGATTTCAAATCCTTTTGAAATCAGTTTTCAGTGTTATTCTCTCCCCATTTCCAGCTTAATAATCATAGTGACAGATTTCTTTTGTTGTTACTCAACCTTTTCTAGCCTGTAACTCTTGAACACACACAGCCCCATATCCTAACCAGGCATTCACTCTTCCAAGCACATTTCCATCCTTTAGATGTGTAAATATGAGGCTCCTTTCTACCGCCAATGCCAAAGTTACTCTCAAATACTGATAAATGCAAAGAATTAAGTGGCAAAGCACAGCCTATAAAAAGTCAGCCCAAGGGCAGTTTGCAGCCTTGCCTTACCTGGGTTTAGTTCAGCTGCCGTATGAGCTGATTGATGCGTTCACCTCGATAGCCAGGTAAGCCCATCTCCTTAAGGAAGCCCACTCTATTTTTGGTAGCATGACGGGCCACTGAGAGATGGAAAGGGCACAA
This sequence comes from Cynopterus sphinx, assembly GCA_030015415.1. NCBI lineage: Eukaryota > Metazoa > Chordata > Mammalia > Chiroptera > Pteropodidae > Cynopterus > Cynopterus sphinx. Next base: position 47,120,561 of record CM057386.1, on the reverse strand, counting down.
GAACTGTGATATCGCCTGAAAATTCTTCCCCGGGAAGGCAATTTCATGAATGAGGTCTTCCAAGCAAATGACACCAAACTTCCCTAAGAAACATAAATGCAGTTTTCTTTATTTAATATTTCTGCAACAAGTACCATGACCTGGATTCCACATGAAAACCACCAAAGATCCTTGCTTTCTGCTAAAAGTGACCCCTATGATGCAACACTTACCCAGGTGCTCTTCAATCACTGTGTTGTCTGTCAAAGGGATAATTTTATTCTTGACCTTGGCTTGTCCACGTTTCAAGATGAGTTCTCGGACAGACTTCAGATTTGGAAATCTATGTGATGCATTATAAAATACAGCTTAGCTATCCTGTGGCACACGGCATTACACTGGCTACTCATTCCTATGGCCTGGCTGAAGATTCTCCCAACTACCCCTATCCCTCACCAGGAAGTGTCCTGCACTAACATGGCAGCTGTGATGCTTGGGAATACACAGTGAAGAGGTAAAAAACCAGTGTTCTTGACTAACATAATTAGAAATTAAAATGTACAGATATAAATGTTCATCAGACAAAAAATTTATTTCCCAGGCAAAAATAAAACACGTCTAGGCTTATAGTCTAGGACTTTGGCTTTAGGCGACCCTTTACCTAAATGGTATAAGAATTTGAAATTAAATCCCTTGTGTTGAGCTTTAACATTTGAAGGAATATTATTTACACAAGCATTGCTCTTAGCTCTACTTCAGGACTCCAAGAATTAGTTCTGTTCTCCTTAACTTACTCAGCCTTAGCCTCCAAATGAACAAGCCCTGCCATGGTACAGTTCATGGTACAGTTCACAGTACATTATCAGCAACACTGATATGTCCTGTCCTACCTCTGCCATATTCCAAGGTTGATTTCAGGTTACTGTGGTTACAGCGACATGTTCTTTTAGCACAGCAACACGAGCCTTGGAGAACAGTACCCTGTGCATCCTGATGTTCTCAATTTGTTCAAATACAATTCGATATGAATTTACACACACGAAATAACTTTACTCACCCCCAGGTCACATAAGGTTCCACTACACGCAGCATTTTTATAGTGTGGGGGGTCACTTTGACAAAAACACCACTGAAAATCTTCTTCAGGCGAAGCCTTGCAATGGTCCTCTTCACCGTTAAACCCACCCCATTAATCCTGAAATAAAGAGCGGAGGAAGTCAGGTTCAATTAGTGTATGTCAATCCAACAAGCACCTATGAAATGTGTGCCACTACTGGGCATCCAGAGAATAAGACAGACTGTGCCTTACAGAGTTCAGCTGAGCAGGAGGCAGCTATACAAGCAAATCATTTCCACATGATTTGGAGCAATGCTTGAGGTGCTATGAGAACAGAGAGACAGTCCCTGAATTTGCAGTGCGCATGAGTGTGGGGTGGCCGTGTAGGGCTATGAATGTCAAGTTAAGAAAGCTAGACTTGGTTCTGTGGGAAGTGAAAGCTAGGGAAATTTTTAAGTAAAGGAGACAATCAGATTTCTTTTGGATAGTCACTGAGGACAGATCCGAGAATATGACACCAGAGGCAGGGAAACCCATTTAGAAAACTAATGAGACAGTCCAGGAAGGAGACTATGAGCAGCGGTAGAAAAGTTAATAAAGGGGGCTCAAATATACATAAAACCCATAGGTTTCTGGTTTGGGTGCCTAGATAGGGTGACGAGGAAGAGGCAGAGCAGCATGTGCAGGTAGAATGGGTACAGAAGACACTACTACATGAGTAAAAAGCTTTATGCACTCTCCTTAGCACTGAATATGCTCCACCTACTTGACCTTGGTTCAGTTTCTAGAAAAATACCTCAATTACCCCATTTTAGGACTTTTGGCATCTGTGCTGAAAAGCCTTCCCCTAACACTGAGCTCCTTACAAGTTTGCAGGTCTCAGCTTCAAATCCCTCAATCAGTACACACACAGCACACCATCTCCAATCCAGCATTTGACCCTCATAGCACTTAGTGTATTTTCATGTCTATTTGCCCAAGGTCAGTCTCCTCAACCTTGAAGAAAAAGACTTATGTTGTACTTGACTCTGTCCTAGCACAATGTGCCTTAGTAGCTAAAGATCTATTATCTTATCTCCCTAGAAAGGGATCTAAAGTTGAATCAATAGTTTACTCCAGCGTCAGGTAACCTGGCAAGTTACCTACCTTTGAATGCGTACAACAAAGGCCAAGGAATGTTCATCTGGTATTTCCAGACCATGAGGTTTCAATTCTAGTCGTGTGAGGCGCACTTTGTCACGTTGTTGCCGCCAGGCATCATGCAGAAACCATTCCAATCGCTTAAACTTGAGCTCCTTTCCTTTCCTCCGCTACAGAGAAGGTAGATAGACCATCATCACCATCTTGTGCCTCTAGTCATCTTTACTTCCACAATAATAATCCATCAGTTGCTATTAACAGAGCTTTTTCCCCATGTTCCACAGAAGGAAACAAACAAATTCCTCTATTTTTATGTAAGGAGAAAATGAGACACTCAACTAAAAGTGTAGATGAGAAGGTGTGAGAACTAAGGGGAAAAGTTCCTGATAAACAAAGTGATGAGTGCACATGCTGTTAGCCAATATTCACCAACAAGAATTTATGGAACCTAACATTTAAGCATCACAAAGTAAAAAACAAGTATGAGCTTGTTTTGTTTCTTGCCTCCAAAATATGTATTTACCAAAAAACATTTAGCAAATAGCAAAACTAGCATATTTTTAAAAAGTTTTCTTCCAGGTACACAAGCATGTCTGGTCTCTCAAACCACTTGATATCAACCTGCAGGTACAATCTCCATCCCACTTTTTCCTTAATAAACTACTCACATTTTACCTGTGGAAAGTGTTTGACAGATAAACCATACACCTGATACAATCGAACCAATGGAGGAACTGTCAATACCAAATCTAGTTCAATCGTGCTAGATAAAACTCATCAATTACAAATTCTAATTACTTCCTCCTGGTTTCCCACCATTACCTCCTTTTTTTCCAAAAGCGCCTGCTTTGCCTGGGTGGCTTTGAGGGCCTGATAAGCCTTCCTCTTTTTCAGGAGATTTTCTGGAACCAACGGGATCTTTTTTCTTTGCCTAAAATGGAAAATTGAGATCAGTGACAATATTTAGGAACGAATCTTCAAGAGATCATCAAATAATTTCCTAAGCTTTCGGAACACATTACTGTCTTTAAATTCCTAGGGACTGAGATTCCCCCGAAACCTGTGGTTTCTGACTCCAGTCCTCGAAACAGACTAACATTCCCGCGGCCCCAAAGCCTTAAAAAACCATGATCCCCTTAGCCATGAGTCCTCGTATACGTTAAAGTTGCCTTTACTGACATCCTTTTACAGCCTCTAACAGCAATGAGATTCTGGTTTAACCCTGTGGGGCTGCAGGGACCCACCTGCAGGGAAAATATCTAAGTTAGACTGGATAAACCCAACTCTTGACACTCTCCAGCCCGCCAGCTAAAGGTCAATCCTCACGCCACTAGATAACCCCAAAATGAGGCCGGCCGCCTCCGCCCGCCGAAACGCCACGGCTTCTCGCTCTTCATCCCCACCCTCTACACTCTGGAGCCTTTTCTGTGCTTTTCCTTCGGTCCATAAGTACCCCTTTTCCGCCACCGATAACCACCGTGGATGGCACTGGATACTCCAGGTCCCACGCCAGAGATTCAAAGACCAAAACACTCACTCTGCCTCCGCCATCTTGGCGACGCTGCCGCGCATGCGTGGTCCCATCACGTGGGGACGAGGAGCCGCTCTGTCTACTTGGCCATAGAGACGTCCCTTCTAGCTCCCATCACGTGGGGACGAGGGGCCGCTCTATGTCTACTTGACCATAGAGACGTCCCTTCTAGCTGACGCCCGGCCAGCAAGCGCGCTCTTAGCAGCACCGAACCGCTGAGGTCTTGCTAACCCCAGTTCCCAGCAGAAGTTGCACAGAGCATCCTTCGCACCCCTTCCAAGGCTGCGTCATCTTCAAAACCCAGCCCTTTCGTCTAAGCTATACTCTCACGAACCTGGTAGCCGGACTATAAACAAGGAAGCGCTTCCCACAATGCACCGGCGACTTCCGGTGGCGGATGGCGCCTCCTTCCGGCTTCCGTCCCGCTGCCCAACGCCAGCAGGGAGCGCGGGCCGGCGCCGCGGACGTTTCGCTGGTTAGAGAGCCGAGGGGCTGGGGCTCCGGCTCTCAAGCGTGCGGGGAGGTGTCTGTGGACGACTTAGGGTGGTAAGAAGATGTAGCTCCGATCCAGTCCGCCCGGCTTCGTCAGTGGGCCCTGGATCTGTACCTTCGTTTCCTTTAAATAAAGTGGGTCTAATGATGGGCTCTAACAGTGTTGCTGTTGCCTTATTATATGAGCGACTCCGTGTAAAACGCTTGGCACAAAGTCTGACAGTAAGCAGGCAGCGCTGTTAGTGCCCGACCGAAAACTAGAAATTCCTCCTTGCCATCGCGGGACCTTCCGTCCTGTGTCCCTTACCACCGGGAAGGTGCTTGTCTTCATAAAACAATAAAAAGCAACTCAGTTCCCGTCTTCTCTGAGCATCGTGTTTCAAGTATTAATGTGCGTCTGAGTTACCCGAGGATCTCGTTAAAATGCAGGTTTTTATTCAGTAAGGGATGGGTCGGGGGTTGGGGTCGATACTCTGCATTTTTAACGCGCTCGAAGTGATGCCCATGCTTTAGCTCTACCGAGTGGCAAGGCTCTGGAGTAGCCGCTGTCCTTTCTATGAATTTCAAGACATTATTGTATGTTCAATATCTTCCCCGTGATATTAGGAGAGCAGGAGGGACCATGCTTGCCTTGCTCATCACTGATCCCGAGAGTCTAGCACAGGTTTCTCAATTTCAGCACTATTGACATTTTGGGTCAGATAATTGTTGGGTGTTGGGTTGTCGTGTGCATTTTGAATGTTTAGCAGCATCTCAGACATATACTCACTACCTGCCAGTAACATCCACATCCATTGTGACAAAAACGTCTCCAGGCATTGCCAGATGTCTAGCACAGTAAGGGTCTAGGGCAGTGTCATTATTTAACACCAATTACAGGCATCATCACAGATTATCCTGTACTATTTGGTTTCTCTAATTAGATTGGCCACTGGAGAGGCAGGGAACTTGTCTCATTCTTCTCTATCTTCTACAGTACCTGTCCCAACAATGGACCCTTGCAGAGGCTTATTAAATAAGCTCAAGGCATATTGATATGTGTTACATAATTGGTGCAATCAGAAAGATAGTGCCATGCACAGATTTCACTACCTGGTAATAAATGTCAAAGGACAACACAATCTTCAAGGTCACAGACTGTGCTGTGAAGCTCATTCTCATTCTTCAGCACCTCATCCTGTGTCTTACTTTGTAAAGAGCCAAAAACAGGGTCACCAAAGTGTAAGATGTCCATCATGTAGTAAACAAGGAACAAAAATAAGGCAATATTTTGTAACCCCTTATCTACAGATAAAAGGTAGGTTCTGTGGTACAGACAGTGCTAGGGGGGATTATCAACAAAACTGGCTGAAGACTTTGCAGGCCGGGATTCTGGAAAGGTTTCCAATGCCAGCAGATGGTGCTAGGAGACTACTTATTCTCAATGCCAAAGCCATCATTCCACCAGACTGATCCAGAGAAGGGATGGAGTCCTCTTCAACCGAAAATCACTCACTACCTGAACACATGTCTACTGAGCTTTGACCATGTGCCTTAACACTAGGCAAGATACAAGATTTTTTTTTCCTTCAAAACGAGGTTACTGAATGAGAACATGGCATGGCCATTATAGCCTCAAGAATCTTATTCTTAGCTCGTCCTCATAGGTCTCTGTTCTCTTTTTTCTTGACCACTTCAGTTGTCCATCACTAGAGAATAGTTAAATTATGGAAGAGTATCAAAAATATATACAGAAAGGCAGGTCTTAAAGTCCTTAACCCTCAGCGGTAGTTGTTTTTCATTTTTTGGCCTACTGATGTCCAGTTCCATTTCCTAACAGTATCCCATTTCTCTGTGGACTGGTCTCTCCCACTGTGTGTACTTTCTTGTGGGAGTGCCCTCCCCATACATAAGTTGAAAGGGTCTCTGGGGGAACTGTTCTAGACCTCTCGCTCCCCCGTGGGAGGGGCACAAGACTTTAAACTTCTTTCCTTTGGGTTTCAAATCTTGAGCAGTAATGATGGAAGAAACATAGGAGGTTTGGGGCAAATCTTTTAAGGATTTCCACCTACTGAGAACTTCTGGAGTTTCCTTTTTCTTGTCTTTCTGAAGCCTGGTGGTTTTTCAATCTTCCCTTCAATCCTTATCCTTCTTATAAAACTCCATGCTGGTTAGCCAGATTGGTTTCTGTTGCTTGCAACCAAAGAATCATGATTTATAATTTCCACAGATTTGGAAAATGTCTGCATTGTATTGTATTCACAAGATACAGAATAAGGTATATGAAAGTGGTCCCAGTTTGTTTTGGTTTTGGTTTTTGGCTACAGATGTATTCATATGTAATAATTTTGGAAGGCTATACAAGAAAGTATTGATGGGCGGGTGTTATTTTTGGGAAACGGGAGTGGAGCCTGGAGTGGGAGGAAGACTTATATTTTGTTGTATGACCTTTGTGTATCGTATATTTATTAGTTTAAGAAAAAGCACTCTAGGCAGTTAAGTTCTTGTGATTTGCCTGTTTTAGAAACCACTTGACTATGTTTTTAAGACTCCTGCCAGGACCATTTTGTTTTCTGAATTGACTCAAGGATCCTTTTGCTAACACATCCCACAATATTATGTCAGTGTTGTCTGCACTTTGAGATTATTTGGAATCCTACTCCTTTTCACTTAACATCACACCCAGCACATCCAAAAAGGGGGCTTCATCTGCAATGTTCCATCTGCCCCAAAACACTTTCTTGGATTATGACCCATCTTGTAGCCAACTTTGTTTCATTTCAAGCTTTCCTTGCTTCCTCTGAGAGTGACATGGCTTACCAGGAAGCAGACAGGAAAGAGATTCTAGCAGGTTCTCAAATAACCTTGTTTTGTTATAACATTGATGAGGTGCTTAGGAACTTAAATCTTATTTATAAATATCAATTAGCTTATGGTAAAACTGGTTTCATTATATGTCGTTTTGCTGCAGTTCCAAGAACCTACTGATGATGGTAAGTGAGGACTTATTGTAGTGTGAGAGCAGCCAGGTGAGCCTGGAGTTGGGGAAGACAATACGGACAACAGCTTTTGATACTGATGAAAAACAAGCATAAGGGAGGAAAAGTGGAAAGGAAAAAGGAGAGAACAGATGAAGGACAGCAGCCTTTTGAGAGTTGAGGATAGACACAGAAAAGCTAGGGTAAGGAGATAGGGGTAGTAGGTAAGATCAAAACAGAAAAACCCAAACCTCTTCTGAATTATTTCAGGGATAATAGAACATTAGCTTTTTCTGCCTCCACACTTCTTCAGTAACACCTTATTTTACCCTAAGAAGCAGAGGATCAGGACAAGTCTTTCTAGTTTATAGGCAAGGAGGCTGAGGCTGAGTAACCTGATTATGTATTAGTTGAAGTACTGGGATCTGTTTCCGGATTCTGCTGGGCCAAAGGCACTTTTGTCCACCTCGCTGCACCGCTTTCCTCGATTTGACCTTCATGTAGTGATTTTTTTCCCTAAGGATCTTCTTGCCTTTGCAATTGTTTTCAAAGGCCAGGCTATGGCACATACCTACCAGGAAAACAGATTAGGGTTTCTTATAAAGGCCTTTTACCTGCAATGCAGACACAGGCTGTTCACATTATAGAATCCACTTTACACTACAAATGGCCGCTACCATTTGTGTGTATATCGAACCAGACTTCTCTACATGTTTATCAGTGGAATTACAAAATTCCTTTATCTTCACTCCTGCAGGAAATACCATAGTCTTTTCTCAAACATAACTCAGGAAACTGCTCTAAGAAGCAGGGCATGGAAATACAGATTGCAGCTCTCTACCAGGAGGCAGTCTGGAAGAATTTTAGCTTCCGGTTTTTTCTCCCCTGAACTCCAATCAGTTCCCAAATGTAATGTAGGTATTGGCTTGTTTCCTCTCTAGATCATAAGCTCCTTGAGAGTAAAAATCACACCTTAAATATATATAATAAATCTCCACCCCCAGTCTCTAACACAGTGCCTGTAAACTGCTTGATACATATTTGATGGTTAATGCTCTCCACCTTCAGCTGGATCCCCAGGAGTCCTATCTGTCTTGAAGCACACACAGGGCTGAGGCAGAGCCGGAGCCTGTACCCAGAGGCTAGCACCCTGAGGACAGCAGAGCTAGTCCTCCTGCCTGAGTGATGCTGTTTCAGGGCCCCCAGATGATGGGGTTCCTTTCTTCTCCCTTCCCTTCCCCTGCAATAACCCACTGGCTTTCTCTACATTAGAGCTTACTAGGTAGGGCCCCTCTCCTGGAACATGCATGGCCTCCCACACACAGGGCTGAGGGCATTAACCATTCCAAGAGAAGATGACTTGTCTTTCCTCTGGGCCTGTCCCTGAGGAACAGAGACTCTGATCCTAACTAAGCATCTAGATGATCCTTCCTTCTAACCCTTCATTCCTGGGGAACTGGCATTGCAAAGGGCCTGAAGAGGAACAAGAAGGTCACAATGGACAGACATCTATCCTGAGCAAGAAGATGGAGGCTGACATTGGGGCAACACTGCAAACCACATTAAGGGATCCATCCACTGATGGAATTATTCTAGCAGTAATTATTCCAACTTAAATGAGAACAACTTCATATTTATATATTGATTACTGCAGAATCTTGATTTCCCAGCTGCTGCTACTGCTTTAAGGGCGGGGGGAAGCAATTAAACAATAAGGTAAGGGGTACAAGTATAAATTCTAAGCCTCAAAAAAAAGAAACACAAAAAACCTTAAAGAGAACTATACCCTCACCCCCAGAAATACATTTTATCCTCTGATAGTTTCCCTAACAATTTAGGTCGAGTCACACAAGAATTCAGTAGGGCCTCATGGGGCTGACTTTACAGATAAACTTACAGAAGTATTTCTCAACACAATTTGGTCAAATGTGTGAATCCAAAGAGAAAAATGTTAACTCTGGCACAAGTCTTAGTGCAAAATAGTTTTCTTTACCTATCTTTTAGCCTTCCTCTTCCCCCCCCTCCTTTGCTTCTTGTCCTTGCAGAAACAAAATGTAAGAATATATAGAAGAAAACTTTCTGCAGACTGAGCTCACTTATCCAACTTTTCAAATGGCCCCATTTTTCCTTCCTTAAGTTAAGGACCTGTGTGACAGGAAGGATGGATGCCAGACATGTACATGACTAAACTTCCTCACTGACCAACTTTAATTTGTTAACTGTTTGGAAAGGCCCATCAATTAAAATGCTACCCCTTCCCTGGTTATGCTAGTTTGGGCAATGGTAAATATCTTTAAATAGAACTCCCACTGAGCTCTTACTTACCCTTTTCTTCTGGGAAAGGCAGCCATTCCTATTTGCAAAATCAAGACAATCACAGTTGCACATTTTCCCAAATCTTTGGCTGTATTGCAATGGTTGTTTCATTTTGTAATCTCCAACTAAACATTTCCTAACCATGGATTAACAATATAGTTACTGACTGGTTTCTTTTAACAGTATTTATCCAACATAACAAAATAAACTGCAATTTGTTATACTTTTTTTTACAAAACATTTTATAAATATTTTTACAAAATGTATACAAAGCAATTTCAAGTGAGACATACTATACAAATGAAGGTATTTAAGCAAATAAAGCCCACACCACACTGACAGTGAGTGACGCGTCCTCTTTTAAGTCAAGTCAGTCTGTAAGGCCTCCCTAATCTAACAAAGTCTACTAAATTCTTCAGAGCTAAAATAGTTCTTTTTCGTAATTGCCAGTTTAAAATTTGCTTTATCTTTAGGCAGTACTCAAGGACACAGAAAATCAAATGCTTAATAACAGATTCACACTTTTCCACATCAACAGAAAAAAAAATGATTTTTGTTACTGAGTACAAGTAGTTCTAAAACTTAACTTTGACTATGAACCTGAACAACTGAGTGTTGGCCATCGGAGGCTGAGCTTTCTCCCTTTACCAGAGGGGGCTCGACATGCGGGTTATGACCCATGTGCGCATAACCTAATCACAGGAGTAAAACACGTTTCGTAATCTTCATTTTGTCATTATCTAGAATCTTTCCTCCATAAAAAGTAAACTTACATACAAAGACACAAAAATTTACAAGTTTCATTTTGGTAAATTAGGCTCTCCATTTGTTAGACAAGTGTCAGGGCTTAAAAACCCTTTAAGATGGTATACAGGAAAGCTAGGATTGGGGAAGCAGGGCAGGATAGGGAAGAAAGAGAGGTGACAAATGTACACAAAGCTTATCTTGTCTCTTAAGAATTCCACTGATTCGCAGTAATTAATGTAACTCAATGGCCTTCGTGAAGGCTTCCAGGTAGAAAGTTCCACAATGAGAAGAATTTGATCAGGGGAACCATCTTTAAGTCTTGCAAGGAATTAGGGGAGCATGAACTCTAAGGGAAGAAGAGCCTATGAGATCATGGGCTTCAGGGCAGGGTGTTACCCCAGGGCTGCCCAAACCGAAAGTTCCGACTGGCAACACCAACTTATCTTTCTAATATGTTACAATACAGGAAAAAGAGGAAATCTGCAACTTGGACATTGGCACAAATAAGGAAAAAATGGTAATCCAAAGATGGCCCAGTTTTTCCAATTTCTAGTGGAGTGGGGAGCAGGTACTTTGCTTTTATGAAGACTGGCTGTCTTACATGGTTTCTGTGTGTGGTGGAAGAAGGGCAGGGAGAGTACAGGTCTTCTGTTGCTGTGTTTCTACTAATCAGAAGCCTTCCTTTCCATCACAGGCCAATCTGGAAAAGAAATGCCCAGCATGATGACAATGGGGGTCATCCCCATTCCGGGGACAGCCAGAGTGGATCCTGGCAATGTGTTAGAGTGGAGACCAGTGGGTACACCTCTAAAGCCAGAGATAAACAGAATAAATGAGAGAGTGCATACACATAAGAGGGAGAGTGAGTGCATGCTGTAACCACATGAACTCTGGCTCTGAACAGCTCAGATACATGCACACGGGCATTGGTGAGAGTGCACATCAAATACCATTACGTAGCTTTCCCAATGACAGGACATAATTGATGATTACAGTGACGCTGAGTATGAAAGTAACAATAAAATGGGATGAACTATGGCAAGTGTACAAGCAAGGAAAATGGGGAAGGCTCCCTGAAAAGAAATATAAATAAATAAAGCAGTAAGTCATGTTCACTAATATGAACATGGGCCAAACAGAAACCATGACGGGGCATGTCCTTTGGCTCTCAAGTGGGAATCCTGTGTCTCAGCTCTCTCTTTTCCGTGGTGGGCTAGCTGGTTACCTTTGGTTTATCTGTGTTTTGGTAATGACTGCTGCCGGGGGTGACTACTGTTCTCAGACAAGAAGAAGCAAAAAAACAAGGCCAAAGTCCCCTTAAGGTTTAAAATGAAAAATTACGACAAACTTTTCAAATGAAAGTGCTTTTGACACTTGGCTATTTGTTGTGGGAGAGGGTGCAAAGAGAGGTTAAATGAAACGATACCCAGCAACAAACAAAAATGTACATATTGTATGTTGACTCTATCCAATTATAAAATGCAAAACGCTTGTTTTTTTTTTTCTCAATAGTTAACATATATATGCTTTTACATATATACATATTATATTCCTCATGGCTCGATCCCGGCCTCCCCTGTACACTGTGCCACTTAACCGGTTTCCATTTTCCTTTATTTAGCCTGGTGAAATGATCTCAAGTCATGCTGTTGCTACTAAGAACAGAGCATTCTCTAGATGAAATTCAACATGGATATGCTGAAAAAGCATGAGATTTTTGCTTCAGGAGCATCAGAAAAGCACTTGAACAATGAACAAGGAAGCCCTGCAAATGCCCTGCTTGTGCGCTACTGGCTGCTTATACCAAGGCTGTGGGGTCCCTAGCAGAGCGGCCAGCACGTACTGCTCAGAGATGGCCAAGGGGGAGAACCATGTGGTCTCCCTCCAACAAAAAAACCCCCAAACCCCAAATTTGGAGATGCAGTGGGATATTCTTTAAAAAGTAGCTTCTATCAGTCTTGTTTGATTTTCTTTAATAAGTCTGTTCTTTGCAAATGACTAATGATTGTCAGAATTTTATCCAGGGCCAAGTGTACTTGATCTCATTGAGTTATAGTGTTTTTTAAAAAAATAAAACAAAAATGACTATAAGTACTTTTGGAACACTTGAAATGTGTAGGGCCTATCAGACTGCTTTCTAACAAGGATTCATTTTACTAAAGGATCTCCCTGTAACCACCACGAGTATTGCTCTTAAACAAAGAACGGGGTTGAGATTAGAAAGAATAACCTGTGATGAAAGATCACGCAGGCTGGAGACAGGAGACCGTTTCCATTTGCTTTTGCCAGGAAAGACTGCAACTTGTCCGGGCGGGGTCTGGGGTGTGGGATGGGGGAAGAACTGCTGCTATTAACACTCTAGGATACTATTTACAGCTGCTTCTAAAATAGAGTCAGTTTCTACAACGCCTTCACTGTGGTCCGGGATGAACTTTTCCAGGCAGTTTTCCTGCGAAGCCATTGGAGAAAAGTTGGGGAAATCTAACTCAACAGAGCCGCTAACTGCGGGGTCACTCTGGGGCTGCCGCCCCGCCTTTTTGAGTTCCAAGATGTTCTTAAATGTTGTTTCCAAACTCTTAGTGAGCTGGAGGTCTGGCTGGGGCTCTCCTGATCCTTTCATGATGTCTGTGTGTAAAACTTCATTCTTTGGAGAATTCCTCAGAGTTTTGTCCTGGAAGGAATTGTTACATGTCATCTCCAAGTGAGAATCTCCTAAGATACTTGAGAGTTTGCTCTCAGTACCATGATCTGGTCTGGACAAGGTTTTCCGGTGCCCTTCAGGGCCGGGAGAGCACTCGCTGCCCTTCATGGAGTCTCTCCGGCTGATTTTCTCTTCAGACGCACCCCGGTACTGAACTAAGCCCACTTTGTCAAATTTCAGTGCTCTGCTGAGGCATTCGGTTTTTTTAGAAATGTTTCCTTCTGCGGAGACCACGATGTGGTTAGGCACTAGATGAAATTGGTCATGATTCGTTGGTTCTGTCGGGCCTGGTTTGGCTCTGTCTCTGCTTTGGGCCTTGGACGTCAGATGGAGAGAGCTGGTTGTTTTACTGCCATGCTGGTCGATCCTGCCAAACTGCGTGTCATGAGCAGCTTTATCAAGTTTGAAAGAACAACAGAAATCAGCCTGAAAACCCTCTGGAAATGGAAACAAACAAACAAACAAACAAAAAACATTAATGAACAAATGAGTAAGAACCATAAAACAGACCCTTGGTAGGTAGGTCAGGGACAAAGCTGTCCCACTCCAGCCCACCAAGTCAGTCTTTTACATCCCAGAAGATGCAGCTGCACAGTTCCTGCGCGGGCACTCTATAAAAGTAACCAAAGCTATGGTGCCACAGCCTCCAGACGAGAAGCTTAGACCTCTTTGAAAGGTAGCTGCTTGATGACAAATGGGAAAACAGGACAGGCAAAAAGCTCTACTTTGTCTTTGACCTCTTACTGCTATTTTTAAAGTTGTTGTTGTTTTTAAATTAATGACTCATTTGAAACAGTCTGAAAATAGAAATTAAGTACTAGTATCAGCCTGGTTTCTTCCTTGGAGCAGAGGGCCCTAGAATGAGGCTTTGGTTGGGGGTGGGGTAGGGTAGTGTGTGATGAACACAACTATTTGTCTTTGGGAGATGGCACTTCAGTCCCTCTAGACACATGTGAGGGGACCTGGCATAACTAGCTTTACTTTGCTAGGAGTACAAAATGAAGGTCAACATGCATCCAAAATGATATCTGCTTGGAAGGACAGTGAGGTGTGGAGGAACAGTGTCTATGAGTAAGCACTGAACTATACTAGGCTAAAGATGGCAACAAAAATGTCAGTGAGAATTTAGGGGGTCGAGGGCAAAGAGGGAGGAAGGAGGCTATAGTTATCCTGCAATGGCAGAGAAAGTGTTCACTCTGGAAGTAATGAAAACGAAATGAACTTGTTCACCAAATCCCAAAATATGAGATCTAGGGGATATAACCTTGAAACCCAACTAGCTGATTCCATTCAAAAGACACTGGCTATGTAGGCACAATACAGAGGAGAACGAAGCATGTCCCTGCCTATTCATGCCTCAGGGGGATGTGACAAAGTAGGATGGTTATTCCACAAACCTAATTCACCAAAAGGCAACAGATTTTCAGGTTCTAAGAAAAAGGGACAGGAATATATCCTACATTAGTCTCTTCTACTTTGGAAAGATTGGAGGATTCTCCTAAGTATATAGTAATTCTTTCAGATTCTCCCTTTAGACTAAGGGTAGGAATCATCTTTTCTCTATGGAAATTTCGTGAGCCACATCAAACACAAGGCAGAACCTTAACCTTTAAGTATCAGAAATAATGTTAGAGGATGGAAGTAAAATCACAGGAGAATACAGCGGGTCCTTAAATAACACTGCTTTGTTCAACATCGTTTTGTTGTATCATTGATGGAAAAAAAAGTCAATTCCCAGCTGGGCCACTGTCTGTGTGGAGTTTTCATGTCCTCTTTATGTTTCTGTGGGTTTCCTCGGGATACTACGATTTCCTCCCACATACCAAAGACATGCACATGAGGTAAATTGGGTGTCTACACTGTCCCAGTCTGAGTGAGCATGGGTGTGAGTGTGTAAGTGTGCCGTGTGATGGAAGGCCATCCTGTTCAGGGTTGGAAAATAATTCTCTTATTTTTATTAATCCTTATTAAATGTGTGTATAGCTCACACTTATTTCTCTGTTTACTATTAGAAGTATTTTTGGTCTTTATTTAGAAGTTTGGTGATGTTTTTGTGACCAGAAAATGCTGTGGGAACTTAATTCTTGTTTATATCAATTAGCCTATGATAAAATTGGTTTCCTTATAGTTGTTTTGCTTTAAATTGTAGTTTCCAAGAACCAATAGATGATATTAAGTGAAGACTTACTGTAATAGTCCAATAATAGGGGACTAGATTAGCTAAAGTATCAAATTAATATATTAAAATTTTATTAAATATTATTTTGAAGGCTAAAGCAACATGATAAAAACTTCAGGTGTATTAAATGGAAGAAATTCAAATAATAAAATTATGTCTAGCATATGACGTATGATTATAACTATATACAAATGGCATATGTAAATGAGAACCAGAACTGGAAGAAAATCTGAAGGAATAAAAACATTTTTTTATAAGGTGGAAAAAGCATGGGTAAAATCTACATGCCATGAATTGTTATAATGTTATTTGATTTAAAAATTTTTAGAGGCTAGAAAAAAGTAAAGAGAATTCCTTTTTAAAAGAGAGAGTGTGGGTCAAATCTAACATGTATGCAATTAGCAGGAAACTGATGGGGTAAGAGAAAATTACTTAAATGGAACATTATAATTTCCTATCTTAAGGGCAGGGGCTGTTTTTTTTTACCAATTTTTCCCCCCTACCAATGCCTTGCACATAGTAAGACAGCTCAGTAATTTGCTTAGTAGGTTTAATTGCTTCTGGAAAGGCTTCTGATTTAATTTCATTCTCAAAAACTAGAGAAAGACTGAGAAGTTTAAAAGTGGGGGAAAATAATGAACTGAATGTAAAATTCCACTTTGGATTTTGTACAATGTAGACCTTCGCAGAGTATTCATATCTTGCTCTCAACTCTGGATTATTTTCCCCCTAGAATTCATGTTCTTTCAGGTTTCGTATCAAAAGTGGGTTCAGAGAGACCCCCAAAGGCCCACAGCCCCTGAGCCACAGCAGAAGCACTCCTCTCTTCACTCTTGTGCTTCTTACCAGGGTCCACAAGAGCCAGGCGCTTGTCCCGGGAAAGAGATGCTCTTTCCTCCTGGTTGAACATTCTATCGATCATCACCATCTCAGCAGAGGGATTGATCCGCTGAAAATGAGACAGTCCAGTCATTTCAGATGCCTTTTAACAAATGCAAACATCTCACTGTATTTTTGGAACAAATAAAGCAATCAGAAATGAGAATTTCATGTTTAGGCTCTAGACATGTCATATTCCATTTAGTCACATTTTCCCTTGCCACATACGATGCATTCTTTAAAAACTGTAATTTACACATTGGCATAAGATTCAAAAGGTAATAAAGGGGAAGTGAAAAGTAAGCTTTTCTTCGCCTCCCCTATGCACCATGTCCACTTCCCAGTGCCTCTCCCTGGAGGCAACCTATACCTTGCAGTTTAATACACTCTTCCAGAGATATATTATGCACACACATGCATTTCTATTCTTCTTTGCATTTTTTGCACACAAATGATATCAACGATATACACTATTCTGCACCTTTCTTATTTCCCTCTCTGCTAATAATATGTTGGGAATTTTTTCCTTAGGATGACCTTTCACTTTATACTTTGCTATGCTTTATTTATTTATTTATTTTTAAATTAAGGTTTTCCTTTTTTGCTGTACAGAATCATATCTTAAATTATATTTCTGGGTCTTACTTAACAGGAAAATTCATGGCAGATATAATTAGACCAAATAAGTGGTCCTCTCTTCAAAAATGATAGTCTTTTTGATGTCTCAGAGTTTTATATTAGAAATGATTTTCAACATAAGAACAAGTATTTCAGACTTTGGAGGCACAATTTTAAGTAAAAATATTATTAGTAAACATATATATTTAGGTAAGCACAAATACACATACATACTTATTTATAATATAGTGCATATGTAGATAATGTACTTCAACTAATCCCCTAAGGTACATTTTCAAAGTTGATCTCAAATTGAAAAACACTTATAAGAGACCAATTTATAGGTTAAAGTCAATATGATTTGAGAACTGCTTTTAAAAATCTGAGAATAGGTGTGGGTCTTCCCATTTCGTGAAATATCTTACTCCTTTCTCTAATTAACTGGTGCTTTAAAACCAATTTTAGTTCTTATCTGAGGTAATGAAAATGTCCTGGAATTAGACAGTGGTGATGGCTGCACAATCTATAAATATACTAAAAACCATCAAGTTGTACATTTTAAAATTAAGCGTGAATTTTATGGCATGCTGTTAATCTCTCATAATTAAAAGACAAAACTAATTTTAACATTTGTCATCACCAAGTCTTTTCAGATGCAATTCTCAACAGCTTTCACTGGCAGTGTTGCCACTCTTCTTCCCCATCTCTGGGCTGGTGAGTGGCAGTAGACAGCATCAGAGTGGGGACCAGGACGTGGGATGGTCCTGGTCTGTACCCTGGCTCTGCTGACTACCCTACAAACTTACTAGCTATATGATCCTGCAAAATTATTTTTAAAAAAAGCCCTGGTTTCCTCATTTGGAACAGCTACAGTAATATTGATTATGACTGACCATGTAAAGCACAGTAGGTACATTAGCTGCCATTAGTAGCATAATAATCAGATGTAAGTTTTTCTACAATCTCAAATATCTGTGCCTTTTAAACTATGCTGGAAAACTTTGATTCCTTGAAGTATTTATTTCTGAATTAGTAGCTGTGACCTGTGGGGTTTAAAAAACAAATACATTTGGTAGCAGAATTTTACCATGGCATCTTCTAGGAGCAGGCATCTGTATTTGTTAAGCATAGCTTGGGTCCTTTTGAGGAGCTGAGTGGCAACTGTTTCAAATTCATTGTCCACTTTAAAAAGAGAGAGAGAGAAAACAGTAAGAGAGTGCGAATCACCAGGTCTTAAATTTCTTAGGATTGAAATGCATTACTCTTCCATTATTCAAATACATCTTGTCTGTGGCAATTTTCTCTCCTTAGGTTAGCTCTGCTTTGGTTAAACAACATGCTTCTGCACTGCTTTTCCTCACTGTCCACTGGTAATGTGATCATGGAAACCAATTTCAATACTAGTTTATTTTACCTTTAATGAAGAAGCCGAAAAATCACCTATAAAAGAAAACCATGTAACAAAGACCAGCAATAAAAGCAACGCATAGAGAATGATCCACTTATTTAGATGATCTCAGCCTCCACTCCCTTCTAATAGTATGAAAAACTAAAACAGTTGAAACAGTGAAGTCCAACTGCCTGGGCTGGACAGACCAGTTGCATGTAAAGACACAAACTAGTTAATGATATCCTGTAGGTCATGGTACTGTGGCTCTGCCCTTTGTCTGTTGGTCTCCAAAGGCCTCACATTTTGTACTTCACTCTTCTCAGAGTCCTTACATCCCTGTTTAATGCTGGAGCTGTTCCCTGTTCCCTGGACTTCCCAGGGAAGCTCATCGGGACGGACCAAGACCACACACTGTATTGGGGAACTAACGGAGTCAAGTCTTTGGAATGGTGGTGGGAAGGAGGGCAGAACCAAGTTGCATCAGAATGGGCTGAGTTTTAGGTTGGGCTAAGGGGCCTTTATCCTTAACTTTTTTTTTTTTTTTTTTTTTTTTTGCCAGTTTCTTGACATACAGCAATGCCTTGGACTCACTTTGTATCCTCAGAGAATGCTTATGGGGCTAAAGGATCTATCTAACTCATAAAACTGGTAGTGAGAGCTAAGGATATGCATTCTGCCTAAATACAAGGACTATGCCTAAACCACCGTGTACAGTACGTAGTTCAGAGCCATCCCATCTATGGTCAGCAATTCAAACATGCTTTGGAGTCACTGCCCACCAAAATACTCTGGCATTTGGATAAACCTTCACAGAATATTGAGAATAAGTCACAACCCTAAACCAGGACTGCAAAATAAATTATGCTAGGAAAAAGTTAGGTCTGTGACTGAAAACAGTAACCTGGATAACATCTGGAGGGCACCTCGTGTTAAAGTGGCCTGTTTACCTTTCTTCAAGTCTTCCTCAGTGGGCATGGAGCCCTGGCACACGTGGTAGGAGAGCAGCCTCTGCACCGCATCACTTAGTGATCGGAACTGACTTTTATCAGGTGTCACAGCGTGGGCTTGGTCCCTCTGTAACTGCTGGAGAATGCTTTAAAAGGGAAATGGCCAATGTCAATGGAGAGTCATGTTAGGAAATCTAATCTTTTGCATGCAAAGAAAATAAGACATACAGGAATGTTATTCATAGTATAGCAGTTCTGTTTTTTCTTCAGTTTTATACTTTGTATATATTTTTGACATATTTATATAATGAAAACAAACTATAGGGAAAGATTTTCAAAGTATATTTTAAAAACAGTATATAGATCATTATAACTTGACTTCTGTTGTATATGTATTTAAGGTTAGGAACCTAGAGAAATGTTCAAAATAAGTCATTTCCAAGGTCACTCACAAAGCTCCTTTAGTTAGTTGTTTTGTAGCAGGCCTCTTCTGTCCTCCTGAATGACCATCCACCTGAAGACAAAACATACCTCTTATTATTTCCTTTTTTGAAAAAATAAACAGAATACAGTTACACATAAAATTCACTGTTTTGAATATCTGCAACTCCCTATCAAGAGCATAGTCTAAGAACGTAGACTTTTGACTTGCTAAAAAAAGTCAAACAAGCAAGTCCATAGACCAATGCAGCAAAGTCACACTGTGTCAAGATTAAAGAATGCTGTCCTATCAGTTCCTTGGAAAGACTCATCTTGGACCTTAAAGCCTGAATCCCCAACTTCCTCTACAAGTGCATTTTTGAAAAAATCTATTTATGGGTACTGACTCCAGGAACATCTGAAAATTCAGTGGATATTACTTAATTCATCTTCTCAGTGGTAAGTAAGGAAGTGAACACTTTCAAGCTCCTGTTAGTTTGGGCGTGTGATCTAGCAGGACATTTCTATGTCATGTTAAGGCAACAAATATGCCTGCATCAGAACCTGAGAACTGAAAGAGAACCTTCACTGAGTACTCCAGGCAGGCTCAGACTAGAACAAGTTTCATTAAACTATTAGTTGCTAAGTTTGATGGAGATGGCGCTGACTGTGGAGATGATGCCAGGCAGCAACTACCAAGCACTAGATGAAAACTACATTTTCTTTCAATTATGCTAAATGTTAAGAAACAGCAATGCAAACTGTGCTCTACCTGCACAGCTGGCTGACCAGGAGACGATCCAATGACTTTTTCCTGCTGTGTTTGTGTGGTTCCTAAGGACGCTGGTAAAACTTTGCTTCCAGAATCTTGCCCTATTAGAATGAACACATTAGACAATATTCAACGGAAACAGTGAAGCAAGCCCATCGTATAAGCCTAGAGTCTAATGTACACAGGTTATGGAATATTCTGAAAGAAGCAGAGCAGGAAGTACATTTATCTACAAAATCTCTGGGGGTGGAGGTAAGGATTATTAAAGCCTATTTAGGTGACAGAAGTAAATAAATAAACAGTAATAAATAAAAGCTGTCAATGTGACAGTCTCAATTATCTAGGGTCTGAGGAACAGGCCTCAAGCTAGTAATCTGTCAGCACTGCTGAAACCTAAAACACTCACAACTTAATGAAAGGAAGGCCCAAACAGAGGAATGACTAGGCGGCTTCACTCTTTTGTTTTTCTAGTACTTATTAAGCAGTGTGGTGTTCAAAGCTTTAGAAAAAACAAAAGATAGCCCATAATGCTTTTAGTCTCAAGGTGGGCGTAGGGGTTATATATATATATATATAGCAATACGAGGATAGTTATAAAATCACCTGTGCCATATAATACTAGATTTTATTTATAAGCAGCATACTTTTTCACATAATTTAATATATCATAATTTATTTAGAAGTGGTTTTTTTCTTACATATAAAATGATGACACAGATGCAACATGGAAAAGATACATGAAAAAGTAATGATGAGAGCAGAGGTGAGATTGAGTCAGAAAGGTTGCATGCAGAATGAGGGATGTGAGAAGAGCATCCCTGGGTGTCTGGGAGGACAAGGACAGACTGAGGAGAGCTTAGTACAAGGGCTCCTGACCTGGCAGTACGGTGCTCAAGAGGCTAGGAATCTGTGCTTGCCTCAGGCCATCTGTGGTCTTGGAAGCGGAAATGGGGGAAGTCTGATTCAAACTTTTTTTCTGAGCCTGTGAAAAGATATTAGCGACATGGAAAAATTAATTTCATGACTCAAGGTTTAACAGATTACTTAAAACACAAACCAAGCCCGTTAATGCCTACCTGGCATCACCTTCACGTTAGATTACAAAACAAAACAAAAGTTTTAAAATATTCTCCTATCACACCAGGAGAATTGCAAGGAGCACCCATTAAAATCTGCAGGCATGCTGAACTGCTTAGACACCATTCAGTAGGGATGCTGAATTGATACCAGGCTGCTTTCTTGCTCTTGGAACTGTGCTGAGCAAGGAACTCAGTTTCAATCCCCAGTAGTGTTATATCACGCCTGCAAGGATTATGACCTCACCAGCCTCTACGGAGGGTCAGCAGTGACTCCGAGCACCTGGCTGGGGCCCAAGCAACTGGTTGGGGCCCAAGCACCAATCCCAAATCTACTGTCAACACTCACTGTTTTCTGAGGAGATGATTTAAATAAAGTATATCTCACCCCTGCTATCTGATGTGTCTTTAGGTTGCATCATGTCAACACCTGGTGGCATGTAACTGGGAAATGTAAATTCAACTGAATATTAGCCTAAGCAAATATTATTAGAAAAGTTAATCTGATATTTAATTTATTGTGTACTTCTATTCTGTAAACAAAAAAGATGAAATGGATGATATTTAAGGACTAACAAGTTCCTCTTCACTTTAAAAGATGTTATCTCTATAATGTGTTTAAGGTAATAAAGGGCTTTTAAATTACTATCAATTTTTAATCTTCTATGTCATTATTATTTTACAATACCATAGGTTTTCAGAGTTTTTTCTTCAGTTTTATATTTTGTATTCCATCAGTGGATTTAGAGTTTAGTCTAACCATCTCCCCAAGGAAATCAGACTATGACCTTGGCTTAGGTGAAACGTTCTCACCAAGCATTCACGTGTGGGGGCTCACATAGGCCCTGGCAATGCCTAAGCATTGGCCAGTTAAACTCATGTTAATATTTCCGTTCTAAAGAATTATTAGTCTAAACAATTAATTATCTATTTGGTTCTCTTTTCTAATATAAGAATGGAGAAGGTTTGGACATTACCCAAGAAAGACTGGAGGAGCTTATAACAAAGTTGGAAAAGGTAGCCTTGCTTATCCTTCCATTAGGAAGGAAGGTCTGACCTGTGTCATTCTAGGTAGACAGGCAATCAATTCTTAGTAAGAAAATCATGAGGGGAAAATCTTCCAGTTTCCACAGTATTTCCCCAAAAACATAACTTCACACTCTCCCACTATAGGGAAGTAGGGAAGGTCTTCACATGGAAGACACCTGAGCTGTGGAGAGGCCCGGGGCAGACAGTGAGCGCAGGTCCTTACAGATATTTTCAGGGCATGAACACTAAGGCCCACCCTGAAGGAAAAGCAGAATAGATAAAACTTGGAACAGTGTAGTTTAACAATCAAGGCAAGGCTATAATTAGGTGGGACACTGACATTATGGGATCAACAGATGAATAGAGGAACCAGATTAATATGTTCAAACGATCAAAGTCCTTATACAGCTGTTGCCTGTACACATTTTGGAATTCCTTTCAATACGCCCAGTTTACATGAAACAGACGAATATCACCCTTATTGCTTCAGAACACACTATTTTTTTGATGAAAATGATCTCCCACCTTATTAATCAGACCAGACCTGGATTACTACTAGTTATTAAATAGACAAGTAAAACAAAATCCATGCATACATAAGTAGTAAAATTATAAAGAAAAAAGAAGGAGTAAATTATTGTAAAAGTCAGGAGAGGGGTTGAGACTGAGAAGTCACATGGAGGGCGTTGGTTTCTGTGGGTACTGGCAATATTTTATTTCTTGAGCGGTTATATGGATGGGTATTTGCTTTATAATTACTTGTTAAATGTACATGTATGTTTTGTGCCTTTTTTTCTATATGTGCTCTATTTCATAATACAGAAGAATAAAAGGAAAAAAGCCCAGAACAATCTTATCTAATGTCAAAGCTTGAAAATTTGTCATCATCTGAGGGTATAGAGTGCTTCTGTATCTAAAAGCAAAGTTATCATCTGCAGAGGGCACGTCTCCTTTCAGCACGTTCTAGGTGTTGGACTGTGTGGGTGTCGAGCATTGGCATCTGTGTGTTTTCGTCCTCTCACTACTGCCTTGGTTCCTCATTGCGTCCCATCCCTCGGGACTAGAACAATCAATCCAATTGTTTCCTTGTGGGGGTAACAGAGGTTTGGGGTAGGGTGGGTAGGGCCATGGTGGCGACAGAATTGAAACCCATTGGAGAACTTGGTCTGGCCCCTACATTGTAATCGCCTGGATTTACCAGGTCTGCAAGTTTGGAAAGTTCTGCTGTTTCCAGAAGTCAATGGTCACTCCCAGGCCACTCATTTTCAAGGCAGGACTTTTCTCTGTCTGGTTCGCTGAATCCCCAGCACCCGAACAAAGCCTGGCACCACAGTAAGCACACAGCAAACACTTGTTAAATAAAAACGAGTGAATGAATTCCACTGCAGCATAAGTCATAAGGGCCTGTCCCTCCTCTAAGTCCAGCTGCCCCCTTTGCCCCCACCCGCCCGGAGCCATCAACTTTCTCCTATTTCCTAGATTTAGGCTGCCCACAGTTGACAATCTTTTCCAGAAATAACATTGATCTACCTGTTTTTTTTTTTTTTTTTTTACTAAACTCTTAGAGAAGGCTTGTTCTTGAAATATATTTTCTTCACAAATAGAAAAGCTATTTTAGGATATTTTGTTGAGCACTTGGCTCAAAGAACTCTACTAATATCAATGTATAACTTTAACTATTTAGACCCCAAGAATTATCTTGATACTAAGTGAACACATAGTAAAACCCCAGTGAATCAGAATACTTAACATGTTAGTTTTGCCTTCCTGGTACATTTTGGAAGAAGCCAATTACAAAATTAGCAAGATGATATTCATTCAACAACAGCTATTTGCTGAATGAGGGAGACCACTTGGATCTGCCTAACCACACCCTCCTCTGGGAATTGTCACAGAAATCGGTCATAGCCAGCAAGGTTAGAGCACACACAAAGGTGTGTGACCTTACAGAGGGTGTTAAGAGCTAACACCCAGGGAAAGAGCATCCTTCTTCCTCTCTCCCTATCCAAAAGTGCCGCACCTTCCAGAGGGGCAGTTTACCTCCCCAGAAGGGTGCCTTTTACTGTTTGGGCCCAGAGGGGCACTTTTCTCCAATTTGAATGAAAGCCCGGGATAGAGCAGTAGAGGCCCTGCTTGGCCACTTCCTCACGTTTCCCACAACTTGGCTCCTCTGGCCACGGCTTATTGAACCACAGCAGGCCAATCAGACTCTCTCCTGCGAATTTAGAGGGTGGGAAGGGGCGGTGGATACCTAAGGGCCGTGGTTCTCAAATGCTGGTTTATAGACTGGTTTTATGAAGATCACCTGGGGAGTTTCTACATGGCAAAGTTTCTGGATTCCACCCCCAAAGATCCATTCAGAAATCCAATGTGGGCTTAGGAATTTCTAATTTTAAAAAGGTCTCCAGGTGACTCTGATGCATCACTGAGTTTTGGAAACCACTGCATTTGCAGTCTCTGTTAAACCCTTGGATCATAATGTAAAGGTGGCCTGGGTGGCCATTTTGGAGAAGAGTAAGGGGAACAATGAAGGAGAGATAAGAGGTTGAGAGAACAGCAGAGAGCCTGGTTTCTGACTCTCATAAGGAGCTGCACTATATTTCCTAGACATTCCCTACCCCCACCCCCACCCCCACCCCCTGCACTTTTTTTTTTTGGCTAAACGTGTTAGGGTGAGTTTCTTATAGTTGCAACCAAAGTACCTTGACTAAGATGTTCGGATGTCAACTGTATATCCATCACTGTGATAATTACAGAGAAGGCAGCTGAAGGATACCATACACAATCTTTGTCTCCTGAAGGTTTACCATCCAGAAAACATCCAGGCCCTCCCATTTGATCAGTGAACTACAATTATGGAATCTAGTCTCAACTGGGCTCTCATGCCTGTCCAGGAATCCTTTCCTTTCCCTACCCAGCTCCTTTCTTCTTTCCCACAGAACACTATTTCATTATTTTCAAATCTGTAAGCCAGGTGAGAAGTTGTTCAACTTCAAAGCTACAACCTTATCTGTAGCACCCCTTTTCATCTTTCCCCTTTCTTTGTTACAATCAAAGAGCCATCCTCTTTCTTTTCTGCAAAGAAACCCACCAATGCTCTAGAATTTATTGTCTGTATCCTTCCTGTCAACTTTGAAAAAAGCTCAAGCCTTTCCTATATCTTAAAAAATATATATATATATATATTCCCTTGACCCCACACAGCTTTATAGCTACTGCTGTCTCAGTTGCTTTTGTTTTTCTAAAAATTGTCTGTATTCATTACCACATCTCACTCTCTCTTTAGTCTTGCAGTTGGCCTCTGCACCTATCATTCTATAGAAACACATCTTACCAAGGTCAACTACTGCCTTCTTGTTGCTAAATCTGTCAGCAACATTCCGATCCTTACCTCTACTGACTCCTCAGTGATAGATACTCCACTCTGTGGGCCTCTTCCTTCCTGCCTGCAACATTCTCTTAGATTCCAAAATTCGAAACCCCACTAGTTTTATTCCTTCTCTCTGGAACCTTCCGAGTCTCACTTGTGGGCTCCTCTTTCTGTGTCCTCCTAAATGTTGAGGTGTTTTGAGGTTCTTTTCTGGACGTTTTTCCTTCTCTATTTACACATTCTCCCCAACCCTTTTCATTCACTTCCACTACTTTGATTATAATTTATACGCCGATCAATCCCACTTCAGCACATGTTTCAGTCCTATGCTT
Source organism: Cynopterus sphinx (assembly GCA_030015415.1). Classification (NCBI taxonomy): domain Eukaryota; kingdom Metazoa; phylum Chordata; class Mammalia; order Chiroptera; family Pteropodidae; genus Cynopterus; species Cynopterus sphinx. Next base: position 47,094,629 of record CM057386.1, on the reverse strand, counting down.
TAGTATATATAGCCGTTTATCATACAGCTTAGTTGTCCTACAGAAAACTCAGAATTGACAAATATATCTTAAAATAAACTCATAACTTCCCTTCAAATCACAATTTCTTCCCATATGCTAGTTCTCAGTGAACCTAGGTGTCACTGTCAGGAACCTATGTGCCATACTTATTTCTCTACTATAGCCAATCAGTTAAAAGTTTTATCTAACCTAATTGTCTCAAATCCATTCACTGCTCACCATCTCTATTGCCACTTGGCTAGTCTAGGTCTTCACTATTTCATGCTTAGACTATGACACTGGCTCCTTAATGTGACATATAAGGTCCTGGATGATTCAGTCCTAGCTCATCTTTCCCACCTAAACCTTTGCACCCCTCACCTGTACATGTTTTTCTTTCCCCCACAGTACCATGGCCTTTTCTCTCTCCAGGCTCTGCACTTGCTGTTTCCACCCCTAAGCATTCTTCACTCAGGCCCTCTCTTGCTGGAGAATTCTTCCTTCTCCCTGAGAAGGTCTCGGACAAAAACCATCTTCCCCAACCATCCCATGTGGTTAGAGATTTCTTTCCAGAGCCTGGCACTCTGGACTACCTCTACTAGAGCACTTAAATACTGCATGTGGCTGTCAGCTTATCTATCTGCCTCCTGCCATGCAATAGATTATTGTGTCCCTGGGACCCGGCCCAGGCCTGGCCAAGTACTGAAATACTACTGAATGACTGACTGAATCAATGAAGGAAACATTAGCACAATAAGTGATTATATATCTAAGTGGGCAGTACAAATGAAAAAGGCAGAGAAAAAAAAATCAAGGGAGGTACTGAAAGGCTTTATTCTTCGAGGGGTTTTGGGTGGAGCCCTGAAGCAGGGGAAGCATTTAGACCTGATAGCAAAGGACTTTCAATGAATACCCATCAGCAAAGGCTGGAGGCTCATGATGAGTCTGGGAACAATGGGGGTCAGCCTGGCTAAGCTGGATGGTTTCTCACTGGAAAACCTTACCCACCAGCCAAAGAAGTTTGTGCTTTCTTCTGTGGCAACAGTAAGCTCCCAGATGATTTGGTTCAGGTCACTAAGCAAATATTTTAGAGAGATTAATGTGGTGGAAATCAAGCTTTTGGAAGAGGCCAAAGGCAGATTAATCACCTAGACAATTGTTACAGTTGTCTAATTGTGATATGAATGGGCCTTGGAAATCATCTAGGCTGGTGGTTCTCTATTCTAGTTGTACTTTAGAATCACTTGGGGGAGCTTCTGAACAATGCAGACAACCTAGAGCCCTTTCTCCAGGCCATTTAAATCAGAACATAAGGAAGTGAGGCCCAGGTATTCATATTTTTTAAAAGCTCCCCAAGTGATTCTGTTGCACAGCTAGAATCCTTCATTTTTGATAAGAGAACACTAGGGCTCAGAGAACTAAGATACGAACTTAGACCACAAAACAGTTGTATCAAGTCAGGACCTACAAGTGAGCTCTGACTCCTAATCCAACTTTTATTTTTCCAGTATATTGCAGTCCCTCTTAAAGTCTAGCTCAGGTTATGGATGTAGAAAAAGAGAAAAATAGCTAGTAGTATGGTGTAGATAGCTAGCAGATAAAGCCTGCCTTTATGAGCAAATTTGCCCATGCTCTGAACCTCCATCTCCCTGAAATAGGAATAATGCTAGTTTGTAGCCCCAAGATAAGGATTAGGAATACCATATAGTGTTCCCTGGCACTGTATCTGTTTTTAATAATATGATCATGATTTTCATTATTATTAGAAAGAATAAATATGAGACATTCAAAGAAGAACTTGAAGGATCTCATAACTTATTAAAGGTTTAGAGGAGAGGGAAAAACAAGAACATCTAGATTTTGAAGTCTAGGTGTCTGAAGATATAGTGGTTCCACAGTAAGGTAGCCAGGCTGAGCTAGAGGGGACAGGGAATTAGGGAGGAATAAGCATTACTGAAGACTTCAGTTTTGATCACCGTAGCCAAGGCATGGTAGGTGCTGCTCTCAAGGAATTTACTAAATCTTTTTGTGATCTAAGGAGATTTAGACTTAAAATAAATTATTTACTTTGTTTGATAGGTTAAACTCTTATAAATCTTCTTTAATCGTTGTCTTTTGAATATTAATCCATTTACAAGAAAGTTTAAACCCTGTAAATGATACTCTGCATTAAGAGATTTAAGTTCACAGGGCTCCCTGGAGAAATGGCTGATTCTAGGCCTGAGGAGAGGTAATCATAAGACAAGCCTATAATATCTTGTGCTATAAAGTGCTCAAAGGAGATGGGAACGTGTCAAAAGCACAAAAGCCCCCACTGATCAAATTGGGGACAATTTAAACATAAAAAACAAACAAACAAATAAAGTAATAGATTGTAACACATTAACTACAAAGGAAACACGATCTTTTAGAGACATACACTAAAATATTACAGGTAAAAATAATATGGGGCAGGGAGAGAGTGAGTGGGGTATGGATGAACTAAGAATAGCCATGAATTGGTAAGCACTGAAGTTGATTGAGTATGGGGGCTCATTACACTCTCGTCTACTTTTGCTCATCATTAAAGTTCTCCATAACAGAAAGTTTAAAGATGAATGCAACTTCCCCCAAAACCTTATAAGTTTATAGTATTACTCAAATTACTCAGCCATAAGAAATGATGAAATACTGCCATTTGCAACAACAGGGATAGATCTTGAGGATATCATGTTAAGTGAAATAAGTCAGACAGAAAAAGTTGAGAACCATATGATTTTACTCCTATGTGAGATATAAACCTAAAAGTAACAAATGAACTTGATAAACAATCAGAGACTCATGAATAAGAACAGTGGATTTGTGGTTACCGGAAGGGAGGTGGGAGGGGGGCGGTCTAATATTTGGTGGCAGGAGGAAATCTAACTTTGGGTGGTGAACACACAATGCAATATACATAGGATGTATTATTGCTGAATTATACACTTGAAATTTATTTGATTTTATTAACCAATGTCACCCCCAATGATTTTAATTAAAAAATAAAAAAAGTACGAGGCAGAAGAAAAGCTCTACTTTATGGAAAAATCCCAGCTAATAACTGTAGATAGGATAACACAATTAGAAAATCATTTTGCAACCACAGTGTAATATTCAGGGGAGGATTATCAATGGAGTTTCAAATCACTGAATGAAAGGCTGGGGAACAGGACAGTCCGGTGGTCTCAAAGCACCATCCTAGGGATCATTTCTTCTTTACAAAGGGAACAAGGTACCTGTTGAGTACCTTGAGGAGAAACCTGGTGGAAAGCACCATGACTGAGCGATAGTATTCAAAACCACCAATAATGGGACAAAACGACATTATGTGTCTTGCCAAAACCATTTAGACTGAATCTAATCATAAGGAAAACAATCACACTGAGGGCCACTCTACAAGATAATTGATCCGGGCGGCAGCAGACTAAAGAGATATGACAATGAATGAAATCAGTGAAGCATTGTCATAAAGGACATTACTGGGTTAACTGGAAGAAATATGATCTAATTTTATTATATTAATGTTAAATTTCTTGGGTGCGACAGTGATACTGTGGTTGTGCTGAAGGTCCTTGTGCTAAGAAAACTGCTGAAGTATTTAGAGGTAAGGGGGCATGACGTTTACAACTTAATTTCAAGTGGTTCAGAGAAAAAGTGGTGTGTGTGTGTGTGTAGAGACAGACAAAGCAAATGCTGCAAAACATAAACACCTGGTAAATCTAGGTGAATGGGTTCACTGTACTCTTTCAGTTTTTCTGTGGGTTTGAAAGTTTTCCTAATGCAAAAAGTGGGTGAGGACTTAAATTCACTCTACAAGGAGCTGGCTACATTGGTTGTCTGCAGGTGACTGGGTAGTTGGAGGACAGGAGGAGGGCAATTTTTCACTGTAGTACACATCTTTCTGTACCTTTTGATTTTTGAAACAAATAAATTATCTGTACCAAAATAAAGTGTATGCTTAAAAACCTAATCCTCTAACCCTGTATAGTATCAAAGCTTGCTGAATTAAACTTCCCCAAATAGACAAACACTGAAGGCCTTGTCATGCTATTTTATTCATTACACTGTGATATGAAGCAATTTATACAGAAATTTTACACAGAAATTATGAAGTAAAAGAGTTGCTATAAGTGTTTCTAGATGTCCTAGGGTTTAAATGTTAGATAACACCTCAACACTACTTTTCTAATTCATGCTGCATCTAAAGTTGTGTCCTCCTTAATCCAATACACCTGATGCTTTAATTGTTCTGGAAAATCTATAGCAAGAACACACTTGACAAAACACAACTGATCTAGTCCCCAATACTTTTTGGCAGTAAGGCACAAAAAAATTACCCTGGAGCTGCCAAAGTTGGCTTCTTGTTACTTTTGCATAAATGAAACTTTTGGGAGTCAGAGATATTTTTTTTCCCCCATTGAAGCATTATTTTAAAAGAAGAAAAATAAATGATCATGCTGTGGCTGATTATAATTAATTATAATAATAAACATAATAAACATAAAGCAAATCAATACATACTGATATAAAAATATCCTCAAGTAATATAATTAAGCAAAACAAATCTATGGTATGCTGTACAGATAGGTATATATATATATATATGTGATATTGTAGATATCTCTGAAAGAATAAAGAACCTAGAAACAGTGGTGGCCTCTGGGAGGAAAACTTGGGGAAGGTGACCTGCCTTTTTACTCTAAACTACTTTGAAACTGTTTTTAATTTTTACCAATTGCATATTTTACTTATTTCTTTAAACATGAACAAATGTGGTTTGATAAATGCTGTTTGAGTATCACCTTCTCTATGAGGAGTAAGTGTTTAAAACTAGAAGAAAATTAGAATAACCTGTAATCCTACCACTTGGAGAACTGCTGTTAATGTTTTAGTACATTTCCTTCTAATCAAGTTTTTGGGTGTTTTGCAAGCAAGAGGGTTTTTTGTTTTCTAATTCGCCATATTGTTTCTCCCCAACATTGTTCTGAAAGTAAAAACAAATTGCTTATTACATATTTTACATTTTAATGTACATTTTAAATATCTTACATTTTACAGTTTAAGCCTTTCCCCAGATCTTGAATCACTTTTTGAAACATTTAAAATGGCTACATAGTACTTCATCATATCCAATCTTTCTCTTATTATTGAATATTTGGATTTTAGAAAAAATTTTGCAACACTTGGATTGCAAAGATTATAGCATTATATTTTTTGAGTAAGAAAAGGGGAAATAAGAAAAAATATATGTATCGGATTAGCTGTGTGAAAATAATATAGGATAAATAAACTAGAAACTAAAGAGATTGGTGAAATTCGAGAACTGGCAGAAAAGAATAGAGGGTTGAGGTAGAGAGCAGGGATAGGGAAGAGTGAGATGGCTTCAGGTACACTTTCCGCATAGCCCTGAGTTCTGGGACCATGTTTATGGTTCACGTGTTCAAAAGATATTAAATAGATGAGTTCAACAAGAATACTGGGGAAAGAATCCAAAATAAAATATAAACAAAAATATTTTTTAAATGAACAGTATACCAAGGATGAAAAATAAAATGAACTCAAGTAAATTTTGAACATAAAATTTTGACTATATATCTTTAGACTAAAGAAAGAATTGTAAACCAATACCGAAATCTAATTAGTAGGTTTGTTTTTCACAGTGGTATGAATTAGTAATTCTGAAATTATTTTCTCTGTACTTTAGGACTGAGCAAATGAGCAAATATATTGTGGAGCTGGCTTTCTGTTAGAAAAGGAGTCACAAATATGGAAACGAGGGAGACTTGAAAAAAGAATCTGTGGTCCTGGATTGGAATTATATCGGTGTGAACTATATAAAACAGATTGATATATGTAGAAATAGCTATTGATATTGGGTTTATGTAAGTCTTAGCTGCAACCTCAGTAGCAACGAATATGTAGTACTGAGATCTTGGTTTCTAAATACTGTTCTCCATTAGAAGGCGCCTTTAAGAAATGGTTGATTCCAGGACGGGCAGGGAAAGTAAAACATGAACATGGAACATCTTGTTCTGCCAGAAATTAAAGAACATGCTCAAAGCATAATGGAAACATATCAAAAGGACCAGCAGCCAAATTGGAGGGGTGCCCACTGGCCATCAAATTAATTCGAGCTTCAAAATAAATGATTGTAACCACCTTTAACCCATCAAATAAAATAAGAATCTGTAAGCCCATACCGATATAAACAAACATAAATAAACAGGAAGAAGGAAAAGCTTTTTATTAGATTAGAATGCCAACAATTAATATAGAACAAATGATGCAATTAGAAAATCTCTATTTTGTGATCATCACAATAACAGCTGATTCAGTAAAACTGATTCAATAAGGAATTATCAATGGAAGCGTAAACTAGTGTGTGCAAGTTTGATGAGCAACTGGCTATCTGCAGTTTCAAAGTATCTTCCACAAAAGACTTATTAAGATGCATCAAACAATATCTTAAACAAGTGTTCAAAATTAACATCAACAGTAATGGGACAAGTCCACGTTGCGATGACATCATTTCTGTAGCAATCCTACCAAAATGTATGACCTAAAACTAATCATGAGGAATATCAGAGAAACCCAAATTCAAGGACATTCTATAAAACTGATTTGTACGCTTCAAAAAATATCAAGGTCATTTCATGTCAAGATAATGAAGTAGATAAACCCTGTGCTCTCCTCCTCTCATGACAATACCAAAATTACAACTACAGAACAACCATCCTTGAGAATTACCTGAAGTCTAGCTGAACAGAAATTCTACAACTAAGGACATATAGAAGACACATAAAGACTGGTAGGAGGGGTGGAGATGCGGAATGGGCTGATTCCAAACCTGCAAGTAGCAGATAAAAATTGGGTGGGTTATCTTGGCTGTAGAGATCCCCACAACAGAGTGAAGCGGTGCTAGCCCCATACCAAGCTCCCCAGCCCAGGGTTCCAGTGCCAGGAAGAGAAGTCCCCACATCTTCTGGCTATGAAAACCAGTACAGATTGTGGCTGAGTGAGACAGAGGGCTGCTGAAGTCCTAGGTTTTCTTTTTAAAGGGCCCACACACCAACTTACTCACTGATGAGACTCTGAGCTCCAGTGCTGGGGCAGCAGTGCAAAAGGCACCTGGGACATAGAGGAGAAAATGAATTGTCTTGCTTCAGGGGGAGGACTGGTAGTGCAGCTTTCGCCCAGACATAAACACTAACAGAATCCACTGTTTCTTTGTTGAGCCCTCCCTCTTCCCGGTGTGCAGACAAAGGTGGCCACTATATCTGAGTCTCCATCAATCTGGCTGACCCTGGTCACCCCACCATGGTGATTCTGAGACTCTGCCCCACCCAAGTTGTGGACCTACCCAAGCCTCTTCCAGTGTCTCTTCCATACAAAAGGCCTGTCTTGGCTCATATTGTAGACTTTCCTAAAATATCTCAAAGGTTCACTAAACCCAAACAAGCAGCATGTAGCTTCGGCATGTCCACACATCTTGCTGAGCAGCCTCACACCTGGCACTAGTGGCAGTTGGCCTCAGTTTGTGGCTTGGCTTCTTGAGGGACCTCCAAGCCCAGTGTGGGTGGGTGGCAGCCATCAGCAGATTGCTTGGTGGCTCATGCTAGGTGGCTCCGGGCTGAGGCTGAACTTGGCCTACAGCAGGGCCCCTCCCAGGAAGTTCCAGGGCTGGCACACTTGGTGGCTGGCTTTGGACTGAGCCAGAGCACCACTCAGGGTTGCATCCAAGGACGACACAGCCAAAGGGCAGATTGGGCAGGCACCAGTGCACTGCTCAAGCGAATCCTGCTCAGTAGTGTCAGCCCCTGTAAAACAGCTCCTCCACTGTAGTCATGGCCTGTCCTCACAACCAATCAGCCCGAGGGTCAATCCCTCCCATTGATGAGCAAACAGCAACCAAGGCTCAACTACAAGGGCACACACAATCTATACAAGGGACACACCTGGAACACCTAGCTCAGGTGACTAGAGAGACTGCACCACTGGGCCCCACAGGACACCTACTACATAAGGCAACTCTACTAAGATTGGGAAACATAGGAGCCCCACATAATGCATAGAAAAAAACAGAAAGGTAGCTAAAATTGGGAGACAAAGAAACATGTCCTAAATGAAAGACAGAACAAAGCTCCAGAAAAGGAACTAAACAAAATAGAGACAATCTACTAGATGCAAAATTCAAAACTCCAGTTACAAGGTTGCTCAATGATCTAAGTGAGAACTTTAACAAAGAGATAGGAAATATAAAAGCGGAGATAGAAAACATAAAAAGAAACCAGTCAGAAATGAAGAAAACAATAACTAGAAGAATACATTAGAAGAAATCAATAGTAGATTAATTAGATGAAGTAGAGAATTGAATCAGTGATTTAGAAGATAAGGTAGCAGAAAACACCCAAGTAGAATAGCAACAAGAAAAAAAAATCCAAAAAATAAGGATAGTTAAAGGGGCCTCTGGGACAACATCAAGTGTACGAACCTTGGCATCATAGGGGTAACCAGAAGAATAAGAGAGAGAGAGCACGGAGTTGAAAATCTATTTGAAGAAATAATAACAGAAAACTTTCCAAACCTGGTGAAGGAAATAGACATACAAGCCCAGGAAGAACAGAGTCCAAAAAAAATGAACCCAATGAGACCCACACCAAGACTAATTATTAAAATGTCAAAGGGTAAAGAGAAAGAGAGAATATTAAAAGCAGCAAGAGAAAAGCAATTACCTATCAGGGAGTACAATAAGACTGTCAGTTGATTTCTCAACAGAAACTTTGCAGGCCAGAAGAGATTAGCAATAAAATATTCAGTGATGGATATTCAGTGAACCAAGACTAATCTATCCAGCAAAGCTATCATTTAGAATTGAAAGACAGATAAAGAACTTCCCAAACAAGAAAAAGCTAAAGAAGTTCATCACCACCATACCTGTATAAGAAATGTTAAAGAGACTTCTTTAATAAGAAAAAAAAGATGAATGTGAATAATTTATTTACATTTATTCACATAATTAATAATTTGAATAAATGTAAATAGCAACAATTACTTATATATGAGTAATGAAATATAAGTGGATTAAATGCTCTAATCAAAAGTCATAGGGTGGCTAAATAGATAAAAAAATAAGAACCTTATATATGCTGCCTACAAGAGATTCCGGATCGCAAGACCCAAACAGACTGAAAGAGGTAAAAAGATATTTCATAAAAATGGAAATGAAGAAAAAAAGTTAGGGTAGCAATACGTACACCAGACAAAACAGACTTTAAAAACAAAGGCTACAACAAGAGACAAAGCAGGACCCAGTAATCGCACTTCTGGGTATTTATTCAAAGAAACCCCAAACACTACTTTGAAGGGTCATGTATGTTGACTGCAGCATTATTTACAATGGCCGAGATGTGGAAGCAACCTGGGCATCCATCAATGGATGAACAGATAAAGAAGAGGTGGTACGTATATGCAGTGGAATATTACTCAGCCATAAAACAGAATAAAATGTTGTCATCTACAACAACATGGGTGGACCTAGAGGGTACTGTGCTGAGTGGAGTATGTCATAGAAGGACAAATGCCACATGGTTTCACTTATATGTGGAATCTAAAGAACAAAATAAAGAAACTAACAAAACAGAAACAAATTCATGAATGCAGAGAATATTTTGATGGTTGCCAGTTGAGAGGGGGTGTGGGTGAAAAAGGGGAAGAGATTAAGAAGCACAAACTGGTAGTTACAAAATAGTCATGGGGATGTAAAGCATAAAGAACACAGTCAATAACACTGTAGTAACTATGTATATTATCAGGTGCTCAATTTATCAGAGCAATCACTTCATAAGTTATATAAATGTCTAATCACTATGTTGTATACCTGAAACTAATATTTTATGTGAACTCAAAAATTAAAAAATTTTTTTAAAAAGTCAATCTGTTCCAGATTTAAAGATGTGACAATAAAGTTAGACAGTGACCCCGGTTTGGATCCTGGACAATAAAAACAACACAAAATGATTATTTTTCTTTTTTGCTCTAAGAGACATTACTAGAAAAACTGACTAAATCTGAATAAGGTCTTTAGATTACACAATAATTTTGTAATAAAGGTAATTTCTTGATTTTGATAACTGTACTAAAGTTATATAGGAAATATCCCTGTTTTTAGAAAATAAACACTAGAGTCCAAAGTATTTAGGAGTCAAGAGTATCAAAGAGGTATGTATGTATGAGTGAGAGAGAGAGAAAAGGATAAAACAAATGTGGTATAAAGTTAACATATGAGGAATCTTGGTAAAGTGTAAATGAGAAATCTATACTATTCTTGCAAGTTTAACTTTTCTATAAGTCTGACATTTCAAAATGCACACATGTGTGCACATACGCACACACACACACACCCTTTAGTACCGAAAGTAATACACTGAATAGCCTTGATCATAAATAATCTTTGCTCCCTTAGGATTCTGAGTGAAATTACTAAAAGTGAAAGCTATATAGTTTTTATAATATTGATGTACATGGTATAGAGAAGTTTCTTAGTACCACTAAGTGTGGAGGAGCAAGGCAGTATAAATGGAGGACTGAGAAGGGCAGAACATGGGGTATAAGTAGAGTGTGGAGCTAGAACTAAGGAAAGCGCTCGGAATGAGTGGGAACCAAAAGCTAGATGAGTTCAAGGATGGGCAGATGGGGGTGAGGGACCAAAGCTGATGACATTTGAGACTTTTGGGAAGCACAACCCTTGGGTGGTTTTACTAAGTGCACATAGTAATTTGCTTGCACAATGGCATGGTAAGAGCAGGCTCAAGTACTTGGTCAAATGACAATGTCCTGGAACCCTCCTTCTATACGCATCCTCTTGGTGAAAGCCAGTTACCCCTGTTGAGTCACAGAGTCCCCGAGCTTTTCTGATTGGCACTGAAAAAGCAGCTGCATCTTCTCCACCCAGTCCATAGTTATATGACTTAATGGCTTGCTATATGATGAAAGTAAATAATTTAAAATAAGCTTTCATTTTAAATACTCATAACATTCCATCAAGTATATACAATAACCCCTCACTTAAAGTTGTCAATAGGTTCTGTGACTTTAAGCAAAATGATATATAATGAAACCAATCTTACCACAGGCTAGTTAATATAAACAAGAGTTAAGTTCCTGTGGTATCTCTCAATGTTATAACAAAACAACGTTGAATGGAAGAATTTTATTCAAGGACCTGCTATGTATTAATACTGGCTCTTAATTAGTATTTACTATTTTTCATGCCAGGAACTACTCTAAGTGCTTTATGTAGATTACTTCATTTAATCCTCCAAATAACTCCATGGGGTGGTAGCATTATTAGGTCCATTTGACTGGTGAGGCAAATCAAGTCTAGAGAGTTAAGACTTGACCCATGTCAGAAGGCTTAGATTCAAATCTATGAGTCTGACTTGAGAGTCTTTACTCTAAACCATAATGCTATGGTAGATAAAAAATTTTAATTAAGAAGAATAAAGGCAATCAATCAGAAGTTGAAAATTTTAACTAAGTCAGATAAATATATTAATAACAAATAAGTAAAAAGCCTAGGATGAACATTATATCCCATTAAATACACACTCCATTTTTCCATTCTGTCATCATCCAAGCTTTCATCTGATAAAGGAACTTACCTGACAGAAGAACTGTTGCTGGGTTCCTGCTCCAGGTGTGTTACTGAAGGTGCTGGTAGATTTGGAAGAAGAAATTGGAAGACGATGAGACACACTGACAGGTACTGGAGTCCTGTTTGGTTGGGTCAGTGGATCTCCTGTAAAGTTTGATCCTGATGCACCCGACTGAACTGCAGACCCAAGATTAGGATGGGCAGTGCTGGACGAACTGACAACAGGAAACCGATTAGGTCCTGACATGCCTGTCACCGAGGGCACGGTGGTGAAGCCCGGTCTTCCTTGGGAGACGTTACTCTGCCCAGGTGACAGGTGTAATACAGTTGGTGATGCCTGCTGCAAGGGCATCTGTCCACCAACAATCTGAGGAGAGGCATGATTGACTATCACTGGACTCCCAGAGGAGGAAAATGTCTGCCCAGACACTAACTGGACGGCAGGATTCTGGTTGCTCAGCATCTGTCCGGAATATGATTGGTTGGTCCTGAGCATGTTGGAGGAGCTTCTGTTCAACATGACATGCTCTGAGGCCACTTGGCCAGAAATGAGCTGAGAAGACTGAGTCTGAAGAAGTTGCCCATTTATAGTTTGGACGTGGTGTACCGAGTTGGAACTGACGGGAAGGCTTGTAGGTATGAGGAACTGACTCTGGGGTGCGTGAGGCTGGCCCATGGGGGAATGAATGACAATACTACCTGCAGCGCTGCTCACTGCTTGTGAGGTGACTGGTTTTCTTGTATTCTGTTGGTTTACAATGTTCACAGACATATGCGGACCAACTACTGAGCCCTGGGGTGAGCTTGCAGAGGCAAAAGAGATCCCTTGTTGCACATGGTGCTGTTGTATTCCCAAATTGTTCACATTGTATGTATTTTGCTGACCCATCTGAATAGGCTTTGGCTGGATATTAATTGGAACTTTATTTGAATTTGGTGCAAGACCTCTTTGTATGATGATGTTATGCACAGGTAAAGATGTTTGAAAATTTGTGCTGTTAAACGGAACGGTAACAGGCTGTGCTACTGGACTGGAACTAGAGTTGCCAAACAAGGAGTTGCCATTAGGAGTCTGTCTATGAACCAGAAGCCCTCCACTCACATTTGATGGAGCTTGCTGCCCACTGCCCTTTAATATGATTTGAGATCCATCTAGGTTATTAATTGTCATCATGGAAGGTTGATTACCAAATGACCCAATTAATTGTATTTGACCAGAACCACTAAGCTGACTGCTATTAGACAAATGCTGGCTGGGAACACTGATCCCCACGTGTTGCATAAAGCCATGTTGCACACCCACTGTATTGCTTGCAAACGATGCTCCAACAGGCACGTGAGTCACCCCTATAGGCTGCAGCGTCTGACCTGAGTAATTAGAAACATTAGAAGCCTGAGTAAAGGATGCTGATGAAGAAGGATGAATCTGAGCTTGTGCAAACTGTTGGCTTGAACCTATACTGGCATCTAAATATGCCTCTTCCGCCAACGTCTGTTCAGTGATATTGGCCTCCTGCAAGGATTTCTGAAGAATGTCGAAAGGTTGGTCTTCACTGAGATCAGGAAGAGGAGAAGACTCAAGTTCATCTTCGAGAAACTGAAGGCTACTTGAAAGTGGCAGTCCATCACTGGGCCCTTCTCCAAGCTGGTTGCTCACAGCTTTGAGGGATGACTTAGGATCAGCATTCTAAGAAAAAAAAAAATAAGGAGTATCTTACATGGCATAGCCAACCTTTGAAAGAGATTCTTAAAAAAATAAAAATTAATCTCACTTTTGAATGTGAATGAAGCATGAGTCTGTTTTTCAGGCACATCTCTCCAAATTGCTCACTTAATTCTGATACTTTATTTCCTTAGTAATGATGTTGAACATTATTTTTTTAAGTATATACCTTCATTGCTCTGGTAAATTACTTTATAGAAAATAGATAAGCAAAAGGAACATACTAATGATTATTTGTAGTTCAGCATCATTTTTTGAGATACTGACATGGATTTTAATTTTCAGGATTGCTTTCAGTCCAAGGCTTAATTGGGACTCAGCTCAGGAGGTGTGCGTATCGAGGAAAGAGTCATATCTAGTACTTTGTTACAGAAGAGTGGAAGCAAGTTTTGGGAATTCAGGGTGTTTAGAGGTCCAGAGGTATCCCAGATTCAGCCCTGTTTGTTAAGGTTTCTCAGAACTCCCCTAGTTCTAACCCTCACCACTCCAACAAGATCAGTCCAGACAACACAAGCTTCCCACATAAAATGAGTGAATGGTCATTTGATTTCTTAGACGTATTCAGCTTATTATGATGTTTTAAAAACTACTCCCATTTCCTATTCAAAAGTAAAAGTCCATCAACATTTATTTATCAAGTACACACTTATGTATTAGTTTCTGTCCTTCAGGCATCCTTAAGGAATAAGCATTCCAACTAGAGGCAAACAATACAGGCATATGAAGAGAATGCAACATAGTCACTCATGAATAAGATATACTCCACTAGGCCAATGGTTTTTCATGGGACATGTCAAAATTATAAAATAAAAGACATGGCATCAACCATTATTTAAAATAAGGTGAAGACAATGTGAATGTACTTAACAGTGTGAACGGTACACTTAAAATGGCAAATTTTATGTTATATGTATTTTAACACAACTTAAACATTTAAAAAGGTGAAGAGAAAATTAAAGAAGATCAATCAAGAATGAGTGGTCCATAATTTCACTTATATGTGGATAAACAAACAAAACAGAAACAGACTTATAGATATGGAGATCAAACTGGTGATTGATTGCCAGATGGGGGGGTCGTTTGAGAGTTTCGGTGAAAAAGGTGAAAGGATTAAGAAGTACAAATTGGTAGTTACAAAATAGTCAGGGGGATGTGAAGTACAGCATAGGGAACATAGTCAATAATATTGTAATAACTATGTACAGTGCCAGGTAAGTACTAATTGGGAGGATCATTTTGTAAATCATCTGAATGTCTAATCACTATCCTGTATACCTGAAACAAAGATAAGTGGGATATATATTTGTGTTTAAAAAATATGTGCACATTTATAATAGCCAAAAGGTAGAAACACCAAAAATGCACACTGATGGGTGAAAGGATAAACAAAATGTAGTATATACATTAAATGCAATATTATTCAGCCTTTAAAAAGAAGGAAATGCTGAGACATGCTACAACATAAATGAACCTTGAAGACAAAAGCCAGACACAAAAGAACACATATTGTATGATTCTATTTATGTGAAGTATTTAGTTAGAAGAGTCAAATTCACAGAGACAGAAAGTAGAATGCTTGTTACCAAGGTCTAGGATGAAGGGAGAGGAGTGAATTAATGTTTAATGGGTACAAAGTTTCAGTATGAAAAGATGAGAAAGTTTTGGAAATAGTGTTGATGGTTACACAATAATGTAAATGTACTTAGTGTCAGTAAACTGTACACTTAATAATGGTTAAAGTGGTAAATTTTATGCTATATATGTTTTCCTACAATAAAAAATATTTGTATGTATTGCTTTAAAAAAAAGGAATGGTTGGTCCAACTTGCAAAACTAGAGATTCTCAGCCTTAGTCTAATAAGGTGTTGGGGGATTGATGATGGAAAGAACTAAGTAGAAAAGTCAAGACTAGTTCATTTGACTGTACCCACCTGGCACTGTACACAGTTAATATAATATTATTGACTATATTCTCAATGCTGTACTTCAGATCCCTGTGCCTATTTTGGAACTGCCAATTTGTGCTTCTTAATCCCCTCACCTTTTCACCAATCAGTAGTGAAATGGGACTAATGTGGTCTCAGTTAGGCAAATAACATCTTAGGATTTGAAGAATCATAGGCTTAAACATAGTAATTTGGACACTGTCTCCAGACAGGATCCCCTATTTTCTGAGCTCCAGAACCTGATGGCCTGGGTTAGAATCCTAGCTCTGCAACTCCTGGATGCATAATTTTGGAGAGTACTAATGTCTCTGTGCTTTGGTTTCCTCATCTGTGAGATATGGATAGTAATAGAATCTACTTCGTGGAGTTATTGTGAGAATTAAAGAGGTTAATTATGTTAAACCATCAGTACCTTGAACATACTAAACCTCAATATGTTTCAGTTATTGTTATCTTTTTTCTCATTAAAGATAAAAATGTTTAGCAAGTGACAACAGTTAAGAAGAATTTCTTTAAAGCTATGCAACAAGGTTCAAAACACTCTAATATGACTTTCTCAGGTTATAACATTTCTGAGACATTTTAAGAAGAAAGCTGAAAACTTAGAAAAATGGCAAAGGAGATCTCATATAGCTTGTCTTAATTGACTAAAAGTAGAAAGTGTCAACATAATTCAGTAGATTTCCTTCTGTGTCGATTACAAAACACGAGGTAATAATTTTCATCATGATACAAAGGCAAGTAAAACTCAATTCACAAGGCATCAATGAGACAAAAACACTTGTCATTGTATTTAGTTTCTAATACTCACACTAGAGTTGGCGAAAATTGAATTTGAATTGGCTGCAGAATATCCTGCATTAGTCAAGTCATCATTGCTCTGTAAAGGTACAAATTCAACAGAATGATTACTTTAACTGTAAAGAAGAAACAATTTGTATCTGTGATGTTCTAAGTATTACTTACAGATTTATTACTAGGTCCATGTAGAAAATAGTTCAATGCTTGTGGGTCTCTAGAAAACAACGAAAAAAGTGAAAACAACAAATAAATACATTATCTATGTTTAAGGTTCATTTTTACTAGAGTAAAAATAAAACAACATATTAGCCTGAGTAAAATTCTCTCCCTAATTTAAAGCAATTGTTAGTAATATTTTGGTTTATTTATTTATTTATTTAATGTTGTTTTATTTCCTGTTATCATTCATTTCCTGCCTTCTGGGATTTGTTAGAAAATGAATTTAATAAAAGATAAATAAAGCATTACCTAATTATGACCCTTATCATAACCAAGTCTCTTTATTTGTTAATCCACACTATATCTATGAAGATTAATTTTTATCTTAAAAACCCATCGGTTTTAATATGCTTATTAGGTTGTTTTAGTACAGCAAGCCTCATACACTTGATTTACCCTGATTTTGGAGTGAGCATCTTACCCAATAAGATCAAGGAGACACGAGTCATCATCATCATCCATGACAACTATAAGGAATAAAAAAACTGTTTCAGCAAAGCATTTTAAAGCCAGTAGCATCTGTGCAACATAAAAATACACTATATACATTCCTAGATAAACAGTTGTGTACTTCATGTGAGTTTTTCTTTTAACTGCTTTATTAGGAATAGCATCTAAATTTTTTGTGACCATTCAAGAGATTAAGTATTCAATTTAAATAGTTTTTTATTGAACACAAACCTTTAACTTACAAGTCAAAAGGAATCTGGACTAATCAAAGATAGTTGGCTGCAACCCCACATTCGCAGATTCCCCAAAGGGAACATAAACCCTGAGCAGTTAACTTCTTCAAAATGTATCATGAACTAAGAGAGAAATAAGATTTTTGTTTTAGAAAAAATCTTGCAGATACAGAGGTCTTTGAATTTTGTGATTGGATGTTTCCAAACATGTGAGTGATCTGAATTTCTTGCCTTATTTTAGCTATCTTTAGGAAAACAGAAAAGTCAGTTCTCTGTACTTTTTGAGGCAGAAGAAATACCATAGTCCCAGGCAGTATTGCTACAGGCTCTGTCTCAAAGGTCCCAGGTTATCTCCTGGCAGCAACACTACCAAATATTCATTTCCAAACAATCTATATCCCAACACCAGAATCTTTAAAGTAGAAAATCTCAACCAAAAATTCACTCGAGCTCTGGGCCCAAAGCTCCCTTTCTCCCCAGCCATCGGCAACATCAAGCTCAGCCAGCACAATTACTGTGCTCTGGCTCAAACAATAACAACTGTACAAATTCCAAGAGCAGTTCTCCCCCTTTCTCCTCCCTCCCCCGAGATCCGTAAACTTACACTAGTGATCCGACACCTGGCAACACTGCTTCACTCCCATTTCAAGCCATGCGTGGAATAATTTACATCACGGAATGCCAGGGCCAAGAGTTCTGGAGCAGTTGGAAAGGGCAGTTGTGAACGGCAGTTGGACGGAGGAATGAAATCCTGAAGAAATGCCCAGAAGAGGGACACGCCCCAAGACAGCAGAAGGGATTTCAACTAAAGGCATTTTCTCGGTTAAAACTGCCATCTCCTTTTTAGGTCCCCCAAACTGTCCATCCTATCAGTCACAAGACCAAACAGATACAAGAAAAGACTCCTGTCACATGGAAGGAAACATGCTTTCCTCAGGAAGGGTCTGGAAGGGTAAGTACCATGCGATGTGGGACCATTTTGTTGGGGGTAAATTCATTCAGTTGCTTAATGGTCTGGGTGATTACAATCCATTTGAGTGGAACTTGAGAGGAGAGATGACAAATGAGATTGGAGGAAGAAAGAGTGCAAAAAGCTTATCAAAGGTAAACTTCATGGCTAAAACTGTGAAAGGGGCAGCTTGGCTAACCAAAATTTGTTTTTAGGACTCAGATGTGGAGTTACTTAAGGGCATGCTGGCATGACTGTACTAACATAACATGACTTGAGGGGCAAAAACAGCCCAGGAAGGAAAGACAGGAATAATGCCATTAAAAAGACATAGAAATCGGTGTGAAGGGCTTTCCTTAAACCCTGATATTTAATATGGTAGAACTGCATTAGTTATAGCTCATTCTTGTACCATGGGCTTGTCTCCCAGATATCACAATCACATGGACTAAATTTGACAATTACAATGTAGAATTAAGCCTATAAAGTGTATATTATTTCTTTACTTCAACATGACCATTTAAATCAGGGGTCCCCAACCCCCAGGCTGCAGACCAGTACTTGTCTGTGGCCTATTAGGAAACTGGCCACACAGCAAGAGGTGAGCAGAGGGCCAGCTAGCTCCTCAGTGCTAGTGTCACAGCCTCAGCTCCACCTCAGATCAGGCATTAGATTCTCATAGGAGCACCGGCCTCTGGTGCCAAAAAGGCTGGGGATCGTTGATTTAAATGAAGTTCCACAGTATCCTTTGCAAATTTATTTTTTCAAATGTCTAATAGTCTCTGAAATTTTAATTAATAAAAATGTAAGTGAAAAATAGCCTACACCAAAAAACAAAAACAAAAATGAAACAACCAAACTGCACAACACTTTCACAACTATATCTCAGCTTCTTTATACCCTCACCATTTTATATATGTGTACCGAGCTTCTCTAGAGGAGAACAAGATGCCCAAGGATTAACAAACTGAAAAAGGAAGTCAGCAACGGTCACTCCACCCAGGATCACTCCCACTGGGTCTATCAAGCACAGAGAACATTTACTGCCCCAAAGTTCAAAGTGAGAAGCTACTCCTTGAGTAGCCCAAATAAAAGAACAATCTTACAATAGTGGATGAAATTAAAAGCCATTGTACATCTTCCTCTACCAAACCAAAGGGGCTGCTCAAACACTGGACCTGACAGAATGCTTCTTGGGGATATCCGCCCTAGTCAGTGGCATTGGTCCTACAGGATAGGCCTTCTCCTTTCACTTGCCTTGGGTAGAACTCTATGAGCCTTTATAGTTAGGCGTACCCTGAGAATTCTACTTTTTAAAGGGCCACCCACTTTTCTGACTTTAAACAGTTTCAAATTAAAAGAGGTGACTTATTCCTCTATTCCCAGATCTACATAGTGACAAAAATACAGCCTAATCCAGTAGTTCTTTTCCTCAGGAAGACATGTGGTCCACAAAAGTAAATTTACGAAGGTGAAGGTGTACAAACTGACTACCATTCTAGTTAGAAGACAACCTGAGAATCAGAAATTGATGATTCAAAAGTGAAGAGTTCAGTTTTCTTTCGAAAGGTTCTCCCTTTATTTCTGGACTCTTGTTAAGGCCCTTTTCTCATTAAAGTAACAACCCTGGAATCACTAGATGGGCCTCTGACAACAGGTGAATTTTATAAGGCTATAGGATACATGAATCTCCCTCTAAAGAATAATCCCTAGATCAGTGGTTAAAATTACTTCTTGGCCCAATACTCTTAAGAAAGTTACATACCCCTCAGAAATAGCACCTTACATAAGTAGGCTTTGTCATGGAGGGAAGGGGGCTGTAGTTCTTACAGGATCCTGATAGGCAAGCACCCCAAGAATTCAGAATCACTGCCCCAGACACCTGACTACCACTCTTAAAAATTTAAAGCTTTGTTTTAATTGAGTCAACAAACACTCTGAATAATACCTTTAATCAAGAGAACACAGTGTAAAAGTGACATTTCAAATTAGTGAGGAAGAGATGTTAGCCATATGGAGAAAAGAATGTAGGTTCATACCTCACATTCTACACAGAAGTAAATTCCAGATAAATCTAAGAGTTAAATGGGGGTGGGAGTAGGGGAGGATAACCTCAAAGTAGTAGAATAACACATGAGAGAAATTGTTTTTTTACAGTCTTAGAATGAGGGTAGTCTGTCACAAGACAAAGAAGTCATAAAAGACTGACAAATCTGATGACATAAAATTTAAAAATTCTGCATAATAAAAGAAAAATCCATAAGTAAAGTCAAAGACTAACTCCTCCCTCCCAAATAAGTGGGAAAAATATTTCCAATTCATGTCACTAAGGTTTCTTCTCCCTGATACATAAAGAGCTGCTTTAAATAAGAAAGAAAAAAATCAACTACTCTGCAGAAGATCAAGGGGTATAAATAATTAATTCATAAAAAAAAGACAAGTAACCCCTGAAGAAATAAAAATAATCAATTTAACTTAGACTAAGAAAAATATACAGTAGCCCCCCTTTATCCATAGTTTCACTTTCTACGGTTTCAGTTACCCAAGGTCAACCTCAGTCTGAAAATATTAAATGGAAAATTCCAGGAATAAACAATTCATGTTTTAAATTGCATGCTGTTCTGACTGAGTAGCATGATGTAATCTCTCGCTGTTGTACTCCATCCCATCAGGGACATAAATCATCCCTTAGTTCAGCATATCTATGCTGTATATATTCTACCTGCCTGTTAGTCACTTAGCAGCTGTTTCAGATATTAGATGGATTGTCACAATGTTGCAGTGTTTGTGTTCAAGCAGCCCTTATTTTACTTAATAATGGCCCTAAAGCACAAGAGTAGTGATGCTGGCAATTTGGATATCCCAAAGAGAATCCATAAAGTTTAAGTACATTAAACAAACAAACAAACAAACAAACAAACAAAAAACAACAGTATATACAGGGTTTAGTACTATCTGTGGTTTCAGGCATCCACTACAGAGTTTTGGAACATACCTTGTGGATAAGAGAGAACTACTAAAAATTAAATTATAAGAAACTATTTCTTGTCAAATTGCAAAGATAAAGTTTGGTTAAGAATTATGCTGGTCAGGGGTCTACGGCCATGCCACTCTGAACAAACGCAACTCATCTGATCTCAGAAGCTAAGCAGGGTCAGGCCCGTGCATGGAAGACCATCTAGGAAGACCAGGTGCTTAGGCATAAAAAATAAAAAATAAAAATAATAAGAGATTGTAAGCTGACAAGGTCCTTGAAATCTGTGAGGTCAACTAAGGGTTGCCTCTCCTAAAAAAAATTATGCTGGTCAGGGAGTGGGGAAACAGGAATTTTTGTACCTTAGTAGTGAGTATGTAAACTCATATAACCTCTAGAGAGGACAATTTAGCAATATCTTTGGAAAATTTAAGTGTACAAATCATTTTACCGGGCAAATCTACTTTTGGGTATTTATCCTGCAGACATTCTTACATGTGCATGAAATGATATGTATGTAAGAATATCCAGTGCAACGTTAATGGTTTTAGCCAGACTGTAAAAACCTAGATGTCATGGGTACAGGGTTTCTTTTTGGGTGATTAAATAAAATATTCTGGGAACTACATTCTGGAAGAAGCCGCAGTAAAACCGCTCCTCTTGCCAGTGCTGGGCCAGGCACTGTGGCAGCTGCAATGGCCCCCTCAGAAGACCCCAGGGACCAGAGTGCCAGACCCAACTTTATGGACCTTAAGACAGATCTAGAGACCAGTTCAAGTGGGAACCTGGCCCACCATCAGAAAGCCATCTCCACAGCTCACCTAACCTTCCTAAACCGATGTGCTCATGGGAAACAGCTTTCCCTGGCAGCACCTCCAGTGCCACCCAGAATCCCCAGTCCCAACCTAGGACTTGTCACCTCTCCAATGAAGACTTACATCTTGTTCTGTGGGAAAGCCATCCACATTTGACTTAGGAGGCCCTTCTGGGTGAGGGACACCTTGCACAGGCCAGGAGTACCCTGTCACTTTACAGAGGGACTGTAGCCCCAGCTCCCTCCCAGTTAGTCTACTCTGCTCCTAGGAGGCTCCTGAAGCCTAGGGGAGTCCCTTGAAGACTGTGCTCGTGAGGTCATCAGCTTGGGGAACAGTCATAGGCTCACTCAAAGCCCTCACCTCCTGAGTCTGTGGCAGATAGATTAACTAGATAAGCCTGACCATGGGAGGACATACCAGGCTCAAGTGTCCAGGGGCTGTAATTCCTAGAACCCACTCCCTCTTCCCCAGCCAGCAAAAGTCTTCTGTGCCTGAGCGAAGGAAGGAGCATTAAATCCACTAAAGACATCTGAAATAGCAAGTTAGTACAAACTCAAGAGTACCCTACTTCCTAGAGCCTGGTGTGTCCTCCCTCTTCTTTATCCTTTCAGTGGAAGCAGGGTAAGGCACATCCATACAGAAAGAGACTCATTCATTCATACAGCCAATTCCAATGGAGTATCTTCTACATGCCAGGAACTGCAAAATGCCAGGGAAGACACCACGGCTTTCTTAGAACTTATATTCTTGGAGTGAGGGGTGGTCGGGGGAGAGGAGGGAAGAAGGGTTAAACCACCAAATAAAAAGATGATTTTGAACAGTGACAAAAAAAAAGTTCTGGAGTTAAACCACTAAACTGTACATTTTAATTTTGTGGTATATAAATGACATCTCAGTTCAAAATATTTTTTAAAACCCTTAGCTGCCAATAAGAGACTTAAACGAGTTATGGTTCACTCACAAAGTAGAATACTATAAAGCCATTAAAAATAATGAGGCAGCTTTATACAAACTGACTTGGAAAGATACACGGTCAACAGAAAAAGAAAGGTACAGAATACTATGTACATTATACACCCATATGTGGGGTGTATAATACATACATGTGCTTACAAATGTTCAGATCCTGAAATGAAGCACAAATATCATTAACACTAGTGGCTTCTGGGATGGAAACTGGGTGGCTGGGAACAGAGGAAGGTATACCCTTCACTTGTATGTCCTTTTGTACCTTTTGAATGTTGTAAAACATGTATGTAAAGTCTATTTTAAAAAATAAATAAATACAATTACTAAAACAAAGAGGAGAGAGGGGAGACCCTTGAAACAGAAAAACCTCAAGTTAGGCTCACTCTAGGTAAGCATACCAGATACCAAATACAGTGGCCCCTTAAATAATGTGGGAGTTAGGGGTGCCAACCCTTACCCCAGCAGTCGAAAAACTGCATATAAATTTGACTCCTTCAAAATTTAACTAAAGCCATCCCTCAGTGTCCATGGGGGATTGGTTCTAGAACCCCCATGGATATCAAAACCCAAGGATGCTCAAGACCTTGAGCATTACATAAAATGGCATGAATTAATGTATACAGTTGGCCCTCAGCATCCATGGATTCCCAACTGCAGATTGAAAATATATTTTGATCTGTGACTGGTTGAATCTATGGGTGTGAAACCCAGCAGAGGGTCAACTCTATATTTACTGAAAAAAAAATCCATGTATAAGTGGACCCCCATGTATTTCAAACATATGTTGTTCAAGGGTCAACTGGACTCAGAAAATTTAAAGCAGTCTAGTGGCCTCAAGAATAATCTATATCAGCTATCTTGAAAGAAATATCTTAAAGGCAATTTGATTTTCATTAAAATCACAGAAAGATCTCAAAGACCTCAAAGGTAGAGTATAAAGAAAAATGACAGTCTATTAAAAATCTTTTTTCCACACAGGGGTAAATAATTTGAGCACTCATATCAAGAAATATATTGGTTTTAAGAACAGATAATTTAGGAACGCTAGCTAAGCAAATCAATTCTACCTACTTAAGATATTATAAGCGAGTGGTAGTAGAAGAAAACTTTTAAAGTCATAACACAGGACTTCAAATACTTCACAAATTGAAATTTGGTATGTGATTGCTATAACAAATGTTTCTGTTCTCTCACTTATATGTTTCTCTATTATTTTTCTTCTAAAAATACAACCTAGTAAAAACTGACCAATAAGCTGAACCTTTAAAAGACCACAAAGAACAGGCTATCTCATAAACATAGGAAAAATTACTGACATTTGCTTTATTTGTATTAATTTAGTATAGCATCAGTACATGCCATAATTTCCCAATCATTTATAAACAAATTTACCTCTAAAGGATGATGAGGCTGTCAATAACAACCAAATATAGCACCAGGTGGGTGCTAGACTAATTGGGGGGATCACTTTGTAAATTATATAAATGTCTAACCATTATGCTGCACACCTAAAACTAATATATTGTATGTCAATTTTAATTAAAAAAACTTTTTAAAATGCTGAGGTTAGCAGAGGAATAATTGAGAAACTTTATGCAGTCATGAACTATAAATTGTTGCTCTCTCCAGAATCATACGTTCTTTGTATGAGTTACTGAAGGTATAATGAGCTGTAGTCGCTTTTACTTTTATCCACATATTTACCATTTCCAGTGCGTTCATTCCTTTGGGTAAATCTAGATTTTCATCTGGTATCGTTTTCCTTTAATATTTTTATAATGCAGGTATGAATTATTTGTTCTTTTGTATGTCTTTACAAAGTGTTTAATTTGCCTTCATTTTTGAAATGCATCTTCCCTGGGCATATAGCTGTAGTTTGAGCTTTTTTTTTTTTTCTTTCAGTTCTTTAAAGATATTGCTACATTATTTCTTGCTTGCATTCTTTCCAAAGATAAGTATGCTGTTATTCTTACTTAATCCAACTGTTCATAATAGATCTTATTCCGCCGGCCCCCCCCCCCCCCCCAATGCTTTAAAGAGTTCTCTATCACTGGTTTTAGGCAATTCGATTAGAATTGCCTTGGCAGTTTTCTTCTTGCTTCTTGTGCTTGGGGCTCATCGACTTTTAGGATCTGTAGGCTTATAGTTCTCCTCCAACTTAGAATAATTTCAGCCATTACCTCATACGTTCTGTGTCCCTATCCTTCTTTCGAGGATCCTAATTACATGTATACGATTAGACTACTTCAAGTCCCACAGCTCTTTTTTTTTTTCAGTCTTGTTATCTCTCTGGCTTTTCATTTAGGATAGTTGCTATTGCTGTCTTCAAGCACACTAATCTTTTCTTCTGCAGTGTCTAATTTGATATTAATCTCATCCAATAATTCTATTTTTTCAAACACTGTAGTTTTCATCTCTAGGAGTTGGGTTTTTTTTTATATCTTCCATTTCTTTAATATATTAAATCTTTCTTCTATCTTCTTGAACTTATGAAAAATAGTGATAACATTTTAACATCCTTCTCTAATAAGTCTATCATTTGTATCATTTTTGGGTCTGTCTTTACTGATTTGGTTCTCCCCCCCCCCTCATTATGGGTGGTATTTTCCTGCTTCTCCGCATGCCTGGTAATTTTTGATTGGATATTATACATGGTTTATTTAAGTACTATATATTTTTGTATCCCTATAAAGATTTTGAACATTGTCTAGGACACAATTAGACTACTTGTAAATAGTTTTATTCTCTTGAAGTTTGCTTTTAAGCTTTGTCAATCTTTAGCCTGGGGCGAATTTTACTCGCTACTGAGGCATAGATACCTTCTGAGTACTTCGAGGTCCAATGAATTACAAGGATTTTTGCACTCTTGCAGGTGGGAACACAAACTATTCTCTGCCTTGTGTGAGCTCCAAGTTCTGTTTACTTTAATTCTGGTGGTTTTTTACTATGACTTGGGTACCTTCCCCACACAAATGTACTGATCAGTTATCAGTTGAAGACTCAAGAAAGACACTGTGCAGATCTCCAGGGTTTTCTCTCTGTGTAGCTCTCTCCTCCCTGGTACTCTGCCCTTTGAGTTTTAGTTTAGCCACTTTCACCTCCCAGCCACATCAGGTTAACTCAGGGTGATTATTAGGCTCCATCTGAATTCCCCTTTTCTGTGCGATGGCTGAAAACTTTCTCCAGATAGTAAGATGGAGAAAGTATAGAGCTCACCTGTTTTTTATTTCTCAGGAGTCACTGTCCAGTGCTGCCTGAAATCCAATGTCTAAAAATCATTGTTTAACATATTTTATACAATTTTAAACTTTTTTTATGCAAGAAGGTAAATCCAGTCCCTGTTACTTCATCTTGGCCCTAGAGCCATTTGTAAGGTTTTCTAAAAAATCACTTTAAGAGGTAAGAATAGTTTATATGATTTCATTAACACAGATGATAGAATTGAGTATCCTGAAAGAGGGAGGAAAGGAGAAAGGGAGGACAGTAAATTGTAAGTTCCATACCATGCCCCTTTTTGTTTTCTACCATGAAGAATAACTTAGGGAACATCTTTAATAAAGATGTTCAGTTGGTAAAAAGAATAAATATTTTGCACATACTATATGGTAAGTACTCTATAAAGGCCTAGGAATATCAAGTGAGTAGGACATAAAATGTAATAATAAATGTGAATACCCTTAACATTTTTGTAGGACTGTAAAAGCAAGACCAGTGAATTATTTAAGCAAACAATTCTCCAGTGTCATGATCAAAAAGTTTACCATAAAATAACCACTTACCCATGTCAACTGTTTATGTCAACTAAGACATGAAGTCTTCTCATTTATTCCTTTTACTATATTATAATTGTATGTGCTGCTAAATTTTATAATTGCAAGACTATATGAAACCTCTGGCATGGTTCCTAATTTTAAGGAATGCACTTCCTTTGGAAGAAAGACATGCAACACTTCATTACAATGCAATGTGAGAAGTGCTAGTTTTTGGCAGGGGTTCTTAAGCTTCTTCAGGTGAAGTTACTGGTCTTTTTTTGTGAAATAATGACAGTTTACTACAGAAAACACGATGGTATCTTTACAATTATACCAATTTACAGTAAAAAAAAAGCTGTTGAACTCAATATGATAGACTGAGGTTTTCAGTTATTATTTAACTAAGAACATCTTCATCCATTTGTCATCAACTAGAGCCTTCTAGCAGCAAAAAAGAGAAGGTGGAAAAGACTAAGAAACATTATTAGAAGAAAAATTCAGGAATTAAAAAATTCCTCAAAGTCAGAAAAGTTGACCATTAATGTAGGCAATCTCAGTACGAAAATATTAAATGGAAAAATCTAGAAATAAACAATTTATAAGTTTTAAACTGTGCAGTTCTGGATATTAGGAAATCTTGTGTTGTCCTGCTCCATCTGGCTTGTGATGTGAATCATCCCTTTGTCCAGTGTATTAATGATGTATACACTCCTCACCCATTAGTCACTTTGCAGCCATCTTGGTTATCAAATTGACTGTCACACTATTGCAATGCTTGTGCTCAAGTAAACCCTTATTTTACTTACCAATGGCCGCAAAGCAAAAGGGTAGTGACGCTGGCAATTCAGACATGCCAAATAATAGCTGTAAAGTGTATATTTACAGGAAAAAATACAGTATATATAGGTTTTAAAGTTTAAACTACAGTTTCACCTCAGGGTCTTAGAACTTACCCCCTCAGAAAAGGGCGGACTAATGTAGTGATGTTATTTGATAAATATATCAAACTTCTTCAAGAAAAATTCCAACATAGTGTTAAAGATCTTGAGTTTACTGACTATAGAACCATTGACCATACAGATCAGTATTTTTCAAATTGTCCAGAAATATACATACTGAAAAATTTAAGGGTTCATGAAAAACATCTGCTTAACATGTTTGCCTAAGGCCCTCAAAATCTTGAGATCCCATGAGAATCAACTGGAAGAAGACCTGTGTACATGCTGTCTGACTAATGTAAAGGTGGATCTAGGGAAAACATTTCCAGACCTTTCTTGTTCATCCTCCTTCAATCTCAACTGCCAATTTTGTGCCAGGCTGGGTGGAGGGGTGGGTCCCAGGTCTAAACAAAGGAAGGCATCAAAATCAAAAGAGTTGAGTTCCAAAAGTCTTTGCCAAATCTAGATTCTGAACTGAAGTGGTTCAAGAGACACTAAACTCCAAAATTAACAAAGGCCTGAGGCATCTACAGATGCACTGAACTGCCCATTCACTCATACTGCCCACCTATTAGTGGGAAAGAGCTATGGGTATTAATTATGGCTCTGTTATAGCGAACTAAAAAAGTGACTTCAAATATAAATGTAACTAATAGACTATCATCTAAAAATTAACAGTATAAGATGATATTATAGTGTTACTTTCAAACATAGGAATCTTTATCATATTCATCTTCATATCCCCAGCAAATAGCATATAAGCAGGTATAATAAATACTGAATATCCAGGGTTTAAATGTAGGGCAGCTGCACTGTATGCAAAGATTGTTTCCAAAGACCTTGCATAATTAAAAACACATAATTCTAGATTATACCTGACACAGAAAGATAATTTTCTTGAGTCCATCAGCATTGAAATTTTGCAATTCCTGATGACTTATATCCTGTTAAAAAATGTTCAGATGTAATAATTAAATTGGGTTATATTTTTAAAAAGAACTTGTATTTTTTAGAGACCTATACTAAAATAAGCATAAATAAACTAATGTGAAGTCTGGAATTTGCTTTGAAATAGTATGGACTGGAGTTCATTATTAAAAATGTGGAATCCTGTCGCCCATCTGCCCCCTCCAGAGATTCTGATTCACCAGGAATCTGGGGCTACTGTGAGGTTTTCTTTCTGACCCCCTAAGGTTAATCACTCTATTTCCCCATGTTATAGCGCACTGAGAAATTTCAGGAAAACTGGGGAACTTGTCCCCAGCTGAAGTCAGATGGGACCTGTTAACAAGGGCCTCTGGTCGGCTCAGAGACACAAATTGAGACTTGCCAACTCTCCAAACTCACGAGAAGGGTTTGGTTTCTTGGTAATTTGACTAAAGGAAAATGCTGCAGGTGACATCTTACTTGGGGATACATCAGTCTAGACCACTTTCAGTATTGGTTTCTTTTTGCTCCTACCCATCAAATAATTACTACTTCTTTCCCCTCTTTACTATATTTGGTCATATTTATATTAAAATGTCAGCTCCACCATGGCAGAGGTTTATGTCTGTTCACCAGTTTTGAACCTCAACATGTAGAATAGTACTGGGTACACAGCAGGAGCTCAGTGAACACATTTTTTTCCTCCCCACCCCAAGTTTTATTGAGATATAATTGACAAATAAGACAGTGTAAGTCTGATGTGCACGATGTGATGATTTAATATATATTATGAAATGATGACTAAAATAAGGTTGGTTAACACATCTATCACCTCATATCGTTACCTTTTCTTTTCTTCTGTGGTGAGAACATTTAAAATCTACTCTCTTTAAGTATATAACACAGTATTGTTAACTACAGCCACCATATTACATATTACATACCTAGAATTTACTTGTTTAATAACTGAAAGTTTGTACCCTTTGACCATCATCTGGTAACCATCAATTTACTGTTTCCACAAGTTCAACTTTTTTAGATTCCACATATAAGTGAGATTGTACAGTATTTGTCTACCCTTGTCTACTTCTTTCACTTAGCTTATGCTTATGCTCTCAAAGTTTATCCATGTCACAAATGGCAGGATTTTCTTCTTTATGGTTGAATAATAATCCAGTGTGTGTGTGTGTGTGTGTGTGTATCAATTTTTTAATCCATTCATCCACTGACACTTAGTTGCTTCCAAATCTTGACTAGTGTGAATAATGTTGCAATGAATACAGGGGTGTAGGTATCTCTTTGAGATAGTGATTTTATTTCCTTCAGATATGTATCTAGAAGGACTGCCGAATCATATAGTAGCTCTACTGTTAATTTTTTGTGGAACCTCCAAGACTGTTTTCCATAGTGGCTGTACCAACTTATATTCCCATCAACAGTGAGCTAGGATTTCCTTTTGTTCTCATCTTCAACATGTGTCATCACTTGTCTAGCTGATAACAATCATTCTAACAGGTATAAGGTGATATCTCACTGTGGTCAATAAACACTTTTTAAAATGAACCTATCATCCTTTCCAATATGTTGGGCACAAGATGGCAAAACCTGCAACAGGATCAGGCACACCTGGGAAAGGGTACTTATTCCCTTTTCTTTGAAACTTACTTCAGTTTCCCAAGAAAGCATGCTTATTTTTCATATTCCTATGAAAGATGTGTACATGTGATGATTTGACATATGTAAATATTGTGAAATGATGACCACGATAAGGTTGGTTAACACATCCATCACTTCACATAGTTACAGAACCCAAATTTCTAAAGTAGAAAATAATCATATTTAAACCTAGAATGTACAATGAACTGAAGTTATTTCCCATTATTCCCCTATTCTAGCCAAACTGACACTCTCCCAGCTCCCAAACACAACGCAGTTTCCCAGCATCTGCCCTTGTCCAGGTGACAATTTCCTTACCTGAAATGCTCTTCTTCCTCTTCTGCATCTACTGAAATTCCATCCGTTATTCAAAACTTAGCTTGAATCTACCTCTGTGAATCCTTCTTTGACAACCTCGGGCTCTCTTTAAAGATCCTCTTATCCAGAATTTTAAAAGCAACGACCATACCTTTTGACTCTGATCAGACACTGCTCTGTATGATCTTCATTATGCCTATCTTCAGTTCCCAACTAAAATAGAGGCCAAAGTTAAATAAAAAACAGTATAAAGTGCTGAGTACTGATGAGAGAATAATTAATTCTCTCATCCCAAAGCCAAGCAACTTTTAGATAGTATGACTTTTTGGCATCAATGAACAGAAAATACTGACTCATTATAACAGGCTTTAGCCTCATTTTGTACCTCTACCCACCCCATCCTTCCCTGTAAGTACCCTTGGCTCTTTGCTGTTTTGACCATTTGATTTCCCCAAAACTTATTATATCACTTTTTCAATTCTTTGGCTTTACATTTGTTCATCTACTTAAAAGACAAGAGATCTTCAGTCTGCCTCCAAGTGGTCAATCAACAATACCTAACTTTGCAGGCTTTGGGTAAAATGCTACTTAATTTTTAAAAAATTCCTAAGCAAAATTAATTGTTCACTTATTTGCATCCCTAGAGTATGTTTTGTTTTTCTGACTCCCTTTAGCTTACAAATTCCATGAAAGCTGAATCAGTTTCTTTCTATCTTGTGTTACCAGAGCTTAGTGCAATGACTTGATACCAATGTGCCCAATAAATGTATTTTACTCAACTGAAGTACTTTTCTAAGATTTAAGTTTTAAAGACTAACTTTCCGGGGGTGATGTTAGTTCCTTATCATTTAGTTTCCACAAGTATGCAGCTAGACTACATTTGAGTTATTTTTCACAATCATAAAGCACAGGATTTTGGATGCAGAACTGGTCATCCAACATCCAAGAATCCACTATCTTATGTCGGACACTTATGCATCTAGCCAGGCATTCCTGATGTGTAGAAAAAGTTATGGGAAGCCAACTGATTCCTCAGCTCTGCTCCAGTTCATACAGTTCAACTCACTGAGACCTAAGGAAATGTCATTTTTTAAAAGATCCATAGGACAAAAGACTGTATCTTTTCATGATAATCCACTTACTATTTAATAGACCTCCTTAAAACAGAGGTTTTATGTATGATTATAAATATAAATAATTCCTTGGTGTCCCCAAATATTTAGCACAGTAATTTATTATATTAATAATAGTTGTGTTCATTAAAAGACTTAGATGTAAAAATCTAAGTTGCAGAGTCTCTAGCATAGCCATATCCAGCGTTTTGAGGGCACCAATTATAGACCTTACAGAAAAAAAAAAACTCTATAAGAAAAAACAGATGCCCTGCCAAAATGTTTTTATAATTTCTTTATTATGTTTTATAAAAGACTGAACATTTTAATGACTATGGAAAACAATACACAGGATATAACTGAGAAATGATACAAAGTGCTATCTTGACTGCTATTAAATACTAAGTTAAATTAAATTAAAACCATCTTTGTGGTAACTCTCACAATATTTGGTACATAGAATAATATGTATTAAAAATTAGTCAGTTCTTTTCAGTTACAATACTAAACTTCAATTAAAGATTTAGTCTATTTCAAAATAAAAGGTGCATTTGTTTTAATCATTGATTGTCACATTTACTACTTTCTTCCACTAAAAATAATCAGTCATTTAGAGGATTAGTACCCATGAAAAACTGATTTAACAAAAGGAAGCAATGTCAACATTGAAACTAACAACCCATGACCATAAACCAACCTGGTCATGTAACAACCAAAACACATTAGCAAAAATTTTAGGACTAGGAATTAAAAATTAGAAGAGCCCAAAATAAATCTTACTTGTATCCTCTCCATAAAAACAAATGACCTGAATATATCAATCAAAAACTGTCCTAACACTTTTTAAATTTTCGGTTTCTTTCAGAAAAATATATATTTTATTAAATGAAATGTAGATTTATCTAAGTCATTTTTTTTTCCTAATAGAAAGGGGATTATTTTTAGAGAGTATTTTAAATGAAAAGCAAAACTCCTACCAGTGACTTTTTCTACTTTTAAAAAGAATGGCTTTATCAGTCATACATAGTAGAAAAGACTGCTATTGCATTCCCATGCCACAGTCACAAAATTCACTAAAATACAGTTCAGTAATAATTAAGCTATTAAATAAAAACTGTATAAAAGTTTTCTATATTTCCTCAAATATAATAGGACACCATATCTGTTAGTGTAGTTTGTATATTTTGTTGTCCCTATATATGGAACTGCTTTAAGAAATCATTTGAAATAGCAGTAATTATAAATAAAATTTTTTTCTTTTATTAAGCATTAGTATTAGCAATCTGGTTAGAGTTATTATGCAAACTCTTAACTCTTTGCTCTCTGTCAATGAATAACATTCAAAATATTTTGGTTTTAAGTATGTTCCAAGAAAAACAAGCTCTATAAAAGAACTAAAATTAACAAAATTCCATTTTACAAAGTTAACGTTACCAAAGAAGAGATAGATGCTGAGATTCCCTTTTATAAAAGCAGACACGAAAGGAAGATGTGCAGACATAATCAGTCTTTTGAGGAGAAAATGAAAGTGACTTTTTTAAAGATTAGAAATGAATTTAAAAAACGTAGCATATTATTCCAAGCAAGATTTCATTTTGTTCAAATATTTTAAAGCTGAATCAGTATCTCCTTTCTAAACTCCACTTAAGAGACATGAACTTCTAGTTAGTGTGAAATCTTTTATAAACCCTAAGAAATACCATGTAAACTGAAATTTATATTTATAGTTATTTCTATCAAAAGACCATAAAATACTGAGTTTCTGCTGGGGAAAATGAACAAGTTTTAGAAAAGAACTGTAATGATGATCACACTACAATGTGAATGTACTTCATGCCACAAACTATACTTAAAATGAATAGAATGGTAAATTTTATGTTATGTATACTTCACCACAATAAAAAAAATAATAAAGCATCCATGAATATTCTTACTAAAAAGACCATAAGGGCTTTTTTGAATATAACTATGGTTGACCCTTGAACAATGCAGGGGTTGGGGCACCAACTCCCTGTGCAGTCAAAAACCATGAATAACTTTTGACTCCCTTAAAATTTAAGTTATCCCTTGGCATCCACAGGGGATTGGCTCCAGGACCCCATCACAGATACCAAAATCCATGGATATTCAAGTCCTTTGTATAAAATGGCGTAGAACAATGCACATAGTCAGCACTCTGCATCTGTGGACTCCTATTCTCGGATGGAAAACAGTACAGGTATTTATTAAAAAAAAAAAAAAAAGAGTGATAAGTTGAGGCAGATCACTCCATAACTACCAACAGGCACCAGATAAGACTGTAGGAAGAAATCCCCGAAAAAAAGGAAGAGAGATCTTAAGCCTTGGTGTGCCTTTTGGCTGTCTGGTGAGGCCCATGGATTCCATCTCAGTAATATTTCAAGATGTATAATATACTTAGGATTTTTTGAAATACAATTATAAAGTATTTAAAAGTTGTAATGTGATTACATGTTATTCTTCATCAATGCATTAATAAACAAGATTTAGTGGTGAGTCTAGTAACTACTACCATTTGGAAAATAGGAAATTTTCAAGATATCTACAAATATAATGTGATAGAGATATTTCTACTGGTGACAAACTCCCAGGCACTGTTAGTACTACTAAAATTTGTTGCCTCTATTTGCAGATTTAGGAAACAATAAATTTCAGTTGGAGTCGTGAAAGTAACATGAAGGTTTTTTTTGCATCCAAGTTCATGTGTCCTCTTTCCCCCAATTCTATCCTCGGGTCCTTCAGTGGGGTCAGTCCACGGAACTCTTGTACTGTTAGGATCCAGGGCAGTTGTTCAACATGTGAAATATATAAACTCAATCCAGTAACAAACACAATGGAATTCTAAACATCTAAATATAATTTACAAGATATTTTTATATTTGCTAAGCACACAATGGCCATTTCTATACACTGTTTTGATACTTTTTGCAATGCAAAGAAGTTGAAGGCACTGCCAGATACCAAATGGTAGCAGCAAGTTATTAATTTCATCAGTGGAGAAATGACAATCTTCAGTATCACCAAAGTTATCAAAGAATTCCCTGAGTGAGGAAGGTCAATCACGCTAATTTTCTGTAAGCTCAGTAGAGAGCAACAGAAATGTATTCTATAATTTGAAATGCCTGAGACTGCAGGGGAAAAGCCATTCAAAATTTTCAACATCGGAACAGAACGAGATACAAAGGCAAATTTCATGTGATAAACATGCAATTTGGAAAACTTAGTCAACATTCACATCTTCATTCTCTCAAACATCAAATGTGGAAAACAGTCACATAAATCACAAATTTTCTAGTTTTTATATGAATGCTTGGAATTGAATAGACATCTAAATTAACACTTTTTTCTATACTCACTTCTGGATTATCCTGCTATAGATTATTGAACTCTCTTACAAGAGAGTCAAGTAACTAAAAAACAGCCTCCAGTGGTCAGAGGATAAAACTTTAAATTTCTTTTAAAGGGCAATTCAGCATTACTGGAATTTTTTTTTTTTTTAATTTAAAAATGCATCGTTCTGAAGGTGGCAGTCACATGTGCCAGAACTGAATGGTATTAGAGGAAATGGTAATTGACTTAGAACACAGTCCAGTCTTCTGAGAGATCTGTACCTACAACACAGTCTTTCCCTCAGGAAAGAGATAAAGACTTTTCATTTAGGTTGACTCTATCTTATATCTCTTCTGGGTCATTTAAATACTACAACCGTTATTAGTATCATCCTTTTGTACAAAACAATAATATTTTCTTGCTTTGTGATGGCTTTATAATCTTTTCTTAAGAACATCTTATTTCCCTCTAAATATTTTTCTTAGATTTTACCTCAGTAAAATTATTTTTCTATGATGGTTTGTCATTATTTAACTTTTTCTTAAACTTAACTTTTTCTTAGCTTGTAACTTTTGTTAATACTTCTCTTAATATTAATATTTTTTTCTTTAAGGAACCACACTAAAATAACATATTAAGCAGTATCATTACAATTTATCATAATGATAATGAAGACTCAATTTAATAATTATGTTTTAACTAAAAGAAGCCCCTGCTGGAGAGGCAGTGTAAAGAATTAAAGAAATACATGCAAAAAAAAAAAAAATCCACACAAGTATATAATGTTCCCAGCTTTCAAGCAGCTCATTATGTTACTGGAAAGACAAGACACCTATGTCTGAAATAATTTTCCAAACTGCAGAAAGCATTATTAATGTGCATGAAAATAAACATATGCTAGTATAGATACTTAGTCATATTAATTCCCTCTTACTATTAACTGAATACCAAGACACGTGAGGTGTAAAAACAGTGACAGCAGCTAACATTTACTGTCTTCCCTCTGCCAGCACAGTTCTAATCCTTCTAACACACTCCTGCCAGGTGCGTATTATCACTCTCATTTTTATAGAGAATGTAAGACACTTGCTCAACATTGTAGTTTTAAGTAGCAAAACAGAGGTCTGAACTCAAATTTAGAATTCCTAAGCCCCTGATACTTCTCATCTCTGCGGGTAAAAACGTTATGAGTTTTGGAAGATGAGTTTTGGAAGGTCTCATTACTGTGAATGCTTCTCATGTCAAAAGATGGCAATTGAGAATCTTAAAACACTTTCTCCCACAGCAAAATTCTCACTCCTCCATCAATTAAAATTCTAAAATTTTTAATCAACTTATCATAAATATATTATTTTAAATCTATCACTTTAAAAAGGTATGCATAAGTAGGGAGAAATATATCAGCACAGACCTGTAGAAAGGAGCTCTGGGAACACTGTGGCTTACCATAGCATTTTACAGTCTTTTCCACATAAGACTTTAGGAGAAAGGACGGCAGAGGTTCCATAATAAAACAACTTTGAGAAATGCTACCTTTTATGTACCCTCCTCTTGCTTTTTAAAACTCATTGTTTCCCACACTGACTCTGCCACATAACCCTCCTTTCTCCCCGCCTGCAACTCCACTCCCAACACCGGTTAACTCCCAGATAGTCTAGAGTAGCACAGTTGTCATCCTATGTGGACTCATAAGTAAGAATCTCATTTGTAATTTAAAACTTTCCAGTAGTCAAAATTTTTTAGTGTAATTAATTTTAGTATATTTTATTTAGTCCAGGATATCCAAGAAATATTCTGGACTAAATTTTAAAAATTTCTTTATTTAGCATTTATTTAGATAATAATTTAAACATTTAACTAATATAAAATTAATGAGATACTGACATTCTTTTTTTCATACGAAGTCTTCAAAATTTGGTGTGAACTTTACACTTAAAGCACATCACAACTGGTGCTAGCCACATTTCAAGTGCTAAACAGTCATGAGGTTGTTGCCACCATATTGGACAATTCAGATCTAGACACTCCTATAGAACTTAATTTAGGAAAAACATTGGCCTAGAGGTTCATTTCCCTCTTATTAGTCTTTATGGATAGCCACAGGTGGAAATCTTTAAGAAGATTTAAGAATAGTTGAAGAACTATGAATAATATTTACACTAATTATTTACATAAGATTTCTCAGGGATTTTGTTTGCGGAATATTTTTTAATGGAAGAAGGGTAAAGAGAGTTGCCATGACTTTTATTTTCACCAGAATATGCCCACCCATATACATACAGATTTAATTTGGAAAAGGAAAAAAGCTGTCTAATAAAAATCAGTTCCAAAGATAACACTATAGTCTAGCCACTGTACTGAAACAATCTTAATCTTCTAAGAAACAAAGTTAATATATGATCTATTACATATTTAAAGATTTTAATATATATTTCTAAATGTTATTTTTTCATATTGGTATGAAATGACCATGATTTCATGGGGGAAGGAGAATCCAAAGGAAATTATTTGGAAAAAAAAAAAAAAAAAGCAAGCACACTATTTGCTAAAAGTAAACTAAAGCTGATGCCAAGAGCCTCTGGATTCAGGTACTCTCACATAAGCCTCACAACTGGCTCACAGACCCATTTTTATTAACAAGGAAACCAAGACTTGCCCTAGGCCTGATTTTCAGTCACATGAAAGCTTGTTGAAAATGCAACTTCTTAGGCTCACACCAGAGCTAACCAGTCAGGAACTCATGGGGTGTTAAACAAGCCATCTAGGTCATTCTGAAGCCCACTGAAGTTAAAGAACCACCAAGTAAACCCAGTCTAACTCTGAAGGGTATTTCTCAGAAGGTTTTATTTGGGGAGGCTGGGAATGTATGTTTTTGTGTGTGTAATAAAATACACATGACATAAAATTTACCATCTGAAAACATTTTTAAGTGCACATTTCAGTGGCATTAAGTAATTCGCATTGTTGTGTAACCATCACCAACATCTAGCTCCAGAAGTCTTTTCATCTTGCAAAACTGAAACTCTATTCCTATTAAAAACTACCCCCCTCCCCTTTCCCTTCTCCCCAGCTTGTAACCACCACCATTCTACTTTCTGTTGCTATGAATCTGACTACTCTTGTTACCTCATACAATTTGTGTTTTTCACCCAGCAAGCATAATTGCAGGAGGTTTGGAAAGTATAGACATGTATAAAGAAGAAAATTAAGATTAGTTGACTCCACTGCCTAGAGGTGACTACTATGGACTAAATTATGTCCCTCCAAAACTCATATGTTGGAACCTGGATCCCCAATGTGAAGAGGGGGTCCTTAGGAGGTAATTAAGGTTAAATGTGGTCACAAGGGTAGGGACCTAATCCAATAGGGGCAGTGCTCTTAGAAGCAGAGGAAGAGACACCAGAGCTCATGTGACATGAGAAGGCTGCTGTCTGCAAAGCAGGAAGAGAGCCTTTCCCAGCAACTGAGGTGGCCAGCATCCATATCTGGGACTGCCCAGCCTTCAGAACTGAGAATATACATTTCTGTTATTTAAACTGCCTAATCTATGGTATTTTGTTATGACAGCCCAAGGAGATGAATACCTTGGAACAGTTTTAGTCTTTTTATTTTTATTTGCTAAGGTATGTTTTTGTTTTGTTTTTATTCGTTCAGCGATCCTATGTCATTTAATTGGAGTATTTATTTATTTAAAGTAATTGGTTTTTAAATTTTTTATTGCTCAATCAGAGTTGACATACAATATTATTTTATGTTAATTTCAGGTATACAGTTTAGTGGTTAGACATTTATATAATTTACAAAGTGATACCCTCAATTAGTCTAGCACTCACCTGGAACTATACATAGTTACTACAATATTGCCTTTGTTCCTTATGCTGTACTTTACATCCCTGTGACTATTTTGCAACTACCAATTTGTACTTCTTAATCCCTTCAGTTTTTCCACTCAGTCTCCCCAAACCCCTCATGTGGCAATCACCAGTTTGTTCTCTGTATCTATGAGTCTGTTTTTATTTTGTTTGTTTATTTTGTTCCTTAGATTCCACATACAAGTTGAGTCATATGGTATTTGTCTTTCTTTGTCTGACTTTTTATCTTAGCACAATACTTTCTAGGTCCATCCATGTTATTGCAAATGGTAAGATTTCTTTTATCATGGCTGAGTAATATTCCATTGTAAGTATGTACCATATTTCCTTTATCCATTAGTCTACTGATGGGCACTTAGGTTGCTTCCATATCTTGGCTATCGAAAATAGCACTGCAGCGGACATTGGAATGCACATATTTTTATGAATTAGTGTTTTGGTTTTCTTTGGATAAATATCCAAAAGTGGAATTGTTGGTCATAAGCTAGTTCTATTTCTAATGTTTTGAGGAACTTGCCAATTGTTTTCTATAGTTGCTGCACCAATTTGCAATTGCACCAACAGTGTGCAAGAGTCTTCTTTTCTCTAAATCCTTACCAACACTTGCTTTTTGATTTATTGATGATAGCCATCCTGACAGGTATGAGGTGATCTATCTCACTGTAGTTTTAATTTGTATTTCTCTGATAGTTAGTGACATTGAGCATATTTTCATATATTTGTTGGCCATCTGTATGTCCTCTTTGGAGAAATGCCTATTCAGGTTCTACTGCCCATTTTTTAATTTGATTGTGTTTTTTTTTTTTTGGTGTTGAGTTGTATGAGTTCTTTATAAAATAGTAACCAACCAATTACTACTAACAAAATCATATCAGTAACCAAAAAACTCCCAACATATATAGAAGCCCTACACCAGACAGCTTCACAGGTGAATTTTACCAAACGCTCAAAGAAGAATTAACATCTATTCTTCTCAAATTATTCCCAAAAATTCAAGAGGAGGGAAGGGTCCCAAGCTCATTTTAAAAGACTACCATTACCCTGATTCCAAAACCAGACAGAGACATACAAAAAAAGAAAATTATAGGCTGATGTCCTTGATGAACATAGATGCAAAAATACTCAACAAAATATTAGCTAATTAAATTCAGCAATACATTAAAAAGATGATACACTACGACCAAATGGGATGTATTTCTAGGATACAAGGTTGGTTCACCATCCACAAATCAATTAATGTGATACATCATACTAACAAATTTAAAGATAAAGATCATATGATCATATCAATAGATGCAGAGAAAGCATTTGAAAAAATCCAGCATGCATGAAAACTCTCAGCAAAGTGGGAATAGAGGAAACCACACCCCAACATAGTAAAGGCCATATATGACAAACTTACAGTTAACATCTTATTCAATGAGAAAAATCTAAAAGCTTTAAGATCAGGAGCAAGACAAGGATGTTCACTTTCACCACTTTTTATTTAACATGGTATTGTAAGTCCTAGGCACAGCAATCAGACAAGAAAAAGAAATAAAAGGCATCCAAATTGGAAAAGAAGAAATAAAGTGTCATTATTTGCAGATGACATGATATTATATATGAAGAACCCTAAAGATTCCACCAAAAAATTACTAGAACTGATTAATTCAGTAAAGTAGTAGGATACAAAATTAATATTCAGAAATCACTGTATTCTTATACACCAATAATAAACTATCAGAAAGAAAAGTTAAGAAACAATCCCTTTTATAATTGCATCAAAAAAATACCTAGGAATAAACTTAACCAAGGAGGTAAAAGACTTGCACTTGGAAAATTGTAAGGCAGTAAAGAAAGAGACGGAAGAAGATCATCTAAATAAGTGGAAGCATATACTGTGAATTAACATTGTTAAACTGTCTATACCACCCAAAGCTATCTATAGACTCTATCTATAGAACCAATGGTGTTTTTCACAGAACTAGAACAAATAATCTTAAAATTTATATAGAACCATAAAAGACCCTGAAGAGCCACAGTACTCTTGAGAAAGAATAAAGTTGGAGGTAACACACTACCTGATATCTAACTATAATACAAAGCTATAGTAATCAAAACAATATGGTACTGGCACAAAAACATACACAATCAACAGAACAGAATAGCCAGCCCAGAAAT
Organism: Cynopterus sphinx; assembly: GCA_030015415.1. Taxonomy (NCBI): domain Eukaryota; kingdom Metazoa; phylum Chordata; class Mammalia; order Chiroptera; family Pteropodidae; genus Cynopterus; species Cynopterus sphinx. The sequence goes on along the minus strand of CM057386.1, from coordinate 47,053,793 downwards.
AAACCCACACCTACATGGTCATTTAATCTATGACAAAGCAGGCAAGAGTATACAATGGGATAAAGACAGCCTATTCAATAAATGATGCTGAAATAACTGGACAGATACATGCAAAAAAAATAAAACCAGACCACCTTCTTACTCCAAATATCAGAATAAACTCAAAATAGAGAAAAGACTTAAATGTGAGATCTGAAATCGTAAAACTCCTAGAGAAAACATAGGCAGTAAACTCTCTGACATTGCTCTTAATTATATTGTTTTCTGATGCATTTCCTCAGGCAAGGAAAACAAAAGAAAAAATAAACAAATGGGACTACATTAAACTAAAAAGGTTTTGCACAACAAAGGAACCCATTAACAAAATGAAAACACAACCTACCAAATGCCAGAAAATATTTGCCAACTATACATCCTATAAGGCAGGAAGGGGTCCCCAGTACCCAGGCTGTGGACTAGTGCTGGTCTGTGACCTGTTAGGAACAGCAGGAGGTGAGCAGCAAGCAAGCAAGTGAAGCTTCACCTATATTTGCAGCGTTCCCCTGTGCTAGCATCACTGCCTCAGGTCCACCTCAGATCAGGCATTATTCTCATAGGAGCACTGATCTGTCCCTGGGTCCAAAAAAGTTGGGGACTGCTGTTATAAGGTGTTAAGGTTTGTTTTTATATTTAATGAAATAAAAAACCATACTCTATTCTTCTCTTTCCTAGCATTTTTTAACCTGTGTTCTGCTGGACGGTGTTTAGCAAGACATTAGTTATTGAAAATTGAGTTTTAAAATGATATCAGGATTCTATTGCTAAATTTCTCAGAAACTTTTCTATACTAAACTTGAAATATTAAGAGGAGGGGCTGTTAGATTTGATCTCTAAATGATGTTGGGTAAACTATTATGTTACATTCTCCTGTTCTGATAAAAGTACACAACTGGACAACTATCAGGAATTTCCAAGGGCAATGCCCAGTCTTGGAAGGGAATACTGGCTGACAGCAATAGTTTACAAAACTATTTAAACAACAGTCTTGTCTAAAATTTGGACAAAAAGTCCATTTCATTTTCTAAAGGGGTCATTCATTCACTGTTAGCAGACTAGTCTAATTAAACACTGCTTTAATATTATTTTTTATAATAATAATAATTTTAAAAATTAATGGTAGCTAAGACCCAAATGGGTCAGGCACTAAGTTAATATTTTATACCCATGATCTCACTTAATCCTTACAAACTCCCTCTGAAAGGCAAATCTCAGTCCAAATGAAGAAACTGGGGCACATCCCCTCAGAGAGATTATGTAATTTTCTCAAGACAGCACAGCAAGTTGGAACTCAGATCTGTCTGGTTCCAAAGCTATAATTAAAAACTTCTTTAAATCAAATCACTGCCTTGCTTGAAAACCTTTACAATATTTCAGTATTTAAGGAAAAATTTCAAATACGTCAGCCTTTAGTACATTTCACAAACTGATCCTAACGTCCCTTCTCAGCCTTCTTTTCCTCTCCCTCTCTCCTTTCACAAACTTCTTACTCCATCTACAGAAGTTTCCTCACTGTCTTGCCCCTCCCACACACTTCTCACCTAATTTAGTTCTTTCCCACCAAAATTCCTCTGCTTATGCCATCATCTCCTGGCCAACAAATTCCTTTAGGTTCTTCAATTCAAATTCCATTTGCTATATATATAATCATTGACTGCTCATTTTCTTATGCCCCACACTGCACCCTCCATGAAATCCCATTGACCATACTTTCTAAATAGGCCTGGAATCCATTCACATATCACCTCCATTGCCTTAACCCAATCAATCTACTATCATCTCCCATCTGGTCTCTCCGCTTTAACTCTCTTACTCCCTACAATCCATTCTCAACCCAACCTCCTGAATAATCCCTTTATAACATAAATCAAAACCTTTCAATGAATCATTTCCCTGATGGCAAAAACCAAAATCCTTTTCTATGCTCAAAATCTTTTTCTATGTGAATCCCTGTGATGCCTTACACAACTGCCCCTCTGGCCCCCATCTCTCTGATTCTAGACCTTGCTGACTTTCCATGCCCTGAACTCAAGAGGTATGCTCATGTATCAGACCCTTTGAACTGGCTTTTCTCTGCCTGAAATGTGGTTCTTTCAGACATTCTCAGGCTCACCTCTTACTTTCTTCAAGACTCTGCTCAAATTATTATGACCTACCATAACCACCTTCCCACTCCCCAGCATACCACTTCTTCCTTACTTTGTTTTACTTCTCCCCTATAACTTACTTAATGGTTTACCTGGATTTACTGTCTTCCCATGAGAGCACAGCCTTGGCCTTTTGTTTACAGGTATCCTAAAGCCTAGAAGGCACCTGGTAAACATTAGGTGCTCAGTTGTATTTGCTGAATGAATGGATGAATGAATGGATGTTCTCACACACCTCAAAAGCTCTCTTTTGCTCTCACTTGTACCACTCACTTGACACTTGCCACATATTGTGGATTTTTCTGTGTCACCTAGCATCCACCTAACTAGATTATGTGTTCCTGTACCCTCCAAGCGCCCTGCACAAAATTAGCAATTAATAAATATATGATAATAAAATATCAGTGTAGTGGCTTTTTCTTTTAGATAAGTACAGTAATACTTTTTCAAAATGATATTCCATTTAGAAAACATTCTAGAAAGCAGTGTGCTTTAAAAAATTAGAGTATTAAACTTTAATCTTAAAAGAATTAAAAATATTTTAAAGGTGTGTGTGTGAGTGTAATGCAAATACGTTATACCAAATCTATGTCATGCTCTGAAAAGAAAATATTTGCTTTGTGACTCATAGCATTTTATATCCTGAAGACATTCTTGAGAGTCAAGCTCAAGGTAACATTTTAATAATAAGGTAATCTGAAACACAAACATATTTTAAATAATAATTATGAGTTGGTAATTTGTGTCATACATGACAAAAATAAAAAGTTAATGTTAAACAGGTTTCATGTCACATTTTTTGACCTAATGAAAGCTGAAAGTTCTGGTTGGGGAGCATATAACTGTAATGAAGAAAATGTATTCTATAAAACAAGTTTTCTAAATTTATATTATACAGGTAATTTACAGAACTATTCATTTACATGAAGACTTCAGCATATCTCTCTGTATTGTTCATTTTGTGTTGCACATTCTACGTGCATATATTTGAAAAAGTTTAGATAACTTTCTAACATTAGATTAAGATCTTCAATGTCATGTGACTGCAGCACATTCAGAATTCTCTGTGAGTACTGGAGGGGATCTGTAAACAGACCCTGGCACAACTTCTGCTAATTTTTTAACTGATTATATGTCTAATTTAACCTTAAAAATTTAACATGACAGTACAAATATAAAAAGAATGTATAGTAATATATTAGTACTCATAAAATATCATATAAAAAAGATAAGCAAATTTTCTATGGTATGCATTTTGTGTGGAACAACATCAATTTTACATTTCAAAGTAAATTAAAGTCCTCCCCACCCCTCTTTTTCAAGTAGTATGTGTACCCAAATTTCATTTTTCTTTATATTATTCTCTTTGGACATTTACTTTCAGATTTTTTTACCTATATATTCCATAATAAAAAAAAATTCCAAGTATATATCATGTGACATATAAAGTCAGACTAAAAAAGAGAAACAAGTAAAATAGTTTTAAAATTTGAAAATCAAAAAAGCCATCTTGAGGCCTATAGACAGAGCTCCAAACACATCCAGTTATAAATCTTTTTAAGTGTGATCACACCTAGAGAAAAAGGGTTGGACTTTCATGGATCTCTCCAATCTAAAGATTCTCAGAGATTGAGTCAAAATACAAATAAGAAGAATAAACTGACCTATTTCTAAATATATTTCTTTGCACTTCTAGGAAATATTAGAGTTAAAAGAAATCTAGGTACAGTAGCATTCATTTATTCTAATCTTAGAAGAAATACTTTCAAATCAAAACAACACAATCAAAATAATCTTTACTCTCACTAATCAGAAGAAAAAAATCTGAATTTTTTGGTGGGCAATAGTATTATGTGGAAAGAATTACTTTTAAATGTGAAGACATTTCTTCACATTAAAAAAAATTTATTCTACTTCACAGGTTAAACCCAACTTAAAAAACTAAAATTTGCTCTAGAAAACCTTGACATTAATTCTAAATTTGTATGTTTGCTAAACACAAATATAAAGATTAAAATTTTTTTTTACAGTAGAAAAGTAAAGTTTTATTAGAAAGAAAAGTACACTTCCAGATGTGGAAGTGGCCTAAGAGAAGTGTGGCTCGAAACGCCTAGAGATTTTAAATTTAATCTCTCAAAATGGCATACAGGTTTCTACAGTTCTATTTGACACATGATTTCTGAAAAGAATATATTATAAACTAAAGCTATTTTATATTTGTAAAACTTTCATGTATATCACACTAAAACTAAGCTTATTCAACAACAATTTTTTTTTTTTTTAATTCAGGGGAAATGCTGAGGGTTTTAAAAATGATTGCTAAAAACCCACTGATGGGGATGGTCTTAACATTGTAAAATACTTCCTAAGCAGTGCTGAATACCAATTCTAAAATAAAAACTTAACCAAGAAACTGGATAAAATGACTTATCTTTTAAAAAATTATAATAAAAGGAGTCATATCTGAAATATACTGCAAGCACTTTTAAAGATGATTGATTTTCATACATACAATAAGTCTCAATACTCCTTAGTAATGTTCAAAATAGTTAAGTCTACACAACCAATTTTGAAATTCTCTCCCCTATTACACTTACCACAAGATTTTGAAATTCTTCATCTCCCCAAAGTAGGCTTACCACTACTAAGTAGTGAGAGGGTTACTTTTCACTGGACGAGGAGAAAAATTCACGTTAGTTCTTGCAGCCTTGCATGAAGAAACTACCTCAAGCTGTTCAGTGAGCAACACAATACTGAAGAGCTGTAGGTCAGCCCCTGTGAACCTAAGAATCCACAGACACAATGTTTTGAGATTTTTAACTACTGTTTGGTGTCAGGAATAAGCTTTCTAGCAGGGTAAAGAGAAAAACAGTAATTCCTGTTGAGGTGGTCTTATTGGCCACAACTGAGAAAACATGCCTTATATTCAATCCAGAGTATGGATATTCAAAACAGAGATAGTTTCTTTAAATTGAATCATACTTTGTATATTTTAAATACTTTCCCCCAAAATCTGTACTATAATTATTATGTTTACATTGACAATATTTAAATCAAGGGAACATATGCTACACAGTATTGATTTTACTTAAGGTCCTAAATGTTCTCTTTTCCAATTAGGATTTTTTAAAGGTGAAGATAAGACTCATAATCCCTGATTCCTATCAAATGCAGAGACAAAATAATCCTGGTGTTTGACTCACCATACTATGCAAATAAAACTGAATTATCTGCAGAAGGGTCAGAATAACTGCTTTGACCTAAAATTTGACTATCAACCTAAGAGATTCTGGGTTTTTAGCCACAATTTTTATTTATCTTATTTATTCATTAAAACACTACTTTTCCCTGTTCCTCCTATTGAAACACAGGTAAGACCTCAAAATGTTTAACTAGTAGGCAGTTATTTGTCGATTAAATTTATACACAGGCTTAATACCAATGGCAAAATGTGTGATGCACAAATTTATAGTATATATTGAAGTCCCAGCTCTGTCCCTTAGTAATATAACTTTGGGTGAGATATTCACCTTTCTAAACCTTAGTTTCATTATCCAGAAAATGGAGACAAAACCTACCTACAGGGTTCTTAAAATTTAATAATTAATATTAAACCCAACAAGGCTTGAAATAATGCTAAGGTTTAACAAATAGCATTTACCTTTCCTTACATTTTCTTCCTCAAGAAAATGCTTCAAATATAGGTCAGTATACAAACTTTAATTCCTGATGGTATAATGAAGCATCCTGGATTTGGGTTGAACTGAAATAACTTTTCATACATTTCCTCACATTTGGGGTTTGTATTTTAGGTGATAAGTGTTAAATGTGTCTGCAAGATAGCCAAAGAACCCACAAAACCAGAAAATGTTCAATTTTACAACTTTATTTCAAAGAAATGTAAAATTTAAACATATCACAACTATATAAAGTTCAATAGGATTAAGGGGAACCTAAGTTTAAGAAGACCTGGTACAGTGAGTTCTCGGGATTTTTTTCCTGAATGGAAACTCCCAGCTGCTTCTCCCCAAGACCTCTTTCTTCCACCTTCCCTTAAAACATATGTTGACAGCTCCTGAGCTCTTTTGAACTACAAATGGGTAAGCTGCCCCCAAGCAGAGCCACAGCCTGGGCTCCATCTACACTGAGCAAGGTTCAGTACATTTTAAAGGTTTTCAGTTTAGGGCTTTCCTTTCAAGTCCACACTCCATTCCTTTTCTGTAAGCTCTCCACTTCTCCACAATCATTTGACTACTCCTGCCCCTTTCTGTCAGCCCCCTTACCCACTGTATTTTCCGCTTCTGCTATAGAACATTACTCATCATGAGAGTCATATATCATGCAGATACATCTGATAATTCACATCGTCTCATCACTGCTAAGTACCATTTCTTTCACCTATTTCCCCCCACATGATGCTCTCCACAAATTTACTCCTCTCTCCTTAAACTCAAAAACTTTTGCCCCTGCTCTAGACCAATGACCTTGCTATCTTCTCAGTGAAGACTGCAGACATTTGTTTTGAATCCTATCATTCACCCCTACTCTCCTTTTCTCTAATTTCACTTTACTGTTACTTACTCCGCAGACAATTTGGGGAACAGAGGAACGTCATGAAAAGGCGAATGACAGAAGATGCAGAGGAAAGAATGAAGAAAAAGGGCCGTTAAGAGGAATGCTAAACACTTCCACTTGGTATTGTCTGAATCTTTAAAAACTGATTTTCCCAACTTATTTCTCTCCCTCGCCACCCATAATTTTTCTCAACACCCGGAGATCAGAATGTCAGATGCTAACAGCCACATTCAATGGTTTTCCTTATTCTTTTTCTCACATAACTCTAATAGTTTACAAGGCACTGCTGATCATCTATCTCTAAAACAAGTTTCTGTTTGGTTCCCTCATTCTACTCTATAGGTCCTTTAAGTAGTCAGCACATGTACTAAATGCCCAGTTTGTTTTAAATGCTATGCTAGAGGCTTAAACTAAGTGAACAGAGAAACAAATAACAAGATTCCTGGGTCTCAGCCCAGAATCTCTGTCTATAGGTGACTGTTATGCATATGTAAATTTGAGACCATGATAAGAGGGAATACTTTCTCTTACATTTCAATAATTTGAGATTTGATTTCTAAAACTACTTTCTTCCATAAAAAATATAGTACTTTGCAAATAGGCCAAGGCACTATGCAAATAACATTTGTACCTGCCACAATGGTTAAATGTTTGTGTGTGTGGTGAAATATACATATAAGATTTACCATTTTTAAGTGTACAGTTCAATGTCCTCAAGGTATGTTTACATTGTGCAACTGTTGCCACTACCTGGCCCCAGACTTTTTAATCATCCCAAATTGAAATTCTGTACCCATTAACTCATTTTTAACCAAGAATTATTTTTCATCGTCCCCATCCCCTCCCTACCCAGCTGACATTCCAAGGTTTACTATTGCAACCACCCTCCATGTCTCATATCTGGGAGGCAAAACTCCAATCTAGGTTGAACTGATAACCTGCCTGCTCCTTGCTTCCTTTGTTAACAGCTGAATGTTGCTGGCGGAAAATTGGTTTCACTTTAAGACACCAAGCCACAGCCAGGCATGCAACAATGCTCAGCAATACCACCTCAGTTCCCAGTCAGTCCACTGTCCTGCTGTCCAAAGTGAGATGTCCTTCTCACCTCAAACCATCCACACCCCTTCTTCCTTAAGTTACTGGCCGTGCCTCAGACTTCACTGAGGAAAACAGAAATCATCAGACAATAGAACTCTATATTCTACCGCCAATTCACAAACCTTGCACTTGTGCCCATATTCTCTGCTTTCTCTCCTGCTACTTAGTCTTCTTGCTCCCTCCAAAGACAAAACCTCTTCTTGTGTTTTGAATTTGTTCTCACCTTCTCAAGAACTCTGCTCTTTTGGTAGTCTTCTCTCTCTTCTGCTTAAGCCTCTCCTTCTCTTCTAGCTATTCTCATTAGCCTATTTGAAAACGTTCTTCTATTTCCCATCTTTTTCTTTTTTAAAAAAGGTCTTCTTTGACCCCAACTCTCTCCAACCACTGTGCTGTTTCTTATCACTGTACAACAAAACTTCCCCAACAAATGGTCTACATTTACTTCCCATTCTTGCAATGCATTCCAATTTGGCCTCCATCCCTACCTACATGCCACTAAAACTACTTGTCAAAACAGTCACTTCCATGTCACCAAATCCAAATGGCCATTTCTCTATGCTCACTGTTTAACTTCTCAGCAGCATTTGGCAGAAGGAACATCCCTTCTTTCTTGAAAAGGATAATATAATTCAATCTCCCACTTTAATGGCCAAACCTTAGTCTCCTTTAACCACTGCCAAGCAATTTAGGGCTTAATCCTAAGGCCTCTATGATCACAATCTCAACCAGTTCCATACATACTATCTGTATGCTAGTGACTCCCAAAATTATGTCCATTCTTCTCTGCTCAACCTGAACATTCACTGCCTACTTGACTTTCCACTTGATGTCTCATGAGTATTTCAAAAACATAAAGGTTCCACAGAGAACTCTTGTTACCCACCCTCGTCACCTGTTTCTCTTCCAGTCTTCTCCAACTAGGAAATGGCACCATCAGCCATCAAGGCTTAGGCTAGAAACGTGAAGGCATCCTTAATTCGATTTGAACTCCAAAATGTATCTGAAACTCACCATTTACTCTGCTCTATCTCCACTGCCATGATACTTGCCTAAGATACCACGATCTTGAGCTATTGCCAATAGCCTAACTGCTCTGCTTCCTCTCACTTCACAAGAGATCTTTAAAAACAAAAGCAAATCCTGTCCTAATTAAAGCCCTTCAAAATCTCATTTTCATTAAAATAAAACCCCCAAGCTCCTGTACTGCCTAATACAAGAGGCCCTGTAGGATCTCTCACACTCCCATCTCATTTATTGTCCTCTTGCTTCTGACACCCATGCCCTTCTGGGCCTTTCAGGTCTTTGCCCTTGTTCCCAGGCCAGAGATGTCTCTCCAGTTTTTCACATGGCTGGCACAAGCTCATGTTTCAAATTTCAGCTCCAACGTCACCTTTCACAGGGACGCTCCTTGATTCTGACTAGCCACAACAGTCACTCACCATAACATACTCTTTTAGATCCACCAGCTTATTAACTTCTAATAGTTTTTTTCCTAACCTGTAATTATCTTGGTTATATGTTTACTTCCTGTTTTCCCCACTATACTATAAATTCCATGAGGGCAGAAATCCTGTGTGTCGAGTTCCACAAAGGCTATTTTAAAATAAAGAAGTTACTCTTTCCTTCTAAGAAGGTTTATTTTAGGTTTCCCCTCCTTTCAAACTTTATTGGATTTTAGTCACAGAATGTAATTACCTTGGCATCTACCATGAAAAAGCAGGCAAGAAAAACCACATAGGCAGTCAAAGACTAGAACCCTACCCTCCAACTGGTCTAGACTGGACATGGACTGCACACTGGTATTCAATAGTTACTTCTTAAAAAATTTTCAAATGTAGAAGAGAAATGTGCACATATGCAAAGACAATAAAAATTTGACATCTGCATCAAAAATAAAATTTTAGTACAGCATAGGGAATACAGTCAATATATTGTAATAATAATGCTAGGTGGGTACTGTCTAATTGGGGGGATCACTTCATAAAACATTCTAAATGTCTAACAACTACGCTGTACACCTGAAACAAATACAAAACAGTATTTGATGACAACTGTACTTGAAAATAAGTTTTAAAAAACCAGTTTTCAAACATTTCCCCTAGCAATTACTAAACACAACAGAGATTTCAGAATAAAGAAAGCACCAAATAAGTATTTGGTCCTTGCTTCAGAGAAGTTAATGATTCATCACTGACTTGACTTTTATTTTGGTCAGATCAACTACTCATCACCTGCTCTGAATGTTTCTTCCCGCGCATCTGTCTGTATGTATAATCTATTCCTACCAGGTCTCATGTTTAGAATAACTTCGCCATCCTACTTCATAAAACTCAAAAGATACAATTCAAAATTCAGAAAATAACCCTTTTTTCCAAGGATTTATCTCTAGACTTTTATTTCAGGATCTTTCTACTATATTCCTAATTTTTTTTTAATCAGTCCTAGATATTCTAGATGGCCTGGCTAGACCTAGAAGCCTCTATGTTATTTCACTTCTTGGGAGAATGAGATGGTACACTTTAAAAAATGTACTGAGTTTTTAAAGTCTTAGGATACCTAACCCTTCTTTCTGTAAGAAAGCATTTTCACCAACTTGATAAAAGGCAGCTACAGGGGAAAAAAAAGAGAATAATGTGAACAATAAACTACTGAAACTCAGAATGATATGAACCAAGTCTCATGTTCCAATTCAGAGAGAGAGCCAGCAGCACAGTGCAGTGTAGTAGTGAAATGTGGATGTGTCACACTGGAATCATCTGGAGAGTTTTGGAATAACACTGACTCCCCCATATTCAGATTTAGGGGGTCCTGCGGGGTCCAGATTTCAAAGTTGGAAGGAGTTACAAGAATCAAGAAGTTGACAGTCAGCTTAAAACTGAGATTACCTAACACGTTAGACTTTTTTGGAGAAAATCCAACTGGCCTAACAAATAATGGAGAGGTGATGTTGCAAATCTGTTTTAAAAACATCCCCCCCCCCAGTGGATTCTAATGCTCAGATTTAGAAACCATAGGTGCAGAGACAAGAACATGGCTTTTGGGATCCAATGTCAATTCCACCGTTTAAAACTGCCAAGACCTTGAACAGTTCATCTACCTTGGTTAACCTTAGTTCCTTCCCTGATAGAGATAATAAAATCGATATTGCACCACGCACAATTCTTGGCATGCAAGTGTTCGATATATGGTCATTCTTATGGGTCTAAAACACTCACTGCATAGTTTTTGAAAGCACTGGGACACACTTATTGGTACCAGTTACTAGAAATTAATGACTGACTTTCCAATTTTGTGGACTCCTAGAGATCAGAGCTTTATACTTGTTCCCTCCTCCCCATCATTTCTCTTGACATAGAACTACTTCAGGGCAGAATACTTACATGGATGTTTGTAAGGAAACACTTTAATTTATATTGATGAAATGACCCCAAACAGAGCAATTATTTTTTTAGAAAAGAAGAAAAAGTCTCGTGTTTCAAAGCGAGTTTAATTTTTCAGAACAGAGTTCTAAGAAGCTGTTTTAGTTCACTACGACTGGGAACAAGTGAGATGGAAACCAACGAGGTTTCAGATACTGGACCCCATTACCTTCCCACGACTTGACCACCAGATAAATGTCTCTCCAGTTGTTTCAAAATGACCAACTGAACCATAAACCATCGTCGGGTACCCCGCAGAGCACCGCGTTATTGGCCTCACTTCTGCAACTTTGTAACCTGGTTTGACGCTACTCTCGGACCTGAAGCGGGAAGAAGGCAGAGCCTCGGTGCCATGCCCCCAGCTGGGCCAGGAGACCCCAAACCGTCCGGTTTCAGGCCGTAGGAGAGAGGGCGGGAGCCCCGCGCCCCAACGCTGGCCGCGGGGAGGGGAGCCCAGGAGCTCCAAGGAGCGGGACGCCGCCTCCCCTCCGTGCTGGCGGGCTTTGGGGCATGGGGCATGGGGGCGGACGAGGCGGTGCGGCCCCCGAGTTCGGAAGTGCGGCCGCGGCCCCCGGGGCCGCCTGCGGAGCCGCGCGTGGCCGCCCCTCGCTGCGGACCTCACGCGTCCGGGCCGCCGCCGGCCACGCCGGGGAAGATGGCGCCCGCGGAGCAACTGCGCCACCAGCCCTGGCGGCGGGCCAGGCCCAGCGCCATCTTAGCGTCTCCCAACAGCCACCCCCCCCCGCCCCCGCCCAAGCCTAGACTCCGGGCGCCTCGGGGGGCGCAAACCGCATCGGGCCGCGCACTCCGGGCCGAACGCAGTGCCCTCGGGGGCCCGCTCCTCTTCGGCGCGGCCGCGCGGGCCGCGGCTGCTCCGCGCGTCAGGGTCCATCCGGGCCCGGCGGCGGGTCCTCGGGGCGCTGCGGGGTCGGGCGGCGGCGAGGCCAGGCGGGGAGCTCGGGGAGCGGGCCCGGGCTGGGGCGGGCCCGCCGGGGAGGAGGAAACGAGGAGCGAAAACACACCCGGCCGCCGCCGCCGCCTTCTTCCCCCCCTTCTCTCCCCTCCCCCCGGGGAGCAGGGTCCATGTTGCCGAGAAGAAAGAAAACGCGGTTCACACCCAAGAGCTTCCCAGAGAAAGAGGCAGCGGGGGCGCGGGGGGCGGGGGGGGGGCGAGGGGAGGAGACTGGAAGCGCCGAGTCCCGCGCCCGCCGTCACTCCGGGCGCTGCCGGCCCCGGCCCCGGCCCCGTCCTCCCCGGCTGCCGGCGGCTCCGGGCGGCGCAGGCCCCGCTCGCCCGCGCGCGGCTCATCTCCGCGGCTCCGTCAATGAGTCATTAAAAGGCCTCCCCTCCCCTCTCCGCCCCGCCGCCCCCCGCCACGCCGGGCTCCCCCTCTCCCCGCTCCAGAAATTTGCATCCGCGGAAGAGGAGGAAAAACACACACACAGCAGGCGCCGGGGCCCCCAGCGCGGCGCCCCCGGCCCTGCCCCGCCGCCCCCGGCCGCCCGCCCCCGCGAGCCTGGGCTCCCCGCGGCCGCGGCGGCGCTGGGACGAGCACACCCGACGCCCCTCGTCTCCGCGCCCATTAGACATCCACCCACCACCACCACCCACCACCCACCCCCCCAAAAAAAACACAGCCCCAGCCAATAGCTCTCGGTGCTGAAACCCAATATCCTGGTCTGGGCAGCGCGGGGCTGACTCGGCGGCTCTTCCTGCCCGTCCGCCGGCACACAGGTCTCCAGACGCCCCTCCCGCCCCCGCCCGTCCCCTCCCGGAGGAAGGAGGCAGAGGAAGGAGGGTGTGTGTTGTTTTTTTTCGCCTTGAAATTTTTATCACAAAATTATAATACACTCCGAGGGGAACTCACCGTCATGAAAAAGCAGTGCCTTGTCAACGGGGTTTCTGCGCCATCGCGGCAGGGGCGGCGGCGGCGGCGGCGGGCGCGGGGCGCGGGCGCGGGCGCTCCCGGCCGAGCGAGCGGCGCCGGCCACACGCGCTCCGCTCTCTCTCTCGCTCACCCCCGCGCCGGGCGGCGGGCGCCCGCGCCCCGCGCCCGCCCGGCCTTCATGCTCGGCGCCCGGCCGCGCCGCTGCCTGCTCGTCCACCTCCGAACTCCGGTCCTCGCCTGGCAAAAAATGCGGAGATGAGGGTTTTCTTAATTAAGGGAAGAAAGAAAAGAAATTTTTTTTTTTTTTTTAAATCAAGCTCTCCAAAGCTGTCGTTCATCCCCGTTTCCTCTGGGATCCTTTTTAACCTCACGAATGTGCTGGTTTATTCGGGGAACAGGTTTACTTATTATTATTATTTTTTAAATTGAGATCCACAAGATGCGTGCTGCTCTCCGCAGGCGCCCTGCACACGCACACACACGCGCACACACACCAACTCTAGCTCCCCGTGTAGGGTTTGGAACTCGGATTAGAACAAGCCCTAGTAAATAAACACTTCCTTGCATATGCTGTAAAAAAAAAAACAAAACTAGAGTCAGTTATTTCCCAAATAACTGGTGTATTCTAACTTTTAAACGTACTGAGGTGTCCTTTGCAACACCCACTTTTCTCCATTCCCAAATGCTGTGAAACTTTATCTGTGAAACCTGCATGTCAACATTAAACAGGAAAAAACAAAACAACTGTAGCGGCCAAGGCGTAGGTGAGGAACTGTGTAAGTCCCACTCAAAACATCCAGTCCCTACTGCCTTCTCTCTATGTGTAGGTATCCTTTATCAACACACATTTGTGGAACTTTCATTACATAATCCCATCCGGAAAAAGAGAGCTACTCAACCCTGTAAGTGTAGTTACCATCCATTTTAAATCTCATTCTGGAGATATCTCCATATCTCCATAGCCCCACAGCATTTAAGTAAATGTTAACTATGATAGCGGATTGGGGGAGACTGCCTTTGTGGTCTAGGTTAACTGCATTTATTTTTCCTGTAAATGACCACAAAAATATAGTGGGGGTTTTGTTGTCTTAGTTCAAATAAACATAAAGGATAGGTAAAAGATAAATTGTACAACAATGTAACAGATTTAAAAAATGCATATATGAGCCTCAGAAAAGTTCTAAAATTATCTGTTTGTAATTCATATAGCAAAGGGTTCTGCTGATAAAAAAAAAAAGCTCAAAACCATTGTCCCACAGATACTTGGTGAGTCCGAAATAAAATTACCCCTAGATTTAATTTACATGACACTGTTCAGTTTCTATATCCCTTAGATTATAAAATGGTAATAACGGTGCCTGCTTATACAAAGATACTGTAACGATACTGCACAAAATAAATGTTAAGGTAAGCATAAATGTTGTCATATTCAAGACAGAAAATCCTTTAAAAAAAAAGTATCTGTTCCAGTAACTGCCGCTGTGTCATTCACAATGTGTGCTTTGTATTTAAACATTCCTTAAAAATACATTCAGTGATTTCTGTATCACATATTATCACTGAGGTGTTTTCTCACATGTTGTACTTCTCATTCAGCCAAGGCCTTTCTGGAACAGTAGTCTCCGCATAAATTAACATATTTCTCGGCACCTGACAGTTGGACCAACCAGTTTTCTAATTGGCTTGGGAAATTTTTAAACATGTTTTAAAGTGCCTTTGGATTGGTTGGAATTTAATTAAAATGCCCATTTTGAAGAATTACATTTCAAGAGTCCATGTATTATTGCAATTAGGACCAACCAAGCAAGTTTTATAGCTGTTGTTCCATAGCTCCAATGAAATATTAATGGATTTCAGAAAGCTGTTCTCCCACATTGGCCCAAACCCCCCCAAAAAACAAATCTGACTTTAACAGATCACCAAACAAAACAATTCATATACCCGTAAAGGGTATGCATATTGCAGGCTTTTTAAAGAATGCCCAGATATAAGAGCACTGACATTTATTGAAGGTCTACCAAGGGCCACCTAGATACTTAGGTACATTATTGTATGAACCCAACAAAAACCTGTACAATAAGGCTTAGTTATCCTGATTTTGAAGATGAGGCTCCCAGTGGTTTCAGTTAATTTGCCTGGAGTCATCAGTCTAATAAGGGTTGGTGGAAGAAACTCAAATCCGGTTGATTCAAAACTCATCCTCTCCTCAAGTCCTGAAAAGGACCTTGGAAACAAGAAGTCTTCCCTGTTGGATTATAAACAGGGTTCAGTACTGTGGTGCAGGCAGAGGGGAAATCCCTTTGCTTACCTGAAGACCTAGTTAGAGAATGCCAGTTGTCAATCTAATTTTACATTTTGGTGGGGCTGCAAAATATTGGGATAGCTGTGGGGAGAATTTCAGATTCGCCAGGCACCACCAAAATTGAAATTGTTTAATATAGCAAACAAAAACTTAATTTCCCCATGTGATTAAAAACAACATTTTAAATAAGGAACATACCTATGTAAAATTCTAATCATGGTTTATACAGACAGAATTTGGGTACCTGAATGTAAGATTAGGAAACTTTTTAAGAGGAAAATTCTTAAAATCGTTTGACTATATACACATAAATTTAATTGTATTGCTTATAATTTAATTATGTACAATTAAATGGTTCCCATCTTCTTTCTAGGTGACCTAGAAAGAAGGGCAATTGGACACAGAAAAAAAAATGTAATTAAAGTTGAAATAAACAGGCCCAATGTCCACATAACAATTAAAAGTGAAAATTCTTGTTTTGTGTGTGTTTGTGTTCCCTTCAAATGTTCCCCTTGTTAGTTGGCCATTCTCAGAGAGGGAAAATGCAAATGCTGAAACTGAGGTGGTGATTTGCATGACCAGATGTGTCCAAATCACAGAAATATCAAAATATACCAGATGAGTGCTCCATGTAGTGTTTGTGAAATAAAAATTTAAGAATTCTCAATGTGCAAAAATAAGGTGTATATCTTTATTTGTACGTCTAGAGGAACTTACATTAAAGGGCTTAAGTGCACTGGCTCTGTAACTCAGATTGACCTGGGTTCAAATTCCACCTGTCATACACCAGGTGAGTGGCTGTGGGCAAGTGGCTTTACCCCTTGGTGCCTCAACTTCCTCATTATGGGGATAATGATAGTACTTATGTCTGAAGGTTATTTTAAGGATTCAGGAACTACTGTATGTAAAAAGTTTAGCATGGCACCTTATTTTAGTTGTGTGTCAGGCTAATAAACCATGTGAACTCTTCCTGTGTAAATTCCCAGTGGCAATCTCATATGATTCGACCTTATAGACCTCTCTTCTGTTCCCTCCTGGATAGGGAACTCCTGAAGGGCTTTCCATTTTCTAAGAGCCTAACAGAGTACTTTGGACATACTTATGTCACAATCAATACTCATACAATAAAAGAAAAACAGCCCCATCCACAAAGATGTATAAGAATACAAGAAATGAGTAAATCTCTACCTGGAGCCCTATATATTAAGGGAGTACAGTAAATCTCCCTGAAACACGTAAAACCATTGTCCAGTTGATCACAGGCAGTATAGCCCTATGGTTTACAGTTCTTCCCCGACCTCCAACAAATAGAGCTTTATCACTGCCACTTTTTAGCCATGCAATCTTGGCCTACTTTAACTTCGCTCCCCTCAGTTTTCTCATCTGTAGAATTAAAGTGACACCTATATCTCAGGTTGGTAGGGGAAAAGTTAAATGACATACAAAACCCCGCTTTTAGTGCCTGGTATATAGTAAATATATACTGTTAATATAACCACTGTTGTGGTTAATAATACTATTATTAGAGGTAAAATGGAATCATTTTCAAAGCAATGGTAAACAAGCAATTTATTTGGAGTGATTACAAATGTTTTCAATACTTTGCCTACATATTATTTTATTTGATGATGAATATAAACACTTAAATCATTTTTGTAGCGACTAAGGCTATTCTAGTCATGACATATTTCAAGCTGGTTATTTTCCTTGACAGACTTAAAAAAAATCTGAACTCCTACAAGCTTTTGGTGCAAGGATAAGGAGTACAAGCAGAAATGTTTTAAAAAAAAAAAGAGGCATTCAGCACTCCCACTCTTACACATCCAGCCTGTTTCCTCACAGAGTATGTGAGCGGGAGGATAATCATCAGGTTAGGGAGGGCACCATATGCCACTGGAAGGCCTGGCTGGGAGTTGTCACCTACCAGCTCCCAGGCCCCTGTGGTGCTCTACCAGAACTTCTAACCTCTCCAAAACAGAGAGCATTCCTTCCACTCCACAATACCCCTGCGGATGGTGGGTTATAGAGGCAGTAGAAGAGAGGTCTTGTAGGCTGTAGGGTGTTACTATAAAGCACCCTCGGAATTTGGTAAGAAAGTCAGCCTCTAAGATAGATAGGGTACCCATGTAAAGGGGCTTGCTCAATAAATGTCAGTGTCCTTTAGGAAAATGAAACTACCAAGAGGTAATACATCTGAAGGAGAAACACCCTAAAGGATGACTTGTAAATACAAGTTGAAGACAAAGAAATATGTAGGTACTAAGCAGGCATGAATACTGGAAAACAAAAATAAAAACAAAAACAAAACGAGAGGAGTATAACCTCCACAAGTATTTTGATCACTCAAGAGCCACATTCTTATTTGAGCACATACAATCAAGCATTTTCAGTGTCTACACGAAATAGCCCTCAGACCATACATTCTCTTTCCTAAATCTTTTCATTACTAGTTCCATTTCTTAGGTACTCTAATACTATACAGGTGACACCCTGAGCAAAGTACTCCTGTACCCCAAAAAGTTTATACATCTCCCTTACTGTGAATCATACTGATCGACTAGCAATTGCATGCATTTATCTGTCCTCTGTGAGCTAGGTAAACACAGGTCTATGACAATCAGGAGATTATTTAGAGATGGGCAATCAAAGCAAAGGACCTGCTGCTCACTCTTGAGGTAGAGTTACATGGGGCATGGTGAAAACTCAATGAATTACTCTTGCCCCACCATGGGCAGAAATCAAAACTCAAGTAATCATCTCCCCTTCTGAATCTCTGGCTCTATGTTCATAAACCAAGCCCCTAGGTTTTCTGGATTGTCTATGCTCTCTTCTCATTCCCTCATCTCCCTTAAATCATGCAACCCACCTCCAAAACCTCCCTCAAATCCAGACCCCTTCTCCAGCAACTGCCTTCACCAAAATTCAGGCCCTCATCTCCTTCTGGCCTCCCAATTTTACTTCCCTCCAACTAATCTGCTATCTAAGTTACCTTTTTAAAACCCAGCACTGGTTGTGTCACACCTCTCTGTCTACCTCACTGCCAGCGGGAGCTTATTAGAAATTGATTCCCAAGGCCAAACCCAACACCAGAGAAATGAAATTTCTAGGGAGAGCTGAGGAACCACATATGTACTTTTAGGCGGTTCATTAATTAGCTCCACCTGTCTCCCCTCTCCAGCAGCAACTCTCCCAGTACCCTACGGTCCAATCATGGAGAATATTTGCCCCTGAACGAACTCCTCCTGAAATGCGCATATCCTTTGACCTCTGCCTGGAATGCTCTTCTTCCTCTGGGGCAAGTCCACCATTCTCCAAGGCCCAGCTCAAAAACCACTTCCTCTGGGAAGCCTTCTTCCATCCCCTACAGTAGTGGCTTTCAAACATCTTTGCCTGAGACTCACTCTCAAGAACAGATTTCACATTTCAACACAATATATGTGAAACAACAATTTCGAAAATCGCTATCTAAATACAGATTACTATGGAGGATGTAACTTGATATATTTCATTCTATTCTATTTCGTTTTTTTAAAACGCTGTTAGCCACCTTGTAAATGGATTTCACCATCCTCTAATGGGGGCAACCCTCATTTGAAAAACACTGCTTAAAGTGAAAATGACTCCCCTCTTATGCATGTGATGCACACCTCTGTTATACTATTTATCACACTCCACTAATTATCTTTTTACAGTCTGTTTTCACCTCCCTCTCACCCCCCTCCCTCAGATATGCACACACCACAATCAAGTCAGCATATCCTTGGGCAGTTATACAGCCATTGACAAATAGAGAAATGAGAATACTGGAGAAGGAATAATTTAAGTGCTTTGGCTCCTGTCTAATTTTTCTTTCTTTTCCGGTTATGGTTCACAGCATAGTCTATCAGCAACTCCCAAGAGGCTGGCCTGGAAATCATACTAGCTTCCACCCTTAACAGCAATTGTATTTTGGTAAAAAGCAGCCATTATATTTTAGCACAATTTAACCAAGGTGTCAATTTTTCTTCCCCTCAAAAATGAAAACCGCATATAGGCAAAACCAACCAGAAAATATTTTGTTGGGCTGCTACCTTGCCAAGAAGAGTGCAAATGTGGGCAAACAAATCTCTTACTTAGATACTTGGAAGCAAATGTTCAAAACCTCAAAACCCTCCTTCCGTACCACTTCAGAAAGGAAACCCTCTCCTGCAGGGCGGGTAGAGATAGAGAGGCCTTTCTATCTGCACGGCCTAAAGCTTCGTGTCTCACTAGGCTGTCCCCATCAACACAAGCAAATAAAAAAGTAGAAAAAAAGAAAAAAGGAACCAGAGCAGCTAAAATGAACCGAGGTATTGAACCGCGGCGGTAAGTTCCGGTGAGAATTGTACCTGTGATGGATGCGAGGGTGAGCCAGCGGCAGGCAGAGGCAGGGAGCCTTTTTCTGCAGCACGTGGCTCCCCGACAGGAACCTGGCGGCAGCACCCCCTAACTTTACACACTGCTCATTTGCAGCATCGTTTGTGTGATGCTAATTTGTTCAATGTCCTCGTAAACATAGTTGGAGAGGTTTGATGAAAATATATTGCGTGGGCTTGGGGAAGGAAGATTGTCGTAGGGTAGGCTGGAAGTAGAGGCAGGACAGTCACCAAGTGTCACTGCAATGTTCTGGGGGCCACAGGAGGGAGCAGGCATTTCTGTCCAAGGAGAGAGGGGAAGAAGAAATACTTTAAAGCTGGGTTTTAAAGGATGAGTAAGAGTTCTCCAAATAATGTGGGGAAAGCGAGGAAAGAGCTTCAAGTACAGGAACTTTGTGAGTGTGTGTGAGGGCGGGTGGGCGGTGTCATTAAATATAAATGAAGGGGAGCTACAGACAGGCAAACAGTGAGGGGCTTTGTAGCTCATGGCAGGGAGTCTGATTCTTGAGGCTACTTTCCACACTGCATGGCACATGCAATATGCTGTGAAATACATGAGACTGTGACCAGCTTTCATTAAAAAAATGAAATAGCCCAGAATAGAAAATATCGGACAACATGGCAGTTAGTGAGGGAGTAAACTATTGTAAAATATGTTTCTGTTACTAATGTGTCTACGTATGTATGTACTGGTCTGTGGTATAAAATGTATTTCTTCCTTGTAGGGGTGATTAAAATTTTTTTTTTAACTTTCTAGGCAAAGAGGACCCAATTAAGGACAGTTAAATAAGAGACTGCTATGAACGAATCTGAATTTCATAAAGATAAATGTGGTAGCAGTGTGAAAGATGTGTGGACAGAGGCAAGTGCTCAGGAGACACATGGTATTGTGTTTTTGTATGGCTTCCCCACACTGGACAGTGAGCTCCTCAAGAGCAGAAACCATGTAACCTACCTCTCAACTCCTGGCACCCGGCACAGAGTAAGCACTGAAACATGTTCACTGACTCAGTACGGTAGCCAGTTTTCAAGATGACTTCCAATAAGCCTTTCCTCTTGGTATTCTTACTTTGTAGACCATGTCCCACATTGTACCAGGGTTGGTCTTTGTGACCCATGGAAGAGGGCAGAAGTGACTGTTCATCATTTCTGAGGCTAGCTTATAAAAGACGGCAGCTTCCATTCTAGGTGCCTCCTCTGGAACACTCTGGGCGAAGCCAGCTGCCATGTCCTAAGAACACTCAGTCTACAGAGAGAGCCACATGGTGAAAAACTAAAGTCTCCAGCCAAAAGTCAGTGAGGAACCAAGGTTTTCTGCATGTCCTGGAATCAGATTATCTCCCAGCTCACCCTTCAGATGACTGCAGCTCCAGGGTACAGCTTGAGAGACCTCATGAGACACCCTAAGGCAGAAACACTCAGCTAAGCTATTGCTGGGTTCTTGATTCACAGAATTGAGATATGATAAATGCCTGTTGTTTTAAAGCTAACTTTTGGGGTACTTTGTTATATAGTAATAGACATTTAACACAGTGAGCTATTGTATCATGAAGTCTAAAAGAGTTGAACAATAATACCAATATACTAGAGTTATACGTTGTTTACTACCATTTTGTTTCTCAAAGAATCTGTCATATTACATCTTCAGCATGACTAGATTAAGGAAAGACCCTTGACTCAACCTAAAGCAATCAAATTCTCTCTTCTGGTATTAGTACTTGGGAAGTTGGTCAGCTGTGGGGGCAGACTATAAGGCTGGAATGACTCAGGGCAAGGCCACCATTTTGGAGCAGTTAAATCGGGGCCATGCAAATGGATGGGAACAGAAAAGCCAGTGTGTCAGGGAGAAAAGATTCTCACCAGGTGTAGAGGGAGGGCAGAGGGGAGGAGAAAGTACTTGGTGATATTCTAAGCCCCCTGAGGCCTAGCTGCCTTTCTAGTGTTTGGGCCAGAAAACTCCCCTTCCTTATAATTACTCCCCATCTTACTTGCTCTTCTGTGAGTGAGTTCCCTTTCTTGCAACCAAAAGATCCTCGAATACACCAGTATGCAGCCAGCTAGCTCTTTTCCAGAACTAGCCAGGGGAGGAGTTCCTCCTGCTGGGCAAGCCAAGTACCCCCTCAAGAGAAGGAAGGATAACAACTCACCAGAGACTAAGCTTTATTATTAGTGTTATTTAAAAACTGCTGTAGATTGAGTCAAAGGTCTTTTTAGACCATCCAACTCCTTTTGCCTTAACTCCATTTTCACAGAGTAATCCTTTGATTATTAATGTACTTCAATCTAAAAAGTTGTGTTCTGGCCAGCTTACCTAATCATCCCAGTGGTTAGGTAGGCTCATGCCCATTATAAATTCACAGACTGCCTTTCGAGTACAAATAATTCTTGAACAACCTCCATTTCATTTCCACTGCCCTCAGTCAAGCCCTGTCATTTATTCAAGGAACCCCTGCAACAGCCTTTTGACAGCACTTCCCCTGCTCCAATCCATTCTGTTCAACTTCACTATCCAAAACACAAATCCTATGCCTTGTTCCCTGATTGAAACCCTTCAATGGGTCCCCACTGCCTTAGGAATGACTATAGGCTCCGGCCCCATCTTCCACTCACTCAAAATCTCCTGACTACTCCCCACTCTTGCCACATGATGTTACTCCAAGCTCCTCAGATACAACTGGTGCCTTCCTAGCTCTGCTTCTGTTCATCCCATTGCAGGACATTGCTTTCTTCTGTTATTTCCCCCTTCTGCTCATTTTTCCTTCACTCCTCAGCTGTGGGCAAACCTGAGACAGACAATACAGAATCTCAAAGAGCGCAACCACTCTGATAATATCAGAACTTTATAGCCATTCCTAGAGCAATTGATCAAGAATTAACAAGCAAAAAACAAACACACACATTTTTTTTCCCTCTTTTTAAACGAATGTGAAGATTTCTATGCACTAAATTTCTACCTTCTGGAGGCTACATAATAAATGAATACTGCCTCAAATCAATGCTCACTCCCAGGTTCTAAAAAGGCAGCAAAGCATATCACACAGATCCTTGACAGCCTCTAGAGCTACCTACAGAGAGCTCCAGGAATCACCAACTTGTAGAATGCAGGGATACCTATACTGGCTTTGGCTTCCTGAGGAATCACACCTTTGTCAAGGGCCTATCCTTCTCAGTATATCCTCACATTACAAGTTTCACTCAGGCTTCACCTTTCACTTGATGGTCTTTCTTCAGACAGAAACAAGCTATAAGGGTGTTATGCTCTTAAGGCAAAGAATAGGAAAAAAATAGCATGCCATGCTGAAATGCATATGGAGGACAAGGGATGTGGCTTACTCACGAGCTAAACGACTGTCACCACCCATAGGCCTGGCCTCCTACGATGTACTCAGATTTGTGCCTCAGCTAATTTCAAATTACTACATGTTGTGGAGCACTGGACCCCTCCTGGAGAGAACTCACACTGCAGGAGCCACCAATGCCTTATACTGGATGTAGCCCCTGTTATACATCTACATTCCTAACTGTATGTGCCATTGTTCCCTTGTCCAAGTTGGCATCTTTCACTTTTTATAAGCAAATGTTCTTGATTCTTACAAACAAAAGGAGAAAATATCTGCAGCACAAATAAGTTCCCACTCAACATTTTTCAAGAATTGGCTCAGCATCCATATTTCCTTATTTTACCATGTCATAATGACACAAAAGACATCCCTTTATCCATGTCAATAAACACTTTTATGTACCATAATGTGCAAAGGATCATTCACAAGACCATTTTTTCAAAACTTTTTGACCATAACCTATAAGAATACATTTTATCTCATAAGTCATGTACGTGTATCTTTAAAATATATAAATATAATATAAACTTATTTATGCAACAGAGTGTACAGTGACATCTTATATTCTATTTTATTACTTTATTTTTTTTAGTGCAGACTGCCATCTGGGTTTCATGATGTTACTGGGTTGGAACCTGTGGTTTGAAAACCTGTGGTTTATAGTATTTCACAGAATAGTGGCATCTCATAGCAAATAATAAAATCCTACCTAAAGAAGAATCCTTAAAATGAGGCAGAAGAGTCAAAGAAAAATAATTTTTTTTTTTCTTATTCGACTTTCAACTGCCAGGATGCTTTAAAAGCACTGATCTCAATGGATGAGCATGTCTATAAAAACCTTTAAATTCTCTCAAAACTTTGTATGTCATTATTTCCTTTACACTGAGGCAGAAAAGGTATATCCCATATATATTAAAAACTAGCGGGGTGGCTCCATAGTGTATTTTGCATCCCAGGTGGCGCCACGGACCAGGCCCAGGGTGCACACCCCCAGCAGATGGGAGGAGACGCCCTGCCCTCAGAGATCCAGTTCTCAAGGGGAGATGGTAACATTCATAGGTAAGGGGTGGAAGCAGGGAGGGGATTAAAGAGGCGGGGGGACTAACATCTGTTTGGAAATTAAAATTTGGCTGTCTTTTAAAGAATCTTAAAATTGTTGTTGCTTCAAACTATCACCCTCCTGACAGGGTTACCATGAAGACTAAATGAGATATTATAAGAGAAATACCTGGTGGCTCCTGCTATCAATCAAGTTCTTGAATTATCTGTTCCTGGACAAGGCCTGATCTCTATGTGACCCGGGGGCTCATTCATTCACTGAACACCAGCCCTGCTGGGCAACAGAGAATGAGGGTCCCTCAAGGCATTTACTGGCTCCAACAAGAATAATAAATATCATTACAAACTAGGACTCTAGAGTGCTCGGGCTGAGTATTTCATTTATTTCCCCAAGAGATAATTATTGTGAAGCTTCCATGCCAGGCATGATGCTGTATGCTGGGCATATGGGGTGCTGCAGATACAACCACAGCCCTCATGGACCCCAGAGTCAAATAAGACCCTGGAGTTTGTGAAAATCCTGCACGTTCCGTTAATATTACATAACATATGGCTGTTTTACACTCCTTTATATGTAAAGTGAGGTAAGATTAAATCAGTAGTTCCCAAAACTAAAGATTTCAGACAGGCTTTCATGAAAAAATACTTTAAAAAAAGATAAAAAATATATGATCTCACAATACAGTGCTTTAAACTGAATGAATCAAGTGTCATAAAAAAAAAAAATCCTGAGTTTTCCTTCTAGTATGAGCCAGTTTTCGTCCTTGTATTAAATAATCCCTCAGGGTTTGCCCAGCTCAGTCTTTCTAGGATTCTTTAGTTTTCTTTTGCAGCATTATTTATGTTAATTCAGCCCAAATATCCCCCAGAATTGTTGAAAGGCCAGAGAACTATTCATAGAACAATCATTAAAGGGGCCTTTCTACGAAGGTCAAGATGCACACAGCAAATTCTGGCTCCACCACCCATTTTGAGGGGTGGGAAGTGCAAAGAGACAAAGGTCCAGTGACTGGAAGGTAGAAAGAAACCTAGCAATAACTGAAGATCTACTACAGGTCTGGTCCAATACTTGGTACTTTTCCATACCTTACTTTATTTAACATTAAACAATCCCAGGAGAAATATATCCTTCTTTATTCCCACTTCATAGAGAAGTTAGATATCATACCCAATACCACAAAGCTAGCAATCAGAATTTAAACTCAGACCTGTCCACTTATTACCACCATCACACCTCACTGATGAGGAGACAGAGAAAGAACATTTGCAGAACAGTTTTAAAAGACTTATGTTTCTTTTGACGTGAAAGGAATTTGAAACTCTATTAAAAGAACAAGTTATACAGCTCATTACATCTCACTCTATCTTAGAATCAATAGTTTAGGCACCTCTTTAACTAGGCCTCTTTCCTGCAGCTCAGCAAATACCTTCCTTTCTGTCCTAGACTCCTTAGGTCTCTTCCCCTAGAAACAAGAACAAGCCCCCGACCCACTTCTAATCACAGTCCTAGGAGAGATCTTGCCTCTGGCCCAAGTCTTCATCCATTAACACATTTATCTAACAAGCATTTATTATGCACTTCCTGTGTACCAGGCACTGTGCCAAGCATTTAGCATGGAATAAAACACATCCTTGCTTGGAAGAAACCAAGCGGCAGGATAGATTTCTGTAAATGGTTTTGATTTCACAAGCTGATAAACACTCATCTAGAGCCAACAGAGGGAAGAATCCAGATAGGCTTCTCGGAAGAGTTGTACAAAACAGGTTTTGTAGGCGATAAAGCACAGGATCACAGGCAAGAGAACAAAAGAGCAAGAAGCAGGTCCCAAATGGTCCCATCAGCTCTCTCCAAACTCAATCCACCAAGTTCACTGTCTCAGGCACCAAGGTCACTACAAACCCAGCTTCTCAATCCAGAACTTTCCATAACTCTTTGCTCTGTATCTCTTACTTTCTATTAACCATTGAGTCCTGTCTAGTCTCCTCCTACATCTCTCACATATTTCCCCTTCCCTCTCTATCCTTACTCTCACTCTCATCACTGTGGCCCAATACCATTTCTCCCTCACTCCTGCAACAAACAGCCTTCAAACTGACATCAGTTTACTTTTGCTCCATTTGAATCCATTCCAGAGTATCCGGACTGATCCTTTGTTAATGGGAAAAAAAAGGTGGGGTGGAGGGGTGGGTGGGAGGATAATCTGATCCTGTCATTAACCTACTTAAATCTTTCAGTAGCTTCCACTGCTTTAGATTTTAAGTGAAAACTTCCTAATAGGATTCATGAAACCCTTGATGGTCTGGCCTCTGCCCACCTCTCTAACCTCAAGTCTGATCTTCACTTTCAGCTTCAACGAGCTTCAGTTCCTCTAACACCCTGGTTGCCCATTAAAACCACCTGGGAAGCTTTAAAAACTACCAATACCAAAGTCCCATTCCGAGACAGACTGAATTATTATTCAGGGAAGGCCTGACCATCAGGATGCTGTAAAGGCCCCACAGGATACTAATGTGCAGCCAGGATTAAGGTAATTGCTCTAGTCTAACATGACTTTTTCTCACATCCAGGTTTGCTGCATATGCCCTGTCTCTATTGCTAGAGACACTGGAACTTTCCCAGCTTCCTGGCCATGAAGCTAGTGAATTTTTATCCATCTTGTTTACTGCTGTATTTCGAGCACCTAGAACAGTGCCTGGAACACAGTTGGTGCTCCATGAATGTTTGTGGAAAGAAATGAATAAATGACTCTGCTTTCTCCCTTCACCTGGTTAGATCTAACTCATTCTCTAGAATCCAGCTTAGATTTCCTTAAAAGACACCCTGCAATCCCACCTGATTCCCCTTGTCTGAGTTAAGTAAGTTTACGTAATCACAGCACCTAAGATCTCTCCTTATAGTGTATATCACACTACCTTGTAATTGTATCCCTCATTTAGCCTGTAAGCTCTGAGGGATCGCTGTCTGTGTTCATCACTGTACCACCATTACCCATAAAAGTGCCTAGCATATAGTTAGTGCTGATTAAGTAAGTGCAGCATGAACAAATAGAAATGAATGAGCATAGTGTGCTGGGGGTAATGGCAGAGTAAAGGCAATGGTGGGAGATGAGGCTAGAGAGACACACTGGGGATAGGTTGTAAAGGCCCTGGTATCCAAACTAAAGAGTCTGAAAGTATTAGACAATAGGGAGCCAACAGTTTAGGTAAAGTGACATGATCAGCTTATATTTGAGAGCAATAAGTGGCTAAGGCATGTGGCACTGGGGGAATTCAGGAAAGCACAAAGGTAGAGGACCAGATGGGCATGTACAGGAGATGACAAAGAGGGGGACAAGGCATGAAGAGAGGGACCACATCTGAGAGAAAGATAACAGTACTTGCAGACTAGGCCGACCAGTAAGGGACACTGAGGCTCTGTGGATACCTCTGTGGTTTCCTGCTTGAAACACTATGGATGTAGTGTCAGAAGCATAATCAGAGGTGGTATCTTGATCAGACAAGCATATTAAAACCTTGGACTCTGAAACTAGACTGCCTCAATTCAAAACTTACCTCCACCACTTACTCTCAGTCCTGAGAAAGACACCTTCACCCCTTCATTTCTTCATCTGGTAAATGTGGATAATAGTAGTATCTATGTCACGGGGATGTTGTGAAGACTGAATGAGGTGACACATGTAAATGCTCAGCCATTGCCTGGCACATAGCGAATGTCATAAAAGAATTAACAAAACTACAGACACACATTACAGTGGATTATCTGCAAAGATGGCTCCCAGAATTCCTTCCATCCTTTTAAATACCTGCTACTCCACCTATCAAGAGGTGGAGTCTGTTTCTCCCCATCTTGAATCTGGATTGGCTTAGTGATTTGCTTTGACTGAATGAATGTACTACACATGACATTGTACCAATCCATTTGGCCTAAACCTTGAGGCCAGGGGGCATCTGCTTTTGTCCATGTGGAAGCCAGCCATCAAGTGAAGAAGCTTGAGCTTGACTACTCAGTACTAAGAGACCAAGTTTGAGAGAGGCTACACAGAGGAAAAGCGAAGTGCACCAGCTGAAAGCCAGCACCAAGGCCCCAGACATGTGAATGAGGCTGCTTCGGAGGCTACAGCCTCAGCCGAGTTCATGGAATCGTGAGAAATGATAAATTATTGCTGTTTTTAGCTATAAGTTTGGGTTGGTTTGTTATGCAGTAATAAATAATTGAAACTCACGTATATTAAGAAAAAGGACAACACTGGCAGTAAGGACTTCATTTTAGGCCATCTTAAATATGCAGTTTTTTAGATAGTAGGTATTACATATGGGTAGCAGATAGTTACATGGAAATATCTAGAAAGGTGTTGGTGTTGGAAGTTTAGGTTTGGGCTCAGGAGAAATGAAAGGAAGAGATAGGGATTGAAGAGTCAATCAGCATGTAGACAAGGCTTGGTGCCCTGGGAGAGGATAAGCTTGCCAAAGGAGGTGAGAGAAACAAGAAAAGAGGTATTGGGATAGAATTCTGACCTCATGGATATTTAAGAGATAAAGAGAAGTGTGTGAAGGAGACAAGAAGCAGCGTTCAAGGATGGACAGAGAACTGAGACATAACAGGGAGATGAGCTTTGAGAAGGGGTGAGAGTTTACAGCTATGAAAAAAATGGATTTGAAAGTTAGGAGAGAATGGTGACAATAAGCCAATTTCAGTTTCAAATAAAATGGCAGAAGCAGAAGTCAGATGATAAGGGGTTGAGGAGGGAATGATAATTGAGAAACTGAACACAACAAATGTAGGTTACTGTTTTTAAAAGTCTCTTGTTAAAATGGAACTCACAGATAAGAGAGCCAGGGGCTGGGAGGTGTAGGAAACGGTGAAGGCGGTCAAAGGGTATAAACTTTCAGTTATAAGATGAGTAAGTTCTGGGGATGTAATATGCACAGTGACTGCAGTTAACTACTATATTGTACTGCATGCACACTTGAAAGCTGTGGAGAGAGTAGATCTGAAAGGCCTCACCACATAAATTAAAAATAAGATAACTATGTAAGGTGATGGTTATGTTAATTAACGTTACTGTGGTAATCGTTTCACGATGTATACACATATCAAATCACGTTGTACATCTTAAACTCACACAATGTCACATATCAATTATTATGTCAATAAAGCTGTGTGGGAAATAAACCTAATTACTTGCCCCTACACAAAATTTTTTTTCAAAAAATATAATAAAAAGTCTATTGTTAAGAGAAGGAAAAAACATAGACCATTAACTTGAGTGGATAATAGGACAAAAAAAAATTGTTCTTGAGTTGAGAGATGCCAAAGAAAATACCAAAGAAGAGATTAAAGACCCCAAAGAAATAGAGAATGACTGGTGGCTGGAGGTCCTAGGAACTGGGAGAGAAGGGACATGGAACTCAGGTGGAGAGCTTTGCTTTGGGTGGAAGGGAAAGAAAAAAAGAGGTGGAACTTCACAGATAAGTCATGAGTAAGGTAGGAGGGAGGGTGAGGTTCACATCTGGTGGCCTTTTTTCTCTGTCAACAGGCAGTGTGGGTCTTGGGAAGAGTGATAAGTTTCTGAGGAGTTTTATAGGGAATGCATGAAGGGTTACAGGAATAAAGTCTCTAGACTCAACGCCTCAGGGAAGCTTTCACTGACCTTCCAACAAGCTCAAACCTCCCACTACTGGTACTCTCTGTTCCTCTTTCCTTTGTAACAGTTGTCAGTTGTCACTGTTACAATTTCACATGTTATTTGCACAGATTGGCCTTCCTCAAGGAGGATAGGGACTACACCTTTTTTATTTAGTTTAGGACCTACCTGGCTCAGTGCTGGGCATTAATAAATTGATGTTATATAAACAAACAGTGCCAGCCTCTGTGCTAGGCATTAGGTGTAAGATGATGAAAAAAGTTCCAGAGAGTGAAAGGTGTTGAGAAGGAGGAGAAACAGGGGCAAAGGTAGAAGGAAGGGGCAGACCAATTTGGAGCCTTTTCAAGAACATTATATACCCCCTCAGCTGTCATCTTTCACTGTCTTTTGTCAGGAAAGTCAGTGATCGAGGTAGGAATATTTGCCTACCATTTGATACTTGACATATAAAGCTCTTTAATGCATGCTTTATATCTACTACATATTCAATATCTGCTAAAAGATGAATAGGTGACACCTCCTTCTGGCATCAAGCTACTAGAATACAGGGCCTGAATCTGTTCTGTCTACATGTGGCTGATATTTCCCACAGCACAGGGTCCTATACAAACTCCATAGAACACCAAAAGTCTTTATCCTTTGCTGTCTAGCCATACCCAAAGACCATTTTATTGTGCTTAAATCCATTCACTACTTGGTAATTGATTTCCCGTAGCAATCAATACATAAACCTTCACTTTATGACATTAAAAGATAAAATACATATGACAAATATTTCAAATCTAACAAAAAGTATAGAGATGCAACCAATAAAATTCAGACTGTTGGAAACTCTACTGAACAAATGATGAGGATTTTTCAAACAAAACAATTGAGAAAGGATGAGGGGAGAGGAAGGAAGAAAGAAAGAATTTAAAAGTGATTTAAGGGACATATTAACTAGACAATTGTATGGAACTTGTTTAGATCCTTATTCAAATAAAATAACTTAAAAGTGCAAATTATAGGATATTTATCTGAAGAAGACCAATATACTAATTTGAAAATATATATATGCACCCCTAGGTTCACTGTAGTGCTATTTACAACAGCCAAGATAGGGAAGCAACCTAAGTCACCATCAATAGATGACTGATAAAGATGTGGTACATATATATAACGGAATATTACTCAGCCACAAAAAAATGAAATCTTACCATTTGCAACAACCCAGATGGACCTATAGGGTATTTATTATAAGCCAAGTCAAATAAGTCAACAGAGAAAAACAATACCTTATGATTTCACTTTTATGTGGAATCTAAATAACAAAATTAAAGAACAAAAAAGCAAATTATAGGATAATCAGAAGAATTAAAAAAAACATAACCACTTTTTTGGAGTATGGTGATAGTATTGTGGTTAAGTTTTAAAAGGGTAGTTCTAATCTTTTTAAGATACACATTGAAATATTTATCGATTATAAAATATGAAATAATATGATGTCTGGGATTTGCTGTAAAATAATCAGAATGAGGTGGAGTGGGGAAGTGGCTAGGGTTTTAGAAAAAACAAGACTGTCAAATTGATAATTGTTGAATCTGGGTGATGGGTACATGCAACGCACCTTTCTCCACTTTCTTATGTTTGAAATTTTAAAAACGTTAAATTCTAATACTGCAAAGTATCTAAATTTTTGTTAAGTACTTTTTAAAGTCTGTAATATCTTAGAATTCTTTCACTTTTTAAGATACCTAAAAAAATAGAGATTAGAGCAATACTTTTGATTTACAAGCCTTTTAAGGTATCTTTGAAAGCAGGATTCAGAACTCATGGCTGCTTGCCTTTTGTCACATTTCTGTTGTAACACATCATCTGCAACACATTGCAACAGGCACTTACCTCTGAAGAGCTGCGATGGATTTCAAGGATGCAAACTGAATCAACTGCCCTCAAAAGTCAAAAACAAGATGCAAATACAGTCTGGCAGTGCCAAAGGTTTCGCAGCCTTCCTACTGCTTTTGAACTCAAAAATGCAGCTTTATATCCATGTCTTGACCACCTAGCTCATCTAGCAGTTGTAAAGAACAGTTAAGCCAATGAATGCTTCATGATAACCATACCATAGACCCCTGCCCATTCCCACTCAGGCTTCACATCAGTCTTTGAAACTGCCTCAGACACACTGGGTAGGCCTTGTGACCTGTTCATTTTTGTCCTTCACTGCTTCTTTCTCATAAAAATTTGAAACTAGCCAACTTAAAATATTCAGAAACTTACAAAGTCTACTGGACTGTATGCCAAAACCTGTTGTTGGGCAGAAATGAAATCCTTGAAAGGGTTTAATGACATTTAATTGCATTTCTGATATAGACAACACTAACAACCACTTATAGATTCACTAATATAGAAATGTTGCCTGACCCTAGCTGTAACTTCCAAGTCCAATAAACCTCATTTGGCTACAAACTTTCTTAATTTTTGTGAGACAAATCCGATTACTAAAAAACTTGAGAGAAGCAGGTCAGATTTTTTTCCCCCTAGCAAAATAAATCTTCTTTAAACCTTCCTTGGTTAAATCGACTCTTCATAAAACAAAGCAGCTTTCGCATTCCTCCATTTGACTTAGACAAGATAACCAGCTACATTTCATTCACTAGCGTGAGAACTGTATCTCACAAAACCAAAAAGCCTCACCTAGCTTGCCCATGAAACAAAGCAAACGAAAATGAAGTATATACTACAAGCACACGCACAAGAATTTTCAGTACCCCCATTTCCATCAGGTGCACGAACAAACACACAACATCCCCAACCCCCGCGCGACGTTTGTCAAACATCGCGACCTGTGCTAACTTTTCAGTGGAGAAACACATAAATTTGTTTTGTTTTTGTTTTAAACGGAAAGGGGGAAAGTGGGGCGTGAAGAGCTGGACAGATGAATCTTAATTCTTTCCTCCCATCTTCGTCTGCATGAAAATGCAGGCATGCTAGAGAAATTTCAAGTGACAGTTTCTCGGACAGTTAAATACCCCAGTTACAAAACGATGGGGGCCGGGAACGGGGGTGGCGGTAAGAATGAAACCCAAGGCTGGGAGGGCGGGCCCGGTCACAGAGGCCCCGGCGCTGCGCCGAGCCGGGCGCGCGAGTTCGCCGCCGCGCGCCGGAGCGGGGACCACGTCCCGGCTCTCAGCGGCCCGCGCCGCCCGGGTTTTTCTGGGACTGCGTAGTCCCGGCTGCCCACTCACACCTCGGGCTGCTCCCGACTTTAGGTTGGGCTCATTCACTTCCGGTGACAAATCCCTCCCACCACCTCTGGACAAAACGTAGCGTCTCCCCCACCGCCTTCCTAAAGCCCCAGGGCCCCACCGAGAGCCGCAGAGCCGGGGGCTGGGGTCTCACCCCGGTGCGGCGTGCGGGCACTCAGCTGCGGAGGGAGTGACAGCGCAGGGTGGGGGCGGACGTGGGAGGAAGAGGAAGGGGGTGTGGAATTTCACCCCCCGCCCCCACCCCGCCGACTGCAGCAATCGGCAAAATAAATAAATAAATAAATAGTGATCCGTTTCTAGGCTCCCCCAGGGCCCCCTGAACCCCGCTGCAGCGAAGACCCCGGTCTCTCCCATCCCGGTGCCTCTCGCTCTCTCCCGCCCCGGTAGCTGCTTGCGGGGATCCGAGAGCCCCAGGCCACGCCGAATTGCAGTGGCTGAGGGGGGAGGGGGCGGGTAGGATAAGGGTTTGGGGGCGGCAGGAATGGGTTGGGGGAAGGGGTGGTGGAAAAGAAGAGAAAAAACCAGAGGCATGCAAGCGGCTCCCTAGCCAGCTGTTCCAGCTGCCGCTTCCTCCGGCGCGGGCCGGGCGGTGCAATAAACCCCCCCTCCATCTTCCTCACCACTACCTGTCCCCCACCCACCACAAGCACACATTCCCCCCACCAGAAGCAGATCTCTGGGCTGTAAAGGGGTAGTAAGGAGGAGCTGGCGGGGAGGGGGAGGCCTGCGAGTTTCTAACCTTGTTCTCATAAACAAACCCACATGTGCAGCTACCGCTGCTGCAACTCACCCCACAATCCCGGATATAAGTCCTGCCCCTTTAAGAGGAAAAAAACAGCTTCCCCCGCCTGCCTCCCACCCCACCCATCCACAAGGACCTTTGTCTCCCCACCCCCTTTGTCAGTCGGCCCCTCCCCATATTCCCGCCCCTCCGGTGCGGAGGAACCAATGGGCGCGGGAGACGGGGGCGGGGTTCTACGTCAGTGTGGCCGGCCAATCACAGGACGCGTTGGTGGGAGGCCTCGCGGCGGGCGCGCGGCGAGGAAGGGAGGCAGGAGGCAGGAAGCTGGCGGGCAAGATGGAGGCTGCCGGCTGCCCTGTCACTGCGGTGGGGGACGGGAGCATGGGGCCCCAGCGCGACCGGAGCCTGGTGCCGGAGCGGCTTCAGAAACGAGAGCAGGAGCGGCAGCTGGAGGTGGCAAGGCGGAAGCAGAAGCGGCAGAACGAGGAGGTGGAGGAGGAGAAGAGCGACTTTTTCTCCGCCGCCTTCGCTCGGGAGCGCGCCGCCGTGGAGGAGCTGCTGGAGGGCGGCGAGTCTGTCGAGCGGCTGGAGGAGGCGGCTGCGCGGCTCCAGGGGCTGCAGAAACTCCTCAACGACTCGGTGTTCTTCCTCGCCGCCTACGACGTGCGGCAGGGACAGGAGGCGCTGGCGCGGCTACAGGCGGCCCTGGCCGACCGGCGCCAGCAGCTGCAGCCCCAGAAGCGTTTCGCGTTCAGGAGTCGGAGGAAAGACGCGGCTCCTGCCGCTAAAGTGGATGCGGCGCCCGGCGCCCCTGCGGCCGGCGGCGGCCTGGCCTCCGCGCCGCGGTTGAAGGAGGAGGCAGGCGTCAGCTCCAGCTGGCTCTGCGGTTTCTCCAACCTGGAGTCCCAGGTCTTGGAGAAGAGAGCGGAGGAGCTGCACCAGCAAGACGTCCTTTTGACCGAACTGAGCCGCTGCACGATCAGACTGTACGGCAATCCCAACACCGTGCGGCTGACCAAGGCCCGCGACTGCACGGTGCTCTGCGGCCCTGTGTCCACCTCTGTGTTCCTGGAGGACTGCAGCGAGTGCGTGCTGGCTGTGGCCTGCCAACAGCTCCGCGTACACACCACGAGAGACACCCGCATCTTCCTGCAGGTGACCAGCAGGGCCATCGTAGAGGACTGCAGCGGGATCCAGTTCGCCCCGTACACCTGGAGCTACCCGGGAATTGACAAAGACTTTGAGGGCTCTGGTTTAGATAGGAGCAAAAATAACTGGAACGACGTTGACGATTTCAACTGGCTGGCCCGGGGTGTGGCTTCCCCTAACTGGAGTATTCTTCCTGAAGAAGAGCGAACGATCCAGTGGGACTAAGAAGTTGTTAATCTTAACTCCTACCAAATTCTTCCCATGTGGGACTGACTCCAACTAAGGGGACCCTAAAGTTTACTTATTGTTGCCACACTGTACGTTTTCCGTATTTAAGATTTCGAATTGTTGTAGGCTCATATTTATGATTTCCATTAAATTTATGACAGGTCTAACACTTTAAAGCGTTTTTGCTATTTTTGTAATGTCTAGGAACTATTATTTAACAACGATATTTTGAGGCCATAAGGGGGAAAGGGTGTGGTTGTGTGTTGGTTTTTTTGATTTGTGGTACTTAAAACATTGCTTGATAAAGCAGACTTTCAATAAATATTTGTTATTTTAATAAATGATTTCAGTAGGGCTCTAGTAGGAGCCAATTAATGTGGAATTAATGGTATCAGACCTGTGCAGAGTACCATTAACTGAGAGCTTTTTTAAATTGAAGGTTAGATTTCCTTAGGAATTTCTCAGCATGGTGCTGGCAAGGTTCCTCTTTGATCTTCAGCTACACATTGGCTTGGGCTTCTGGAATCCAGTTCTAGTCATCACTTGTTTGGGTCCAAAATTTTGGCTTGGACCCCAAGTGGCTCATGAGTCTTCCCAAGTGTAAAGCCAAAATAATTATAGCTATTCGTTTTTCATGCACATAAATGGTGCATAGACACTGTTTTAAGCAGCTTATACTTATTAAGTCCTCGTATCTTAGGAAGTACGTTTTGTTAGCACTATTTTTCTAGGTGAAAAACAGTTAAATATGTTGCCCAAGGTCACACATGCCCTTAAACTAGGATTTGAAACTAAGTAGTCTGGCTCCTGAGCCCATCTTCTTAACCATTACAAGATAGTGATTTTGAATAGTGTTAATCAAGTTGAAAGCGTCTAAATTAAAAAGGGCAAATTGCTCAAATTCTCAGTCATAATTATGCTACATGTCCTCATACAAAAAGAACTAAGGCAAACATCTACCTGAATCTTAATTTTTCCATACATTTGGCAATATAATTCTCTATGGTTACAAACTTGGCTTTCTGCTCTGTACCTAATCCATTATTCTTAAATGGAGAGTTGTAAGATTTTCAAAAAGATTTTTGGGTCTCATGGCCTTGTAACTGCGGACACACTTTTTATTTGATTGCCACAAGAATGAACCTGCTTGAAGTATCTTAAGTATTTATGTGTTAAATATTTATATGTTCTATCTTGTTCCAAAAAGAATTTAAAGTGGTTTCTAGGATATGTGAAGTGTAATAAGATAACAAAAATGAATGAGAACGAGGAACAGAGTACTGTCACAAATTGGAGGCAGAAATGAGGCCAATAAAAATATAGCCGACCAAGTTCTGTTCCCTTAACCAGAGGAGAATCCAAAATTGTTTTCTCCTCAACTATTAGCTGACTTGAAAAAGGGTCCTAATCAGTTTCACAATTTGCAACATCCACAAAGAAGACATTCAGGGGGCAAGGTTCAATTGTTTAGGAAAAATGATCCCGATAATAAAAAAATGTGATGAAATTCTCAACCATTTCTTCAAATTAAACTGGTACCTAAGGCTATTCCCCTGAAGACTGATAGTTCAACACCAAGTGCACCCCAAGAAAAACCATGCTTGTAGCACTCACTTATAGGCTTATAATTGATAAGTATAGAATGATCATTTTTATTGGAAAGGTAACTGTTTACATCTAAAATAATAAAACCCCTTGAACCTTTTGCAAATGTGCAGTTTGTAGTAGATAATAAAGCCACAAAATCATGGCACTTTGAACCATAGTTAATGCTTGCTTGCTAATCTCAGCTGAACTTTCCAATCCTGTCCTGCCTTCCTGAATGGCCTGCTTCACGTTACTTATGCCAACTATTGCAGACCCTTTCCTTTTTTTTTTTTAAACACCTACAGCACCTGGTATTCCTGGGTGGTCTCCCATCCAAGTACTAACCAGGTACGACCCTAATTAGCTTCTAAGATGAGACGAGATTGGGCACGTTCAGGGAGGCATGGCTGTAGACCCTTTACTTTCCTAACGCTCACAATTTCATGCCTGTAATTGCCAACCTCACCTAACCTGTTATAGGCCATCCGACCAGCACCCCTTTGACCATTATTCAAAAAGATTTCCATCTGTACTGATGTTCTTGCTAAAGGCATTTCTCCTGCTCAGAGCTACCTCTACCACCTGTGTCCATCCCCTCCTACCTCCTATCCATCTTGCTCCCTTTCCATTGGTCTTTTTTCTTTCTCTTTCAAAACACCAGATCCTGAGATAATCCATCCTACGGATCACTGAATGATGTTCCAGTTCCTTCCCTCCTGTCAGCCATCTTAAAAGAGTAGCTGTGTCCATCTCCATCTCCATCTACTCCTTTAAGCCTGTAATTTTATCTCTTTGCTGAACCAAGCTCTTTGATGGTATCAGCAACCTGAGCTCCAAATTCAATAGCTCCTTCCCTCTTTCATTCTTACCTTTTCACTCTGGGCACAGTTTACTACCTTACTCTTAAAGTCTTCTCTTTCATTGAACTCCATAACTTTGATCTACCCTGTTTCTCTTATGGCAACTTTCTTCATTGGAAAGCCCTTAAATACGAGAGAGATTCAAAGTTTTGCCTTTGGCTGCTTATATTTGGTCTCTCCAGAACCTCAAATCTCAATTTACATGCACAGTCCTGCATCTGTATCCCCAGCCTCCACCCTCAGTGGGTTTACCTACCTTTCAAATTCTATATATCCTTACAATCTCCCACTTTTACCTCTTTCTCTCCCAAGTTCCATGTCTCATTTAATGAATTAATTCTTCAGTCATTCAATGCTCACCAGGGCCAAGCAGGTAAAATCAGTAGGGCTGCTGGGAGTTAGTCAATAGGGCATAGGGGACCAGACAACTTGGCAGATAAATTCAGGCATTTTCAAAACATTGTATGAGCCAAGGACAACTTTTCTGCCATCTACATCTGGTCCCTGAGCTAGCCAGTTTGTAACACCAGCCTTACAAATCATGTCAGTTTTATCCTCAGCAGGTCTTGCCCATTCATTCTGTCCTTTCAAGTCTTTCTGCCATTCCAGAAAATTAGACCTTATTATTTTTTCCCTAAACTTAAACTGCAATGGGTTTTTTTAACCAAAAGACCCAAAACAAAACCAAACCTATGTTAAAGTCACATCCCTGAATTAACAGCATTGATTAATTTCAGCAAGTTTTTATTATGCAAGTCTAATGATAAAGGTCATTACGATGAGGGTCTATTGCACCAATAAGTGTAATGACCATATGTTTTCATCAAAATTAACTCTGGAAAAGCAATAAAATAGTACATTAGTCAAGCAATCAGTTTATTAAACTTCATTTACGAACAGCTATATTAAACAGTTTAGTGTACAGTAATATGAGTATTACATAATTATAAAGTATCACTCCAGAGTCTCAACCCCATATGAATAAGAGAAACGGCCAATTTCTTTGTAAATGATAATACTGAAGTTCTGAGTATAATGCAAGAGTTGTTATTGAAAAAAAAATAGTTTTAATTTTTTAATCAGGGAGAAACGAACAAAAACAGCAAGATGTAAAGATTCAACACTTCATGGTGAATGTTACTTGATAATACAATGTTCTATAAACATCTAGGACCACAGAAATTGGACAACTAAATTGCATTTAACTCAAAAGTCTTATCACCAACTCAAAAGCTTAGTCATACGATTTGATTATTTTCTTATAAAAAAATAAGTTAGTCAATACAATTAAGATGAGGGTCAATTATTTAACCATCTTTAAGTTTCGAGAAGGACAGGGACAATATGACACAGAAATCCTTGCTCAATTTAACTGAACAAATATTTGAGTATTTACTATGTACCTGTTTAGTGCTGATTGCTAAAAACACAGTGGCTACATCTAGTTGAAGATCAGATGAAAAAGAGAACAATCACAATAGAGAAATTCTGAGAACTCTGATAAAGTCTCCAGGTTAGAAGTGACTTTGAGTAAAGCATCTATATCAAGCACCAATCCAAGGTTCAAATTCCCTGGATGATATCCCTGCCCAATACCTATCTACTCATAGCAATGGAATCACAGAAGGAAGTGTTGGAAGTAGTTATTCAAAGGCCTGCATTCCAACTTTTCAGTTATTGTACTTACTCTGAACTTTAAGAACTAACAATGCCTAGCAAGACAACTCAAGGCCATTTGCTCACCTGGTAACCAAGCTTAACATTCTGTTCAGCCATTCAAGTACTTTATTATAAAGATTTTAAAAAAAAAATTTTGTACCTTTCATTTGTGTTTATTTCACCAAAAAAGCTATCCATAATCTAATTTTTAGAAATGATATCAAGGTAGAGTTTTGATTCTAAGATGGTAGGCCAAGGGACTTTTTAAAAACAGATAATTGTCCCACAGGTACAAGGTTGGAAAAATGTCAAGTCTCTCTCCTTCCTTTGATCCCAGACATCCAGTTCTCTTTGGAAAACAACCATCCTTTACCTGTTTCCTTGGTATTCTGGTCTATGCATTTACAAGCTTAAGGGCAACATATCTTTTTATCCTTCCAGCCAAATAGAAGCATGCTAAATATACTATTAGGCACCTGAGTCATTAGCATTATAGTAAATCCACACTTAATGTCATTGATAGGTTCTGCTACTTTAAGCATAATGATGTATAATGAAACTAGTTTTACTATAGGCTAATTAACATAAACTAGAGTTAAGCTTCTCCGACATCTCAGCAATATTATAATGAAATGACACTGAATGAAATGACGTTATTCGAGAACCTGCTATGTTTTGGGGATCTTCCCACATAAGTACATAGAGTTCTCTCATTCTCTTTAACTACTGTATAGTATTCTGTTATATGGAAAGTGCCATACTTATTTAACTAATCTGTGATGAGCCTTTTGGTTGTTTCCAGTCTTTAACCATTATGGAAATGCTACAATGAATGTCTTTATACATAAATGATTTAGTATGTATACAATATTATCTATAGTCTGAGTACTTAGAAGTGGAATTGCTGGGCCAATAGTTATGAACATTT
Source organism: Cynopterus sphinx (assembly GCA_030015415.1). Taxonomy (NCBI): domain Eukaryota; kingdom Metazoa; phylum Chordata; class Mammalia; order Chiroptera; family Pteropodidae; genus Cynopterus; species Cynopterus sphinx. Next base: position 47,013,488 of record CM057386.1, on the reverse strand, counting down.
ATAATAATATTGATAGATCTTATCAAATTGCCTCCCAAAGAATTCACACCCTCTCTAGCAATGTCTGAGAATGCTATTTCTCCACATGCTTATTGACATACTATGCTATCAAGTTTTTAGATCTTTGCCAATCTGATAGTTACTAAATGTTATCTTCCTGTAACAGTAATTATAATCATCTCCTAACTTGTCTCCTCTTCTCCAATTTCTAAACCATTCTGCATGCAGTTACCAAATTAGTTTTCTTAAAACATGTCACTCCTGGTCTAAAACCCTCTGAGATCTAAAATCTACTGGACTGTGGGCCTGGAAGACAAGCTCCTCCACCATCTGCTGTCAGCCTACTGTTTCTACACCATGTTTTACTGTTTCATCACACATACTTCATGCTCCAACTAGTCTGAACTAATATTCATTAATCAAACACACTGTATCAGTCAGGGACCTGGCAGGAAACAGATGGCACACTCAAAATGGATAATTTGAAAAGAGCTTAATGCAGGAGCTATTTACAAAGCTGTGGGCAGAGTTTAGGAAAAGCAACAAGAGATGGTGCTATACCTGTTATCACTCTTGGGGCTGAAGGGACAAAACTGTTACCTGAACTCAGAGAGACAACATTGCTTTAGAGGATGCAGCCAATCCATTGTGACCTGGCAAGCAGGGAGAGGTGTGGGAATTCAAAAACACCACTCTCTTCTGATTGTGCCTTCCATAGGCTGAGAATTTTAGGGCAACGGAGTCTGTTGGTGCAGTACTTATGGATCAGCTCCCAGACCACAGAGCAGGGGAGAGAAAAATGAAGACTGGATTTGGAAAAGCAAATGGAAGATAATCAGTACAAACATCTTCTACCATACTTCCTGGCCTTTTTTCAAGAGTTCCCACACAGTGTGAGTCCACGTGCGCTTGTCAAAATTTTGCACAAGCCAAATATCATCTCCTCTGGGAAGTCTTCTGGGATTTTTTTCAGTCTCCTTGAAAATGAAGCATGATATTTTGAGACAGTGAGAGTAAGAAAGGAAGGTGTGGCTCCATAGTGTTGTGGTTAGCATGTTTGCTTTACACGGAGAAGGTCTTGGGTTCACTTCCCAGGTGGAGCTATGGACCATACCCTGGGTGGGCCCCGCCACCTCGCTCCCACCCCCCACCGCCCCTGCTGGCCTGCTCTGGGAGGAAATGCCCCACCTTCAGAGATCCATTTCTTAAAGAGAGTCGGCAACATCCCAAGGTTAGGGGTGGAAGTGGGGGGAGGGAATTAAATAGGGGGTGGGGAAACAAGTATTAAGAAAAGCGAAAGCCTATCTCTGAGGGCAAGTTGTTGCATTCTTCAGTCGTCTAATTTTTGAAGAAAAGAAAAAGATTTGAAGAAAGTGAAAAGTGAAGGCCAATACAGTCAATATTTATGTGATGACAAAACTTCAGGATATATGTCTACATGATTACATCCAGAGACTTGAGTATGCCTCCGAGTCAAGTAACGATTTCAGCAAAGTCATGGTCTCTTTGGAAAAGTTTCAAAAGGAGGAGACATCAAAGGAAATCTCAGAAAGACCAAAGAATGCCCTTTATAGGAAAAGAACCGGGGAAGCTCCCAGTGGTTGATATAAAAATATCTAATATTCAAAAGCCGTCTGTAATCTTCGAGGGGAAAACAAAGGAGGGAGGAGAAGAGGAGGGGCATTCATGTCCATCTCATCAGTAATAAAAATTTCCAAGAAAAGTGACTGGAATGTTAAATGACTTTTAAGGTGCTTGAGCAGTGACAGGCTTATGGACATTTATTGTAACATTTTGCTAAAGTTGTAGTTTTAAGAAATCTTAGCAAACTCAACTTGAGCACAAAATTTCCTCCAAAAGAACATTGACAATTTAGCTTTTGACTGCACACATAGTTAGTTTATGTTATGTATTTGCATTTTAGTTTTATTTTACTTCATCTTTGGTATTTTTACAGAATGTGTTTGCTACTTTGGAAACTCAATTTATAACTTTACATCTCTAGGAGATATGGGTTAGACTTGAAGTGGCTTGACTTGGGATTGGTGATAAGAAACTAGATAACTTGTTCAGTCCAGTAGCACCTACATGACTGGGATATGTCCCCAGGGGGCTTAATAAAAAGTGCTGCTTGTGATTATTCTTATTAGAAATTTTCTCCTAATAGTACTTTCTAATATAAGTAACAACAGTGTAATGAAGGGGGACACTGACCACCCATATCTCTTGGACTTTATGTTGTGCCCAAGCAGACTTTTGATGGCTAGTATTTGGTGCCTGAGGGTTCGAAGTCATGTCACTGTCCTTGTGTAGCAGGCCAGAAAAGCCTGAAGTGGCCTGCATTAAATGCTAATCAGGAGTTGGGGAATAAAATACCTGGACCCCCTCACCACAGATGAGATAACTCTGAGGCATGTTTCCTTGTGGGATTTTCCACTGGCTGAATAACAGACTCTTATCAGCTGCTTTCCTTCCTGCATCACTTCTTCATCTCTCTATTGATGTTACCAAACTTCCCAAATTAACTACTTTCATTCAAATCCTTGTCTTAGGACAGTGATTCTCGATTCTTTTTTTAATTATCATCCCCGTTTTACACATTTTTTTTTCCCTAACAGCTCCCCTGCCTATGAAATTTTAAGACCACAGATACACTGTGTATTTGTTTCTGTGCTGTGCTTTTATTTATTATGTATATCTGTGTTTTATGCATAAAATATTAAGATGTTTTTGTCCTTTAAATGCTTATGTTAGAAAAGGAAAAAAACTAAAGATTAACAAGCTAAGTGTTTATCTTGAGAAGTTAGAAAAAGAATAGTAGAAGTAAAAGGAAGGAAATTATACAGATAAGAGCCAAAAACAATGACATAAACACAATAGAGAGAACTAAAAAAAAAAAAAAACCCACAAATTGATTCTTTTCAAAGAGTAATGAAACAAACCAACTTTTGGCTTGCTTGGCTAAGGGAAAAAGAGAGAAGGCAAATATAAACAATAAATGAAACAAAGGGGACCTTACCATTGATGCTACAAATATTAGAAAAGTAATAAGCAGATATTATGAACAATTTTCTACCAATAAATTTGAATACTTTGATTAAATAAATAAATTTCTGAAAAATACCATTTACCACAAACGCAATAGAAAATCTAAACAGTTCTATAACTATTAAATAATCAAAGCCATAATTGAAACCTTCCCACAAAGAAAACATCAACCCTACATGGTTTTAACTGTGAATTCTTTCAAACATGTCAGGAAGATATAATATCATTCTTAACATGAACTCTTCCAGAATATAGAGAAAGAAAGAATTTATCCTAATTCATTGTATGAGGCTAACATAACCTTGTTACCTAAACCAGCCATGAAACTTATGAGAAAGAAAAATGACAGGCCAATATAATTCAAATGTATATGTGAAGATCCTAGAATTATATTAATAGGTCAAATCCAAAAGTATATAAAAAGATAATATATCAGAGTTTACTGTAAGAAGACTAGACTAGTCTGACTTTAGAAAAATGATTTTATTAATCACACTTAGAAAATAAGGGAAAATCCATATGATTATCTGACAGAGGCAGAATAAGCCTTTCATAAAATTCAGCTTCTATTCATGAGAACACACTTTTAGCAAAAATAAAGGGGAACTTCTTTAACTTGTTAGGGTATCTGCTAAAACCTACAGCAACCTTGATACTTGGGGTGAATCATTTAGAAGTTAAGATCAAGATCAAAACAAGGATCCCTGTTATCATCATTTGTATTTAAATTGTACTGAAGAGTTTAGTCATACAGTACAACTTAAAAGTAATTTTAAAATTATAAGAATTTTAAAGGATATAAACAAGTCGCTATTTGTGAATTATAAAAACTCCAGAATAATCTGTAAAGAAATAATTAGTGGTGATAAGAGCATTATGTTTTTATACATGTTATAAATGGCCAAGATATTGATTTGTTTAAAAAGTTGTGTGTGCTGTCCTTTATCAGATAGGTAGAACAGGTAGGTCCGCTACGGCCATGCCACCTTGAACATGCCTGATCTCGTCTGATCTCTGAGATTAAGCAGGCCTGGTTAGTACTTGGATGAGAGACCACCTGAGAGTGTTGTCAGCATTAAAAAAATATACATATATATATTTATACACACACATACATATATATATATATATACATACATAGACTTACATATATATATGTGTGTGTGTGTATATATATACATATATATACATATATATCAAATATGTAGATATTTCATTAAAACAGTATGATGATAGCACAGGAACAAATAAAATGGTGTGCTGGGATTATCTGTATGGAAGGAAATTAAATCATATACCTTCATCAAAGCACACACAAAAATCTATCTGGAAACATGAAAATTTTAGAGAAAAAAAATATAAATCTTTTCGAAGACAACAGAGGAATAATATCTTTCTATGTGTGGGGCAAGGAATAATTTCTTAAACAAGTACTAACCATAAAAAAAGACTTAAAAATTCTACCATTAAGAAGTTACCATAGCAAATTCTACTATAAGAACTTATGAGCTTCAAAAGATGCTATTAAGAAAGTGAAAAGTCAAGTCAATTGGGAGAAAGTAATTGTAACACATATAATGCCAAAGGAATATTATGTAATATTATATAGAGAATATAAGAAAGTTCCACAAATCAATCAGAAAATCACCAACAGCCCAAGCAAAAAATGGGCAAAATTCAAGAACATACATTTCACAGAGAAAGCACAAATAGCAAATAAATTTAGGAAAAGATACACAAACTCATTAATAACCAGAGGTATACCACAATTAAAACCAGGGAAACAAACATTAAGAAGTCTGGCTCAACAGTCAGAGGTGGAGAGGCTGTAGATCATATATTCACTGCTGGTGGGAGTATAAATCAGCCTGATCACTTTAGAAAGCTTTTTGGCATTAAGGGTGAAGATTCATATAGTCTACTTCTCAGCAGTTCCCCTCTTAAGGTTATACCCCAGAGAAACTACAGTTTAGCAGGAGATGTACAAAAAGTTGAGGGCAGCTCTGTTTACAAAAGCAGCAGTAGCAGTCATTTAAAAACCCACAAGAAATCACCCATATTTCCACTGACCGGAACGTGGATCACATACTGTATGATCTGTATAAGAAAATGAACTGTAGCTATACACAGCAACATGTACGAATCTTAAAACATAATGTTGAGTGAAAAAAAGATCTTGAAGACCATATATGGTATGATGCAATTTTATGAATTGCAGAATGATAATAAAAATTTAAAAAATATATATGTAGGGAAGTGCTACATGATTTTTATATGAAAGAAAAGCTGAGGTATTCAGAATGATGGCTAGGTCTTGAGCAGCTTGGGTTGCCGTAACAAAATACCATAGTCTGAGTGGCTCAACTACAGGAATTTATTCTCTCACAGTTCTAGAGGCTGGAAGTCCAAGGGCAAGGTACCCACTGATTTGGTTTCTGGTGAAAGCTCTCTTCCTGGCTTCCTGCTACAACCTCACAAGGCTTTTCCTCAGTGTCTTCCCTTTTCTTTCCTCTTCTTTCTTGTTGCTCCTTGTGTGTGTGTGTGTGTGTGTGTGTGTGTGTGTGTGTGTGTGCTTTTCCCTTCCTCTTCTTATAAAGATGCTCAGTCCTATCAGTGTAGAGCCCACCCTCAGGACTTCATTAAACCTTGCTTGCCTCCATATAGGTAACAAATACAGTCACTTTGGGGGTTAAGACTTCCACTAATGAATGAATTTGCAGGCGACACAATCAGTCCATAGCAGAGGGGAATGTGATGGGAAAAATTATATATGTAGATGTAAGTTACTTATGATATTCAAGTAGGGTGCTGAGTATTTAATTTATTATGATGATGTTTAACATATATGTTACGTAAATTCTTTGCATCAAAATTACATTTAAAGGTAAAAAATTAATAAACTATAGGTGCATATGTTGATGATCAAGCTGTACATTTATGATTTATGGGATTTTTCTATGTATAAAAGTTTTAAAAGTATGTTTTTTTGGGGAAAAGCAAGAGCAAAAGGAATACTTATATGATTCTATTTATGTCAAGTTCAAAATCATGCAAAACTGAACAATTTTTTAGGCATACATGGTAACACTAAAGAAAATTAAGAGAAGAATAAATACTCAATTCAGGTTACCTCTGGGAGTAACAAAGGAGTGACACCTAGGTGGTCTTACAGGCACTGGTGATATTTTATTATGCTAGGGGAGGAAATATAAGTGTTCATTTGAGCATTATTTTTTACTCTCATTATGTATGCTATATTTATCAGGAAAAATGGAAGGAAAGAAGGAAAGAAGGAAGAAAGGAAGGAAGGAAGAAAGGAAGGAAGGAAGGAAGGAAGGAAGGAAGGAAGGAAGGAAGGAAGGAAGGAAGGAGGGAAGGAAGGAGGGAAGGAAGGAAAAAGTAGAGCGGAAAGAGAAGTCAGGATGACAATCAAAGCAGTGAGGTTAAGGAAACAAAAATCAATTATTTATAGAGCCATCCTGTGCCTCATGTTTCCTTGGGTGGGAGGTCCAGAGAAATGATCTTTTGGGTTCCTTTATTTAAAAAAATATATATATAATTTCATTATTTTCATCTCATTATTATACTAGCACTAAAGAAATATCTAAAGAAAAATGAACTGCCCCCAATTCCATTAAGTTTTTCTTTTATCTTTATAATAGATTTTTAGCATCTGGACTTAAATCCATTGGTCCAGTGGGGGAGGGAGCCAGCTTTCCCCATCTTCCACCAGTTCACTTTTCTTGGCTTGTTCCTCACGATGTCACCATATCTCGCCTTGCTTCATACTTGAATGGTTTGGCAACAGACATTTCTGATGTTTCTGTTCTTTCTCTTTTACCTTTCTAGATAATTTAACATCCTCATCTCTCTTCTTCCACTGAAGCCAATCTATTTCTGACCAGCAGGAGGCATCCGCCGACTTGCCGGACTTGTCACCGGCTCGGCCCTGCCCCTCCAGGTCATTTGAAGAGAATGAGGTCCTTAGCTAATCCAGTTATCCCTGTAGAGTTATTTTAAAATTTTTTACTTCTGATTTCTACATGAATTTTTTCCCCCTCTCCTTCCTTCTGATTTTCTCTTGTCCGCATGCATGTTCTTAGACGCTACTCTGAGATAGCTTCCCAGTAGTCCATATCCATTTTCTGTTCAGTTTTTTTGTAAACCTAAAACTACTTTAAGATTTTGTGTATATGAGATGTGAGTCTGGTCATGTTCTGAACATCCTCTGGGGCGGCCTGAAGAAAAATAGTTCCAGAAACTGTGGCACATTCTTTTCAATGTCTTCGGTGATGAAGAGTTGAAACCTTTATAAGGTCTAAAGCTGTTCGAAGCCACCTCTTGTCTATAAGAAGAGGGGTCACCCCGGGTAATATTGTTTTGGACCCAAAATGTGGTGTGACAATAAAATAATAAGACTAATTTATTCAGATGGTTCAGAACCTGGCCTTGGGGATCACTCCCAAATTGGAGTCCAAACTTGAGTTGAAAAATAAAGCAAGCGTTTTGCTTTCTAAGGTGACTATGCTGGAGGGAAAAACTCATGTCTCATTGCTTTCTCCTCACACCTCTAACTGTGGAGAAATACCCCTTTGATTTTACTTAGTGATTTGGAGATCTTAAAGAGGGGTGTGCAGGTGCTGAATCTAAGAGAATCAAACACACATGAGGGAGGAAAGGAGGTTCTAGGGTGGAGATTTGACCCAGTTCCTGCCTTGAGCTCATGGTACTCTTATTCTAGCAAAGCATTCTTTGGTATTAGATGGACATGAATTTGAGAATGAGATTGGTTTGTTATTAAAACTCCTTGTGCTATAAACTATATAGATGTCCAACTTAAAACTAACAATAAAATAAAATTAAAAACACCTTGTGCTTATGCTCAAGCTATTATGAAAAGTGGAGCTACCTAATCATTGGGAATGTGCATGTCAAATTTTAATAAAGATAGACAAATTCTTCTCCCAAAAGTCTCCAGGAGTCTAAAGAAAACAAACAACCCAGTTAAAAAGTGAACAAAAGTGCTGGTCAGACACTCCACCAAAGGAGAGATATAGATGGCAAATAAGCATATGAAAAGATGCTCCACATCATATATCATTAGAGAAATGCAAATTAAAACAACAGTGAGAAACCACTATAGACCTATTAGAATGGCTGAAATCCAGAACACTAACAACACCAAATGCTTCCAAGGGTGTGGAGCAACAGGAACTTCCGTTCATTGCTGGTGGGATAGTCACTTTGACAGACAATTTGACAGTTTCTTGAAAAACTAAACGCAGTCTTACCATAAATCCAGCAATTACGTTTATAGGTATTTACCAAAATAGGAAACCCCTTAGTAGGTGAATGGATAAACAAACTATAGTATATCCACATAATGGAATATTATTCGACAATAAATAGAAAAGAGCTATCAAGCCACAAAATGACATGGAAGACTATGAAGTGTGTATAGCTACAGGAAAAAAACTAGTCTGAAAAGTCTACATATTGTATGATTTCAACAATAGGACATTCTGGAAAAGGCAAAATTATAGAGCTACTGTGTGCCCAGGATTGGGCAAGGAAAAGAGGAGGAATGAGTAGGTGGTTATCATTAGATAAGTGAAACTATTCTGCGTGATGTGATAATGGTGGATACATGACATTACCCATTTGGTTAAAACCCATAGGACCATACAACACAAAGAGTTAAACTTAGTGTAAATTGTGGGCTTAATAATTATAATGATGATGTATCAATTGGTTCATCGATTTAACAAATGTACCACATCAACGCAACACAGTAATTATAAGGAAAATTGGTTGGGGAAAAGGAGTTCTTAGGGGCTCTCTGTATTTTCTGTTCAGTTTTTTGTAAACCTAAAACTACTTTAAGAAATAAAGTTTATTAATAAAAAAATTATAAAATTTACAGACTCATCAAACGTATCTATCTTCCTTTCTACTATTTTTGTTTGCACTGTTTGGTGACAGAATTTTGAAAAATGTTCACTCTAATGGATCAAGTTTTGTCTTTATTATTCTTTTAATTTGCCTTTTCTGCTCTCTGCTCAGATTGAACATCTTTTCCAGCTTGTTAGACTTTTGTTATAAATAGTTCTGTTTTATAAATCTTCTGTTTTTGTCCTTTGCCTGTTTTTGCAGTTGATTGTTGATCTTTTGATTGTGGAATAGTGGGAGTTTAAAAATTATTTGCATATTAATTGCTTTTATTACATGCAAATGTTTTCTCACAATCTGTTAGTTGTTTTTCAACTTGGGTAATGGCATCTTTTGCCCACAGAAAGTTTCAAATTTTGAAAGAGTTTGGCCTGGAACCTTACTTCCGCGGAGACCTGTAATCTGAACCTGACCTCAGATCTGGTCAGTCTTGTCTTTTTTGCTCCTGATTCTCCAAGATGAACCCAGGGCACTCTGCTCCAGTGTTTCCATGTTGGCTCATTTTGAGCATGTTTTGAAACTGGCACGGCTTTATCTAATGGGATGAACCTGGCTAAAGAGATTAGCAAGATGTCCTGTGGGTTCCACTTTTAATCTGCAGCCTTCAAGCTGTTCCTTCTTGGCTGGGAAGGGAGTTGCAGAAACAACACTGAGAGCTGGCTCCTTTATGAGCTGTGACTCTGAGGCCCCTGCTACCCCTACTGAGTTAACGGGGGTCCTCGGCTAAGGAGCTCAACATGGGCAGCCCCCAGAGCAGCAACCTACAGCTTGGACTGTCTGCACCCTTCTCAAGGCCCTGAGTCTTCAGGCCCTGGGCTCACTAAGGTCAGGCGTGGGAGCTGTGCTGGTGGAGGCTGCCTGGACCACACCCTGCAAGCATGGTGCTGCTTAAAGTCAAATTTGACCAGAAGAAGCGAGTCAAGTTGGCCCAAGGGCTATGGCTCATGAACTGGCTCTCTGTGCTGGCTGGCATCATCATCTTCAGCCTAGGGCTTTTCCTGAAGATCGAACTCCGGAAGAGGAGCGATGTGATGGATAATTCGGAGAGCCACTTCGTACCCAACTCCTTGATAGGGATGGGGGTGCTGTCCTGTGTCTTCAACTCTCTGGCTGGCAAGATCTGCTATGATGCCCTGGACCCTGCCAAGTATGCCAAGTGGAAGCCCTGGCTGAAGCCATACCTGGCCATCTGTGTCCTCTTCAACATTGTCCTCTTCCTAGTGGCCCTCTGTTGCTTCCTTATGCGGGGCTCACTGGAGAGCACCCTGGCCCATGGACTCAAGAACGGCATGAAGTACTACCGGGATACGGACACGCCTGGCAGGTGTTTCATGAAGAAGACCATCGACATGCTGCAGATTGAGTTCAAATGCTGTGGCAACAATGGCTTTCGGGACTGGTTTGAGATTCAGTGGATCAGCAATCGCTACCTGGACTTTTCCTCCAAAGAAGTCAAAGAGTGAGTGGCCTCCAGTCCCGGGGTCAGAGAGCTATATGGGGATATTGGAAGCCCAGTGCCTTTCCCTTCCCTCTGGTGCTCTCTGTGCACAACTTGTTGTGCATGGGAGGCTGTATTCAGTTGGACCATATGGAATTGCTGATATTCTAACATTTTTTAACATATAAAGATGGTGACTTCATATGGCTCAACCTAATGTTTGGCTGAGGTGGCAGGAAGGTGTCAAGTTATATAAGTTGTTTGGCTAGGAGTCCCCAGGAAGAGAGACCCAGGCAAGAATGTGTGTCTGCTTCATGTAGTAAAAATGGGTCGTTTAAAGATCACATTTGGCTACTCGTTTCATTCATTCAAAGTACATGGATTCAGTTCCAGAAGCATACGTTTCCTGGTTAGTTCCTTTGTTTTCCAACCTTTGGACCTTGAGCAGCAACTCTCGAGGTGTTTGTCTTTGGGGATGGTGAAAAGAGCAGAGGACAGGGCAGCCAGGATGTCTAGGCTGTGGTTCATTAGTTGGTGACATTGGGTAAGCCACTTGCATGCTGATACCTTGCTTGCCCATCTTTCAAATAAAGACACTAGAATAGATAATGTTGGAGGTCACCTCCTAGCTCTGTCTAGAGCCCGGCATACTGCAGGTGCTCATTAAATGCCTGCTGGTGTTTACTTCTTAAATCGTGATAGTGCAACATGATAAAGTGTTTCTAAAGTATTCTTGGTATGTGTAAATATACCTGAGGTGGGATGTAGAGAGGTGTTGGTGAGAGAATCTCACTCTTTGAGCTAGAGATACAGCACGTGTGCTGACTCCTGCACATTGCTCTCCCAATAGACCCATCGTCGTTGGTCTTGAGTCATTTTGGAAAGGGCAGCCTGTCCCAAGCCAACAGCCCTCCCTCATCTCTTCTTTCTGTCTAATTCTACCCATCCTTGGCTGAGTGAGGGCTTTAGTTGATCATTCAGGTGGGTCTTCCTGTAAGTAAGGCTGATGAGTCCAAGGGGACTTGCACAGAAGGTTCTGGCACATTGGCGGCAGGGCATGATTGAAGCCCAGACGACACCCGTGAACCCCAGAACCTCAGATAGAAAGGAAGTCATATTGAAGGTCACTGCTAGGATCTTATTTTCTCTGTGGGTGGGGATTACTGCTACAAATCCCTAGTCAAGGAGAGGCTTGTAAATCTCTCTGCCCTTCCTAGGTGACCAGCCTGCAGGGACTGCACAAGGTGGCAAGTTGCCCCAGGAATGTGTAAAAAGGGTCAAGGGGAATTCCTAGGGATAGGGGCTGAGGCAGGGGGATGGGGAGAAGTGGATGGTCAAACCAGCCTTTGTAAGCAGATGGGAGGGGGCTTTCCATCTTTTCCTGTTATTTAACTTGACGGCCTTCCGCACAGGGTCAGTCCTTGGACAGACTTTAAAATCTCTCTGTAATCCCCAAATCCCCTTTTGTCCCAGAGCAGAGAAATCCTCCAGGTTGCTCCACTTCCAATGCCAGTGTCTCCAAATTTTCAGGCAAACCTTAAGCTTGATCAAAACTGCCTCAGTGCTCCACACCAACTTATTAGCATGAAACTATCTTAATCCACTGACGTAGAAAAAGTATCTGTTATACACAAAAAATACGATGAAAACATTGAAAGAAACAAAAACAGGAAAAGAAATCAAAGTCAGATTCTCATCTCCAGCTAATGAACTGCTTTAATTTGTTCACTGTTCAGTCTAGTGTTGTTAACATTTCCATAATAACATAGTGTAATCACGGTATAAATACAATAGTGTGCCCAATTTTGTAATGTGATGATATAACACTTGCATAACTTTCAAAGCAAAAACCCAGTCATTTTCCCCCAGCATTACTGAGACACCATTGACAAATAACATTGTATGTGTAAAAGCTTTGCGTTGTGTTGGCTTGACACATTTATATATTGCAAAATGATTACCACCACAGCATTAGCTAACAACTGTATTATGTCACATAATTACCCTTTCTTTTTGGCAGTGAGAACATTTAAAATCTAGTCTCTTAGCAACTTTCAAGTATACAAGACAGAATTGTTAACAGTAGTCACTATGTTGTTCATCACACCCCCAGAACTTATTCATCTTATAACTGGAAGTTTGCATTCCTTGACCAGCATCTTTTCTTCCCTCCGGCCCTTGGGAACCACAATTCTAGTCTTCATTTCTATGCATTTGGCTTTTTTTTTTTAGATTCCACATATAAGTGATATCATACAGTATTTTTCTAAAAACAATCATGTTTAATGATTACATAATATTCCACTGAACAAATGGACACACTTTGGCAGGCATTTAGGTTGTTCTTATTTATTCCTATTATAAATAACACTGCAGTAGGCCTCTTTCGGGCTTTTCCTTCTCTCTGTCTCTGTCTCTTTCCTACTTCCCTTGGGCTAAATTTCCAAAACAGAAATTTCAGGATTGAAAATTGTAAAACTGAAATGACTTTCTCCTTTCTGAAAACTTTAGTGCCATCACACCCCTGCGCTGTCATGGGCGCAGTGTGATTAGGGTCACCTTCACACAGAGAGAGGACCACATCATCATTTCCCACAAACTTGAATTATGATCAGTGGACAATACCCTTGAGCGAAGTGAGCCAAGTGAGGCTCCTCTGGGCTGGATTCACCTAAAAGACAGCGCTAGCACTGCCCTCATTTATTGATAGAAAGAATAAACAAAGGAGTGACTGTGAAGATGTGAAGTGCCACTTTGCCCCTCCCACCCCAGGATGCTAAATTTTCTTCCTCTTCCCATCCTGTGTCTGCCCTCCTTGGAAGGATTAAGTTTACCTGACAAAGCTGACTCCCCAAATTCTCTCCCCTCAAATAGAAAATGTATTTTTCTCTTTGAGATGGCAAGCACTGAGAAATGGTAAGAATTTACCTTTTTCTGGCTTTTCTCAGCTAGGAAATGCTTGACTAGAATTCCGAGGCAAGAGAGGCAAAGAGAAGCGGGGAGGGGCCCAGCAGGAGGGCAATGCAAGAGGGAGCAGTGTTATCTCTCATCAAGATCTTTTTCAAAGGAATTCTCCTTGTTCTCTTTTCTTCTCCCTACCAAGTTCAAAGGAGCCAGGAGAAGCCTTCACCCTGAGGAATTTGGGAAGCGATCCCAAGAGGAGTGAGCTGGTCAAAGGGTGGGAAGTCTGGGGGAAAAACTGCCCCGGGATCCTCCAGAGGCGCTGGTACTCAATCTGGGCAGTGTCTGGTGCCTATGACTTTTGGCCATTTCTGCAGGCTCTGGCCCTGGAGCACTTCTTTCCATTCTGTGCAGGGTTCACCTCGCTGGACTGGGCTAGGGAAAGCTGAGTTCCTCACCCTCCGGCATTTCCAGTCAACTCTGGAGAGGAGGGCCTGGGTTCCTGAACTTCCAACTCCTACTCACGGCTTTAGCAAGCATGGGGGGTGATCAGCTGGGGACATTTCTCAGGGGAACTTTAAGATCAAGGACTGTTTCCTAAAGGGCCTAATCTAAGCAATAAAATCAGGTGGAAACAAATCAAGATTTTTACAAGAATTATAAGCATTTTGGCCTCCTATCTCAGGCAAGTAGCCCTGCGGTGCTACTCCACCTCCAGCCTGTCCATTGCTGTGCTGCCAGGACATTTGGAAGGGAAAAAGCCCTCATTTATTTGGCACTAAACCCCTCCTGGCTGCAGAGTAAGGGTTGTAAATTTTTTAGGTGTTGTTCTCTATTTTATAGATGAGAAATCTGAGAAGTTCAGGGACATGCTTAACACCTCACAGCAGGAAAAGGGGTTCGGTTTTTTCAAAGCTAGCTTTATTGAGATAGAATCCACATACCATACAACTCACCCGTTTAAAGTGGACAGTGCGATTGTTTCTTGCATATTCACAGAGTTGTGCAGTGAATACTACAGTCAATTTTAGAACATTTTCATCACTTTGCAGAGAAACACTGAAGCCTTTAGCTTTAGCATTCACTCCCCAGCTCCTAGTGACCGTACCCTAAAAGACACCAATTCATTTTCTGTCTCTATAGCCTTCCCTGTTCTAGACATCTCATTGGAATAGAATCACATAATATTTGTCCTTTAGAATTCGGCTTTTTTCACTTAGCATAATGTCTCCAGAGTTCATCCATGTTGCAGTGTGTGTCAGAACTTTGTTGTTGTTGTTTTTTTTGGATTGAATAACCCTCTTGTGCGAAGTGCCAGGTTTTAATTCTATCCCTTCCACTCTACTGAGTTTGCGTCCCAGTGATGTTTAAGGGTCCCTTGTCCACATTTGGTGGTAAGCGAATCTTTGTTTTCTGACTGGCTGTAACCTCTAAGTCTCCAGACTCTTTTGGGAGGTGAGGTAGAGGCGGTGCCTCATCATGGTCTCTCTTCCTGACCTTCTCTGTCTTGTTCTTCACTTCCACCTCTAGAGGAACAGTGGAAGGTGTGGGCAGAGGGTGCAGGCTCAAAACATATCGGTTGCAGCCAAATGACGTCATCTAACTTGTTCTTCTATCCTCTGTATTTTCCTCCAGTCAGCAGTCAGGGCTGAGGTATGGTTGGACTCAGGTTCAGTTTGGACAAGAACACCTCCTAGAGGGCTGCTCTGGGCATCTCACTGCATCACACCAGGAGGGACAGAAGGCCTTTGGCCTGCTAACATCAGTTCCTTCAATGTTTCCTCCTGTTTATAGGAGGACCAGAGCTTCAGTGTCTTGGGGTAACAGGTAGAACATAAAGAAGCTCAAATGCCTCAGAACCAGGAACTGTCAGCCAGGAAGGCCTGGCTTGGGGCCCTCAGACTGAGGGAGAAGTTGGCACCACTCTTTCACTTTAGCATCCTTCCTCACACAGTTTATAGACATCTCAAGAAGTCTAGACCTTAGCTAGAAGCTCCCTGAGGACAGGGCAGTCTCTCCCTCTTCTTAAGTCCTCCCTCATCAATGCAAAAGTTTAAATCCAGTGACTACTTTAAAAAGAAATCTTCAGGTCTTTTGAGCCATGCTTCTCTTGCTCAGGTCCACTTCCACTTCAGGAAGCGTACTTGCCCTTCTAAAAAAACTTTTACTTTCTATTGTAAAACAAAAAATGATAAAAAGATAAAAAAAGAAATCTTCAAAGAAATACTAATACTGCACTTGCTGTATACCAGGTGCTTCGTGTATATTATCTTATTTAATCTCCACCACATCCCTGTCAGGTACTTATATTGTCATTTCTCAGATGAGAAAACTGAAGCTCACGGAGGCCAAGCATACTGCCAAGGCTCCAGAGGCGCTGTGCAGCTAGCCTTCAGTTGGAGACTGACTCACACTGTCAGCTATACTCCTGCCTCCCTCCTCTCCCCTGCCTTGCTCATTTACATATGGGGTTCTTTATTAATTTATCGATTTGCTGGCTAAATTATGTTAATTTTGCTAGGAAAACTCTGACATGGTGATTTTCCTGAGTCATATGTGGCTTGGGCATGGGAGAGAGGGCTAAAACACAGGCCTTGTCTTAATAAAGACCCTTATAAGCCCTAGTGAGCCCTGAGCAGAGTGAGATTTGTAGCCTGGGAGGTACTCTTGTTATAAATAGCCAGCTCACCACCTAAGGAGCTCTCCTCTGCCTGGCTTTGTCTTAAGAGGGTGAGTGGGGCCTTAATCTGTGGTTGGAACCAGGGCAAACGCTGAGTAAACAAGATGATGCTTCTGGGGGGAGGGAGGGCTTGTTCTAGAGGTGTAACCCCAGGAGATACAAGGCTGGGGCCAAGGGAAGCCCCAACTGCCTCTCCCATGCTGACCTGGGCCCTGTCCTGAGGGAATTCCTTGTGTGAGGAGGGAGACAGCCCTGCCCTTTGACCAATAGGGTGGCTTCTTCACTGGGGGAGGCTAATGCAAATGAATTGGGGAGATGGCAGCTGCTCAGACCAGCCCGTAGACTGAAGGCATCTCAGAGCCTCTGCTGGCCTCTGTCCACACAACTGCAGGCCAGGCCCTCACTTCAGGTACCTACGCAGTATGTATGAGGCAGATCTGCAGATTTTACGCCAGCTTAGGGACTCTTGGAAAGTGAGTAAGGAGAAATGATGATAGTTAGGAAAGAGTTGCTGGCACAGGAACAGAGGAAGTAGCTCATACTTTCCTAGGAAGTTTAACTAGAAAAGCCAACAGGCAGGGAATATCTAAGAGACACTAAGGAAACTTTGAAGGTGGGAGAAACCGACTGCTGTGGGCCACTTCCTGTGTGGCTTTGGGCGAGGCCTCGTCCTGCTCTTGGCCCCACTTCCTGCTCAGCAGAATGATCTAGTGGTTTGCAAGGTCCCACCCAGATGGCCTTAAGTGAGGAGGAACCTACATTCTCTGAGGCCTGGGTCAAGTGTATTCCTTGCATTGTCTCATTGAAACCTCCAGAGCCCTGAGGGCAGTATGTGGTTATTCTGAACTCACATAGGTCCAGAGAGATGCCTTGAATGCAGATCACAAATGTGAGATCTGCTCACAAATGAAGACCTGGGATACTCTCTCCATAAGAACATTAGGAACGGCCCAGCTGGGATATTGTGCTGGTGAGAATGGGCTCAAGGGACAGTCCGCAGGTCAGGAAGACAGACGAACAGCATTTGAGTTTAGAGACCCTTAGTCTTGAGGTGGTTGTGTCTGGGTTGTCTTGGGTTGTAAGACTGCTGTCTGCTCGCCTGTGCTGGGGCTGCTGTCCCCTCAAGAAGGGGGTGGTTTGCACTCATGGTGCAGTCAGTAAAGCTCCAGCAAAAACGTCAGTAGCAGCAAACTCTGTCAGTCAACAAATGTCTGAGAGTCCCCACGGCAGGCGGTGGTGAGTCCTGTTCTCACAGAAGGCACTCACAGCTTCTCCACAGTCGGCAGAGCCCAGGCCACCACTTGCAAGTGACCGCTCCCCAGAAATGTGGTGTGGTGTGTCCTACTGTCACAGCTGCTCCGTGAGGGCATGCGGAGCTCCCAGGAAGGCTCTCAGTCTGAACCCCGCCCCTCCTGGCCCAACAGCCCATGCTTACTAAGCACTTACTCTATATCTGGTACTCTTCGAAGCCTTTTTACATATATTCCTTACTATGACCCTCATGACAACTCTGTTTTACAGGTGAGGAAGCTGAGGCCCAGAGAGGTTATGGGACTTGTCCAGAAGGATAAACTGGTAGGAAATCCAGGCAGTCCTACTCCTACACTCTGTGCAGTGGGTCCTGTTCATGAAGTGGAGATCAGGGACTGCAGGGGATGCAGAAATATGGCCACCATAACCCAGGCAAGGATTGCTCTGGAACCAAAGAGACCACATTGTGCAGAGCCTTCTTAGAGTCTTATAGTCATACTGGACAGCAAGGACAATTCACTGAAAATGCACCACAAATGGGTTCTTCACACACACACACACACACACACACACACACACACACACACACGTATATATATATATTTATATATATATATATATATTTATAGACATACATATAGTTTCAAATTTTACTAAAATATGGAATGCGTCATGAACTTGCATGTCATCTTTGTTCAGGGGCCATGAAATTCTTCTCTGCAGGAATGCCTCTTCTGGAAATTTACCCTCTACATAGATTCACAGTATGCCAATGACCCACATTCATATTTGCATTAACAGGAGGCTAGGAAACCTTAATGGTCCACTTTCGGGAAGTGGACAGCACCCCATGGACCAACTGCACAATGGGGGTGCCATGCAGCTCACTGAAAATCTGAGAATACTCCCTACTGACCAATATAAAAAAATATTTAAGATGTTGCTAAGGGTAAAAGAACAGTTCAAGACAGTATGTATGTAATGCTGCCATTTGAGTTAAAAAAAAAAAAAGAAGGGAAAAAAAAAGAAAACCAGGAAGAGTAATTACATTTGCAGGGTCTGTGCTTGCTTGTTCGTGCATGAAGATTTGTTGGAAGGACAGACAGAGCTGGCCACAGTAGCAGGACTTTGAAGTTCAGGGACAAGAATGAGTGGGAGACCTTTTTTGTATTAAGCAGATTTTATTTAGAAGCTGAAAATGGACAACTCTTTTTAGAGTTATAGTTATCATTTCATTGAACATTGTTGAAAAGAATTTCTATTTTAAAGAATTACAGGCTTTTTATTCTTGTGTTATAAAAGTCCGCTGCTCTAATGGAATGTATTGTTCACATGCAACTTAAAAAAAAACCCTTTTACTCAAGATAACATGCATATAGTTAAGTGGGTAAATCTTAAGTATGCAGCTTGATGGATTTTGACACATAAAGATGCCTGGGTTGCTTAGCTCAGGTCAGGTAGAACATTCCCAGCCTGCCTGAGGTGGTGCCGGCGGTGGGGGACCTTTCATTGTGAAGATGTCTGTCTCCTTTGAATTCTGAACCCACATAAATCTAGGGTGTGCTCTAACCAACTCTATACATTAATATAGAAATGCAAAAGTTACGCATCCTTTTAGATGAGCAAGGATCTCCCACCTGGGGGCGGGCAGAGTTCACTGTGGAAGGTGAACCGCCTGTCTCATCCCCTGCCCCTGCACAGGCCCTGGGTAGGAGTGAGCCTTCTGGAAACATCTATTGAGCAGAAGTGGTCTGGCCAAAGGAGGCCTTGGTCCCCAGTGACCTGAAAGGTGGAGATTAGGTTGGAGTGGGGGCTGGGGGCTGAAAGCTGTTGGTCATGATTGCTAGGCAGAACCTTGTCCCATGGCCACTGCCTGTCCTGCTGCACTTCCGACTAGCAGAACTCACTGCATGCCAGGACCTGGTAGCACACTGAGAGGCTGGATGGCTTCTAGATTCCCTGTTTACTTGCTTCTTGGTTTACCATCTGTCTACACCCTCTAGCACACAAGCTCCAGGGAGGCAGGGGCATTGGCTTCCCAGGGTGACTGCTCTGTCTCCAGTGCCTCGTACAGTGGCTGGCACAGAGTAACTGAACAGCAAGTATTTACTGAAAAAGCAAATGAATGGACCTCCTAGCTTTTCAGAAGGAGGGGCTGGGAGGAACTAAGACCTGGTGGGAAGTCGGAGACGCCCCTCTCAAGCTGTTTCTCCTCCAGTCGCATCAAGAGCAACGTGGACGGGCGGTACCTGGTGGACGGCGTCCCATTCAGCTGCTGCAACCCCAACTCGCCGCGGCCCTGCATCCAGTACCAGCTCACCAACAACTCGGCGCACTACAGCTACGACCACCAGACAGAGGAGCTGAACCTGTGGGCGCGCGGCTGCAGGGCCGCCCTGCTGCGCTACTACAGCAGCCTCATGAACTCCATGGGCGCCGCCGTGCTCCTTGTCTGGCTCTTAGAGGTAGGCCCCAGGCCAGCAGGGCGGGACGTGGGAGCCCCTGGCTCGGTTCAGAGTTAATGGGGGCGGAGGGGAGGGGCAGGGGCCAGGCCTGGCATGCGTGCCTCTCTCCTCAAAACCAGCCCTCCACTCGGCTGTGGGTCAGGCAGACCTGGACTTGAACCTGAGCATCTCCCCTTTTGTTTGTTTGTTTGCTTTTGTCTTCTCACTTCAAAAAATAATTTGGGGTGAAATTTATGGGACATAAAATTAACCATTTTCAAGCGAACAATTCAGCGGCATTATTACATCCACAATGGTGCGCAGCCGCCACCCCTGTCTAGTTCCCAAACACTTTCATCGCCTCCAGAAAAAACTTCACACCCATTAAGCAGCCACTCCCCACTCCTCCTCCCCACATTCCCTGGCAGCCTCCGATCTATAGTCTGTCCTTGTGGATTCATCTATTCTGGACATATATAAATGAAATCCTATAATAGGTGGCCTTCTGTGTCTGTCTAGCTGCTTTCACTTTGCATGTTTTGGAGGTTTATCCTCTGCCTCCACTATTTGAGGCTGTGGTCTTAGAAAGTTGTTTAACCTCTTTGTTATGTGGGGCTGATGACACTGAGCTTTGGGACCACTGGGAGGCAACAGGAGATAATACAGAAAGGTGAACATTCAGAAAATGGGAGTCATTTGGATTCGTGTTTTTCTCAAGATGCTGGTCACCATCTACCTGTTACTCTGATTACTTGTGGCTTCAT
Source organism: Cynopterus sphinx (assembly GCA_030015415.1). Taxonomy (NCBI): domain Eukaryota; kingdom Metazoa; phylum Chordata; class Mammalia; order Chiroptera; family Pteropodidae; genus Cynopterus; species Cynopterus sphinx. Next base: position 46,993,013 of record CM057386.1, on the reverse strand, counting down.
CTTATCTCGGCTGTAGAGTTTAATTTTTCTCAGTGGCTCCAGGGCTTGGGATGCAGCCAGCCCTGGGTGACGGTGCTGAACGTGTTTTCTGAGATCGCACAAACCTACCTTGCCAGGGCGCTGTTCTGGGTGCTGAACTAGAGCGCGTGTTAGTGAGTGGGAGACCAAGGTGGCGCAGAGGGTGACTCAGGGGCTCCTGCTTTAAGCTGAGAGCCGGAAATCTAGACTCCGAAATCTAAGTGTACAAAATCAGAAACATTAGGTGGAGACACTTTTTCCAGCAGAGAAGATTCTCTGAGTTTCCCTTAAGTAAGTCTCTCTCTTAGTGCTATGGAAATTCTCACGCAACTGTGCCCTTGGCTGGGATGCACCTCTTCTAACTCACCACATCACGCTAGAGGGACTGTACTCCCTGGGGGTGGGGTGGGGAGGGGTGGAGTGGTGGGCCGGGAGGGCTTCTTTTAATATCGAGACAAACACAAATGTGTTCATGAAGACTTATTGGTCACTGACTCCTTGAGGCAGTCTTGGGATTGAGTGGGTAGAATGAGGAGAGAAGCTTCCTGCTAGAAGGTTGGCAGGTCATGTCCCCGGAAGGGTAACAGAAGACAGTTGGAAAATGGAGGTCTATTGGCTGCCTCTCAGTTTACCCATCTCTCCGGGAATCTAGGTGCTGCGTAAGATGAGAACCAGCTCCCTGTGAACAGGGAGCTGGAATGCCCTGACCTTTACTCAAGAACTGTAGTGGGCAGAGCTTTGTGATGGGCATGAGGGTGGCAGGGCTAAGATAGGATTCTGCCCTGAGCCTCATCCTCCCGGGCTTCACAATCCAGTTAAGAGATGACATCTAACTCATGAACGTGAGGGAGGACCATTAACAAGTGAAAAGTCATAGTGCAGCAGCAGGCCTCCCTCAGGAAAGCAGGATGGGATCACAGTGGTTGCCTGCACACCAGGACTTCCAGGAGGAGGTGAGTCTTTCCACTGTAAAAATATCAAGCTTTCAATTGACAATAACGAAAACCTAAAACTCCATTACTTACCATTATCATCTACTCCTATAATTATAAAATGCCCCCAGGGCATTCATTCAACAGATGTTTACTGAGGCCTTACCCACTGCCCAGTGCTGTTTTAGGGGCTGGGATACTGGGTGAACAAGATGGGTCAGGGTCACCCATGCCCTCAGAGGGCAGACATTCTCCATTAGCAGGCCTAGTCCTCTCACAGAGTTTGCTATACCACCAAGAGAGCAGTAAAAGAGAGCAAACCAAGAATTTGTGTAGAAACAAGTGGCTAACACAATACATTACTAGGAAAGTGAAAACAATACTTCCATGCTGACTAATACCTGATTATAGCTGACATTTCTATGTGCACCAGGTGCCACTGAAGTGTCACAGCATGCACACGAGGCAGGCGACATTTTATCTGAAAATCCACAAGCCAGATGAATAAAGAGGTTTCCTTGTCACATGGCTGAGTGCCAGGGCTGGGGTTCGAACCCAGGCATTTTGGCACTAGAGTCTGTCCCAGTGACTGCTGGTGAAAATATCCAAACAAATCACCCCCTCAACCCCACACTATTCAAGATAATGAAAGTAGAGAAAACCATATGTCCTGTGGTTTGCAGAAAAGGTCATTTAAAAATTTTGTCCAGAAAATAGTTACTGAACACCCAGTAGTGTCCAACAATGTGTTAGGGACTGAGGGGACACAGGGAGAAGGAGCTCAGGACTAATGCCTCCAGGAGAGGAGACCTGAGGAAAGTGAGGGAGAATGAGAAGCCGGGGTGCTCACCAAGGGCTGAAGATGAATTAACAGGTAAATGTGAAGAGGAACAAAGCTCTAAGCAGAGAAAACAGTGAATGGTAAAGACTGGGGAAGAGAAGGGCTGGGGTGCATGTGGGATCTGAAGAAGCCCAGGGTGGTGGGAAGAGAGGTGAGTAGGGTGGGGGATGAGGCTGGATGGAGGCAGGCATCCTGAGAGCCAGGGCCAGGCTGGTGGGTGGGCCTTCACCAACCCAGATTCACCAGAGCCCACTTCACTTGACAGGCCAGTGGCTCCCATGGTTTCCTAATAGCCCCCACTCTCAGCTACTTCTCCCAGATCTCTAATTCTCCTCTCCCACGCCAGGTGACCATCACAATTGGGCTGCGCTATCTGCACACAGCACTGGAAAGCGTGTCCAACCCTGAAGACCCTGAGTGTGAAAGTGAGGGCTGGCTCCTGGAAAAGAGCGTGCCGGAGACCTGGAAGTCCTTTCTGGAAAGCTTAAAAACGCTGGGCAAGAGTAACCAGGTGGAAGCTGAGGGTGCAGATGCAGGCCAGGCCCCAGAAGCTGGCTGATGGCCCTAGGGCCCCCTCCTGAACACTGAGCAGTAGTGGACTCTACAAAAGCAGATGGATACCCCCCTTGTCCAATCTGAATCTTCCAAGGAGGGCGGCAACCTTACAAAGACTCTTCTTGATGGTGGGATTGAAAGTTTAGGGTCCCTAAAGGCATTTGGCAAACATTTGTGGAATGACTGACTCAAAATGCGAGTGAATGAGCACCCCCTGAGGCCCACTGCCCTAGGACATGCCCTCACGGTGGACTCAGATCTCTCAGTGGATGACTATACCCGCAACCCATCTCTCTCACAGCATCTGGATTCAGTTCCACTCTGAGGCTACTGGCTACTTGGCTGTTTCCCTTTGATGAGTTTGCCATTGTGAGCTCCAAGTTGCTTCATTCTACATCCAAAGCGTCACTAGGTGCATAAACACAGGAGTCTGAAAAAATGTGCTGGCCATGTTGTCATTTAAAAAAAAAATGCTAGGATTGACAGGTCAGCTATTTTGTTTAATGGGGGAAGGTGGGGGCCAGTTATACTTTTCCAAGAGTAATGGACTCTCTAAAGCACTGAGGGCTCGAAGGAAGAATTCTTCAATCATGGGGCAAGAGAACTTAGGTAGAGAATTATTTCCCCCTAGTGAACGTGCAGTTAAAGGCCTGCATTTGTGTCACATTCACATGCCCTTGCTTAGCCAGAAGTGAGCTTATGGGCTGAGGAAGTCAAGTTGTTAGCATATTCTAGCAACATTCCCCCCTGAAAGGGCTGGGGACCTCCTTTGACTCCTCTGTGGAAGCACTGGCTAGATGGTTGCCCTTCTGTAGAAGAAGAGCAATGATCAGACAGGAGTCGATTCTTTGGAGACCACGCCTTACCTCTTGGTGGGCCCAGGGATGCCCACACACGTGGATGTGACAGCTCCCATGGTGATACTAATGGTCTACAGTGGAGGGTAGAGTCCTCTGGGAGCTCCTTCCTGTTTCTTTCCCCAGATATCCAACCTTCAAGGCAATATTTCTGGACTGCCTCTGCATTAAAGAAGATTCTTTGAGACAGCCCTTCTTTCTGAGCAACTACAAGAGTCTTCAGTTCCTTCAGGAAAAAGACAAAAGAAGCTTTTATAGTTGAAGGAGAGAACGATTCCACTGCTGTCCTGCTTTCAGTGTGGAGGAAATAAGATTTCTGGTGCTGCCTGGGTTATGTTCCAGGGCTGTAACTCTCCCAGGCTTAAGACCAAATCAAAGATGTTTGGACACTGTCAGACTATGTACCAGGTTTCATTTGACTTGAGTCAATCCTTGAGACCAAGGAATGATCCACACTGAAAATGCTGAGGGAGTCAGCCACCGGTGATGAGAGTCCTGGAGCCCTCTTCCCTCCCAAGAGTGTTGAGAACCATCGTGAAAATGCTGCTCTGGGCCCAGATGTGTAACTATGCTGTTAACAGCTGTACAATAGACATTAAAAATTATACTGTATGGAAGTCACTTTTGTGTATTGTATGAAAATGCCTGTCTTAGCCTATTCAAGTTTATATCACAGGATCCCCAACTCTAATAGTTTTTAACAAAGTGAAACCTGACTCTGAAAGGAAGCATTGTTAGCGATCAGGGTACCTGTTTTAACAGCATGGGAGTCACCTCTCTCCCATTGTTCTTATCTTCAAGGACAGTGAGTATTAGGTTATCTGAATAATCCCAATGTTTGCTAGTTTGGACCGGGCCGATGCAGGGTAAATGACTATAATAGGTCTTCTCAGGCGGCCAGGTAGTTGACAGAGAAAACTGGCCCATCTCTTTGGTCATCTACCAGTGCCCAGCAAGACTCTGGTACCAGATCCTTCCTTGTGTCTAACCTCAGTCTTTCCTTGGGCCAGTGCAAATCATTTCACCCAAGGGACTCAGCCAGTTTCAAAGTCCTGCCAGCCTATCCCTGGGGTAGCGTGAGAGATAAAGACAGTAACTTAGGTCTTTTTAAAAAACTCCACAGTGAAGAAACAGGGACTAGCTACTTATTCTGAACATAAGCAAGATGGGTGTTCTAGAATTCGTGGCCTCAGCTCATGAGGCCATAGCCTCTTGCAACACTTTCAAGCCCAGGACTGAGGCACCAGCAAATAAACCCTCAATAACCTCAATCAGCTTAATAAGATTAGGTGCTTGCTCTGCACACTGCCCTGCCCCTCCTCGCCCAGGGACCTGTAATGCTAGGCCAGCAGGTTTGCAGCTTAGCCAGGGACTGGGGGACCAAAATTAGGACCTCTGACCTGCTATACTAGATGAAAAGGTGGCTCCTAGTAGCAGCGCAGCACAGTGTGTTAGTAACAGGAATGTGAAAGAATACTATGAAAATCCAGGGAGGGGATGCCTTCCCAGTCCTCAGTGGACTTGACATTGGCTTTAAAGGAGGATACATCAGTCCTTAACTCCTGATGGCACTGTCTTGTCCTCCAGAGGGTAAGTATAAACAACACAGTTAAAGAGAATGATGTATAAAGATGGTGCAGAGTGGATTAAGCTATAAAGGACAACTCCTAGCTATTTACTCAAGGGCCACACAAAAACCTGTACATGAATGTTTATAGTGGTTTTATTCATAATCACCAAAAATCACCCAAATATCCTTCACCTGGTAACTGCCTAAGCATCACCCAGTGGTGCAAACCCAAGATGTGTTGCTATTTTGTGTAAATTCATCTGCTATATCTGCACAGTAAAATGACTCAGTAACCAAAAGGAACATGGATGACTTTCAAATGCATTAGTTTTCCTATTGAGAGAAGCCAGACTCAAAAAGCTACAAAAGGTGTATTTATATAACATTTTAGAAGTGGCCAGACAAAAGGACAGAACAAGATTAGTGGTTGCCAGGGGTCAGGTTGGGTAAGGTGACCATAAAGGGGCATGAGAGAACTTCTTGGGGAGTGACGGAACTATTCTAATTCTTGACTCTTCTGGTTGTTAACCAACTATATGCATTTGCCCACTAAAAGGGTTAGTTTATTTGTAAACTTCAAAAAACCTGACTTAAAAAAAATAAGAATAGGGACAGAGGAGGGGGTGTATTAGAGGGCTTAATGAGTTCTGGAACTGATGACATTAGGACCTGGGAAGGGAGGATTCCGGAAGCAGCATTAACGACCAGGAGACAGAAAGCACAATGGAAACCTTGCTTTTCTGGTTTGATGCTTTCCTTTTAGGAAGATTTTTAAAAGCACAGCAGAGTTCTTGTAAGCAATGCTTCTCCTGCAAACACAAGATGTGGTTCCCTTTCTACATGTGTCTCTCCCAAGTGGAAAGTGTCTGGGGAGGTGTAAGAACAAGATTACCAGGTAGGGACAAGCAAGAAGGGTTTAAAGCAGGACATGTCTTGGAGTGTGGAAAGACTTCAGGTACCCTTTCCCTAGTGATTTCAGGTCCATGATTTTGAAAGGTCACAAGCTGCCATAGCCAAGGAACATAAGATCTAATCAGCTGAAATGATGATTAAGCTTTCTTTGGGAAGGTCAAGATCGTTTGGCTAACTGCCATAATTGATGCTAATAATATAAGCATCTTACATGTCAAGCTAATACAGATGTCCCACTTTACTTGTAAGGAAGGTGACATGGGAATACCTCCATGGCATTTAAGTGTGTGAAAGAAAACAGAAAGAAAATGTAGGCAGACCCAAAGTAATGTCAACATCTAAAGCATTTATTTTGATATCTTTAAACTTTTTACATATGATACATTCCAAATTTTACAAGTTTTCCACAGATATTAAAGTTATAGCCAATTTATCGAACAGATATAATTTTCCCTGATGTGAAAAGCATGTTACAGAAACATTTCCACAATAAACATAATACATGCGGAACAAATCATGAAACTAAGATGATTCTATAGGTAGGGAAGACAATTAGCTTAATGATGCAAACACCAGAAGATAAGGGTGCGCATATTGCTATTTTATGTTAATTCATCTTCTTGGACTCCCAGACATTCTCAAAGATGGAATCCAGGGATACTCTCAGCTCACAACAGACTTCTGTGAAGTCAGTCCTGAAAGCTGGAGTATTGTTATGACTTAAGGAAAATGCCTGTGATCCATTTACAAGGGAGAAACCTGATCTTTATCATTAAAAATTTAATCTTGGTGACCACTATTAAGAAAAGCCAAAAGAAGCTGAAGTTAAAAGCTAAAGAATGGGATGTGACAAAGGCCAAAATAAACACTAAAATCATTAAGCCATCTAAAAAGACCAAACCACCAGATCTTAGGAATGAGATAAAAGCCAGAAAAAAGGGAGAACACTGGGTTCTAATTTGGATTTTCTTCCTGTGAAACACACCTTCTCTTAGCTGGGTGAGCCAGTTCCAAGCAAGAAAGGCCAAGATCATCCTTTTGGAAGACCACCCAGGAGAGGAAGCAGTGAATGCAGCTTGTGTGTCACCACTTACTTTAGTCTAAAGTATGGATTTCTGACCTTCCCCATGGGTACAAAGTTGACTCTGCAAAGTTGAGGGGAAAGATGTAGTTCAAAGGAAACTGAAAGGATTACGTGCATCGGCTAAAAAAGATCCAAGAGCCTTTCATCATTCATTTGTCCCTTAGACCCATCTTAGAGAGGCTCCGAATTTATTCCTCCACTACCATCTGCCACCACTCTCTGTGTGTATTCATGCTCTCAGCACGCGTGTATCAAAGGAGAGTGATGGTGTGGTATGTAATTGTTATAAGCTACTTTACTAAGCGGCTATCATTCTAGGAAGGCACCTCTCAGTAAAAACAATAATGTTAAAAAGTGATAAAAGCCTGGGCACAAAGGCTGTCCCAGGAATGTACTAAGTGAGCCAGCAGGTAGAGAGCAATCAATCTACTCCAGGAAATGCCAGTGGAAATGGGGTGGGGTAATCTCTACAGTGAGTTCTCTTTTTTTTTTTGCTCATGTTTGATTCTAGGTGCAACATACTCTCAATTTAGTCTTAGAAATAAAAGACTATATCATCTGAAAAATAAGGATACCTAATAAGTTTTAAAAAGCCCTTTAAAATGAGTTTTTCTCCTTAAAGCCAGTCTTGCCAAAAAAGGAAAAAAAAAAAAAAATCCAACTTTCCACAGCCCTGAACACCACCCAGAGTATGAAGCAGCAACCTCCTCCCCTTCCTCCCAAGGGCTCCTGGCTCCTGAGTGCACCAGCCCTCTCACAGCTGACCGAGACCAGGGAATGCCCCTTTCTAAATCCGCTGCTTTGCTCGTAGAGGTAGGGTCCTATCAGTAGAGGGGACATTGACCAAGTCCCAGCACTGACAGTCATCACTAAGAGGGACCAAGAAGCACGATCCCAACAGACCACAGAAACTGCTTCCTGCTGAGTTCATGCTTGCTGCTGTCAAACCAGACTCAGGCCTGGAGTGCCCTGTGATCAGTAATGTAACATGGCTCAGACTACTGGGAGCGGTCAAATGCAATTAGATGCCCAGAGGGGCTGTGTCCAGCCCAGGAAGAGAAGCTCCTTGCAAGAAGTTATGTTTGAGGGACATGGCAAATGGTGCAAGAAAATCTGCTGACGGAAGATGATTTTCACCAGTCCCTGTAGCCAGAACTATAAAAATACAACTGGGAAAAAAAGCTTAAATAAAGAATTATTTCCAAAGCCAGTAGAACTTATTTCCTACTCTCTTTCTTGAAAAGCCCCTGGGTTATAAAAATCCAAGTTTATGTTTTTGGTAGCCAAGTGATTATAAATGTTGCCAGTCAATGCCAACCAGTGTCTGATTTGCTTCCTGTGCATGTCCAATTTCCTCCGTGATACTGTGCTGGTGCCAGAGCTTCTGAATCTTCTTAAATCGCTCTTTGCACAAATGTAAAGGATTTCCCCGCCTGGAAAGAAGAGCACGTCACTCTGGATGCATTCTGTTTATTCATCTATTATATACTGTCCCCCGACCTTCCTGGATTAGGAAATGTTATTGGTTTTAGATACTCTGCAAAATTTCTGTTTGGCAGGATACTGTGGCTAGTAATATGTTACCTTTGAAGGTTTGCTAGGAGGAGCTGAAGGAGAATAAGTGCTGAAAAGAGAAAACTGTACACAAGCTTAGACTGGGGTGAAGAAACAGGGCTGGGGTTGAGCAGAAGGGGCTGATTGAGAGGCTAAAACTACCCATTCTCTGTCCATTTTGTTGGTTAAATGTAAAAAAGGGAGGGAGTGGGGAGAGGATGAAGGAAAAATTACAGGGGTACATGTGTTCCTCAGAATGTCATCTTTCAGCCACAAAGTCTAAGCAAAGCAGCAAAATGTGAGTAATATCTGGGTCTAATTTAACCAAAGCACAGGTTTTAGTGAGTTCATGCCTGGAACCTTTGCTCCCAATTCACAGTGCACCTCTCACTCTAATCAGGGCTTGTGCTCCTAAGAGCCTAGGCGCCTGGGAGAACAGGAAGAGCCGTTGTCAGGCGGCTTGTTCCTGTTACACTGTGGTCAATTTCCTGGGGCCGCAGTCTCCAGGCCTTTAACTTACGCTCCCCACGACTGACAGTTATACCTAGGTTAAGGCTTTTACTTCCTTTGGACAAGAAGAGGTGGTCTAAAAGAAGTTCTGTAACGGTGCTTGAGGGAACTGCATTTCACTATGACATAACAGAAGCTACCAAGGTGGAAGTGATTAAGACTCAAATACTGTTGCATTTCTCTGTATGTCCTCAATCTTTGATTCTTACAAAATAAGATAAGCTCATCTCGTATCAATAAAGGTTTGCTCTCTTATCATCTGAATACTGGCTCTCCCTACACAAAGCCATACAAGTCACAGAGGGCTCTCTCTGCAATGCTGTGGCACTGTGGATGCCACATTGTGATTCAAACAGTTCTGGTTCTCTAGCATGAGGAATGGAAAAAAGGTGCATTGTTTTGTTCTCTCCCCTTATCTATCCTAAGTGCGGAGGGCCAAACCAGGCAGTTGGGTTGCCCTCCTTGGATGAATCTGCAGATACCAGCCACCTCTGGCAGAAAAAAGCCCTGGCACCAGGACCACACGGCGCATCATGTCCACCATATACTGAAGGCTCTGGAGGTCCAGAGTCAGCCCACCCAGGATTCTTGGATGGGTCCTTACCTGAGTCCCTGGTCGGTCTCCCCATAGTCATCAAGGTAAGGAGGAGAATAAAAACAGCCTTTGGTTTTGCCGGCTAAAAATAGCACCTGACATTCTCGTACTCTGCAGAAAGACCATGTACACATTATATGCTAGTAACCAAGGCTTGGATTCAGTTCCAAATGGATTGCAGTCTCATAAAGCAGACAATACCAGCATTGGGAGAGAAGCAATGATACTTATAGCAAAGACACAAAAGTATTAACGTATCTGCTGAAGTTTTAAAAATTACTAAAATGGATGTATTTTAATGAATAATGACTATATTGTAAATCAATACAGTGAGAAAGAGGAACACTACAGATTAGGAATTGATAGCTCATGTAATAGCTATCGATTAAAAATTGTTAAGTATGAGAAAGTTAATTTCTGAACATAAAGTCACTGACATTTTCTAGTATTATGAGGAAATTATTCATTAAAAATGGTACACAGACATTATGAAATAGGTGACATGAAACACAAGGCAATACTGTACATGACCAAAATAATTTTGAAATATGCCAGGCAAGGGGAAATGCTACTTTCACATTTCTCATTTAAAGATGGCTATTTGAAGATGTGTCTCCTGAGCCCTCTGAGGTTTGCCTGACTTTTTTTTGGATCTAATAACTCAGCTCAATTCAACATTTATTGAAAACCTATCACATCCAAGAACTTGTCAGGCACTGGGGGTGACCCAATGACTAAGATATGGAGATAATCTGTGCCCCAGAGCTCACACTTATGTTACTTCTTTTTTTCAAACCCTGAGATGGTTTCCATCTCACTTAGAGATGTCACCAGGACATACCAGGTGTCACGATTCTTTCCCTTGCACACACTACTCCAGTGATACCAGCTTTCTTGCTGTTCCTTGAATATGACAGGCACATTCCCCAGCAATTTTGTATTTGCTGCTCCCTACCGAGAATGCTTGCCCCACTTCTTTATGTCTTTCTTTAAAAGTCACTTTCTAAGGGAATATTCTCTGGTTTCCCATTTGAAATTCAGTTCCCCACCTGCAATTTCATACTCCCCTCCTTTGCATGTATTACTTTATATACACAGCTATATACAACAGCCTGTGATATGTATGAATCCAAAACCATGAGGAAACAACAAAAGGACTAATTTTGACTTGATGTAGGTGAAAATCAAAGTGAATTGGAAGTTTCACATTAGAATGAGGCATGTGGAAAGTAGAACAGAATTGTAATGGGTGTGGTAATAATGATAATAGAAAACCCAGGGCAGATATGAAATGTGAGGAGACAAGGCTCTCTGTTTCTCTCTGTTTTATTCACAAATGAATAAAACACATGAGGAACAGTGGTCTCGGAATTCTCAGCAATGAAGCAGTTTTTTTGTGCCACCCCTCAAAAGGCATATACCGTGGCAGATACAAAGCTCCAAAGCCCCCTCCAGGTCCTTACCTCAGGAAGATGCCCACCCCAGAACCACAGGAGTAGGTATGAGCTGTGCAAGCTCCTACATCCTCCCCTTCTAGTTCAGTCTGACAGCAGTAGCTCTGGGAGCACAGGAGAGTTCCACACACAAGGCACAGAGTTGGGGCTCTGCTCTTATCACCACCTGATTTGGGGCACCTCCGTGGAAGAAGAAAAACACAAGTCATTGCTCAAAAAAAGAGTGGCTGAAGAGCTGACGGTGGTTAAATCTCCTTGGAAAAAATTATAAAACATCAAGTAGGGCTGAAAATACACACATCCTGTGGTCTAGTCAAAATTATTTCTAGAATAGGGAACATCTCACACATATACACAAACAACTGGAGAAAAGACAAACTCATCAGTAGAATGTAAATTCTACTACTATCATGTAACAAAATACTGTACAATAGTGAAAACTGATGAATTAAGTTACATATGTCAAATATATAAGTAAATCTTACAAACAGTATTGAATGAAAAAAGATAAAGAATATGTACAGTACAATGCCATTTTAAAGCTTGAAACATGCAAAAATAATACTAATAAAGCTTAGGAACATAAACATTTGCAGTTAACACCTAAATGCAGAGGACCGCTCCTTCCCTGCTTAGAACGCGGGCCCTCTGCTGGGGAAGGAGGAGGGTGTCCCAGAGAAGAGATCCATGGGCATCTCAACTGTCTGTGTAATGTTTAAGTATTTTACACTGCTGATTATTTCTTATGCTGTTTGCATGTTAAATATTTAATAATGTATTAAAAATTACTAAGGGCTCTTATTACTTTATAGTGCAAATTGTTATTTATATAACCTTTAACAAATCAAACTTAGTCCCCTTAACACCCCCTTTTCTGTATCTTATTCTGAAACACAGTGGAACGAAACCTTTTCATAAGTTAGGTAGTTCAAATACTATGGATGTTATGATTTTCCTACCCAAACAAACAGAATAATAACAAACAAAATCCCTTAAATTCTATGTAGAGAAGTGAGTGTTTTCAGTGGTAGGAAATGCTCAACACTAATATCACAACTTACGAGAAATTAGATGCTTGATTAATGAGGCTGCTGTAATCCTCTGGAAGGTCTATTAATTTGTTAGACTCTCTTGGATAGCTTAAAAAAACACACAAAAAACCCATTAATATGAGGGCGTGTTACAACAGTGACAGGATAACTCAATCAAAGTGAAGAAAGGCAGACTGAATCTGAATGACTGGCTGCTACCAGAATGGTAAAAGCCATAGTAATAAATTAAAAACTCACACTTAAATAACCTTAGGGTTCACATTTTTACCTGAAAAGCTCAGAATAAATGATCAGGATAGTACATAGTACTTATCCTATCTGTTCCATTTAAGTGAAAATGTGGGACCTTTGGGAAGCAGGTAAAGTTCAGAAGAGGATGTTCATGCCCAGGCTCCTACCAAAAACCCCTAGTAATGGAGAGCCCGACCACAGGACTTGAGATAGAGAAGACAGAAAAGATGTGCTTATTATGGGTGATCTTAAGGCAAACATGACTTGTAAGAGGGGAGGAAGCAGAACACCAGGCCATGCTGATTCTGTGACAATTAATTCAGATTAAATTTAGATCCAAATTCAATTGGTATTCAAGGCCATACTCTCAGTGCGCATACCTGCCCTGCACGGGCCAAGTAGTTTGGCCTTTGCCAGCTTTACCTACGGCAGAGATAGGAGTGAACTGAAATCAGGAGGGAGCTGTAGACTGCAGTTTTTATACCAGCATTTGGGGAAAATTTGGGGGGAATATACTTACTAGGAGCCCAACTTTAAAGAGATTAGACTTGGTAGGTAAGGGCCCTGCGTACTTTTTAAGTTTCTAAATATATACTTGTTCTGATACACACTTTAGGGTGAGAACTACTGTTCCACATAATGAGTTTTCTGACTGCAGGCCGAACCATATGCAACCGGTAAAAGTCAATCATTTTTGACTTATAAAAGCTGAAATTTCATATGGTTTGATGTAATAAAGTTGGGGTGTTAAATCATCTCTGGATTTGGGACAGGTTGTGCATAAAATCAAAGAAAAAGAACAGATAATCTCCTCTGGCCCTCTGATTTTTTTTTTATGATAACGTACTTGGCAGAACTAAAGAGATATTAACAGGTGAAATGTGTTATTGCCTGGTAGATCATACTTTACTACAGCATCAGAATGCAGTTGTGAAAAGAAATGAAGAAAAAATAAAAATGACTTGTCATGATTTGATAACTGCTGAAGCTGAGTGACAGGTATGTGGAGCCTTATTATGCTATTTGTTAAACTTTTGGATAGTTAAAAATTTTCTGTAATAACAGAAAAAGAACAGAGCTAAGAAAAACCTAAAATAGGACCAGCATTTTCTTAAAGCATTTCAAAATATAATCATTTTGTTATTTGCTTCCTCTGCCAAAAAATGCACTATATTTACGTTCCTAATTCTGATTCTTTTATAAACTCTCACTACCACTAGACTAAGGAAAAAAAAATAAATTAAGGCAGGATAGCCTACTTCTTAGAATCACTAAAGGCCTGGGAGGTCAATGTTGAAGTAATCCAGCACTTAATACCCTGCTGCTTCCTTCCTCTCTCTCTCCTTCCCCAACCTACCACCACCCCAAGTCTTTGACTTACCTGATAGCATCTCTTTTACCTTCTAGATATCTTTTAACTTCAGTGTTCTGACACCAACTTTAATGTAAATGGGGGAGGGGGAAGAGAAAAAACCAGTTTTTAGTTTTGAAAGGCTAGAACTAGACTTTTTCCCTCTCTAAATCCAGTAAAGAAAAACAACTTTTTTTGCTTAATATAATAACCTCATCAAAAGAAGCCTGGAGGAATACCATAATTTGTCTGCAACTTTTAAAATCAAAAGAATATGACCTGTGATTTTTTAAAAGCAAGAATGCTTACTATGTTAAAACTTGTGGCTATTTATACTATTACCCCAATTTAGACACTCCAGAAAAATTGGTCTGAATTAATGACAATCTCTTATTATCTGGAACTAGAACACTTATATTAAACAATTGTTTTATTGCAGTGAAATATACATGACATAAAATTTATCATTTTAAAATGCATACAGTTCTGTGGCATTAAGTATATTCATATTGTTGGGTAACTATAACCACCATCCACCTCCATAACTTTTTCAATTAGCAAACCATATACTTGTTACACACTAATCTGCTCCTCCCTCCACCAGCCCCTGGCAATCACCATTCTATTTTCTATCTCTATGAATTTGACTACCATAGGTACCTAATATTAGTGAAAACATGCAATATTTGTTCTTTTGTGACTGGCTTATTTCACTTAGCATGTCTTTGAGGTTCATCCATGTTATGGTATGTGTCAGAATTTCCTTCATTTTTAAGGATGAATAAAATATCTCACTATAATGTATATACCACATTTTGTTTATCCATTCATCTGCTGATGGATATTTCGGTTGCTTCCAACTTTTGGCTACTGAGTCGCTGCTTTAAATTCTTTTTTAATACACACCTAGAAGCAGAATTACAGGATCATATGGTAATTCTATATTTAACTTTCTGAGGAACCGCCATACTCTTCTAGAGCAGCTGTACCATTTTCTATTCCTACCAGCAATGTACATAAATTCCAATTTCTCAGTAGCCTCACCAACAAATTATTTCTGTCTGCCTTTTTGATTACAGCTACCCTAATGGGTGTGAAGTAGTATCTCACTGTGGTTTTGACTTGCACTTTCCTAATGACTAGTGACACTGAGCATGTTTTCATGTGCTTATTGGTCATTTATTTATCTTCTTTGGAGAATTCCTTTGCTCATTTTTTAATGGGTTGTTTGCCTTTTTGTTGTTGAGATGTAGGAATTCTGGAGACACACTCACACAATATGTACTAGGTATTAATCCCTTAGCAGATATATGATTTGCAAATATTTTCTCCCCAGATTCTGTGCATAAAACAGCTAAATTTTAAAGTAAGGGTACTGGACTAGGTAACCCTTAAGGTTTCTTTCTACTCCCAAAATCTATGGAATAGAGTCCTTAACCACAGCTGTCCCCAACCTTGTTGGCACCAGGGACTGGTGCTTCTATGAGAATCTAATGCCTGATGATCTGAGGTGGAGCTGAGGCAGGCGGTGATGCTAGTGCTGGGAAGCGGCTGCAAATACAGATGAAGCTTTGCTGAATTGCCTACTTTTCAATTCACCTCCTGCTGTGTAGCTTGGTTTCTTACTTGTTAAGCAACGGCTGGGGACCCCTGCTTAACAAGTTGATCAGAGGAAAAAACATTTCTACCACCTCTCTCCTTCCAAGCAAATATGCTTATGCTATTCACTAGCTAGGCAAAAATCTTACCACAAACGTAGATCCTTAAATAAGAAGGGCTAATCATCATAATTTAAATCACATGGATTAAATTTGGCCAGGCTCAATGCCTGAGAACTTTGCAATATATGCAACAAACTGAAGTTGTTTACATATAACTACTCAATGAAGAATAATGTATAATCATTACCTTTCAATCAGTAATTTCATTATCTCATTATTTTCTTGAAAAAGACAAATGAGGTTGTTTGGCAGGGAAAGATAGTTACATAAATGTTCAAAATGGCTTGCTCCAGAAACTGCAAATGGAGAAGAAAAGAGTAGTGCATATAACAACTAAGAGTAGATCCTGTACTAGATAAGCAACAGCAGAGCTATGAGGAAAGAGTTCAAATTTTCTAGGTGCATAACTTGTAGGAGTTAATAAGATGGCACATGGAAGGGATCCACAAAATGACACAATTGAGAGTAGAGTCAGGTGACTCCCACACTTAATTGGTTATAATTTCTTGGTGTCTTAGTTTTATCCTTTGCAAAAGGTATACATGCATGATCTTCATGGAGTTAGTTGAGAACATTAAAAAAAAAATAACATATGGTGCTGCAGAAAAGTTTAAAGCAGTACAGAAATATAAGATAATTTTTCATCATACGAGGTGGATTCAAACAAACTCTAATCATCCCTGCAAATGATGAAGCAATTTAAAATATTCTATATGATGTCTGGGGAACTAGCTAAATTGAGATGCCAGTCAACAAACTTTTAGAAAGCAGCATTACATGCAGGCACCCCAGGCTCTGTGCCAGGCACTATGAGATACAGTGATACAGTAAACTTTTAAGTCTACCTTTTATGAAATGAATCAAAACCGAATACAGAAAACAACTGTGAAACAGTAAATGAATTCCTACATTAAGTTTTATGTGCAATCATGGATTTTCTGAACTTTAACACCACAAGTTAAAATACATCTGAAATGGTCAGTTTTCATTTTTAAAATCTGAGGAACCCACCTTATGAATACTAAACATTTTAACATATGAAAGCAAAATAGTACATTTTTTGTACATGTAAATGTAAAAAAGCCACATTTCTGAGATTCAATAATATTAGACATATAAATGCACATTTTTCTTCTCTAACTGTGTATATTACCAAAGTCACTTAATCATCAGTTTTCATTTTTGCACATCACATTAATTTTATGTTGCTAGATGATATATTACACACTTCCTTCCTTCTGAATGAAATTAGAAATTACCTTGAATTTCAGGTGGGGAAGGAACTCCATTTAAGTAATGAAAAAACAACGCAGAACATTTTAGGAAAGGCATGATTCCAGCTCTGACATTCCTCCACAGATGCCAGCCAGAGGGTATGTCTTTCAAGGCACTAAAAAGACAATAATGATAATGGGAAAATCTAGTAAGAGAAGGTCATTCTAGGTATAGCACACAGTAAAAACAGAGACAACTGCTATTTGGAATTGATGGTATACAGGCCTGAGAGGAGTGGGTAGCCCTAACTATTATAGGAAGTCAGGTATAAATGATGATATAGCCTCCAATACTGTTATTAAAATTTATAAAAGTACTATTAAGAAAATTTGGAAAATAAAAAATAACCATCCACTACTCTAGAAATCTTTCATCAGGCATTATTCTGGCAAACTATTTTCATACTAATCTTACACAGTCATAACTGCAACAGACGAAATTTAAAATTTACATGTTTTTCAGAACATCATAAACCATAATTTTTATTGAAACTGTAATATTCTGGAACACATCAATCATAACCAATACCAAATTATTCCTCTGCAATTTAGAGTGCTTTATAATATAAATAATATAATACAAATAATATCAGTGTGTATATCTTTTGTCTATAGTTTTTTCTAAGTTGGATTATTTTGTTAGTGTGAATTCTCAGAAATGGAGTAACTTTGTTAAAAAATAAACACTATAGTTACTGACTTATACCATGGCAAAACTAAATGAAACTTGTACCAAATCAAAACGAATCCAACACTATATGAAGTTCTAACAATTTCACTGCATTCCTGCCAGTCCTGGTAATTGCCTGAAAAATGTATTCTGTCAATTTAATTTACATTTTAAAATTGCCAGTGAGAATACATGTTTTAGAACAGCACTTTTCAAAGTAAGATCTATGTCTCCCCACTCTCCTCTGAGCAAAAGAAGGGTTCCATGACCAAATAAATGTGGGAATCTCTGCATATTACTCCTCTCAGATATCTGCCACGTCTGAGATTTCTAATCATGTTCGTACAGATATACTCCCATCTTCTTTTTAAAACATGTCAACAGATAGCAATTTCCCTTATTTAACAAATGAATTCCTTTTTTATGCTATTACCTACTAATATTGGGGAACTGCCTATCATGTAAAGATTATGATCCCACCTTCCTGTGTACTGGCGAAGTGTTTTATACAAAGCAAGGACTGCTAATTCTTCTTCACCAGCAGGAGTTTCTTGATCCATGCCATTCTCTTCTGAAAGAGGAAATATTCATACTTTGTATTTGCCAGTTAAACAAACTGATGACACCATTTAAGCACTCAAATATACTTAAACACTCATGTATAGTATGAAAGGACCCCCACAAAACACGTGGAACTTTAACCCCCAAGGTATGAGCTTAGCACTGATATCTGTCAGAATAAGGAGCTATTGGCTTTGGGAGAGGAAGTCAAGTGTGGTGACTCAGGGTGCCAGGCAGCACGCTGTGAGCAGAATCAGCTCAATATATGGTCTATACAGAGATTTTAATAGAATGTGTTTCAAAATTTGTCATATGAGGATAAACAGAAAACACAGGTAGCCTAATTATAATTTACATTCTTATCCAAGCACCTTTTCCTTTAATACTGTTTTTAAACTGAGAAAACTCAAGCATTTTTTCAAGAAGCTGACAGAAAGGAGTTACCTGTACACGAGGTAAGTAAGATCTGTACGATGTGTGCCATAGTAACCAGATGGAAAATGTGAAGGTCTCCAGTTTTAAGGCTGATCCCTGAAAAATCCTGACACTGCAACGCAGGGAAAGCGAGCACCAAGCTCACCTAGATACCAAATCCAGAGTTATCATACAGATCACCTTTCCTCTCACCCCTAAACACATTTCTGTTTTCTTGATACGATCCCCTTTGGAGCTCAGCCTTTTCCCTTAAGGAATCTTTGTTCTTAAAGGGTATATATGTTAGCAAGTCCACTAGGGTTGGCTAAATAAAGTCTAGATGTACGCTATCATTTCATTTACCCCGTGATTCCCCTATACATGGTCTATTGAGAGTAATAGCTGAAATATTTCTAGGGAATGAGCAGTTGAAAATGCATGGGTTTTGCACCCACAAATATCTAGATATGAACCCTAGCTTCTCTTATGAGCTTTTTAGGCAAGTCAACACCTTGACCCTCTGACTCCCTTTTGGTAAAATAGAGATAATATAGATGTGTTTTTAATACCACAGTAGTAAGAATAAAAGGACTAAACAAGAATGTGTGTGGAAGCAGCTGGGCACATGATAAATACCAGCTCACTTGTCAGCCTGTTGCCTGTACAATGTTGGTTTTCATAGGAGCAGTGGGAACAGTGACAGTGGATAACTTACTAGGGACATACTGCTCTAAACTCTTTACATCGATCATTCCACTGAGTTCTGAAACAAACATATGTGGAAGGTACTAACTTAAAGGTACAAAATGTGAGGCCCGAAAAGATTAAGGGGACAGCACTTGGGGTTGCGTGTGTGTGGCACTGCACACTCAGTGTCCCAAGTAAGGGAACTCTTTGAGGTGGGACTGAAGTTCAGTCACCTACTGCTTGGCCAGTGGTGGCACCAGACTGCACAGAAGACATACCTTTCTCTAAATCATGCAAAGGGGCTGTATGTGCCCCATAGCACTGTATGGGTCAGTAGCAGCCCTTACATTGCTAGTGTTATTTCTTACAGGTAAAAAGCATAGAGAGGTTAAAGTACTGCCATTAGCCCCAAAGCAAAATAATAATTAGACACCCAGGTCAAGACTCTCAATTAGATTCCTTAACATTTTCTTTTTGAGGATCCCCAGAAAAGAAATGTACTCAGACATGGTAAGAGTAATAGATGATACTCTTTCCTGTCTGCCTCTACACCATTCACAAGTCTAAGATATTAAAGTTCTATAATACAATAAAGAAAATTTCAAAAACAAATGACTAGATACCCACCAATAAATGAAACATGTCGATATCTAATATGCATGGAAGGTCTTCATGATTGTCATCAGGCACCAATGCTAAATAAAAATAAATACATTAGCACATTTCATATGCCAACCTAAGTAATTTATTAAAAATGCATGTAACAGTTTAAATTTATCTTTTTGCAAGATATATATGTATTTATAAGCTAGAACTTGTACATAAGACAAAACAATATTACCAAAATATCTCTCTCATAATAAAGAGAAGTTATATCAATAAAAACAAAATTACAGATGACAAATTACCATAACATATATGGTACATGAATACTCACATGCAAAAAGTCTACAAAAGTGTTCCTGCACCACTGAGAGTAATGCCACTGTCCAATGTGCTGCAGCGAACCTTGTTAATGACCTAAGACAGTCATCCTGAAATAAAGAGATTGACACAATTAACAAAGAAGCCAGCATATGAAGTACTTTTCTTCTTTTAGAAATGCTAGTTCAAAGCGTAGCAAAGCCAGATGCACACTGAAATCTTTCTAGATGGTATGGAACTGAATCAATGACATCTTTAATGACATGTCTCTAACATAGAAAGAATGGAATGAGAAATATCTAATTGCTGAACAAACTGTAGCTATCTCCTTGCCGCCATGCTGCTGGTTTCTCCATGGAAAAGAAAAGGAGTACACATGTATCCAGACAGCAAACAAGAGACTCCCAAGAATGTAATGAAGTACTTTTTTCCAGCTTCACTGAAATATAAAAATTAGTTGTTTATATTTACATAGTACAATTCAATGAGTTTTTTCAGTTATAGTCAGCTTACAATAATACATTAGTTTCAGTTGTATAGCAGTGATTAAACTCTATGTAACTCATAAAGTGGTTACCCACTAAATCTAGTACCCCTCTTTCCCTTTACTTATTTATTACATTGCTGACTATCTTCCTTATGCTATACTGTATATCTCCATGACTATTTTTAACTATCCATTTGTATTCTTAATCCCTTTGCCCTTTTTCACCATCCCCTCAACCCCCTTCCCATCTAGTAGCCTTCAAAATATTCTCTATGAGTTTGTCTCCATTTTTGTTGTTGTCGTTGATTTTGTTCTTTAGATTCCATATGTATGTGAAATCATGTGGTATATGTCTTTGACTTCATTCAGCACAATATCATCTAGGTCCATCAAGGCAATATCTTTTTCCATCCCCTTCCTTTTAATCTGAAGTGAGTCTCTTGTAGGCAGCATATGTAGGGGTCTTGTTTTCCTATCCATTTAGTCACTCTATCTTTTAGTTGGGGCACTTAATTCTTTTCCATTTGAGGTACTTGTTCATAGATATGTAGTTATTACCAGTCTTTATTCATATTTTTTGATACTTTTTTTCTTCTTAAAGAAATCTCTCCAACATTTCCTGTAGTACTGGGTTGGTGTAGATGAATTCTTTTAGCTTTTTATTTATTTTATTTTTTTTATTTGGGAAGCTCTTTATCTGTCCTTCAACATTAAATGATAGCTTTGCTGGATAAAGTATTCTTGGTTGTAGACCCTAGGTTTTCATCACTTTGAATATTTTGTGCCAAGCCCTTCTGTCCTGCAAAGTTTCTTTAGAGAAATCAACTGTTAGTCTTATGGAAACTCCCTGTAGGTAATTAGCTGCTTTTCTCTTGCTGCTTTTAAGGTTCTCTCTTTGTATTTAACCATTAGGATTTTAGTTACGATGTGTCTTGGTGTGGGCCTCTTGGGGTTCATCTTTTTTGGAACTCTCTGAGCTTCCTGGGGTTGTATGTCTATTTCCTAATGAAATATTTTTAAATATTTATTTTAAAGAGATACTCTAACTACATGTAAATACAAATTAAAATCAAGTATAAATATGATAACGAAAAAAGACAGATGAGTAATAAGTTGAGTTTTCCCTTCCTGCTTAATGTTCTATTTTCCAAATTTTTTTTTTTGTAATGTTCTTTGGTTCAATAAATATTGAGGCCCTTTCACACAAAACCAAATACATATTGGTTTTGAAGATGTTAAAATAAAAATTTACCCCCCCACCCTGCAACTCTTGCTCTCAAGGAACTCCCAATCCCTGGAGTCAGGAAAGGGAAGTGGGGAGGAGGAGGAGGAGGAAGCAACTGAAGGAGGCAGTAATACATAGATGATGGATATCTCACTCACAAGTCATGATCTAAGGTTTCTCAGGTAAGGCAAAGCTTAAAGAGAATCTTAAAAAGGAGGAGTCTCCCCTTATGGTACTCTAGCAGTGACAAAGGCCTGGGAACTAGCATTGGAGATTAGCAATGATTCTGCAACCCTGAACCATAAATGTGGAGACTGGCAGGTGATAATGGAGAAACAGGCTAAGAAGTTTAAGAGTGACTTCTAGAGGAACCCCTCTAATAATGTATTAGAAAAGAATTAGATTCAGGGTACAGATTGCTAGGCAAGAAATTATATGGGGTTGAACCAAACAAACAGAAGTAGAAATGGAAGGAACAGGAAAAATACGCAGATGGAAATTCAACAAACTCTGCTGACCAACTGGATCCGAACATCTAGACCAAATGATGCATCTAACTGGACTTCCGAGTTTCTAGCTTGGTCACCTGGATGGACAGTGATCATATTAGCTAAGAAAACAGGCAATATAGAAAGAAAAATTATTTAGATTGTTCAATTTGAGGTGCCTTTAGGAGATCTAGGTGAAAAAAATAAAGCAGGCAATTAGATAATAAATCTGGTTTGGAGATACACAGGTGGGAGTCATTTGGATATAACTGAAATCAAGAGGCATAAATGGGGCTACCAGGAAGAATATCAGATGACTGAAGGGCATGGGCTGAACTCTGGGTGTTTAAAACATTTATAGGATGGAGGAGGGGGTGCAGACTGGGGAGCCACTAGAGAGGTAGGGAGAAAACCTGGAATGTCACAGAAATAATAAAATGAGTTTCAGAATGAATTAGTTAACAAAATTAAGTAAACAGAACTGTCAAATAAAAAAGAATGAAAGAATGTCAGGGTCAATGCCAAATTGTAGGGAGCTGAAAAGTGAAGGGTTAGCAAGAAACTGGAACCAGGGTATACATTGTTGTTTAAGGAAGTTTTGCTGTGTATAAAATTTCTCTTCCTCCTCTCCATATAAAATGAAATTTAAAACTGCAGCTACTATTTCTTTATATGTATTTAAACATTTTTCATTGCATGGTGAAATATATAAAGTGAAATATGCTTTAAAATGGCTTGGTCATAAAAAGAAATGAAAAAGCTAGGGTCATAGATGAATGGAAGGTAACACTAAGGTCGATAGTAAGAGGAGGATAATGGGGCACGCTTGTCTACAGAGCAAGTACCAGGAAAGGAGGAAGTAAAAGTAGGGATAACTGATGGAGAGAGAATGCATTTTAGATAACATAGGTGGAAGGATAAGCCACCTCATCTCAGGTCCCTTATCTTCTAATACAGGAGAGAAAGGTGAGTGGATATATACATACATAAGTTTGAAGTGGGGGTGGTCAGGAAAATAGAAGTTCACTCCTAATGACTATATACTTTGAAAAGCAAATTAAAAAAAATTTAAAACAAATAAGCTACATTTTAAAAGACCTGCAAAATTTTGATAACACCACCAGATAAAACCATGACAAGAAAGGAGGACAACTTATCTTATGACCATACATATAAAAATCTTAGGTAAAATATTAGCAAATCATATATAATGATATATAAAAAAGGATAATCTACACAATGAAGTTGGATTTCAGAAAAGTTTATCAATGTAAACAGATTATACAAAACCGTATCAACAGAAAAAATAGATGCAGATGAGCCACTGTGTGCCAAGTGAAACATATAAAAAAATGTGTAAGAACTGCCTTAAAGACTCAACAAAATAACTCTATTTAATATCTTTGTGATTGCCTTTTCAAAATCAACATACTTATCAACTCTTATTTTCTGTAGCAAAAATATCACAGTCAATATAGATGGCCATATCCTAACTATCCTATCCTTTATCAGTCAAGACTAATGTGAACTACCATTCTGCTGACTTAATGTAAAGATAAAATTCAGGCCAGTTTTAATACTAGGATCTCCTCCTAGAAGTTCCAATTTTGTAAGTCCAAAGTGGCCCAGGTATCTATGTGTTCCAAAGAGGATTCTAATGCACAGCCCCTAGCCAAGAATCTCTAATACATGATCTATATTTCTCACATAAAAAGGGTCCTGAGACTCCAGGTGTTCTGCAATGAAAACAACAGTCAGTGAACTAACTAGCTCATACCGAACTATAGCCATACCTTTTTAAAAAATATTTTTATAGAGACTAATTTAGTCTTGGAGGTCCAAAGAGCCTTCCCACATAAAATGTCATCTCTTCCACGCTCAAATAAACTCCTGTTAAAGGCTAAACGTTATTTAAATTTTTAAAAAATGGCATTAAAAAAGTGCCCATCCCCCCATCAGGCAACCATTTAGGTTGTTCTCTGTATCTTTGAGTCTGTTTCTATTTTGTTTTTTTTTTATTTATATATTTTTTTAAGATTCTATGTATAAATGAAATCATTTGCTTATTCCCTTAACAAAATACAATCTAGGTCCATTCATGTCACAAATGGCAAGATTTCATTCTTTTTTACTGCTGAATGATATTCAATTGTATATATACACCACATCTTCTTCATCCATTCATCTAATGATGGACATCTAGGTTGCTTCCATATCTTGCCTATTACTAGTAATGTGGCAATGAACATAGACATACATGTATCTTTTGAATCAGTGTTTTCACTTTCTTCAAATACCGAGAAATGAATTCTGGACCATATCACAGCTCTATTTTTAACTTTTGAGGACTCTCCATACTGTTTTCCATAGTGGCTGCACTAATTTACAAACCTACCAAAAGTGTATGAGGGTTCCCTTTTCTCCTCATAAGAATGTTGATTTATTGATGATGGCCATTCTGACCAGGTGTGATGTGATAGCTCATTGTGGTTTTAATTTTCATTTCCCTGATGATTAACAATGTTGAGGATTTTTTCACATGTCTGTTGGACAATTGTATGTCTTTTTTAGAGAAATGTATATTCAGGACCTTTGCTCATTTTTTAATTGAAATTTTTTTTTGGGTGTTAAGTCATATGAGTTCCATATATATTTTGGATATTAACCCCTTATATATATCATTTGCGAGTATCTTCTCCGATTTAGCAGGTTTTTTGTTTGGTTGATGATTTCTTTCCCTGCACAAAAACGTTAGCTTAATGTAGTCCCAATTTATTCATTTCTTTTGTTGCTCTTGTCCAAGAAGACGTATCCAAAAAAATATTGCTAAAAGCAATGTCAGAGTTTACTATGTTTTCTTTGAAGAGTTTTAAGGTTTTAGGTCAGGCATACATTTTACTGTGCTTTACTTTATTGTACTTCCTAGCTATAATGTTTTTTATAAATTGAAAGTTGGCGGCAATGCCATTTTGAACAAGTTTATTGGCACCATTTTTCCAGCAGCATTTGCTTGCTTCATGTCTCTGTGTCATGTTTTGGTAATTCTCACAATATTCCAAACTTTTTTGTTGTTATATTTGTTATGGTGATCTGTAATCACTGATAAATATTGTGTATGTTTTGACTGCTCCACTGACCAGTCATTCCACCATCTCTCTCCTTCTTCCTGGGCCTCCATATTCTGATACACAATATCGAAATTAGGCCAATTAATAATTCTGCAATGGCCTATATGTGTTCAAGTAATAAAGTTAACTGATGTAGCAAACTTCATTATTTTAAGAAATTGCTACAGCTAGCTACCCAACCTTCTGCAACCACCACCCTGATCAGTTAGCAGTCATCAACATCAAGTCAAGACTCTGCCAGCAAAAATATTATAACTCGCTGAAGGCTCAGATAGATGATGGTTAGCAGTTTTTATCTCTTTAGCAATTTTTAATTTTTTAAAGTATGGACATATGTTTAGACATAATGCTACTGCACACTTAATAGACTACCATATGGTTATAAACATAACCTTCATGTGCATTGATAAACCAAAAAATTCGAGTGACCTGCTTTGTTGCAATAGTCTGGAACCAAGCCTGCAATGTCTCCGAAATACGCCTATAATTGGTTTTTGTTTCTTGGTTGGGCACTTACATCAGTGGTTTTCAATCCTGGCTCTTGGAAAGCTTTAAAAAGCAGTATAGCCTGGGGCCCATCTCCAGAGATTCTGAATTAATGACCTGTGGTAGGATCTAAGCATTTTTAAAAGTTCCCCAGGTGATTCTACATGAATAAAATTACACGATTTTACTCTACAGAGCAACTTTATGATTATAAGCTTGGACAGCAGGTAGGTATGACACTATCTGACACTAGCTACACAGTTAAAATTAGCCAGCTTTCACTGTCTATTCCTTCCTCATTTTTCTAGACATTAAATGTACTGTTTTGACATTAATTTGTGCTTATTTACATGTTGCTAATAAAGTAGTCAAATGTGGTAGAGGGTGTATTGTTTTATATTTCCAATTATAGTATTAAAAATTTAAGAATAAGTTCTTTGTTTCTAGTTTTTTCCCCCTATCTTTTGATGTCTCTGGATGAAAAGAGCTGGTGTATTTAAGAGGAAAATAATGAGCACTTAAGACTACAAACATTCTTTGATATCATTACAGAAAATGGGTTTTCCTATGAACAGAGTGAAGCCATGCTTAAATAATCAATTAAAATTTTTAAGATTCAAAAAAAGCAGAAACACTGAATTCCAATTTTTTTTGAATTGAGTGAACTGATAACTTACCAGTCTGCAAGGCAAAGGACCAAACAACGGTTTATCTTCATCACTTAAGATTCTTTCTGCAGATTAAGAACGGTTAAAATAATAAATGTTATACATATTTTATTACTATTTCAACAAAAAGTTAACAAAATTATTTCTGTAGAAAGCACAATATTGGCAGATTTTGAAATCTTTAAGTCATTTCACAAGAATTAACTCTGGATGAAAAGTAAAAATGAAAAATACATTCAACTTACAAGAAGCTATAACCACCACTAAAATGAGTTCTCTGTTGCTATAGTTAAGCTATAAAGGGTCAACCTAATATTCTGTTGGTATATTATATTTTCTATTTCAAAATCTTACACTATTTCTTCATACTGTTGCCCACTTTAAATCTCTCATTTAAATACAGGCTTTTACACATAATTCTGGTCAATGTGTGTTTGTGACTTAGAGATACAACTTTAAACCTCTTACCTATACTTTGGATGGTGTACGCGCAACTACCCCAACACATTATGGGCACACGAGGATCCTCTTCATTGGGATGAACCTTTAGTCCCACCTTGTAAGTAGCAGTTCCAAATGTTGTTAGCATTTCTTTTATGCTATCAGAATAAGGGTTCCTGAAGTGAACATGTATAGGATTAGCTCAAAACAATGTGCTCACATCAATCAAATGGTTGTTTCTTAATGGCTATTTGGACTAGAACCACTTAAACTATCTAAAGACAACTGTATGCAAAAGGAGAATTAAGGATATGAAAACTGTCCCTGCCTAAGAGGAGTTATGCTCTACTTGAGTTGCCAGGGGTGAGGCACGGGGCTGAAAATAAGGTATTAGGTGAAAGTCTACATAGTGAACCATGAGACCCTTGACCTCTTTCCCCACCTTGAAGATACTGGCAATATATACCCATTGCAATGATTTTAGTTTCTCTAGTAAGGATCCTCAGAGGAAAGCCACTTTACACATTGACACATGGGGGGTGGGGTGGGGTTCTGATCACCTCACTGTGAAGCTCAGAACAACCAGCTCCAATCTGTTCAATGAGCTTCTTAGAGACTTCCTGATAGTCACCCAAGGAAAATAAACATTTAATGAAAGAATCAGACATCAAGGAGATTAAAAAAAAAAAAGCAGAAAAAGAGAATGTAGGCATAGAAAGCAGAAAAGTTAACAAGAAAATTTTAGAGGATGAATCAGCCCAACAGGGCCAAGAGGAAGTTAACAGTAGGACTGCCTCAAAGAAGAGAAAAATCAAGAGGAGAAAATTGACAAAGAAATAACATAAAAAATCTTTAGACTATAGGACACGAATCTTCAAATTAAAAGAGTATATTGAAAATAAAGGAAAGAGTCACGTGCCAAAGAATATCACAGAGAAATTGCAGGACACTGGAGACTTAAAAGATGATCCCAATCATTTCCAGAAGTAATAAAAGTACAAAAAACAAGAATCAGAATGGTAATTTCTCAACAGATGTTAAAAGTTAGTAAAACGATGCCTTCAAAATACAGATGAAAAGTTACTTCTTACCTATAATTTTATATCCAAATCATCAATCAAGCATATAGATAAAATAAACGTATATCCAGACATGAAAACTTAACACCCAGGCACCCTTTCTTAGGAATCTGATGAAGAATGCATCCGTACAAAAACAGGAAGTAAATTAAGAAAGAGGAGAATATGAGGAACGTGACCAGGGGAAGTCACAGGGTGATAGCTGTGCCCTGTCCTGGTTGTTGCTGGAGGACAGAATCTGTTGGGGGAGGGTTCTAGGATAGAAGATCAGCTGATGTGTTTAGGACTTAGAAAAGCTATTGTTAGGATTGGAGAGACTTACTGTGGCATTTAGAGGGAGAAAAAAAATAACATACATAGAAAATCAAACACATGAAAAAAACAAGGTAATTATTAGCCATAGGAAAGACAAAACAGACAAAATAAGAAATGGGATTAAGACACACAATTTATATCAGTAGAATCAATTATGTAATAAGAACTGCTAACTAATTCAACCAATAATTGTGAAAGAACTCTACTGGGTGACTGTAGATAGGGTAGAAGTAAGAGTTAAATCCTAAATTGCCAGCCAGTCAACAGAAAGCTACTGTTTAGAAATAATAAATTAAGAGACAGCCTTTTAACTAGAATTATGGAAGCAAATAGCAGAAGAAATAAAAATGACAGGACTGGGGACAGGGAGGGGGAATGTGTGAGGCATAGGACTGATATTTTCTTTTCTATTTAAGCTTTCTCAGTATTATTTTTCTGAGTTACTTAGTACATGCCAGGAATGACTTCCAGGTAGCTTTACATGTATTATATTACTTTACCCTCATAACACTTTTGAGGTAGGTATTAGTACACTCACTTTACAGATGAGAAAACTGAGGTACAGAGAGGTCAAGAAATTTACACAGTTGTACAGCTAGTAAGCCACACTGCTGGGTACTGAACCAAAGAGTCTAGTTCTAGAATCTATGCTATACTTTATAACTAACTGGTGATGGGATAAAAAAGGGTGAAAATACTCTGGGTTCGATCCTGTGTTACTAAGATGTTGGTGGGATCCTAAGAAGAAATATGGAAGTTAGAAGGAAAGCACAGGATTTGGTGGGGAAGCTGTGTAGTTTGAATTTAGATGCACTGATGAGGTGTTGTCAAGGACAGCCAGATAAAGGGGCATGCTAGGCAGTCAGCAATACAGACTAAGAGAGGCTGGCAAGAGTTAAACATGACACATGATCCTTAGGTTTTTATCAATATACCCACAATATATATCTTCACATAATGCTTAAACCTCAGAATTCAAGATCAATGTCTTATAATATTTTGCTCCCAAGCTTACACATCATATTTCTAACTGCTAATTTAATTTTTCATTTCAAGTAGGCCAAACTTAAAAGGAATAAAATAATATACTCACTTAGGATGAAAATCAGGCCTAAATCCTTCAGGGAGCTGCAATTCATCCATATTTTCTGAATTCTTTGAAGAGACATCTATAGAAACAAGCATTTCGTAATATTATTCATCAGTTCACAATATTTCTATGAATTTCAGCCATAAATTTCATTCTTAATAGAGGTCAAACAAACAAACAAACAACAAAACAACCACCCAGAAAATATTTTCGTTAATAAAAATGGGCATAACATGCATTTAAAACATGAGAAATACTATTGCTCTGACTGACCAAGGCACCTTCTTCAGTCACCTGTGGTTTTCCTAATAGTATAGCTACTAGAAGATAGCAAAGGAAGGAAGGAAAGGAAGAGTATGCTATTTTGTTTTTATAAAAACCAATAAGCTCACATTGCTTTCCCATGTCATAAGTGCAGTGCATGTCTGTGAAACTTGGGAAGCCAAGTAACTCAGTAACAGCAACAATAAAGTCAGTTAGGCCACCGAGAAGTAAAGCTAGTTCTGCAATACTCAGTGATATTCCCCCAAAAGCTCTTCAGTAAAACAGGGTTGAATAAGTGAGGAATATTTATTATAAACTTTACATGAACCTGTAGGTTTCCAAGGAACTAGAAGAAATGCAGTCAGGTCAAATTTAGTTCATTAGGACATAAAAAATTAGCATAAATCACATTTTAAAATGAGAGGTTTCACTTCTAAAATATTAATTCTTTCTGGAACAACATTTTCCAACAATCTCAGACTTTAGGGAAAAATGAAAGCAGGTTATCAGGACTTACTAGGAATACTTTCTTCTTTCCTAAGAATCTGCAATGCTTTTATTTGCTGAGATATTGTTCTAATCCACTGAGTCAGATTTGGTTGGTCTGAAAAACTTAACCTGCTAGAAAAGATTATGAAGAGAGTTTAATATACTGTTCTTTATGATACAAAGATTCCTTAAATGGTCATGGGCATAATATTTTAAGCACAGTTTCAATGTTTTTAAAAAAGCTATGGGGAAATTTGTTGCCTTTTTAAAAAAGATACGAATAGATATCTGCCAATGGAAGTGAAAATATATTATATGTCACTATGATGCTAACAACATTTTTGTCAGAATTTTACTTTTCCAGTACTGGAATTTGCTAGTATTTATAAAATATCACAATTACCACAGCACCACTTTTATTGAGTACTTATTATGAAATAAGTACTTAGTAAAGCATTCACAGTATTAGATTTAATTCTCAAAATATTCAGATGAAATAGGTTATTGTCCCCATTTTATGGATGAGGAAACTGAGGTTTAAAGCTATGTAACTTAACTAAGGCTATGTAAAGGCAAAGATCCTGCATTCAAACTGAGTTATATGAGACTTCAAAGCCTGTATTCTTCATGACTATGTCATAATTGGCTCTCATGGAAAAAATACAAAATCGTGAACCATAAAAGTGAAATCTAATAAAGGTATTTTTTTCTCCTTTTATGCAGTGAACCTTTAATAATGATTAACTTATCAGTTCAAATGCAGATGTTAAGTCAGCAACATATTCTTTTGTGATGAAAAAGCATGAGCTCATACTCAAATCTAGTAGCATTTTAAGAACATTTTAGGGTATCAAATTAAGGCATTGTAGTTTAAACTCCTAAAATTGAAGAGAAAAAAAAACTGACTTTGCTTTGAATTCAAATAACAGCACAGAAATTAAGATGATTCATAGTCATAAAACTTAAATTACTATTTATGCATGTTAAGGTAGACATAATTCTAAACTGAGAAATGAACATCAAATTTAAATAGTAGAATATGTCCAATACTCCTATGAAGTAGAAATACTCTAAAAACTATAAAATGACAAAACTTTTCCATTTTAAATATATCACCAGGTTTGCATTTTCTTGGCCCAATTTTGAAGCTACCGCCAGCCAGTAATTTGTAAAAAAATTCTAGATTGTTAGAATATTCAATTAAGTCAGCTTGAGCTTCAAAATTGGGCCCTATAAATTTACTGAGCATTTCTGAAAAAGTATGAGGGAGATATTTAAAGTACAGTCCCAGAAATAAAGAAGACAGTTTTCATGAATATACAAGAATTTGGTATCTTCTACAGTGTTTACGGGTGACCAAGAAACTGTTAAATTTTGGCCTATTCCTTTCTAAAAACCAAATATTATACAATTAACCAGAGTAATTTCCCCTCTCTCTGGTTTATTTCATTATCTTCAAAGGCAACTGTAACTGTGATGTACAGGTTTTATGAGCCAAACTTACTTGTTAGAAATATGTCTTGGAGGAAACAGCAGAGGAATAACAGTATTACTCAAACATTCACAAAGGGGACATAGGAATTCTCCATTTTCTACGTCATAGCTTGTATGTAAGCGTAATCTCTGTTGCCTTCGCTGTTCTTTAGCTTGAACGGAATCAAAATACCTTTACAATTAGAGAACATTAAGTATCAAAAACAATGGTAATTTTTTCAATGACAGCCACAAGCTTCAACATTTTAAATAATTTGTTTTCCGATCCAATCAAAAAATGGGCAGAGGACCTGAACAGACACTTTTCCCTAGAGGATATACAAATAACTAACAATATATGAAAAGATATGCAACATCGCTAGCTATTAGGGAAATGCAAATCAAAACAACAATAGATAACATCTCACATCTGTTAGAATAGCTGTAATCAACAGGTCAAGTAGTAACAAATGTTGGAGAGGATGCAGAGAAAAAGGAACCCACGTACACTGCTGGTGGTACTTACAGCCACTATGGAAAACAGTATGGAGGTTCCTCAAAAAACTAAGAATTGATCTACCACAGATCAAGCAATCCCTCTACTGGGTATTTACCCCAAAGACTTGAAAACCCATATCCAAAAAGACATTTGCACACCAATGTTCATAGTAGCATTATTCACAGTGGACAGGACATGGAAGCAACTGAAGTGTCCTACGACAGATGATTGGCTAAGGAAGCTGTGGTACACATATACAATGGCATATTATTTGGCCATAAGAAGAGATGAAATACTGCCATTTGTGACAACATGGATGGACCCCGCGAGATAATCATGCTAAGCAAAATAAGCCAGACAGAAAAAGTTGAAAATCACATGGTATTACTTATATGTAATAAACCTAAAAGCAAAAACAAACAGGATAAAGAGATATAATGGACTAGTGGTTTCCAGAAGGGAGGGGAAAGGGAGGAGGTGGGAGGTAGACGGGGTAAAGGGAGTCAAATATAGGGGTAAGGGGAGGGTGAAGTGGGTAAAGGGGATCAAATATACAGTAGTTGAAGGAAACTGGACTTTGGGTGGTAAGCACACAATAGAATATATAGATGTCAAATTATAATGTACACTTGAAAATAATATAATTGTATTAACCAATGTTACCCCAATAAACTTATTAAAAATTAAATAAAAAGTTTTCACAAATAATCCCAAAATTAAAATCTTTAAATGAATTATTATTAACACTGGTACTTGAGTTGCTTAAATATCAAAATGAATGCTGAGAGTTTTAAAACAGGAGTCAAAAAGACTGCCTTGCAAATAAGCATTCATAAAGCAGGAAATTTCTTGGCCCCAGTGCTGTCTGGTCACTTTCCCAGGGTTCGTGGCTACTTCCTAGGGCAAGTTCACATTAACGAGCACAGTGCTAGAATTACAGCATCAATTTGTTGGTTTTACAGAAGCACAGAAAGCACCAAAGTAGAAGAATAAGTATGAAGTCATCTCAGGTTAGCTCAGGGGAGCCATGACAATCTCAGGTAGTAACCAGGCAAGTACTAACACCTTAACAATTAAGAGCTATTCACCTTTGAAAGACATTACTCTTCTAGGGTTTATTCCACTATAACAATCTTTTTTCTTCATGCAGTTTATTAGCCAGTACAGATCCCCACATTAAAAAATATATGTGATATATTATGAAATTTTTGCCACTCCTTTACATGTATGACAAAGTAAGTCAATTTTAATTGTTGTTATTTATTATGCAGTGATATGGAGTTTTTTCCAACATCTTTAGTTCTTTATCCTTTTTTTCTAGAATGGCTTTTCCCTTACATAAAAATTCAATTTTGAGCCTTCAGATAAGCTTCTCTTGACTAACATTAAGAATGTAAGTTACCTTTGCCAACAATGGGCATGCATAATGTGTCCACAGCTACTGGTGTGTGTTCCACAAGACAGATTAGGGTGCATGAATAATGGATCATATTTTTCTGCATTACAAAACAAACAAAAAACAAAACAAAAAACCAAGTGTTTATAATTTTCCTATAACAAATGTAAAACTTTAAGTTGTGAAATCCTTGATAAGGGCTTATAAACTTGAAATGAAATGCTAGTTTATTCCTTTTTTTGAGATACAATAATTTAAGCAAGATCCTGGATTATTTAGAAAGCAAGACCTTCTTTCATCAACTTTATTAGCAAAACATCCTTGAATTGTTAAATGAAATTGGAATTTTGTATGTAAATACATTATTCTTTTGAACATTTCACGCTTTCAGGGCACTAAGAGACTCCACTCCCTTCAAAAGCCCTAAGCTCAGTAAAAGGATATTCTTCATGGGGCTGCCATTAATACCTTCAGGGCAGCTGGGTCACAATGATCGCTGACAAAAAATAAAAAAAGTTTAGGCACTAATAGGTGCTCCCTAGAGGACATTCTGCTAAACGACACCCATGCAGAGAATAGCCATGATAACTGTACCAGAACCAAAGGGGCAATAAAATATCCAGACTAGGGCAGTCCAGACGAGAGGCTGGAGGAAAAGGGCCCATCAAATTGCCTTCTGTTCTGGTGCTAATTCTTTATATTCAAAGGAGATGAAAAATAAAGACAACCATGAGACAGGTGCCTGGTTTCTTTTGGAATTTTTTGAGTTCTCTGTATAAATTAGTACAATCATAGAAATTCTATAATATTCTATAAAGAATTACTCAAGTTTCAATTTGTTTCACATAACAGTGAAAATATCACATCATAAAGAAAATCTGCTTACACCTAGGCAGTTTTTTCTTTATGAAGTAACAAGTTAAGTGAACTTGGGGACTTTATCTTGGCCTTGGAATGAAATTTATAAATTGCCAAGTTCAAATGACTATATTTTAGATGAAGCTGACCAATCTTAACTGGGTACTTGAGAGTGACACTGTGTATACTTTCCTTACAAAAAAGACAAGTTTATCAGTGGGTTTTCAAAACTTTCAATACTACAATGTGAAAGGTACTTGCTAAGTGCATGCTTTGGAAATTCCTAATACAGTTCCTACTCTCAATTTACTAGTATTGTTGAGGCATATGCATGTATAAATAAATCTTAGAATAGAGACATAAAAGTGTCTGGGGTGGATACAATATGTGTAGCCTAGATGCCTCTGCAGGAATGAACGACTTACTCCCTCAGAAGCTAGAAGGCGGCACTCAACTGTCATTCCTCTTTAAGGGATGACTGCTTTGCTCAAGGTCACACCTCTTTCCAGAGGTCCCCCACAACCAGTCACTGATCAGTCCCAGCCCCCCTCTCTCCAACTGAGGACATCTCTGAAGTGCCATCCAGCTCCAGAGCTCCCATAGGACAGGTAAGTAGTGCTTTTGAGGACTGCTCAACCTCTCTCTCACTCAAATCTGCTCCCTTCTCCTCCATTCCATAAATGTTGATGCCAAAGTTCTCCCCAGTAAATCTTCTGCATAGTAATCTCTATCTCAAGAATGTGTTCTTGGGGAACCCTATCTGTGATACCATCACTACTCTAAGTCAGAATCTCGCTCAACGATTACTTCTCACATAGGCAACTCATACAACTATTCTCAAGAGATTTCACTTTGAATTTATCTGTGAAACAAAATAATTGTTACTGTTATTTCAGTGTGTCAACTAATTGTAAGGACTTTAATAAGTGTGCTGAAAAATGGGTAAGACTGCTAAGCACCAAAGAATGTTAATGTTGTATTACAAAGAAAAGCTTTCCTTTGAATCTCTACTATTTACCAGCTGTGAAATTCAGCAATGATACTTAACATTCTGGAATGTTCTCTCATCTGTCAAATGGAGAATTTCTGCCTAAGTTACCCAGAATACCACCAAGCTTATAGAGCTATTATTAGGTTAATAAAATTTCATTTATCACGATGTGTACTAAGTGGCAGCCATTACTAATAAGGAGAGGATCTAGCTATGACTTACCTGGATCCTGAATGAATTTACTTCTGTTTTTTGATAATACAGTTGATCTTTGAACAAATGCTGCCAGGACCATTGCCCTGCTTTCCACCTTCACCTCTTGTTCCTCTTGACACAATATACAGGTCACAAATTGTCTTTGTTTAGGGACCTGAGTTTGTGCTGGGCCCAATGCTGTAAATGTCACATCTGAAATCATAGGGCTGTAATAAAAGGTTATGAGTATAATCACTGAACCTAAGCAGTTTTATATAATCTTAAACAGTAGACTTCAGATATGCACATATTCAACACATATAGTTTTAATGACTTAAATCACCAGGAGTCTTTCATATGTATCAAACCATCTCCTTTAATCCTCATAGCAATCCAATATGCAACACAGAGCCAGACACTCAGTTAATTGAACCCACTGTACTCATTCTTTTATGAATGTCATGGGTCTTCTGTATATCATTTTAAGCATATGCATTCATTATCTATAGTCAGAGATATTCTCATAAACATATATTAACAAACTCAGATTTCTAAGTTCCTCTCCACAAAATTTACCTATCAATCCTCTAAATTACTTTAGATTAAAAGTGTACTTACAAGGAAAAAAACACATTCTTTCCTAGTTGAGAATCAATGATCAAGAGATTATTTATTTATTTTTTACCTATTATCAAGAGCAGCAGAGGTGGAGACATCCAGTTCTAATGTCTGCTGGAAGAGTTCTTTGTTCTCATCAATGAAGTGCCGCTGCATCTCAGACATCTGGGCCATGATCTTTTCTCTGCGCAGTCTGGCAATCTCAGCTTTTCTCTTCCTCTCAGCTTTGTCTTTATCTCTTGAACTCTGAAATTATGTTTC
Organism: Cynopterus sphinx; assembly: GCA_030015415.1. Classification (NCBI taxonomy): domain Eukaryota; kingdom Metazoa; phylum Chordata; class Mammalia; order Chiroptera; family Pteropodidae; genus Cynopterus; species Cynopterus sphinx. Next base: position 46,956,795 of record CM057386.1, on the reverse strand, counting down.
GTTTAATTAGACATCAGATACTAAGTGCATATTTTTTCCCAAAGCAGAAATATCTTTATTGTAAATTAAAAACTAATTAAAAACTATTCTATAATCTCACTTATCTAAACAAGAGAAAAGATTTCTTAATCAACCTGTTAAAAAAGAAAGTAGACCAAAAAATTTGCTACAACTAATAAAAACAAATAGTTTCTTGGAATTTACATTTTTGTGATTAATATTAACTATCAACTTACTGCAGATAAATTTAAATAGTGAAGTTGCTACAATTTTTCAATATTACCATACTTTACTTCTTATACCTCTTCCATTATGGTTCCTTCTGTCTCTGCTACAGGACTGACAGATGAACTCTCCCTCATTTTCTTAATAGTATTAAAAGTCTATGGGAAAAAAAAAAGAGCAGTTATTCTGGTTATGAGATATTATCAAAACTTTAAAATAAATATTAAATGTTTCTCACAAAAAAGCAAGAGTGATGCACGAAATTTTACCTTTAATGTCCATCTAATCATATCTTTGTGGACTTCTAGGTAGGGAGCATTTTGCAGTGTTTCCAGCATAGCTAGTATACTAGGAGAGTTGTTTGGTGCTTCACCAGGTTCTACAGCAGAAAAAACAAAAGGCGTAATGACAACAGCTAACATTTTGTAATGCTTATATTATTATGTGCAAGATGATAATAAAGTTGCTTATAATATCATTTGCCTCTCATTTGATTATAGTTCTTCCTATTAGAGATTTTCAGTGCTTCTTAAGAATGTGACATATTTGTCACTTCATAAACTAGTTGTTAATAACTAGAATGCTTTAATCATTCAAAACTGATGTCTTATACCAAATGATTATTTTAACGTACTCTCTAGCAAAGTTAAATAAAACCCAGGTAAAAAGTCTACCTGAAATTTTATAAGTCTAAGAAAATGAATTAGGGCTATAGGGGTACATTTGTGTATAAATACATCTATTTGTTTTGACCTTTTCTTCAAAGAAACCTAAATTAAAAAATAAACTTCCTTTATGAACTATTTCTTTATCTGAGGAAAAGAAAGAAAAATTGAGTCCATATTCTTAAGAGTGCATTTAATCCAAAATTAGTTAATTTGGAAATAGTTGGAAATGTCCAATAACTAATTTTTTTTATTTAAGTGTTACCATTCTGGCAAAATGTTTCTAAGAGAAGAGATTAAACTACATGATCTTTAATATTCTTCCAGATCAAAAATTCTGTGGCTAAGAATTGGGGATATGACTTTAGTGTGTTTTAATTATATAAAATGTTTAAAGAGAAATATTGAGAAAGATCCAGATAAAATGATTGTTGAAAGAAAGAAAGAAAGAGAGAGAGAAAGAGAGAAAGAGAGAAAGAAAAAAGTGAGAGAGAACCTGAGATTGTAAGTGACTAGTGAATGAAATTAGAAAGTTCTCTGTGTGGCTATCCTAAAATAAAAGCACTGGTAATAAAAAAGGCAAAAGACACAATGTTAGTCTATAGAAAGCAATACTGGCGGAGAATAGAGTAGGGATAGGGAAAGGCTAGCACCCGAAAATATGATCTTCGGTGGGAAAAGGTAGTTTCCCCTCTTCCCACCACTTACCTGGATGAAGGCAAAAAGGGAAAAATATAGCTCTAGCAGCACACAAAAACTACTTCTTCCTACCTCCCAGCAGAACCTAGTATTCTTAGTCATTATCTTTTAGAAAGAAATGGCAGAGAACATGACACTGAACAAAGTTATAGAAATAATCTTTTGTAATCAAGACATTAATAAACTCCTATTTTACTACCATAAATTTATTTAAAGACCTTATAAGTGGCTGACTGCAGGTCTGGAGCAGGAAAAAGTACATGATGAGCCTCGGCATCTTTTATGCACAGAAAGCAACGTGGTGCTCAAACACTAATGGGGATGGGTCAAAAGGACAAAGAAGCCAACTGAACAGATTTCCACTGACCAAAACTGACAGGCAGTCTGAGCATTGAAAGGAATACTGATTATAACTGACTATGAAATGAAACACTGAATAAATAAAAACCCATGAGATATATTAAAACAAAAACAACCCTAAGCAAAAAGATTCAGTTGCCACCACTGTAGGTAACTATTAGACCAACTACTTATTCTGAAAATTACACAAAAAAATTTTCTCTTTAGAGTCATTATATTATAATGTTTAAAACAAATGGTTTTAAAAAAGTGTGTAAATGTAAAAGCAAACATAGCAAATTACTAACTACTGAATTTAGATGGTTGGTATATGAATGTTTACCATAAACTCTTTCGATTTGTCTATGGTATTTTTAATAAAAAGCTAAAAAAAAAATCTCCATGACCTTTAAAAAAAGTCACATTATGTAAGATGTGAATAATCTAATACTTTACAGATAATTTTCTCATTTTTAGTGTTTTTGTAAGATAACATCAACAATTTAAAGTGAAATCCTGATAGCGTACTTTGTTTTAAAGTTTTAAATGCATTTACTATACCGATTTCAAACTAAAGACTCCTCATTAATTTTTGTTTATGAATTAAAGTTTATATATTAAATATGCATACACCTTACATATTTTTGTAAAAAAATATCAGCATCTGATGTAGTACCTTTAATACACAGATGGAATATTATAGCCTCAGAAAGCTGGATTAAATATAATCTATTTAGAACCTATGTGATTAAATAACAGGCTATATTACAAATTTAAAATCAATAATATCTTGAGTTAGTTTAGTAAAAAGTATATACATACTTGAGATCTTCTGAGTGAAGGTAAATGTTTCTATATGCTCTTCCATGACATTCTCCAAGTGCTGTTTTTCTTCTTGTAGTGCCATTCCAATTAAATGTAATACCTCAAATACAACATGTTTTGTTTTAATAAAATAAAAATCAAGTATATATTTATGTAAGAAGTAAAAAAGTATTCACATTATTAAAGACTAATCATTAAAGACTAATTGCAATAAAAAACAACTTCAAGTACTAACTTTTATTAAATTCAAATGTGAGAAGGGGTCTAAGTTTAGCCAATGACATACATGAGCCTGCTGAGACAATGGAAAGAACTGTACCTTTGGAGGAAAGCTATGGAGGAAGACTCGCCTTCATCTGAATTCTGGCTTCACTGCTTTCAAGCCACATGCTTAGGGAATCCCTCTATCTAATGTCATCATCTTTAGGAAAAAAACCCAGCTTTCCTCTAAAGTTTTGAGGATTATAAATATTGTACTTGTCTAGCACAGAATAAGGCACAGGGTAGGCTAATTTTATAAATTGAATAATTATTACTACGTTACTTATTAGTTGAGTAACAGGGATGAGTTAACTGGATCTTACTAAAATTTGACTTTCTCATTTATATAGTGGAAAAGTTCTATCTACTAATAGGGGTGTTGTGCAAATTCAATGAGATAATAATTTAAGAATGGCTTACATTAAAGCTATAAAGTAAAATACAAACAATGTTCTAGACTTGCCACTTATCAGCCTTAGGACCATAAGTCTCCGAGTTTCAATTTTTTCAGTTGTAAAATATGGATACTGATGAATTCATAGGTTTTTTGAATTAAATGAAAAACATGTCAAAGATAACACATTATAAAAATAACAGAGTACTGCATAAACAAAGACATATTAGGACCAGTCAATGAAAGATAGAGTGGCCAACAGGACAAAGGTAATCATAATCATGTATAGAAAAATCTGCCAGGCTCTTATTTTCATTGTCAGACACAAAAGAAGCAACAATATACTACATTTCAAAATAAGGTAATGCTACATTTGTCTTAAGTTTTCTGTGTACAGATACCGACAAGAGTATTTTGGCTTTTATTACAAAACATATAAATATTAAATGTCTTCAAACCTACCCTTTGCAGCATGGACTCAGACCAGGTGTATCCATTATGTTCCACAGCCCACTGCAGTATTGTTCTCATGATACATAACATGACATCTGACTGCAGAATGTTAACCAGACTTGCGAACAGAGGGCAGAATGGAGGCAAAACTGGAGGTGGAAGTGCTGAAAACAAAGTTATTATTGGTTTCTTCAGTAAAACATGCTTTAAAAACTATCATTTTATTAGATAATTTTGACATTCTGCACTCAACAAATATTCATTAACACACATCTTAACACTGTATTTTACCTTAAGATCAGTCAAAAATGTATTAAAACAGCTATATAAATAGTGGCAGTACAAAGGAAAGCCTTTCTTTTCCCTAGAAATATCTTAAGATCTGAGATAAAAACATTAACCCAGGAATGATGCACAGTAAAGACTATTTCTATATTAGCATATTTATTAGTCCTTTGAATGTTTACTTGGAAAGCTTATATTCAAATCTACTCCACTAAGGATAAACATCTTAGTCAGTAGAAACAAAGTTTAACAAGTAAAAAAGACTGATACGAGATTTTTGGAAAGATTAAAAATACCTGTATCTTCCTTATTTTGTCTTTTCAATTTCCGTTGAGCTTCTTCTGCCTAATAAAAAAGAAAGTAATTTGAATGGGGAATTTATAATACAAAACAACTCAATAGCCAAACTATTGATATGTTAATCTTTCTCAGCTTATCTTTTGATTTTAGAAAATTTTTATCCTTAGTTTTGTAGTTCCACATCATCCTTATATATCAATGTTAACCCCCCCCCCCAAATCCTCCAAATGGGTTATTTCTTGCTTTAAAATGGAGGGGAAACGTATGCAAACCCAAATCAAAAATTTATTTAGGTTTGAGCTCTAGGACATACATCAAAAACTAAACAAAAGTTTCCTGTTTAAATTTTGTTTAATTCCATTTATTGAAAAAAGTCTTTTAAGAGTAGAACTGCTAAACAGAAAAATTTAACTAGCTGAGAATAATTAGGAAAACTCTATAAGTCATTATGGAAAAGCACTATGTTAATCAGCAGTAATTCTGAAATAAGTTTAAAACGAGCTGATTATAATACAGATTGACAATTTGTATTCAAAAGCAATTACATATGTGTGGGTATGTGTATAATTATATGTATGCACAAAACACTAGGGAGAAAACCCAAAATGTTAGATGGCAGTATTATAGGTAATCTGTACTTTCTTCTTTATATCTTTTCCAAATTTTCTACAATAAAAATATATTTTTTTTGATCTGTGAAAAACAGTAAAAGTTGTTTAGATTAAAAAAAAAATCCAACCCAACTCTCCCAATTACCTTGGACTGCTCTGCCCTTGAAAAGTGATAGAAATACAAATTGAACTCTTTGGCACACTCTGGTTTCAGTTCATACATGCCTCGTCCTGTTAATCCAGGTTTCCTATTAAAAAAAAAAAAGTCCTTAAAATATTATTACTGAAGTCATATACTAATTCATGAGATAGTATTAGATCATAGAATAGAAAGCAAAGTTCTCATACACTGCTCGTGAGTATAAGCTAGTACTATTTTCTGTGGGTGAATTTGGAATATAATTCCAAATGCTTACAGGCATCCATTTTGAGTTTATAGCACATTCACTCTGAGCTTATCCTGACTGCACAAGTCAATATGATGGTCACTGTAGTGGCAACAATTCAAAGACTAACAGGGAATAGGCAAAACACACTATGACATCTTCAAACAACTGAACACCATTAAAAGTGATGTTAACTTTCACATTTTGACATGTAAAGATGTCTGTGGTAAGTCCTACCAGCTGGAAAAAGTAGGTACAACTTTAGAGTTTAAAGAATCTCTTCTGTATTTTTTTCCCTATATTTTCTCTAAAAGCATGTAATACCTTTATAATTAACAAAAATAAAGACATTGCCATAGGGTGGGGAGTAAGGAAAAAGCAGCATTAAGACATTGCCTCAACAACCTTAAGGGGATAAACGGTTTACTGACTGGGCAACATACTACACACAAGAGAAGGCAGCATTCAGAGCCCATGTCACAATTTAGTATATTCAAATGTAAACAAAGAAAGCAATTTTAAGAAAGCTCAGTGCATTTACTTAAGTCACCTACTCAGGTTAAATTTAATTATCTAAAACTTATCAGCTATGAATACTTATTCTGAATACAATGAAAATCCGCATAAATCTTCTACTTTAAGTTGGTGAGTGCAGAGCTAGATTATGAAAGTGAAAGTGAGAAATATAGGGCAGCATTAAATATTTGAAAATATTACTCTCTGAAAGCAACAATTTCATTCTCTGTTCCATCAAAAGGGACACTGAGAAAAATGAATGTGTAAAAAAATGTGTAAAAAAAAAAACTGAACATGAAAAAAGATAGTAAAACTCACTTGAAATGGGCAACTTCTTCAATGACACTTTCCATGCCAGTCTCCTTGTTCTCCTAAAGGTATAGGAAACAAGTGTGTTTCATGTTCATAACATCTGTTAGCACTCGGAGCATTGGGCTTTTTATCTCATTATGCCTCATACAACAATTCTATGAAGCAGATATACTATTATCCCAATATTTACAGATGAGAATTATATAGTAAACATATGATTAATATACAATTAGGGAAATTTATTTGGTAAGCTAACATTTAGACAGATATAATTAAAAATGAAGTCACTACCATAGGAAATTAAGGTGGCAGCTCACAAAAGGAATTAAAAAATTAAAAGGAAAACACAAATTATACACAACATTTAAACAAAATTTATGTAAGATATTGTAATATCTTATGAAATAGTTACACTAATTTATCTATTTTTAGTAAAACAGTATTTCCTAAATCATATCCCATTCACAAATTAGATATTAATAGGAATTCTGTAAATAAAGAATTCTCTGGTCAAAAATATTTAGTAAATATAGTTGCTATCACTTTATACAAGGCATATATGTAGCACTTTTAAAATGTTGTTTTAAATTTTATTCTTCCTTAAAGTCTAAGTGAAGCCATAATTGCTTCTTCATTTAACAACTCAGGATTCATTTACTGCATTAAAAAGTACAAGTAATTTTATTCTGACTAGATATTTAGTGATATTAAGAAATTATTATTTTTTTAGGTGTAATTAATGGCACATGGATAGGGTTTCTCGAATGCTCTTATCTTTTAAATCAGTTGCTTGGCCTTGGTGTTACTGACATTTGGATCAGCTAATTCTTTGGGGGGGGTGTGGGTGTGTGTGTGTGTGTGTGGTGGGGAGGTCTGTCCTGAGCATTGTGCAATGTTTAGCAGTATTCCTGACCTCTGTTTATTGGATGCCAGTAGCACCACACACCCTGCCTTGAGTGCCCAGGGTCCCCTGGGGGGCAAAATAGTTCTTGGTAAGAACCACTGTTTTAGGTATGTAGAATTCTAGTTGTAGATAAAATAGTAAACCTGATTTTCTCTATAAAATAATTCAGTGGGGGAAAATAGAGATTAGTGGTTGGGATATAGGTAAGATGGGTCATTTGTTGAAGTTGGTGATGGGTTCGTTATACTATGTTTTCAATGTTGGAAAATTTTCACAACACAAAGTTTAAATTGCATTACTATGCAAGAATATAGGTTTAAATCCTAGAAGAATAAACATTAAGATTGAAAGTTCTGATTTTATGTTTCAATTTGAGAAAATAGTTTGAAAAGCCTCAATGAAAATAAAATCCTTTCCCAACTATAAGTTTTGGGTTTCTAAAAAGACCCATGGCTGAAAAACAGGAGGCTGAGCACTTAAGATCCTGGGAGGAAAAATAGTTACAATTAACCCATGAAAGCCCATGTGAATATTATTTTACATTTGCTAAAATTAAAGACATGGTTCACTAAACTAAGAAGGAGAGCCTTTGGATGTTTCAGAAGGACAAAGCTCTGGGAAACTTTAGTTTACTCAACACAACTGAGTAGATATTTCTCACTCCCTTCCTCAAAATACTCTACCTATGGTAATTTTGTACTGAAGACTCTATAACAGCCCCTTTCTAATGAAGACACATATTCAGTCTCAAGGACCAGGTTTACTTTTACTCAGCATACTTACCTTTTTCGAGGCTTCACCATACAAGATTCTATTCATATGCTGTTTTCCACTCCCAGTCCCTATTATATTCTTTTTCTAATTATTTCTAATGTGAGTAACTAGAGTTATACATGTCTAAGAACTGTAGTATTCACAATTGTGAAAAAGGTATATATAAGTAAGTCTATATATACTGGACTAAAAGGTAGGAAAAGATTTCTATAATCTTTTTAAAAATGTAAGTACTTACATCTTCAGGTAAAGACTTCACCAATTCACTATGAGCCATAGGTTTGATGCTCAACTGATGGATAATCTCTCGCTTAATTTCATCTGTGGCATTTACCTGTCCAACTCCAGGATTAAATCTCTCTCCTGTCAATAATGAAAAAGTATATACACACACACATTTAACAAATACAATACTTATGTGATAATATATTCATAATTCACACAACACAATACATTTTTCTTTCTGTGCAATGAAAAAGCAATGACTGGTCTGGCAACAAGCTAGGGCGAGAGCAGCTCCCAACAATACTTCTGAGTCTCAGACACAATAGGTGAGTGAAGGCTTTAGGCAGTGGAGAGAGAACTCCAGTTGCAGTTTTGAAAGAATGGGATCAGAAGGTGGGAAGGGATTAGAAGTAGTCAAGAATTGCTACAGCAGTTGTACCAGTAGCCTAGGGAACTGCTTGCATGCCATCTGCCATGTGGTAGCAGGGAGGGAGAGCCTTCCTCTGTCCTTCTATCTAGTGGCAAATGAGATATCACCTTCTGAGACCTCCTTCATTGGTATCACATCCTGACAGTTGCCAAGAGTCTCTGCTCTATGGACTGTAGAGAGTCTGAAATAGCAGGGGAGGTAGGAGAAGGTAAAGGATAAAATAGGAAAGATAGAGGCAACAGGACTGAAAACATAGGCAAAAAGAAATCTGCTTCTATAAGCAACAGATCTCTATTATCTTGGAATTATGATATCTGAAGTCAAGATGACACTTTTGCACTACAAAACCACAGATTAATAAAGCTACGATATAAAGTAACAGTAAATAGCTCCTAAATATTCCACTCTCGCTAAATTTTTGTGTCCCTCTTATTTTCTCCAAAACAAAGAGTTTTCCAGTTTATTTTGCTTTAGCACTTATGCTCTCTCTCCTTTTCCCAAAGCACCACAGTGCTGTTATTCTCAACATGATAGTAACCAGAAGGGAGAAAAAAGATGGGTACTCTAATCTCCTTCCCTTGAGTAGCCACTCAAACAAACAAATATGCAAACACACACACACACACACACACACACACACACACACTCACACTCTCTCTCTCTCTCTCTCTCTCCCCCCCGCCGAAATTCTGAACTATTTGCTACCACAAAACCCAAGAGAATTTATAAATGTCTCAAACAATCCAAACTTACCAACAAGCATTATAATGAGGTATAACATTTCTTCTATTAAAGTATTGTTTTGCTGAACTACATCCTATAATAAGGGGGGGGAGAGATAAAATTCAAGAAATAAGAATACAAACTCTATTATTTCAAATTATTAACATAATCAAAAAGAATGAAAGACGGTTCTTTAATAATGTGGCCTCATAAAACATGTTCTTACCTTCTGGGTAATCTCAGAACTAAATCTTTTTCCATAGTCTGGAGTACTGAAAATCTGATAAAGTTCAAAGCGGCTGAGCATTATCATCAGAAAATGGTTTGGATCCATCATGGAGACACCTGTCTTTTTTTTTTTTTTAATTTTTGAGATAAAATAAAAGAGGAAGGTCAAAAGAACTACTAAATAATTAGTGAGAGATATTCTGGTTTGCACAAGAGAAAGCAGGTTGCGTGGTCACCAATCCCAATTAAAGACTAAAACCCACTTAGCCTCAATCTCTTTGGTGGTAGTTGCAAGTGTGGACAGGAATATAAGCTAGTAAAACAGACAAAGCATAAACAAAACAAAACAAAATCCCACTAAGTCCACACATCAGAATAACATGAACTATATGTTCTCTTTTCTTTTAATGCTTTGAATTAATTGCATCCCTCTGAATTCAGGTCTGAAGTTTCATTTCAGGGTTCTCTTATCACTGGTATATATGACCTTGGAGAGAAATGTGGTATGGCAATTAAGTTTCTATTATTTTTTTATACATACTGTTTTAAACTCTCATCAGGAATTCTTAAGTTAATTTTTGGTGATAAATGCTACAATAATAAAAGCAACAGTTTTTAAATATTAGTTTTAATTGTCCTTTGTTCCATTTGTATAAATTCTAAATCAACTTAGATTTTATTTTGAACCAATAATTTTTTTGAAACATATTTCATAACCTATAATTTCTAACCCATTCAGCAATAAAACTACTATGTGAAAAGCATTGTGCTATGCACAATGGACAAAAGAGAAGAAACAAGATAGAATTGGCATGGTCTAGCGGAGGGGATAAAAAGTAAACAGGTAAGCACAATCAGTAGTTGTTAATGCTATGGTAAGGATAAGTACCACGCTATGGACCCTCTCACAAGGGACATTTAGCCATGGTTTAGTGTCAAGGAAGGCTTCCTGAGAAACTGACACTAAACTAAACACTAAGATATGCAGGAAAATAAGTTACTAGTAAATAGAAAAAAGAAGGGGTTGGGGTGCGCAATCTAGGGAACAAAAGAAATAAACATGCAGAGTTTAAGACTTAAGAAAGAGCATGGCAAATTCAGAAAATTTTAAAGCAGTTAAGTATCATAGGTCTCGAACGATAGTTTAAGGGGTTTGGGTCTTTAACCAGAGGACAATGAAGAAAGAATGGCTTTTAGGTTTCTAATCTATCAGCTTTATAAATTATTGAAAAATTCATCAAGGTAAGAAACCAAAGACAAGAAGAAGATACAGAGAAGGCAAGAGGAGTTATTTTGAATATGTTAAATCTGAGATGTGTCCAGAAAAATCCAGATGAAAATGTTCTATAGGCTGTCAGCCATAGAAGTTTGGAGTTGAGCAGACCTGGGCATGATCATGACTGAATGGATCCTAAGGCATTAACAAGAAGAAAAACACTCTCCACACCTTTAAGTTTAATGCTTTTAATTCATTACCTGAAGCATTATTATATCCTTGTCAAACATTTCACGCCTGCATTTCACATTATGGTAGTAATAAATCTAAAAAATAAAAATAAAAATAATAAATAAATAAATAAACAAATTATATATATATATATTGGGTAAACAGGTTTTTATTTGTGCAGCTTCTTCCTCTTCTCATACCCCCAAAAGCACACGGGTTTTGGGCAAGTGCGTGCATATGCAATGTAGTTTCCCCAATAGTTAATACTATCTTAGTAGAGATTAATTAATTAGGAACTCCAGATTATAGTGGTCACTCGATGATGCATTTTTGCATCCATCTTTCTGGGTCTGTCAACAAAGATTTGTCAGTAAGATTTACAGCTAACAAAAATGGGAAAAAATGTATATCAAGTTTTGATGAGGTTTAAAAATTAAAACCACAATTTCAGAGCCATACTAACAGAACTTTTATCTTTTAACACAATTTAAGTACATACAATCTGAGTTTTTGTTTTAATATCCAACTTTGTTCTAAAAATGACTGCCAAGTGAAAATCAAGAAAATTAAGTGCATTTCTACTTTTGATATTCTTTCTTGACGAAATATGGATAAAAGTTCTAAGAAACCTATATGGTTTAACATATTCTCAAACAGTTATAACACAGACTCAACTTTCAATGACTGAAAATTACATCCTTCATAGAAGCCAAGCAATGGATAGAAAATGATCCCCAGATTTAAACGCACTCACCTGGTTTACCAGAGAGAAACCATTTCTTCTCCACATTCCTGCATGAACTTGGGCACATAAAACAAGACATCTAAGAGGGTGTTCTATCAACATGGGTGGGCTAAGTTCACTCTGTATATACAGAAAAAAACAACAACAACTCTATAAAGATTGAGATGAATGTTCTGAATAAAACACAAATTAAAATTATTTAAAGGTACATTTGTGTGATGGTCAATTTTGTGTCAACTTGGCCAGTTTCTGATTAACACCAGACTAGATGTTGCTGTGAAGGTATTTTGTAGATATGATTAATATTTAAATCAGTAGACTTCAAATAAAACAGATTGCTCTCTATAAAGTGGGTGGGCCTCATCCAATTAGTTGATGGCCTTAAGAGAAAAGACTAGGTGCTCCCAGGATGTAGAATTTTGCTTCTAGATTGCTTTAGGACTGCGGACTACAACATCAACTCTTCCTTGGGTCTCTGACCTATGAGGCTGCATTGCAGGCATATTTCTGACTTGCCAGGCCCTAACTACATGAACAAATTCCTTATAACAAATCAACCTGTCTCTTCCTGTCTCTATACATACATATACATGTGTGCGCACATAAACACAAACATACACACATACACTCTATTGGTTTTGTTTCTCTGGAGAAAATCTAATAAACTTTGTTTCGAAGTGATTTTAAATACATAAAACGTAATAAGTATTTATTTTTAAAGTTGGTACTACTTACGAGAGGTAGAAGCTCTGGAAATTTATATGCCACTTCACTTTTGCTTAATAATACATGCAAACCTGCATGGAAGAACAAACAAAAACGTATTTCTACAAGTGAAAATCATTTAGAAAAAAGAAAAAAAACCTAAATATTCACTCAACTGTGTATCTAACTTCTTTTTCTCTTTGGGAGTTTATCATGTTACAAATTAAGATATAAAATGAACTGCATCCATAAACAAAACTATTCTCATGAACATCTGTATCAAAGGCACACTTAGGACTAGTCTTAATTACATGTACCAACACACACTGATCACATTTTATAGAAGTAAATGTTAGACGTACAAACAGCAAAGCAGCTATATAAGTATCAAAGTAATTTATATATTTTATGCCAGCTTTAAAAGTTGTATTTCACTGTGCCATGGAGTTCGTTCCTAAAGTAGTGAGAGATCCTTCTGGCAAATGAACAGAGAGACTGGTCCTGAGATTCACTGCATTGATCCTGACTCAGAATTAAGTTCCCCAGAACTTCCAGTTTAGGATCAAAATTTCTTTAGTTCCTAAATGCAAAGGGCTCTTTTATAGCTCAACCTTAGTTAATTCTGTTAACTAAGAATTAAGTGTCCTGTTTATGTTGTTGTCTAATCAGAAAATACTTTTCAGTCTTATCAATAAATGTTGGCCCCTTAGTCAAGTCTGGTTTGAGGCTTTCCTCATTTAAGAAAACTTGCATTACAAATCCCATTCTAATAACTTGTACTCAGCAGTTGCCACTCAAGCTCCATTAGTATACACTCCAAGTCCTTCTTAAACTGTTTTATATGTCTGTTTACTTAGCTTTCCAATTAAGAATGAAAAGCATTCATGGCAAGATTTGTCAAAAACAGTGAGATAGAATGCTCAAAAATCTTCACTGAGAAGAGTTGAGGGAGATAAAGACCTAGGTAGAAATTAGTACATTTTCATTCAGAGTACTATTTTCCCTGCGGATAACTATCAGCATCAACTTTTACCCACACAACCAGACTTTTAAAGGCAGAAAAAATCAGCAGCTGAGTTGGAGACAGAACTTACTTTCCTGCATTCTAGTTGAATACTTTTCCACACACCATGCTACCATTTGCCTATGCTGAGGATCAATAGTTTAGTACGCTCAAAGCACTTATAAAAACAAAACTGGGTGTGACTGAGTTATGGGAATTAAAAGATTTCTTCCTATAGGCACAACTTCATTCTAGATACTTATTTGTTGTACTGTCAATATTCAGATGTCTAAGTTATACTGAACCACCATGATTTCAGTAACAATAAAAAGACTATTGAAATGCTTTCAGCAGGATAATGTGATAATGCTCATAAGAATGAAAAAAAAATGCCTTCAGAAATAAATCAGGGATCATTACTATTGATCCCATGGACATTAAAGGAATTAAAAAAGGAATATTTATGCCCACAAATTTGATAACTCAGATGAAATGGATCAATTTCTTGATAAACACGAACTACCAAAACTCATATAAGAAGAAATGCATAACCAGAATCAACTATTTTTTAAAGAAAATTGATAAATAATTAAAAAGCTTCCAAAAAGGAAGTGAAGTATTAGGTCCACTGGCTTTCAGTGGTGAATTCTACTAAATACTTAGGAAGAAATAACACCAATTCTCCACAATCTCCCCCACACATACCCACGTCCACTTTCACATCATGTTAAGTTACTGAGCTACACACTTAACACTGTAATGAGTAAAAATATCTACCTTTAAAATGTCTCCTTTCTACTCTAGAACTAAAGGGAACAATAGTATGTGAGTAGGACAAGAACCCCTGCAATCAAGAAATATGGTAGCAAGCTGTACTGACATGAGACTGCAGAGATGGACAAGTGCATGTTCAAAGTCTTTAGCTGCTGCAAGGTGGCAGCTTCAAATATTCTACCAAGCATAAATATCTTATAAATCGACTACTTAGTATTGAAAACTATCACCCAAATTTGGGACTCACTCCTGACCTGATGCTTAGAAAGGTTATCAATAAATTAAGAAACAATTTAGAGTGAGAAAAAATCTAAGGTGATTTCAACTTGTTAGCAGTAACTCTGAATTGTAACAACACAGACTTTGAAGCTGGGTTGAGTTAGACAATAAAGCATGGTACCTGCGGTTAAAGTCTGAAGCATTATGGTATGCTGGTACAGTCATTATAAACATGGCTTCTGATGCCAAACTACCTCAAAATTCCTTCTCTGACTCTTGCTGTGTGCCACTAAGCAAATAATGTTTGTGTTTCAGTCTTCTCTTATATGACACAAACTTAATTATAATGTCAACCTCATAGGCCAATGTGATTAAAAAAGTTAATGCATATAAAACTCTCAGAATAATGTGTGGTAGGTATTCAATAAGTATTAATCACAAACAACAATTTAAAATATAGTTTCAGGGTTCTTTTTGAGGAAAAATGCTTTACCTGCAAGTAAGCGAGAAACTGGGAGGTGAATGCTAACTTTTTCTTGAGAAACACAGTATCTGATAGTTTCCACTGAATGTCCGCAAATGCTTAATGTGATTGGCTGTTCACCATCAGTAAAACCGCCATGACATTGCATCAATACTGTAAGGCATTTCTTGTAAGCTTCAATTAAAACTTTTTCCTAAAAGAAGAAGGTTTGCTATAAGTTACTCAAAAGACTGTTTCTACATTGAATAAACACCTCAAATTCGACTAGTTAAGTACCTCAAATATCAATACAGGCAAAATCGCTCAATCTTCCCTTCCCAACTTGGTCCCTCCTCCAGACCCATCTCAGTGAATGACATTTCTGTACAGTTGTAGAAATCTGGAGGTTATTCCAATACCCTCCTTTCTATCATTTCCCATTGTCCAATATATTACCAAACTGGCAATTTCATCTTCTAAATTTCTCTCAAACCTGGCCACTGATTATCTGCAGTAATTCAAAGGAAAGCCAACCATCTCTCTATTAGAAACTCTTGCCCCCCTCCACCCATTCTCCACAGAGAACTTTTTAAAACACATAAATTAGATCATGTCATTTTCTGCTTGGTAGTCTAATGGAGCCCCACTTCAATTACAATAAAATCCAAACTTCCTTCCATGTCTTCCAAAACCCTGTGAAGTTAGGACCTGTCCACTTCTCTGCCTTCGACCTCTATATTCCCGACAGGGCTCCTCTAATAACCATATTCCTAATAACCATACTCATCACAGAGCACAATGCAACTGTCCCTCAGGCAGGAGTATTCTTTATATTCAGATCAGTTAACTGAACCACAATTCAGATGTTATGCAAGTCTTTTCTAACCTCCTAACTTATGCAAGCTCTCATCTAGACTTCGTAGCCAAACAGACAAAATAATTTTAAGACATAGGACATATGTACCAATAGTAAAACTTCGTTTCTGGGCATATTTAGAAACTATTCTTTTTATGCACTTTTTCCATTATCCCATCAAAATCTATGTGGGATAATGGAAAAAATAAAGATAGTAACATAAGAGAGAATGTAGATTACTTCCTCCTCTTTTAAAAAGTTTTTTAAGGCTTTGGAATTTTAACTTTAAACAAATTTATAGGTGAAAATATGTTCTTTTATAAGCTATCACCACTATCCTCTCCAAACCTTCTCAAAATTAACTTAGAAATCTGTTTGTTCCCCATTCCTCCATTTATCTCCTATCTCTTATTCCTAAGAGAAACTCACATCTAAAGCACACCAGTCCTGCATCATTGAAATGACATGTGTTAATTTCATTTGCAACGTGAAGGCTGCTTCCCACTCTGGTTCCATTTCAATATGCTGTCCCACTTGACGTGTAATTGGATCCATTCCCTTAAAGAAAGTGAAAAGATGTTAAATAAATTAAAATAATATTTGTTC
Source organism: Cynopterus sphinx (assembly GCA_030015415.1). Classification (NCBI taxonomy): domain Eukaryota; kingdom Metazoa; phylum Chordata; class Mammalia; order Chiroptera; family Pteropodidae; genus Cynopterus; species Cynopterus sphinx. The sequence goes on along the minus strand of CM057386.1, from coordinate 46,940,422 downwards.
TCTTACATGGAAACTTAAAAAAAAATGTAGAAGAAACATATTGATTATACAAGCATATAAAGTAAAAGTCTTAACTGGAAGCTTTCAGTAGTATGAGATGTCCAACTTCTTAAATTACATGTTATATCTAACATTCTCTAAAATAGAAATAAAAAATCTCAGTAAAATATATAACAATTTATTTTAGAGGCCATCTCCTGTATGTTTGAGACAATAAAATGAATATGCAGCAATCTTTCCAATTCCTTTTTAGCTCTATTATCTATAGAAAAAATTATTGGAAGAAATTTGACAGGCTTTAAAAATATTATTACATTTATAAATATATTTTATAATATATTAAAGTTTTCATATTTATTCCTCATCCGCAACTAAAAGCATTCATAGAGATGGAAAGAAAAAATAAAAAAGATAAATGACTTGAGTACAGAAGAATATAACTTTTTACAAACCAGTCTAACTAGCTTGGTTGTCAGAACTGATTAAATACTCTGAGTTTTCAAAATGACCAAAGTATATACTGTTCCTATAGATACAAACCCCACCCCAACACACATAAATTTTATAATTAAATATCCATGAATCATAATCCAATATGGGAACTATAATATTTTCTAAAAATAGACCATCTTTGCTTATTTCTTCCTTAAGAAAGCCAAATAGCTACTAAAAGGAATCATAATGATACTGCTTAGATTTTTTTGAAAAGTCATCTATCTTTTTATAGTTAAAACTGGTTAAATATGCCAACTGGTTTCTGCTTCTAATTTCTAGTCTGCATTGAGGGTATTTCCAAAAAAGAGGAATAAACAGAGAGGGAAAAGTTCTATACTGTAACATATAAATACAACATCAGGGAAAGAAATGTAAAAACATTAAAAAAAATTATAATTTCTTAAATAACTGACAATACTTGCATTTAAGCATATTAAAAACACAAACTTGCAATCCCCAAAGAAAGAATGTTAATGGTAAACTAAAGAAAAACCAAATACAAAAGAACAGTAAATACCAGAATCTTTGCTGAATTCTCATTCTACACCTTTCTAAGAATTTCCAATTAAAAAGAAGTTTCTTGGTCCAAATTTAGCATCATTCTTTTGGAAATGTGCTCAATATGCAAAGGACAGAAAGGTGTTCAGTTCAATGAACAACAACAAAAAGAAAAAAAAGGGAAGAAAGAGAAGTGTTTGCTTTCCTTTTAAAATGTGTCAGTTTATACATACCTGCATACATTTGAGTAATTCCAAAAAGGCATCAAATCCTTCCAAGAACTTCTGCCTCAGATCATCTGACCATTCCGTTGGTTTGCTAATTAACACATACCTGAACATGATAAAAATAGCAATGACTACATGGATAAACAACAACATTTTATAAGTTGCAACTGGTTTGATAAATAAACAAAAAGCTTACTTGAGGTCTAAAATAAGGCTTTGAACTCTCCTAAATTTGAAAGCTTGTAAAGCAGTATATCGTTCAAACTGAAATCTGCCCTGGGCATCTCGATGTCTCAAATGATCCATAAAAGTCTTAATGATAATAGTCATCAGGTTTTCTTCTGTGATGAGCATCCGAGCCTAGAACAAATGTATCAGAGTACATGATAATCAAAACCAATTTACTAGGAAGCTAAAAACTAGTCACCAATAATGGTTAGCTCTTTCAGTTTTAAACCTTTCAACACAACTATACAATATCATAAACGTATTACTATGTATTTCTAAATAACAATTACTTACTCCAATTGCTACTTGTATGAAGCAACAATTGTATCACGGAGAAAGATGCCAGAATGTTAGGAGACAGATCCAAGGCTCATTATTCAAAGACAATTCAGGGTAGGGGGTCTGAACCAGGCTGCGAATTTTCCTTAACTGAGACATTTAGACACCTATAATGGTATGGTATAATTATTCTAGGATCCATGGATTTATATCACAGATTCTGTAGAACTCAGTATAAAACTCTATTTCCTCTTAATCTCCTTAGTTAAGACTTATTTTTGTTTCTATGTATACACATCTATGTATTTTCAAATATGCAAATACATGTAAATAATGCAAAACAAACAAACAAACAAACAAACCAACCAAAAACCAGGTAAAAAGTCACCTAGCTTCTGAGGTCTCCCTTGCAAAGGCAATTTCTGTTAGTTTTCTTGAATATTCTCGCAGAGATCGTGTGTGTACAATAAACAACACACATATATTTACACATACATATGTATACACACACATATACACTTCTAAAATACAAATTGTTATTAAGCAGACTTAAGTATGGATATCTGTCTCCCCCACCAAAGGATAGAAAATTATAAACGATGTTCTGCACTTTTTTTCCTTGATAAATTCTAGAGATTGTCTCCTATCAGTTTATATAAATTTCCTCATTCTTTTGAATTATCACAAGGTATTCTATCATACTTTATTTAGCTAGGCTCTTATTGGTGAGACCTTTGAGTAATGCAATCCAATTTCAAACATTTTGATCTTAACCATACTGATGGCTTTAATTTACATTATCTATTTGAATGAGGTTGAACATTACTTCATAATAATTTGCATTCCCTTTTCTGCTCCATAGTCAAATCAGAAGGTCTAATAACATTCTGAATATCACACTGTTACTCTGATATAAAAAATCATGGCTTTCCCCCCACATCTATAGCCTAACTAGGTTCCAGGTTGTTATTAGTGCTGGGCAACTACCTAACCAGGTCTTACATCAGTCAATATCAGGTATTTAATTAGCAATATAGAAAGCTGCATCAAAAAGGACCAAAAATACAACAGATAGAAGTCTAAAATATAGTAAAGTTGTATTCTAATATAGAAATTAAGTTCTAAGGTCATTAAATATGGAGAAAATCTATACAATTAAGTATACCTTTAAAAAACTCTTAAATTATCATCCCATTGCCAGGACTTAGGCCCCAAGAAGCTCAAAAGTCAACAGGATTAATTGCTCTTAATTTTCCTAGACAGCGAAGACTAAGGTCAAGCTTGAAGGATAAGCAGTGTTAACAGCTAAAAAGATTTTCCTTTTTGCTGCTATATTAGCTTACTGAAGAAGTTAAGTGAGTGTAATGCAATTTCATTAAGCTAAGGAAAAACTCTGTAGAGCCTACTTGCAAGACTTATAACAGGCAGTAAAAGGAATTTTGAGAGACAACTAATATTGGTGGAATGTAAATCTCACCGATCAAGGCACTTATTAGCAATTTTTGTTTCAGATGAATGTTAAAATAGATGTGGTTCATCTATCATATAGTCTGGATTGGATTATGTCTTTCCTAGGTGCCATAAATAGATAGATAGATAGACAGACAGACAGACAGACAGACAGACAGACAGGGCGGACCATTAGTACTGCCCCATTAATGTAGGGAAGTTATTTAGGTATATCTACTTCTAAGAAAGCATATTTTCCAAGGTTAAAAAAGAAAAGAAAAATAAAAAACTTTAAGTGCATGCCTAGATTGTTGCTAACCTTCCATGGTAATTTTCAACATTAAATATCTAACGTTACTGTACAGTTCTAATACTTCTTATCATTCACCCTAAAAAATTCACTTGCTTTGTATGCCTACAATTCACTTTGGTTTAAAAAACATTACATCTACTTAATTACATTTTATTCATTTTATGTAATTCATAATCAATTTTGTGGTGCAAGGCTCATTACATATCTAACAGCATGTTCAAAATGGACCAATTCCCTCCAAAGACTCTGAAAAACTTCAGTGAGTAATAATGGCTTGTGCACACAGTTTCAGTTAAAGTAAACACATAGAGCATACAGGGATAATGCTGATTATGATGAGGGCATATTTAATAAAATAAATAAGAACAAGTAAGATATCACCTGAATTATTAGTACCAGTTCTTTTCCAAACTATTTAAAAATGAAGATTGGGTTACTGACATAAAACATTTCACTTATATCTAGGGCACGTGATTTTTAATCAGGGACATACTTAAGGATTACTAATGGTGCTTTTTCAAGAAACTATACATGTACTCTTCTGCTTCCAGCCACGATGGAGTAGCTTGAAGCTGACCAATATTCCTACCAAGAACAACTAGAAAAGGTCAACCTGAAATGCAAGGGTGGAAACCAAGTCCAACTTTCTTCCAGTTTTCCCCTCAAGACATTTGCAAATTCTGAAGCTATGAAGTATAGAAGTCTAAGAAGAGCAGAAAGCCTGGAAGAGCAGTGATGTGGCACTCTTATCAAGGTGAGGAAACAAGACTAGAGGACAAGACCCTATAGATGGGAGGAACTCTAGTGAACACTCCAGGTTATGTCCCAGGGATGAGGATGAATCAGAAGAATCCTGCCAAAACAACCTGGAGTCATATAAACTCCTGAGCAGATTACAGTGATCAGTCTCACACTATCTGCCTAACAACATTAAGTGGTATCTTTAGGGTTCAGGGAAGATAAAGTAGATGTACTTTTCACTAGTCTTCCCGTTAAGTACAACTATAAACTGGACATTATATGCAAAAGGAACACTAAAAGACTCTGAAAGATGGAGAGAAGAAGGTATACAGCTGGGGACCTCAGAATACTAGAAATGACATGGTAGAGAGTTCTCTAAATTTTTTTTTTTTTTTTTATCTCATGTATCCAGACTTGGAGCTAAAGAAGCTGGCAACCTAGAAATGCCAATGGGCACACTCTTTTTTCAAGCTCCAATAAACACATTTTCTCTCCAGCCACAGAAAAGGAGTAACCTAGCAGGACAGAAAATTTTCAGACAGTAACCCCTCCATTCTAGACAGCCACCACAGAAACAAACTGTGGCTCCATCCCCTCCAACACCAGCAAAGGCTGAGTGGGGAACCTAGACTTCTACGCTCTATCAGATTAAAGAAGTTCTTTCTTATTCCTAGTTTGCTATGAGGTATATTTTGTGTTCTAAATCATGAATGTTTAGTTTTCACGAATTCTGGAGAAGCACTGGGCATAAATTTTTTCCTTTTTGTCTGTTACTAAGGTATATTATGGCAGTTGATTTTTCCCCTAAATATTATAATACTCTTGCATTAAGGAAAAAACCATACTTGATTGTGATGCATTATTTGTTTATATTGTTTGATTCGATTTATATGAACTCATTTGTGAGAGATTAGATGGTAATTTTCTTATAATTGCCTTGAGTTTTGGTATCAAGATTACAGAGGACTCAATTAAATTGGCAAGTATATTCTCTCTGTCTTTTGGAAAAACTTAGGTAACACAGGTATTATTTTTTTAAATATCTGGAAGAGTTCCCTAGTGCAGCCCTTTGGGCCTGGCGATTTCTTTGTGAGATTTTTATACTAATTAAAATTTTCTATTTCTTAATTCTCTTTTAATAACCTGTGTTTTTTCTTAGGGATTTGTTAATTTCACCTACATTCCTAATTTGATTGAGTTGGTACTAGTACTGTCATAATTTCTACTCAATATCTGTAAGATCTGTAGTTTTTGTTTAAATGTCCAGTGCACATTCATCTCAGAACTTTTGTACTTGCTGTTCTCTCTGTCCAGGAGGCCATCTACCAGTCAGTCACTCTCTCATTTCCTTCAGGTCTCTATTCAGAAACCACCCTCTAAGAGGCCTTCTCTTACAACCTTGCCTAAAATACGACCCTTCCACCGTCACACTCTATTCAGTTAACCTGTTTTTCTATTTCATAGAACTTACTGATTTACAGTAAATAGTGTGCAATTGTGTATTTGTCTTTCTCCAATTAGACTATAAATTCCACATGATTAAGAACTTCTGTCTGTTTTATTTACTGCTGTAATTATCCCCAGAGCTCAAAACAACGCCTAGTTAATAATGGTGTTAAATAAATATTTTAAATAATGAATATTATATATGTACTATTTTTCTAGTGTTTCTAAAGGAGTCAGATAAGAAACAAAGATAAAACATTGAAATATTAGGGAAAAAACTATTTGCATATTATAAGAAACTCCAAGGAATGAACACAAAATATTAGAAGATATGTTAATAAGAGGACCACATAGATGCAAGATGGTTACATAATCAGTAGTTTTCCTATATAACCAGCCATAGCCAGATTTAAAATGTGAATAATTTGGTACAACATCAAAAATATAAAACAGATAAAACTTAATTTAAAAATATGTAAGACCCATGAAAAGAGAACTATGAAGTTTTCATAAAGAACATAAAATAACACTTGAATAAATGAAGACAAATTAGGTTTCAAGATGGGGACATTCAATATTGTAAGGATACTAATTCTTCCAAAATTATCTATACAGAACTTCTTCAGTGAAAATTCTAGTGTTTTGTTTTTTTTCTGAGAATTGACAAACTGATTTAAGAAAATTTTGAAAAAAATAAAGATTTAACTGTATAAGGTATCAAAATGGAATATTAAAATAAATTATTAAAACTGGGTACTGGCACGGAGATGAACAAAACAATGAATTTGAGAAGTCTCAAACTTGACCCTGACTAAACTGAAAGCATCGTTATTTTTCTTCACAAATCCTACTCATTCTCTAAAATTCCCTGTGCAAGTGGTACAATATTCACTGGGATGCAAATCAGAAACCTAGGAATCACCTTTACATTTCTCCCTCAAACCCAATAGCCAATCATTCACCAAACCCAATATCCCTCAAACCCAACACGTGGCTTGTTCTATAGATTTCACTACCTAAATCTCTCTCACAACTCTTGCATGCATTGCCAAAATCCCAGGTCAAGTTACCATCAGTTCCTGTCTGGATCATTGAATTAGCTTCTAAGGTTCCCCAACTCACTTTTGCCCAATGTCAATTTGTTCTCCAAACTACAAACAGCATGATCTTCTAAAAATCACAAATATGATGGTGTTAAGTGCCATTTAAAACTCTTCAATGCCTTTCCATGCTCTTAAGATAAAAACCTAAATCCTTAATTGGTTTATAGAATATTTCATTAATGAGTAAATAGACTTCAGAGAGCTCCAACTGTACTAGAATGTATCCCTGAACATAAAAGTAATCCAGGGAAAAACAGTTATACACACATATAAAAACCCTAGAAAGTGTATCTTATCAGTAAAATAACCATAGAGCACTCTTAAATCTATACAGTTTGGTCAGTGCCTATGTTTCTGGTCTCATTTCACTCTATGTTCAAGGATCTACATCTATACTGGCTTTCTCTGCATTCTCCTACAGGACTTAAGTGCTGGTCCATCTTCATGGACTTCCCTTCATAAACCTGCATAAAGGTCCTTAGAGAATCTTTCTGAACTGTGGTCAGATTTCTCTATTATTCTGTCTCAACCAAATTCTTCAATTTTCATTATAATTTTCATTAACTATTTATGTGAGTCCTTCCTACTATTATAAGTTCCATGAGGGCCAAGACTACATCTGTTTTTGTTCACCACTGCATTCCCAAAGTCTAGAACTGTGTCCAATAAATAACAGGCTCTCAATAAATTTTTGTTAAATTAAATTAATTTTAATTACTGAATAGTACTAAAACAGTGATGTCTTCTGGAGCAACAAGTGAAACTTAATACAAGACTACCTAATCATCATGATTCAACTGCCTTAGCTAGCCTTTTCCTTATTGAAGAGAGCTTCTCAAAATGAAAGTTTATATATGATATGCTGTCTGTTTTTATTGGATAAATTTGTTAAACTGATCAGCTTAATTTTAACTAATTAATTCAAAACATCAGGAAGGTACTATGAGAAAGTACAGGCTAAGGTAAACGACTTTCTCCCTCCAGATTACATATTCAAGGATATATTCCAGTATGGTTGAAGGTGTCTGAAATCTTATCATTCATTAACAAAGTATTACTCTATGCAGGAATATACAGATCTTAGTTCTCTACTATTTTTAGGCTTTACTTTTGTTAATGGAAAAGAAAAAGTTGTTCTTAGTCTTTCAGTACTTACAAGTGAAGGAACTGTGAATATCTGAACCGAGAGGTCTGCGACTGAAAACTCTTTTTCGTGGTCATCTGTCACATAATCACTCTGCAAACGCTCATAGTTCTATTAAGAAGGCAAAAAAAGGCAAGGAGTGCCAGCTATCAGTTACAAAGAAAAGGCAAGCACTACTCACCAGAGTAGGTGCAGTGAAGAACTGGACAGACAGAGCAGTCACGGACACTGCTCGCTCGTGATCATCCTCCATAAAATCTCTCTGCAACTGCTGGTAATTCTAAACAACAAGGGAGGGGGGCGGGAGATTCACCTCTAATCCACAATGACCAAATGTTTAAGGATTACAATGAAAAGTTAGTGCTGGAGGAGTCAATAAGATAACATTATAAGAATGATAACTGGAATGATTTCTATCAATTAAATTCTGTGTAAATACTGATTCACTAGAGAATCTCCTCAAACACAAATGGCAGTTAATGATCTGAAATAGGAGTAATAGTTACTAAAATCCTGGGATGTCTCCATATACCCATGGAGCTAAACTATAGCAGCTTTACATGCGTCTGATGAAATCAGACTTGTATTACTTCTGGATGTGTATCACAATCACTCAGCTCTTTCAAAGTACATGTGCTTGTTGGGCCCTGTTGCTGGTGAATCTGCTTCAGCAGATCTGAGAATAGAACACAAACACATGTATTTTGAAAGAGTTCCCCAAATGATTCTTACAGACTTCTTTGGTTAAGAACTCCTAATTTACGTGAAATAAAAAAAAAAGTTAGCTTAATCACATGCTGCTATAAAGGGAGAATATAATTTAATAATATCAACAACCCAGAGTTCATGATTTCTAAATCATATCCATATATACACGTTGTTTCAACTAAGATGATCTCTCCCTTATACAACTTTTAATAGGAATAATATTGTAATTCACAATGGCATAGGTTTAAATTCTTCATTTATTGTTTCATATCATACACATTCTATAGATGGATATTCATATTATCATGGCAGATAATGGACAAGAAAAGCCTTACTGCTGAAATTTTATTCTATTGATAAAAGATAAAAAGATTGTTTATAAAGTTTCTTAGAATTTAAAATCAACACACTGATATTACTATTAGCTGCTCATTTTATAAAGCCTGGATATAATCACGGGCTAGCATTACTATAAAATATATATCCTATTTTGTTAATCTTCAAAACTGAAAAACTATTTACCTTTGCAAATCGAACAGCAAACAGCTTCTTGTATTTCAAATCCATAAGAAGACTGCTCATGAACAACTGATGATACATACTCCTAGCACCTTTTACAAAAAGAGCAGATATAAAATAAAGATGTATCAAACAAGCCAAAATTATATTTCCAAAGTTTTTATATGACCAGCTGTATTTCAAGTCTTGAGAATAAAACTACATGTGTTCCTTGGTATAAAATATTTGTAAGCTGCTTCATAAAAAAGTCAGTTTTTCTAAATGGTTTTCTAACAAGATATAAAGGTTATTTAATTCAGGTCATGAACCCCCGAATCTATTTTTTATTTTTTCCAAAGAATAAGACTGCATGTGGTAATTCTAAAAACCATAAATATATTAAATATCTGCCCAAATGAAAAACAAAACAAAACAAAACTTTAACATCCCAATTACCAATGCAGGTCCCTCTATACCTTAAAAGTACTTAAGACATTCACCTTTCCACAATTTGGAATCATTAAGCATCAATCTATCCACAAGAGAAGAGTTTTCACCATCTGGTCCTTCTTGTAAACCAACTTGACATAAAATTCGGCGGAGGCCATCTTAAAACAGGAAGAAAAGCTGTTATGAAATAGAAACTTCAAATATTAAAATAAAGTGACATTTAAGTAGAAATGTGCAAATTGAAAATGTTCAAGTTTCACATATTTTATAAAAGGTCAAATTTATTCAGAAAAATGTTAACATTTTAACAAAAAGGAGAATTCCAAATCATGCATTATAAACCAACAAACTCCAGAACATCAAAATATATGTCTATCAGAAAGACGATTTCTTATGCTGTAAAGAACTGGAAGAGCAAAGCATACAAAAACCACTAAAATAAATATCATTATATTCATTATACTTTAGAAAACTTATATATCTCATGACAACTGAAGGACAGGAATAATATATAACTGAGTTACCATTTAAAAGAAAGAATACATGACCTCTGTGCTATAATATATACCAGCACTTTTAATTAATGCTATGCAAAATGTTCTTCATATATTAAACAAAAACATACTGTGTACTTATCTATGTGTACCTACTATGTAAGAGGCCCTGGAAGACAAATTCCTACATCCTCTAATGCTAAACTTAAAAAAAGTTCTTCAAATGTTAATATATGCATTAACATAACCAAAACTTTAATACCTTTTTGTTTCATGATTTATAATTATTTCAGTCTTCTACAAGCATGAAATATAAATCAGAAAACAAGTTTTTAGTCTTCTACAAGCATGAAATATAAATCAGAAAACAATGGAGTTTTTACTGTAGCATAGTACTTAGCATATAGATATTCAAAGGAAAACACCAAATTTAAAAAATGAGGATAAGAAAAATAACTGGAAAGACATTCATAAGTCATGCAAACGTGTTCTAAATTTCCACACCTCATTATTTTTACCTGTCACTTCACAGGGTAGCTCTAATAGCCTTTCAATACATATTTCAGAAATTTTCTTTATAATAAACATCAGAATGTCATTTATCCAAATCACTTTTCTCACCTAGAGATGGCAAATAGCTTCAATCTATGCCTATTTTACTATTTAGTGTTAAATGCTAAATCTGTTTTTTCTGCATTGAACATGTGGGTTCTTAGTTATGTTATCATTACATTAAAAAGAATATCTCATTTGTAGACTGTGGAAAAAGAAAAATTAAATCATTAACTTCAAATTTGCAAATTCTCAGAGTTGAAAATTACTGGGAACCAAAAGTTGTAGGAGTCAACAAAGATATCAACATTAGTTTTCACCCTTTTAACTGCTAACCATTTAGGTTGTATTTACAGTAGCATTTTCCAGCTTGCTAAGTGAAACAGTTTCAAAGAATGCTGTTAAAAATAGTATCAAGTTTATGAGATTTAGATATTAGCATATTAAAGTCCTTTCCAATAGTTAAAACCCAATGTTTTCTGCATTTATTTGAACACAAAATCTTTGTATGCATATGAAAACATCCCATGGATCAAAATTTGGGAAACATAGTTTTTTCTTTGCATAAAGATACTGAGATGGTTTTTTAAATTTTAAATTAAAGCAAGAAATTATTCTACTTGATATTTTTCCCAGAACAGTTTAGTAAGGGCATATGAGCTCATTTTTAAGTCAATTAGCACAAGCTTTTATGAACCTACCTGAATATCCAATAATACTTCCCAGCCAAGACAAAAGTTTCAAACCAAAATTCTGATGTGCGACAATAGACGAATGCATAACTTGAACTTTGAGTGGCTTTGTCTGTCTACTGGTATTTCTCTTAAAAAGAAATGGCAGGATGAAAAAACTTAAAAAGGCTATTTAATAGGAAAAAGTTAGTATTTTTATTTCATATAACTACAATTGTTACTGTTTTTATTTTGTTTATAATAGCCATCCTAAGGTATGAGGTGGTATCTCATTATGGTTTTTCTTTGCATTTCCCTAATGATTAGTAATGTTGAGCATGTTTTCATGTGCTTATTTGGAAATTTGAATATCTTCTTTGGAGAAATGTCTATTTAAATCAATCAAAAGTTATTTAACATTTCCACCCCTTTCACTTTTTGTTTGGAACATCTTTTTATTCCTCCCATTTCTATCCCCTCCCAACTCCATAACCCACATTCACACAGTACATCTCTGCAAATTTTCTCCATCTATACATATTATGTATGTATACATTAATAAAGATTTTCATTTTACAAAATGGGATACTATACATACTCTTGTGCATCTTTGCGTTAACCGATTTTTTTGGTTAATGACTGGTAATATTCTGTGATGTGGACTTATTCAAACATCCTCTAGAGAAGGGCATTCATATTCCCTTTGTTTTCGGTCTTCTGTGACTACAAAAAAAGCAGTACTAAACATCTTTGTATATACACTTACCGGTGCTTATATTTCTATGGATAAATTACTAGGAGAGGTAAAACTTGAAGAGATGCTACACTGTTTTCCAAAAAAGCTGTAGCAATTTATTTTTATATGAGTATTTCTATTTCTTGCATGTGTGCCAGCAAGGTATTTTATCACTCTAATTTCCCATTCTGATGGATATAAAATCACTATCATTTTACTGATTACTAGAGAGTTTGAGACTTATTTCACACACATATATATATAGACTACCTACATTTCCCCTGTTGTTATTGCATTTTCATATCTTATGACCATTTTTCTATTTTATTTGTTCCCTAATTGATAATCTGAGTGCTCTGTTTATCATAAACGTTAAATGTCTACCCGTATGTGTAGGAAATAATTTTTCAAAATCTACAATTTGTCTATTAAGTTTGTTTATAGAATATTTTGCCTTGCAAATTTTTTATATAGCCAAAAAAATGTATTTCTTTTCTAACTCAATGGTTTTTAGTCTTGGTTAAGAAGCTCTCCTCTTTCCTTAGAATCCACCCGTGGTTTCGTAGATTTTCCTTATACTAGTATCTATTTCTGGACATTCCATTCTATATTATGAATGTATCTATGAAAATACCACCAGAGATTACAAATATGTATTTTTTAAAAGAGGAAAAATTGAAACGATACTACTGAACATATAAGCTATAAAGCAATAATAAAAATCTTTTCTTTCATCCAGATTCATCTATTGTAAATATTTCATTCCAACTGCTTTATCATTTGTACATTATCTTTTTCCACAAAGAGACATTTACACATGCCTACTTTTTAAAAAAAAGAACCACTGAGGGCAAGTTATATAAATCATTTCTCTTATACCTAAATACTTTAGTATACATTTCCTAAGAAAGAGAATATTCTTTTACACAAACAGTATAATTTCTGATGTATTATTAAATTGAATATGTCCAGAAAGCAAGGAAGAATTTCTTAAGACACAAAATGTATAAACCATAAAGAGATATATTTTGCTATATTAAAATTTAAAACTTTTGCTCAATGAAACAAACTTAAAATAAGTTACATACTGGGAAAAGATATTTGTAACAAAAGATCAAAATTCAGACAACCCTACAATAAGTAAAAACAAACAAATAAATAAGACAACCCAACAAAAAAATATGGGTAAAGGGTATGAACAGGGAATTCACATAAAACTTAAAACGACCAATACAATAAATATGAAATAAGATACTTAGTAAACAATGCAATGCAAATTTAACCTACAAGATGTCATAAATATCAAAATGGCAAAAATTAAAACATTTAACAATTATACAGTTTTGACAAATCTGTGGAGAGATGGAAACTCATATACTGATGGTGAAAATGTAAATTGTACATTTTGGAGACTAACCTGGCAAAATCTAATAAAGCTGAAAATGCTCATATTTTAACAACCCAGAAATTTCAGTTTTGGTAGACACGCTAGAGAAACTTTTGCAACTATGCAACAAGGAGACAAAATAATGCCCATGGCAGGACTGCTAGTCATACCAAAAAATTGGAAATATCCTGTCCATCAACAGGAGAATGAAAAAGCCATGGAAGAACCATCAATAGAATACTTTACAGGTACATGAATTGACACAGACAAATCTATAAACAATACTGAAATGAAAAGGCAAGCTGCAGTATAATACCAGTGTGAACCTTGTTACATAATGTTTAAGGGCCTCCACATCAATACATATAATACTGACAGATATTTAATAGATAAATTACAAAGGTATGCATGAGAATGAAAAAATGAATTAATGAAATTAGTTATCACTAAAGAAGGGGAATTAAGGAAGGGGAGATTAAGGGGATTAAGGAATAATACAGGAGCCTCTATACTATTTTATTTATTTCAAGTAAGCATAAAGAAAATAATAAATATAATGTAGGCAAACAGGTGTTTACTGTGTTCTCTCTATTTCTATATGCATATTTAAAATATTTCATAATATAAAAAATTTTTTAAAAATCCATTTACATAATATACAGTTACATTGGATAGGTAAAAACAATAAATTCCACCCTTTAAAAAAATCTAAATGTTTGGAAATTTTCTTTCAGAGAAATAATACATATACTAAATGTTATTAAGATATGCAATATACCTTGCTATAAGGTATGAAGAAACAATCTCCCTTGAATTCTAATGTTGGTGCTAAAGGCCAATTTAATTTCTAAAAAGTAATATGAAACTCTTTCCAAAAAACAACAAAAAGCAACAAGCTTTCTAAGACATCTCTGATGGAGAAGTAGGAAAGTAGAAAATATATATTTCTTCTAAACATTCATTTTCTATATCAATCTTACACACTTAAAAAACATAAAACAAAAATGCAATGCTCAAGAAACATATCTTTAAACATGATTTTTGGTTTATGTTTGCTTTACATTTATGAAGGCAGAGAATAGTTTTCACAAATGCCAAAATATGGAATTAGTTTTAAACTAATAAAAAATAATAGTGTAGGCATGTTTTAAAATTACTTACCACAATTACTGATTTGGCTTGTTCACAATACTGGAAGTCTCCATATCGAACAGATCTACGTCCCTATAAAGATATTTAAAATTAACTTATAAAAACAATATATTCAATATAACATCTGAACCAGTAAACAAGCACACATATTTGAGCATACAACAACTTTGGTCAATTAATAACAGTGTTTATTCTATTCACTGATGAAAAAGTGAATTAAAAGTTTCCTTGGAAGTTAGCCCAATATTTTCAAGACAATAATAAATGTATTTCCTTGAACAACACAATACTTATTCTTCTAGGCTGCTATATAATTTTTTCTCCAGCTTAAAAAAAATTTAGGATCATAAAGGCAAACATCAGAAGAAACAGCCAAAGCTTAATACTTAGGCTGATATAATTTCTATTTTCATAACTGAATATTTCTAATTATTGGGTAGAATGAAGGCAACTGCATCCACATTTCCTCCTAAACTTTCTGACAACAGCTTAGAGTTACACCCAATATATATTTGGGCTGAGTGTCTGATGAAATAAAAAAATAGCTTAGACATAAATATCTCAATTCAATATTCTAGGACAACTTTTCTGTAATAAAAGTTCAATTATGTGACATTAATATAATGCAATTACTTACATCTCGATCTACTGTAGTTGCAAAGCCAATGGCTTCTTTTTGTGTACAGTTAACAGCTTTCTGAAGAGTATAAATAACTTGCTCATAGGTATGAACCTCATCATTAAAAAGCATGCAATAGTAGGTGTCACTCTTCTCTCTGTGGGATAAAACATCAGTGATATATTATCTATGTGTACATTGTCTTGCTTCAGCCTGATTTATTACGAACACACTTTGTTCTAGGGAATGTGCTAGGTAGGTACTGGACATCTATCACAAAGTTATCCCTGGTCCCGATACTCTATAACAGTACTGTACAGTGAGGAATATAGATATTGAATACATAATTCTGTGTAAACGGGCTTTTATTAAGAGTAGGATGCTAGAGAGCAGGGTAAAACGGCTCTGGTAGTTTAGAGCAGAATTGCCAGAGAAGTAACCTAAGACTTGAAGTCACAACTAGCTATCAGTAGTTCTTAATAGGGGGCAATTTTCCTCTACCCTCTGACCCCTGTCACCGACTATTTGGCGATGTCTGGAGACATTTTTTGTTGTCATGACTGGAATAGGAGTACCACTAGCATCTAGTGGGTAAGGGCCAGGAATGCTGCTAATTATTCTATAATCCACTGGACAGTCCTCACAATAAAGAATAAATCTGGTCCAAAATGCCAATAGTGTCAAGACTGAGAAACTTTGGGCTAGAGGAAGGTAAAAGCAAAGGCTCTGAGGGTCAAAGATAAATATTGGGAGCTGGAGCACAGGGAGGAAGATTAGTCTGGGGAGAAGCAGAAATCTTAAAAGACCTTATGATGGACTTTGACTTTGTCACCTGAAGGGCAATCTAGGATTTGAACAGGAGATACGATCAGTTTGCCTTATAGTGTGAAAATGAATCATGAAGGACAAGAGTGGATATGGCATTCCAGTTGGAGAGGCACTGTTGTCCAAAGAAGAAAAGAATGTAATATGAACTAGGATAGCAGTAATGGAAATGACTTATAAATAGAACAATTTGACAGAAGGAGAACTAGCTGAAATCTTGAAATCTGAATGGATATGGGTAATACAGTTTATGGGTAGATGGAATGCCATTTACTAAGACAGAAATACATTACATGAGAAACAAGTTAGATTCTTTTATGCTGGTGGTCCTGAACCTACAATGGAACAAAAAAAATAAAAACAAAACTTCTATTCTCTAGGGTCTAACTTTGGATCTTAGATAAATGTTTGCTAACCCTAAGTACAAACGAAGGTAAAGTCATTTAAAGGTACTAAGTCATTTTCAACATTTCCAAAAAGGTATAGTAATACCACACTTTATTAAAAAACACTTAATCCACAACTACTTATCTGGGAAAACTGTTGAGAAAGGAAAAAAGGAATACCACCAGTGTCCTTCAGACCTTCACTCCAACCTGTATTCAGCCTTAACTAGGAAAATAATTCCAACAAGCTTGGTTAGAATTACAAGTGAAAGAGAAGGCTGCAGAAGGCAAGCACACTGACATGGAAATTAGCCCTTAACCTTACTAGAGCTATGGCAGAATACAGTTCTCTGGTCATAAGTCTGTGACCTCCTCAATAATTTAAATACAAATGGTAAATGCGATAAATGTACACTAAAAGAAGCTCAAAGTGTGGAATATGTTTTATAAAATTTTAGAATCAAAATGGCTAAAACTGAGTTTGAGCATTCAGTCAAACCAGAAAACACATTTATATCAAAGAGCTCAATCCCTAATCATATCTGATAGTTGAACAAAAAGAAATGTAGAATTAGCTTATTAGTTTTAGCACACAAAGAGAAAACTGCCTGTGACTGAAACCAGTGGTAGAGCATCTGATGTGGCTTAAATGTGGCTATCAACCAACTAAACTAATAAGGTGAAACCTTCACCAATTACAGTGGATTACACATATTTTAAAACTGTAAAATTAAGGTTCTGCTGAAATTATTATTAAAAAAACCAAAACATTATGTTCTATACTAACTGTATTAAACTTATTGTGAAGAATTAGAATCAAAATGGTTAAAATCGAATGTGAGAAAATACAAATACAAAGTAGTAGATGGGCTGTGCTTACACCATCTCTAAATCTGCTGGCAATTCATTTTCTTTTTCCCAGGTTAGTATCTCTACTGCATATCGAAACATAATAGAAAAAATGTTGTAAGTTCTTGCTATCACATCTTCTGATAAATGCACAAGAGGATCCTGAAAAAGAAACAAACAAAAAAATACAATCTTGTTAAATGCACATTAATTCTCCTCTTTCCCATTCTGCCTCTACCCCTCAAAATACTACTGAGTGATCCAGTTTCAGCTTCTCAATTTGACTCTACATATTGTATCCTACCTAATCAAGCTTCCTAAATGTTTTGCTCATAATCCCAATTACTGAATCAACTGAACCAAAATATTTGATGGCACTCTAATGCCTAATGAATACATCTAAAAATTTAGAAAGGCATTCCAGAATCTTTAAAACCTAACATTAAATCATTTTTACAGATTCATATCCTACTAACTCCCAATTTCCAGAACAAAGTGATATTATCTAAGGACAGACAAGCAATATTTAGCTTTATATGTATAAAGGAGAGCATGATTTTGAGAATTCTAAAGAGAAGTCAAAAAGGTCAGAAAACTGCTCCTTGTTGTTTTAAGAATCACTTACTTGTCTGCTTTCTCTCAGGCAGCTTGCGTATGCATGTAACAGGGAACTTCCCACTTTAGACTTAACTGTAAGTTATTAAATTTCTAGGGTAATGTAAAAAAGTATTACTATAAACATATACTAAGTTTATCATGGTATCTTTCAGTCAAGGCTGGAAAAATGTTACTTAGTGCTTTACCTTAAATGTGAACATGTTACTTAGCTCAATGACTAAATAAATTCATTTCTCAAATAAGATCAGTATGTTCCAACATTATGGAATAGGAATCAGCACATTCTTGTAAACACACCTAAGGGTACAGACGCTGGCCTGGTGGAACTGATATAAAACAAATGGAGAAGGGGAATAAAAAGAATGGAGGAAAAAGGACAAAGATTCCTAAAGAAGACAGGCGTAGGGTTTGAAGAATATAAGAAAAAAATTTTTTTTGAAGTCTTACTTTTTTTTTACATAGCTTTATTGAAATAACACAATTAGTTGCTCATATTTACATTATACAATTCAATGAGTTTTTCAATTATAGTTGGCATACAATATATTAGTTTCAGTTGCACAGCATAGTGACTAGAGATCTACTTAACTCACCCCACTAAATCTAGTACCCTTCCCTCTTCCCCCTTAATTATAACATTGTTGACTATTTCCCTTATACTACACTGTAGCTCCATGACTCTTGCAACTACCCATTTGTACTTCTTAATCCTCTTGCCTCTTTCTCTATCTTCCCCCAACTACCTTCCCATCTAGAAGCCCTCAAAATACTCTCTGTATCTGAGTGTTTGTTTTTATTAGTTTGTTTGTTCTTTAGGTTCCACATGTACATGAAATCATGTGGTATGTGTCTTTCTCTATCTGACTTACTTCATTCAGTAATAATGCTCTAGGTCCATCAAGGCACTATCTTTTTCCATCCCCTTCCTTTCAGTCTGTGTCTTTTAATCTGAACTGAGTCTCTTATAGGCAGTATTAAGAGGAGTCTCGTTTTCTTATCCATTCAATCACCCTATCTTTTGGTTGGGGCACTTAATTCTTTTCCATTGGAGGTACTGGTTGATAGATATGTAGTTATTATTACCTTTTTTATTCATGTTTTGATACATGTTTTTTATTAAAGAAGTCCCTCCTTTTCCTTGGTGAAGATAAATTCCGTTTTTTTTTTTTTAAATCTGGGAAGCTCTTTATCTGTCCTTCAATCTAAATGATAGCTTTGTGGACAAAATATTCGTTTGTAGATCCTGGGTTTTTATCTCATCAAATATTTTGTGCTAAGCCCTTCAGTCCTGCAAAGTTTCTTTAGAGAAATCAGCTGTCTTGTTGGTACCTAGCTGCTTTTCTCTTGCTGCTTTTAAGATTTTTTGTATTTAACTTTTGGCATTTTAATTATGATGTGTCTTGGTGTGGGCCTCTCTGAGCTTCCTGAGGTTGTAATGTCTATCCTTTACCAGGTTAGGGAAGTTTTCCATCATTATTCTTTCAAACAGGTTTCGACTTCTTGTTTTCCTTCTCCTTCAGGTACTCCTATGACACAGATGTTGTTACATTTTTGTCCTTATAGGCTCCTTAAATTATCATATTCTTAGCTTTTTTCTTGCTGTTCTGATTGGGTGTCCTTGGCTTTCCTATCCTCTATATCAGTGGTTCGATTCTCTTTTTCATTCATTCTGTTGATTCCCTTTAATATACTCATCATCTCTGATAATGTATTCTTCATTTCTGACTGGTTCCATTTTATAATTTCCATTTCCATTTTTATGTTTTTTAAATCTCTTTGTTAAAGTTCTAAGTTTATCTACATTTCCCCTAAGTTCACTGAGCTTCCTTATAAGCAGTTTTGAACTCTGCATCTGTTAGATAGCTGACTTCATTTTCCTGGAGCTCTGTTCTGTTCTTTCATATGGGCTCTGCTTCTTTGTTTCCCCATTTCGGCTGCCTTTCTGTGTCTGTTTCTAAGAGAAACTCCTGGTCGTATTAGCGTGGCTTTGTGTAGGTGTCCAGCGGCACAGTCTTGAAAGAGGATTTAGCTGCAGGGGAAGTTTAGCCCCAGGTTATGCCATCCCCAAACCCCAGGGGCTACCTGTTAAGATTCAGCAAGCAATCCATGGATGCTGTGTTTATAGCTGCCTCAAGAGGCTGCTTGAGAAACCTATGCCAGCTGCCACCAGTGTGGGTTTTGGAGCTGCTAAGCAAGGGGCAGAGGGCATGCTGAGGACGCAACTGGTTGTGGCTTGGGTGGAGCCGTGAGTTGGGAAAGGCAGAGTCTTGGGGGATCCTCTGGATGGAGCGACCTCTGTTATCCAGGTCCATAATGTCTCAGCGATGGAGGCACTGAGTTTGCACACTGGGAGTGGGGAGAGCCCAACAGAGGAACAGTGGATACCACCAGCACTTCTGCCCATGAAAAAGCCTTGCTTCTGGCCCTCACTCCAACTCGGTGTCCCCCTGTAAGTCCCTGATGCTCTGCCCAAGCAGCTGACCTCTGCTGGTGCTCTGAGTGAGCGAGTCATCACTGAAAAAGGCGTCACAAACATGTTCCCTTTAAGACTTCTGCACCTGCCGTAGCCTCTGTCCTACTCAGCCAATTGGGACCAGGCGGCCTGGCATCTTTGGCACCTCCTATCTTCTATTGTCTCAGGGTGATTTTTTATTTCTCTCCCTAGTTGTAGGACTTTTTTTTATCTAAGCCCCAGGTGACTCTGCTTGTTCTTTGCTCCATGTTTCTGTCACTACTTTAATGTGGTCGTAAGAAGAGATTTACAAAGCCTGTATCATCTACGCCATTTGCCTGGGCTCCTGAAGTCCTACTTTTCCAAAGGCTGCTTTATATGTCCCATCAAAAAAATTTTATTTTGTCCTACTAGCATGGTTTACTTCTACTATTTCTTATGGAGACTTGTATAAAGAAGGAACTAGAACTGGCACTTCCTGGGGGTTCATAAAAGAGTGGGTATTAATAATAATATGAACCTCATACTGTACCAAAATAGTATTTTAAATGGTAATATAAAAATACATTCTGAAATGTGTTATATTACATATTGGGAATCATCAACTGATAATTTTGCTACTATAGCAACCCAGTTTAGGGCAGGACTAGGAACATAGATTTTTGAGCTAGCTTTGTACGCACATGTTAACTTCTTGAAAAATGGTCACTGATTAAAAAAATTATTTCTGCAGTGGAGAGATGCTAGAGTGTACAAGTCTACTCATATACAATGGTAAATTAAATGCTAGGAAAGACTTCTGCTCAAAGTACTCTCATCAAAGCATGAGTAAGATGGAATAAGTAAATAAATGACCATCTTATCCTATGTCATACTGTAGATTGTGACTAATAATTCTAGTTCTTTGATTACATTTATGTTAGAGAATGCAAGCCTTTGTCATTGAGTCAGTTTTGATTTACTCTTCCTTCAAACTATAGAAGAATGCAAAGCATATTGTTAAAAAGGTTATCTGTGGTTATCTGAGAGGGCAGTGTGTATTGTACTGAACTTTAGTCTTTTATGTGATATACTTCTATGATGTTTGAATTTTTAAAATGTATGTGTGTACAATGAAGATTTTAATTATTTTCATATGAAAATAAGGTATGAATGAGGATTTCCTCCATACTGCTTATAAAAAAATAGAAATAAACTAGAAACTGAAGTCATCAAAAACTCCCTTATTTCATAAATGGACTTTCTAACAAATAATATACATTTCAACATAAAAAATTCATTAATACCTTTTAATTTTTAGTTATTGGGCTTTTTAAAGTTAGAATTTCACTTAAAGTAACAATTCCACTGCTAAAAGTGTGTTTAAAAACCAGTATAATGTACCCTCAAAGAGTTCCATTACTGGAGTCTACACAACTTAGGTTTAAAGCCCAGCACTCCAGCACTGAGCAAGTGGAACACTTTGACAAAGTTTGTCAATCTCTGTTAAAACTTGAGCTTCTGCAGCTATAAAATATTGGTACCAGCAGTATTTATCTTGCAGGGCCATTCTGAGAATTAAATGAGATAAACCAGATATAGTATTTAACATAATATGTAGCTATTAATAATCACTGATCTGCTTTCAAATGAGATGAACAGCACTGATAAACCAAAATTTCAGATAAAAATTTTTCACTGAAGTTGTTCATTCAATTAATATTTGTTACCGAATGAAATTTCATTCCAAAAAAAATAACTGAAGAATATATCAGTGTAATAAAACAGCATTAAAAATAGATGTACAAAGCAGATAAAATGAAAATAAAAGTAGGAAAGTACATTAAAGTCCAGATAATATCTACTTATAAATTCCCATCATACAAATTTCCATACAGCGACTACAGGTAGGCTTATTTCCAAACATTTGGCTGTTTTCCCGAGGCCTCAACAAAAGGAAACACAATCAGGTTGCAAACGAGATTTTGCCCGTGAGGCCAATTTGCTGGTCCCTGGCCTATATAGTGAAGAAATGACCCACCCCAACTGCCAAGAGTTGAGACCTGTAGAATTTCTAAATATTATCCCTCCAGAATCATATTTTCAAGTTTTTTCCATTTTTTTCTTAAGATGCAGAACAACAAAATAATGTTCAATAAAAGCAATTCTTTGTACATTCTAAATATTACATAGCTTTCTTCCATTTCAAGCAAAAAATATAGAAAACTTAAATATATGTATAAATTTATTAACTTGGAACCAGGTATGCTAAACACAAAGCTATCTTTTTAATATTTTATAAAGATTTCATTTGTCTTAAGTAAATTCTTAAATAGGAATTATATGGGAGAGCCTGGAAATTTTATTCTCTGTCAACTTACTGGAGTACATATTCTACAGGTAGGGCCAAGTAATTTTAGCCAAGCAGGTGATCTTTCTAGGCTAGTCTTAAAATTCAGGAAATTAACTGAAGTCTGCACTATTTGTTAGCTACCCATTAACGTATGAGGATAAAGCCAACAGAGTAGTTGCAGGCAGATTCATAATTTTTCTCAGAAAACTATTTTAAGTTGACTTTAAAAGATAAAAATATAACAGAAGTCCTAAAGTTTTTCTTTTTAAAGAATTTACTGAGGTTAAATTCACAGAATACAAAATTAACCATTTTAAAGCGAACAACTCGATGGTCCTTAGTATACTCGTAATGTTGTGCCACTACCACCTCTATCTAGTTCTAAACATTTGTATTACTTCAAAGTAAAACCCCTTATCCATTAGGCAGTTTTCCCCCATTCTCCTCTTCCCTAGCCCCTGGTAACC
Source organism: Cynopterus sphinx (assembly GCA_030015415.1). Classification (NCBI taxonomy): domain Eukaryota; kingdom Metazoa; phylum Chordata; class Mammalia; order Chiroptera; family Pteropodidae; genus Cynopterus; species Cynopterus sphinx. The sequence goes on along the minus strand of CM057386.1, from coordinate 46,917,303 downwards.
AACAGTCTGTGTTCTGTCTCTAAAAATTTATCTATTCTGGATATTTCATATAAATAAAATCACACAATAGGTGATCTTTTGTGTCTGACTTCTTTTATTTAGCATAATGTTATGGAGATGTTCATCCATGCTGTAGAATATATCAGTACTTTATTCCTTTTTATGTCTGGGTAAGATTACACTGTACGTATATACCAAAATTTGTGTATGCATTCAACCATTGATAGAATTTTGGTTGTTCCTACCTTTTGGCTATTGTGAATAATGCAGCTACAAATGTGTGCATGTACTCATTTGAATAGGTGTTTTCAGTTCTGAATATATATCTAGAAGTGGTATTACAGGCTCACATGGCATTTCTATGTTTAACTTTTTGAGGAAGAACCAAACTTTTCTACAGCACTGAATCACTTTGCATTCCCACTAGCAAAATATAAGGGGCTCTAATTTTTCTATATCCTTATTAACACTTATTTTCTTCACTTTTTTTGATTATAGTCATCTTAGGGTATCTCGTTGTGGTTTTGATTTGCATTTCCTTAACAACTAATGATGCTGAGCATATTTTCATGTGTCTTGATCATCTGTATTATATCTCCTTTGGAGAGCTGTCTGTTCAAGTCCTTTGCCTATATTTAACTGGGTTGTCTTTTTGTTGTTGAATTGTAAGATACATACTCTGGATACTACACCCTTATGAGATATATGATTTGCAAGTATTTTCTCCTATAGTCCTAAAGTTTTACACTAGTTTTCAATTTTTTTAAAGCAAAACTTTTCAAATGTATCTTCATTTGTCTTGTATTTTTACGTACAGAACTCTAATCTGATATATAAATAGTAAAAAATGAAGCTGCTCTAATAGGAGTGGAGAAATCTGAAACCATGACCCTTTGGTGTCTCTCTAGCAAATCCTAGAACACTTGGACAAAGCAAATACAAATATGTTTTCTATTGCACTGGATAATTTTGCACAAATTTTATTTGTTCAACATAGTGGAACAGTCTAAAAGACACTGTTCTATACCATCAACTCTTGGTCATATTTGAGACCTGTAAAGTATGTGCACCAGGAAGGACTATTAATGCCCACTTGCCCCAAATCTATATCAGACCTACTAATAATGCAGAATTACTGTGAATCCCTCTGCCACATAAAAATAAAATCTAAAATGAGGATCTTGAATCAAACATCAAATTGTCACAAGCAGCAGCAGAAATTCAAGTATTTATTTAATGAGTCCACAATATCATTATAAATATCAGTTAGAGAAAAATAATACAGGATCAACAACAATTTTAAAAAGCACATGTTTACAGCTGGAGTATAATTTGTACTGAGCTATCATCTATCTCTACACGTGGTCCCATAACATATCTAATGTCACTGATTTAACAGGAGATGATGATCAGGACTGGCTTCCATGCACAGCTACAGAAAAGAAAGTTATTTGGCCTAGGAAGTCTTAGTCACAACACAAATATGCAGAAGATAACTAAGTTAACTGGTCTACACATATAGGAAAAATACTCCTTTAAATAATAAACGAGAACTTTAAAAAAGCTCATAAATACTTAAAACAAAACCTCAAATAAAAAGTCCGAATTAAACTAAATTTTCACAATTTCAAGTGTACTACTAACCTAGCAATGGTGATGGCATCCATAAAAAGGCAAATAACTTTCAAAGTATACCTAGTCACTGTTAATAGTAACAGGACTATTTTGCTTATCCTTTTCTCATATTATAACCCTATTCCTATGTCTGAAAATATTTCAAATTCATGGTGAAAACAGTATTTCCTTAAAAACAACTTTTTGAAAATATTTTTACCTCTTCTTCCTCAATTTCAGAGGTGTTAAGTTCATGTTTTTGACAGTAAGGACCCTCTTTCCAAGCTTCAGTATCACCACAGTCACAGAAACCTCCACCTCCTGATGTTGTCATCTTGAAAAAAAATTGCAAAGTATCTTGTCAATATTTACTGAGGGCTATCAGATTATAAATAATAATATCAAGTGCTAAGAAAATATCATCACTAAAGTGTTTCATTGTCTTGAAGGGATAAAATTAAATGCCAAACTTCTCAGTTTTTTTTAAGTTTACTTTAAATAAGCCTTATTAACTAATTTCAGTGATTTCAAAATAAAATAAGCTACTTTGTAGTGAACTAGTAAACCATGAATAATTTAAAGAGGTAAAGTAACTCCACCTACATGACTTCCTTAATTAGGAAAATCACGAGGGTTTCGAGCTGGGTTTTGACTAAATTGGTATAGTGTAGGCATCTATGCTACCAGTTTATAATGCTATAATGTAATATATCAGATTTAAGAGTTATAAAGATTTCTATAGCTGCTGTCTCCTAGAAGAGTCTAAAAAGGGTGCTTCATTTGCATCAAAGAAAGTGACAAACAAAAACTACAGAAATAGTTTATTTTTCTTTTTCTAACACTCCATAAATAACATTACTTGAAAAAGAAGGAAGCTCAAGGAGAACTTAAGTGGACTGCCTCATCATAAAAAACTTTTCACTACCTGCGATTCAAAAATTATTCATAGTTCCTTAAGAAATGGAAATGATTCAAGGAATCTGGCAAGGCAGATCTATTATTTAATAATTGGTAGACTGAAAATCCTGTTTTTTAAATAATATTGTAAGACAGAATTTAGAAATGGGTATTAGATGCAAATTTTAGATGAGCCCTATTATATTCTGCTTAAAGAAAGTATTTGGGTGTTATGTATCACAAATAATTAACAAAAACCCACATATGACAGTTATTCGCAGGAATGCAAAGATATATGTCAAGCAGGCACTTGGAAAATAACATTACTGTACAGCTTTTATACTTCTCATTACCAAAGATAGGCAGAACAGCTTAAAGGAAACTGGAATTTTCCTACTGACTTATGTAAATAAAGAAAACACAAAAATACAAGTTCAATTTTGTAGCTGTTTTTAGTTCATTATCATCAATATTTGGATACTGTGACTAAAAACAAACAGGAGGAACCAACAGGGCTCCTGAACCAACAGGGCTCCTGAAGTAATAAGACTGCAACATTCCTTCCCTACCATTTTATGAGATGAGGGTGAAAAAAGTTCCAGCTACTAATAATTCCCTAAATTTTGAATATTCACATCTCTGCTTTCAATTTCTAATAGAAAAATTAAGACAAGTTTAGCAATAATCTGCCTTTGTATCTCTGACAAAATCAAACATTTGGAAAATTACTGACTGCATCATAGCAGTAAAAAATAAAATTGGTGGGTCTCATGTTCTGGAGTTGGGCCCTCTTCTACACTGTACTAGATATCTCTTTACTATTAAGAAATTACAAATATTTTGTAGAAGGTGACCAATAGATATAACATTTCTACATTTCTTACATGTATAATTCTGTCACTTTTCCTTACTCCCTGCCTCACACAATCTCCTTTCAGAACCTCCCTCTCACACTTTTAACTCTCACCTTTATCTTCTGATTTTTGATAACTCTCTTTATAAACCTAGAATTATAAAGATAACATTAAACAACAGCAAAACAAACTAGTTGAAAACCAACATGGAGGAGCTGATAAATGTGTTGCCTTTCTTAAATCATGTGTTCCAAGAAGTCTAAATTCCTAATTCATTTCTACTGCCATCATATGTTTAATGATGTTTAAATAACACATTTCTTAATTCACTCTTCCCTGTTTGAGTTAAATCTTGGAATTTTAAAAAGGCAGAAAAGGCATCTAGTATAAAATTCAATACTGGGTATGGTTATTATCTGGACATTACTAACCCTATATCGATGGTCTTTGTGAATACTTCCCAAAAAGCACTCCATGCATAAAACACAAGTTGGATCAACTGCACAGTCTCTGTAAAGTTAAAGAAAAAAAAAATAAGAGTGTCATTAACTGTATATTTCACAACATAATATTTCAATTTGGAATCCATCCTAATACTGAAGTGCCTTGGTGTTAAAAGAAAGGAAAAATTATTTCCAAAGATCTGCCAGATCTCTGATTAATGAAATCAGCTGAGGAACTTGCTTCTCATATTGGATGTGTACTAGGGAGTCTTTGGAAGGCACTTATTACCAGAACGGTAATCTTCCCCAAACATTTTATATTAAAACACACAGATGTTTGTTACAGATTAAAAATTTTATGACTTCTTAAGATATATTTTGAGATTTCAAACAGGTTTTTAAGTCCAAGGGTTTTCAAAGTGGTATGTATATACCCCCCAAGATGCCTAACTAGGATGCAAAAAATATTAGAACTTTTATTTCTATTTAAACTGATTTAAAAGAGAAATTAAACATTCTAAGTGGCTAATATACAGACTGACAGGGGTCTCCTCACTTGGTCTGTACGTCTGATGGTCACACAACACACATGGTCCTAGGATATCCTGATGGGAGAGTCGTAATTCGGCGAGGTGGATAAGTTGATGGTGGTGTCCTGAGTCATTTCATTTGCTTTATCACACCACCAGTTAGATACATTTATAGATAATACCTCGAATAATAAAATCTCCATAATTCTATGAAATGAGATGGAGAATTATGAAAATCTTACATTTCCCTTATCCTCATTTCTGTATCCTTATAAGCTACAACCCTAATGTGCTTACTGTGTGCCCTTTTATTTGTGTACGTTCTTGCAAAATATTTTTGAATGCACATATTTTTAATGTATGTAAATGTGTTATATATTGCATTTTACTTAATTTTTCACTTCTGTAACTTAATCTATTCATTTTGTATGTGTACATCCAATTTGCTGATTGGTTCTAATCGCTACACAGTATGCCACAGCACGTAGTAGCCTAAACATTTTCTTTTTACTTTCGCGTGCTAGATACCTGGATTATCTCCAGTGCCTTTCTACCACAAATGATGCTGCAAGAAACGTCCCTATAAATGTTCTCTTATGATCTGTTTGACCCATAAGATTTTATACACAAGACTTTCTTTGACATATAAACTCAAGAGCAGAACTGCTGAGTCGTGTACTTGTAAAGTTCTTATTCTGAGTGTCATGCTACTGTCCAGAATGGCTACATTTCTCCCACCAGCATGTGAGAGTTTTTATAGCCCTGAATCTTCATCAGCACTTAGTATTATCTGGTTTTCTAATATGTGCCAGCCTAACATATATTAAATGATATCTTACTGTTTTAACTTGCATTTCCCTGATTGTTATATACGTTTAAGCAACTCTTTATATGCTCATTGCTTTTGGGGCTTCCTTTTTTATAAACAGCCTGTTTATATCCTTTGCCCATTATTTCTGCTGGAAATTATTTTTTTTATCTTGCTTATTCACTGTAAATCTAGTCTGGAGGATATTAATCACTTTGCAATATTAAACATTGTAAATAGTCTACCATTTGTCACTTGTGTACAAATTTCACCCATGGTGTCCTTTGTTAAGAACTCCCTATTTTGATGCAATACACACACACACACACACAACTGGTTTGTACTCTAAGGTTTCAAGACTTTCCCCAACCTGGGTCACAAAATAATTTTTCATTTTCTTCTATTAAACTTTTGGTTTTATTGTTTATATTTAAGTGTTTAATTCATCTGAATTCTACCTTTGTATATAATAAGGAACAGAGATAGTTTCATTTCTCCATATATAATGAACTGTTTTTCTCCCAACACAATCTACTAAACAATTTGACTTTACCTGTTGATAGTGTTGTAACCTTTGTAAGTTCCCACATATCCTTGGGTCTATTTCTAAGCTAATAAGTTTTAGTGATCTATTTGTTTCTTCTTATACCATACCATGCTATATTTCTATAGTTTTATACTACGTTTTAATATTTGGTAGGGTAAGTTCTCCTTTTTTAAAGTTGACGTAGCTATTTACAAACTTATTTATTCTTCCATACTTCATTTAAGATAAGTTTATAGAATTCTTCAAATATCCACCTAAAATTTTGACAGATTACCAGGAATTCAGTGATAAACTTCAGGAGTAATAACAGCCTTATGAGTAAATTATCATGTCTATGATTATTTCTTATGTCTTTTATTGAAGTTTTAAAGTTTTTTTTTGTGCATCCTTTGTATTCAAGGTAAATATACAATCTGTACATAATGACAATTTTATCTCTTTCTTTATAATATTTATACTTTTTATTTCTTTTTCTTCCCTTATACTATTGACAAAGATCTCCAGGAATATTTTAAACAGTAGCAATAATAGTAGGAATCCTTGTCTTGCTTTAGATATTAAAGTAAACATGTCTAAAAGTTCTCCATTAAATATTACGTTCACTGTAGGTTCACTAATAAAGTGCTCTTCTAGAAAAAAACAAGGATTTATCTTGCCTTCCTATATAAACTATATTTTAAGGTAATCAAAGAATTGATAAGGTGCTGTGTTTTCTTTTAATAATAAACCAATGAGGTAATAAATAAAGAAATAAGTTAGAATGTCACCATTTTGCTACCCCCCAGTAAAATAATGATCTAAGCAATAAGCAACAGTAACTGCTAAAACATCAGGTAAAAAGGCTAATAGAGACCTTTGTAATGAGAGCATCTGCCAGGTACTTAAACCCACTGTTCAATCTCAACAAAATAGAAGCAGCCATGCATTATTTCCTTCCTGGTATGAAGAATTAAGAAGTTACAGTGATTGCTACTCCCCCACCATATAACAGAATCTAATTAAGCCTAACAACATGTTTAGAAGAAATATAAGTAATAAAGAAACAAGACCACAGGAACACAATCAGACAAATCTTGAATATAGAAAATTCCATAGGACGAACGACCTGATTTTTTAAGAAACAAAATATAAAAAAGAAAAGAGGGAGAGGAGTTAATATAAATTAAGAGAAAAAAAAACAAAAAAACAGCCAAAAGGCAAGCTGTCTGGAATTTGTTTTGAAATAAATTGGCAGGTTGGGGAAAAAAATGAGTGTGTGTGCGTGCATGCACATGCATGGAGGCACAGAGTAAAAAGTTGCTATATGTTGGTAATTACTGAAGCTGAGCAATGAGGAAATGTCAGGTCTATTATACCATTATCCTACTTTTATGATGTTTGAAAAAGTCCATAATAAAGTTTCTAAAAATTCAACATGACAAATATTCAATAAAGTACCCTTATATAAACTTTGCTAAGAATTTATATCATAAATGATTAATGAAATTTATAAAATGCTTTTCTGAATCAAAAACATATTTTCCTTTTCTCAACTATTAAAAGTGAATTACATTAATAACTGTTTTAAAGACAAACTATCTTTGGACTCCTGAACTAAACTCCATTTAATCATGGTATATCACTCTTTCAGTACATTCTTGGATTCAGAAAGCTAATATACTATTTAGGATCTTTTCATCTACCTTAATAAGAGAAATGGCTTTAAAATGTCTCCTCTTGAATTTATGAGGGTTTGAAATTAATACTATATTAGCTGCATAAAGAGGCAGTTTTCACTTTTCATTTTCTGTAGCAAATTGTGTTAAAAAAGAAATGACCTGTTCTTTAAACTTTGGTACATTTCATCTGAATAGTTATCCAGGTATGGGATTTTGGGGAGAGAAGAGCTTTGTTTTTCATACTGTATTCAAAGTCGCCTGTCATTTTTCTATAAATTTATATTTTTCATCTAAGTTATCAATTTTTTTTATCATTTAGTTGTTCATAATTCTCATATTTCAGAGGTTGGCAAACCTTGTTTCATGGCATCTTTAGTGTCTCAATAGTTTTTTGAGGAACCCCTAGACTAAAATAAATGATTAGCAGTTCTGTTTCTCAAATAGTTAGGCTCAAACAATTTAGTACCTGTTGGGCACTGCACAATTGCTCCACTCTCAGAATTAGATTGTACACTGCCACCCTCATTTCCTATTCCACAAGGTACAGGTTTCCCCTGCTATCCAAAAGGAGAGTGTTCCTATGAGACCTTTTATAAGCGGAAATGGCATAAAGCAAAGAAGTGATTACCATTAATTGATATGAAAAACATTTTTTTAGTGTCTCCAGATCCCCAAAATAACCTACCAAATCATATCAAATAACACAAAACCTAAAATAACACTAATTATAGTAAAAGCAGTGCCACCATTGCTGCTTAAGGTGCGTGCTGCCTCTGCAAAACAAAATGCTGAACACTATTTTCATTTTTTGCCTTTTGTAATAAAAGCAAAAATCCTCTCTGAATTTCTTTCAGTTAGAGAAAACAAGTAGTTATGTAGATCTTTCATAAAAGCAAAGTGGTATAATGCAAACTTTTGAAAAGTGAGGGATGCCTGTATCTGCTTTTTAATTACAGCAATGTAGAGGACCAGTTTTTGCAAGATGTGACATCATTAAAAGGCATGCAGTGAGTGTACTTCTCAATTTTCATTTTGCATTTTGTGTATCTGCATCTTCTCTTTTTTTTCAGTCATGCCAGAAAACTGGCTTAATAATTTGCAAGAATCAATATCTCAACCTTTTATTTTGGTTTCATTTTCTAACCATTTCATTTCCTCCTTTTTCCTTTGAGTATTCTCAACTGTTCTTTTTCTAAATTTCTTGAAGTGATGTTTACCTTATTTATCTTTGAAGTAATTTTACTTACAGAAGTTGCAAAAGCTACAGTAGAGTTCCTTTATACCCTTACCTAATGTTAACCATAGTACAAGGAAATTAACATTGGCACAACATTATTAACTAGAAATCTTATTCAAAAGTCATCAGTTTTCCCATTAAGGTCCCTTTTCCTCTTACAGAATCCAATACAAGATCCTACGTTGCAGCAGATGTCCTGTCTCCTTGGACTCCTCCAATTTGTGCCAGTTCTTTAATTTTTTTTCTTGACTTTCATGACCACACCCTTTTGAAGAGTATTGGTCAGTTATTTTACAGATGTCCCACAATTTGGGTTTGTTTGAGGTTTTAATCATTAGACTGAGTTATGCATTTCTGGTAAGTATACCACAGAAGTGATGCTGAGTGCTTCTCAGGACATCATAACAGTAGGCATATGATGTTGATTTGATATATCTAACTACTAGTGACGTTAACTTTGCTCACTTTGTTAAAAAGATATCTGCCAGATTTCTTTGCCGTAAAGTTGCTACTGTTCTTTCTGTAATTAAATATTCTTAGGGAGATACTTTGTGACTATGCAAATATCCTCTTATTTCTCCTTAAACTTGCTCCCACTAGTTGCATTTATCAATGGATCTTGCCTAAAATTATTACTGTTATTTGCTTAATGGTTTTTACTTCCCTCATTCCTTTATTTATTAATTAGAATTCCTCAGTATAGGAAAGCTACTGAAAATATCCCTTCTCCCCATGTGTTTATTTATTCAAATACCTGGTTATATCAGTATGAACTCATGGATATTTTAGTCTATGGGTTATAATTTAATACTATAATTAATTATTTTATTGCTCAAATTGTTTCAGCTGTGCCACTAGGCGCTCTTTTAGGTTGGCTTCTATGTCCTTTCAACGTGTCCCCACCTTTCTGAGCACTTTACCTTCTTGTATTGCTAGAAAAAAACTCCATCGACCTAGAATTCTGTACCTGAAAAACTATCCTTCAAAAGTAAAAGAGACAAACAATAAATCAACAAAAAGTAAAGGCAAACAAGTAAAGACAAACAACAAAACTAAGAATTAAGATAAAATTTCTTAGTGGATTTTGATTAGTTGTAAATACTATATACTGCAAATTCTAGGGCAATCACTGGAGGAAAAAAGTATAACGTGTTATGAAAGGAGTGAATATATTAAAATCTGATAAAATAGACCCCGAGACAAGGAATGTTATCAGAATTAATAAAGGACACTGACATATCATAATAATTAAAGGATCAATACATCAGGTAGTGACATAAATTATAAATCTATGTGAAGCTATAAAAACCGCTTATAGATACATGAAACATAAACTGATAGATCTAAAGAAGTAAACAAACCTACAATTATATCAGAAGACTTTAATACCGCTTTCAATAATTGATAAAACTAATCATAAAAGTCAGTAAGTATATAGAAGATCTGAATGGAACTATCAATCACTTTGCCATAATTTACACTCAGAGAGTATTATATCTAACAATTGTACAATATACCTTTTCAAGTTTATATGGAATGTTTAAGACTGACCATATTGCTGAGTTATAAAACAAGTCTCAATAAATTTCAAAACTGAAATCTTACAGAAATCAGTTACAACATGATATCTAGGAAAGCCCCAAATAACTGGAAATTAAACAATGTAAATAATCTACAGAGTAAAGAAATATAAACATATTAAATCTAAAATATGTAGAATAATAATGAGCATAAATCAAAACAGATAAAAGAAAATTAGCAAAGCCAAAAACTGATTCTTTGAAAAGATTAATAAATCTGATTAAAGAGAGAACACACGAATTACAAGTATCAGAAATGAAAGAAAGTGGGGACATCACCAGATACCAACAAACACAACAGCATAAGAAAATATTATGTACAATTTTATGTCAACAAACGACATTATACAATGAAATATATTTTTTGAAAAATACAATAAACCAAAATTGATACAAGATGAAATAACATTCTGAATAACTCTAATAAGTATCAAAAAAATTTAATTTGTCATCAAAAACTTCCTTCAAAGAAAACATTAGGCCATGATGGTTTGTTTTACTGGCAAGTTCTAAGAAACATTTAAAAAACAAATCATACCAAACTGACATAAATTTTTCAGAAAATACAGGAAAAGAGAATACTTCTCAATTCATTTCATCAGGTCGGCATAACTCTGTATACCAAAATTGGACAAAGAAATTAAAAAAAAAAGACAGGTTGATATATTTCATGGAATATAGGCACAAAAATCCTTAATACTGCATTAGCAAATTGAATCCAGAAATATATAAAAGTTATAATACATGATAATCAAGTGGAGTTTATCTCAGTAATGAAAAACTTGAAACTCAGTAATGAAAAATTAATCAATGCAATCACTAATGGAATAAAAGGAAAACTATGATAGTTACGATAGATGCAATAAAAGCACAAGACAACGTGTAACAGTTATTTATAAAAAACAAACAAACAAACAAAAATCTCAGCAAACCATGAATAGAGGGGAACTTCTTCAATGAGATAAAGGGTATACGTGAGAAAACTATACCTAACATCATACTTAACAGTGAAAGACTAAATGCCTTTGCCCTAAAATTGGGAACAAGGCAATGATATCCCATTTTCACCAGTGCAATAACACACAAAAAGGAAAGAAAAGGCAAAAAGATTGGAAAGGGCAAAGTAAAACTGTCTCCTTTCAAAGAAGACATGATTATGTTTAAATTCTGAGGAAGAAAAACAAAAACACTACTGTAAGAATCACTACCTAACTTTAGCAAGGTCACAAGATACAGTTTAATGTCAGAAACCAATTACATTTCTTTATACTCACAGAAAAATGGAGACTAAAACTAAGAAACTATAAATAAGAATATCATCATAAAATACTTACAAATAAATATAACAAAAGGTGCGCACAACTACATTAAAAACGATATGCACTGCTAAAAGAGATTTAAGAAGATGACCTCTTAAATGATGAGAAATGATTATGGATTAGAAAACTCCATATTGTAAAACATCGATACTCTCCAATAGAATCAATGCAATCCTAATCATAATCTCAATAGTCTTAAAAATAAAAACTGACAAGCTGATACTAAAATTATAAATTATAAAAATGTGAAAGACCTGAAATAGAAAAAAAAAAACCTTTAAAGACACAAAAATAAAAGATTTACACTAATCAATTAAAGGCTTACTATAAGTCTACAGTAATCAAGATAATGTGGTTATTGGCATAAGAATAGGAATATCAATGAATGGAATAGATTCAGTGTTCTGAAATAGACCCACACTTACACAGTCAAGGGGTTTCTGATAAAGTACTAAAGCAATTTAATGGGAAAAGGATCAATGGTGCTGGAACTAGATATCCACATGTAATAATGGAAAATCAACCCCCTACTTCAAGCCATAAAAAAAGTTAGTTTGAGATGGATCACAGACCCAGACATAAAATCTAAAATTTCAGAGTTTATAGATGAAAACATAGAGAACAGCTTTGTTACCTGGAAGAAGGAGACATTTCTTAAACACAGGAAACAATATCACAAAATAAAAAAAAACTGGTAAATTGAACTTCATCAAAATTAAAAACTTCTGTCACCAAAAGATACCATAGAGGCAAGCCACAGCCTGGGAGAAAACATTCACAAAAATGTCTGACAAAGCACTTTTATCCAGAGTATACAAAGAACTCCACAACTCAATAGTAAAGACAAATAATCCAATAAAAAAAAGACAAAATCTTCAGAGGTTAGATGATGAGCAATGAGCACATGTAAAATTGTACCAACATCATTAATTGTCAGGGAAAATTAAAACTATAAATACCACTACAAAGAAGGGCTAAAATGAAAAAGACTGACAATATCAACTATTGGTGGGGCTCTGAAACAAGTGAAACTTTCTTATATTACTGGAGGAAATGAAAAACCATTCTGGAATAAGTTTTGGCAGTTTCTTATAAAGTTCAACATATACCTGCCGTTTAACCCAGTTATTCCACTCCAAGAGATTTATCCATGAAAACTTAAACATGTCTACAAAAAGACTTGTTTACAAATGCTCATAGCCAGCAACTAATGTATCAGAAAGAGTATTCACTGTATTAGATTACAGTCTAGAAAGGCATATCTTAATGGTGTCTTAATGTTCCTAAAATGTGTCATGAAAGGCTGAAGATTTTTAATAGTATGAGATTTATGTTATTTGGTATAGTAAACACAAAGTATGATTAAGTACACAATAATGTTGCATTTAAAATGTTGGCAAAGCTGATATGATTTATGAAATAAATTACCATTTTTATTTCCTTTAAATTTTAAAAATTTCCACTATAAAAACAAAGAGAATAGTTGCTCAAACAAAAAGTCATAGAAGCTAAACTCATAATAGCCTCAAACTGGAAATGACCCAAATGTCTAGCAGAGGGACAAAAGATTATGGGTAATTACAGTACATTCATGCAACGGACTACTATGTAGCAATAAAAACTGGACCAATTTCTGACAATCGTACCACTCTGAATAAATCTGACAAAGACATACTGAGTAAAAGAATCAGGCACAAAAGAGTATGATTTTATTTTTATTAAGTTCTAGAACAGGCAAAACTAATCTAAGGGAAAATATCAGAATTGTGGTTATATAGGCGCTTTAACAGGGAAATTTCTACTCAGATGGAAAAGTTATATATATATTGACAGAATGTGAGCTACACGAGGTTAGATACTGTTAAAAATATACAATTAAGATTTGTGCCTTTCAAAATATGTAAATTTTCTCTTTAAAAAACTCAAATATGTACCAACAGGAAAATTTTAGTAATATAAATCTGAGTTTCCTTACATGAAAGAATTACCATATAGTAACCTATTCAAAGTTCTACTATTTCCTAATCTCTAAAGGCATAAATGTAAAGTTCGCATTATACCCCATGTACTTCCATGTTCGATCCTGAACCAAACGAACAGAACTTCCTTTATGTAATCATAAATAAAAATTATCACAAATCTCCAAACCAACACAAGACTCCTTTTAGATAACTACAGGAATCCAAACTAGATTATCTTGGAGATATCAACTGGCCACTTACTGTCATTTTCCCAGGTCAGAGAAAGTATTGTAGACAAGAGACATTCCAATACTTTGAAGGTCACAGTGACAACACACAGCACTCAAATTTTTCTTCTAGGTATTTACCTTGAAAAATACTGAGACATGTAAAAATAGATGCATTCAAATATATATAAGGTGTTGTTTATAGCACAATCTGCTGCTAGAAAAAAAAAGACAACCCTAGATATTCCCCAATTCTGATTTAATAGGGCAATCAAATAAATTATGGTCTGTCCTTGCTATGGAAACACAGCACTGAAAACAATGATGTAGATTTATATATACTGACAGGGAACTATCTCCAAGATACATTGTGAAATAAAAAAAAAAAAAGCCACAATTACAATATATACTGCAAAATTTCATTCATGTGTCACAGATACAGTTAGAGGTGGCTAATATTTTAAAAACTAAAACAGTATTGATTTCAATCTCTGGACTATTCATGTCAAAAAAAAATAGTCTTAAAGAGATCAAGTCTTCAAATTTTTTAAAAAGCAAGAAACTGAAGACACAGATCTTTTTATTGGAAATAAATGGGTTTTCCACAATAGAGCTTTTTACTTCTGGACAGAAAAGGAGTAAAACTATCTCTACCACTCTCTGCTTGAAATGGCTCAGTAACTTATCTGAAGACTAAGTATTTGGTTTAAAACATCTTACATATCCAGAATGAGAAAAAAGTTCCTGTATATAACTATGAGTAACATCCTAGAAAGTAGCTAGTTTATAATAAACATGATACTGTCACTAGAACAAGTGTAGAAATGTGCAACAAACATGAATACTCAAGCTATTTAGAGAAGAAACAGCAAAATAACATCTTTACAACTCTCCTCTGCAGTTTCAACAATGTAACAGACATTCCCTCAACAAATACTTGCTGAGTACCTAGTATGTATGAGGCACAATAATGAAGGAAATAGTAATGAAGGAGAAAAGCGTTCAGGCCAAGGCCACAATTCTGAGTCACCATAAAGTCTTTATCTCCAGACCAAATATACTTTTTATTTAATATTCTTTGCATGTACTTGGTATAGAAGACAATAGTGCAACGCAACTCGATTTTCTGGTTAGGAATCAGAGTACTAGTGTGTAGTAGTTCCCAGAATTCCAAGTTTCAGGTACCAGAATAAGGACCAGAAAAGGGCTGTAAATTTTTTTTCCTAAAAACATTATAAAACAAAATTACTTGATTCATTGCCTTCGTTCTATATGCCAATATTTTAACAACAAAGAATCTCCAAATTTAGAAATGAAAAATTTAACTGCAAAAAAAACCTCAGTACATTTTTCCTTTTATCCTCATTTTACTGAGTTATGAGTAAAAATGTCATGAGACCAATATTTGAGAATCAAAGAATGGCGAAATAAAAAGATGAACTTTAAAATCAGAGAGCTCTGGTATCAATTTTTATGACTCCAGGTAAGTCATTTAACCACTTTTGAGCCCATTTCCTCAAAAGTTTATAGAAGAATTAAACAAGATTATATATAAAGCACTTAGCATTAAATGTGGTGCCCAGAAGGTGCTCAACAAACATATGTGACTTCCACTTCTGGTTATGACAAAATAACATACTGAACTATGCTCCCACTGTCTACAAGCACAAACTAGGTGAATACATGAGGCAACTATTTCCAGGCATTGAACAGGTAGCACTAGGCTTCAATAACTAAGAAAAGGAAAATTCATGAGGTGAGTTCCACGATGGCCCTGCCTCTCACTGAGGACATGAATCCTCACCTGTGGCACAGTGAGCTAGAATCTAAGCAGAGTAGGAAGGTCCTGCTGAGCTGAGAGTAGATCAGAGATTGGGGTAGGTAAAATGGCTGGAAGCTGTGGGTCAGGGAACCAGAAAAGTGGAATGTGTGCAGGATGGGAGGGGTCAGGAAGGGGCAGAAGTCTAGGTGGGGGTCACTAGTAAATGAGTTCTTGGCTGAACGTTGGGCTACACACACACAGGGCAATACTCTCCAAGTTTACTGGAGAGTGGCTGAGAGTGCCACAGAGATACTTGAAGTCTAGCAAGCACTGGTAGAGGACTTTAGAATTCTGGTCAAGGCAGACATGCAGCTGAGATACCAGAAAGGCCAATACCTGGATTAAGGACCAATTGTCCTAAAGTAGGACTTATTTTATATTTGCCCTAACAAAGGGTAATGGGGAGGCCACCATGGCCCAGCATGGGGTGTAGAGCCCAAATGGGGTAAGGAGGGCAACTATGCAGAGCTGGTGGCAGTGGCAGCAGTAGCAAGAGAATGGTTGCACATAGGAAAACGATTAAATAAGTAAATATTTTTAGGATGATAATCAGGTTCCTCAGAAAAGGGAGTTACAAATATGCAAAGGGAGAAAATGAGAAAGAATCTTGTGGTGTTGGACTGAAACTAGAGAGATCATTGTAAATGCATGGTTTTTAATCACCCTTTCAATATGTATCCACAGATAGATACAGACTACATATCCATTCAGAGAGCCTGGGATTACTGACATACCAACAGCAACAAGCACACCTAGTCTCCTATTTCTAAACAAGAATCTCCACTAAAAAGGAACCAGGCCCCTTGAAGAAATGGTTAGTTTTAGGGCTGGGTAAAAAGCTAAAGATGTGTCTGGAACATCGTGACAGAAAGAAAAAGAAAGTTCTCAAAGAATGAGGGGGGCATTAAAAAGAACAAAGACAACAGCTTAAAGGAGCTCCCAGTGGTCAAATCTAGAACAATTTGAGAACAAGAATAATAGGACTCCATGAATACATATTGAGATAAATAAATGAAAACCGAACATTTGATAAGAAACAGGCTATTTAATAGTCTTAAATTACTCCCAACAAAACTGACTATAGAGTGGAAAAGAATAACTTCACTTTGCACAAGTCTTGCAGCAACCCTTTAATTAAGTGATCTAAGTTAACATCACTTATTGAACAAATCAAAATCATATGCTCCTTGATAGAGAACAGGTGATTTTTGTGATATTCCTGTGAAAGATGCAACCTGACTCCAACCATAAAGTTTATCTGACAAACCCAAATTGACATTTACAAAATAACTGGCCTGTAATCTTCAAAAGTGTCAAGATCATGAAAATCAAAGAAAAACTGAGGAAACTCAAATGAAAAATAAAAGATATGCCATACAAATGCATGCTTTGGAACTGGTTCCTTTACTGGAACAACTGAAGCTAAGCTTTCTCACCTGTAAACAATAAGGTTAAACTAGCTCCGGTGTGCCAAACATCAATCAAGAGGTTTTTGTAAAGACTGACAAAAAATTGGATCTGACATTCTTTCAATATGTAAAAATGTCTTTATTAGTATTCTAACCACGCTGATAAAGACTACCAGACACCCAGAAACCTTCACCAAAATTAAGGTTATTAAAGTCTTACATGAAAAAGTCTTATGGAAAAAAATGTTACGCAATGCCTCTATTAATAGTACATCAACACAATCTGGCTATATTAGCTGATATAAATATGGCAAGGTTTTGTTAGGGAAAAAAAAATTTAGCCCAGTATATATAATGTATTTCCTTTTGCCATGTATGTTTGCATATATGTACATTTAAGATAATTATATACACAAGCTTGCATATGCATAAATAAGTCCAGAAGGATACATAAGAAAACGTTAATGATTAGCTCTGAGAAGAACAGAAGGTTATAAAGGAGACAGGCACCTTTTCATTTTCTACCCTTGGATACTCAATTTACAACATTAAAAAGGTCATCATCTCATAGCAACAAGTACATAGAGGACCCAGATCATGGTTTCTAACTACCATTCTCAACTAAAAGGAAACTCCCTGCAGAATTGAGCGTAACCTAACGTAGGCATGTAGCCTAGCAGGTAACTTAGCATAGATTAACCTCTTTTTTTTAGAGTTTATAATTTTGCCTTGATTGACCTGTAACTCCACACCAAAATGTATAAGGTTTGTATAATGCTATCTTGTAATTTGCTGAAAGTTTCACAGAAATACCAAGATTTAATATGATGTTCACTTATATCTAGGCAATCCTTGACATTGATGACTGCCAGAACTTTTTCAGGAACAAGCCCAGGATATTTTTCAGGAACAGGGGTTGAACCAGGTGAAACTGCCTGAGACCAGCTGGAGCAGATGAAGGACCCTCCAGTGACCTCCTGATGAACTTTCCTCATTATACCCTCATTATAATACTAAAATCTCCACCCAGGGACAGATGGTATGTATATATATCTCTACACTTCCTGACTGTACCTGTGCTGGAAATGTCCCCACCTATTGATGCAATGACAAAGTCTACCTTGATGTATATGCATGATTTCCCCTAATAAAGATAGATGAGATGCTTTGTTCAGAAACAAAGTGCTCTGAGAATGATTCCCAGTGTGTCCTCTCTTGCTGACTCACAATAAAGTTCCTTCTCATAAAATCATCTTGGGAGTCATCTTTTGGTTGGCAACTCCTGAGCATGAGGACTTGGTTTGGTCTAGTACCATGATTCTACATATAGGTCAGAGTGAGTACAAAGTAAGCTGTGGACATCTTGAGCCAGAGGTAAAGCACCAGTCAAGAAATAATGAAGGCATGCAAAAAAGACAAAGAAGCTAGTGTGATGGGGCTCCCACAGGCCAAATTTGGGATCATTTAAACATCAAAAAAATTCACTGTCACTAAAAAATTATCAAGAAAACCAAGGAAGTGATTATTACAAGAGCAAGGTAGCCCTTAATTATCAGGTAGGAGGAAAGCACACAGTAGGTTTTTAGAATGCTGGTAATGTTCGAGCTCTTGACCCGAAAAATTATTACATAATTGTTTCATAATTATTTATTGCACTGTACCTATTTGCTGCATACTTATATTTTACTTTTAAAATAAAAATGTAAGGTTTCAGAAAAAAATCAAGTAAAAAGAAGAGCTTTTTTAGAAAGAAAATTGTAATATTTTACCTGCAAGAGTACGTGGGCTCTCCTACTTTAAAAACACGACCACAAAGATGAGAAGGTTTGTTTGCTTGTTCAAGTTTTGGAAATCCAAATGCAGGATCTTCACCGCAAAGATACCATTCCATTGGTCCCAACAAAACATGCTGTGCCAACATGTCTTCCTTCTGTGGTAAAGGGTTGGGACCCCTGCAGTAGATTTTGGGTACATAGTGGGCTAAATGCTGGTACACTTCTCTAGTGAGGTCAGTTGCTTGCAGCCATTTCTATAACAACAACAACAACAACAACAACAAAAAATTAGTTTTAAACAATGTCAGTAAACTGCTAATTTGAATAAATCTACTTTTAAGTACCAAAATAATGATGACCCTTATAATTTTGTTGACAACACTCATCAGTGTATATCTTCTTTCTGAAAAGGGTAAAATTTGCAACTTTATTACAATCCAAAATATTTTAGAATTCTACTTAAAGTAAAATTAGCTCCTTTCCTGGACCCTATAATGCAACCTTCTATAGGTAGTATAGGAGAATGACTACAAAACATCATATAAGACACTAGCCATTAAGCCCATCTGACTTCCTTTCTAGTGCTTTGTTAAAATATTTTCAATTTATTAAATTATTTTCAAATATAATTGTCACACAATATTATATTAGTGTCAGGTGTACAACATAGTGATTAGGTATTTACATAACCTTTAGAAGTAATCATCTCAATATTCTGACTGAAATTTGGATTCTGTGGTCAGTTTGCTGATAGGAGAACACACAGTGAATATGAACAGACAATATATTAAGTTACATTTCGATTAATATGATGATAATACCACTCTCATGGATGTCAGTCCACCAGAGGATTTGTTCCATCAATTATGCCTTCTTTTCCTGATCAACCTGTGAGAACTTTCCTCTTTGTTCTCTCTGCTGAAAACCAAAAACAGCCATTTTTCTCTGTCTATAAACCTTTATGGCCAATTGTGACAATTATACTTAGGTATCTAATAGATAATGTGATTTTGCAATTTATAAGAAATATATATTTGGTCTTCTCATTCTTGGCACAGAGCTCCTAAAACTCTTGAAATTTCCTAAGTGATAAGTGAGATAAAGGTGAAAGGAGTCTTTTGTTATTCATAACAAGTCCCCTTAGGGAGCTAGTTGCCAGGGGAACCAACTATGAGATTAGAAGATTAGAACTGTCTTTACCCCCAACCTCAGGAAAGGGGACAGAAGTTGGAGGCTAAATTAATGGGCCAATGATTCAATCAATCATGCCTACATAACAAAGCCTCATTAAAAACCCCTAAATGTCAGGGTTCAGAGAGCTTCTGGGTTGGTTGGTGAACACACAGAGGTGCTGGCACAGGGCATGGAAGGTCCACACCTCTTCCTACATATCTTGTTCTATGCATCTCTTCCATCTCGCTGTTCCTGAGTTGTATCATTTGTTTTCCCTGAGTTCCGTGAGCCATTCTAGCAAATTATTGAACCCAAAGAAAAAGGGTCATGGAAACCTCCGATTTGCAGCCAAGTCAGACAAAAGTTGCGGGTAACTTGAGGACTACTTGTGATTGGCATATGAAATGGGGAAGAGAGGTAGTCTTGTGAGGCTGAACCCTTAATCTGTGGTATCTGATGCTAACTCGAGGCGTATAGTGTCAGAACTGAATTGAACTGTAGGACAACCAGTTGGTGTCTGCAGGGAATTAGAGTTGGTTGGTTTGGGGACCGCCCCAATGCACACATTTGATAGCCAGGGTATTGGTGTGAGTGTAGAGAGGAACAGAAGTCCCCCCCGTCCCCCGCCTCAAGACACCAACTCAATATGCTCAAGACCGAACTAATGATCTACCCACAAAAAAAACCCCTGCTATTTTCTTCATTTCCCTATTTTAGTTACCAACATCTATCCAGGTAGCCAAACCAGAAAAACTTGAAAAGATTCTTCTTCCTCAACCCAACATCCAATTAAGTTTTGTCCATTAGGCTTCTTAAATGTTTATTGAATCTATTTGTTTCTCTTCATCTCCAGAGTCACTATCTCCACTACCTTAGTCCAAAACCTCTCATTTCTATCTTTCACCAAATTTAGTGCAACAACATCTTAGAATGGTGATCCCCACTAGTCTTACTCCTCTACAACCCATTTTCTAACCTCACTACCAGAATGATTCTTGCAAACTGCCAAATTGATCACGTCATTCAGCTTCCTCCATACTGAGGATCAAGTCGACTCTCCTGACATGGTATACAAGGTCCTTTGCCTTGTATCATCCATACTCTCCTGTCTCCTCTTCCTGACCTGTATTGGCTCCTCTCTCCCTCTGCTATTTTCTACTCATTCTTCGATCTCAGTTTATGTTTCACTTTCTCTAAGATGCCTTCTCAGGCCATCCTTCATCCCCATCTCTGGTTTCCATATCCCCCAAATCAAAAACAGAACCTGGCCCTAGGGGGGCACTCAGTAAAATCTGTTAACTGAATGACTATAAATATATTTACACTACTTAGTGTCAACATAACACTGACACTGCAGAAAGATCCTCCATATGGTTTTAATGAAAACAGAGATAAAGCAGACCCAGACCTGTAGTCTTTAAAAACTAAACCAAATAAGCCCCAGGTAAAGCATCTTTCAAACCATCTCCTTTCTTTTCCCTACTTCCTTAATCTTAATTCATTTTCCTGTATTCTGTCATTTACCCCTGCTTTCCCTGACAATTCTGTCTATATGTTTGTCTTCCAAACTACTTTATGTAATTACAACTCATGTGGCTCTAAACCAAGTAAAAATTTTTAAATCAAAAACTTGAAATGACTCATTTCTACAAAAATGAAGTTAACTGAACTGCTAATTTGTATGTCCAGTGTTTACCTATGGATTACAACCTAAGCTCCAAATGACATCCTCGTTAAAAAAAAGTTTATGTTCAAGTGATGTCTAACACCATAATAGTAAAAGATTTTCATTTTTTAACTATTACTTCTACAATCTGCAGTCCACTTCCTTCCTTATAAAAATTACATATAAAGTTAAAGAGTTCATTAGGTGGTATATATTAACTTTCTAGTC
The DNA here is from genome assembly GCA_030015415.1 of Cynopterus sphinx. Lineage (NCBI taxonomy): Eukaryota > Metazoa > Chordata > Mammalia > Chiroptera > Pteropodidae > Cynopterus > Cynopterus sphinx. Next base: position 46,895,555 of record CM057386.1, on the reverse strand, counting down.
AATTTATCGATTCAGAGAACTTTTAATAAAAATGTAAATATCTTGTTCCTAAGGAACCAAAAAGAGTGAAAAACTGTTCACCCCTAAAGTGAAACTATTTTTTTTTCAAATGTTACTTTGTTGTGTTCGCTTTATGCAAGTAGAGAAAGACTAAACTACTCTTAAAACAGCAGACAATCCCACAGGCTTAAAGATTCTCTCTCCTTTCTGAGCAGTGGTTTTGAGTCAATCAATCAATCAATCAATCAATCTCTCAATCTCACTCTCTCACACATACAGAGTTCAATAATTATAAAACGACAAGAAAAAAAGTAGTCAACAGTAAAAGGCAGAGTCATCAACCAACAACAAACTAGAATCTAATTCTCTTAACTAAAAACCACTCTTTTGGTCACATTCATGGGTAAATATTCAGTTTTCACCCACTGTCAGCAGACCCTATTTTAAATATGAATGAAGATAGTTAAATTATTCTAAGCAATTTATTGCTTATGAATGAAAAGTTATGCACTGAGATTCAAAGAATTCACCTTGATCCTAGAAAGTTATGCTTCAGGTCATTTTAATTTACAACACATTTAAAGTTTTTAAAAATAATTTGTTTTTCTTATATGTTTATATTCTCATTTCTCTTAAAAGTCACATCTGCACAATTTTAATCTAGGAGAAATAAAAGGTGATGCTTTCTAAAATAAATTACGTTATTTTGTAGCTCAAACAACACTTACAGGTAAAATCTGTTCACAGATTTCTTAAAAAATTCAGAATCAAATATCACCTTCTGGTTAAGAAAATTATTCACCTTATATAAAATATATTATTGGTAAAACAAACTATTTTAAATAACATTGTATATTAAAAATTATTAACAAGATATAAAAATATGGTTCAAGAAAGGGAGGCATATGCTCCAAATTCAAAACCATTTAACAGATTTGGGAGCTATTACATGCATCTTAATGCCATTAAATTTTAAAAATATATAAAGTAACTTTACATGGGACATCTATACCAGAGATACTGAATTAGTGACTGGCAACAACACAGTTTAAAAGAAAAAAGCTGTGGGAGAAAGTGAGCAGAAGTAAAACTTTCTGGCTACCTTTCAGAATAATAGCTAACATATTTCTCAAAAGAATAAATCTATAGCTTTTTATATTAGTTCTCGCTAATGGAAGCTGTGTAAGTGTTCAACATGAAAAACTGAGATTTCTAATTTCATGACATGTTAATCTGTCCTTATTTCAGATACTTGTGGCTGTCACACACAACTGAGCAATGAGCACAATCTTATTAAAAGGCTTCCATAGGGAAGTGAAGAAACTGTCAACTCATTCCACTAAAGTAAACATATTATGACAATGTTTCCAGAAGCTTTCTTTTTTTATTGAATGCTAAATTTAAGCCTTGAGATAGAAAGCAACTAAACAGAAAAGAAAGAATCCCTAGAAGGTAGCCTTTTATCACAGTATCTATTTTTCTATAACTAATTAAAATTGTATCCTTTAACCACATTTGATTCTGCTTTCAAACAAAGATAACCAACACATAAGTTAATTGTAAAACAACAATCATTAGTGCTGAAATGAAGTTTCAGACTAAATATTAAGAAAAATTTAAAGAAATCATGAGTTCTAGAAATGAAGTAAAAGCATTCCTAAATTAATACAGAATCTCAATAATAAAATAATAAGACAAAAAAAATCTAATTTAAAAACAGGCAAAAAACAGGAGTTTAAATTTCCAAAGAAGATATACAAAGAGTCAGTAAGCTCATGAAAAGATGTTCCCAAAAAAAAAAAAAAACAAAAAACCAAGGAAAAAGAAAAGTTGTTCAGTTCAACACTGAGTCATGAGGGAAATACAAATCAAAGTTACAATAAGATATCATTTCACGGCCAACAGAATGGCTATAATATAAAAGACAACAAGTTCTGACAAGGATGTAGAGAAATCCACTGGAACCCTCATATACTGCTGGTGGGAATGTAAAACAATGCAGCCACTTTGGAAAATATTTAGGGGTTCCTCAAAACATTAAGCATAGAATTACCACATAAGCCAGAAATTCCACTCGTGGGTATTGGCCTAAAAGAAACAAAAACATGTCCCAACAAAAAAATTGTACGCAATGTCCATGACATCCAAACAACCTAAATGTCTATCTACTGGTGAATAAATAAAATGTGGTATATGCATACAATGGAACATCATCTGGCAATAAAAATGAAGTAGTGATATATGCTATAACATGGATGAATCTTGAAAATATTATGTTAAGTGAAAGAAGCCAGACACAAAAAACAATGTATTGTAAGATTCCACTTATATGAAATTTCCAGCATAGGAAAATCTAGGGAGATAAATGTTCTAAAATTGATTGTGGTGATGGTTGTACAACTCTGTGAATATAGTAAATATTACTGAACTGAATTGTATATTTGAACTATACATAAAACTGAAAAATTTTAAAGCAAAAAATAACCAATAGACATAAAACTACACAAAACTTCTATAAGATGTATTTCTTTCATAATTAGAAAAAAATAATACATGAACTTTTAAAATCATAACGATCCACTGGAACATATTATAATCAAATCCATGGAACATGAAACATAGATAAATCCACAGAACATGAAATGTAGATAGTTTTGCAAAGTGCTGGGAAAGCCATACTTGTGGAATCACCTGGAACCAAGAAAGGTGGGCCACTTTAACATCTTAAACTTATTGATGAGAGTGCTTACATACTTTTATTTGAGAGACATACTAGTTAAAAGTCCTAGAGAAGTAGTGTGTAAACGAAGTATGGGAAAGATGACACTATTGATTAATTAGCTTTCTTTACCTGTTTACTTTCTAAAATTTAGTTCTAACCTGAGAAAACTTTATAATTCATTTTAATTTGTGATATAGAGCTGGACTGGAAACTAAGCTGAAAAACAGTTTTCAGTGTTATGCTGTTTTGACTAAATACAGACAATACACCCCACACAAAGTAAAGACAGGTTACATAGCTGGAAGAATCTTGTATTTTAATATCAGTTTGCATCTTCTTTAAGAAATTGTTTTGGGTTTCAGATTAAACATTTTTCTCACCTTACTATTGGGAAAACATTTAAAAGTAAACAGAACAAAAGTAAAATGTAGCTCAGATTGTAATTTTCACAAATTCAAATTAAGTCCAAATTAATAAATTTTGATCCCATTCCCCCCACCCCCTGCCACACACACACACATCACCTTGAGAATTTCACTGCACAAGAGTTACCAACATTGGTCTCCAGCACCAGTTTTATAACTGGTTTCACCAGCAACCTCAACAAGTTGAAGCTCTAATCACTTGATAGTTTGCACTTTTGGAAATGGGAAAATAAGAGTACATAGCCTATATTACTTGGCCAACAGACAAAAAATTCAGTAGCAGTAAAAACCAAATTATTCTGAGGTAAGTAACAGATTAGATGTCAATATGGCTATTCAGAGTGACATGTATAGGAAACATCATGATTGTTATTTGACTGTTTACTCGTAACACTGCTTTCATTTTCTTTTTCAAGTCTCTCGGATAAACGAAGGCTGATGGACACTGAAGTCTTTGCAGCTGTAATATTAGCAGAAAGTGAATGAAAACAGACCCAGACTAAACAAGATGGTTAAAAAAAAAAAAAAAGCAAAGATTTACCATTCGACAATGTTTATTTCTTTCAACTTGTCACCTCTACTCCTGTCATTTATTCCAATCTGACTTAGTGTCCCCATCAATTCACCCAAAGTGACTCCTCACTGACCAACAGTCCCACAGTGCTCCACTAAAATTCTGTCCATAACATTCGAATTGTTGACTTGCGTTCAAAGTTCACTTCCTTCCTGATAGCTTTTTAAATTGAAGGCCTTAGAGGTGGGGCCTAAGTTGTTTTGGTCCATTCATAATCATTCTGGACAATCTGTTCTAATGGCTGTTCTCGGTCCTTGAAGAAAAATGCCATCTAGTTTATTAAAGTAATCATTTTACAACTCTGCTACTTACACAAGCACGTTTCTATTACCGTTTCAGTACAATGCTGAGTCTGAATGGTTTAAATTGGGGGTATAACTGCTCCCACCACGCTGTGACCCAATCTCACATTAACTTCTATTTGTTGAAAGCTGCTCTTCCAAAGTTACATAACATTTGTTCTCCATCCAACTAAGCCCCAACTCCTACAAAAATTATTATTTTTTAATCTCCAGCCTCCACTACTCCTTCCTCACACTCAGTCGAGACACCACTTTTGGCACATTCATCCACCAAACGGATGTAAAAACGCACTGGAAAGGGCAAAGAGGGAGAACAGTGTCGTTTGCATCCACCGGTGCTCAGGGCTGTCCCAAACCGAAGTAGGGACTCGGTTGAGGCAGCATGTTTCGGTGGAGGAGCCAAGACTCTGCTTATCTCAGGAAAAGGAATCAGGAGGATCAAGTAGGGCGATTATACCCCGAACACTAGGAAGCGTCTTTCCCTTCCCCACCGCAAGACCTGACATACACTGCAAAGGCCCTCGTGCTGGGGACTTCATGGGAGTGCGGGGAGAAGAGGAATCGTGGAAAAGCTATTGGTCCTTCTGGGCAGAAAGGGAACGACGAGGTGGCTGGCGCACAGAGCAGCTCTGGGGGCTATCTGAGGGTAAGGAGGGAAGGAAAGCGGCAGGATCCGTGGTCTCCGGGAGCCGCTCCCCTCCAGGGGAGGCAGAAGAGCCCGGCGCGGTGGTCGCCGCAGGTCAGAGTCGGACCCCTCCAGGGTCTTTCGGAGTCGGGTCCTCCCACGGGGCCCGGCCTGCGGCGGCCGCGTGTCCCCGCCCGGCTCCCCGCACTCACCCCCGCCGTCTCCTCAGCCGAACATGCCAGCAGACTCCGGTCGATGGCCGGCACCTCCGGCTCCAGCTCCGACGCCATCTTCCCTCCTCCTCCCCCCCAGCGCCGACGCCGCTACCGCCGCCCCAAGGGCCGCGGCTCCGCCACAGCCGCGGCCGGCGATATCGCCGCCTCCGCCCCAGGCAGTCGCTCGGGAGCCGAGCCGGCGGCGGCGGCGGGTGGAGGAGACGGCGGGCAGCGTGAGGTCAGCCGGCCGGGAGGGACGGCGGCCTCCTGCACCGTCCCCCGGGCTCGGCGCCCGAGTCAAGTCACTGCCTCGTCCCTGCCCCGGGGAAGGACACAGGAGCAGCCAGGGCTGGCACGGTCGCTCGCTCCGACCGTGCCCCGCACCGGGAAGGGGGCAATAACACCCAGGGGCGGGAGCGAAGCCTTCTGGGAACTGTAGTCCTGGGCGCAGCCTGGAAGACGGTCACCCCGCGAAGGCGTTGTGGGAGTTGTAGTCCGTCTGCTGAGGAGGGCCCCCCCCCCGTCCGCAAATGGCCGATCCGCGGGCGGGGCTCTTCTGCGCAGCTATAACCGCGGGAGGAGAAGAAGAGCAAGAAAAGGAGGAAGCGCGAGATGGTGTGGGCGCCGTAGTCTGACCCTCCCAACCCCGTTCGTTCATGTTGGTACCCCCAGGTTCTAGAACGGTGCCGGGCACGTGGTGGACACTCGGGACGTTTCAAAGCCCCGCACGTGGTAGGCGCTCCGATGCTCGTCGAATGACTGAGCGGCGTTCTGTTCCGACGGTTCCACGGCCTTGTCATGTGTCGTGCCCTCTTTCTTTAGACTCGTAGCCGAGGGAACATTACCCAGGTTTCTGAAGGGGTCAAACATGTTTAAAGGTTACGTCAGAACACACTCGCAAGCGCTGTGGACGTGAGCGCTTGTCGACACTCCTGGCAAGTCGTGCTGCAAAGGAGACTGATTCTGCCAAGCCCATTTCAGAATTTACGCTCGGGAGCGACGGTTCACAGAAATAGGTGATCCTCAGATTAGTGACAGAAGAAATTTGGTTGGTTGGAGAAGTCAGGCTCCATCCCACCGACAGCTGGATGAGTGAGCTTCTTAGAACAAGTCTTCAATTCCCTTAGGATTGATCAGGAAATTGCTTACATATTTTATCAGGCATACCGATTTATTCTCAAAAGGAGATTGTGAATTACATTAGGCAAAATTTTAAAAATAAATAAAGAAAGAGAAAAATTCCGACCCGGTCCAGGTTTGAGACATGTTTTTGTCGTTATTGTTGTCACTGACACTGTAATATTAGCTAAGTTTTTTTAAAATTAAGTTTATTGGGGTAACATTGGTTAATACAATTATATAATGTTCAGGTGTACATTTAAGGGTTTTTTTAAAAAGAAAATAAAAATTACCCATAACCCCGTAGTCCAAATAAATTCTTGTATCACTTTTAAAAATAAAAGTATTATATGTATAATATTAGAAATTCAAACGCAACAGGATTATTTTTTTAAATAAAAAATATAAACTACCTCTCTTACCCCAAGTTCCTCTCCCCAAAGAAAATCATTTTAAATCCTTTCTTATGATTCTATCCAGAAAAATGTATGGCTATATCTGCATAGATACCTAGAATGAGATAATCTTAAAATGTTTCTTCATGTTACTTTCTTCTTTGCCCAACTTTTTGCACTGATGCACTACCTAGTCAGAGTCAACCTGTACGAATACTGGGATTACAATTTATGAGCAAAGATAATGCCTCTCTAAGAGTTCCAACAGAATTAAAGCCAATAAAATAGATTGTAAGGAAATTTTCTGCTCTTAGACATTATTGTTTTCTTCTATCACTTTTGGATTGACTTTAATGTTCTTTTTCTAAATTCTTGAGTTGGATATTTGCTATTAAGCTTTCTCTTTTTCTCAATGTGTTCATTTAAGACAGTGGTCCTCAAACCTAAGCATTCATTAGAATCAAAGGGAAGTCTTAATGAAATTCAGATTTCTGGACCCTACCTTCAGAACTTATGATTCAGTAGGTGTTAGATGGTGACTAAAAAATTGCATTTCTATCAAGTTCCTGCGTGACTTGGGACCAACTTTGAGAACCACAGATTAATTAAAGCAATGCATTTCCATTATATACTGCTTTAACCACATTCTATAAATTTCAGTATGTAGTGTTTTCATTATCATTCATTTCTAAATATTTCCTAATTTTATTATGATTACTTCTTTGGCCCATAGAGTATGTTTTGAACTTTTCAAGTGTGTATGGCTTTGTTATCTTTTGTTACTGATTTCTCATTGTACCATATTGTGGGCAGGGAACACAGTCTATGTGATATAGATTCTTTGGTATTTGATGGCATTTGCTTTATGAACCAAAGTATACAGTCAAGTAACTCTTCAAAGCCATTATTTCTTTAAATATTGCTTTTCTTGCATTCTTTCTATTTCCTTCTTCTGGAACTTCTGTTTGACTTCTTTTCTATTCTCCATGACTTTTAATTTCTTTTTTATTTTTTCATACTTTTAACCATCTGTGCTGCACTCTAGGTATCTCTTCTAGTGTGTGACTTCTTTTTTTAGCTGTATCTAACCTGGTATTGAACTAGACTGAATTTTTATTTTCAATGACTTCGTTTTTCATTTCTAGAAATTATATTCAGTTCATTTTCAAGCATTTCTGTTCTTTCATAATGTATTATTATTTATTTATGGTTTTAAATATTTATTTTATAACTTTAATACTTTTAAATGTGTTTATTCAATAGTATTCACTAGATTATTGTACTTTTAGAGATCTTGGGAACCTAAGCTTACTTTTTGTATGTGTGCAAATTCTCACTTAAATGATCATTTCCTTTGTGCTCTGTAATTATAAATTTTGAGATCATCTTCACTTAGCATTAGCTGTGGAAATCTTGAGAGGCCGGTTTTAAGGGCATGTGTCTTCAAAGTAGTTTTCCATATGCTTCTGCAAGGTCAGGCATTCTAGGAACATCATATACTCAGGACTAGGCACTCTAAGAGTACTGGATATGCAGTACCAATTTTTATGTTAGTTTCTTGGCTTGGAGATTCCCTAATAGTATTAATTCAGTTGTGCGGGATTGTCCCTAAATTCTTAAGGGAGAGTTCTTTTTCCTACTTAGACTCAAAGTCAAAGTCAATCTTGTTATTTCCCTCTACCAGTCCATGAATTTTTCTCTAGTCTATTTTCACTCATGTTACATTGTCTGTAAGCCCCAGCTTTATGTGGGGATCTCAGTTTTAATAAGTGTTTCTTGAACTCAAGGTCTTGTTTTATGCTCCAATATGGGCATTAAAACCTAAGCTCTAAGTGCTAGTTAAACATGGCGTACCTCATGACAGTAACAGGGGAAAAAAGAAAGGCAGACTGGGAGTGAGAATGACAGCACCAAAATTTTGGAAGGTGGAAAACAAATGGATAAGAAATAACTGACTCAGCAATTAGAGAATGCTAAAACCTATGCCAGCAGTAAAGCAACCCAGAATCAAGCTGATTCATATGTGGAACTCTGAAAGACTTAGCACACTCTGAGTGTGAAATGATGCTAAAAACAAGAATATTGTTTGAGAGTGTGTACAGCAGGAATATAGATCACCCCATCTCTCACCCTGGAAGAGACAGGAGGTTTATCCTCTAGAGAGACTGTATCTGAGGATTTTGGACTGGGAGACACCAGGCACAGCTAAGGATAGGGACACTGTGCTGAATACTAGGGCGTTAATTTAAATCTGCATACTGAACAGGTTCACTACAGTGCATTTCCCTCTCAGTTCTGAGAACACCAGAGGCTGGCTTCTACCTCCCAGGCAGGAGTTTGAGAGAATCTTCTTCAGAGACACTGATCAACCCCAAAGAAAGAAAATTTGTTAGAAGAATGGGACCATATATTAGACTGCTTGGACTGCTATAACAAAATATCACAGACTGGGTGGCTTAAATAACAGAAATTTATTTTCTACAAGTTCTGGAGTCTATAAATTCGAGATCAAGGTGCCAGCAGAGCTGGTTTCTGGTGAAGCTTCTCTCCTTGGCTTACAGACAGCTGCCCTCTTGCTGTGTCTTTCCATGGCCTTTTGTGTGTGTGTGTGTGTGTGTGTGTGTGTGTGTGTGTGTGTGTGTGTGTGTGTGTAGAAAAGAAGTTTCTGTGTCTCTTCCTTTTCTAATAAGTCCACCAGTCCTATTGGATTAGGGCCCTACTATTATGACCTCATTTCACCTGATTATCTCCTAAGGATCTTATCTGCAAATACAGTCATGCTAGAGCTTTATGTTATGAATTTAGGGGAGAGGGACACAATTTAGTTTATAACAGACCCCAAGAAAATGGTACAATCAGGTTACCTGACCCATGTACAAAGGACTTCCAATATTCTTTTTTGGTGATCCATTTTTAACTCTGAGCAGGCAAGCAATGGAGAACAGATATTTGAGCAAAGTATATAAAAGAGACATTAAAAAATATAAAAAAGGAGAAAACATAAACGAGTTATAGAGTTGAAAACATTTTAAAATGTCATTGGAATTCTTGAAACTAATATGATTTTTACATCCATGAAAGAAAAACAGGAGGCTGGGGAAAAGAAGTATTTAAGAACAACAACAACAAAATTGCTCTTAGATATTTAAAATGTAAAAACTCTGAATAACAGGAGTTCTAAAAAGAGAAAACATCAACAATTAAAAAAATGAATGAGTATAAATTATTAAGGAAAGCTTTCAAGAAAATATTTTAAAAGTGGCAGACATGAATCTAGACTGAGGGAGCCCATCCAGTACCTAGGACAATTGTTTTAAATATAGTGACATCATGGCAAACATTGAGAAATTTTAGTCTATTAGAAACAAAGAGAGAATGCTACAAACTTCTAAAAAGAGAAAACACAAAATCTCCAGAATTAGAATGGCACTGCCTGTGTCAACCTTTAATATATGCATTTCAGATCATATTCATCACATTTTTATCCAATATTTCTAGGTATTTGTATTTAGTGTGGTGGTGGTTTAGGTAATAAAGTTTGTCATATTTCTTGAAAAGCTAAAATGTAAGTTCAATAACAGTGTGGATCCTGTTTTTATGCATGCATTCATGTTCCTAAAACAGTGTCTGTGAAGAGTAATTTTCCACTCAAATGGCTAACCTTGCAATCAGCTCTTTGTTCTGCTTCTGTAGACATGCTTGCCACATAGACCAAAGGGCAGGGTGACCTCGAGATCAACTGAAGACTCACCCTCCCCTTTACTCGTTCTGTCTAGATAACAGATATAAAAACCCTATAAAAGTAAGGTTACCCCTATAAAAGTAAGGTTACCCCTGAGCTCAGAGCCCAGATCTTCAGAGTGCTAGCTCTTCAGGGACTGCCAGCATAATAAATCTGAGTTCTCCAACTCTCCGAGTGGTGCTTGGTTTCTCGCCGGTCTGATTTTTCTGCAACATCTGAAGTATATTAGGTGCTCAATAAATATTTATTAAATAAAAGAATAAACCAGAAGTCAATATTGGTTTTTTTAACCTAATAATACTTCATTGTTTTTCATGGCTGTATAATATTCCATGATACAAATGCATCACTATGTATTTAACTTATTGATAAACTCATCGGCTCTTTCCAGTTTTTAATATGATTAAAATAATACTGAATGTGGTGGGATCACTTCATAAACTATATAAATCTATATACATGTATACAATGTTCTATATACCTGAAACTAATATAAAATAAAATTTAAAAATAATATTGAATGAAATTTCCTGTTCATATAGCTGGGCAAACTCTTTTTAAGTATAGCCAGAGGAAAAATTCCTACCAGAAAATTTACCAGGGTCTAAAGAAATAATGTAACTGGTAAAAGGGCCAAAGGAGCAAACTGAAGATTGAAGTGGACAGGACTATGGAAAAGGCCTATTTGGGTGGCCGCCTATCATTCTTAAGCACCCAGGACATTCTCTCTGCTCGGCTTTTCCCTGTGGCTTCTCTTTGGGCCCAGACATGATTCTAAATTCTCAATCTTCACCTAATCTCATATTTCTCTCCCCACAAAAGTAACCAATTTATGTCATTAGGCAAAATGGTTTCTAGTGCTTGACATGACCATGATGCCATCTTAAGAAGCAAGCTGCTCTCAGTGATTGCTAGTTCACTTGAGGAGTGGGCCCATATCACCTGAAAGGAATGTTCTTACACAGATAAATAGGTCCATTAAGTTGTTTACCTTTTTGGAACATATAGCTCTTAACAAGCACATGTCATTGGACAACAAGCCACCTGTGTTCCGGGAGGACGTGTGTGTGTGTGTGTGTGTGTGTGTGTGTGTATCATACCCTTTTAGGTAAGGAGACCCATTGTCTTGCCCAAGACTCTGCTTCTGTCCATAAGTTTCCTTAGTAAACTCTTTTTAAAATCTTGGAGTTGTCAGCTTCTTTCTTCTGTCTCTCCATCCTATTCTCGTTTGGATGTCAGTTCCAGGACACCTCAGGAAAATTTCCAACATACGTGCCATTCCCTCAGAACCTAACTTAGTGCCATATTTGTTCATTTAATGATCATTTAGGTAATTAATTTAACAAATGTTTTATTGAGCTCCAAGTGCCAGTTCTTACTGCTAAAGATATAAATCAGTGAATACAACAGGCAAGGTTACTGCTTGCAAGGAGCTTGTATTTTAGTGGAAGAAGCAGAAAATAAAAATGCAAGCAAATGCATATATTATATGGTTTATTGGATACCGACATATGTTAAAAGGAAATAAATAGAAAATTTATGGAGGGTGAAGGTAAAAATGGGGAGTCAGGTATTAGATAGATTGGTCAGGAAGGTACATCTGAGGATGGGAGAATTGAGTTGATCTCTGAGAGAAAAGAAAGAGCTAGTCACATGGAAATCTGGAACAAGAGCATTCTAGGCAAAGGAAACAGCAAGTGCGAAAGCACACTTGGAATGAATCAAGAACAGAAAGAATACTATGGCTTTATGGCAAAAAGTTTTCAGATGAACTAGTAAATGCAGTGCTCACTAGCAATAATTACAGGTAGATTACTCCTGTTCTTTACTAAAGCCCTCTCAGATATGTGTTATTATTGTCAGTTAAGACATGATGAAATTGAGGCACCTGAAGATAAGGTAATTTTCCCAAAGTGGCTGTGGTACATTGACTGCATTTTTCTGGCCCTAATTAATGGCCTTCTTATACCCACTCCTTTTGCAATGTGACTTTGCTAGTCTTTGAGTGGAGTCTATTTTCCCATTTTTTGAATCTGGTCTGGGCTGGTGAGTTGCTTTAGAGAATAGACTGTGGGTGAAAGTGACAGTGTACCAGTTCCAAGCCTGTATCCTTAGATGCGGTCTTGCATACTTCTACCTTCTCTCTCTTGGACCTTTGTTATTTTCCATGTGAACAAATTTGGGTTAGCCTGTTGGAGGATGAGAAGCCACATGAAGGAGAACAGAGGTACACAGGTTCACAGATGGCCAATTCCTGGAAACGGAGCCGTTTAGTTGACCTGAGACACCTGAGGGATTCCAAGGAGACCAGAAAAAGTGGCCTAAATTGCTGACCTGCAGAATTGTAAAGTAAATGTTTTAAGCCACTGTTTTCTGAGGTGGTTTTACGTGCAGAAGTAGCTAATCAATTAAGCCATGTAGCAGAAGAGGCATTTGAATTCAGGCCTCTCTAACTCTGAGGCTCATACTCATTCCATGCCATGTTGCTCCCCTGATATACCCATTTCTAGAGAAATGATTTTGCTATTTTTCATAATTAAAATAACCAAGTTTGTGTATAATAAGCCAAAACTCAGTCTCCTTTTTCCTTGATGGATCCTAAAATAATTAATTGGCCTTGAGAGCCTGGGAATGATAAGTGGCCACTTAGAGCCTCACTTTGTTCTTTTGACTTTTCATCAATTACGTTATACCTTTTGACCTAGTAAACTCCCCTTTAGGAATTTATCCTTTGATTATACTTTTAAAAAGATTATCAATCTACATGAACAAGGAATTTTTGTTCAATATTGTTTTAATCACAGAGAACCCTGGAAAGAGCCAATGAGTTCATCAATAAGGTTAATACATTATGATGCATTAAAGTAATGGGTTATTATGCAGCCTTGAAAAATAAGTAAACATTACTAGGTTAAAAATCAAAGTGTACTTCTGGCACCTAATATATTCCAGACACTCTTCTAGGAACATGAATACAAGCATAAAAATGGAATCCATGCCTTTAGCTATTCTGGAAATATGACAAACTTTATTACCTAAACCACCACTACTCCCAGCACAAATACCTAGAAATGTTGGATGAAATATGATAAATATGAGCCAAAATGCATATTTTAAATGTTGACTTGTGTAGTGTTATTCTGATTCTGAAAACTTAGTGTTTTGTATTTCTGGAATTTTGTAGAATTCTCTCTCTGATGTTCTAAAATTTTCCAATGATTAGTCATGAAAATTTTGACAAAAATTAGAAATTAAAAAGCACACCTTGCACTCTAGGAATTTTAGCTCTAAGATTTTGTCTATTCCACAGATATTCTCACACATGTGCAAATTTTAAGATTAAAAAAATAAAAATAAAACAGCAAAGCAGTTCCTAGTCCCTTACTTCCTTTTCTGCCTTCTCAGAGGCAGTAGCTTTGAATTATTTTAGCAACTTTCATTATCTCAAAATAGCTTCCTTGTGTTGCTTTTTGATTTTTTTTCTATTTTAGGCATTATTCATGCACTTCTTGTTGTGAAAGATAAGGATTTCACTCTCTCTCAGACCCTACCCCCACCACATACCACTCTTCCTATTCCCCCACCCTCCTAATATGGTTATATTGTAATTTAGATAGATAAATTTTCAGAGTTTACATTATTATGCTAATAAAAGTTATTTATAGCTGAGCCATACAGTAAATTATGATGACTTTACTTTTCCTGAACAATCTTTTGTTTTTCATGGAGCTAATAATTGTCTTATTTTTCATTTTCAGAGTTTTCTCTGAATACACCAGGCTATTCAAGCCCCGATTCTCTACCAATTGCTAAATCTCTCTATACTGGGACACATCCAGTTGTCTATAAATTTTATCTTGTAGAAACCTCTCCTGGAGTTTTCTGACTTACTCCAAAATGAACTGATTGCCCTGTTAGCTGAGAGCCAGCAGTCAATGTCCCGTGAAGCTAATGAAACTTTGCTGTAGGAGTCCTCATTTGCCTTAGCAATGTGTCTACACAACCATGAGTTTTATAAAATTGGCAAAGTAAGAGGTTTTAACTTTGATTGGTCAAACTTACTGTCATTCGCCTATCTAACTTTCCCTCTGCCACACTTTCTCTCATCTTGAAGTTTTAGAATCCAACGAAAGGGAAGTAAAATTCATTCAGTTTAGATTTAGCTGGGTTTATTTATGTAGTTTGCAGTCACTTCTGTATAGTAAGGTCAATGTTAGCCATTCCCGTAGGAACTGCTTCAGGAATACTCCTTCCTACTGCACTAATTCACCCTGGGTTGTAACCTAAAGGTACAGGCTCAGAGGTTATAACAAAATATGAACATATCTCTTGGTCCCTGGCAGCAGAGGTAAGTAGGGATGGAGAAAAATAGTCTGAATGTAAGGAGCCAGGAGTTAGTCTGTGGAAAGTCTTTGTCCATTTATCAGATATAGGAAATTGTTAAATAATGATTCAGACTCAGCGATTCAATTCTCTCCTAGCTGGAAAATACTGGATGATGCAACACATTCAATTACAAATGCACTATGTGGTTTTTCTTTTTTAGTGAGAAACACATAAATAGAATTTATCAGAATTCTGCTTAAATCTGTAGCAGTATTACAAACAGTACTATATACATATGCAGTTGCTTATTTTATACATCTCTACTCTTAATAATTAAAACAAATTTTTATTTACCATACTTACAACAAGACTGAATTATCTCCCTAGTCTCTCTACAGAAAAATATTACAAAATTATTGTCTTATAAAGAAGTGATCAAAAAGTATCCAGCCAACATTTAAAATTTTTATATGTAAAATTTCCCTCAAATTAAAAAAGGCAAAAATTATAAAAAATATTAATCTCTTATTGATGATATGTATGTTGAAGTAATTGGTGGAAAATGTACTGACATCTGTAACTTTCTCTGTCTGAACTGCATCAAAAAAATAAAATGAATGGATAGATATGTGATAAAGCAAGTCTAATAAAATGTTATGCGTAGAATTTAGGTGGTAGGTACATGGCATTTATTACAAAGTTTCATAAATTTCTATAGGTAAATTTTCATAGTAAATTGTTGGGAGGAAAATTATGCACCTGAAAAATATAGAAGAAAAAAGTATTACAGAGTGAATTAAACAATTAACTCATAAATATATTCTATTTTTCTAGATTTAGTGCTGTTTGTATATTTATCAGCTTTTTAATATTTGTAATTTGTTTTGATTTCTTTTCTTATTTTACATACATATTAATTTTTATACCTAAATTTGTATTCATAATTTGTATTTTATCTTCTTGAAGAAGATCTCCAAATCGGATAAGTCTCAGGCCCTACAAAGCCTGAACCCACTGCTATCTGATACACAAGAGTCTTTCTGAAATCTCCACTTTCTCTTCGGAATCTTCATTATTCTTAAGATTCCCTACATCCCTCCTGTGTCGTAGTTCCTATTTACTAGATCATATGTTGTTGTAGCTTCTTCATTTTTAGATTCACCCTTCTGGTGGAGCATATATTCCAGCAGCTTCCTAAAATAGGTTGCATGAGAAATTAATTGTTAAGACTTCACAATTATGAAATTATCTATTTTATTCTCCCACTAGATTGGTAGTCTGCTTTAGCATATAATTCTACGTTGTAAATAATTTTCCTTTAGAATTTTGAAGGCAGTTCTCACTTGTCTTCTATCTTTCAATATTTCTTTTGAGAAATCTAGAGCCGTTCTGATTTCTGATTCTTTATTTCTGATCTGTTTTTCCATATCTTCATACCTAAAGAATCTTCTTTTTATCTATAGAGTTCTAAAATGTCACAATAATTTGATTTAATGTGGATCAGTCTTGGCTCTGAGCACTAAGTGAGCCCCTTCAATATAAAAACTCATGTCCTTAAGGTCTCAGAAATTTTTAAGAATTAGTTTTAAAAAATTATTTTTCTCTTTTATTTTCTTCTGGAACTCCTGGGCTAGTCTTCTATTTCTTTTATCTGTTCTCTCCTATTTTTATGTCTTTGTCTTTTTCCTTATTTTTCTGGGAGATTGCCTGAACTTTATCTTCTATCCTTTTAATGAATTTTAAATTTCTTTTTTACATTTTTAATTTCCAGGAACTCAATTTTATTCATTAACAATTCTTTTTTAAAGAAAATTTTGTTCTTATTTTTATGTAATTTTTATTATTAGTTTCAAGTATACAGTACATTCATCTTGTTCTTATTTTATGGTTTTAATAGCTTATCTCTAAGGATCTCTATTATAGGTATATTTTTATTTGTTTGTTTTGTTGTTGTTGAAGATTTCTTCCCTCCTGTATCTCTTTCCGCTTCCTCTTTGGAATCTCCATTATCCTTAAGATTCCCTTCATACCTCCTGTGTCTTAGTTTCTTTTTTTTTTTTTTTTCAGTTAATTTTGACCTCTATTTTTCATATTATAGGCTTTAATATGTGGCTGTTGGCTCATTTTTAAGACTGGGTAGAGCATATTAATTGTGAAATTTGCTGTAGGATGATCTGTCTGGTCTTTCCTCTTAGTCTAGTAACATTTCTCATAGAGGATACTCAGTCTCTAGCCTGGATGGTAAAATAGTTATATCTTTTTCCACTTTCAAGGGATTAACCTAGTATGGCACTCACTGTCAAAACCTGCAAGAACAGAATTCCCAGACTCTCAGGCTGAGTCACTTAAACTCATTGTAGATTGGAAGGAATGACTATGTTCATTTTTTACTTTTTAAAGTGCACTGGTATACTTTTCTTTTTTTGTCATGCCCAGTGATCTAGGGTCTATATACACCAATAACTATTGACATTTGTTTCAGTTTTTACTTATTACTTATTTCTGCCAATAGCTACAATAGTCAGATCCTTCCATAGCTGAACTTATACTCATCTGGTCTTCTACCTGCAAATACTGTATAATTGCATTTTATTAATTAGAATATATTTCTGTTCTTGATGTACATCTTATCTTAGTTTGAGAGGTTCTTATGTGTTCAATCTATCCACAACTGAGGCATGAGAAGCCACCTTATGCTGTAGGTTGTGCTGCTTCCCAACAAAGGGAGTAATCTCACATATATGGAGGGCTGGTCTTTGACCAGCAGGAGCTGTCATGAAAAGAAACAGGATCAGAGCAGCTGTACTAAAAAATAAAATTCAATCAAAGACCTCTTTGTGTGATTTGAGGATATTAAATTTGTGTTTGTGATCATATTCAAAGTTTCTTGGGACTCCCTCCTTCTCCCCTTCATGATTTGATTCCCGGATACTTTCATAATTTACCTACCATTTGGTTAAACGTTTTCATTTTTACTTTAATCTTTCTGGTGAACTGTGAAATCATAAGTTCCTGTCTCAGTTTACTGAGTAAATTATCATCAGATTGGTCTCCTTCATTGTGTAAACCCCAAAAGGTAGGGGGAAATTTCATTTTAGATTCACATGTTTAGTTGTAATTTTTCCCAACTCATAATTTTTTCCCCACTATTTGCACCAATCTTTCACTTGTGCTTTACTAAAACAGAATTTAAAACTCCTTATGTATATTTTTTAGGTTCCTTCATAGGTGATATCACCAGATATATTTGGTAATTTGGACCATTTATTGGCAGGACTCTTGCATGTCCCCTATTATTTTTACCTACCCCTGGTCCTGTCACCATGGTATGTGATAGAGAGCGATTATTATGAGAGTAAATGACTTGTGATTGGACTGTAGGCCTCCTCATGCACATTCTTGAGTCAGTGAATACCCTCAGCTACAAAATGAGGGGTCAATTTCTTCATCTTTCTTTACCTACTGCTTGGGAGAGATGGGCATGTTGGAAGGGCTGTTTTATATTTAGATTACAAACCTATTCTTGAATCACATTAGCTGTTAAATTGTGTTTCCAAATCAGATGCTAAGGAATAAGGAATGCCATATTTCTGCACAACTTTCTAAGTAAGCCCCCTCAGAGTTGATTCCATAATGGCTGCTTTTATCTAATTAAACATTAATTATTGTGAGAACATACTTTTGGCCTTGATGGGCTGGGCAGCAGTGAAATATAATCTATCTTTCAGCAATGGGTGTGGTGTTACCTCCAGGCACAGCAGTGGGTAGGGAAAGGCCAACCTCACGAGGCTGTTGAAAGTAACATCTTGACTGTTAAATAACTTGGACCCTTGCCCTGCCTGAGTGATCACTCTGTTCATGTGTCCACTTGCCTGCCTCCTTCATCTTGTCAGAATAGCTGTTTCAATGGGATTCCTCACTGGGGATTTTGCGGCATCCATGTGAGAAACCAGCAGCCTCATTTTGTCAGAATTGCTGCCCAGTCGAATGGAGCAGACAAGCCAGTGGTCTAGATATTAATCACAGCTCAGGAATTCTAGTACATGAGAGAATGTCTTGCTTTACCTCTAGAACCCGGCTTCGCGTCGTGGGCACTGCCTTTAATCCTCCCACTGGGATGAGGGCCCTTATTCCCCTCTCCCGTGCCAGTGATTTGTGTAAGGGGCCTGCCAGCTGGGGCGGTCCTGGAGGTGAGGGTGGCAGAGCCCGCCGCAGCACCCTGCGCAGGGCCTAGGACAGCGCTTCCTCCGCAATGCTGCCGGGTGTCTGCAGGGGGCGCGCGTGCCCAGGGCTGGTGTCTGCAGCGCCGCGAGGGCCGAGCAACGGCGGGGCTCGGCTTCCCGTCCCCGGGGCTCCTCTTCTAGGACGATGGAGCTTGCCTTCGTTTGCACGCCTCAGATTCCCGTGGCACGGCTTGGGACGCAGACATACTCGACGCCCCTTTGTTGTTTAGGATTCAGTAAGGAGCTGGTAGCTGCCATTCAAGGGGAGTACGGTGTTCGGGCCCGGAGGCCCGTTCCTGCCCCTCTCCCGGGAATCCCGAAGAGGCTCCATCCAGCCTGCATCTCCCAGGGCACAGCTCCTATTCTGATCTGTGATAGGGACCCAGAGGAAGGGCGGCATGGACAGCTGTGTGTGAGGCTTCCCAGGCAGTGCGTGTTTTAGTCTCCCTACAAATTCTAAGAGAATAAATACCCAGAAGTGGGGGTGCTGTCTCCAGGCCCCACACGCCCATTAAGATCCATGTCTGCTTGTTAAAGGTAGGGCGCTTGAAGAGCAAGCCTCTGCTTGATCCGAGCTGAATTCCTTTAGGTGCCAAATATAAAGCCAAACGGTGTCTCGGAGGACCCCTGAATTTTCTCCTGGTCGACAAGTCATTCCTTTTCAGTCAAAAAAATCAAGGAAAGACAGCTTCAGGCATGGTTGTGGGGAGTCATCCCACATTAACATGAGACAATTAAATAGAGGAACTTCAGTGTCTGAATTAAGGCCACCTGTTGAAACTCTGCCTGGTCAGACTTTATGGCACATTGCTGGAGAATTGACATTCCGTTGTGCAGGACCAAAGGAGTTGCTGGCCTTGCTAAACGGAGGCTCACAATAGGTAGATTGTCAGATTGAGCAAATACAAACACAGGACACCTAGTTCAATTCGAATTTCAGAGAAACAACAATTTTTTGGTATAAGTATGTCCCAAATATTGCATGAGATGTATTTATACTAACATCAATTTGTTCTTTTTCTGAAATTCAAACGGAAGTGGGCGTCCTGTATTTTATCTGGCAACTTTAACTGTAAAAAGAAAGACCTTAGGCTCTCAATTCCATTGTGCAGAGATAACCACTATTAATAGTTTTGTTATGCCTTTCCACGAGCTGTTTATGAATGTACACAAATATTTATCTGTGTATCCAAATCCTTCCTCTTCCAGTTCCAAGCTGGGTGACTTTGGGAGGGTTGCTTAATTTCGCTGGGTTTTAGTTTTCTTTATCTATACAATGTGGATAATAATAGAGTATTAATGGCAGTTAAATTTCTGGCACATGGAAGGCACTGCATTATGATTATTACATATAATGTCTTAAAAATTCAAGTGGAGACATACTATATGAATTGTTCTATACCTTGTTTTATTTTGTCTACCTTTAAATCTTATTTTTTTCCACAGATGCATAGAAATCCTTTAAAATTTTAAATTAGTTTCTATTGATGGTCATTTTGGATATTTCAGCTCTTTTCTATCTGGTTACTGGTTTAGTGAACATCTTTGTGGTACAACAATTGTCCCAAAGCACTTCTGGGTAGTTAGACAATGAGCAGTCAGAACTTGGAGCTTTCCTCTATACTTCCCCTAGTGCGCAGGGCTGCAACCGAACTCTTGCTGGTAAAACTGGGGCCTCCCTCATCCAGGGGCCAGCAGCCTGCCTTCTGATTCAAAATGATAAACATGGCAAAGAGGCTGAAGCTTGGGTGCCTGGATGTAGAATTTAAGAGAACACTCAAATCTCAGTAATCAAAAAAAATAATATTTAATGCAATATTGTAAAAAATCAATATTAATGCAAAAAATCTATGATGAACAAAATCAAAATTTGAAATAAATATAGGATCAGCAACAGTGCCATACTGAGTCATATTGAATTATACATTTACTTTTATTTTAAAATATTGCATTAAAATATAATTCATCTTGGTTACTGAGTTTTGGGTGCCTACTTAAATTTTGCACCAGAGAATAGAAGCTCATTTGCCTCATTCTATGTCTAAACTCTGGCACCTTATCCAAAAGGCACAATGTCTAAGCTGGTCCTTCATTGATTAGGTGGTTCTCATGCTCACCCTAAAAGAAGGGAGCCCCTCAGAGCACAGAAGTCCCTCCCAAGGAACATATACCCACACTGCACTCGCAGTAGATGGCCTGGTCTTAGCACACCTCTTCAGGGGAAAATGGGTGGATTGGGATCACAGGCCTTCTCTTGTTGACCCTGACCTTTCTTCATTAAAGTTTATTCTTTAACCTTGGGGTCTCCAACCCCCAGACTGAGGTACCAGTCCCACATCACCAACTCAGTACCAGTCCCGCATCACCAACTCAGCTTCACCTCAGATCATCAGGAATTAGATTCTCATAGGAACACAGGTCTCTGGTGCCAAAAAGGTTGGGAACTGCTGCTTTAACTCACACCATGCAACTTGTGGAATTTATGTTGAATCTCGTTACACGACAGGAGTTATGTTCACTGTTTGTTCTTTCTAGAACTCCAGTTGTTTGAGTGTTGGACCTCCTGGACCAGGCTTCTAATTTTCTTTTCTCTCCTATTTATCATCCTCTTGTACTCTACTCTGGGAGACTTTTCTCAACATCATCTTTCAAACCTTCTAAGGATTAAAAAGTCTCTAATGCCATTCCTTTAAATTCCAAGAGCTCTCCCTCACTCTCTTTTCTCTGAATATTATTTCTTTATAGGATTCTGTTCTTTTTTGCAATATTACAATAGCTTTTCAGTTTTCTAAGAATATTTATTAATGATAGTTTTTTTCTATTTGTTTTTGTTTTATTCTCTTCACTTAACTAATCTGCTTACATAATCCACTTCCTCCAAGTTTTTTTTTTCTGTTTGCACATTTTGGTTTTTGTGCTTCATGATAGAGGTTTTCCTCAGATGCCTGGTGTCTTTGATTATCTGCTCCTATTTAAGCTGAATGGAAGCTATGACAGTGTAGGGAAGGATCTGCAGGGTGTTCTGGCTGGATGGTATCATTGGGGAACTCTTGGCGTTTATATCTTTATTTCTTTCTTTGGGAGCTGGTCAGATAAGTCTTTTCCAGCCTCCTTCCGGGAGGGTGAAAGCTAGGCTGCCATCTTCCAGGAGTGGAGGTGGAAGAGGGCAGAAGCTTCAGCATCTAATACTTACAGCTGTTTTGCCTGGTATCTGTGTCCTCAAGTGTGCCTAGTGTCCTCCAGACAAGAGATCTACATCCCTGGTTTTCCTTTTCCAGAAAACAAGCCTCCGGTCTTTTGCCGTGGTGGTGCAGGGAGTAGGAGGGCCTTTAGGGCTCCATCTGTTTCTTGCACAGTATTTCAATCAGTTCTCTTAGTTTTATCCCTCCTTGACTCCCAAAGGTCACTGGTTCCACTAATTCCAAGCTTCTGAGGGATTCTGTAGTAGAAATGGATTTAATTCTCATCTTTCTCATGCCACCTCGGAATTCTATTTTCTCTGAGTTGTTTATTTACAGGACAGCTGTTCATTTTAGATACTTATTTTGCAACTTTCTTTCTCTTAAGTCTTCAGAGTATACAATCATACATCTGCAAATAATGAAAATATTTTTTCTTTTACTCATTTTTTTACTTCCTATTTCTTTCCCTTTTGGCTTATACATTCAATACAACATGAAATGGTAGTGGTGATGAGGGCATCTTTGTCTTTTTTGTAGATTTACTGGGTATATCAGTATTTCTTCATTAAGCATGATGCTGCTTTTGGTTTGACTACATACATTCCTTATGTTAAGGAAATATCCATCTTTTTTATTATCAGAAATTAATGTTGACTCCTTTTGATTTTAAAAATTGATATTAATGAGTGAAATTTGCCTATAGTCTTCTTTTGGCTGCTATAATTTTTAGGTTTTGATATCAATATAATACTGGTTTTGTGAAAAAGAGTCTGAAAGCTTGCTTCCTCTCTTATGGTTCTGCATAGTTTAACGATATTGGAACTACCTGTTGAGTACACTGTAGAAATTATAGTGTCTGTACTTGGACAGATTGGCCCTCCACTGTCCTTCAGATCAAATCACAGTTTGTAGGCTGATGCCTGCCTTTAAGCAGACACACTGTAAAACTGTAGTCTCAGCAGGCACAGAGGTAATATTGAATGAAAGATGTGAAATTTACTTTCTGGAAGCTTCAGGGAGCCGGAAAAGGAGGAGAAGGAAAAGGAAAAGGAGGAGGAGGAAGTTAATTGTATTGTTTGGACAAGAATTTAGTTCAATAGACCATGTTTGTCTTCAGCAGGCCTGATAAACTAGGACAAAGCAAAGGGAATTTCTACTGCTCCTTTCTCTGTTGTCCTCAGTCTTCCTAGCTGCCTTTGTAGAAACTTCTCAGAAGAAATATGTGAGGCCCTCTCTGTACTGCTGGAGTTAGGTCTGGGGTTGTTACTTGCTGACAAACAGCAAAGCTCTGTGTTGGTATAGTGACTTGCTGATCCCTTTTTCTGCTGAAAGGTGGTGTTTAATTCATCATACCAGCTTTGATTTGGCTGTCTAATTCAAGGCCTAATGGCTTTTCAAGGTTTATCTGCCACCTGGAGAAATGCTGAGGTGGAGGGTTCTAGAAAGAGTATAGTATGTTATAAATGAGAAAATTCTGGCTGTATTTGCAAATGGAAGTTGCCACCTTCAAGGCTTGACTTCACCAGCAGTGGTTAAAACAGGCTAATAGGGTAACGTTTATCTATCTATCTATCTATCTATCTATCTATCTATCAATCAATCATCTATCTATCTATCTATCTATCTATCATCTATCTATTTATTAGTTTTTACTTTTATGAGTATTTATTTGATGCTAAACTTACCTGAGGGTCATAAGTTTTTGTTTCTTCAGTTTCTTCTGGGATATCTTTTTCTTTTGTGTAACTTCCTCTTCTGGTTTGGGAATAATCTGCTCTTTTTCAGTGCGGATCATTTCAGTGTGGTGGGTGGGCTCATGCAGGGGTTAATCCACCTATAAGCTTTGTAAGTTCTGTACTGCATCCTGGGAGATTTGTTCACCTGGATGTGCACAATGACCAAAGAGTCCACATCTAAACCCTTAAGTTCAGCATTTCTTTCTGCATTTTTAAGCAACAAGAATTCAGCACTCTTTTTAGGCCACCGACCCTGTGTCCAGCCCCATTGTTTGGTCTGGGCACACCTACCAACTCCACCATTGTAATGACAGAATGGCACACATTGCTTCTGTGAAGTGACATCCTTCAGATACTTGGTGGCTTTTTGGATATGCATACTCTTGATGGCCTGAGAAGTTTCATGAGTGTTCTTAAAGTGAACACAAAGATTTGAACCTCTTTATTTGCATGCTTTTGTGAGGTTTTCTGGGTCAAGTGAATAGCGACCCATTTTTGGAGGTCACCTCAGGCCATTTACGGGAAGAGCAACTCTTTTAATTTTCCGAGTCTACTACTCTATAAAATAGGGAGATTTTGAGATGTCTTCATATTTTAAATGGGGCTTTGAACTTAGATGATTTCTACACTCTCTTTTAGCTCTCATAAGTGATGAGATAATTGATGTAAGTATAGATCAAATGACCAAGAGACTCTGGATTCAGACAGATGTAACATGAATTCCATTTCTTTTCTAATTAGCTATATGACATTGGTCAAATTAATGAGCCTCTCTAAGCATCAGCTTATCTGAAAAGTGGGAGTAGTCATAGTATCTATGTCAAAAGGCTGATGTGAGAATGAAATGAGATATTGGGTTTATACCCAATAAGGCTTCAGATATGACATCTGGCCCATATCAAGAACTTAATACATATTAACTGTTATTATTGTTGTTAATATTATTCTATAAGCCTTCTCAGACTAATGCCACTGAATCAGAGCTTTTGGAAAGACACTGGTAAAACCCAGGCCTGTTTGGGGGTTAGTTGGTAGCTGAGGACTTGTACAAACCAGTCAGCTGGATGGTCGACAGAAAGATGCTGATTTCTGACTCTCTAGTTCTTGCTTCCACATCTTTTGTCTCAGAAGAAATGGTGGAGACTTTTTGGATGCCTGAGTTCTGTCCTCTGAAAGTGGACTGGAATCTTTATTCTGGCTCTGGTTGGAGAGACTGGACTCTAGGTCAGCAAATCAGGTTGCTACTTCTGACTTGTCATCAACAGAGGTAGGCACTTTGGGGGAGTTGCCTGTTTCCTGCACCATCTGAGACATCTCTGGTCATCACACCACCCTCTCAGCACTTTCTGGACAACAGTGTGAAGCTCAGCTTCCCTTCCCTCTGACTCCAGCCACGCTTTGGGTCTTCTTTCTGACTGTTCAGTTCAGGTTCCCAGGAATAGCCTAGACTAGCTACCAACGAAGACGTTTATTCCTTTCTCTCTCAACTCAACCCTCTCTGCAATGTTTCCCCTCTCTTGCTTCCCAAGGGACCTCCCAGTCTCCACCTCCTGCAGTTACTCTATGTTTCCATTCTTCTTCCCATTAAAATCAGATTTTATGTCTTTTGTTCACAAAATTTAACAAATGAATCAAATGTCTCAAAGTGTATGTTGGCTCTTTTGCTTGTAATAAACAGTCTTCCTTGGTTTACCAAGTAATTCCCTTCTCCCAGTGGGATTGTGGGTTACACAATTGTTGTGAAGAGTCTACATGTTAATTGTGGGAATCAAGGCTCTGCAGGCACCTAGCCTGGCTTCCCAGCTGGGCTTCACTGGAACTAAAACACAGCTCATCAATCAGGTAGGGTCCAGAACCAAGAGCGCTAAGGAAAATGACTTGTCCCTACCTCTGCAGAAGATTGCCCACTCCTTGGCATGACAGTAACACAGCTCCCTTCTGCCTTTGCTTCTCACACTTCTGTTGCTGCCAGCCTACTTCTCATTCTTCTTTACTTTGCCTCACGGCTTCCACTCTCTCCAAGCTTCTACTTATCAAGGGTTCTGGACCTCTATTGCCTCCTGTCTGATAAGTAGGTTTTTTATAGTAGAGTCCCTCATAGGCTGCTGACTGGGCCTTTCACTGGCGGATCTTACTGTGGTTTCCTACCTTTGGTGCACTCACCTATCCCATGAAGATGGCTCTGTTTAATGCCTTGTTCCTCAGCACAAGGCTATGGGAGGGAGAAGGAGCATGGGTGTGCCCAGAACTCCGAACTTGGCTTTATCCAGGAAGCACTTATCTTTCCCACAAGCACAAAAGGGTTGAAACTGGAATTTCAATGATTCCTAAACAAGATTCCTATAGTAGAATCTCATGGGAAAATTTTTACAAATGAAGATTTCTGGGAGACACTTAGCTATAAAATGGGGCCAGTAATAACACCATATGAGATTGATGTGATCTCTTCTTTTTTTAGTTTTTTTTTTTTTTTTTTGCTATGTTTGTTATAAAAAACAGTTGGAAATCTAATGTCCCCCAAATAGGAACTTGTTAAATCAGTTTTTGGGAAGCGAGAGAGAGGTAATCTATCAGAATTGCTTTAAGAACACCATCCTGATTTAGTCACCAGAATGGAGGCAGAGGTTGAATTTTCCAGGCGGCATAATATATCAGCTGCTACTCCCCACCTTCAGAAACACTGCACTAAGTGATTTAAAATTATATGTCCTTAAAATGGAATCTCATGTAGCCAATTAAAATGATCTTACAGAAGTCTATTTTTTAACATGCAAAGGAGGTCATGACGGATCATTGAATTAAAAAACCAGATTATGAAACAGGACTATGGTAGGAATTTTTAGAGAAAAAGTACAAATAGATATCTATAAATAGCTAAGGATTTGGAATATGAAAATTATGGTTGGCAGATCTGCTGCATCAGTATCATCTTAATAGAAATGCAGAATCTGGGGCCTCACTCCAGACTTAGTCAGAATCTAGGTTTTTACAAGATCGCCACCTGATTGTTGTGCACATTAAAGTCTGAAACTCACTGCTCTGGAACACTGGTTCTTGTCTTGAGTGTTCATTAGAATTCACCTGGGGAGCATTAAAAAAAAAATCCCAATGCCCAGGTGGCACCCAGCCAATTAAATCACAATCTCTGGGTATGTAGCTGGACATCATATGTCTTAAAACCCCCAGGTGATTCTGATGAGCAGCCGGGGTGGAAACAGCTACCGTGAGGATATACCCCAGGTGTTAGTGTGCTTATTCTGTAAATGCTGCGGATCCGGTGATTTCAATTTTCTTCTGTTTGCTTCTATATAGTTTCTGATTTTTCTTTAGGAAGTATGTGTTATTTTTGTAATGATGAAGGAGTTACTTTTCATTTAAAACCCCTAAATGCCAGACTCTTCTGAAGTCTAGACAGCAGCCTCGAAATGAGGGAGGCATTTTAGAGTAGGATCACAATAGAAAGTGGAGTGGGGGGCACATGCTCCCAGGTTGGGGGAGGGAGAGTGATAACACAATCTTTGTGCTATTCCTTTTATTTTTAGTCACAATGTTGATTTTAAAAATTGTATCTCAAAATTTAAAATATCAGAAAAAAAAACATGAGTTTTTTATGTTTAGCAAAAAGAAACATGGGTTAAACATGTTTAAGAAAACCCCATTTTAGAGGAAAACGAGGAGTCATTTCATCTACCACATGACCTTAAGACAAAAGAAACTAAATATTGCTGAGAGTTGACTAACCCCCCAGCATTGAAATAGGCATTTTTTTCATCAATCTTTGTAATAATGCCAAGGAGCAGAACTACTATAGCCCCATTTTAAAGGAGACTGAGCCCTACCTAATTAATTAATTAATTAATTAATTAATTGAATTACTTAATTTTCTTTTAACCTCTAACCCTGAGCTGTCCATCAGGGTAGCCACTAGCTGCATATGGCTATTGAGCACTTAAAATATGGCTGGTGTGAACTGATATGTGCTGTGAGTGTAGAATAAGCTCCAGATTTCAGACTTAGTATAAGAAAAAGAAGGTAGGATAGCTCATTAATAATGTTTCATATTAACTACACATTGAATTGATATTGTTTGGGATGTATTTGGATTAAATAAAGTATATCATTAACATTATTTCACCTGTCTATTTTTCCCTTTTGGAATGTGCCTACTAGAAATTATTTATGTGGCTCACAGTTTATTTCTAGCTAGACAGAGGCAACAAAAAGTTAGATGAGGGGGACGATTCAAATGTGTTGTTTATTCTCTTTGGAACCCTCCTAAAACAGAGGAAGTGGTGAGAGAGGAAGCAACTTTTTCCTACTTAGCCTGTCTGATTGAGGATTGGATAGAAAAGAAGTTAAAATGAGTTTGAAGACATCCCTGCCAACCTTCTTTAGCTCACTGGTTCTCAGCCTCAGCTGAACATCCAAATTTCTTGGAGAGCTTTTTAAAATCCTGATATTCAGCCACACTACTGCCTGATTAAATCAGAATCTTTAGAGAATCTGTTTTTCAGCTGGAAACTTTGAGAAAGCAGAGACCAAAGATGATCTTGAGGGGTGTTACTTGAGTCATCATAAATTTAATTTTTACGTTTTAAATTAAGGTTGATTTGTATTTCCCTTTTGTGAATTAACCTTGAAATAACAGGGTTAGTTTAGTTATCTTGAAAATTCAGTCTCTTGGCCACTAGGGGGAAGGGATTAAAACACTTACAGAAGGATAGGCTTGTGTCCTTGGGGAAACTCCTCAGGCGGAATAAATTGGCACTGTCATTCAGCACACATTGCTACTTATAAACTTTTATTTGAGTTAAATTCTATGAACTCCCTCAAAGGATTTGACTTTTGTATAAATGACAATTGTTATATTCTACATTTACTGAGTGCTCATTCTATGTCAGACACTGTGCTAACGAGCTTCACATACATTATCTCATTTAAATCCTCACAACAATCCTATGAAACAGGTTCAATTATTATCTTAATTTCAGTTCTAAAATAAGGGCTGGAGAGATTAAAGAACAGACCGACGGCCACAGAGTTGGAAAACACAGGATTTGAACTCAAGCAATCTGTACCCAGAACTTGCCTCTTAGCCTTTGAAAGATATTATATAAAATATGCTTAGACTTTGCTCAGTGATTTTAGTTCTAGGACTTTACTCAAGGAAACAATCAGCTGTGTATTCAGACACAAAACTAGATCTGGAAAAATTTCAATTCTCCTATTCTTTAGGAGACTGGTTAAATAAATTAGTATAAAATGAAATAATATGTAACAGCAAAGAGTGCTGAAGTAATTTATTGAAATGGAAAAACCTTTGTGAAGTATTATTAAGTTAAAAAGCAAGTTAGAAAACATATTCAGTACGATATTTAGAAAGAAAAAGACTTTGGGTGTATGTGTGTGGGAGGGAACATTGAAACATTAACAGTGGCTATATTTAGAGGGAATATCAGAAATTCTTTCTTTCTTTTTTTTGAATTTTTATGAGTTTATTTGAGCTAAACTGATGACATCAGCGAGATCTCAAATGGTCCCAGGAATTTTAATTTTCATCTTTACATTTTTCTTTATAAATTTTCCATAATGTTTTTTTCAGGTAGTAATTTTTTTAAAAGCAACGTAAACTAACATATTTCAGGATATGAAAGAACAATGCCTGATTAAAGGAAGTGGAAGGAGTAAGTGGGAACTGGTTCTTGAGGTTGTGCTGGGCACTAAATTTAGCATTAAGACTCTGGCAGCCAAAAGAGAAAGAGAAACATATTGGTTGTATAGATTTCATATTATTTCGTTTAGCATTTTATGAGACTCTTAGGTGATTTTCTGCATTTCTAATTTTTTACTCTTGTGAACCTCGGAGTGTGCAGTCCAAAATCTTAATTCAAAATCTCAGTGTTACCAAGTGTATTGAACTCTACTGAATTTGTATTCATTGAGTACCTACAATGTGCCAGGCTAGGGGCCAAGTGCTGACTCTTCTCTTCTTGCAACAGCACTCTGGTTCTTACCTCTCGTTCAGCCCTGCGACCCCCATCTGGAATCCCATCCCAGTCAAGTGCTTCTGGTTCTTAACTCTAGTTCAAACACCTCCACAAAGAATCCCTGGTCCAAACCAATCTTCCCCTTTTGAGAGCCATTTTCACCACCAGTCCTTATGGAACAATTCAGTACGTACCCTCATCATTTCATAAGCATTCACTATATCTTCACTATTAGACTAGAAACACCTTTTGAACATGGGCCTGTTCTCGCTTATGTATTGAACTCTAGAATTACAGCATTTTATCTTTTATTTATTTTTTTAAAAGGATGACTCTATTTTTCTTTTCTTCCTTTTTAAAAATTTATTTATTATGGTGACATAAATTAATGAAAATAATTACAGCATTTTAGAGTCTGAAGGCGGTGCCCGACAGCTAGGAGGACCAATGCATCCTGGTTTGTCTGGGACTTTCTTGGTTTTAGCCCTGAAGTCTCTAGATCTGGAAAAACTCCTTCGTGCCAACAAAGATATCTGGACGCTCTATGGGTTCTCTCTAATTATTTCTTAATTGGCTAGGTTGTTTTATATGGTAAAATCCCTACTGAGCACATTCCCATTTTAAGCTATATATTGACAAAATAATAACCCTTTGTATTGCTGTGGCTCTCTCTATTGCAGTGCTTGTATGATCCTCAGGCATATTCTGAAAATAGGAACATGAAGGGGTTATTAGTCCATTTGAGAAAACTGAGGCTGAAATGAATTTTGTGAATTTTTTCAGTTATTAAATGGCTAGCTCAAACTATGAGTTAGGTCTTTTGTTTCCTAATTGGGTCTCCCTGAAATTTAAAAATATCCACCATAGAACTTCAAGTCATGTCTTTTATTATTTTAAATAATTGCACAAGAAAAAGACAAATTGTACATTGTGACCCAAAGGGCTGGCATAAATGAAGCATGAAATGTCATATTTCTAAGTGAAACAATTAAATATTATAAAGACAATTTCCCCTAAATTAGTTAATAAACTGAATGCAATTTCAACAGAAATTCCAGTACGATTTTTCTTGGAATGTGACAAAATAATTATAAAGTTCATCTTCTAGAATACCTACTGAAGATAAATTCAAAAAAAAATTTAAAAGAATAATTATGAAGGTGGAGTAATTGGACTACTAGGTATTACAAGTTATTAAACTACATTACTTTGAACAGTGAAGTGTTGACGCTGAATAGATCAATCAATGGAGCAAAATAAAAAGTCCAGAAAGTGAATCCAAAATATATAAGAAATTTGATAGAGAATAAAAGTGGCTCAGGTTAATTGGGGAATGATAATTTATGCAGCAAATGATGTTGGCCAAATAGACTGATTATTTGAATGCAAATAAAATTAGGACCCTAGCTCTCCCAAAATAGCATAATATATTTTAGATAGCTTACACTTTTTAAGGTGAAAAAATAAAGCTACCTAATAATAATAAGAAGAACCAGTGAATGTGTATGTGATCTTTGGGTGAAGAAACCATTTCTAAATACCACATGAAAGGCAGACAACAAAAGGGTAAAAACAGATTAAATTTGACGACATGGAAAATCCATTTTAAAAAGTGCAATAGAAATGACAACGAGGGAAAAACATTTGCTGCATACATGTCAATTTAAAAGAGTCCTTACAAAGCATTTTAAAAAAGACAAACATACTACTAATACAAAAATAGTAAAGTACACAATTTACCACCGAAATATAAATGACAACAAAATTATTAAAAGTTCTATCTCCTTGGTAAGTAAATGAAGGTAAATACAAACCAAAAAGATCTCCCTCTCTTTTAAAATTTAACGTACAGACATTGGGGGAAAAAAATTAAACAATAATAACCTCTGCTGATGGAAGGCCAGTAGTAATAGGAATCTAAAGCCTTATCAACGTGCATTCATTTTGATTCAGCAATTCCCCATCTCTACATACCTTAAATTATGTAGCAATAAGGAATATGTACAAATATCTCTTCATAATTATGTGCATAGAAAATTTATTTATTGTAGTTAAAAGGATGAAATAACTTAAATGTCTAGTTCTACGGAACTGGTTGCATAAATGATAGCATATTGCTTCATTAATAAGAGATGGTTTTAGAAATGTACATACTATGCACTTAATATTATAGAAGAACATTTAAAGATGTGAAAAAATTCATGAGAATGTATACTGCTAAGTGAAGAAAGCATGTCACCAGATGGTATTCAGAGTATGATTTCATGTTTGTTTACACACACACATACACAGAGCATGACTTGTGCATTACAAATGTTTTTTCCTTTTTCTTTTTCACTTTTCTGCAATCCTGCAGCACATATTTATTGATTTTCAAATAAAAAAATTAATAATTACTATAAATTGTTATTAAAGAGAACTTAGATCCTGTTCAATGGTTTTTGAGAATATGGAGTTACAGGGATGTTCACGTCCTATGATACATCTGTAATTCTTGAATTTTGTTTCTTGGATGTGATTAGTTTATTGTTAAAGTGAAACAATTTTTAACATAAAAGAAAAGGTTGGCGAACAAAGAAATTCATATTCTTTAACCAGCAATTTCACTTTTAGAAATGTTCTTAACCTTGAAAATGAGCAAATATTTATAGAAATCGCTCATCATAGTATTAAAAAACATAGAAAAAACAAAGCCCCTGATAACAAACATAAAAAATAAATAAAAAACAAACAAAGCCCCAATAACAAACATATAAACACCATCCGAAGGTCTAACTATAGGGAGTTAGATAAATCAACTACGGCAGGCCAATTAGATGGACCTGTAGCAGCATAAGGAGGGTAGCACAAACACAGCCTGCTGGGTTTCAAATCTCAGCTCTGCCACTTGCTTGCTTTGTGACCTTGTTCAAGTTATTTAACCCCCCTAAGTTTTAATTTCCTCATTAGTAACATAGGGATGACAATAGTACCTACATCATAGAATGGTTATAAGAATTTTTAAGTGAGAGTCCATGCAGGAAACAGGCGACACTCAAAGTGGGTGACACACTAAATTGAGAAGCTTTTAATAGAGGGACTTTTTACAGACGTGCGAACAATGTGTAGGGAAACCACCCAGAACAGTGCAGTGCTCTGGGTTAGTAATAGTGGGAAGTCACAGGGAGCATTTGAGTGGTTATTGGAACACGGAGAGAGAGGGAGCCTAGTAGGAACTGTGACCTCTGCTGAAAGCCCAGTAACCCTTCATAAAGACAGTGACCTCATTCTCCAGGCTCCTTCTGAGACATCTGTGATTAGACTGCCACTGCTGCAACCATGGTGCACACAAACCACCCCACAACTCAGTGGCAACCTCCTGCAAACATTTGTTTCTCTCATTCCCAGGTTGACTGGGGCTGCTCTGCTTCAGGTTTTGGATTGTTTGGGTTCAGGTCAGCTTCGTAGATTTCTTATTTTGGGACCACCAGCTGAGAGGCCAAATTAAACAGGCAAGTCCTCTCTGCTCATGCCAAATCTGCAAATATTCCGTTGACCAAAGCATGTCGTGTGACTGAGCCTGAACTAAATAAAGTCGAGATATTTATATTACATAGACTCTAGCAGAAAGCAAAGTCACATGGCAAATCCTAACATAGGGAGAGAGGGGAGAGTTAAGTCAGGAATGATAATCCAATCTACCACAAGTCATCATTGGCCAAACCCAGGGTAAGTGAGAGGGCACAGAAGCTTGTTGATGCAGTCTATACAGGTCGGTATTCAGGGGCACAGAGGAGGGTGAAAACGGGTAGTGGTGTTGGAGAGGCAAACAAAGATCTCTGTGCAGGATTACATGCATTAATATTTTCAATGAGTTTAGGAGAGTGGCTGGCACATGAAAAATATGTGTGTTTGTTAAACAAAATAATAAAATATGGTGCCATTGAGAATAATGTTTTCAAGATTATTTAATTAAATATTTAAAATGTTTGTATTTAACTGTTATGTGAAAGAAGTTTAAAGCAAGTATATATTATCATATCTTTTAAAAATACAATAATATACTTAGAGAAAGATCAGAAGGAAATTTAGCAAAATGTTAATATTGTTGCTTTTTACCTTTGTGCTCTGCATTCAGAATAAGGTTGCCACATATGGTCTCATAGGCTGTGCACTGCATAACTCCATTTGTCTCTTTTTACACCTCATCTTGTACAAACTTTTTAATTGTCCACAGCTTCTAAGATGCATATATATTATTCTTGTGTAATTGAATAAATACATGCAGTTTTTAAAAATTGCAATCTTGCTTTTTTTCCTAAAACTTTTAGGAAGTTGACCTAGTTTGGAATTTTTATTAGAACTGGAAAGAAATTACCTCTGTATTCTAAAACAATTGTTGTAAAGGCTCACTCACCAATGCTTGAGACAACTGCAGAACTGAAAGTTATCGTTTCATGCAGGAAGCATAAATAAAGGAAACATGTTTGGATTGAGTTATTAAAAAATTTTTAAAATCTGTGATATATTTTATTCATTGGAGAAATCCAAAAACGATGGATCAGAAATGATGAATATAAGAAGGGGATATTCATATTAAATCCACAGTAGAGAAGATTTAAAGTAAAATGAAGGCTTCTCTCCCCACACCTAGGCTGAAAGGAGCCTAGTTCTTATAGGCATCCCCATAAACCCTGCACTTCCTGCCTCCATACTTGTTATGTGAGATAATAAATATCTTTACTATTTAGGCCACATGCAGTTGATAGTCTATTACTTGCAGCCAAAAATTTTATCTTTGAAGCCCCCCACTCCCCTAGATAGACTTAAATATTTCCTCCTCTATGTGCCTCCAACCCCTCCAACCCCTGTTAAGCACCTCTATTCCAGCCTATGGTGTAATAGTCATGGACATGACTTGGTTGTGAGAGCGCCCCAAGAATGCACGGATTGTCTTTCCTTTTTGTTATCTCAATATCCTTCTTGGTATCTAACGCAGAAGCGTTTGTTTCGTGCGTGTCAAGCCTTCATGTGTTTACTGTTCTGGCAGTAGAGAAGGCACCCTGCCTTGAGAGTATGGAAAAGCGGCGGACCCAGCCCATGTGCACACACATGAGTAGTCTCAGAGCTGGGAGAGGCTGTGGGTAAAGGCTGAGTCAGAAACGAACTCTCCCCTCAAGCCCTGAGCCCCTGGCAGTGCTCTCCTGACAATGAACACATGGAACCGAAAGTCACTCGGGATGCAGGGTGGGGTGACACGGAGGAGTATGTCTCTTCTGCCATTCAGTTTCTTGGGATTCTTTTTAGATATTATTTTAATTTTATTTTTGAAAAATATGTTTGGAGATTAAAATGTAGGTTTCATTACAAAACCGGATTGGAGGACATGGTATGGTTGTGGAGTCATATGGGTTTGCTAACACTCCCCTATTTTGAATTTATCTTCCCAAGTGCCATCTTCTACCCCTGCGGGGACAGAGGCTGTCTGGGCTTACTGGGTGGCTGGAGGAACAGACCAGAACACACCTGCATTGTCCAGGCCAGGTTACCAGCTACTGGCCTAATTAAAGATGAATTCAGAAAGCCCGGCCTGTGGGGATGGGGGTTGGGGGTGGATGAGTGTGAACAAAGACACCGCCTCCTATGCGGATAATCTGCTACTCTGAATTCTTTAAGACCTTTCTCACTTTCTTTCCCTGGTTTGGATCATTGAGAGGTCACACAGTATTTAAACATTTCTTCCCAATCTTGGTTTGGTCTTTGCTTTCCCATGATGTGAAGAATGCAGCTTCTGAACCAGCAGAGGAATGTGGGCTACAAAGTGTGGGCTGTTTTGCATTTGGTATCATCATATTTTGATACTTTCTACACAAGTCTCAGTGTGATGGCTGGAATTATTATTGGCAGAATTATGCCGGAATGCAAATTTGAAAATTTGAGCCCCAGGTTGCAGTGACAGTAGCCAATCCAGAATGCTATTTTCAGAGTTCGTATGTCCCAATGGGCAAATTGGAAAAACTAATTCAATAAGGTGTTGATAACAGAGAAGAGGTTTATGTTAGACCACCCAAACCTCATTTGCTTTGTTGCAGCTGTTTTCAATACTTTGCTTTAAAGGAGGTAGGAATGTTAAGCCATGTGGTAGGTCTCCTAAGGAAGGGTTGATTTATCTGTCACCCTAAATCATGGCATGTAGGAAGGTCCTACTTTATTCTCCTGCTGGTGATTGTACAAATGTGGTGGGAAAGAAGGGAATTTTCCGGGCTTAATTCAAGAGATGCAAAACACAGGTCACACCAGAGCCGGGACTCTTCTAGCCCCACACCATCATGCTATACTTCACCAGCTTGGGCTGAAACCAGAAGTAGATGGGCAACACAGAGCCCCAGGGATGTAACTAGGGTACCATTTCTGGGTTCTGTTGCGAAAGTTGGTCTGATCAGGCTCCATCCAACCATTGAGACTTAGCCTCTCCTTTCAGCCCTCAAATTCCACAGTCCACCTGCCTGGGGCCCTACTCCACAGCCACAGTCCATGCATTGCTAATCCTAGTAACCCTCAAGTAAATGGCTCTCCTGGGTTCTTAGGGGACTGAGCAAGAGTGTGGATGACTCAGTGTGGCCCATCCCCACTATTAGAGAAATAGCTCAAAGCAAATAGTCTGTGGCAGCGAATTAGTAATGTCAGCTTTATTGGAGAATATTTTATAGATGGTAAAGCAGTGAATAGCATTTGCAAACCTTTTAAGACTAAATTTTTTTTTTTGCCGTGAAAGGGGAAGTTAAGTGGGCTGAGACCCAAATGATTTATTTCTCAGTTTAGACTTGTGTGTTTCATTCACTGCTGGGACATTTCTTCTTGTCTATCTGCCTTTGGGGATCAGCATTGAAAGAGGAGTGAGTCATCATTTGGCCACATCTTCTTTTCTCTGTTTAATCCCTTAATGTAAAAGAGAATTAGGCAAGAGGATTAAGAGAGATTAAACAAGATTCATTACCGAATTATTAAAAAATTAAGCTCAGGCTTAAAACAATCTAAAAGGAGATGTATACAACGAGGTGAGGGACACAAAAACTTCTTATTCAAGCCCAAGAGATGTTATCCATTCATTTATTGGTAAAAATTAATAATTAACAATAATACTATGCTCAAAAGATATATAGTGTTTCTTCATCTGATCCACCTCTGGCAGGTTTAGGCTTAGAAGAGTAACTCTAGTTCCAAGATGGGTTAACTTGGTATTTCTCCTCATTGGCCATTGGACCGGGACTTTTTATCCAGTGGCACTCAGAGTTTCCAACTGATATACCATCAAATAAATGCTCACAGGTTGGTTAGCCTCTAGGTAATACTCCAGGGCAGGGCTTGATTAAGATACCAAAAATTAGCAAAAGTTTCCTTCTTCCTTTTTGATGACAGACTTCACTTCCATGGTCAGCTTCTCCATCTAGTCATGACTTCTAGTCTTTTTGTAGGAGAACAAAGAGTGAAGATGTAGGGGAAATTCTGGAAAAAAAAATAAAATTAGGCTTTCCTCAGGGAACTTCTCAAGAAATTAAAATTTTTAGAGTATGGAAAGTGAGTAAAATGTTGAAAATAAGAAGGTCATTTGTTGCTTATTCACTTTTATTTCTCCCACAATATTTCTTAAAACCATGAAATATGGGAAATTTCTGTAGAGCCAGCTTACTCTCCTAAGATTACACTTTGAGACTTCAGAGATAGACTGAGACTCTGAATAGACAGTGTGTTTGCCTTCAGAGCTGCTATGATTTTCATGAGGAGGCGTCACTGCCTTTTCTTTGTGGGCTTCTTGCTTTTGTGCTTAGGTTAGAACCAGGGTGTATAATTCGCGGGAGGACCATGGATGGACAACTGAGGGTCTGTGAAACGCATAAACTTGTAGCAACATTTTCATTATACTTAAAGGATTGGAGGAATGTGGAGGATCCAAGCTCTCATTAGATTCCTAGAGAAGTCCATGACCCTATATATGAAGACCTGGTTTCAAGAATGGAGCATCAGCATGCTTTCTGGTACAGTTTCAGAACTTATACCTTAAGTATAAGTAATATTATATTTACACAGAGTGCACTTGGGGAAATGGAGTTTAGATAACATGTCCACGATCATGTAGCTGGTATCTGATGAAGCCAGGTTATACACTCAGATCTGTCTGACTTCAGAATATGAGCTTCTCATTAGTGAGCAATGCTTGTCTATATTTAACGGGGTTCAGATAATAAGATCTGGAATTGATTAGGGCTTCTCCAACTTCCCCACATCCTTACAGCAGCATCCTTGACAGGTGACCCAGTTCTATCTGAACTCCTCTGGAGTTGGGAGCTTCCTATTTCACAGGATGTTGGCTCCGTTGTTGGACTTAATGAGTGTTTTTAAGTATTAAGCCCTAATTTATCTTAAGATTGGATGCTGGCAAGGTGCTTTCAAATGTTGTAAAATGTAGAATGTCTTCAGATATGCTTTCCAGAACTAATGTCTCAAATTCTGCAGCATGGAGACCTGTATTGCTATTCCTCTTCAAAGTGAACCACACAAGGGAAGTGGCCTGTATTGGACAGTATAAGCATGCAAATCCAGAAATAATCTAGCATGTGGGATGATGGATAAGGCAATCTTCCAAACATGTTAGGAGGAGGTACGCTTTGAAAATGAGAATGACCTGACAATTTTTATATATGGCAAAATCTTTAATAAATGACATTGAGGTCCTTTTATTTTTTTTCAGCTTTTTTGTTTTTTGTTGTTTTTTTTTTGGGGGGGGGTTAAGAACAATTCTTTCTGTATGTGCCTTACACTTTAGAGAACAAGAAATTTTGAAGGTAGGGAGTTTGTTTTCATAGAGTATTAGCGGTTTCTTGTGAGCTCGAGGTTTTTTCTGCTTCTTGAAATGTCCTCAGTGATAGATGACTTAAAAATTGAAAGCATTTAACAGGAATGTTAGTAAATTAGGAAATTTGTTATTCTTACCTGAGTGAATTTTTTTTTGTATAGCTAGTCTTCAAAGATAGCCCTTAAGGGTCTATGTCTTGTAAGACTCATGCCCTTGTGTATGGTTCCCTTATGCAGAATCTAGAGAGGCCCAGATTTTTTTTAACCAACAGAATGTGGTGGAAGTGATGTGGTGCCAGTTCCAGGGCTAAGCTTTAGAAAAGTCTCAAACTTCTACTTTGGCACTTTTGGATCTTTGTACTGCCACGTATGAAGTCCAACTACTTGGCTGGAAAGGCCACGTAGAGAGAGACAGGCCCTGAGACTATGTGGAGAGAGAAAGAATATCAACTGTCCAAGTATTCTGAGTTTAGCCTTCCAGATACCTCCGATAAAGTGCAAAGTGACCTATCCTGGACATTCCTGTACAGTCAAGCTCTCCGGTGACAGCAGTCCCAGCTGATATCATACAGAGCAGAAGAACCAGCCAGCTGAAACTACTCAACCTACAGGTTCATGAGAGATAAAAAAATGATTGTTATTTTAAGTCCCCAAGTTGTGGGGTGGCTTGTTACACAGTAATAGATAACCAAACACTTTTCATTTACACATATCAAACTTAATTATATTTATGGGTAAGCAGAGTTAATACAAATGCATATTAAAGCATTTATCTTGCAGAACACCCATCAGAAACAAGCCTCAGTAAAGCAATATTTGGACCACAGTGAGATAGTACTTTACACCCACTAGAATGGCTATAATCAAAAAGACAACAAGCATCAACAGGCATGTGGACGCTCACGCATTACTGGTAGGATATACAATGGTGCATCTGCTTTGGAAAGCGGTCTGGCAGTTCCTCACAGTGTTAGCTTTTGACCCAGCAATTCCATTACTAGGTATATTCCCAAGAGGAATAAATATATGTCCCCACAAAAAGACTTGTACAGGATTGTTCATAGCAGCATTATTTAGGATAGCTGAAAAGCAGAAGCAACAAAAATGTCCATCGACTGTTGAATGGATAAATACCATGTGGAACATTATTTGGCAATAAGAAGGAATGAAGTGCTGATACATGCTACAACATGAATGAACTTTGAAAATGTTATAAGTGAAAGAAGTGACAAAGACCACATATTATACGATTCTATTTATATGAAATGCTCAAAATAGGCAAATCTGTAGAGGCAGAGAGTAGATTCATAACTGCCTAGGGCTGAAGAGCAATGGAGAGGGGGGACAGAATTTCTTTTTGGAGTAATGAAAATATTCTAAAATAGATTTTGTTGATAATTTCAAACTCTGTGAATATACTGGAAACATGGACTTGTACATTTTAAGCGAGTGAATTGTGTGGTACGTGAATTGTATCTCAATAAAGGTATTTTAAAAAGACAATATTCTATAAGACCTATGTCTATTTTGTTTTGACTGCTTTAGGTTCCAGACTCCTGTCTCTCATCAGATAAGGCCAACTCAACCCAGATAGCTAACTGTAACAGCACTTGAATGGGCTTTTTGAGGGGGTGTGTGTCTATAGAAATAACATATAAAATGAGAATTGAATTTCATTTATTATACAGTTAATGTAGTATAATTAATTACAGTTAACATTCAACAAAGTGAAGATCAGTACAGAGATTTGATTTGAATCCTTATATTCTCTGACTGTATGTTTATTAAATCACCTCTTGGGAACTGATATGTTCTGATTATTAGCACATTTCTCATTGACTAATAGTTACTATATAATTGACTTCTATAGATGTTTCACATGTTTTTAAATATGTTTGCTCTATTTGTAGTTAGGTACAGTTCTAAACATCACCTTTAAATTAAGCTTGTTAATTGTACATTTATATCCTCTGTCACTTCACTAATGTTTAGCTACTTCAGTTAGAATTAAAATAATAAATATCTATTGATAAACTAAAATGTGTCAGGTTCCATGCTGGTTCTGAAGATCCAGTCCTGCTCAGGACACAGTTCCTGTTCTTGAGGAGCTCACAGTAGATGACAAATGTCTCAGTATATGAGGCTGTAAGACCTGCAAAGCCAGTTTGTATTTCCTTTGAATTTATATTATATAGAAATACTTTCTTACGTAAAACTTTTCTTTTTCACCCCTTTTTTTTTATAGCAATATTAAAATCTTCCACTAAGGTCCTGAAGTTTTCAAATTCTCCTTTAGACTTGCCAATTTTTGCTTAAAATACTTTGAGGTTCCATGTTAGGTGCACAGTGGTTCAGGATTTTTATAACTTTCTAATGATTTTTTTTTATCTTCTGCCGTGTCCAATCTGCTGTTCACACCATCCAGTGAAATTTTATTCCAGACATTGTAGTTTTCATCTCTAAAGTTCCCATTTAAGTTTTTAAAAACATATATATCTTCCCATGTCTCAACATAATCTTCTACCTTCTTAAACTTATAGAATATACTTACAATAACTTTTGATATTATTATCTACTAACTCTGTTGTCTCTGTTGTTTCTGGATGTGTTTTTAAGGACTGGTTTTTCTCTTCATTACAGGTCTTTGCCTGGTTAAGTTTCAGTTGGTTGCTAGACATTGTGTATTTTACCTGCTTAGATGCTGAATGTTTTGTATTCCTGTAAATATTCTTGAGCTTTGTTCTGGGACACAGTTAAATGACTTAGAAATAGTTTGGTAATTTTCAGGTTTTTGTTGTTGTTTTTTTAAGGCTTTGTAAAATGGGATCTGAGTAAGTCTCTCCCTTCGTCTATGGCTGATTTTTCCCTGCTGTTGAGGCAATACCCTTCTGATTACTCAATGCCCCATGAATTACAAAGTTTTCCACTCTGGAGGGAGTCCTATCATTCCTAGCCTTGTGTCATCACCATGGATTGTTCCCTGTGTTCCTCTGGGGTCATTCCTTCTCTGTCTTTGGGTAGGTTCCTCACACTCATGTACTAATGAGCACTCGGCTGAATACTAGAGGGAGGTCCTGTGCAGAACTCTGGAGGCGTCTGTCTCTGTGAGCAGCTCTCTCCTCTCTAGTACTGTGTGTGCAAACTCTAGCAGCTTTGGCCTCCCCATCCTCCTGCCCCGACTCCCAGATCTTTCTCTTCAACTCAGGAAGACCACAGGTCTGCCTGGCTTCCCTTTCCCTGTGCTATGGCTTGGAAACTCTCCGTCAGCTAAGCTGGAACAATCATAGGGCTCACCTCATTTACTCCCTCTCTCAGGGACCACTGTCTGTGCTACCTAATGTCCAAAGTATGAAAAATGATTGTTTCAGGTTTTTCTGTCTAGTTTTGTAGTTGTTTCAGGTGAGAGGGTAAATCCAGTTCCTATTATTTCATCTTGGCTGGAAGCTGAAATCTACTCTTTTATTA
The DNA here is from genome assembly GCA_030015415.1 of Cynopterus sphinx. NCBI lineage: Eukaryota > Metazoa > Chordata > Mammalia > Chiroptera > Pteropodidae > Cynopterus > Cynopterus sphinx. The sequence goes on along the minus strand of CM057386.1, from coordinate 46,853,685 downwards.
GTAATACTTTTTGCTTAATATCTATTTTTGTCTGATAGTGATATTGCCAGATCAGCTTTCCTTCCATTAGTATTTGTCTGGTGTATATACTTCCATTCCTTTACCTTGAACTCTCCTATCATTACATTTCAGGTTTGTCTCTTTAAAAAGACCATAATGGTTGGGTTTTGTTTTATCTTCTAGTCTAAGAATCTTTGTCTTTTAATAGGCGGGTTTTATCTTTTAAATTTATTGGGATTAGTAATATATTTGGATTTATTTCTATCACCTTTTTTTGTGCTTTTTCTTTATCATGCCTTTTCTTTTTCCTTTTATTGCTTTTTATCGTATTAAAATTATGCTTATTTTCCCCCAACACATATGTTATTTCTACAGGTGCAGATGTTACATATTCTATTTTTATTCTTTTATGAGTTTCACTTAGAATTTTAATATGCATTCTTGATATAAAAAGCACAAAATGCATTGGTGTCACTCTCCCTTAAAAAATACAAAGTTTTGTAAGAATTTAATTCCTTTCTCTTCTCTCCCACATTCCATATTACTATTACTTAAAATGTGTTTTCATCTCATTTTTAAACATCGCCACACAAATTAGTAGTTTTTAATAGTCAATTTTCATTAAGGTATCAACCTATCTGTTTGCTCACCATTACTTCTTGCATCTCACTCCTTCAACAGTCTTTCATGTAGGGTCAATGAGAGGTGAACTCTCTGTCTTTTGTTTGCCTGAAAATGTCTTTATTTTATTCCATGCTCAGTCTAGAAACATGATTTAGCTGAATATAAAATTTTGGGTTGACAGTTTCTTTTCCTCAATACACCAAGGATATTGTTTCATTTTCTTCTCATATTTGTTGTTTCTGATGAGAAGTCTGTTCGCAGAAATTATTGTTCTTTTGTAGACAATCTGTCTTTCCAAATTGGTTAGATTTATTTTTTCTTTGTGTTGTTCTGCAGGTGTGATGATGTTTCTAGGTGTGCGTTTGTATTTATTTATTCTCAATTTGCTACTTTTACTAGAAAGACTCATAATGTTCTATGCTGTGCTGCACCACCACCTGAATCACTCTTCAGGGCTGAAGGACCGAATCTCCCAGGTGCTGGGAGGTGGGGGTGCTTCCAGCAGACAATACACAGATGTCAGCCCTCTCCAAGAATTACCCTCAGCAGCTGAATAAATGCTGCTTTGCCCATAAGGTCACATTCCTTTCTGAGGACAGCTTGCATCCAATAATTGGTCCATGAAGGCGTTCAAGTAGCCAGATTTCTTGTCCCAAAATGGTAGGGTGATCAGCTCATTCAGATTTGCTGGGGACTTGCATCCCTTAAACCCCTTCGTCTCACATTCTGAGAAACCCCTTTATGCTGGGCAAACAGGGACAATTGGTTATCCTTCCCATAAAGTGGGCTGAAGTCTTTGTTGAGACTTCATCACAACTCACCTTCTCCCTCCGCCCAGTCCTACTTCCATCCCTTCCACTGGTATTAATCTCAGAAAGACTCCGTAATAAGCCTCCTGCACATTAATCTTTATCTCAATCTATTTCCAAGGGAACCCACCCTGTAGTACTCTTGTCTTTCTAAATTTAATTATAGAAAATTCTTAGATATTTTCTTTTTAAATATTACCTTTTCATGTTCTTCATTCTTTTCTTCAGGGACATCCACTAAATGTGTATTGAATCTTTTCATTCTATCCTTCATTTCTCTTCACCATTTTTTCATCTTTCTATTTGTATTTGCTAATTTTGTCTTTGTGTTGGTCTAATTTGCCATTTAACCCATCTATTGATTTTTATAGCTTAATAACTTCTTTCATTTGACTTTAAAGACACGTACTCATCTGTTTTCTTCTTGTATTTCTGGTTGCTCTATTTCAGTCTTGTTTGCTGGCTCCTCTTCATAATCCCTACTTCTAAGCAATGAAGTCCCTGGGACTCAACTCCTAGACCTATTTCTTTTTCACAATCTAAACCACTTTCTAGATGAAGTCATTAGTCTTGTGACTTCAAATAACGTAGATATACTGATAACTTCCAAATTTCTATCTCCAGCTTAGACATCACCTTTAAACTTTTGACCTAAATATCCAGATGGGACAGCTCCACTTGGAATTTGAAAAAACAAGCTCCTGAACTTCATTCCCAAACTACGATTTTTCCTATCTCAGTTAATGGTAACTATTATTATAGATGTTCAGGCTAAAATGCTTGGAGTCATCTTTATCTTCTCTCTTTGCCTCACACTGCAAGCACTGCAAATTCTATGGATTTTACCTAAAAATGGATCCAGAATTTGATCCCCTCTTACAATCCTCACTGCTGCTTACCTGGTCCAAGTCACCATCATTTCTTGCTTGGATGGTTGTAATAGCTTCCTGACTGGTCTGCCTGTAGTCTATCCTCAGCACAGCTGCCAGAGTGGTCCTGTTAAAATGTTAGTTGAGATTTTTACTTCCCTCTGCTCAGAACCCACCAGTGACTCATTTGTCACTTGGAGTAAAACCAAAGTCATAACTGTGACTTGCAAGTCCTAGCATGATCCAGCCTCTGTTACTTCCTGGATTTATCCCCCACCCCCTACCCTCCACCCACACTAAGATCCTTGCTGTTACTGAAAAACACCAGTCATATGCCCTGCACAGGGCCTTTGCTCTGGCTGTTTCTTCTACCTGGAAAGTTTTCCCCCACACATTCATGTGGTTTGTTCTCTCACTTTTTCAGGTCTTGAATAAAAATAATTTGCTTCGTTTGGCTTTCCCAGATACCTTATCTAAAATTTCAACTACTCCCTCTTGGTATTTCATGCCTTTCTTCCCTAATTTATTTTTTCTCCTCAGCACTTACTCCTACCTCATATACTATAGATTGTATTTATTATAATCTATCTTCATCATTAAAATGTAGACTTCATTAACAACAAGATTTTTTGGTCTGTTTCGTTCACTGCAATATCTCCAGAGCCTTGGCCTGTGTCTGAGACATAATATGGTTTCAACAAATATTCAGTGAATGAATGAATGGGTGACTTTACTTTTCATTTCCTCAAATTCAGTTTTGTTCTTTCTTCATATCTGTCAGTTCTTATTTAACAGTGTCCTGTTGCTTTTAATTTATAGTGATGAATAATAGCATGTGCTCTGGAACTAATCTGCTTCGGTTAAAATCTCAGTTCTGCTACTCTAACAGCTGTGTGACCAGGGAAAAATTTCCTAGCATCTCATCTGTAAAATGGAGAAAATAATAGTACCCACTTCACAGAGATTTAGGAAAAAATTGAATGAATTGATAGTCTGTGACAGTCCTTCGAAAGTGTTATGTGTTAGCTATCTTTTATTATTATCATCATCATTTAAAATCTATAACCTATAGTATCTTTCAGATTTTATATTATTTTGACTTTTGAGGAGGTGTCAACTTTTTCCTTTTTTTTTTAATGCAAACTCTCTACTTATAAAGACAAATCAGCCACAGACCACCAGAAGCAAGTCCATAGTCTGACCAAATCAGTTACAGACTTAACACAGCAAAGAAAGACACTCCAGGTGAACTGTGGAAGTTCACTCCGTAAGAGGGAGGAGGGAGCACCTTTTAGAAGCTCCAAGACCCACTGAAAGATTCTGAGGATCCTAAGGGAAGAGGACATCAATTCTGGATTGGGCGGGGGGATTAGGAGAAGCAGGAATTAACTGGAGATTGCGTTGTGAGGCAAAGTTTCTGTAGTAATTGGGGGTTTGGTAGGAAAGCAGTAGTCACTGAAAGAGGGGGTGATTAAGGCATTTTACATCTGCTGCCTGACCTTGGGAGAAACAATGTTCCTTATTAATTTTGCAGCTGGCTTTATTGGTGTCTGTTCTCCCAGCCTAATTTGGCAGGGCGGATTTTTTTCTCCCCTAGTCCAAGCTGATTTTCACTCTTTAAATCTCAGACAGGATTTTGCATTCACCAGCATGACAGGATATTTGTAACTGTTTGTTGTGAACTTATCTTCAGCAGGGATTCTCCTATGGGAGTTCCTGAAGTTCTGAATAGTAACATATCTCCATGGAGAAGATTCACATTTGCTTCTGTGAGAATTCTAAGTGTTTCAATGGTCCTAAGACAGCTTTTATATCAAATTTTCATCTTGGAAAATGTACCACACAGGTAGCTTAATTTAGACTACTACTCCCGCACATGGCATAGATCTAGGGTTTAGATTTCTCTTCAGTGATATTTTCCCCCCATATCTAAAAACCTGAAAAATGGTAAGTTTCCTGGTCAATTCCCAGGGCCCATGTGGAGTTTTTCTGCCCCATTTCAAAGGGGAGAGGTTTTCAAGGCCTTAGATTCTATGCAGAGTACAGTCATGGCTCACTGCCTGCCTCCTGTCCCCCCAGGGACATTAGCCCCTGACCTTAATGCCAGATGCAAATTTTTTTGTGGGCTGCTATGACATCAGCTCACCTAGTTGCTCTGCCTTTGATGATTCCCTTCATTCCTAGTTTTTGGAGGTTTCCCTTTACTTTTTCAATCTTAATTGTTTACTTGAATAATTATTTGGATTGTAATTAACTCAGCATTTTCTATATATTTATGATATATATTTGTGATGTGTGTGTGTGTGTGTGTATTTGTGATATATATATATAACTGGGCTCACCTCTATATTAGCTCAGCTCACTGTCTTGATGCTATAATGGCTGTTAAAGCTTAGGCTCTGAGGTCAGACCTGGCTTTAAATCTGAGTCTATGTTTATTTTTTGTATATATATATGAACTCAGTAGATAACATCATTAGTATTACTACTAATATAGATATTTAAAGAAATAAAAAAGAACAAGACAGAAAATGATGTGTGTTTTTGGTGGCATAACCTACCTCCTAAAACCAAGAAGTCCGTCTCTATCCATTTTAGATATTATCTGGCTATGAATATAAAACCCTAGCCCATTTTATTGCCAAAAAAATAAATTCCTTAGAAGCATTCTGAAAAACATTCCTCTAGTTACAAGCCTTCCTCTAGTTCCTCTACCCAAGTCATGGCTTATGTCTTCAGCTGCTGGTGGTAGCAGATTTGCCTTTTAATATGAGACCTCTGACCAGCTACCTCTGTGTTCTGTGTTTTATGACTTATGTCCATGAGTTAGTGATTTCTGTTCCTTTTTCTGTGAAATAAAAACTTTCTCTATGGTATCTTCTAAAACAGAACCCCTCCACTTCCAACACACACACACACACACACACACACACACACACACACACACACACTGCTCAACTAGGAAGAAACACCAAGGTCATAATACTGTTACATTAATGTTATTGTTACCTTCAGCAGTCCATTGCCATCTAGGGTTAGATATCTATTTAAATTTTCGCACACATTCTTATTTTGGAAATCTGACATCTTTTCTAAGTAGCTGCACCTATCTTTCAACTCTCACTTCCTCCAGTAAATATAAATGAGCCACCTCCACACATACCACATTTCTGCCCCACTTTGTCTCCTCAGGGAAGTTTAATAATGGCTTATATATCTATTCCTATATTAATATAGATATAGATAGATACATATATACATTCTCATACCTTAGGAATTCTGAATTCATATGTTATGAAGATTAAATGAGAAAGTACATAGGAAAGTATTCCTTGGTACTCATTAGGCTCTCAGAAAATAGATGTGAATCGGACATACCTCTAGCTTCTACAGATTGATGGCATTTAAGGTTATTTTTTTTAATACAAATAATAATTTCCTAATAACTTTGTTTTTAAATAAATTTATTTTATTTTATTTTATTTTATATTTTATTTTATTTTATTTTATTTTATTTTATTTTATTTATTTTAGACAAGGCAACCCTTGGTTGACTTCACAGATTGCAAGGACTTTGTCAGCTTACAATTTCTTATTTTTTTTTATTTTTTATGCTTACAGTACCTGGTCTTCCTAGGTGGCCTCCCATCCATGTACTAACCCAGGCCTGATCCTACTTAGCTTTCAAGATCAGACAAGGTCGGGCACATTCAGGGTAGCATGGCGATAGACTAAATGCATTTATTTTCAAAGTTTCTCATATATATAGTATTGGACTGCCAGTCTGTATCTGCATTTCTATTTCTCAGAGATAGTATAAGATCTAGGAAGGCCTGAAAGATTTATACTCATACCTTGAGTTTTCCCCCACTGGAGCGTCTTGTGCTCTGCATAGTTTCGTCTTATACACATGATGTTTATGGCTGGCCTTGGTGTATGAGAGTGAGCCTCCAGGGGCCGAGAGGAAAATGAAATTGTTCCCTCTACATCCTACCATGTCAAATACTGCAGATAGGCTCATTCAGCTCCATTCCAACTCCCTGTTACAGGCCTTGCTAAGTGTTTCAGATAAAAAGAGAAAGGCTACCTATCCCTTAGACTTCTTGACAGCCTGAGTTCCAAGTCCATCAAGGGAACACTTGGGCATTTGGAAGGCAGAAATAGGAGGATGCCACACTTCTACTGTTTTCTGTCATTTCCGCTGATGGATAGGTAAGTAGAGACAGGTTGGATTCTTCTCTGACAGCTGTGGCAGGAGTCCTAGTGTCTGGTTCTTAGCCTACTGGATGTCAGGAGCAATGTGATCCTAGAGCTTCTTGATTCCTCAACTTACTAGTGTTGACAGAGTACTGGCTCCCTTTATGGGCCACTTCTACCATCTTGTTCTGGAGGGTTATTCTTGGAAGCTCATACTAGGGCTCTTCTGATGGCCTTTCAATCACTTTTGTAAGCACCCAATTTTTTTTTTTTTATTAAAGGATTGTTTAAACCAACTAAAGTGGTTTCTGATATATGCTGGTAGACCCTTGCCAATAGACATTATAAATGTCTCTTCTTCTCATATCCCTATATTCTTCCACTAAGGCTGGTGACTATAATTCTAGCTGGAAAATGTACTCCATTTACTTGAGACTTTGAATCCCATAAAAGTTCACAAACCCTGAGAATATATAACCCATTGTAAGATATTCTTAATCAATAATAGCTTAGAAGAATATATTTAGATTTCTCTTGATAAAAGATTTTGAATATATGGAGAAGAAAGAAGGAGGAAAGAAAGAAGGAGGAAGGAAGAAAGGAAGGAAAGAGAGGGAGAGGGAGAGAGAGAGAGAGAGAGAGAGAGAGAGAGAGAGAGAGAAAGAAAGAAAGAAAGAAAGAAAGAAAGAAAGAAAGAAAGAAAGAAAGAAAGAAAGAAAGAAAGAAAGAAAGAAAGGAAAATACAAGGCACCTTTGGAGAGGAGTTGCACTGATGGGGAAGAATCAGATGCTGAGCCAGAAGATAAATTTTGCTATCCTCACAGTTTTACCCCACAGCTTCCCCTGATGATGGTGAGTTTGGTTTTAGGGCAGAGTATGACCAACGGGAAAACCAAGCAACTGAGAAAGGGGCTGGAGAAGTCACCGGTTTCAACTGTCCTCCTTTTCTGGGTCTGCATTCATGATGCAAATTTTCCCAAATGTTCTGTTTAGCAATAAAGTGTTGGCTGTGGTATCTAAAGAAAAATCCCTGACAGTCTGTTTGTACCCATCCCAAGTACCCTTCAGGAGATTTTTTTTTTTTAATTTAAAAGTAAAATGTAGTTATTTTTTTACAGGCAGTTCCCCATCTTGAAGGCATTTACATTTTTTCTTTCCCCATTTGCAGCCTATTTCCTGAAAAATGTTAAGAAGATTTAAGTGTCTAATATTTTCCAAGGCCATCTCATGATTCATCAGTTTATTGTTTGTTAAAATATCAGCCTCAAGAAACTGTCTAAAATAGGAATGTCCATCTGGATCTTCTCCTCTGATTTACTTCATGGATGACATGAGAATGAATTTAAGATTAAAAAGCCAACATTATGCTGAATCCCTTGAATAACAAAAAGGCCCTGTAAGAACCAAGTGAAGTTACAACAGGCACCCTTCTCCAACGATATAGAATCACATATTAATAGAATTTGTAACCAGAAGGGGCCTTCAACCTGTCACCTCATTTCACAGTTGAAGAAGTCAGGCCCAAGCGAAGGGAAATGACTAACTCAGGATCACACCCTAGCCAGTAGCAGAGCTAGGACTAAAACTCAGGTCCCCTGAGATTCACCCTCCATTGCTCTCTCTCCTGCCTTGTTATTTTCAAGTGTACCTTTTGATTACTCTTCCCTTTCCTACTCTTCAGCTGTTTCTACTCCAGTAAGCATCAGACACCTTTCTGTATATCCCTACTTATGAGAAATCAGAAGTCATTTAAATAGTTGAGAATTTCCTTCTCACTTAGAGCTCCATAAAAGTCAAGATTCCCATCCCTCTTATGCAATGAGGAAGATAAAGTTCAGAGGTCTAGTTTGACTTGCCCAAGACCACACAACTAAGGCTCAAACTCAGGCCTTTTAACACCCAAGCCAATATCCTTCCCAGCATATTATGGTAGGTGGCCTTGTACATTACTTGAACACGCTTGTGCTTTTCTTTTAAGAAGTATATAGTGTCCACAGCCTGCCACCCTGAACAAGCCTGATCCCATCTGATCTCAGAAGCTAAGCAGGGTTGGGCCTGGTTAGTACTTGGATGGGAGACCACCTAGGAAGACCAGGTGCTGTGGGCATAAAAAATAAAAAGTAAGGGATTGTAAACTGACAAGGTCCTTGCAATCTGTGAGGTCAACCAAGGGTTGCCTCACCTAAAAAAAAAAAAAAAAAGTATATATTAAACAGAATTTGGTCTAACTAAAGGCCATCCAAGGGGGATTGATAAAGTACAAAATGGACCTCACTAAAAAGAGCTGTCCTCTAAAAGGCAAACCAGTGGCAGTTACCTTTCCAAAATGAACATTAGAAATTAGTCCTTCTGTAATTTTCCAATAATTTAACTTCAAGATTTCTATCTCTAGCTCACACGTGGGTTTCAATGTCCTTTTGTGATGGCTTGAATTAAGGCTGAATTGAGCAGAAAGCTGCTAAGGTCTACAATCATGATCTATCAGGTTTTTTCATGTCTAATTGTATAAATTATGAAAGTAATATAAGCTCATTACAGAGCTTTGGAAAATTTGGGAAAGAAAAAAATGTACTCATAGTTCTACCATCCACTATATTATTGTTATTATTTTGTATATTTCCTTTCTGTCTTTTTTCTAGAAATGTTTTTACATAGTTTCAAGTGGTCTTCCTCTTATTTTTGTAGAATACTTACTGTACCCTGCTTTTCCCCTGCAGTATTATATCATAAATATTTCTCAGGTAATACATTGTCTTCATGGGCATCCCATTTAATGACTACAAAATGTTCCACCTAGTGAGGGTCCCTAAAGTGTCTGTGGTCTCCTGCAAGACTCATGAACATTATTCCAAAAAATTCCAAGGAACATGGAACACTATTTTATTTTTTTTCCCTTCTTTAATTCCTCCCCCACCCACTTACACCCCTGACCTATGGATGTTCTGTTTTACCCTCTGAAGGTGGGGCGTCTCTTCCCACATGCTCTCCGTATGTACCCGGGGCCGGGCCTGGTGCACCCGGGGCACTTGGGTCCATGGCTCCATCTGGGATGCGAACCCAGGACCTTCTGTGTGTAAAGCAGATGTGCTAACCACTACACGATGGACCCACCCCCATTATTTTACATTTAGAGATAGCAATGGCATTTGCTTGAATTTCAAAAGTAAAAAGTAGCTCAATTAGTAATTTAAAACATTTCCCCTTTAAAGCTGAGCAGTGAGAGACCTCTGGGTGTGTGTTGAGTGAACATGCACAAGATTAGTAGAGATCATGAACCTGAACCAGCCCTTGAGTCCTTACTTGGATAGACACACCACCACAGGAATATCTAACCAACCCTGGGACAGTGGTAAATTGTCTTTATTCCTTATTGCATTATTTAGTCTATACTCAAAATGAATTATAGGCTAACAATAGAAAGAATAATGAGTGCTGTCATTAAAATATAATAAATTAATGAGAAGCATTAAAATGATAATTCTGTCCTAATACATACTACAACATGGAAGAACCTTGAAAACATTATGCTACGTGAAAAAGGCCAGGCACAAGAGGCCACATATTGTATGATTCCATTTATATAAGATACTCAGACTGAGTAAATCCATAGAGACAGAAAGCAGATTAGTGGTTGCCAGGGCCTGTGGGGAGAGGGAATAGGGAGTGACTGCTTCATGGCTATGAGGTTTCCTTTTTGGGGGATGAAAATGTTCTGAAACTAGAAAGAGGTGATGGTTGCACACTATCATGAATGTACTAAATGTTATGAATGCTAATTTTTATGTTACGTGTATTTCACCACAATAACAATTATAGAATTCTGAATTTTTTCCTTGAGATAGTCCTTACCAAATATGCAAGATGTATTTATTTTATATTTCCAATGACATGAATTCAAGTATTGAAACATGCCTGATACTTTAAAATCTGTTTTAAAAGTTGGGAGAAGAAATTTATTTACTGGGAATAATGATTATCCACATCCAAACGTATTTGTAAAGAAGGATTTGTAAATGACAATCTGAAATCTGTCTCCTCTCTTCATTTGGAAACAAAATATAAAAATTATAAAAATAAAACAGTCTATTTTAAGTTAAAATATAAGAATTCTATACATTAGACAAGGAAAATAATTTTTGCTCATTTTAATGCTATAGCATATAGTTTCTTTCAATCTATATTAAATATAGATTTTGTCCCTAAGATAAATGTAATAATTCCACTTCAAAGTGTAAATCACAAATTATGCTTTTTCTTATATAATTATTTTAAAGTCTTTTTCATATGCTAAAAGAAAGTTATATTTTGTCTTAATAACATGGATGTTAATGAAGGTTGTATTAAAATAATCTTTATCATGTAATTTTAATACCACTTTATTAAAAATTAAATATTTTACAAAAAATTTTTAAAACATATTAATGAGCTAGTATTTATAAATACAATATTTAAAATCTTTTTGAAGTGCTTAGAATAATGAATGACAGGCAATATTAAGCATTATATGTGTTTGTTGAGTAAAAATAATGTAAAAATTACAAAATTATTTTTTAAAATACTATGAATTTATGAGAGTATATATAAGTTGTCAAAGGAGACTTGCATAGTAAAAAAAATTTATATCCCTATCTGCATATGCAGAGAAAAGTGGATTTATGTTACGATTCCTCCATTATTGGCTATTGGGATTACTACTGTCTCCATTTGTAAGGACTACTATGATAAATATTATTCAGGTAAAATGATGTTTCCGAAGTTTGTTAGTTTCTTGGGGTATAGTCACAGAAGTGGGGTTATTGGTCTAAATGTTAGGATGACATGTATTACTTTTAATACGTGTCATCATAGCTAATTTTATCGGCTTGTCTAAACTCAGGGAAAAATATGTTTATCTTTGATATGTCCCAGCTCATATAGGCCTTGAGCCAACTTTATCTTTTTTGATCTTTGTAATAACTCTTTAGGTAAGAGGTATCATATTCCTGTCTTCTAGATGGGTAAACTGAAACTTAAAGAGCTGATTCATTATGAACTCATACCTAGGAGGGCATGCTGAGTTTCAATTGCAGGGGCACCAAGCAGGAAAGACTGCCTCGTGTAATAAATTTCTTTCTCTTGGCTGATGGGATGGGTGTGTGTCTGTATGGGGGGTAAACTTTTGTTGTCATCTTCAAAGGAGGTGAAGAGGGCTTATATTGTGGACTCAACTATCTTACAGTTAAAGATTGAAAAGATGGCAAATAAGTTGGAGAGGGAATCAAAGGCGATGGGTTGGGTTACGTGGTGTATTAGTTTCCTAGGGCCGCTGTAACAAATTACCACAAACTGGGTGGCTCAAAACAACAAAAATATTCTCTCATAGTTTTAGAGGCTAGAAGTCTGAAATTAAAGTGTCAACAGGGCCATGCTCCTTCCAAAGTCTCTAGGGGAGGGATCTTTACTCACCTCTTCTAGTTCGTGGTGGTTGTTGGCAATCTTTGTCATTCCTTGACCTGTAGATACAGCACTCTAATCTTGGCCTCTGTCTTTACATGGCCTTCTCCATGTTTTTATGTCTTTGTGTCCAAATTTCCCTCTTCTTATAAGGACATCAATTATATTGGATTTAGGGCTCACCGGAATCCATTATGACCTCATTTTACTTTCACTACATCTGCAAAGACCGATTTCCAAATATGGTCATGTTCACAGGTTCTGGGTGAACATGAATTTTGGGTGGACACTACTCAACCAGTATAATTGAGTGGGAGAAGGTGAATAGTTCTGCTCCTCACCGCTTCCCACTAAGTTCCATCAATGGTTAGCAGAAGTGCCTACCCCTAAATAGTGAGGGAAGACCATTGGGTACAAGAGGCAAGGCAGCATCCTGGGAGGATGATAATACCCAGAAACAGAGAGCCTCCTCACACTCAGAAGGACAGATATAAACTCCTCCTCATTTTTCTCCCCAGCAGTTGCTGGAAGCAAGTTTTAATAAACAGCACTCATAGTCAGGATAACAGAATCACAAAGGAAAAGATGCACACAGAGCCAAGAATTACTAACACATCATAAAAGAGAAGCACAAAATGCAACACATGACTAATACTTATGAAACACTTAATAGAACTCACAGAGGTGATTTTAAGGGAAATATAATTAAAATCTTCACAAGGATAAGAGAGATGATTAAATCCAAGAGACAAATGGAAGTGACAAAAAAGAACCAAGTAGAGATCTTGGAAATGAAAATATTCAGAAAAAAAGGGGAAATAGCAGAATGAATACATATGAAGAACTATTTAGTGAGCTGGAAATGATAGTTGAGGGATTCTTCCAGAATGTAGAGGATGGAAAGTATAAAGGAAATGTTTAGAAGCATGAAGAGTAGGACCAGAGGCTGCCAAACCTACTTATGCATGTTTCAGAAGGAAGTAAAAAGTGGAGATGAAAGGGAGAAAAAACTTTAAATCTAATATAAGAAAAATTTTTAGAGTTGAAGGACACAGGTCTTCAGGTTGAGAACTAAATAGGATAAATAAGAAATGACTATGAGAGAGAGAGAGAGAGAGAGAGAGATAGAGAGAGAGAGAGAGAGAGAACTACACCTAGATACACAGAGCAAAATTTTAGAACAATAAGCATTAGAAGAATTCTTAAAAGTATTCAAAAACATTTCTTAGACATTTATACAAAGACTGACATCATAATACTTAGAGATAATCTTATTAAGTCAGGAATAAGACAAAAATGCTTGTTTTCATGCTATAAAACATTAAACTGAGAAATCTAGTCAATGCAATAAAACAAGAAAAACAAGAAACCTATAAATGAGGATGTTTTCATTTACAAGTAACAATCTCATTTAAAATAGCTTATACAATAAATAAATTTTATTTTCTTGCATAATAAGAAATCCTAAGGTAGAATGTCTCTACAGTTGGTTAATTTAGTGGTTTACTGATATCATTAAGGACCCAGGCAGGTCCTTTCTACGTTTAACTCTAACATACCCAGGAGTTCAGATTTGCCGGTCTCCCAAACTTACCTGCCCCAAGGCAACATGATGGCTCCCATACTACCAAGCATCCTATTACACCTGTGATACGAAAGTGATGTTTATTCCTGTTTGTCTCTCTTTAAGAGTGAGGAAATGCTTCTCAGAAGGGCTTCTGAATATTTTGTCACATCTTATTGGCCAGAACTAGGTCATTTGTTCATCCCAGAGCTGCAGACTAGAGCTCCCTGTCTATTCATAATGGACCAGTAGTGGGAGAAGGAAAGAAAAGCAGCTTGGTGGTTAAACTGCTGAGGTTGTGGTGTGTTTGTTACTGCAACATAATCAAGCCTCTCTTGATCCATTAACAAAACCCACAGTTAATCAATGTCTTTATTCTCCTCCTGAACAGTAAATACAGTCACTCCCTTTCCTACTGATATGGTACCACACTTCCTCCTTCTCTCTGTAGCTAAACACTTCTTGTAGTTTCTCTTGAATACTCCCACTGTTGCTTTCTGCAGATACAGGCAAATAAGAATATATATTACTTTTTCCTTTTTTGCATAAAAAGCAAACATTACTATTTTGCACTTCTCTTTTGTTTCTTAAAATAAATCTCAAGATCTTTTCCTATCAGTATATAAAAAGCTTCCAATTTATTTTACATGTGTTGTGTTTCACTGAGTGAATAGAGAACGGCTGATTTCACCAGTTCCTTATTGATGGGCACATGGCTGTTTCTGATCTTTTTCTACTGTAGATAGTGATGCAATGATGAATTATGCTATACCACACATACATCATTTTGTCAGTGTGCAAGGGAACATAAAATTTCCAGAAGTGGAAATGTCAGGTCAAAGGGTAAATGAATTGTAAATTTGGAAACTATTGCCAATTGCTTTCTATTATTGTCTTTTTTACTCTCACTGATAATCTATGAGGTGACCTGATTCCTCACAGCTTTGCTGACAGAAACTGCCATTCAACTTTTGGGTTTTTCTTAATTTAATAGTTATCTCAGTTTAGTTTCAGTTTGAATTTTTCTTATTATGAGTTAAAGGAAGTTTATTTTCTTTACATATGCATAAGAACCGTTTGCATATCTTTTTTCTGTGAACTTTATGTTCTTGGATTTTGCTCATTTTTCTTAAAGTATTGATCTTTATTGGTCTTTTTGCATTGACTTATTGTAATTCTTTATATATTTGGAGAATTGGTGCTTTGCCTACAATGTAAGTTGCAAATATATATTCCTGTTTTGTCATTGACTTTTAACATTGTTTATGACATATTTTTCCAGGAACTTAAGCTTTCATTATACAGTCAAAATTACTAATCTTTTTGCGTCTTCTATATTTGGAGTCATAGTTAGCTTCTAAAGCAATTCACTCATGCTATCTTCTAATAGTTTTATGGTTTCATTTTTTAGTATTAAGATTTTAAAGGTAATTGCCTTTTTCCTGGTACATAATGAGAGATATCGAGGTAACTTTTTTTCCCAAGTGGCTACCAGTTCATTTAAAATTCTTTCTTGTTACTCTGATTTAGAAGTGCCACCTTTTCATGTACTAAATTTGTGAGTGTATTTGATTCTATTTCTGCACTTTATATTCTCCTCCTTTAGTCTGTCGAGTCATGAACCATTATTATACTTTTTAATTGGGACCTCCTGGTATGTTTTAATATCTGTTTGGGATAACTCCACCACATTGTCCTTCCTTTTTGGAGTTTTTATCATTACTTTTGCTTATTTGTTTTTTGAATGAATGTAGAAACAACATCTATTTCCTAGAAAAAAATTTATTGGTAATTTTAAGATATGGTTAAATTTATAAATTGATTTAGAGAGAATATACTTTATTCTAGTTGACAATTTTTTCCAAAGAACATGGTACATAGTTCCATTATTCAGTTCTACTTTTGTATCACATGGAGTGTTTGAAATTTTCTTCATAAAGATATATATTTTTTGTTAAATTTATTTTTAAATAGTTTATCTATTGGTTGTTGTTTTTGATATTGCAAATATGGTGTTATTTTCTATTTCTTTTTAACTGGTTTTGTTTTACATAGAGAAAGTATTCATTGCTATATGTTAATTTTATATACTGCAATTCACTAAATTCTTTTGTTATTTGTAGTAATTTTTCAGTTGATTCTTTTAAAAATAAAATGATATCATTTGAAAATAGTGACAATTTTACCATCTCTTATAATTCTTGTACTTTCTCTTGTTTGACTGTATTCATTAATATCTTCAGGACAATGTTAAATAGCAGTGGTGATAGTGGACATTCTTGCCTTGGTTTTTACTTTAGCATGAGTTCTTCCAGTGTTCTCATTAAGATTAATTCTGGTGTCTGGACTAATAAATGGTATTATTCACACACATCATTTATTTATATTTTATAGGGTATTTTCAAAAATCAACAATGGGTTTTTACTTTGTTTCAAATCTTTATTAGTATCAGTTGGGATGATCACATACTTTTCCACCTCAGATATATTAATACAGATAGATTCCTAATATTTAACCATCTTTTTATTTATGAAATAAACATCACTTGATTATTATTTCCCCTCTCACTGATGGGTGAGACCAAAGAAGGTGAGTTTTCTTACTATAGTTTGTGTGGGCTGGACTTTTTTTTAATTCATCTTTCAGTATTTTAGCTTTCTCAGGGGTTGCCTATCCATTTCCCTGGCATTCCACTTGGATTTCTCCTTTCATGCATTTTGTAACTTTCTGGCTGACTTGTTTTTAAAATTGAAAACAAATTTATTTTTTTTTCCAGAATTTTAGCTTGTCTTGCAACAAAAAAATGCTCATGGTATCTTGTCTACTACACTGCTAGAAACAGATATTAGGACTTGCCATGTCAAATATCAAAATATTTTGTAATACTAAAGCAATTAAAATAGATTATTGGGGCAGAATGGAGACTAGAGAAATAGATTTGTCTATATTTAAGAACTTATTATAATATTAGTGTTACTTCAAATTCAATAGTTTTGAGATAATTGGGGGAAAAACAAGCCTACCACTCTCAGAATTAAATTCCAGATGAATTAAAGGGCTAAACTTAAAAGAAAAAAAACCCTCAAAGCTATGAAAATATTAGATGAAAATACAAATATATATAACTACTGAGAAGAAAATATTTTCTTAATCAAGCACACCCCCACATACACAATCATGCAGGAAAATATAGGCAAATATTTATAACCCTTGAAGTAGAGAAAATTTTCTAAAGCAGGACACACTCACAAAAAGCTTTAGAGAAAAGGTTGATAAATTCAATCCTCAAAATAAAACCTTTTCCTTATATTCTTATAAAATGTACTAAAACCAAAGTGAAAGAAAGAGCAAGCGGCTAGAAGATTTTCACCACATACGTGGTAAAAAATTAACATCACAAATATGACAGTCAGCAAGAAAAAAACCCAACTCAATAGAAAAACTGTCAAAGGCTATAAAGAGGCAAAATAAAAAGCCAATAAAGGTATTAAAAGATATTTTTTATAATTAGGGATACACATATCTTAACAATAAGCTACTATTTCTTAACTGTGATAGACAATAATTTCATATTGATTACATCAAGTGCAGACTATACAGAAAATTGATATCCTATATTCAGTTTTGGGAATTTAAATTGATATAATCATTTAAAAAGATAATTTAGTGATATTCAAATGCTAAAAATGCTTATCCTTTTATGTAAGAATGCTACTTGCACAGCATATACTACAAATATATATGTACATATGACAAAGAGATCTATAAAAACAAAAATTTAAAATACAAGCTAAGTATCCATCAATGATGAAATGGTTAAACAATCTATAGATTGTACAGGTACATAAGGAGACATGTAGAAAGAATAAGTTTTTTTCTTTTTAAAAAATTTATTTATTTATTTTAATTAGTTTCAAGTACACAGTACATTGATTAGAAATTGGCATAGTTTATGTAGCTCTTTCTCTCCTCTAGTTTTCCATCTAGCCAATATATTAATGTAGACTGCATTCCTTATGCTGTGCTCCTCATCCCCATGACTATCTATCACCTACTAATTTATACTTCTTTAACCTTTCACTCCATTCCCCCAACTCCCAACCCCTTCCTCTCTGTCCATTACCAAATTGTCCACTATGTTTATGTCTGTTTTTGATTAGTTTGTTCTTTCTGTTTCTTAGATTCCACATATAAATAAAATCCTATGGTATTTATCTTTCTTTGACTTATTTCACTCAGCATAATAACTTCTAGGTCCATCCATGTCATTGCAAATGGTAGAATTTCATTTTTAAATGGCTGCGTATTCCATTGCATATATGAAAGATAACTTCTTTACCCAGTCATCTGCTGATGGGCATTTAGGTTGCTACAATAATGTTTATTGCATCACCATTTGTAATAGCAAACGGTAAACAACTTAAATGGCAACCATGGGAGAATGGATAGATAAAATGTGGTCTAGTCATATGATGGATAATATTATGCAAGCTAAAAAGATTAAAACATACTTATCATCATGGATGGAGCTCAAACATAATTTGTATATATATATATTTTTTACATCTACAGCACCCAGTATTCCTAGGTGGTCTCTCATCCAAGTACTAACCAGGCCTGACCCTGCTTAGCTTCTGAGATCAGACAAGATTGGACATGTTCAAGGTGGCATGGCTGTAGACCACAATTTGTATTTTAAAAAGAAGTTCGACATGTAGCATGATAACATTTTTGCAAAATTTTTTAATTCACAAAATAGTGCTGCATGCTCTGTAAGAAAAATAGGGCAGGTGGATTGGAAAGATGTACATCAAATATCTGGATGAAAATGCCTGTGGTGAAAGGAGAAGAGTTTGGGTAAAGAAATAGAACTCAAAATTGTCTACAACTGAGAAGAATGCATAAACAAATTATGTTCATCTATTGTGCGACCGAGGTATGACACAATTAGAATAACAAAAAGAAACAAATGAACTGTGATGAAACCATATCAATACTTAGGTGAGAGTTAAAAGTAAATAATTAAGTGGGACTAGACTTTTTTTACATGAAATTTTCAAGACATATTGTTAAGTGAAAAAAAGCATGTCAAAGGACCATACATAAAATGTTAAAACACTATGTAAAAAAATCACAAAATAAAACTTTTTTTACACAGACATACACATACATACATACATACATACATACATACATACATATGCAAATGAATAAAGTTTTAGGAAAGATAACTATGGAAAAAATATAAATAATATGTGGAGCAGTTTTCTACATTATTTATAAAAATTTATAAATAATACAGAGTAAAAATAAAGGTAGATAGAAAATCCAGGAAAAACAAAAATCAGTAAGAAAGAAAATGTCATTTTAATGATCACTGCTTCTGCAATGAATGATATTTTATAGTCTCATGATGTAAAGTGTTGAGTTTTTTTTCTCTTTTTCACAGGTGTACAGGAGTATATATAATATACAACATATATAATATGCATATATTTACACATGTGAATGTTAATTTCCACAAGTATTTTATGCCTACAATATTCATGTTATTACAAAATTTTGTTCATTTGTGGTGTGAAATATAACTCCCAAGAGACTATATCCTTGCTTCTTACAGCCACATCATCCCTGTCTGTCTCTCTCTCTGTCTCTCTGTATTTATCTTTATCTCTAGATTCTATCTATATCGATATCTGTATCTATATCTATCTCAGCTACATAGCAAGTCAAGTTTTCAAAGACTTCCATGGAGTTAAAACAAGAGATGGATGATGCATCTATTCAACAGTGTCCAGCTCTGCAGTTAGGAAACATTCATTGCCAGTAGTAGAGAATTAATTGATTTTTAGTTGTCCATAACCAACCTGTAAATAAACTCTGAAAGATTTAATTGTAGTGTAAATGCTATCATCCTTGATAATACAAAAGTCAAGTGTGGATGACAGAAGGTACAAAGTGAAGTGTAGAACTGCTGAATGGATTGGTTGTGAAGTTAATATCTTAATAATATAAAAAGCATTAAAGGAGAGTTGATGGAAAAATAGATAAAGGTTAGCATGTAATTTACAGTTATAAAGGTGACCAATACAGGAATTAAAAGAAGAGATAGAGATGTTAAAAATTAGCTTATTTTTCATTACCATATGACAGATTAAATAGATAATATCTAATATTGATAAAACAAGAAATAACAGTAAAAGCATATTTAGGAATATGGAAGTATATCAGAGTGCTTTTTTCTCTAAAAATGAAAATAACACTAAGCCAATTTGACTTGGATTATAAAAAAATATATTGGCTCTCATTATTAAACGTTCAGAGGGCAGGCAAGTTTAAGACTGATCCAATTTAGTATGTCGAGCTCTGTTTCCCTGCATTTCTCTTGGCCCTGAACTTATTTATGGGTTGGTTTAATCTTCACGATGATATCAAGATGGCTTTCATTCCAGGTCTTTCCACATTTCCAAGTCTTAGGAAAAGTGATGTCTAGTTCCCAGAAGGAAAATAAAATTTCCCATTTCCTTCCCTCATATAAGAGCCTTCTTACATTTTTATATTCTGACTGAAAATAACCCTATTTACAGAATAATTGATGGTGAGAACATTCATATTTCATAGAAAAGAAAGAGTTGGACTACTTCTAATGGTAGAGGTTGAGCTGTATGAAGGCAGGCCAGGATAAGGGCCACAGGACTCACCTGGGTTTAAGACATAATTATAAGTTATTCTTGAGTGGTACACCCTGCTGATTATGCTCAGCTTCCAGTAGGTGTAATTAATGTCAGTTAACGTTTTATCTTGGTCCCAATGCTGCTGGGGAAATTAGGGAAATGCTGGTGTCCAGGGTTGGGGCAAAGAGTTAGAAGAAAAAGTGGAAGCCCTTGCCTCAGGACAGAGAGGGCTAGCAGTACCAGTCAGCAGACAGTAGTCATGTCTAGGAGAATGTTGAGCTATGAGGTGTAGACTGAGTAGGAGCTTCTCAGACACATTGGGGAATGTACATGGTAGTTTATAGCAAGGGGTCTGCTAAGGGCTTGAGTCATAATTATTTGGGTGTAATTATTTGGATATAAAGAAGTTGAATGACCTAATTTTATATATGGCTTTCAAACAGATTGGATCTCAACCCAATCAATCCTTCTCTCTTTTTGGGAATATTGTCCCAGGAAAAAATATTCCCTTTATCTACAGAGAAGTCACTCCCTCTATAAAGAAATTTCCAGGGCAGAATTCTCAACCTGGCTAATGGAGAGAAGGCTCCCTATTTCAGACATGAATAACTCTTTCTCCACTTAGCCACTGATTTGATTTTTTTTGGATTTCCATTTGTGTGTCCTGGTGTAGAAGTGCCTATTTATGTTCAATCAAAAATTATAGCAAGTCAGAGACTGAATCTGTAGAATTTTTTTTCCTTAGTGTCTGCCATTTCACTACATGTAATTGGGCTTCTAATAAAAGATTCCAGGTATTTGTGATATTCCTCCAGTATCAATTTTTTAGGGCAGTTGTGAGATTGGAGGTGTAGATATTTTGGTTAAATATGAAATAATTTTAAAATGCTGGACAAGACTATCTGGGAAAGCAATGAATTTTCTGATTCCTAGAGGCCTTCATGAATGGAACATACTGAAACTTGTCCTGAGAGTTTAGCTGCTCATCTATCTGAAGGAAGAGGGCAAGATCAAATATTCTTTCAAGGTCCTTTTCTGGTTCTGGGTTTTTACATATTTAAAATTTAATAGCACAAATAAAATTTAAGTTTCCATTTTGTTTTGCCCCAAGGCACGAAAGTTTGACATAGAGCATGGAAATGGTAAGTGAAAAGAAAAAATGTAAACTGGAATTTAAACTTGTTTTCCCTGATAAAGTTGTCATTTGTCACAAATTCTAGATAGGTTTGAAACAGAATTCTTCCTCCATTTATTCCTAAATTGTTATATTCAGGAGAAAGGTATAGGGAAGAGTATTTCATTCTAAATAAGATTTTATTCAAGGTTGGCAGCCATCTATATTTTAGGAAATAATAATAGGGCAATAACATTTGTTCTGCCTGCAAGGTGCTTTTCTATGGGAGGATCTTGGAGAACATATAGAAGTGGTGACCTCATTACCAGCCACATTTGTGTGAGAGAACAGGTGTACATGTATGACTGCAAAGGAAAGTTAAATGATTTGTCAAAGGTCAACTCACAGAGCCTTAGACACAGTTTGATAATCATTTTCTTATATTTAATCATTAACAGTGGCTTACTGTGTTTCTCTTCCAAGAATATGGGAACGTCTTAAGTCTTTGGAATAAGTGTTTTCTTTAAAATAGAATTAATTTTACTTTCCCAGATTATGAAAGTAGTACATAATTATGGTGGAACTTTTGGAAAATATAATACAGTAGGAAAATAGAAAATGTCACCATAACCCCACACTCTCAAAAACAATATCCTTTCTAGAAATATCTGGAATGGCTTCTGGTTTTTTGATCAAGCTCTGACTGATACATTGGATCATAGGATTCAAAATCTCCTCTAGGACTTCTTCATGCTAGATGACTGGGATCTATATCATAGGTCACAGATGCTGATTCAGGGAGGTCAGTATTAGAAGGTCAAGTAAATGAAAGATGTGGCTGCAGAGAATTGTACAGGCATACAAATATTTTTGTTTCTCCTTTGGCTAAAATAGAGCAAAATTAACCAGATAAAATTAAACTCAGCAATGCATCTTTCATCATGTGTGCTCCTCTGGGTCATAGGATACACTTTCCTCATTTAACAGTGACCTAATAATGGCCTTCTCTTTCTTTCCTGCCGCATCTTCTTTTTCTTTTTTTCTTTTCTGTGCATCTTACAGGTACATTTATTCACGCCATGAAGAAAATGGCACATCTGCCACATTCCATGTTCTCATCTAACGTAGCTTGCTGAAATTTATAGCCTGAATGACTTTCCATTTGATGTGCACTCCAAATAAAACTGGTTAATAATGACTGTGGGCAGGTGCAGGACATGAAGCTTGCAAAGCTTTTCTTCTTTTATCAGCACTTCTGATTTTATAAATGATGAAGTCCATCAACTCCATTCGTACCCAGACCTCCTGGTGAAGCCGGGTATAGTAGGGCTTCATGGGGACACAAACATTTTAATGAGGCTTTGAAGCATCTAGGTTCAGGAGCAACAGCTCAGGCTGCCTGCAGTCTGCACAGCTGATTCAGGGAGATATTTCTTAAATAATGACTTTATCTGTAAGGATGAAAACTATGCAGAAACAATACCGACGTTTGAAATTGAAGCATCAGATCAATGAGATGATTTTAAAGAGAGTAATTCTAATATTAATGAGGGTGAGAACTGTTATTGTTAACAAACTCAGGGGGTTTGCTGCTTGGGGTATTCTAGTCAAGCACGATACATGGTTGTCGTTAGGTAGTTTCATTTACCTGTAGCAAGTAAAGGAGACAGGGGTTCACCTCCAAAGCTCTGTCTCCCTTAAGGGAAGCATAGTTATTGCTTGTACATGCTATTTTGTTAATTACACATTAATTTCTTCTTTGCAGTTGGCGATTCTTACTCTGTTGTGTTCCTATCAAGCTCATCCTATTTACAGCTACATCTGCAAAATACTTATATTTTAACATTTTAGCAAGAGCAGCATTTAGTAAGAACCACCCAGAACTTGAGACTCTTTTTCTATCTAGCATTATGGGTTGAAAGGAAAATATTGTCAAGGTTTAACAAATAGCTGTTCAGAATTTACCATTACTAAGCACTGCGAGTGACGCAATGGCTAAAAAGCTGGTCTTCCCTTAAGAAGCTGGACTAGACAATCAGTGAATTTGACTGTATGAAACAACAATGGCTTAAATGTAAAAAGGTTTATTATTTTCCAGAGAAGAAGTCTAGAGGAGATAATCCACAAATGGAATAGTGGTTCCACAAAGTCACTGGACATTGGACTCCTTCTGTCTTTCTATTCCATTATCCTTAGCCAGTGGCTTTCATTCTGAAGGTCACCTTGTGATTCAAGATGGCTTTCTTAGCTCTAGCTATTCCTTCTTCACCTCAAGCAGTAGGAAGGTGGAAAGAGGAAAGGACAAAAGGTCAAACTTCCACCTGAATCTGTTCTCCTTAAGCAGTCTTCCTGTAAGCTCAGAAAATATTTCTCCTTATATTTCATTGATCAGAATTTAGGCACATGACCATACTTGGCAAAGAAGGCTGGAGAGGGTATTTCTATGTGGGTTTATTGCCAAGCTCAATAATTGGGGCCCTGTTACTAAAAGGTGGAGGAGAATGAATATTGGTGGCAACTTATGATTTCTGCCTTAGGAAGTTAAAATCTACCTGGGTAAATAAGAAATTGTAGGCTTGAAAAGATAACTACTAGTACACTGGGAAGGGCCAAGCGATGGGTTGCTGCAATTCAGAGGAAGAAGAGAAGGTATCAGGGCAGCCTGGGTAAGCTTCTTGGAATAACTAGGCTTTGAACTGCCTTTTGAGGAGGAGAAGGATTCCATAGGCACCAAAGACTGAGGAGGGCATCCCAGCAGGAAGCACTGATTTGAGTAGAAGCCTAGAAGCTAGGCAATGCAGATCAGCCTTGGGGCAGGAGCAAAGTGACCAGATGTTAAGCCTGGATGTAATGGAGTCTTTGGCTAGAAAAGAAGAAATACTGACTGATTTTTTTAATTGCCCAAGGCAAAAGGGTTCCAAGACTGCTTTGCCAGGATAAAATGTGAATACTGAATTTGCTTCTATACGTGACATTCTATACGTGACTCACGCCAGCAAAAATAATTGCATTATTTACTTTAATGAGTTCCCCTAAGTTTTGGTTTGCCCCAAAATAGCACAGAGAGTGTAATAAGTGAATATATGACAACAGTAATCAAAATAAATACATGGGGCGCCTAAGACCACAGCCCAAGGCTATTATTCATTAAATGGAGAAGTGGGGGTGGAGGGAGAAAAAGCCTACAAATAGAGGGTTCTGGGCCCCTTTCCTAAATATTAATTGTTTATTTCATAATTCTTCTCTGCTCCAAACAGACCTTAAACTGCCCCTTCCTAATATACTCTCATAAAGGATTATAAACTAGAGAGGAGGTTGGTTTAAACAAAGTAATCACAAAGTAAGCAATCTTCTCTTTCTCTCTGGCTGGAAGCTTGTTTTGTCTGTTAAGGAACTTTTCTCTTCAGTGCACAGACCTCAAGGTCAACCCGAGGCCACTCTTCTGCTTTTTGAGGTATGGGTGTTTTCACATTATTTGCTCATTTTTATTGCTGAGAATAACCATCCATTTGCCCATATAACTAGGGCCTCCCCAACACAAAGACTTGAGAGTGGGCACCGGCAGGGGGGTTAATTCCATTTCACACAAAGCAAACAAGTTCAAATCTCATTAAAGGTCGGACTTTGCAGCAAGAATACAAACATTTCCAATTTAGCAAAGGAAGATAGAAATGTGACATAGAAGTATTCTAATCATTTAGTAGAATAAATCGTACCAACACGATACTAAAACTGTCAACTTGGTGGAAAAAACAGAATAAAACTCCATTAATAATACAACAGCAATGCTTACTTTTTCATATGAGGAAAATTCCATTACAACAAACAGCCCGAGGCTCTCAAATTGCTTTTGTTCTAAATCAGTGGAATACTGGTATAAAGAATATATTTCTAGCAATGGTAGATTGGATTTGAAGATGAAACCTAGTTGATTTTTTAGAGTGAATCTGCAGAGACAGTGGTGGTTGCCCGTGGGACCATGTGTGAGTAACCTCCTTTTGAGCACATTTTAAAAGGTAGACCCTTCCCATGGGCACAGGGCTGGGTGAGTGGAATGCAGGCTGGAATCCAGCTCCACTTGCCCGCTCAGCCGGGGCACAACCGTACAACCTTTTACAACCTGGTTGCACAAGACTGTTCTTTTAAGGCCTACTTGTAAGTGGACTCTCTTAAATGCTTTTCCTTTGGTCTATCTTGGGACAGCCTTCACTGTGTGTATGCAGCCTTTTTAGTGAGAAGGTCTTCTGTGGTAGAACTTTCTATTTGAAGATTTTGACAAATGTTTTTTTCCCTTGGCTTTGGAAGCACTTTAGATTCATCCCACGAGGGTCTTGTGAGTCCCGCCTCCCACTCCAATAATGCCATGCTCATAGTGCATCTGGCAAGATATGGGCCACACTCTGCCAGAGGCCTTGCCTGTATAGCCAGAATTCTCAACTGACATATGATCCCCAAGAAGGCTGTCTTAGCTTGAGTTCCCCTTAAAACAGGCCTTAAGCCAAGGATTACTATATAAATAGTTTATTTCAGAGGTGGTCCCAGGAAGCACAGTGAGGGGATTGAGACAAGGAAAAGGGAAATATCAACCAAAAATGCATCAGTGAATAGGCTACTACTGTGGGCAGCTAGGACCCAAACCCACTGGTACCCTCTGAAAGACTATATAAAACACACTTTAGAATTTTCCACTGAAGATGAGGACACCGAGATTCACTGACTCCCACCCTGATTGATTCAGGATTGTTCCTGGGACTGTGGACTGACATGGTACTAGGGCCAGAAAAGTCTCAGAGCCAAAAGAAGCAGGTGCTTAGTATACGAAGCTGTTAGTGTACATAGGAGTTTCCACCATGGCTGCAGGTGGCCCCCTGGGTGGGCTGAGGGGTTGTGGAGCATCAAGCAGCACTGAGAACATCTCCCTCAGAAGGCCGTACTCATACATCAGATCATGATATGGCCACTGGCTGTTCGTGCTCTCTTTAGATGTGTTTGGGCAGAAAAAACTTGAGAGTTATTTGTGTACTGAGCGGCCCTTTAGACCTCACTCATGCTCTTAGAATATGGCTCTTCCTCCCCCTTAACTCTCTAAACCTGTGCCTTCTAATCTTTTGCGTATAATTGAACACATACAAAAGATTCTATTTGTACAGCACATTGATTTCCTCAAGGTTTGCCTTCTGAACCAGAAATTTCTTAATTCCTCAGTCTGCTCCTAGGTGGAGATGCCGACAAG
Organism: Cynopterus sphinx; assembly: GCA_030015415.1. Lineage (NCBI taxonomy): Eukaryota > Metazoa > Chordata > Mammalia > Chiroptera > Pteropodidae > Cynopterus > Cynopterus sphinx. The sequence continues at coordinate 46,827,167 of CM057386.1, read as the reverse complement.
AGGAAAGAGGTTCTGGCAACCTTGAGAGCAGAGGGACTTTCTAACCCAGCACTCAGTCTGTCCCTTACACACCAGGGTTGGGTTGGGAAGTTCTGTGTCTGGGTCCTCCTGCTCACCAAGTTCTGATATTTCTTTATATCATTGGTTCTAACTTTTCTGTGGTCAGGGGCCCCTTTGAGAATCAAATGAGAACCATATACTTGCTCCTTAGAATAATGTGCAAATATACATAGTGAGATACATAACTTGCATATATTTCCAGGAGATTCACATAACTGCCAAAGCTCATCCTGGGACATTCTAATAACTGAGCAGTGATATTGCATGGAGGTGTCCTTTTCCCTCCATTTTTACAAGCCAAATACCTCAGTTGGGTTTGCCTGACTTCCTAACCCTGTCTTTGACATGATACACTGAAGTGATAAAGAGCCACATTAGCTGTATGACTTTGGGCATATCTCACAACCTCTTTGTGCATTGGTTTCCTCACCTGTACAGTGAGGATCATAATAACTACCCAAAGAGTTGTTGTGAGGGTCAGAGAGTTAGCAAATGTAAAAACACTTAGGGACCATGTCTGGCACATAAGTAAGTGCCATGTAAGTGTAAGCTGTTGTTATTATTGTTATTTGGATGGAGCCCATTGCTTTGGAAGGCAGAGTGACTTAATGGGAAGAGTCTAGATTTGATGTCAGTCAGCAATGAGTGTAAACTTTTTTTCTCTCTATTACCAATTGAATCTTCTTGGAATAAGTGAGGTTTTTTTTCTCTCTTTTATCCTAAATATCTTTATCAAGAAACTATTAGTTCACTGATTCTCAAACATTTTATAATGTTCTTGTTCTATACCAATATGAACGTATAGGTAATATGATCATTCCATGCAGAAAATTAACAAATAATTATAATGCCCAGGTACAAAGGAGAAATTTGTAAAAGAGCAGTTTATCAAAAAACTATATAAAATGCATAGGCATAACGACAATAGAAAACATAATGAAGCTGTCAGATGCTCAGACCTGTATGCAGAATCACTGTGATGGTGAGAACTTCAACTGTAGACCAGCGTGTGGCTTTTACTGGTGACTTCGATACAAGATCCGTAATGCTGAGTGATAGATTTTTAAAAAAATCTTGCTAAGGCTCTGCATAAAGTTAGACTCTTCTCCCAGTTTAAGTAGCAGGTTTACACTCCTGGAATAATCAGTGTAAACCTATGACAAAACTCTTTGTGATTATATGGAAAACAGAGTTAGGTGTTAGGCTTTATCTTTATGACAGGCTTTCCCCCATATAAATGTCTGGCAGGACTTTTGAAAGTTGTACGGCATAGTCATGAAAATTTGTTGTTGAGTGGGACTGTCCCATGCACAGAAGGAAGGAGAGCACTCCTGGTCCCAGCCCACTAATGCCAGTAATGCCAATCCCTCAATCACTATGATATCAAAAATCCCCCTAAATTTACAAAACACACTGTAGTGGGGATGTACTGCCCTCATTGACAACCAGTGGGTTAACTGGTCTTAAATCAAAAAAGCCTGGGAGGAAAAAAATAGGCATAGATGATAGGGTATCTGTTCATCTTTCTGGTGACCAAATCGAAGTTGTGACAGAAACAAGGAGCAGCAGTAAGGAAAAATCACCTGGGATCTAGAGGAACGTGCCATACAACTAGAGAGAAATTCACGAAATCACCCTGGGGTGAGGACTCAGGGCTTCCCGGTCTCGAGTGGCTGAATGAAGTGGAGGCTGCAGCAGGCCTAGAAGACTCTTGAAGGGGCCGTGTCTGTGAGCGGATTTTCGCAATGAACGACCTGCTTGCTCTGAGCACCAGTGCCGATTAGGCTGCACGCTGGGGGCACCAGGGACTTACAGGGAGATATTGTACGAGTGAGGGCCAAGGCAAGACTTGCTCTGTACAGAAGTGCAGGCGGTATCCATTGTTCCCTTTTGAGCCCTCTCCTCTCCCAGTGCGCAGACACAGTGCAGCCATAGTCGTGATGTCATCAAACTGGATAACTGAGGCCCCTCTGCCCAGAGGATTCCCTGAAACCCTGCCTCCTCCAACTCATGGCCCCACCCAAGCCACATCCAGGTATGTCTTCATTGAGTCAGGTACTCCTTGCTGAGCAGTGCCTAGACTCATACTGGAGGCAACTGGCCTTGGTTTCTGGTGTGGCCTTTTAAGGCAACTATGAGCACAGCATTTTGCTGAATCTAAACAGGTGGCCCCGAAGGGGTAGAAGGTTGGCCAAAGTTTGACCTGCAGCTGAACCCCTCTCAGGATTGTGCCACTGGACGCCTACTTCACAAATCCACACCAATAAGACCAGGAGACTTAGGAGCTTTGCTTAGTACATATAAACAGACATGAAAGGCAGCCAAAATGGGAAGACAAAGAAGCAGAAAGCACACAAGAGAACAGAACAGAGATCCAGATATAAAGGAGTCAAGTAATCTAACAGATGCAGAGTTCAAAATACTGGTTATAAAAATGCTCGGTGAACTTCATAAATTCAGTGAGAACTTCAACAAAGAGATAAAAAACATGAAAATGGAAATTATAGAAGAGAACCAGTCTGAAATGAAGAACATATCTGAGATGAGAAGTGTATTAAATGAAAAATAAACAAAGTGAATAAAGAAAAGAATCAAGTGACCTATCTAGAGGACGGGAAAGCCGAGGATGTGCAATCAGAATGGCAAGAGATAAGGTGCCAAGACTATAAAAATAATTTGAGGAGCACATGAGACACTATTAAAGGTCTAAATATCCTTGTGATTGGCATAACTGAAGAAAATCAAGGTGTTTACCAGTTGTTTGTAGAAATAATGATAGAAAACCTCCCTAACCTGGTGAAGGAAATGGGCAGCTGCTTCCAAAAATCAGGGATCCAAACAGGCCCACACCAAGACACATCATAATTAAAATGCCAAACAGCAAGAGGAAAACAGATAATTACTTATAAGGGAACACCCATACGACTAGAAACTGATTTCTCAAAAGAAACTATGCAGGACAGACGGCTTGGCAAAAAAAAAAACAAAAAAAAACAACAACAAAAAAACAAAACCATGTTCAACAAGATGAAGACCCAGGATCTACAATCAAGGGTACTTTATCCAGCAAAGCTATCATTTAGAGCTGAAGGACAGATAAACAGCTAAAGGAATTTATCATCACCAAGGCAGTATTACAGGAAATGTTGGAGGGACTTCTTTAAGAAGAAAAAATACAAGGCTCACTTCAGATTAAAAGACACATACAGACTAAAAGAAAGGGGATGGGAAAAGATTGCTCTGATGGACCTGGAAGGTATTTAAGTCAGACAGAGAAAAACAAACACTATATGATTTCAATTATATGCGGAATCTAAGGAATAAAGAGAACAAACTCATCAAAAACAGACTTACACATCTAGTGGATGATTTGGTGACAGACAGAGGGGTGAAGGTTTAAAGAAGTACATATTAGTAGCTGATGGATGGTCATGTGATGGGGAGCATGGCATAGGGAATGCAGTTAGCATTAATACAATGGCTAAGTCGAGGGTCAGGGGAGGGAGGGAGCAATTGGGGGGATCGTTTTGATGACCTATATAGATATCTAACCAATGTACTGTATACTTGAAACTAATTAAAATAAAGTAAAAGTCTGAAAAACTCAGCCTCCACTTTGCCTCAACCTCCAGGGCTTCGAACTCTATCTCCAGGGAAAGGAAACAGAGTTGACGTGACAATTGACCCAGGTCGACCCTGAAAAGGACCTTGAAAAAATGTAAATAGTATCTTTAGCTTCTTTTCACTTCATTTCCTCTTTTTTCTGTGGGGCTTTTTCCACTTTCTCCTCCACCTCAGGCTTTCTCCCTATCAAAACTCTCTTTCAGAAGTGTAGATGACCTCAGGAATTTATACCTTGTTGTGAATATGTGTTAATTTTATGTCTCCCAAATCCAAATGGCCGATGAACATATAGAAAGATGCTTAACTTCACTAGAAACTAAGATAGTGAAGAATTTATAAAAACAATGAGATACTATTTCATCCTCATCAAACTGGCAAAAATCTAAAAGTTCACCAAAACCAGATGTTGGAAAAAAGATGGAGAAATTGATACAACTACATCGAGGAGCATTGATTTTATCTTTTAACGTTAGAAATGCTCATGTTTCTACATCCCAGGAAACCTACTCTTAGGTCTATACCTTAGAGAAACTCTATTTGATTGCCCCAGAAGATACTAATGTGGCAGCATTACTTTTAATAGCAAAAAACTAAATAAACTGGACCATTTAAATGTCAATAGAAGATCAGATTCATATATCATCATATATTCATACAAGAGAATATTATGCAGCAATTACAATGATGAATCACAGCTTTGTGTCTGCATGATGATAAATCTTAAAAATAACACAGAAAAGCTAATTGAAGGGTATGTAGAGTGTGACACTATTTAGTTTAAAAACATGCAAAACAGTACCATATATTGTTTATAGATACATGAATATGTAGTAAAAGCATAAAACATGTACAACAAGAATGATGAATGTTCCCTTCCTGATCTTGATTATTTCTGAATAGTAAGAAAAAAAAATGAGACTGGGAAAAGAAAACACAGAAAGCCCTCATTCGTATCTACAACATTTTCTCCAAAGAGCTGAAGGAAATGTGGCACACTGTTAAGATTTAATTTGCTACAGATAGTGCTGGATACACGAGGTAGACATTATATCTTTTATGTATTTCTATGAGAAGGATACCATAATGAAAATAATTTTAAAAATTGATGCATCTTTAAGGGGTATTTGTATTACTGATTTAACAAATTCTTTTTGACCTTTTAGGTACCAGGCACTGAGACAGAGAACTCAACAATGAATAAGATACAATCCTGGTTTTAGACAGTGGTTCTCAAATTTTCTTGTGCATCGGAATCACCTAGAGGGATTCTTAAAACATGACCTGCTGGGCCCACTTCCAGAGTTTCTGATTCAGTAGATGAAGATGGGGCCTGAGAATTTGCATTTCTAACTTGCTCCCAGGTGATGCTAAAGTTACTGATTCAGGGACCACACTTATCCTTAAGTCATTTAACACTGCTGTGGAAGGACTGTCTTTAGTCTTGCTCTAAGAATTCCAGGAGCTGATGGGACATCTGTTTTCTGGATGGCATGTTTGGCCAAGTCTCTAAAAGCACACTCAGGCTGCCTGCCCTAGGCCACAAGAAACTCATCGTCTTCCCAGCTTCTCGAGAAATGTAACTCTATCCTTTCATCCCTTCCTACTTGTGGTTGTGTGTATTTCGATTCATTCCATTAAAATTTTAGCTTCCTTGGGGGCAAACATGCGTCTTGTTTGGTGTACAGTCCATGCAAAATAGTTATTCTTGGATGGTGGAATTATGGGTGACTTAAATTTTTTTATTTTTGCTTCTCTACATTATCTAACATTTCCAAAATGAACATTTTCATTACAAACAAGAATTAGTTGTATAATAAGGATATTATAGTAAGATAAATATATATATCAAGTTGTGGTAGCCTCTGAGGACAAGGAAGGAGGTGCTAAGAAGTAAAATGCTAGGAAGTAGGAAACACTAAGAAGTAATACAAAAATATACTTGCCTTTAAGGGGTTTATGATATCATTCATAAGAGAGAACATACATTGGAAAAATATTTAGTAATACAAAATATTCAGGAAACAGTATTCCCAGCTTCCTGACCCTCACTTCCAGAGCTCTTTCCAAAATCCTGTGCCTAATTTTCATTATGTAATTGTGTTTTCTTTTTTAAAAAGAGGCCTCAAATTGTATAAGATTCAGGCTCCTCAAAACCTGGATACAATCCTACTATTAAAAGGAGATGAAGGAATGTTGTTAGCAAATTGTTCCCACTGCTGTTGCAGACAGGGTGCAGGCACCCTAAGAACTTTAGGACTATGGTTGCTGTGCTTAGACTTAGAGCATCATTCTCTCCTTGGACAAGCCTTGTGGACTTTGCAAAAGCAGCTGAGGAGCTGTGGCTAATATTTAAGACTTCCTCACTTCCTTTCTCACCAACTCTTCTATCTGGAGGGACCAGGTCACGAAGGAGAAAAATGGCCAAAATGTACAATTCATTTTCAGCAGCTCATGAATGTTCATGTCCTGGCTCCTTCAACAGCAATACAGGATTGAACAAATAAGTTAGTAAAAGAGAGCTTTGCCTCCGGTGCTCTCTGTGGCTAAACCTTGGGGAATTTCAGTTCCAACACCTCCAGAGAAGGGGTCTTGAAATGGTAATGGAAATAGGATATTTTACTGCATTTGGACCACATTTCACACATTTCTGAGTAAAATATCCTTGTTCTTCCTTCCTGCCTTCCATATCCCACCAGTCCCTCAAGACAAGCTCAGTGTCTTCTTCTTGGAATTGCCTCCCCAGATCTATCTAGTCAAGACTGAAATCTTCCTCCCCAAAACCTAGCATGAAACATGTGTACCGTTCTTGAAGCTATTAGTTCAGACTCCTATAACCACATGCTCTTGAACAAGTGATAACTATTATGAGCCTACAGTTCCCCAATAATAAATCATTTTCCACACTAATATGTGTTAATTTTATTATTAAAGTATTTTCTGATGGCAATAATTCCTACTGATGTTACAGAGTTAGCATAAAGCTTAACATATACATAAACATCATTTGTAAACTATAAAATACTGTGCAAATACAAGGTAAATCAGAGGTGATGGTCCAAATATTTAATGACCAGTAGGCACTGGCCTTGACCAATCAGAATAAACTTCAACCACAATTTTGGGTGGTGTGGGGGGAGTTCCAGTAGGCCCCCTGCTGGGTCCAGACATTAACTCTCTAGTTGCTGGATTAAAGAAAGGTTTGGGGTTTCCTAAAGAAACTGAGGTAATGGGGGCCTAATGGAATGAGAGTAAGGGACTAGGACCACAGCTATCAAAAATACTTTAATATTTTAACAGGTATTTTAATTCACATGTCAGTATATTATTGCCTTAAAAGGCAATATTCTTTTATTCATTTGCTTAAAAGCAATAGAATTCAACAACTGTTATGTACATATTCAGTGTATGTTTTTTCAAAAACATACAAAGTATGTTCAGTCTTCTTTCATAGTCCACTGGTTTGTAATGATATTACAGAACTCAGTTAAACTTGAAAAACCTACTAATAAATCCTAATTTTTGAGGCCTCCAGTTTTTACTCTTAGAAATGTTCAGGATACAATCCAACATTAATCAGCATAAGAATCAGGAAAATCTCAACTAATAAGGAAAAGACAATAAACAAATACCAACCCGAAGAAGATACAAATGTATGAGATAAAGAATTTTAAACAGCTCAAAGAAGTCCAGATGAACAAACCTTTCCATGAACAAATGGAAATACAGAAAGTATTAGTGAAGATATTAAATCTTCACTAATTAAGATATTAAGAATTGATATTAAGGATATATAAGAAGGTATAAAGAATTGAATGAAAAAAATTTTAATGAAAAATATAATAACTAAAATAAAAAATTCACTGGATGAGCTCAATAGCAGAATGAAGATGACAGAGCAGAGTTTATGAACTTAAAGACAGATCAATTGAAATGATTCGATCTTAATGATAGAGAGAAAAAAAAGATAAAAAAAAAATGATCAGTCTCAGGAATCCATGAAACCATACCTAAAGTTCTAACATAAATATCATCAGATATTTAGAAATAAGGAAAGGGAAAACAAAGAAACAAAAATCATAAAATAAACAAGAAAAAGGTAAATATATGTCCAAATATATCAAAATTACAAGAAATGCAAATAGTTAAACACATCAAATAAAAGACAAAGATTGTTAGAATTGCTTTCTTAAAATAAAAATCCAAAGATATGCTGTTTATAAGAAACAAGTTTAAATATAATACTATAAGTAAGATTAATTAAAAAATGTAAAAAGATATACTTAAAGAAAGCTGGTACGGCTATATTAACATTAGACAAAGTAGACTTCAAAGGAAGAAAAATTAACAAGCATAAAGAGGGACACTACATAATGACAAATGAGTTCATTAAGAAAATGTAATAATCCTAATGTATATGCACCAAACCACTGAGCTTCAAGATACATGAAGCAAAAACATAGACAAATTTACAATTGTAGTTGGAGATTTTAATATTCCTCTCTTGGTAAAAAATGGAACAGCCAGATCCCACCCCCCCACATAAAAAGTCTTCAAAGGTATAAAACTGTTAACAACACTATCAAACAACTGAATCTAACAGACATTTATAAAATACTCTGCCCAATAACAGCAGAATACACGTTCTTTTCAAATACACATGAAACCTTTGACAAGACAGACCACATCCTGGGCAATAAAACAAACTGCAACAAATTTAAGGGAATTAAAATTATATAAAGTATCTTCTCTAACCATAATGGAATTGAACTAAAAATCAGCAACAGAAAGATAACTAGCAAACCTCCATATCTTTGGAAATTACACAGTCATCTAAATAGTCTATTGTCAAAGAGAAAGTCCCAAAAGATATTTAAAAACATTTTTGACTGAACAAAAAGGAAAACACAACACATAGGTCAACTGTACTTTAATAATAAACCATGACACATAAATTTTGTGCGATGAGTCTACAGCCATGCTACCCTGAACATGCCTGATCCTGTCTGATCTCGGAAACTAATCAGGGTCGTGCCTGGTTAGAATTTGGATGGGAGACCATCTAGGAAGATCTGGCGCTTTAGGAGTGAAAAAAGAAAAAATTGTGCAATGAGATGAAAGCACTGCTTGAAGGGAAAGTTGTAGTATTAAAATGCTACAACTTAGAAAAGAAGAAAGCTCTCAAATCAATAAACTAAGCTTGCATCTTAACTTAAGAAGAGCAAAATAAATTCAATGTAAGCAGAAAGAAGGAAATAATAAACAGCAGAAATCAATAACATTGAGAACAGAAGCACAATGAATAAAATCGATGAAATCAAAAGCTGATTCTATGAATAGGTCAATGAAATTAATAAACTCCAGCTACACTGACAAACAATAAAAAAGACACGAGTTGTCGATATCAGTAATGGAAGAGGGACTATCACTACAGACCCCACAGATATTAAAAAGAAATACTATGAACAACTCTACACACATAAATTCAACAACTCAGACAAACAAATTCTTCAAAAGCCACAAACTTCCAAAACTCACCCAAGAAGAAATTGGTCACATATATATTTAAAGAATTGAATTTGCAGGTTAAAACCTAAAAAAGCAAGCAAACAAACAAACAAACAAAAAAACAAGCAAGCCAAAGACTCTAGGCTTGGATGTTTTAGCTGGTGAATTCTATCAAACTTTTAAAGAACATAAAGGAGTTCATCAACATCAAACCAGTATTATAAGACATGTTAGAAGGACTTCTTTAATGATAAGAAGAAAAATAAAAAATGTGAATAATAAAAATGGCAGTAACTACATATCTATCAATAATTACTTTAAATATAATGGATTATATGCTCCAGCCAAAAGATGGGGCGGATGAATTAAAAAGAAAACAAGACTATTATGTATGTTGCCTAAGAGACTCACTTCAGATCAAAAGACACACACAGAAAGTAATGAAAAAAGATGAAAATGAAAACAACAACAACAAAAACAATAACAACAACAGCAACAAAAGCTGGGGTAGCAATATTTATACCAGATAAAACAGGCTTTAAAATAAATGTTATAAAAAGAGACAAAGAAGCACCCAGTAATCCCACTTCTGGGTATTTATCTGAAGAAACACGAAACGCTACTTAGAAGGGACATGTGAATCCATATGTTCATTGAAGCATTATTTACAATAGCAAAGGTATGAAGGCAATCTGGGTGTCCACCAATGGATATATGGATAAAAAAGAGGGGCTACATATATACAATGGAATATTACTCAGTCATCGAATAAAATCTTGCTATCTGCAACAACATGGATAGATCTAGAGGGCATTTGCAGAATAAAGTAAGTCTTCCAGAAAGACAAATGACATATGATTTCACTTACATATGAAATCTAGAGAAAAAATAAACAAAACAGAAACAAACTCATAGATACAGAAAACATTTTAATGGTTGCCAGATGTGTGAGGGGCTGGGTGTGGGGTGGTGGGTGAAAGGGGAAGGGATTAAGAAGTACAAATTGGTAGCTACAAAAAATGGAGACGTAGTATAGCATAAGAAATACAGTCAATAACTGTGTATGGTGTCAGATAGGTACTAGATCTATCAGGGTAATCACTTCATAAGTTATATGAATGTCTAATTATTATGTTATACACCTGAAACTAATATAATATTATATGCCAACTGTAATTGAAAAATAAAAAGTTATTTAAAAGAAAAAAAAACTTTTATAGAACAAATAGCACCAATTCTACATAATCTTTTCCAGAAAATCTAAGAGAAAGGAATACATCCCAACTTATTTTATGAGGCTAGAATTGCCTTGATACCAAAGCTAGACCTAGAAAATACAAGAAAAGAAAACTATAGACCAATATCACTCATGAACAGTACACAAAAATTCTCATAAAAATATTAGGGAATTGAAACCCATAATATGTAAAAGAATAATATTTTATGACCAAGTAGGGCTTATCCTCAGAATGCAAGGTTGGTTCCAAATTCAAATATCAATCAATGTAATTCATCACATTAAAAAATTAAAGAGGAAAAATGACTAGAGCATATCAAACATTGCAGAAAAAGCATTTGAAAACATCCAGCATCCATGCATGATAAAAACTCTCAGCAATCTAGAAATAGAAGGGAATTGCTCTAATTTGATAAAAGGCTTCTACAAAATACCTATAGCTAACATCATGCTTAATGGTGAAAGACTGAATGCTTTCCTCTAAAATCAGGAACAAAGCAAAGATGTCCTCTCTTATCGCTCCTGTTCAATATAATACAGGCAGTCCTAGTCAGAGCAATAAGGCAGAGGAAGAAAGTAAGAGGCATACAGATTAGAAAGAGAGAATATTGTGTCTATTTGCAGGTGACTTGGTTTTCTATATAGAAAATCCCAAGGAATCTACTATGTCCAAAATTAATGAATGAGTTTAGCACAACCACAGAATATAAGGTCAACTCATACAAAAAAAATGCCTCATATTTCTATATACTTACAATGAACAATCTGGAAACCAAAGTTGAAAAAAAAGATATAATTTAAAAATTTTAAAAGAGAAATAATTAGGTTTAAATCTAATAAAATGTGTACAGGATCTGTATGCTGACAACTACAAACATTTTTGAGGAAATAAAATAAAGGACATAAATGGAGAGACAAAATGTGTTCAGGAGCTGTAAGACTCAATTTAGTTAAATATGTCAATTTTTTCCAAATAAATCTAAAGATTTAATGCAATTCCAATAAAAATTCCAATAGGATTTCTGGAGATACAGAAAAGCTGATTCTAAAATTTATTTGGAAAGGCAAAGTGACAGGAATAGCCAAAACAATTCTGAAAAGGGAAAAAAATGGGAGGACTAAATCTACATAATTTTAAGACTTACTATAAAGCAACAGTAATCAAGATGAAGTAGTATTATTGGAGGGATAGAGGCATAGATCAATGGATCAGAATAGAAGGTCTAGCAATTGATTCACAAAATGTGGATTGCTGACAAGGGTACAAGGCAATTGATTATCCACAGGCAAAAATATCTCACACAAAAAATCTAAAAATAAATATTTTGACCTCAGTTTCTCACACAAAAAATCTAAAAATAAATATTTTGACCTCAGTTTCACACTTTATACAAAAATTAACCCAAAAATAAATCATAGGTTATCTAAATGTCTAATCATTATGGCACACACCTGAAAATAATATAATATTGTATGCCAGCTATAATTGGAAAATAAAAAATTATTTAAAAATCGAATCATAGATGTAAAAATAAAATGTAAAACCATAACACTTTTAGAAGAAAAGATAGTAGAAATATTCATGATTTGGGATTAGGGAAAATTTCTTAGGCTTGATACCAAAAACACAACCAAAGAAAATTAATAAATTGGATTTTATTAAAATAATTAACTTTTGCTTTGCAAAAGACACTAGGAGAATGAAAAGCTATAGAGTAGGAAAAAGTATTTTCAAATCACATATCTAAAAAAGGACTTGTTTCTAGAAGTACTCTCAAAGCTCAATAGTATAAAAACAAACAACCCAATAAAAAAAGAGGAAAATATCTTGTTATAGTTTAATTCTTATAATCCTTAAAACAAAGATACTTATCATGATAGGAAACAATGATGAATGACTTTTGTTTATTTCTGATGCCTTTTTAAAATATAGAGCTTTCTGGATGATTTACATTACAGTAAATGAGACCAAACTTAAATGAGACTCACAATTTAATTCTGTTTAATATTATGGGAAAAGAATAAGCTAAGCATTTTATTCACTTTCGTTTTATTCAAGTTATCTGCTCCTACAGAAAGCTATCCTTTGCTCTTAAATCTGATTTCAGTGTTCCTCCACGGTGTTTTGCTAGGTTCCCGTGCATATCTTTATCACAGCACCTTCCTCATCTCACAGGATTAACCTTTCTATATCTTAAGGACGGCTTTCACTTTATTCCTGAGCCCTAGTATAGTAACCATCAAGTAGTAACCACTTGGTATTTGTCGAACAATTAAAAACTTGAAAAAAATTATTGGTAAAATAATTAAATGACAACAACAACAACACAATAATGAACCTGATGCTTTTAGAATGGTAACTGACATACCATAAATACTCAACAAATGTTATGCATTCCTTCAACAGATATTAGGTATCTGCTAAGCGTGAAGCACTATTATAGGTAATAGGATATAAGGTATGAGCTTTTTAGCTTATAGCTGTTAGAACAATGAAGAGACCAAAATCCCTGCCTTCATGGAACTTACATTTTTATAGGGGAGATAGATAATAAGTAAAATAAATAGATGAAATATGTAGTTTGTAAAATAATTTTTTTTTAGAAAAAGGTGAGGAGCAAAAGACTTGAACAGATATGTAGGTGAAAAACAAGCATATAAAAAGATGCTCAACATCATTAGCCATTAGGAAAATGTAAATTAAAATCATAACAAGATATTACTATACAAGGGATTTTGGAATGGGTTATAGAACCGTTTCTATCCTAATTGTGTTGATTTTTACACAGAGAACTGTACACACACAGGTTAATTTTACTACATGTTAATTTAAAAGAGGAAGAAAAGAAAGCCTATACCTAGGCAGAGGCTCTGAATCCATCTGAAAGATAAAGTTTGTTAAAATTTTGTGTTCCTCATTCAATTCCGAAGGGAAAAACAAATATTCTTAAGTCAAACAAATAAATTAAAAAATTTAAAAAACATCAAGAAGAAACAAACCAAAAACACGTCTTCTACATGTAGTCTCAGTATAATATTGGAGTTGATTTATTAGGTAAATAACCTACACAACTAAACAATCGTGTTTCAAGTTATTAGAGCAAAAGGCTGAATTGAATAAACTGCTTTTTGATGTGAAATTGTTACCATTCAGAGGCCTACAGTGTTTTCTTCATTTACTTAATTTCATTTTTTTATTTCAAGCTGGATCTATTGACAAGCACTCTGAAACTATTTTTGTAAAAAAAAAAAGGCATATGTAAGGGTTCACAGTGGGTTTTGAGTAATCTGTATTTTCTTTTTACATCTATTATTTTCATACCAATAACTTAAACAAATGAATTATAGGAATTCAAGTCAATTGCTAACTTGAGTCTCTTTCTCATAGGAGTTTTTAAGACAGTGTTTTATTTTGCAGGAAAGAATGGGTTTAGTTACTCCAGGTATGAAATAATTGATCATAAATGAGTTCTTCTAAAAGGATTTCAAGTAATTAGTTTCCTTAAAAAGATTGAGTGTAAACAATTTGGCAGTTCCTCAAAAAGTTAACATAGAATTACCATATGACCCAGAAATTCTACTCCTATGCATATCCCCAAAAGAACTGAAGACAAGTATTCAAATAAGTACATGTAAACTCATGCTTATAGCAGCATTATTCACAAAAGGTGGGAACAACCCAAATGTCTATCAACTGATGAATGAATAAAGAAAACGTGGAACATCCATACAATGGACTGTTATCCACCATTAAAAGGAGTTAAAGTATCGATGCCTGCTACAAATTGGATCAATCTCAAAAACATGCTAAGTGAAAAAAGCCAGACAGAAACGGTCACATATTGTATGATTCCATTTATATGAAATATCCAGAATAGGCAAATCCAGAGACAGAAGGCTGATTAGTGGTTGCCCTGGGGGGAGGGGAAAATAAGGAGTGACTCCTTAATGGCTATGAGGTTTCCCTTTGGGGTGATAAGAATGTTTTGGAACTAGGTAGAGGTGATGGCTATACAACATTGTGACTATATTAAATGTCACTGAATTGTACCCTTTAAAATTATTAATTTTGTGTTTTGTGACTTTTATGTCAATTTAAAACAAAGTGTGTCCCTCCCATCTCATTCACATTTGTAGAAAAAAATTTTTTAAGGAAATTATGAAGGATTAATTTAGTTTAGCCCATATCTGAATAGTTAGGAATTCTGAGCAGAATGTAAATTAATCAGTGATATTTAATTTTTTAAAAAAGTGATCTGAATACAGAAGGGCCAATTATCCAAGGAGGATATGTTCTAAGACCCCTAGTTGATGCCTAGAACCACAGATAGTATTGAACTGAATATATACTATATTTTTCCTATACATATATATCTATGATAAAGTTTAATTTATAAATTAGGCACAGTGAAATTAACTACAATCACTAATAATAAAATAGAACAATTAAAGCAATATTCTGAAAGTTAAGTGAAAGTGGCATTATTAAGTAAAATAAGAGTTATGTGAACACAAGTACTGCAATACTGAAGCAGTCAGTCTGATAATCCAGATGGCTACTAAGTGAATAATGGATGGGTGGCATCTACAGCATGGATACTCTGGACAAAAGGATGATTCATATTTTTGGTGGAATGGAGCAGGATAGTGCGAGAATTCACCTTGCTATTCAGAACACAGCATACAATTTAATAAAAATTACTAATTGTTTATTTCTGGGACTTTCCACTTAATACTTTTGGACCTCAGTTGACCAACTTGAAACAGCTGAAAGCAAAACCATGGATAGGAGGGGACTACTGTAGTCTAAAGATGTTCAGAGAAATTGAGAAGTTGTAATGGTCGTAAATCATCATAATGAACTACCCTTGTATGAGCTTTCCAGTGCTCCTCATATGCAAAAGTATCTACGAATATTCAATTATGCCAAAATCCTCTTTTGGAATATATTCTACCCAGCTGCTATGGCCCTAGTGGCTCTTGGAATTCTTGGGACATAGTTCTTGTCACTTTATGTTGCGATGTTGGCCTAAGCTTGAAAGAAGAGAAGGCGAAGGGGAATGGGGTGTTGTCTACAAAATTTGACTTTGAGGCCTAGAATGTTTCGAAAATTTTGAAATCTCAGGCTTACGTCATTGCTAACAATGGCTCTTTCAAATAACCAAGCCTCTTTTTGTGAAAATTCTTAAATCATCTTGTTTTTCCTTTGAAAGTATGTAAAACCCCCTGCATGATGTATACAAATGACCATCCTTTAAAAATCATCACAAAAGGGGAGGGGGAATAAAAAAATAAACATCACAAAATCCTTTATTGAAATTCATTTTTGTGATAAATCTATGTACTCTGAACCCTGATCCTGAAAATTTCAGGTAAAAGTCCTGAGCTGGGTATTCTCTGCTCTTTCCAGACTCACTCTTACCTTTTCTCACCATACCCTTTGCTCTGGCAGGCTGACCTCCAGTGATTTCATCAGATCCTCTGGCTTCCTATTTGGTTCAGCCAATGGGAGGCACATGCAGTTCAGAAGGCAGGGGCAGAGAGAAGTTAGGGTATTTATCACCTGCCTCCCTCTCTATAGGCTGCTGTGGGTTGACCGTGACTATTCTATAGAAGGCCATCACTTCCATTGTGTGACCCTCTCCTACAGCTATAGCCATAGCCACAACTTCAGCAACAGCTCTCTCTCTCTGTTCCAGATTATTTTTTTTTCGCTCTGATTTAGGGGTGGCAAAGTCTCCACACTGATTTTAGTCCTTTGCCACTGCACCATCTCTCATATTATATATAACGCTGAATACAGAACTGACTGCATCATTTGTGGGACCTAATACAAAATGAAAATGCAGGAAACTGTTCAAAAATTACTAAAAATTTCAAGATGGCAACCATAAGGCATTAAACTAAGTGTGGGACCTTTCTAAGTGTGAGGTCTATGTGACTGCATAGGTTGCACATCTAAGAAGCCCGCCCTGCCTGCACACTATTGTAAATAGTACTTACCTTAAACGTTCTTCAGTTACCTATTGAGTGTGCCATCTGTTTCCTGCCAGGATCCTTTATAATATAAGGTCTCATGGGTTCTCTCCCACTTTAAAAAAATTGTGGCTTCATTAGGGATTCTGAAAAAGCCGTATCTATACTTACATTTAAACACTGTGCAATTTAAAACTTATTAATAGATTTGCATCCACAGTAGAAAGTTTACTTAATCTCTTTCTTCCTCACCCTCACAGCTAACAAAGCTACTTATTTGGGAACAGTTGTGGGCCCTCACATCCCTTGAGCACCACCTAACATGTAGCTGAAATGTGTGACTCCCAAGCATAGCTTTTAGGCAGATACAGGAATTTTTAGCAGTAATTTCAACCAGTTTGTTATTTTTTGCATTGGATACAAGATGTACTACGTATCTTAGTTTTTTGTGTATTTTTTTTTCTCTTGGGACTCTGACTTAAACTGAGAACCTGCTCAGAGCCTGGAACCCATTTCTCCCTTTGGGTAGAAAATTGCCTGAGATAGTGATCACTTAGTATTACTAAACAAACACCAGTTAGGCCTCCTGTCTTGAGTAAGGCCTGCTCTGTCAACACCATCCTTAACAGATTTGGGGTTTGAGGTGCCTATCAACAAATTATGCTGTCTTACTGCTTTTAAAATGGGAGTCCCATATGCCCTTCTGTGTCATGACTTTTTGCTTTCATTGCTTTGGTTAATATGGATTCAAGGATGGCAAGGATAGAGTTTGAGAAACACCCCACAAATATTTTCCTTGCTTGAACTTCCCACAGACTCATCTGCTCTTGACCACTGAGTCTTCAACAACTGTATTAGGTATACCTGTCACTCATTCCTAAATACACATTTGACTTGTTCTAGCCTCATGATCCCTGATTGGTCATGTTGCCTCTCAGAGCCTGCATTGTGCAGCTTTGGAGAAAACCGGAAGCACAGGTGGTATTTTCTTTCCATGCTCTTCTACCCCCCGCCACACACAATTTCTCCATGCCTTAGGTTTTTCCAGCTTTTAGTAAGCTCTCTTGAAGAGCCATTTTAACATAAAGGGAAGTGTTACAGTGTTGACTTGTTTGAAGAATTACCAAATATTTTCTCATCTTTTCTCTGACACGCAAATTTTCTCTCAAAGAGGACACACTTTCATTTCAAATCAGGATCATACGTAAACATAATTCCAGCTGTTTAAATCCAGAGCACACACACAAAATGACTCCTAGAACAATATGTGAATGCTCACTGGGCCTAAAACATTTCATTTGGTTATGTATTAGCTGCATCTTCATTTCCATTCAGCTCTGATCTGTTCTTAAGATAGGCAAATAACCAGTGTGGCCTCAGAAATGATTTTTTTTGTGAAAGCCAACAGCATTCCTTTGATTTCCAGTCTGGACAGCTGGAAGGGGCGGGAGTGGTCTTGCACTCAAACAACAAATGAGGAAATTCAGAGCTGCAATTCTGGACTGGGGAACAGAACTGCTAAGCACAGAGTGGAGAATTTCACCCAGTGCATCTGATCTCTACTCCATGCAATTTTGAAGTGGCTCTGTGAAAATGTACATTCTTGGGGAAAATCTCCTTCTCATTTTTAATTTGCCTGTTCCTGTCACCCAGTCTTTCTTCCCTTTACCTTCCTGTACATTTTCATCTTTAGCTGAATAGGTCCTCAATGATGAGTCCTTGCTATCTGCAGGGTTCATTCCCACACCCCAACCCCCACCGCTGGCCTACCTGCCAGATGCAGGTGCTGCCCTGAAAGTTTTGCAGTAATAAAACTGCCATTTTTTTTTATGCCTACTATAAGCCAGTTCTGTATTTCAACAATTTATATAAAAATTTCATAATTATTTGTAATAATTTAAAATAATTGTATAAACCTGATAAAACACCTAACACTTTAGAATATAATTATTTTATCTTTAAATTTATTTAAAACATTCCAAGCATTCAGTAGAAGTAGGGAGAATAGTATAATCAACTATTATTCAATGATTATCCATACTTAAAAAACAACAATTAGCCATACTTTGCTAACTTTGTTTTATTTATTTATTTTTGGGAGGTGGGGAGAGGGTTGGAGTATATGAAAATAAATCCTAGACACACTTTCACCCCAAATTCCTCATTATGCATATTTAACATGTAAGAACTGAAGAAAGAAAACAATGCCATTACCAAAATTAATAATTTTCAACATCTATATCATCTATATTTTATCATCCTGATTGTCTCAACAATGTCATTTTAGCATTGGTTTATTCACATCAGAGCCGCAAGATCTGAACATTGCATTTGGTTTACTAGGCATTTTAAAAGACACTATTTCCATGCATTTGACCTTTACATTAGGCCATTGAAAAATATATATGGTCCCAGTTTACAGGTGGGTGAACTGGGACTTAGAGATCTCATTGCTGGTTGGGGCAAGACCCAGAATTTGAATTAAGATATACCCAAGTCCAAAGACTCAATTCTACTCTTTTCCCTTCAGGCTTCCTGAATTTATCCTGTGTTGCAGGGAGGCAAGAGGGTTAGTGGTTAAGACAGGGTTTGGGCCCAGGTTGGCCTTGATGCCAATTGGAGCAAGTTATGCAATCTGTCTGATCCTCCACTTCTCTCTGAATCGGTAAAATAAGACTACTGTAATGACGATGGTTTAGGCTGATTAAATAGGATAATGCATGTTTAGTGCTTAGCACAGTGCTTGGCACATAAAAAGCACACAATAAATCTTAGTGATTATCATTAGTGCAGAGGAGGAGAAAGAACCACAAAGTGGTTGCTTTTGTCAGTAGCTCACGAAAGAAGGGTCATCATGTTAATACAACCTATTTGGAATGGAGGCTGAAGGTTTGGGAAGAGTGAGAGTGGGTGGGGTGATGATTCTGCCTGGATTGGAGAAGGGAGGCCTAGACATAATTAAACAGGCACCCAGGGAGTCCTCTGGAGGACTCAGCAGGAAAAGAGTTAACTGTGTCTTCTGAAGGCTAACCCTGGTTGTCTCTACAGAAGGAAAACCACTGGGCGGCAGACAGGGTGGGAGGGAGACTTCTCAATGTTTATTTGAATTTGGAACTATACAAATGCATTAAACCTATTCCAATACATGAATTATATATATATATTTTAAAAACCTCTTTTACCATGGGGATAAGTGCTGAGAATGGGAAGACTAGGATATAAAATCATCATCATCATCATCATCATCTCCTGAGGGAGGAGAGGGGAGGGAGACTGGGGAGGAGAGTGGAAGAAATAAGAAAAAAAGACCAAAAAAAAAAAAATTAATCTCCTTACTGTTTTTTGCAGCCCTAGGAGGGCTTTGGTCATACAAGGCAGTACTTGTACCAGGATTGAGACTATTTCAGCCTAACTTGGATTTCAAAGACTCAGGGTGATATTTTAATTTCAGCCATTCTCTCTCTGACACTCATTCTGAGTCTACACCCAGTAGTCACAGATTTGGAACTATTCACCCCTTTGGATCGTCTTCAAGCATATGTATTGTTGAAGGTTGAATCTACTGGCTAAATAAGATGTTTGTGTATTGTCTGTGCATTTCCCATATTTTTAGGCCATAGATCATTTCTGATGCTTAAATCAGTTAAGACTCTAGGAACCTTATTTTCTAGAGTTCTTGGGAATGGAGAAGGCACACAACTCTACTCAAAAATAATCATGAACTTGCCTAGACAATGTTCTAAGATCTTAACATGTATCAACTCACTTAAACTTCATAACGCTTCCCTGCAGGTACTATTATTCTGGTTTTACAGGCAAAGAAACAGAACCAAGTAAGATTAAGTAACTTGCTCAAGGTCGGAGGCTGCGCGACTAACCATTAGGCAATACCCTCTCTGATGGCAATGGGCCAATAATGTAAGGGGTCTTTCGAAGGTGATGCAAGCCACGCATCCTTGGCTGTGCGGCAAATCCCAAATCCTTCCCTCTCAGCAAATTCTGCTGTAAGAGCAGGAAAAACTAGGGCGTTAATTTCCACGTTGACCTCGGGCAATGTACTTGCTCCCTCTTGGCTTCAGGTTCTTTATCTGTGCTAGAGTTTTAGGTTGGTTCAAAGACCTCTCCTGGAATTACGTGTGCGCGCGCACGTGTCGTTGGGGGAAGGTGGAGGGGCTAAGGTTTCTGGGCAGTGCGCTGCTTTTCTCGGGTCTCTTGAGGAAACGGGGTGTTTTGAGGTTCTGTCCTAGCCAACTCCCTCCTAAGAGGTCAGGCCTCCAGGCCTTGATGGTGCTTCAGCTTGGCTAGACTTCCTCCGCGTGGAGAAGGGATGCCACTGGAGCCACCCCGACCTCCGCCGGGAGGTCTAGGGTGGGTTTGTTCCCCGGGTGACTTTGAGATGACCATCCTCAGGAAGGCTTCGTGGAGGTAGTGACAATTGAGTGGAGTCCTGAAGCTCTACCAGGAGTTCGTAAGAAGAGGTTGAAGGGGAAGTGTTAGCGTCGCCCACCCCACCCCACCCCCAGCCACAGAACAAAGGAACACGACCCGCTGACTGTACAGGAGGAGGAGCTGTGAGGGTGGGGAGGTCGGTAGAGGCGAAATCACTAGGGGGCTTCAGCGCTCGGCTTTATTCTAAGAGCAACTGGGAGGGGTTTGGAGAGAGGTAGTTAGGAGTTCGAGGATTCTAGCCGTTGCCGAGAATGGGTGGGAGGGAGACCGGAGGCTACCACCGAGAGCAGGCGGCGTGAAAGATGACCGACGACTGAGGAAACGGGGTGGTGGGGACAGGGCCTCCGAGCCTTCCTCGGCACCCGCGGCACTGTGCGCCACCTCTCCACTTGGCTCGTGCGGCAGGGTCGGACGGGGGAGCGGGGCCCCAAGGCGGGGGCTGGGCGCCGGCTCAGCTGCTCTGCTAAGAGCCCTGCTCTGTCGGGGGCTCCCGGGTCCAGGCGGCCCAGAACCAGTAGGGTCATGCTGGAGACGGAGAACCGTTGCCCCTCAAATACGCAAAAGCCTCGACCACTTTGGGCGGCAGCCTCCCCCGCACATGACCTCATGCTTCACGCTCCCATGTGGCCTTCCCCAGCCCCGTCCGCACCCAGCGCCGGGGCGCGGGGCGGGAGGGGGACAGGGTTACGGTGTGGGGAGCGCGGGCACCTAATCTGTCCGGAGCGAGATCTGCGGGAAGAGGCACAACGCCCTCTCCAACGCCGCAAAACAAAGCAAAACACAAAACACAGGGCTTAACCTTCCCGAGAGCGGAAGACACAGGCCCCCAGCAGACGGGCGCTCGGGCCCGACTCGAGGTGGCCGGTGCAGCCGAAGCATCTTCGGTTCGCGTTTCCCGGGGCCGGGGATGATGCGCGACAGCGCGCGGGCCCGGGCCGGGGCCCGCCGCGGGGGGACGTGGGCGTCGGTGCCGCGCTCGCCCTGCTGGCGCCGCCGAGGTTCGAACCCCGGGTTCGCCTTTCAGCCCGCGCCCTGCCCCCTGCTCGCAGCTGCTCTCGCCCTGGGTGCAGCGGTTTCCCCCGCAGAGGAGGAGGAGGAGGAGGAGGAGGAGGAGGAGGAGGAGGAGGAGAAGGAGGAGGAGGAGGAGGAGACTGCGCGGCGAGCGACTCCCGGCTCGGGTTTCCGCACCAATGCCGAGCAGCCCCGGGCGGCCCCCGGCGGCCCGGCCTCCTCCCCGCCGCCGCGTTCCACAGTCATGGCGCGGGGGGGGGGGGGCGATTGCGGGGGGGGCGCGGGGGGCGGGCGCGCGCCGCGGCGGCCCCCTCCCCGCCTCCCGGCCCGGCCCCCCTCGCTCCTAGGCAACCTCCCGCCCCGGCCCGCGGCGCCGCGGAGATGCAGACCCTCCCCAGAGGGCCGCGTCGCCAGCGCCGCCCGCAGCGCCCGCTCCCCGCCCCCACCGGCGAGGGATGCAGCCGCGCGCTGCGCCGACCTCTCGCCGCGGCCCCGCGGCCCGGGCCTCTCCCAGCCTGGCCGAGGTGGGGGTGCAGCGGGGCTCGGGCGCAGACTGACCGCCCCCGCCCCCGCACAGACCCGGCATCTCTGCAGCCCCTTTCATAACGTCACCCCCACCCCGAGCCCCAGGCGTTAGACGGCGGAGCGCGCCACCGCAGCCGGGCGGCGACGCAGGGAGCGATCCCGCGCCGGCCCGGGTCTGAGCAGCGGCGCCCGGCCGCGCCGGACACTCGGCCCCCACGCGGGGCTGACAGGTCCCGGGCCGCGGCGCGTCCGCGTCCCCGCGCCCCCCACCCCCACCCTCGTCGGGTCTCGCCAGCCTACAAAGGTGCAGCCTCACGCACATGCAGGGCACACAAATAAGGCCGGCCGCGCGCCGCCCGGCAGGCGGCGGACACGGCGCCGGGCGGCCCGAGGGGCGCGGGGCGCGGGCGGGGGCCGCGGCGCCGGACACCTTACTTCCTGCTTCCCCGCCGCGGCCGGCCCGGCGCTGCGGAGGGATATCTCTCGCCGCCGCTGCATCCCCCCGCCCGCCCTCCCCCCTCCGCTCCTGCTCCCCCCCCACCCCGCCTTTCTCCTTTTGCAAGAAAATAATTTGACAGTCGATTTGCTGACAGGGGAGGAATTTGCATCCTGGATTAAAAAAAAAAAGGCCGAGAGGAGCTTGGGAACGGTTGCTAGGGGTGGGTAATGGGGGAGAAAAGGGGGGGCGCCGGAGAGCGGATCGGGGGGATCAGGGAGGGGGCGAGGGCGGGGAGCGATGCACAAGGTAAGGCCAGGTTACCGCGGCTCGGCCCCGAGTGGGCTGCGGCCGGGGGAGGGGCGAGAGATACATATGTATTTCTGTCTCCCTAGCACACCCCCTTCCCTCTGAGCGATGGCTGAGAGGCGGTGCATGCAGATGGGGAGTAAGTTTCCTGGAGGGGAGGGTGGATGCACGCGCGCAGCCCCGCGCTGCGAATTTCCACCGGGGAGGGAGAGGGCTGGATGCGGAGAGTTTGGAGTTGCTCGCGGCGGAGGGCAGGAAGGGGAGCAGGGCCGCGAAGGGGGGCTGTGTCTAGGAGTAAGTTTCCAGGATCGGGAGAGCCTGCACGCTAGCTCGCTCGTAAGTTTCTGGCCGGGGAGGGCGCGTGCGGAGGAGAAGAGGGAGGGGTCCCTGTAGACAGAAGGGGGAGGGGGAGCAGATTTCCTGCGGGGAGGCCGAATGCATATGGAGAGTAGATTTCCTGAAGGGAGGGCGAGGCGTAGACGGACCGAGTAAGTTTCTTGCCGGGGTGCTGGCGAGGTGGTGGGCTGGTGCTCTGGGCACCCGGAGCCTCCTACGCGGGGTGGGGGAGCCGTCCGCTGGGCTGCGGGGGGGGGGTGCGAAGGGCCAGGCTCCCTGCTGGGCAGAGGGGCTTGCATCTGGGGAGTATGTTTCCTGGCGGAGCGATATTTGTTTACAGGCTGAGGGCAGTACTGTAAGTGAGTAGCGCTTCGGGAGGGCGGCTCTGACATGAATTAATATCGAAATTACTCCATCAGCTCTGTTCGCCCCCCATCTTATCCCCCGAGCGGAGACCGGTCTTCTTGTCGGATTGCCCATGCACTTGTTGCAGAAACAGCCAAGGTAGGCAAGGAGCTTATTAAGTTTCATTTAAAAAAAAAAATTAGTTGGGGGATGCTCCGGGAGAAGACGGAGGGGGGAGGGGAAGGGACAAAGTGAGGGGTCAGAAAAGGAAAAGTCTCCCCGACTCCTTTACTTTCAGTATGTTAACAGGCCCTCTCTCTGCTTCCCTTCTCCCCGCTTTGGGCTGCACGGCATCCCAGAAAAGGGGGAGGGGTAAGGTGGGTGCTATAATTGGCAGTCCCGGCTTCGAGGGTGGTGGTGGTGGGGCTTGCAACGGATGCTGTGATGTTATAAAGCCTTCATTCTTCCAGCCGAGGAGCCGCAGGACTCTGGGGATGTGCCTTTTGGGGGTTTTGACATGATGAATATGTGGATGTATATGCGCCTGTGGGCTCTTTGGGGGCTCGGTACCCCCCAGAAGTTAAGGTGGCCACCCAAATGGGAGAAATGTGTGAGGACGGGGCGGGGGAACCTGCCCTGCCACTCCCCAACTTCAGTTTGGGAAAGTGAGAAGTTGCTGCTGGTGGTCTCAAGAAATACATATTAGAAAACAACACAAAACCACCCATTCACTGGCGGAGGCCGAGAGCACCTGGCGGGCGGCCTCTGGCCAGCACTGAGCTGGAGCATGTGCGCCTGCCATCCTTAGGTTGAAAGAAAATGACTTCTGATTTCTCCGTGTGCCTTCGACTGGCCTGTTAGAACCAGCTTCGTGGAAACTCTTCTCAGGCTAGACGCGGCTTGGGCAAGCGAACGGGGTTGAAGCCGGTTGCTAACAGCCTGGCCTGGGCTGTCTGGTGAAGTGCATGGAAGTGATGCTCAAGAATGATGATGGAGTGAGGGATGGCTGAAGAGTTCTTTAAAAAATGTCTCTCGAAAGCCGACTTTTCGAGGGTGCACTTTTTAGCAGACGGTGGAGCAGGGCTTTAAGAAAGGAATTTTCAGTTGTCCCAGTTGGTTATCAACCTTGTGCATCTCAAATGGTTTCAAGAAGGCAGTCTGGTGAGGGACAGTGTGGTTTTGATGACCACTGAAAAGGCTACAAGCAGAAATATTCAGCAGTTAACTAGTTAACCAGCAGCCTTTGCCTTTCCTTGCCTCTGTTTTCCTGGTCCTCAGCCTATGGGTTTCTGCAGATGGATTGTAGGTCTTGGCTGTCAGGTACCTGGATTACACGGGGAGTTTTAACTTTGCCAGGATAATTTTAGCCCTAGAGGTACAAACCCAGACATGTTTAGTAGGGTCAGGGAGTAAACTCTAGGCGCTGTGGTTGAGCTTTCTGCCGTTCTGTTGTCAGGCTCAATTCTAGCAAGGGAAAAAAAATTGTTTTTTTAAACATCTCTCTACATATTACTGCTGGACAGTGCTTTTTTTCCCTTTCCTGTCATCATTTTTCCAGATTGAGAATTTGATATTTGGCAGCTTGAGAGTTAGTTGGAAATTAAATATTATTGCCACCTATCAAACGTTCCTAACTAGGCATTAGTTAAACAAATTAGCTATTATTTTTTCCTTGATGGAAATCTGAGTCTGGTTGGTGTATATGTTGGGAGAGTAAACACAATCTTTATGTGTGTTTATCCCAGGGTAGTGGAATTGTTGACATGTCTACCCTCGAAGCCAAGAGCAGTCATTCAGTTTTTTTTTTCCTTATATTTATGAGACTTATTTTATTGTCTTGCTTCGGCCATTAATCAAGTCACAGTAGCTTTTTTTTTTTTTTCCCTTTTCTGCTGGGAATGTTCTTGTGGTAATAAAGGTTTGAAGGCCTATGAATCATAATTCCTTCTTTTTAAAATTTCGTGGTGATTGTCAGGATTTGATTTATAGGAATTGATACTGGGAGCGACACACCTCTATGGGCCCCGCCCTTTTAGGCATGTCCATTTTCGCCAAAGGATTGTTTTAAAGCCAGTTTGACATCTCAAAAAAGAGAGCTTCCCTTCTGCTTTATGGGCATTGAGAAGATTAATTTTACAGGTTCTATAGTAAACATGGGTCTTTTCACAGCTTTGTAAGCAGGCTTTCCACATAGAGGCATGTGTTAATAATCACATAGTATTTATGTGAACTTGCTGTGAAAACAGTTGTTCTGAGTGGAAAGTACTCAGTTTTGCCTCCTTTAATCTGCTTGGGCCTGAGGTTTTTGTTGAGGTAGGAGCATTAATTATACATAAGGGGACTACTGCTTACATAATAAAATGTGTTGTCACAAAAACAAAACTTATTAATATTCTTTTTCTCTTTGGTGGTCGGGTTGGTCATAATAATCAAAAGCATCATTTTTATTTTGCGGAGGGGAGAGTATGAGGATTCTCCATAAAGTAAATTAATCAGAAAGTGTTAACATTGTCTTGCATTCAGTAGTTGGTTCAGGTTTACAGTATTTGTACATACTGTATGGTATTTGTACTGTATTTATAAAGTGACGAAAGAACTTTTAAGGTGGTTTGATGCTCAAAGCAGCGGAAAAAGTCACTGAAAAGTGAGGAGGGTACCTGTTTCTAGCATTTCTGGGCTTTGTATCCTTTATATTAAAAATGCACAGTTAGATCTGTGAGTTCCATTCGTGTCTGAAATTCTACGACTCGGTCTTGTGGAGAGAGGTCTCCAGAGGTCTCTACAGTGTCTTCCTGGGCCAACGGCCAAATTGCTTCATGGACTTGGGCGAGTTGATTAACTTCTGTTTTTGTCTTCTCATGGAGAGAGTGGATTTGAACACTGGCATTCCAAAAAAGACTCTCGAGTGGCCTGCTAATCTTGACCATCAAACGCAAGAAAATACTTATGAAAGTCTGCAGCCGTCTTGGGAAAAAAAAGTGCCTGGTTGATACCAATTGTATGTGCTAATAGAGAGTGGGGCACATAATCCCAGGCACCAAAAATAATTTCAGTTCATCTTGGAAGTTTCCGCTGCAGCCAGTTGGTTCACCTGTCTAATTATGCTTGGTCAAGCCTAAGGTTAATTGAGCAGTTATTCCCAGGCAACATTGGAGGAGGTAGTCTAGGTGATCAATGGGAGACCAGAAAGCCCAGTGTGGCGTTACCCACTTTCTGCGGAGAATTCACATGTGGGTAATTGGGATTTGTTTGTGTATTTGTGATAGGGTTCATGATAATGATCCTGTATTGCTGTCGCTTCTGGCCTATCTTATACTTCTCCATGGGCATTTTTTGGAGAAAAGCTGTTGATGTTTTTATTGACTTTGAACATTGATATGAAAAGTAAGGATTCAGACAAGTAGCTCAGACCCCAGGCTGATCGTCCTGCTCTAAAAGCAGTTGGAATTCAGTTCATTTTATTTCTGACTTCATAAAATTGTGTGATTTATGGAGGAGAGAGGATTAGAATCAGCTGGGATCTTGTGAATTAGTAATATTTCTGAATTTACGTGTTGGAGGGGAACCAATAAAGTAAAGGGGAAACTAAAACATGGTCGATTTCTTTTGTGCTGAGAGGGAGACAAGAGCCAGTTGGATTCCAGTTATTGGCAGCTTTCACAAGGGTACGGTGGCATTTTAAGGAATAATGTAAGTTTGGTTTACATGAGTTTGATCCCATGGCTCTCTTAATAAATCTTTTCTTCTGGGTTAAAGAAAATATACAACAAAGAGCCCCAGTGATTTTTTTCTTAGAAGTTTCTAGTGCTTAGAGCAGCTGCCTATAGGGTCTTCTGGTTAATATGTGTTTACTGAGGAAGTGGATGATTTTTGCTTTTTTCCTTATGGAAGACTGCAAGCTGGAGGTGAGTGGAATATGCTGAGCTGTTGAGCTGTTGGTTCTGCAATATTAAAACTTCATTCATTCATTCATTCATTCATTCATTCATTCATGGATAGAGTAAGGGGAAAAAGAACCTGTGTGACTAAATGGCAGTGATGATTCTGAGCTCATAGAATATAAAACATGTATTTGTGCCATAACTGGCTCTTGTTTATTCATTTGTACTTTTGGTAGCTACTTACCAAGCACCTACTATTTTCTAGGCACTGTGTTAGGGCTCCCAGAATAAGTTGATAATTCCAACGGACATAATCATCTCCTTCTGCCCCCCACCCCCGACTAGCCCTGCAGTTTATAGTCCAGAGCGGAGGTGGACATGTAAGGAAATATATATTGCAAAATGTGATATGTGCTCTGATGAAATCCCCGGGACAGTGACCTGGACTTACTTAGCTTAAGTAGCCTAGAAAAGCCTGTCTGAGGATTGGAGGTGAGGAGAGACAGAAGGCACCAGCCAAAGGAGAGCCTGTGTGGAAGGACTCTGGCTTTGGGAGGAACTGAAAAGAGGCACGGATGGATGAGGCAGAGGGAGAGAGGGCAGCACTAGATGATTGTGCAGGGCTCTGGGGAGCCTTGAAAGTGTTTGGATTTCGTTCAAAGCGTAGTGGAAAGTCATTGAAAGTTTGCAGTGGGAAGTGACACCTCTTAACTCATGCATTGGTGGAGAGGGGCAGGTATAGAATTGAGGAGCACAGTAAAGAGGCAGTTGAAGCAGGCTAGGTGAGGAGGTTGTAGGAGGTCAATGAAGGGGACCAAATAGATGTGAAACGCACATTAGAGGTACAGTGGGCAGGGCTTGCTGATAGATTTGGGGAAGTGCCGGAAGGAGGAATAGGTAATAGGTTTCTGGCTAGAGCAGTTGGGTGGATGGGTGGTGCTGTTTGCTGAGATGGGGGAGTGTGAGGGGGAGGAGAGCAGAATCGAGCCATTTCAGTTTGGGCACCATTAATTTTGAGATGCCTGCTAGATTCCAGGCAGAGATGTTAAGTAGGTGGTCTGATAGAGCATCCAGTGCCAGAGGAGTGGCCAAGCAAGAGATGAAAATGTGGAAACTATCAGCTGGGGGTGGTATTCTAGTTCAGGAGGCTGGACGAGAAGTCCTAAGGAGCCAGGAGAGAGAGGAGAAAAAGCAACGTGTACGTGGGTGTGAGTGATAAGGCCAGAAAAAAAATCACCATTAGATTTGGCAAAATGGAAGCCATTGGTGACTTTGCAAAGTACAGTTTCAGTGGAGCGGTGGAGGGTTAGGAACAAGACTGGAAGGAGTTTGGGAGGGGAATGGGAGGTGAGGAACTGGTAGTGGCATGTGTAGACAACTTTTGGGCAGAGCTTGACCGTGTAGGGGAGGCAGAGAAATGGAGCAGGAGCTGGAAGCACGTGTGGTAAAGGGAAGGATTTTTTTTTTTTTTGGTGGGGGGGGTGTTGGTGGTATATTTGTTTGCTGATGACAAAGATCAATGGAGAGGGTGTTATTGATTAAGAACATTGGGTTCTATCAGCTGAGCCAAAGCCTTCGAGGTCTGTGGGGGAATATCTGGCATTTCCTGGAGGAGGGACATTTCCTCCATGTGGCTGGAGAGAAAATCAGAGAACACCAAAGGTGCAGGTGAGGGGAAGGTGAGAGAGCTGTGTGTGGACCCCGAGGTATTCTGCCTCTCCATGCTGCTGCTGCTCCCTCCTTGGGAAGGGCTTTGGACTCAAGACTTGACTCTAGCTGGAGATTGTAAGGGTTAAGACTGCATCAGAAAATTGTACTGCGTTTTTTTTGAACATTTGACTGCATTACTGAGCAGTACAGAGGAAAGAGCGGATTCTTTCGCTTGGGGAAAAGAGTCTTCAGTTAATGTAATTTGGGCCTCATATTAGATTTATTTGAAAACTATGATTGGAAAAAGACATCTGTGATTTTTAACCCTGTTCAAAAGTTGGTGGGCACTGTATCATATGTTTTAAACAAGAAGCTCCAAAAAATGACAAAGCGCTCCTTCAGGCTGCCTTTCACAAAAATATGCCTCAGACTGCCCACCTCTGTGACCAGCCTGGGGTTTGCATGGGAGGTGGGTGGGTCAGGAGAGAACCAGAAGACCTGGGTTGGGGTCCAGATCTGTCTTTGGCTCTGGACGAGGCCTTTGAGCCTGTCTCCGCATCTGCAAAAAGAGGGTGATGCCATCTGTCGCCTCTCCTCTTAGAGTTGTGAGGATGGAATCAGATAATATACAGAAAGTGCTATGTAAACTGTAAGAGGCATCGTGCGTACAACAGGCAGCAGCGAGGTGAATTGATCCTCAGCCAGATCTCCTTTTCAGATATAAAGCCTAACAACCAATGAAACATTTCCCTTAATTTCTCAAAGCTTCTACTAAAAATTGTTCACCCTGTCCACTCCCACTGATGGTTCTTCCTTGAAGCCACTTTCTTATTTGGAGTTTTTAAGTCTCTGAGATCCCTTTAGTGAAACTGCTCTTGTCGTTGAAAGGCTGGCATTAGAATGCTGGCCGTGAAATGCTAGTCAATGGAGGTTCAAACTCTGCTGCCATATTTAGAATTTGAGACCTGTCCACCCACAGGGCCAAATTAGCTTGGTTTGTACTGGGTGCAGGGGAACCTTGAACTTATCCAAGAAACCGACTGTCGTCCCAAGGTCTAGCAGTCTTCATTTGCATTTATCATTTGTTTTGCAAATGAAGACTGTTTTTAAAGCTGAGTCTACCTGAAAACAGCCTTTAGCCCTCAGTCTTACTGTGTGTGCTGGAAAGTCATTTCCAGTTTTAAAAAACACCCAGTGCTTTTCACTAATGGGACCCTTGGCATCTGCCTAGTAGGGCGAGGCTGTCTTTTTCTTTTCTTCTTTCTCTCTTTCTCTTTCTCCGTCCCTTCCTCTTCCTTCCTCTCTCTCTCTCTCTCTCTCTCTCTCTCTCTCTCTCTCTCTCTCTCTCTCTCTCTTTCTCTCCCTCCCTCCCTCCCTCCCTCTCCCTCTCCCTCTCCCTCTTTTGTCTTTCTTTCATTTCTTTCTCTTCCTACATTAATTTTTATTATGAAAAATCTTTAAATATGCACAAAAGCAGACAAAGTAGTATAATAAACTCTCTTGTATCCCTCACCTAGATTCAGCAGTCAGATTTTGCACACCTGTGGATAAAGAGACCTCTTGTATAATAAATACAAGTTGTCAGTTTTGAGAGATCGGTGGAACCGATATCACTCTGGTTTCATGGGGGGAAAATAATCAACGAAAAATCAGAGAGAGAGAGGAAATGGATGCCGTCACTGAAATAATTAATGTTTACCTAGCATTTTATAGGTCCAGAGCCTCTTTGGTATGTCTTATTTTATCTGTGTCTTGCAACAGTCATAGGAAGTAGATAGTATTCTAATTCTGTCGCTGAGAAAAGTGAGGTTCAAGAAGGAGAGTTGAAAAAATATAAATATGTGATTAACCCAGAGTCACATGTCCAGCCAGCATCCAAAGTCCTGGTTTAATGCGAGAATTTGAATGGTCTCCAAATTCGATGCACTCTCAAATAGATAATGCTAGACAGTAATAAATAAAAGTGTGACACAGAATATATGCCAAAGATCATGAAAACCAAGCCGATCATCTGGGAGGTTTGGGCTTGGTACTTCAGTGGCCTTTGTTGGAAATATTCAGAAGATTTAAGCATGTTTGGGGCATTACATTTTTAAAAACCTTGAATTGTCTGGCTCATTCTGGAGCACACAACTTTAAGGCTGCCTCATAATTAAAGCCAAAACTTGACTTTAACAAATCGCATGGCTATTCTCCACGAGGCCTGTCCCTTCAGTGGGGCCTCTCTGTGGAGGAACAAGGACAATCTGTGGTCATTTCTACATAGTGTGGCCTTTAGTCTCAGGCTCTGGCTTTGGGCATAACTGGGCCCTCAGCAGTTTGCTACCTCAGAAAGCTTCCTGAAGGTGCAAGGCTTTTTGTCATAACAGAGGCTGCTCTGAGGGCCTCTCCATGTCTTTGGGAAACCGCCTCAATCTAACTTCTTTGAAAGATTTTTTTGAAAAGGAAAAGAAAAAATGGATTTGATGCCTGGGGAGTTTTAATAGGAGTGTCTCTTGAGTTGCCTGTGTTGTCATCACAATGGGAGATACCAAACTCCCTTAAAATTCAACTGAAAGGTACCAGTAATGAGGCTGATTCTCAAGTGTTGGGACTTGTTCACTTTTCTTCTTTAATTGGGTGAACACATGTGAGCCAAGGGGTTTTCATGGGGAGCCCACAGTAGGTAGGACATTTAGGGGCCTCTTTCCTTTTGAAGAATATGAGCTCCTTTAGAAACCAGTATGGAATTCAAACAATTTCACCGTGCAGACTCTTAGTCCTTAAATCTTGCTTGAGGGCTCTTATGTGCAGGGTTGTGGGTTAGGGCTTGAGGGGGTGGGCTTGAGGGGGATGCACTTGGGCTCCTGCAGCCCTGTCATACTTACCACTGGGCATATCTCTCACCCCTTCTAGACGGGGGAGGGCAGAACTGGGTCATCACTCATTTTTGTATCCCCAGCACCTAGCACAGAGCCTGGCACTAGTTAGTGCAGTATAAATGCTTACTTATTTAAGAATCAGCTGGCCTTCTTTTTCTCCCCGCTTCTGGTTTTCTCTCCACCGGTTCTCGATGGCGGAGAAATCAAGGCCTGCCTGCCACCA
This sequence comes from Cynopterus sphinx, assembly GCA_030015415.1. NCBI lineage: Eukaryota > Metazoa > Chordata > Mammalia > Chiroptera > Pteropodidae > Cynopterus > Cynopterus sphinx. Next base: position 46,794,739 of record CM057386.1, on the reverse strand, counting down.
GGGTCAGTTCTTGCAGCTGCTAAAGGAGAAAGACTAGAGTATGTTTCCTTCCCTCTTGCTTTCGTGGCCTCACTGCCTTTAGCTGGGGCGGTTTAACTGAGCTCTCAAATGCAAATGTGGCCCCATCCCCCATCCCTTTTAATAAGTGACATTTTGTTAAATCAGTTATTCAAGGCCTTATCTGTATTTCTGTCTGTGCTGGCTTAGTCAAAATAGGAAAGAGAGTGAATATTAGATTTCTTCACCCGCCCCCTCCGCCCTCCCCTTTGAGCAACTCTACGTAAGGTTTCTGATAGGGGAGGGGTGCTGTGTCCTTGAAGAAGTAAATGCTGCGTGCAGAAAAAATGTGGAGGGCTTTGACTTGTAGCGAATGCTGTTTTTCAGCAGCTGTGATTTTTCCATTTTTCTTTTTCTTTCTGTTTTGATTAGTGGAACTCATTGTGCTCCAGGGTTGGAATTGCGTTGGGGGAGGGCTCTGAGGGAACAGCTTTTACTGGGAGAGCTTGAGTTGGGGAGGAGGAAGGGGAGAAGGGATTTATTGAAAATATATGTCTACTTCTGCTATGATAAAGCGGCAGGCATGTAAAAATGCAAGGGGGAAATCATTATTGTGGTAATGTAGGCAGAGCTCCACTTTCTCATTAGCAGAGCTTAGCCCACGTGGAGGAGGAGGCTGCCGGGCTGCTTTGAGAGTTGGGGTATTCAATAATAGCAGAAACTCAGGGGATTGTCTCCATCCCCCCTGCTCAACCCCTCCAGCTGCCTTCTCCTTTCTTTCTCCAATCGGTTTGTATGTAACCTTTTCAAAGCTGCTGGTTGGATTTCATGGTCTCTTACCTCACCCCTGCCACCCCCAAATGCTGTAAAGACTTTAATTTTTAAAGTTAGAGGGAATTAAAATACATTTTCTCTTGGGAACTCAAGAAGTATTTGGCAACATATTGTGAGTCAGAGATTGGATTATATTCCCTGCATCCCAGGGAGCACCAAGAAGCGGCTATTAGGGGTTCAGGAATTCGTGGATGCTGTGGAGGTGTCCAGAAGAGGGTTCCAAGTTGCTTTCGTATGGGAACTACTATTTGTGGAGAGCTTACTCTGTGCCTGGCCTTGTGCGGATGTGTTAGTCATTTCAACCTCACAACAATTGGGCAGATGTGATGCCCGCTTTTCACTTGAGGAAACGGGCTCAGGGCATTTCAGCACCTTGCTTAAGGAGGGGCGGGCAGGTGCTGAGTTGCCCAGCTGGTCCCCAGACTCAGGACTAACTCTGAAGACTGGTTGTTGTTCATTAGGCTGTGCTGCCTTTAAAAACTGGCTAGTTGCTTCCCTTGAGCAAACCTCTAGATTCTAGGAACCTGGGCAAAATAGAGCCACGGCAAGGTCCGCTGTGGACAGTTATGGGTAGAATGTTCATGAAGACCTATTCCGAGTCCCTAGACAGAGCTGGCATTCAGGAAGGTCATGGTCAGAGACTCACATCTTTATTAGAAGAGGTGAGTGCGCCACCCCCATCCATGCCAGGCTACAGTGACTTTCCTGACAACTTGTTCATCAGGCATTTATTGAGTGCCTTCCACATGCCAGGATTGTACCAGTGGCTGGAAATACCAGGACCGATAAGAGGCAGAGCTCACAGACTGGTGAAGGATGGTTGTGAGAACATATACATATGATGTGCAGTGATGCCTGCCTGGAAAAAAACATTTCAGGAAATAGTAAGTGGGAGAGACCGTGTAGAGCAGTCAGGGAAGTCTTCAGAGAGAGGTGGTACGTGGGCGGGGTTGTGTGGGTTCAAGGGGAGGGAACAGCAGATGGTATGGGAAGCCACATGCAGTCTGGCCTGAAGCATCACTTCAGGGTTGACCTATCTGACTTCGTTTTCCATTACCTTCGGTTTAATCCTCTAGAACTGTGCTGTCCAGTATGGTAGCCATTAGCCATGCAAGGTTATTTAAATTTAAGTTAACTAAAAATTAAATACAATTTACAGTTCAGTTCCTCAGTTGCACTAGCCACATGTCAAGTGCTCAGTAGCCACGTATGGCTAGTGAGGTCCGTGTTGGAGAGCATTATAGAGCACTCCTATTTAGTGCAGACGATTTTGCTAGCTGACGCTGCTCACAAGCTTGGCACTGGGGTTTCTTCTGAATGGAATGTTTCCTTCTTTGTTCCTCACGTGACTCACTCCCACTTCCTCCAGAGGCATCCCCTGAACACCCCAGGCTGGGCTTCCATCCCACTGTCCACCTGGATCGCAGCGATCCCTTTCTGTGTCTGTCTTCCCAAAAGGACTTTCGGCTTCTTAAGTGTATAAGCCTGGTCTTGTTCATCCTTGTACCATGTCTAATTTTTCATTGTGTCCCCAGCAACCAGCTGAAGCCTGGCACGTAGGAAGTTCTCAGTGACAGTTGCAGGTGATGAGGGCTGAAGAAGTGAGCAGGCATTGGGCAGGGAGGACCTTGTGCCACATGATGGAGCTTGGTCTTGTCTCTGTAAGCATTGGGAGTAGCTGAAGGGTTTGAAGTGAGGAAGGGAGTGTGGGTGAATGGGGTCAAGTCAGATTTATGTATAATAAAGATTACTGTGAGAGGTGTAGAGGACAGGCTGGAGCGGCTGAGCCTGCAGGCTAAGAGCTCAGTTAGGAAAGTACTAGAAACACAGGGGAAAGTGGGCTAAGGATCTGGACTTTTAAGCAATGGCAGTGATGCTGAAGGAGTAGCATTACCATCTTGCCAAATCAGGGCCTCCTACTCTTTCTCATTTTGGATGTCCTTTTCAGTTTCTAAGGGAAATTGCAGAAAATTCCTTTTCACTTCTTCTAGGTCCCTCAACCTCTTCCCTTTTTGAGGCCCCTGGCCACTCTCTACTTTGTTAGTGGGCTGCCCTCTTCCCTCTGCCCCACGCCCTGTGTCACCTGTTCGTTTCCCCTCGGGGTAGGTCTGACTCATGTCGACCCCTGTCTAAACCCTGAAGATGGAATCTGAGCAGAAGCTCAGAGCATAGAGGCAGGGGCTTCGACTTTCTTTCTTCATCAGCCTGTGCCACATTCTTCTCTGAGGATACTTTTGGGGCCTTAAATTTAAGAAGCTTGTAGACAATTTTGAAAAGGAGTCTGGGAAGTAAAGAGATCAATCTAGTCTCTTTGAGATAGTTAAGAAGGAGCCAGGGTGGCGAAATATAAGAGAAACGTAAGAGGTTTATTTTCTCGAGGAAGTTGAGGCATTGTACTCTGGCCATGGTGAACCCACATTGTGCATGTTTGGGGATGGGACACATTTCAAAATATAACAGCTACCTACTAAGTACAGGCGTGTACCATCATTTTACATATATTACGTCATTTAGTCCTCTAAGCCAGGGGTTCCCACACGCCGGGCTGTGGGCCGGTACCAGTCCACGGCCTGTTAGGAACCAGGGCGCACAGCAGGAGGTGAGCAGTGGGCCAGTGAGCGATGCTTCATCTGTGTTTGCAGCTGCTCCCCAGCGCTGGCATCACTGCCTCAGCTCCACTTCAGATCATTAGATTCTCATAGGAGCACCCATCCCTGGTGCCAAAAAATGTTAGGGACCGCTACTCTAAGCAGCCCCATGAGGGAGGCTTTATTATCCCCTTTATACGAGTGAGGAAATACAGGCACAAAGGGTTGGAGAGGCTTGCTCAGGTCTTATGGCTGGTACGTTGTAGAGCAGAAATGTAAACCTAGGAACCATACCTGGGTGATTTACCCCTTTATCTTGCCTCCTATTTAGCCTTACCAGTCAGTGTGGCCAGAGTTTGGTTCAGAAATGTTGCCGTTCAGATATGGTGGGGGTGGCACCACACTGACCCTCTGGGGCTGTTCTTGGACAGCAGTCGAACTCTCAGAGCGTATCTTCCTTATCCTTAATACCTGTGCTTCACTGGCTCACAATGTTTATTTTGAGCATCAAAAGAGATGAAAGATGCAAAAGTGCTTTGAGAACTATAAATCCGGATTCTTTACTCTTCTGTATCCTTGTTTTAGGAAGGGGTGAAGTCGTATGAGGATTGGGTTCCAGCGCCGTATCTTGGTTTTGGGTAGGATGTGTGTGGGGGACAACACTGGCAACTTCCCCAAAAGTGCTCAGACGTGAACATGCGCTCAGCTCCACCCTCACTGTTCCACATGATTTGGGGGAATGGTTGGTGCCTAGGTTTGGGCCGCATGGTGGGTAGACCTGTGACCTTTGACCAGAACTGGAGTGCCCTATGTGATCTTGGGAAAGTCACTTCACTTTCCTAAACTTCCGTTTCCTGAAATGGTCACGTCTACTTGACTGTGTCATTGGGACAATTAATGGCAGAATATACACCATCAGTCAGCACCTTGTAAGCCAGTTGGTGACACACATTTGTGGAATGGAAGTCATGGACTCCACAGTCAGAATGTCATGGCTCAGATTTACACAGTGTTCTCTCCTGCTGTTACGGCCTGAAGAAGACACGATTTAATGGTTCATTAGAGCTGGACTTTTTCACTGAAACCGTGTGAATGGTAAGCGAGAGTAATTTACAGAACTATCTTTTTGAGAAGGAGATTATAAATAGTACACGGTAATTATGGAGAATTTGGAAAATATTGACAGATACAAGGATGAAAATCAAAATAGCCTTTAATTACTTCCTATTAATATTTTAATAATTTCCTTTGGAATTTTTTTTCAGGCAGTATAGTATGGCAATTATGAGTGTCAGCTCTGAAGTCAGACTGCTTGGGTTTGATTCTGAGCCTTGACTCCCTGGAAATAATGACAGTGATCTGTAGGGCTGGGTGAGATAAAATGAGATGACACATGTGAATTATGGGGGGCTGTGCCTGGCAGACAGTAAGTTCTCAGTAAACATTAGTGGTGGTATCACGCTTTAAAATAATATTGGAGTTATTCTGAATGTATTAATATGTTGAAAATTAAATATTCCTTGGAAACTGTTTTTCTTAAATAGTTGTTTAGTATTCTCTCACGTGGAGTCTACGTTCAATAAATATTTATGGAACACCTACTGTGTACCAGGTACTGGGTCCCATAATTTATTTAGTTAGTCTCTATTATTAGAAATTTAACTTGTCTATCGGTTTTGACTGTTATAAATAATGCTTTGATGAACATCCTGGTACATAAATTTTTGATCACATCTCAGATTATTCTCTTAGGATAAATTCCTGGAAAGGAGAATTGCTATGTTAAAGAGAGTAGGCATTTTTAAGGTCCTTGATAATATTTCCTAATTGTTCCTCACTGAATAAGAATTAATTTTTTTTTTCATATTTTCTTCTTTATTGTTTTGGGTGACATTGGTTAACGAAATCCAGTACATTTCAGGTGTAAGAATTAATTTTTATTCATCCTATCAGCATATGAGTGTACCCACCTCATTTCTTTAGCCCTGATATTACTGTTTTTTCAAAAATGGTAATTCTTATGTAGCATGGACTACCTTCTGAACAAGACACATTACTTCTCTGGGGCTCTGTTCTTGTGGCAAGGTGGAGTACAAATTTCTCTTGGATAATGACTATTATTTGTTAATTTAGCAAGCTCTTTGGATTTCTGTTGTGGAAAGCCTGTGAAGGTGACATAAATTATTATCAAAAGTCATTCTTTTTGCCAAGTTAAAATTTCCTCATGTTTATGGAAAGATGATTTTAGGAGTGCTTCCCTCACACCAAACAGAGTGAGTGAGTAATCATTCCCTGTCTGGGGCACAGGATGTGTCAGATACCTGGTCTGTGTTGGCAGAAGAAGAGCATTCTTTACTCATATGAACAAATTTTGCTCATAATTGGCTGTGGAACTACAGGGTCTCTGTCCAATTTTCTAGGAATTTCTTCTTTTTGAAACTTTATAAGAAAATGAAGGCTACTTTCACCTCCCTCAAGTATACTATAATATTTTTATATGAAACCAAATATTGAGAAAAAAGTTGTTTTACTGAAAATGCTGAAAAGTATAAAGAAAATGAAAACCAGTCATTATTTCATCATCTTGATAAACCTCTGTTTAAAAAAATTGTTTCTAGTATTTTTAAATGAATGAATGAATGAATGACTGCATAGTTGGATGCTTTGTGTGTGTGATTTTTATTTTTAGAGCCTATCCTAAATTAATACTTTAACCATTTCCTGGACAACACAAGCTTCTTACAACACTTATAATCCTTTTACTTCCTCAATGTCTTTTTATGTCTTATGATTGTAATTCTCTCTCTGTATATCAATCCCCATAAGACATTGCTTTAAAAAACCAATAACAACTTAGATTAAATCACATGTTTACTTTTTTGTTGTTCTTCATTTCTTCCTTTATAACCATGCGCATGTTCTTTCAGATCAATTTCCTTCAGATCAATTTCCTTCTGTCTGAAAAATGGCCTTTAGTTTTTCTTTTGTGTGTGTGGAGGGTTCTGCTGGTGTCATAATTCTCTTGGTTTTTGTTTGTCTGAAAATTTTTTTCACCTTCATATTTGGAGGATATTTTTACTGGATATAAAATTCTAGCTTGTCTCTTTAAAAAAAAATACTTTAAAGATATCATTCCATTGTCTTCTGGCTTCCTTCATGTCTATTAAAAAATCATCTGTCAGTTTTATTGTGGTTCCTTTAAAAGTAACATATTTTTTCTTGTAAGCTTTTTTTTTTCTTTTTTTTCTTTTTTTTTAGCTATGATGTGGATAAGTGTGTATGTATTCCCCATGGAGTTTGGAGAATTTCTGGAATTCATGGCTTGATCTTTTTCTTGACAGGTGTAGAAAAAATACTGCTTTTCCCCCTTTACTTCTCTTATCTTAGATTTCTTCATATATGTTAGACCCTTTCACGGTATCCTATATGTTCCTGAAGCTCATTTTTATATTTTCTGTGCTTCAATATGAATATTTTTCCTACTGACCTATTTACTAGTTCACCAGTTCATCTTTCCTGCTGTTTCTTATTTGATGTCAAACCCATCTATTCAATTTGTAATTTGTTTTTGTTTGTAGAAATTTTACTTATATGTAAATACTATGTAATAGTATTTATTTAAAATAGAAAATGTTTATTTATATTTATGTATTTATGTTTATAAAAAATGTTTTGGGGATTTTTAGTTATTTTATATTTTTAATATTTTAAAAAAATTATAGTTAACAGACAATATTATGTTAGTTTCTTGTGTACAACATAGTGATAGGAATTTATATACTTAAGAAGTGATTACCATGAAAAGCATAGTACCCACCTGTCACCATACATAGGCGTTACAACATTATCGATTATAATCCCTATGCTGAACTTTCATCCCCATGACTAATTTTATAACTGGCACTTTGTTCTTCTTAATCTCTTTTACTGTCTTTGCTCATCTGCCCACCTCCTTTCCTACTGGCAACCATCAGTTTGTTCTGTGTATCTCCGAGTTTGTTTTGCTTTGTTTCTTCGTTTATTTTGTTTTTTTAGATTCCACATTATAAGTGGAATAATAACAACACTTTTCTTTCTTTTTCTGACTTATTTCGATTAGTATAATACCTTCTAGGTCTATCCATGTCACAATATTGAATTCTTTTTTTATGGCCGAGTAATATTCCATTGCATATATGTATCTCATCTTCTTTATCTAGTCCTCTATCTAGGGGATTATTTTTCATGATTGTGTATTTCTCTGTTAGCTCCTATTTGCTGACATATTTGGCTATTTTTGCTTAAATGCTGAGCATTTTACAGGGAAAATATAGAGGGTCAGGATTTCAAATCACCTTGATTCAGTCTATTTCTGATTTGCCCTTACTTGTAGGTCAGGTCTTTATTAGAGTGTTTATTGGTAGGCCCAGATTTCCAAGTTTTGTTTCTCTTCTGCTGTGACACCAAAATTTCCGCTTAACTTTTTGATCTTTTAACATTGTCTTTTTTCCTGGATTCCAGGGTCTAGCCCTCTACACACATGGCTTGAGTATCAGCAACTACCTTGAGGGGAAATCTGTACAACCCTGGGCTCACTTCTGTGCGGTTCACTTTTTTCTGGGATCTTGGCTTGTCAAATTCTCGATGTCTTTGTAGCCCAGAACTCTAGTTTTTGTCTTCTCAGTCCAAGAAGAAACTGCTGCAAGCTTGAATATGCTGCTTTTTATTTTACCTCAATGTTTTTTCTACTAGATGGGAAAATATCCTGAGGGAAAACATTAGCCGCTAATGTACACCTCATTGAGTTTCCCTTTCTTCTAGGAGCTTGGTCCCTCAAGTCCTAGCTGTTTTGCTGTGTTCCTGTACTTTCATACAGTTGTTATTATTGTTTGGTAGCTTATCTACCTTTTATAGGTGTTCTATTTGGAGGGTTTAGTTTAGTAGCTGTTATGTCGTAATTGCTGAGAGTGAAGTCTAATTTTGTATCCTTTATTTGGCACTATAAATATTTTTATGTCTTTAAAATTTTTTCATTAAGTCATTTTTAATATCAGCACATAAACCCTTCTTATGGCTTTTATGATTTTTCTCAATCATTCTATTGTCAGATATTCAGATCCTTTCCCATAATTTACTTTTATAAATAATGCACTAAATATCTTTCTGCCAGAGCATTTTATTAATATTTTAAAAGTATGGAATAGGAATTATCAGTTTAAAATATTAATCGGTGGTGACTGTTTTCATGCATGTGTCATGTACATAAATAAAACTGTAGACTTTTTCTCTCAGATGGTTCAGAAAGAAGCTTCCCTTTTTCAAAAAAAGTGGTTTTATTTCTTTGAAAATAATCATGTAATGCTTACCATGTGCCAGACATTCTTTTACGTGTTTTATAAACTGTCTAAGGTCACACAGGTAACTTGTCCAGGTTCACACACTTATGCGAATGCAGAGCTGTGCTATACATTCTGGCTCTAGAGCCCATGCTTCTAGCAACTACACTGTACCACCTGGAGCTAATTGTTTTAATTTATTACTTCCTTTCTACCAATTTTAGCTTATTCCAGGGCTTCCCTATTCTTTTCTTAATTGGGCATTATTTTTCTCCTCTGCAGTGTGCTTGCTGGGGGATGTGTGTGAATGTGGGGACAGTGTAGGGGACAGTGTAGTGTGGACAGAAGTTGCTGTTGCTATTGGGGCTGTGTGATGGCAGCTCACTTTATAGATTGACCAGGTAAGATTGCCTGGTGGCTTGCAGTAAATCTGTTGGCAATCCCTGATGTGGATTTAATGACAGGGAACTTTCTCTTTCCATCTCTGGTTTGACTGGTTAGTGTTAGCTGGGCCACTGCCTTTGTAGTTAAGAGAGAAAGAGTAATCTTTCTCTTCCCTCTTTTCCCAGTTCCACTTAACATCAGGATAAAGAGTAAAGAGGTGTAAAGAGATACTCCTCTGATTGGAGTATCAGGCCACAGGCCAGCCACAGGGCAGCAGGGATTGAAGAAACTAAGTGCTGGTGCTTTGGATCTAATAAGCTGCAGGGAGAGGATGAAGAGAGTAAGGAACCTGTTGAACTTTGCCTCTCTTTGGAAATTTCTCTACTTTTCCGTGTTTATCTTCATGTCCTTCTGTGTCATATTTTCCTGGTACCCATTCTCCCCTTCATCTTCGTACTCACCTTCCCTTTTGGGTCCTGTATTAATTTTGGAGGGAGGTAGATAGGAGAATTGGTTGTTTTTCTTTGGATCAAGTTTATAATTTTTAGTTTATTAGAGAAGGCTTTGCAGGAAAGGTTGCTTTGAGCCATATTTATTAAATAGTATCAAAGGAAGTTGCCAGGTAGAATGACAGGATGGCAAAAATTGATGGGAGAACCTGTCCCTTCTCTGCTTACAACCCTTAAAGGCCACTTCTTAAGTCACTGAAAACCGAAGTCCTTACAGTGGTCTGAAGACACCATGCCCCCTCTCAACCATGCTTCTATCACACTGTTATCCACCTTGCTGACCCTCCTTCAGCATCACTGGCCTCCTGGCTACTCCTTGAACACACCCAGCATGTTCTTGCCTCAGAGCCTTTGCACAGACCATCCTCTCTGCTTGGATTGCTCTTCCAGAACTTAGATACCCATCTGCCTTGTTCTCTTTTAAGTCTTTGCTCAGATGTCGCTTTCTTTTTGAGGTTTTTCTCACGGCTGTATTTAACACTGCACCCTGCCTCCTTCTGCCTGATTTCCCCAACCCCTTTATGTTTTTTTTTTTTTCCCAAAACAATTTAACCTCTAACATTCCATATAGTTTACTTGTTCATTATCTTATTTCTTGTCTCCTCCCTCCTGGAATGTGAGCTGCAATAAGGGACCTTTGTGTGTTTGCCCATTGCAGCATCCTAAGCACCCAGAATTATGCCAGGCTCCTAGGCACTCAGTAAATGTATGTTGAATACTGGGTCCTTGTAGGGCCCCCAGCTCAACAGACTTTTAAAACATCTTAGAATCTGGAAAATCTCTTAGCTGGTAGACATTTTTTTTTTAATTAAGATTTTTATCATTGTCCTCCCCTTCCCCCTTCCAGTTCATTTAAGACTGTTATGAAACAAAACTCATTATGCTTCAAAATCTGACAGCTGAGGCCCCGGGGAAAGTGAGAGGAGGCAGCAGCAGCGGGTGCTTTTTTCCATTCTCCCTCCTTGGTTTTCTCATGTGGTTGGTTCACTTAGGACAGCCTGAAGCCCACTGGGTCCAGGTGAGCAGGGTTCCCTACCCTCCCAGGGTAAATCTGAGGGAGAGTCTGTTGTCAGCCAGAGAGAAGAATGCGACGTTCCTGCAGTGAAGTTTCTCCAGTCACCAGTTCTCAGGATGGAAGGAAAAAGGCAGGGTGGAGAGACAAGAGGAGAGAGAAGTGAGGTCCACTTCCTGTGGCTCGGTTGCAGGATTAATGTCACAGGAGAAATTAGGAGTGTGGTCTTCCTCGAGTGAGACGTTTTGTTTTCACTTAAAATAATGAGTGGAATTCATTCATTTGTTCAGCAGCAGTGTGGAGTGCCTGTTGCGGTGCAGACAGGCTTGAAGGGCCTGTGGGCCTGGGACTGGAGTCAGATTTCCAGTCACTACTTATTCTGTAGGAGGGACACTACCAGGGGACCTTGGGTGTAACCCAGTGGCTCAGAGCCAGTGTGTTGAACTTCTCCTGGATCTGTGGGTTCCTGGGAAGTGGGATGGCCTGCTGGGAATAAGTAATGTGTGTGGAAAGGAGGGAGGAGGCAGCAGTCTGTGAGGAAGTGGCTTAGACTCCTCCCAGCATTCTTTTTGAAACATTTCCCTAAATGAATCCATGCTCAGGCTTTTCATAGTTGGGACAGACCTGTCCTCTGACTTCAGCAGGCCAAAGGTTTGTTCTAGGTCTCAGAGCTCCAGCTCTGAATCTCCTTTTGACTTTTGATTTTTCCTTATGAACAAAGAAAAGGAACTTAGTAATACTCTTGGATCATTACGAGAGTAGGTCAGTACAGCAAAATTATTGATAGGCTCTCAGCGTGCAGCGGTGTCAGATGTGGCGATCTGAAAGAAGAGGCCTGAGGACAACCTTGGCTCTCAAGACCTGGGGTTTCACCCTCGACCACCCCGCCACCCCAGTTTTGGTGTCTCATCTGCTAATAAAGTAATGACATCGACTGATTTGAGTTTACCTCTTTTCATTTCCTCTCTTTTCTGTCTTCTGGTTCTAGGGCCATAACAAACTTCAAAAAGCCAGCAGCCGAATGATCAGCCTCTGAAAAATCTAGTTGGCAGATCTAAAAATGTGCAGTTTCATTATAATACAGATGGACTGATAAATTAAGGGGAAAATAGTGGAGCTTACAGTTGTTTACTGATGCATCCTCTCGACCAGAAGTTACTTAGGAAATAAACGAAATGCTTTCACCCTAGTTGTTCTGGGCCTGTAGCTTAGCTGTTTAGAATATGAGGCGAGGGAGGCCAGCAGGCTGTTTTGAGTCACACTTGGATGTTACTACAGCATCTTGACCTGTTACCCAGACTTGATTCCTACTACTAGCCAGATGGCCTGCCAGGCCCTTACCTGCTGTCACTCACTGGAATGTATATGACTTGGTGTGATCCATCTCTACTGTGGAAGAAGCCGCTCTAGGCATACCTCCTACTGAGGATGTCAGGAATCTCGTTTTTTTTTTTTGTTTTGGGGGTTTTTTTTGGACATGTGAAAGAGCTGATTTCCTATTGGCTAGGCATTTGTTATTATGCATCCTAGGCAAATAAGGTCTTCTCTCTTATGTATCAGCTTGATTTGGGTTTATTTGAAATAATTAATTCAATAAATATTATCGAATCCACTATATGCAGAATAAACATAATGTAATATGTTTACATTAACTCAAGGATTGGCAGATTTATTCTGAAAAGCTAGAAAGGAAATATTTTCAACTTTGTGGGTTATGTCTCTGTCCTAAGGACTCTGCCATTGTATCATAAAAGCAGCTATAGACAACACATAAACGGAAGCGTTCCAAATTATTTACAAAATCAGGCAGTGGAATTTGGCAGGCAGGCCATAGTTGCTGATCCCTTCAACCCCTTTGTTAGAGAGAGCTGTGAACAAAACAGAGATGATCCTGACCCTTAAGGAGCTTTCATTCTTGCTGGGAATAATTCTTTGCTACTATTGGTAGCATTGCTTTGAAATCAGACTCATTAAAATAGTTGACAAGCAGCTTTGTTGTGCGGGTGGGTGGGGGTGGGGGCACATTAGAAACCTAAGTAACTTTCCTAAAGGTTCTAGTGAACACTCAGTTCTATTTTATATTATCTACTGGTGTCTGGGGGTACTGTCTGTGCTCAGCTTGGCATGTGGACACTATTGTTGAGTTGCTTTTACCTCCACTTAACATAATTGCACATGCATGTCTCCATGCATTGGCCTGAATTGTATAACTTCAGTGGCTACATAGTATTTCTTGCTGAGTTAAGGCATGTCATGTGCCTGGGGTATAGTAGGTATTTGTTAGATGTTTGTTTCCAGTTGCAGTAAAACCCTTTTCAAAGTTGAAAAGGAGCTGGGTTTTGCAGAACCTCTACTGGTAGGCACTGTGGACTTGGGAGAACTCTGGAAGAACCAGGCATGTGATGTCCTTGTGCCCACCTCCTGAGTGATACCCAGCATCCTGCAGCCAGGGATATGCCAGGTAAAGTTTGTTGTCAGCGCAGATGTTTAAGTGGCAGATTGACCCTTTGCTCAGCACTACTCCCCAAGTGCAGGGACAGCATTTGTGGGCTGTGGAACAACACTTGGAATCCGAAGAGTTTTGTGGGGGTTGATTGGAAGGGGAGGAGAGGCAGCATCATGCAGAGAAGACAAACCCCAGGAGACGGGGTTGGCAGATACGTGGAAAGGGCATGGGTTCTGGGGTGAGACTGACCTTGATTTGACTCTGATTCTGGGTTTGCCCTTATGTGCTGTTGACTGGGCACTTCCTTAGACTCTGAACCTCAGTTTTCTTTGTTATAAAATGGGGCTGTCATATCCATTTTGTAGAAATGTTGAGAGTAATCCAGATGAGTAATCCAGTAAGCATGTAATATAGTGCTTGGCATGTAATAAGCATGCTATATAAATAATAGGTGCTATTTGTTGTGAAATGTGTAGTCCATGTTAGGCCCACAGTTCACAGCAGTAGTTGTTGGTTTACTATTATTATTGTTACTAAGGCAGTGCTGTGAATTGTCCTGGACCAAGACTGGATTTGGTTCTGTCCTCTGTGGACCTTTCTCTCCCTTTAGTCCAGTTTGGTGGTTATACCTCATCACCTCTCCTCTCGTTTGATAACTCAGTTGGGGAGATTAGACCCTGACTCATGAGCCTAGGCTTTTAATAAAATCAGGTTAGAGCTTGAAGCCTAACTGGATCGTCTCATTTACTCAGCTCTTCGTGCATTCATTCATTCAACACATACGCAGAGGGCCTGCTTTGTGCCTATTGTACAGTGTACAGTGGTGAAGAAAACAGGCCTGGCGATGGGCTTTAATCAAATAATACCACACGTTTAATTATAGACTCTGATAAGAGATGTGAAAGAAAAGCGCAGGGCATTAGGTTGGAAGGAGATATCTCTTTTTTTGAGATACTTAATTCCATTCGTAATCAGGAAATACAAATCACGGTGAGATTCCATTTTATCCCCATTTGATTGTCAGACATTAAGAAGCTGTGTAATAGTGAGTGTCGGAGAGGACATAGATTGTATGGCCTCTTACATGCTGATGGTAGGGTAAACTGATATACGCACTTCGGTAAACATTTTGGTCTTATTATCTTGTACAGTTGTACGTGCACATACTGCATGACCTGGCATTTCCCCTCCTAGGTACATAATAATCGTGGAGACTCATTTGTGTAGTCACCCGGCGATGCGTACTAAGAAGGTTCCTAGTAGCACTGTTGATAACAGGAAAAAACTGGAAATCCAAATACTCATCAGATGGAGAATGGGTAATACATGGTGGCATCTGATGGGCTGTTTATTTACAGCCGCAACGTGAATGTGCAACATCTACATGCAGCCATATGAGTGTGTCTTCGTACTCTAAGGTTGAATTTTAAAAAGCAAGACCTGGAATGTTCCATACAGCATTTATGGATAAATTTATTTTGAATAAATTTTAAAGGCAACAAAAACTTTAAAATACATTATTTACAGATACAGATATATGTCAAAACCATAAATGTTGGGTGGAGGGAGTGTGAAATTTCCTTCTATGGAAGAGACTCTCTTGACTGTGTTTGCGACAAGATCCTCCAAATGCAATGGTAGAGATCGGAGTAAGGAGGAGCCAACTCACATCTGAAGGTATAGTCGACTTTCCTGTTTCTGCTTTGGAAACTTTTTTTTTTAAACCCAAATTGCAAAATCTTATCCATTAAAGTAGTGACACTAGGTGCATATATGTGCATTTTATTTGTTTGTTTTATCACCACGAATTAATTTTTTGATGACCACAAACGCAGATAGGATATGGGAAACTGTGGCTGTATCTGATATCTATCATTTCCTGCACATGCAAGGTGGTGCTGGGAGATCTCAGCTCTGAGGGGCTGTGTTTGCAGCCAGGTGTGAGGTTCCCTGTTGCAGGGCTGCTTTCACCATGAAGGGACAAAAGTGGCTGGGTGATGAGGCCTCTCAGTTCGGTTCCAGGTTTAGCAGGCAGAGCTAGTTCAGAGATGAGTAAGAAGGGAGCAATTTTTGGTGGCAGATTTAGGCTCAAATACACGTATCAAAACTCTTCCTCACTTTCACTCTTCTCATCAGTGGGCGTTGAGGTGTCCTAATGTCATTTGTGGAAGGAAAGAGTAGGAGCCAGAGGGAACACCTTAGTTTGAAAGAACCAGAGAGGAGTCGGAATGGGTTGGAAGAAACCAAGATGAGTTCCTCTGGGAATGAAGAACGCATCTATCTGGTGGGAAGATTGAAAAAGATGCTCGTGTCCTGCTCGACCTGAGGGCACTTAGAAGCCACCAAAGGAGCTGAGCACCTGCTAAGTGAGCATGGCCCTCCTAGGCAGCAGTGAGCGAAAGGGGAAAACTTGCAGAGGAAGGACGGAGGCAGTGTGGATGAATTGGGATCGGGAAGCCAGATCGTCTATAGCAACAGCTCGAGAGAACAGGGAATGCCTCGAAAGCTTGAAAGTGTACCATGTGGATAATGGTGCAGAGTTGTTCTGTGTGGTTCCAGAAGATAAAGCTAGGATTGAAAGGGCGAAGCTATAGGGGGAGATATTTGGTCTTAGTATAAGTCAGTGTTTTTCAAACTGCAATTTACAATCCAGTAGTGGGTTGTGCAGTCAGTTAGTGATCAAGACCAAATATTTAAGAAAATGAAATAGAATAGAAAGGAAGGAATAGCATAGGAAAAAAATCTTCAGTAGATCAGGTGTGTATAGGTCAGCATTGTTTCTTGAAAATATTTGTTCAGTTTCATATATCTATATGGAATATATAGATATTTTATGTACTGAATCATGATATATTTTTTCGTTAGGGGTAAGGTGGAAAAAGTTGGAAAGCCATTGTTGTGAGCTACCATTTAATACTACTACTTGTTGTTTATTGAGCACTTACACCGGGCTAGGCACTTTGCTAGGTGCTTATATACATTTTCTTATTTAAATCTCACAATGGCCCTTTTCATGTAAGTATTATTGAGGAAATTCAAGTTCAAAGAGGCTAAGTGACTTTCTCAGGGTCCCAGAGCATATAGGAGGCTGAGTGTGGAATTGAACCCAAGTCCAGGTCTCTCACAAGCCTTTGCATAGAATGACTACCCTCTACTACCTGAAGAACCATTGATGGAGCTTCCCCCAAAAGGCTCAGGCTGCCTAGAAAAGGCTGGAAAGTAGAAAGTGTTTAAGCAGAGGTTTGGTGGCCATCTGTTAGGGACAGTGGAGAGAGGGCAGTTGGACTGGATCATCACCTCCTGACTGTTCCCCCTGACATTAAATGATGTTGTCCAGGATGCAACCTGTACGTCTTTAAGGTCAGTTCCAAATCTTGTTTCTTTGATTCTCATTTGGGGTGTGACTTAATTAACTAATTGAATTAGATTTATTTACAGTTGGGATTTTCTTTTAACAAGTTTCTGATTTTTATGCAATGAATGTGCATTTATTTTATGGTTTTAAAATTATTAAAAATAAAATGTTTTTTTTTGTTTTCTGTAATGAACACAAATCAGTTTCATAATTTAAAAAGTCATTAAAAAGAAAATACTGCAATGCAACAAAGAGCTTTAATTAAGAATTCTTCCTTGCAAATTTGTGAAGACAACTGGCAGCAGGCCGTTTCTCCTCTTCTCTGGGCTGGGGAAGCTCTGTGTGGATCCCAGGAGGCAATTGGTAGACAGGTTCTTTGTATACTGGAACTTCTTATCAGTTGCCTCGTGGCCCATCCTTCCCCATGGCTAAGGAGAGCCCCGATTCCCTCCTAACTGCAAAGTGAAGCTTTCATTGATTCTGTTTAAAACTGTAAAGAACCTTAGATGTCATTTCCACTCACCTCTTCTTGTTAGAGAAGAGGAAACTAAGTCTTGAAAAGGGGATGCGACTTTGCTTCGTCCTCGACCCATCTCACAGAGAGCTGGACCAGCTCTCAGAGAGGTTAAATTATGTGGCTTTCCCAAGAGAAAGAGGGTCCTAAAGGTTGGTTGAGGTTGGAGGGGGCGTGCAAATAAAGAACAAAGAAGTGGCAGACTTTCTAATTTCTTAGGGGAGTTTCAAAGTGGAGGTGAGGGAAGTGGGATTTAGTTGAAAAAACCTCGATCTAGAAGTTGAGGGACCCGAGTTCCACTCTCAGCTTTAAAACTCACCGTGTAACTTGGGTGAGTCATTTGCCCATCGCCATTGGAGGACAGGTTAATTCTTGTTCCTCAGGTATTGCTTAGTCAGCTCACCCCCAACAGAACATGTCCTCAGGCTTATTTCTTTCCTGGGCCAATGGCCCACTCTTCATGGAAAAGTTGTCAGTGGCCATGTTCCTCTTGTAGAACTGGAGGTGATGAGTATAGGAAATTCTCCAGATTGGTGAGCGCTGGCCATCTGAGAAACTTAAAGTATGGTTGCTGCATAATCATGGGGCACAATATTTCCTTTCAACAAACTCTCAAGTTCAGGGATTGTGTTTTCTGAATCCTGTAGTATATCAGGGTGTTGAGGTTCTCCACATATTAGAAAACTGATTCATTGAATTGATTGGCTTTGTGTGGGTATAGTTTATGGGTCACATGGAGGTGGGGTCCATGTCTCCCTGGACCATCCAGCTCGTTTCTAAGTGGCACAGGGATGCAGCTTGAAACACAGACCATCTGATTTCAGAATGGAGCCATATTGAAGAGCTCCGTGGTTTGTGATGGGGTTGATTTGAAGTGGGTCACTCTGTGCCTAAGGAGGCAACTTAAGAGGAAGTGAGAGACAGAGGGGATGGGGAGAGGCAGAAGCTTCTTCCAGGCTTCCACGTTACCTAAGGAGGTGGGTAAAGAAGTTGCTAGGATTATGGCAGATCATGTTCGGTTTCCAGAATCTTCTCAGAGGATCATAAATTTCTCTTGCTTGGTCCATCATGGATAGAAGATTCTCACTTGGTCCATCATGGATAGAAGATTCTGACCGGACTGTAATGTTAGCCTAACTAATGGCCTCAGCTGGAGGCAAGGCAAATGGGATTGTTGTTGGGTTTGTTTTACTCTCTGTTATCCAGACTAATAATGACACTTTAAGGCTTTATGACTTGATTAGTGGCATCAACCCTTGAAAGAGCTGGCTTAGGACTGCTGTGAAAGGTTACAGGGAGAGTAATTAGATGGTAGTTGTGAAATACAGGGGTGGTTTCCATTTACAAGTGGCTTTGAGGGAGCCCTGCCTGTTACTGAACCCCTGTGGTGAATTTTTTAATAGAAACTGAGTTGGTTAGTTTGGGTGCTCTGCTGTAGATCCCAGACATCCCTCAGCTCTCTTTCTACCTGATATTAATGCCCATAACCTGCTGCCTTGAAGCTCACTAGAGCCTCAGTATCATCCAGTCCTTTGCTACTCAAAGCGTGGTCCCCAGATCAGTGGCATCTTACATAACATTGGAGCTTGTTAGATATGAATGCAGAACCCACAGATGCAGAATCAGGATCTGCATTTTTAACAAGATCCTCAGGTGATCCGGGTGCACTTTAGAGAAGCGCTGGGCTAGCACAGATGCCCCGTGAAATTAGAGATTTGTGGCAATGTGGTTTTTGTTGTGTGTAGTGCCATACACTATTTAAACTCTAGTGCTATGGTATGATTCTAGCCTGCTGTCTTTAATTAGAACCTAGACACGTGTGTGTTTGTGTGTGTGTCCATTGTCCGTTGTGGCATCAGCATAGGGTTGTGGTTTATGGCCCTCCCTCACAGCTCACCGAGTTCTTGACACAGCTAGTCATTTCTTTGAATGCAAGTCTGGTGTCATAGTATGTGTGTGTGTGGGGGGCAGGTGTGACTAAAATACCACTTTCTTCCTGTTACTTCCCTGCACAGGAGCCCGCAGTGGCTCCCACTGCCTGCTATGTCATGTCCAGATCTCTCACTGGGGCTCCCAGGTACCCCGGTGCCCAGGCTTATCTGCCCCTTTCCCTGGCCAGGCAGCATCCTACTGCCCTACTGCATACCATCAGCACAGTGGACTGATTCTCTTTCAGCCTGGCTTTGGGTCCCTTGCTTCAAGTATCTTTCCCACTGCCTTCCTGGTGGACCAGAGATTTTTTTTGTCTTTTGAATTCTTGGTTTTCTCTGCTGTGCTATTTTGTACCTAATCCTCTGGGTCTTGTTACTTGTGGACAGGTCTTCACCCATCACTCAGAGAACACTCTTTTAGAGGGCAGGACCCTTTCATGCCAGGTACCCCAGGCTTCTGGCATGCACCTGGTCATGAACACCTGTGGATTCCTCCACGTCTCTCCATCAGGAGGCTGAGAGTTTGGTGTGAGTGACATGTGGTGAGATGCTGGCCTCAAAGGTCAGGTAGGATCATGAGGACTCTGGAAAGAGGCTCCAAGGAGTTGGAAGGGGCTCCACTGAGGGAGGTGGGAGGAGTTAGGCTATTTGTCTGCGGTCTTCCCTAGATGGCACTGGAGGTAAAGGAGGAGCACTAGCGTGTTTCTGGTTTATTGCAGACCTGTCCATTTTCTTTGTACATGAATCTGACGGTGAGAAAAGGTGAGGCCTTAAGGAGGAGCCGGGGTGGGGGGCAGGAGTAGAAATTAGGAACCAGGCCTTTTGGAATGGAGACTATTTACTTCTTACAGTGACTAGTAGGATTTTTTTCTAAGTTTAGAAACAGTTTATATAATATGAGAGTATGTGTTCTTTAAAAATTAAAAAAAAAAAAACTGACACCACAATAGAATAAAATGTAAACAGACCAATTACCATAGAAGAAATTGGGAAAATTATTAAAGAGCTGTTTTTTAAAATAGTCATAGGACCAGAGAGTTTCATAGGTAAATTTTTTCAAATATTGAAAGTACAGGTGGTTCTAGTGCTATTTCAATTGTTCTAGAGCAAAGAAAGAAGGAATGCTTAATTCTTTTTATGAAGCTAGTGTTAATGTGACAAAAGAACAGTGTGTGCACCCAAAACTACAAAGTGATCCGAGTTTTGCATATCCATACAAAATCCTAATAATGCACTTAGTAAATAGAATCCATCGGCCATCAGCACTCCGTAGGCACGTGGGTTTCAGAACAGGAATGCAAGGATAGGTTGCTTTTAGGATTTCTATTAGTAAAATTCAACATATTAAAGGAACTAAAGAAAAAAATAATATGCCAAAAAGTTTTATGAAGAAATAGATATCTGTTTATAATAAAAATTCATAATGTAGGAATAATTAGATACCTCCTCATTATTAGAAAATACATCTTTGTCAAGCCGGTAGCCAAATTTTGCTTAACGTTGAAATAGTGAATACTAGATACATTCCCATTAAAATCATGATTAAGCACCATAATTATATAGTCTTGTTTTGGAGGGATAAGCTAATATGATTAGATAAGAGAAAGACACAAGAGGTATGAAAACTAGGAGAAGGCAAAACTAAAAGACAAACTATTAGAGGATTCATTAAGGTAATTAGGTACACAAATAATACACAAAAATCAGTAGCTCTCCCACACATGAACAATATGCAACTAGAAAGCATGATGGAAGAAAAAAATATTTACGTAAGCAACAAAAGATAAAATACCTAGTTATAAGCTTAATAAAAATTATATGTAACTTCACTGTACAAAGTGGCATAAAAGGCTTAAACAGAAAGATAATACAGCCCTGTTATAAAAGTATCACTTCTTCTGTACGTTTAAAATGAGATCACAATAAATGTACCAGTAAGACTAGTTTGATGATAGAAAAGCTGATTCTGAGTTCATATGGAAAAATTAATATGTGAACTTTCATAAAAAATATGAAAAAAAAGGAAGGTCGAACTCTAACAGATACTATTTTAAAAACCAGTGATTAAGATAATTTAGTACTGAATAGACTGAACAAGTGGCAGGATAAAATTGAAGGCTCCCCCAATAAATGTTTGTGTTTTTATGTGTGTAATTTATGATAAAGGCAGAATTTCACATTTATGGGGAAAGACAGTATCTTCACAACTAGATAGCTGTCTGTGGGGGAGGGATGTGTGCAGAGAGCAGGATCTCTACTCTGTGCCTTAGACCAAAATAAGTCTGTCAAAGATAGATAAAAGATTTAAATAAAGTATAAAAGTATTAGAAGATTTTTTTTATAGTCTTAGAGAGACCTTTCTGTTTGACACAAATCTCAAAGATATAAAATAAAAGATTGCTATAGTTGACAACATCAAGATGAGAACTGCATAAGAAAAACAGTGTAAAGTCAAAAGACAGGTGATAATCTGAGAAAAAAACAATTTCAACATATAGAATAAGAAATTTTTTAATGTGCAAAGATCTTTTAGAAATAAGGATCATTGACTGAACTTGAAAAACAGTCAAAAGACAGTAACAGAAATTCACAGGAAAAGAAGAGTAGATGGCTTGTAAAAAAAAGAAGATTCACCAACTTTCTTAAAATAAAACAGGCAAATCAGAAGCACAGTAAAACGGCATTTGTAACCTATCAGATTGGAAAAGATCAAAACGTTGATAATATGCTGACTTGGTGAGGCTGTAAAGAAAAGGTGCTTTTTGTACATTGCTGGCAATAGTAAATGGATACAACTGCTTTCGAAGGCAATTTGTGACATTTATCTGAATTATAAATGCCCATATCTTAGGACTCTGGTTCCACTCTTGGCATCTGCCGAGAGGAACATTCACATACATGCACAGTATTTATTGAACATTGTTGTAGTAGTGGAAAATTGAAGACAACAATGTAAATATCCATCAATAGGATGGATGAATAAATATTTATTTATTTAGTCAGAGCTAGATAAAACTTGGACTGTTCAGATCATTAGTGGGGCAATAAATCAATTTAATGGATTGTGATACAGTGTGAAACAAAGCACAGAAAATAATGGGGTGCATTGCACATAGTGCGGGTAAAAATTTAGATTTTTGTTTCAGTTTTGCATAGTCACAAGTGTGAACTGGGTCACAACATAAAATACAGTTCTTGCTGCAGGACTGAGTCAAAAATATTGGAAAAATGCCCCAAGAGTAGTTAAAAGGAATGTATTAGATTGATACCTTGTGATAAGAATAGTTCTCAAAAAGGTAATGTTGAGTGATAAAAGCAAATTGCAGAATGATACGCACAGTGTGATGCCATTGTTGAAGAATAAAATGGTATTACATTTTTTGACAGTATCATATTTTTGGTGGAATTATGTGTTCATACAAAACAGGCCTGAACGATGTGCACCAAGCTCATGGCAGAGGTGCCCTTTGGGGACTGCGGTAGTATTATAGGCTTCAGCTTTGAATTGTATGCTTTAATTTGTAAAAAGGGAAGGATGAATGTTTTACTTACATATTTAAGTGATTTAAAAAATATTTACATGTTATAGAAAGACTTTCCAAAGAGCCCATTAAGCCCAGGAGCTTTTCCTTTATGGGTTTTTTTTTTTTTTTTCTTTTTGTCTGGCCTTTTTCAGATGTTCTGTTACTGATCGGTTTCTTTTTGCTTTTGTGTCATCTTAACTTTGTTTTTCACTTGTTTGTTTAAGGTTGCACTTAAAATCCCTTAAACAGTGTATCGATGCCTCATTCATTGGGGCTTTTTGTTTCTTTTCTAACTTTTCTAGTTAATTCTTTTGAAATTAATTGGGCCCATGGTTTAGTAATTTCATTGTTTTTTTCTAAAGCCAGTGTTTGCCTTTTGTTTTCTTCCGGACTTCTGCTCACATTCTTATCCTTTTATTTTTTTATTTTTTATTTTTTGGTTGAGGAAGGTCACCTGACACCTTTATTGCTGGCGGCTGGGGTGGGGGTGTGGGATGATCCAGACCCCCTTGGTGTGGCAGCCTGCCTGCCTCTTCTTCGCTGGCTTCTGGCTGCACAGGATGGCCATGTGCAGATCCGGGCGCTACTTGCTTTTGCAGATCATGTGCCTGATGATGCGGAGGGTGGATGGTGGTCCGCACGTAGGAGGTCCCATCTCCACTGCATGATGACCATCACGCCTTTGCCATCGGCTGCTGGCCCCTGCCTGTGGTCTTGCAGTGAATCAGCCCGTTGTGGTGGAAGGAGTTGTGGGCCTTCAGGTTATCGGGTTCTGCGCTGCACATCTGCTTGTTCCCCTTTATCAGGAAGCTGGACCATCCCTGGCAGATGTGCCGACATAGTGACATCTCTGCTCTGTGTGGCAGCCAGAGACAGAAAGAACTATCCCTCATTTTTAAAAATTTCACCCACGTAAGTCCAGCAGTGCTTCTTTAAGATGCACACAAATCACAGGGCTGGAACCATTGTTAGGTGCAGATTCTGATCCAGCAGGCCCCAGAGTCTGCATTTCCAATCAGCTCCAGGTAGGACTAACCCCTAGGGGACTAGAAAGTAGTGGAAATGGCACCTGCTCTTCTGACCTTGGGCACTAAGTCTCCAAGTGTTAGCTCAGCATCAAGCTAACCCGTCAACTGTGTAAAGATGATGCTTCTGACTATTGCAGTAAAATTCATACTGTTCTTTTAGTCATGAAGACCCAACCAGTCGCTTTGTCTGGCTTCATTAGTGACCACACGTTTTCCAGGTGGTCTGAGAGGGTAGAGGACTGTTTGTGGCTACAGAATGCCTTCAGGCATATTTGGTTGGTTGAGCTGACTGCTTGGACTTAGCACCACTGTCTAGCCTCCACTGGTTTCGCAGACATTTGGACCAGTTGTTCTGAACCTTTTTATCCATGGAGCCTTTTGGGAATACAATGGAAGCTATGGACTTCCTCTCCAGAAACATGCCCACCCCCATTCATGCACACCAAAACCCCCCATTTTTCTTTTGCCTGTATGGGCTTCAAGCATCCTGAAGCCTCTGTGTACATCATAGACCCCTGAATTAAAAGGTGCTTCTAAGGAGAAGACTCCCAAGATGAGGAACAGGATCCATAGGATGTGCAGAGGCCACTTTACAGGGAAGGAAACCAAAGACCAAGGTTTTCAGGTGTTTGTTCGAAGTCCACGTTCCATGAGCACTCATTCTAAATGCAGGTGGTGTTTCCTGCGGCAGTGAAGGGCCTGCTTGGCTAGACACCAGTTCCCTTTGCAGTCTGTTGCTGAGAGGGGCTTACCTTCCCAGACCCTGTCTGCATCATCCCGGGTAAAGCCAGCCCCGTGTCCCCCACTGCCACCGTTTACTTCCTGCACTTCAGTCTTGCCCTCAGCCCTTAGAGTCACGTCTTGTCTGAGGAAGTGGAGACTCGGATTCCTTCCGGCCAGGATTCTGGGCTCAGACACTGTTCTGGCTTTGACAGACATTGTTCTGGCTTTGACATGGCAGGGCTCCTGCCTTGTTCCTGTGTCCCGTTTCCTTCTCTTAAGTCTCAGTTCTTCTAAGAGGCTTCTGTGTTGGTTCCTGTTCTGCTAACGTGTCTGATATCTGGGTCCTGTGTGGGGACTGAGACCTTGTCCTAGCCCTTTGCTAGAGATAGCAAGGTGTGGCGGGAAGACATCTGTCTGAATTCCAGCTCATCCACTTACTGGCCGTGTGACTCTGGGTAAATTATATAACCTGACTGGCCTCAGTTTCTTTGTGTGTGTGGTGAGAACTATAGGGTCTACCTTACAAGGTGGTTGGAGAGATAATTGTGTAAGGTATCTGGTGCATAGCATGTGTTGATAACCAGTAACTAGCATGACTAGTCTTATTTCCAGGGTTTGGAGTCTTGCTCCATCCAGCCAGCTGGGTAACCTTGTTAACCTTCCATAGATGTCCTGATACCTGTGTAACAGAGGGTCACCTGTCCTAGCTCCCCCTGTCACAGGGCTTTGTTCATTTATTGGGGCCATTCATAATTCATCTGATGCTGCCTCCTTCCCTGATGTCACTGTGAGCCCAGCCTCTAGCTGGAAATCTCCAGCGTCTCCTCGGACAAGAGTCCTGCCCTACGACCATAGCTCCTCAGTGTGTGCCTGGAATTGGATGTGCTTGTCCATGCCCTGCTGATCCCAAGGATTTTACACATCAGTTTCACTTAAAAATACAGGTTCAGAAGTCACCCATGAAGTAAATAGATGAATGACTTGAATACTTAGGAAATATTTATTAAACAACTCCCATCCAGTAGTCATGTGCCTAGTGCTGGTGATCCACCCATGCTTCTGTCCACAGGGCAGTAATAGAGTCAGGGACTGGGGGGCAGACACGTGTAAATTTGACTGCATTGCAGTCCCTGAGATAAATGTGGTAATGGAGGGAGGGAGAACTGTGGGAGCCCAGAGGAAGGAGCTGAGAACTCTCCTTTTAGAAAGTGGGGTTTGGGAAGGCTTCTTGGAATAGGTGGCGTTTGAACGGGATCTTGGAGGTTGAAATCTCAGTATCCTTGTCTGTTAATTTTTCCAGATGAATGTTATAGTTACTTAGACTCTTGGAAAATGAGTCTTGAAAAATTACCAAGCAGGGCTTATTTCAGGAATACGTGTCTGGTTCAATACACAGAGACTAATCTTAGTAGAAATAAACCATAAAAAATCAGAGCGTTGAATATTTAGCACAGTGCCTGGGATATAACCAATGCTCAACAAACATTTGATGAATGAATGAAGTTGGTTTCAGTAGATGTAGAAAAATATAGGAAATAATTATACATTCATTACAAAGCATCGTAAATCAAAAAATAGGTGTTGAGGAGAGTTATCCCTAAATACGATAAAGATGCTGCTTGTCCATAATCGTGTACCCAACCTTCCCTGGGGGCTGCAGAGACTGAGTGGAGAAATACTAGAAGTGTGCCCCCCAAAACAGGAACTAACCCAAAATGTCCCTTATCGCGACTCTTATTTAACATAGTTTAAAAGACGCTTGTCATAACAATATAGGAACAAAAAGAAACTAGAGGGATTAATATAGGGAAGGAAGAGATAAAAATATCACTGTTTTCAAATGACACAATTTCTATTCAAAGAAAATTACAAAATGCTACATGGCTGCTTCTGATCAGAAGTTAGGCATTGAAGGGTCAGTATCCCGAGGTTTTTGCCTAGATTTCACACCTTGGTAGTTAAAATTCTAATGAAATACTTTATAAAGTAAGAAATACAATGATGATAATAATCAGGAAAATTTGGTGAGCAAGCATACAGAAATATGTTTCGAACATCTTGTAGCAAGAGGTTCCTCTAAGCAAACAAGGCAAGGTAAGCAATAGTTATTGAAACTGTACGGTATTAACATAAAACAGAAAAATGGGAGATCACTACAATAAAA
This sequence comes from Cynopterus sphinx, assembly GCA_030015415.1. Taxonomy (NCBI): domain Eukaryota; kingdom Metazoa; phylum Chordata; class Mammalia; order Chiroptera; family Pteropodidae; genus Cynopterus; species Cynopterus sphinx. Next base: position 46,768,415 of record CM057386.1, on the reverse strand, counting down.
TAGATCTAAATAAATGGAAGACATTCACATATGGCAAGTTTGGAAAGGCAAACAATAGTGAAAGAAATGATTTTAAATAAACGGCTCTTGGGAAAAACTAGATAACAATATGGAGAAAATAAACTCAGATTTATGTCGCGTCATATGTTATAAATTCTAATGTATTATAAACTTGGTTTTAAAAAACCCAAACTCAGAAAAAGCAGATGGAATATTTATCCTCACTGAGAAGAGCAACTATGTTTGTGAAAATTTCATAAAAGTCATCACTGACAAAATGGGATGGTTCAACTATATGGAGGACTGAAATCTATAAAATAAAAATAATACCCACGTACCCAGCCATTTCATCGTGGACTGTGTGGTCTGGGGGTTGGGGTGGGGCTCTCACAGTGACATGTTTACGGCTGGGGGTGACTCAGTAAAGTGGACTAATAATAATAATAATAATAATAATAATAATAATAATAGAAATTGTGCTTAAAGGGGAAAGTAATGGGAGGGGGAAACATTTTGTGATAAAATGGTGGGTAAGAATGTCAGAACTGATAAAGATCTTTAAGGCAAATATTCAGACTGTATAGGTCAAATGACAAGGCATAGGAACAGATTATTTCACATGAAGTCCAGATAATCGACTGAGATGTGCAAAAGTGTTCAGCTTCCTAAACACAGAAGACATGTAAGTTAAAACAGCTCTGAGGTAGTACTTCAGCTGGCCTATTAGTGATAAATAGAACAAATTTATCAAGCCCGTTGTTGAGGGCCATGGGAAAGAGACCAGGATATCACTACTGAAAAGTGGAGCTGTTCTATGGAGAGCGTAGCAACTTTGGACTACAAGAGCAGTGACGCTGTTCATACCTTTTGATCAGAATTTCTACTTCTGGGAAGAAGTCGTGCAGAAATAATCCTAAAGGGGAAGCAAACCAATTTATCCAAAGATGGGGAAAAATTGGAAATGACCCAAACGTCCATAATTAGGGAATGGTTCAGGAAACCCCGTGACGACAATGCAGTGGAATGCTTACCCACATATAGATGTGTGGAATAAAGTCAAGCGGAGCAAGAACATGGGCCAGCTGACCTGGGCTAGTGGCAACCAGGTAAAAATCTACGCGCACACGTCGATAAGAATCTGGAAAAGTGCAGAGCTTATTCGATGTGTTTTCGATTATTCCACCCCCCGCCCTCCCCGTCAGATTGTTGGTATGTGATGCAGGTTTTCAAAAGAAGAAAGGCAGGGGGAAATTCTGGTCGTAAAAAGGAAACGTGGGCAATGTGTTGTGGTGGAGAGACAGCGCTGGGCAAGGTGTCCCATGGGCTGGATTTGAGTCACTACGTTGCCACATGGTTTGGGGCAAGTCACATATCTTCCCCAGTTTCCTTGTCTCCACCCCAGAAGGAGGTCATGGAGACCCACAAATTAGACCCCGGGAGTTCCTGACTTCTGAGCCGCTCTCCATTAACCGCTTTGCAGAGCGCTGCAGGCCCGTGCTGCTGCCCACCGTCATTTTGCCCTGGTCTCTGCAGAACGTGTGCAGTTCTGCAGCAGGCCCACCTTAAGCATGCGGCAGAACGCGGAGGCAGGCAAACACAGCCCCAAATAAGCAGCCCACAGAGCCTTTGCAAATAACCCTGAGAAGGCACTGTAGCCCCCAGGAAACATGAAACCAGTGTGTGCCCTTCCATTCGGAATGGGGGATGTGGCCCAAGGGGAAGAGACTGAATCAGAACATTCTGGTGATCGGATTCAGACTGACCAAGTAGCTGTGATGCTTTAGAAGACTTGCTTGTGAACAAAGCAGGAAGGGAAGGAAGCTGGCCACGTCTCTGGTGTGTTTCGGACACTTTGGGGCCTAACTCGTAAATTCTAGTGTTGAGCTTCTGTACTTGGGAGTTGGGTGACCTTGACTTTCTTGACCTGAGCCCCAGTTTCCTCATTGTGAAAAAACGCGTCGTCTTCCTAGTTTGTTTTAAGTATTACTTAGGATGTTGTACTTAAATGTTCTCTGTGACTTCAGTTACTGTGTGTCAAGGTTTTCCCCGAATGCGTGTCAAAAAAGGCACGGCGCTGGATCCCATAGAGAGTACAAGGCAATCTGAATTATCTTCCCTTCCTCTGGGGTGCTGGAACAGCCCAGAGGGGGCGATTACCTAAATCCCTACAGAAGTAAGTCATGAGAAGGCAGCAAGGTCAGGGATGGTGTTTTTAGGATGAGGGAATTTGGGGCCATTTAGGGCAGGAGGCGAGCGACCACGTTAAGAGGCAGAATGCCTGAGAGAGAGGTGGTATTTGAGGAAGAAGGTTCTGGAAGGCCTGAGATGGATTTATGTAGTCCTTTAGTAAATATTGAACACATCCATGTTTGGTACTTCATGTGAGCCTTCTAGCAGCACGTGAGGTGAGGGCACTCAGCTATTTAGGGACTGAAGGGGTCTCCTTCCTTGGCTGACTTGGTCCCAGGACAGAGTCCTTTTGCCTCCTACCCAGTGCTCCTTCCTCTGTACCACACGCCATCTCAAGAAGAGGAGTCGTGGACACTGGCAGCTTCTCTCTCTGAGTGAGGGGAGGGGTAGAGGAGAAGAGGGTGAAGGAGGGCAGGACACTTTTGAGGTGAAGGTCAAGAACGGGGTCAGACTGATTTTGGGGTGGCATTGATTAGGATATGGGGCCTGGATGGAGTCAGTCATCTAGGGGTCAGTTCCAGCTTTTCAACTGCCAGCCTCCGTGGCCGAGCCCAAGTTAATTAACTTTTCTGAGCCTCAGTTTCTCCCCCTGTAGAATGGGGATAATCAGCTCACCTTTTAGGAATGTGGGAGGACTAACGTTTTTGGAGTCGTGCATGGAAAGTGGCACTTAGTGAGTCTTCCACATGGGATAGCGTGCGTTATTATTTTAGGGGTCATGAAGGATTGGTGCCTCTCAGAAATGGTGGTGTTTCTGTGTTGTTGGATTTGCTGTCTAGTGGGTCAGTAACACTTTTTACCTCGCGTAGGCAGATGTGAAAGCAGACGTTCCTCTCTGCCCCTATTTTCAATTTAAGGTAGCTGACCGTTATCAAGCACCTTCTGTGTATCGCTCATTTTGTTGTGTAGTTTTACATACGTTGTCTCACTTAAGGTTAGTTATTTTCATTTTTCAGTTAAGGAAATCGCGACTTAGAGAGTCTCCACAGGTTGAAACCCTGTCCTGGTGATCCCTGAGCACTGTGTGCTGGGCTGGTGGCGGCAGGGCCTGAGCGAGCCAGATTTCTTGCCCCTCCCAGTTAGTGAACTGGGATACAGCTGGGGTGGTCCTTAATCACGGCCTTTTTCCTTCCTGACGGTTAGACTTAGAGTCCAGGTACTTAACCCCCTGAACACCTCAGTCTTTTGTTTGTGAAGTGGCTATGACAACAGCACTGAATTGGTAGGGTTGTTGTGAAGATAAAGAAGATGATAGATACCCAGAGCTCTGGGTATCTATCAGCCCCCTGGGAAAGGGACCTATTTTCTGGCTTTAGCCTGGGGAATGGGTAAATATGTAAACGCTTTAGTGACCCTCCAAGTCGCTGTGTTCAATGCCCTCAGGCAAGAGGCGGCTCTGAGCACTGCAAGCTGAACTCACTTGTGACGAGTCCAAAGAAAGCTCAGTGAGAGAGCTTCTAGGAAGAGAAAGCAGGGGCTGTGCTGACTTCTTGGGGCCTTTGATTCTACTATTGCTTAGCGAGGACAGGAAGAAGGAATTAGCCAAGAGAACAGTTAGAGGGTAGGATCAAGAGGCGGGAGGGGAGTATCTAGCTGGGCAGGGAGGGTAGGGAAATGAGGTCGGGTGGGGCTCCCGGCTGAAAATGCTAGTGAATCGGCCAGAAGCCTTCAGGCTGGGTGCAGGGGAGGCCAGGCTTTCTGAGAGCTCCCCGTTCGCCTTGGCTGTGGTATTCAGGTCGGCTGGATTGGGGTCGGGGGTGGGGTGGGGGAGGGATCCTCCTAGAGGAATGAAAACCTATGATGCAGTCACAGAGAAATCCAGAGGGAAAAGAGGTAGAATTGTGCTCTGGTCACAGAGGTGAAAAGGTGGGGGTGGAATGGACACAGGTGGTGACTTCCTGGATGTGGAGGTGTGCAGGAGAGACAAGGCGCCCCGGTTTTACAGCAGTGGTGGGATGTTCGGCAGTACCACCAACTGGGAAGGGAGGAACCTGACAGAAGCATCAGGGGGAAGGGAAAGAGGCGAAGCTGAACTCACCTGTGGACACGTTGAGTCTGAGAAACCTTTGAGAACAGCAGGTGGGATGTCTGGCCAGAAGACTGTCTTGGCTGAAGTTAGGTGTCATCTGCGAGCAAATCCTGGTCCTCGAAGCCACAGGTCTGGATGAGACCAGCAAGCAGGGTGTGGGCGGGCAGAAGCATATGGAAGGTGGAGTCCTGGAGGACACTAACGGGCATTGGACTGGAGTCTACAGATTTGAAAGGCATAAGCTCCAGAGTGAGTTTTATAAAACAGCCCCGCCCTGAAAGCATCCCACTCTGCTGTTTTGCAGTCCTGTCGGGTGGAGTCCAAACTCCTTAACCCATGTGTAAGGCCTGTCGGGAGCAGGGCTTGTATTAACCTCTTAGGGGTGTGAAACAAAGTCCCTAAAGCTTGGTAACTTAAAGCAACAGAAACGTATTCTCTCACAGTTCTGGAGGCTAGCTAGAAGTTCGAAATCGAGGGTTTGGTAGCTTTTGTTTGCTCCAGAGGCTCTGAGCGTGCATCTGTTCCGTGCCTCTCTCCTAGCTTCTGGTTGCTACCAGGAGTCCTTGACATTCCTTGGCTTGTAGACGCATCACTCCAATCTGCCTCTGTTGTCACATGGCCTTCTCCCTGCGTCTGTGTGCATGAGTGAGTGTGAGTGAGTGTGAGTGAGTGAGTGTGTGTGTGTGTGTGTGTGTGTGTGTGTGTGTGTGTGTCTGTCTGTCTGTCTGTTTTCCCTCCTTATTAGGGCTCCCAGTCACTGGATTAGAGTGGGCTTAAGATGAGTATGATCTTATTTTAACTAATTACATCTCCAAAGACCCAATTTTTTAATAAGGTCATATTCTGAGGTCCCTGGTGGTCGTGAATTTTGGGGGGACACTGTTCAACTCAGTATAGGCCTTGCCTCTACCTGCTTTTGACCTTATTTGCCCTCTCTGCCCATGGCCTCCTCCTGAGATGTCCAGAATCTACCCCAGCTGAAATTCATTATGTCAGTCTGGAGAGCTTTTCCCCCTGGGTGCACCCCAAAACTGTCTTTATTGTGCACCTGCTCCACTAGGCTTGAGCTCCTTGAGATAGGACTAGCCCTTGGCCGTCTCTCTTTATTGCAAGATAACTTGGTATTTGGGAACTCAGCTACAGAGTGCTGTGGAAGAGGATTTGAGTCCTGGCTCTCTGCTTAACTAACCATGTGACCCTGCTCTAACCTTTCAGCCTCAGTTTCCCCATCCTAAGTGAGAATTTAATAAATTAAATGAGAAAACTTGTGTAAAGCAGCTGGTGCAGGACTCAGGAGATCCATGGGGGTAGTTGCCATGTTTGTTTATTTGCCTCTGTGTATCTGGCACGTGGTAGGTGCTCCCTAAATATTTTTTGAGTAAGTGGCCCCATGAGAAGACTTAGCTTGATGAGAAGTGACACTTCTGTGTTTATGGATGTCACCCTTCCTTAGAAAACCCCCTTCTTCCTGCCCTCGGTCCCTAAGAGCTGGGTAATTACAGTTTGAGTTTCAGCTAAATGGCTGACGAGTGGCGGTGAACAGGGGTCGCAGTTTGAGTCAGGCTCGCAGCCCTGCACCCAGAGTTTCTCTTTCATGTGGATGGAAAAAACTGGCTTATTACATTAGCGGTACCTATGGTGGCTGCAATAGATGAGTCACCATTTACTGTAAAGCTTTCAGATGCCCGGCAGACACATGCCAGTTGGGAGAGACAAGGCCTTCTGCGATCTGGCAACTCGGCCGTGAGTGTCTAAAAAGAGGCATAAAATAGTTCCAGTGGTTCCAAGGAGTAGGAAGGTCTTGGGTGAGGGTCCATAGCCGCCTCCAAGCTGCTTCTTTCCCACATTTCCTCCTGGAGTTTTATTTTGATCTATAAAATAGTGGTAGGCATATTTTGAAGGCAGTAAAATAAGTCTCTGCAAATTTGTGTTTGTTTCTAAACTGGAGATTTGCTTGTGTCTGGTTTTGGTTTTGCATAGAATATTAAAGAAACATCTCTAAGGGATCCACTCTTGTTTCTTGGTTATTGGCCACTGAGAGCAATGCTTCAAAGCCTGAGACCTTTTTCCCTTTGAAGTAGAAATGTCTTTGGCTCCTCTCTGCCTGCAGGTGATGGTTTTCTTTTCCTTTCATGAGAGGAACCAGTGAAATTCCATTTGCTCTCCAATGGTAGACAGAGCTCGGGGCATTTCAGCCTTTGAGGATGAACGCGGTGGTGAAGAACTGAAAAGGCTCGCAGGTGCAGTGTGTTCCCTCTTGTAGGTGGGGCTGGGTGGGGCAGGGCGTGGGGAGCGGTGAGTGGCTGGAGCGGCACCCGCAGCGTGCCCTGTACGTGCCTGGCATCATTCTGAAAATCAGGTTCCCTGCAAGCGGGCTATGTGGCAGGGCCTGGGGCTCTCATGGAATTTAAAATCCAATGAACAGATAAAACGTTTTGTGCCTGTCTGTGTAAATTATGTAAGCTTTTGGCCTCAATTTCTTCATCTATAAAATGGGCCTACTGACACTTTCTTCAGTTGGGTGGTTTTAAGGATTTTGTGGGATATTTAAGGCACCTAGTATATGTCTGGTACATAGTAGGGCTCAAAAAGTGGTACTTGCTGCTTTCAGCCTAGTGTTTACCACCCTCTAGAGGGTACAGTCATTTGGGGGTGGGAGGTTTTGGCTCTTGCAGCAGCATTCCCCGAGCACCCCCTCAGTAAGACAATGTTGAAAGGGGTGAATGAACGAAGGGCCAGATGAAAGCCCCTCAGAATGAGAAAAAATTCAGACAGGGCGAAATTGCTGCCTCCCACCCCTACGGGAAGGGGGAGTTATAATTGATTATACTGTCTTCTTCGTATGTGTTTGTGTGCTGGGCTGTGTAGCCGTCTTTTCTGTTGTACCACATTGTACCACAGAGACGCCTTCACTTGGTTCTCCCTAGTGTAGGAATGGTGTGACTTTAGGGTGTGGCTGGCTCAGGTGAGGGGGACAGTCCGTGACTTGGACCAGGAGTCTTTTTCTGGCACAAAAGATGCAGGTCCTATGATTTCTGTTGCGTGATAAGTGGATCCAAAGGGAGGAAGAAAGCCGGGCGGACAAGAGAAGTCGAGTGGCCCCTTGTCTATGATAATCAGGATTCCAACACAGTTCTGACTCCAAAGACAGTGTCCCGTGCAACATCACACTGACTCTTGGAATACTAGAAAGTTCTAACACCAGGATTTCAGTCTACCCTGGGTCCTTCAGGACCTGCTTGGAGAACAGAAAGGGTGTACATAAGTAGTGGTCGCCAAAGTGATCGTCTCTATTCACTGCCACGCTACAGAGAATGGGAATCAGAGATGAGGACAGAGAAACTGACCCTCAGCGATACCCGAACGTGCTCAGAACACCACAGTTCTGGTCTCAGAGAGCCCTGGAGCTCCTCTGTCTTCCCTACTCTCCCTCCGACCCCATTTTCAGTTTCTGGCTACTTCAGATCAGCATTAGGCCTGGCACCATCGACCGCAGTGGACACTCCTTGTCTAAAGCCTTCAGTCTGGAAGAACTCTTTAACCCAGTGTTTTTAATATAAATCTACATCAGCATTGACTTTGTCAGGCGCCCTGGTGCTGTGGCCCGTCAGAAGGCGTGGGTCCTTTTCTGGCAAAGTGTTGGCACTTGAGCGTCAGCTTGCTTTCAGTGGTGCCTCGTCTTTTCATGCAGGCAGGTACCGGAGGGAACCCAGGGCCCCAGATGGTAATTGGGAAAGATAAGGCCTCACTGGGGAGCTCTGGGGGTAGCATCTAGTTGCTGTGGGGCCTATACTTTCTCTTTGATCGTCATAGGTTTAATATGCTCTCATCTGTAATGGAAACCATAACACAAACTGATTACTAAAATTTGACTATTGGTTTAATGAGAAACCTTTGAGAGGGACCCACTTCCTCTTGATTTTGTTTTATTTTTAAAAATTCTGTACAATCTGTTTCATTTCTCTTCCTCTGGACTTTTCTTTTTGAAAAGTCACAAACAGTGTACTATAAAAAACAAAATCATTTAGAAAAAAAAAATAACACTGGACCTTGGGGAATACATAACACTTTCCTCCGTGCACCTTCCGTCCCACCATCTGGTTGTGTCTCTCTGCGTGTCTAATGGGGTCACAGGTAGACGTCGACATGGAGAAACTGAGGACGGTAAAGGAGGTAGGAATCGTCGGAAGTCCACACTAGAATCAGGTGTATACTGCTTAGATTCAAGGCCAGCGTTTCTGCTTCTCCCCAGCGTGCTGTCATCAGATGTGGGATAGTCGTCTTGTCGGTGTGTATTCTTCACCTTTCATCCTTGTGGTTTCGTTGGCTCCCCTAACATGTTCTCACTGGGGAATTGTTATAATAATGCATTTTATGTGGCATCGGGATAGTCTTGAATGGATTTCTTCTCTATCCACCCGTATGTCTGAAAGATTTCTTGACCTCTTCTGCACAAAGCAGTGTACCAGGCCTGGAAGGTTTGAGGGATGAGAGAGACAGAAACCCCACTTTTGAATAATCTTTTCTTTAGAGTTGGGGACAGAACCATCACACGACTGTAATCTGAAGCAGAACCAAGTAAGTACTATAATAAACATACAGTGACATGAACTAGTGAAAGGGTCGTTAATTTTTGTTGAGAGAGGCATGGAGCTGAGTTCTGAGGGATGACTAGAATTTTTTGGTGCTGGGCAGTCTGTGGAAAGGCTCTTGGGAAAGTAAGGACCACGGGCATGCCATGGCTGCAGACTTGCTTTTTAAATACCCATCTACACAAACACAGAGGTGATCCCATCCCGGATTTAAGGGGGGCTTGCCCAATAATGGTTTTGCAAAATGCCTGGACCGGTTTTACTTGGGAGTTAGGGTTGGCGGTGGAAAGTTGGCATTAGGCGAGGGCTAGTATTTATTGCGTGTTTTAACTACATTTGTTAAACTGACATACATCATCTCATCAGCAACACACAGCAAGTGCTGGAGCGGGGATTGAACTCAGAGCTCTAACTCCAGGGCCCCTGATTTCCCCCTTACTACTTATCGCCTTAGTGCCATGTCCTGGGAAGTCACGGATGCGAAACCGTCATTCCCAAACAGTAGGGTTCAGGCTGGAAAGTGGAGCTGGCTTCTAACTGGAGGGAATGCTTGTGAAAATATTTTGCTGTCTTAATTCACATAATTCAAACTTTCTGTGGTTGGTGGAAGGCGTATTCCTGTTGTGGTCATGCTTTCTGGCGGCCCCTCCGTGGTGCGCTGTCAGATCATTTAGTCAGACAGTTGCCATATATGTTAACTTCATAGGAGCAGGTATTTTCTGACCCATGACCTGCCATGCTGGCAAGCCACGTTCTGTGCTTGAATGGGGTTGTTAATGCATTCCTAATAGAGACAAGCTTGTGAGCTGGCAGAATGGGCCTGACAGTCTTCTCTTTGGTGTGGTGAAGTTTTTATTGGAGCAATAATTCTAGAGTATATCTCAGCGGTGCCTCTGTCTTGTCGTTTTGACCCCTCTGTGAGGCAAGTACTGTCTGAGGTAGGAGCCTGAGATTGTTGGTTTTGTCACATGAGCGAGGTGCCATCCCACGACAGGCCTCAATCCTATTACGCAGCTAATTTCTTGTCCCCACTCTCCTCTGTTAACTCCCTCTGCCTCCTTCTTCTCCTTCCTTCCCCCCGTTTTACATTACAGTACAATTTTAGTTTGCAAGATTTTTCCAGGGCTGCAGATCAGTTAATCTTAGAATCTGCTTCTCCAAGAACATCTTGCCTTTTATCTTTATTCTCTATATTGGGGTCTGGGATTCTGCTGCTAAAAAAAGTCTGAAAACCAGATGCCTAGAGCATTTCTGCAGTATTCGTTGTCTGCAAGGGTGGCCTGAGAGGGCTTGCGAGTGAGGGCCACACCTCCTGCTGCAGAGTATACATACTGGGTGGGTGGAGGTGGGGGCGCCTGACCGATATGCCTGCCCTGTTGCTCTTACTCTGCTTCGGGAATTTGGGTCCTTCTAGTTTTCAGGGGACTCGTAATTCTCCTCCTTTCACCCCAGTCTGCTGAGGAAAACAACTTGTAGATTAATGAATAAGTCCCAAGCTATGTATGCTTGACTAGAACACTCCTTTCTCAGAGTAGGAAGCTCAGGGGTTGAGCGACTTGCTAGAGATCACACAGTTTATAAGTGCAAGGGCCTTGATTTGAATACAGATCTGATTCTAGAATTCATTATTTTTACTGGCGTGTGCATCAGCCACGCTTTTACCTACAGTCAAAAATATTTCTCTACCATTTCCCCCTCTTGGGGAGGTGGCCTGGGTAAATCTAATAGTGTAAAGTGGTGTAATGTGTCTATCTCGCTTTTATTCACCTTGGAAGTACTGCTTTTGGATGGTTAGGCATTCTGAGCGTTGGTGACTGACGGAGGTGGAAGAGTTGGGGGCTTGGTTATGTACTGCACTCACACTTTAACCACGGGTCTCAGCGAGCACAAAATAGTTTAATGGTGTCTCCAATATGGAGCTGTGAGTTATGCTCTGTTAAGGCAATACCTCTCCTTGAGTTGTGACTATTAATTTGATTCCCCCTTTACAGGGTGCTCCATAACTCTGTTTGAGGGAGTGGGTACAGACCTACTATAAGGGCTTAGACACACTTATGCAACTCTACAAGGAAACCTTGAAAAGAAATCCATGGACTAGGTTGCTGGAAGAGAAATCCAGCTACACTGTGGGCCCCCAAAGCCTGAGATTGATCCCGAAAACCAGGGAGAGTTTTTCCTTAGTTAGCAACTCGTTTATCTGGCCAGATTCCATTTAAAAAGTCAAATGTGTGGAGAAGGGATCAGGGACTCCCAAATTTCTTGAGTCCCAGTTGGCAGAATCCCTCCTATTGCTTGGATAGGACCCGAGGGTGACTGGCCACAGAGCCCGCTTTGCTGAAGGCTTGCCGGTGGCTCAGCCCCTCTGCCCCTCCTGTTTTCAGACATTTCCTGAGAACCGAGTACTCCAAAGCTCCTGCTCCAGGTCTGGACAACTCATACAGCTCCTGTCACCCACGCCTCGGGTTGCTGGTCATTCGTTCTCTAGGTGTTGGGAGGAGAGGTGGGGTGCAAAGACTCTATCTAGTGGGCTGCCCTCTGCACGGCAGCGTCCTAGGAACCATAGAGCTGCACACTGAGATGGGCCTTTGTCAAGCCATCGCTGACTTGGCAGAGGGGTGTCTGAAACCTAGAGAAAGGAAGGTGGCTGCCGCAAGGTCACACAGCTCCAGGCAGAGCGCTAGCTCGCAGACCCGCTGTTCGGAAAGGAGTCTTCTGAAGCACAGCCCCGCCCTGGAATTCTGGCCCTATCTGCCCTGCCTCGCTTTCTCTAGAGCAAGTAAGTGCTGGCAGTACCGGCGAGGACTTCATGACTTTATTTCAGATAATGCAGTTGGATGCAGTTTGCCTGGTGGTTGCCTAAATTTAAACGAAGTGGGCTGGGGTGGGTGGTAGTGAAGAAGATTGGGTTGGTGCTTTCATGAAAGCACAATGTGTTGGGGGAAGGTTCGATTTTTATTTTTACTTCGCTGAATGAGGGATGAGCACAGAGCTGAGGTTCCCCCCTCCCTTTCCTTTTCTTTCTTTTTAAAATTATTAAGTATCTATATATTCTCAAATCAGGACTGGTGGTGCATTCCACTTTCGGCCTGGTCATAAATTAGAGTCGCTTCAACTGGACTGTTTTGCATCTCATAATGGTCCCGTGCGATTGTTGGCAAGCTGCTTAAACATCTACAGACCCATTCTGGTTAGACTTGGGTTTCATTTCCAATTCTAGGCACTCATGGGCTGTGTGACCCTGGGTATCATTTCCGAACTTCTTTTTCCTCCTATGTAAAATGTTGATAGCAATATGGACATCTTGGAATCGCTGTGCATCCAAGTTCACACGTGTGAAGACCCTGGCGTGCTGCGTGGGACATGGAGATTACTCATGAGTTGTTATTAGTTGCCCATTTTCCTTTGTGCCTTCCAGGCCTTGACTCCCGAGTTGGGAATAGATCAGGGGTTGAGGTTGAGAGTGTAGGGCAAAGGGATAGTATGGAGGCCTGTGCTTGGGTGTGTGTGGCAGGGGCCAGGCCGGGGTGGGGGGGAGCACCTGGCTTGACCCTTTAGGGGACATTAGGAAAGTATCAGAGACCCGAGTACCTGGACCTTTGCCCCAGAAGAACGTCTTTCTGGGAGTTTAATTAACTCACTGATTCTCTGCAATTAGTCTTCTCAGCCTTTAAAAATCCAGATTTTAAAATATGATTTGTTTATTGTTCCTCTGGTTATAAAAGCAACCTGTTAGGGAAAAATTAGAGTGTACAGAAAGTCATAGAGAAGAAAATAAAAATTATCCACAATCTCACCCTCCTGGAAGAAACCAGTGTGAAGATTTTGAAATCTACGTCTCCAGTTTTTTTTTTTTTTTCTGCGCATATATAAGATGTGCATAGGACGTGTTGGCCTCCTTGTTAATTTTTACCAAACTGGAATCATTCTGCACATATGATTATGTAATGTGCTTTTAAAACAATATTCTGTGGGCATTTCCTAGTTGTAAGCTGTTCTTTAAAACATAACTGGGTGGTGTTACCTCATTCTGTTATGCAGATTTTCCATAACTTATTTACCCAGCCCCCCCTATTGTTTGTCATTTAAATTGCTTTCCATTTCTTTTGCTTCTCCACCTCATGCTGCAGTGAATTTGGGAATGCGGGTTTTAATAACTGGGAAAAGCAATTCTTTCGTGAAGCATGCTGAACCCAATGGTTTCATTAGTTTCAAGTTTTTTCATGCTTATGTGCTCCCTACGTCGTTGGGCTCTGTTAATGGCTTCACCATCTCAGTGAGCACCGTACCTCTCCTGTGTTTCTGCCCCGTTCACCACAGTCTGCTCACCCTTCAAATGAGAGTGAAATATAGTCATGGCCTCCAATATGCTTTATAACCCCAAGTACCATAACGTTGTTAGTTGTCAGCATTAACCACTTGGCCCATGGTGCCCTGACCTTGATAAGTAATGTTAGGACCTAGTTGGGTGTTGTGCTGCAGCTGGCTCACACCAGCTCATGACAGTGGCCTGCATAGCCCCTCTTCCCAACTCCTTGTCCACCAACCCTCACCTTGATAGCTTGAGAGTGGCCATAGGCAGAGTATTTATACCATGAAAAGTGACAAGTGCTAAAATTAAGCATTTACCAGCACTTCATAGTCTCTGGTGCTTATTGGACATTTGACATAACGATGATTTGAATTTGAGTTTATCGTTCTCCTTTCATATACAGGCACACCTCGGAGTTATTGTGGGTTTGGTTCCAGACCACCACAATAAAGCAGTATTGCAGTAAAGTGAGTTATAATCTTTTTGATGGTGGAGGGTCTTACCTTCGATTTGTAAAAAAAGACACATCCGTGAAGCGCAATAAAATGAGATGTGCCTGTATTAATGCCTCATTGTCCCCTGCTGGACTTACAAGCTCTTGAGGGCAAGAATTAGATATTTTAAGACTTCTAAATGCTTGGATGATGGCTATGATAGGGACCCATAAAGCTGCATTTACACGAACAAGCTCGTGATTTTAAACTACATGAAAACATTTTTCACTAAGACTTAAGCTCTGAAAGCTCCGTAGTAGCTACCAAGGCCTATGCCCAGGCCTCTGCTAAGGATCCTTTATAGATGGGTCTTACATACACAGAATTTTAGTGATTTAGCCCAAAAAACTGCCCAGGGAATAATAAAGAACCTTTATTTCTCTCTGTTTCCATTAGTGACTATAATAATTATGGCTAACAAGTAATAGCTAACATTTATTGATTGCTGATGCCAGGTATATCCGAAGTGCTTTTACAAGCATTTTCTTGTTTAATCTTCATTCCAGTCACATAAAGAATACATTGATATTATCCTTCTTTTATAAATGAGGAAAGTGTAAAGCTTAGAGACATTAAGTAACCTGGTGATGATTGAGGAAGATTCAGGATTGACTGCTCATCCATTCATTCGTTCATTCAGTAGACGTCTGACTGCTGCCATGCACCGAGTGCTGCTCTGGCTGCCAAGATGAACAGAACCAGACCCTGCCCTCGTGGAGAACTCCTTCTAGTGAGCAAGACAGATAATGAGTAAACATATAAACATACACTACAGTGCCAAGTGTTGCTGAGGGCTACCGAGAAAATCAGTGAGGAAGGAGATAGAGACTGATGAGGCAGGGCTGGCATTCGGCTGTGTAGATCCCGTCCCTGGATGTCTGTCTCACTGCCCTTGAAACACAGTCTACCCTGTAGCTAGGCAAGTGTCTGGTGCAAGGTAGCCCCTCATCACATGTTTATTGGTTAGGCGATTGGGAGCAAAGCTTTATCCATGGGGATTGTACAGGAAGGCACACTGAGAGTTCCCAGTCAGCTTAAATCAGGAACAAATGCACGTAGGACCCTCCAGTGTGCTGACTGACGTACGTGCTGAGGGCTCCCAAACGCGCTGGGCAGGTAGAGCAGGCAGGAGGGCTGAGAAGTGAGTGTATCAGGAAGAGAGTGAGCTCTGTGGTGTTCGGGGGTGGGGGAGGATCAGCACATTTAGAACCAGAGACCCCCCTGGTTAGCAGCTTCTTGGAGGTCAGTGTTCTTGTGATACACATAGACACAGGAAGGTGGGGAGGGAAGGATGACTCCCCCAAGACCGCCCCGTTTTCTGTGCCCAGTCCCGTGCCTTGTGCAGCACCACCGTCTCCTGGATTTTATTTTACCTTTAATCATTGCATGGAGAATAATGACAGACGGGTGTAGTAAGCCGGGTTAGGCATCCACTGAAGGGCAGTCCCTGATTCCAGGCATTCAGGGGCCAGAGTGGGCTATGAGGACAGGCTGCTCTCATTTCAAACTACTCCCCTCCCAAAAACGTACTTTCAGAAGGTGGGACCTTCTCGTGTGTAACAAACAAAAAGTATGTTAGGGCCCCCTCCCCAACCGCGTGCGTTGTGGCCGGCCAGAGTCTAGTGTGGAGCCAGCATTTATCGAGCGTCTGTCTGCTGCATGGTCATTTGATGAGATCGTTGAAAACCCTGCGCTGGGATTCAGTACCGACTTAGCTTTGTGATATGCGTCTTGGTCTTGGCTTCCTCCTCTGTACATGGCTGGGGCTGGCCGAATGGCTTTTGATGCCCCTGTCTGCTCTGACCTGTATTCTAAGCCTTAGACTACTAGGTCGGTCCCTCTCACAAAGCATTCAAGTCTCTCAGTTTCTTTTCCAAGTGGCGATGGCCCCTTGGAGTGCAGGGTTTGGGGAAGGATGTAAGGGCTGGAATGTGTCGCCCTCAGGGAATTTCTTGGTCTGTGGGTGCTGAGTATTTTCCGGCTTGGTTCCTAGTTCGTAGCCACCCGGTAATCGCTGGTGGTTAGGTGGCCCTTGCCCACACGAGACGTTCCCCGCAAAGTTAAGCTCGCCCACAAGTGCTTTCCTAGCACACCCAGTGTTGACAGGAGGGGCGGGAACTTTGGGCGTACTTTCCTAATGGTCAGGCGGTCGTGACTTCACGTCCCCGAACGGCACAGTCCTCATCCTGGTCCCCCCGTGGCCTCCCACTGAAACCTTGCCGTGATACGAGAGCAGACACACAGGCTTCAGAACTAAAAAGTGATGAGGTGAAGAAGCAACAGGAAGTGGGGAAGCGAGCAGAGCAACGCTTGTGAAGTGTGCTCAGAACGCTGGGGACCTTTTTTTTCTTTTTCTTCTTAAAATCATATAGCTCTCTCAAATTTGTTGAGCTAGAAGTTCTTGTTTGTTTTAAAAGATTCAGCCTCTTAAGAGGCCTAAGGAGAAAGGGAGCGTGTGGCGGGTGTAAAACAAGTTTAGGGAAGATGTAAACCACCCTCCCCCCGGTGTTTGGCAAAGGTATGCAAATTCCTGTCCGTCACTGTTCTCGGGGCCTTTTGATCCTTTCACTCCACTTTTCTTTACTAAGGGCTGGGGAAAGTTATTTAAATTGCTCCTCTTTTAAACCCTCCTTTGCAGGACTGGATTTAGCTCTTCTGGTACTGATTTGAAGACTGAGGGGAAAGTGGAATTCTGCCCCCCACACTTATTCCTTTTCTGCTTCTTTAGTTTCTTATTTCATACTAATGACTTCGAAAGGAGAGAGGGCAAACCCAGTGATCAGTTTCTGGTGTTGCGAGGGCCCACGTATGCTGATTTTAACAAGACCTCGTCAAGCTTTGCGAACACTGTCACTCCCTAAGATGCCTCTCATGGGGGAAGGGTGGAGCGAGCACACTTCACACATTTGGGGACACACTTCACATGTACTGGGAAAATCACTGGCTGGCCAGATGGAGAGAGGGATGTTAGTTTAGACAAATGGCTTTTTATTTGAAGAGCAAATATGGTCCTGAGGACTGCAGCTACTGATGGGCGTTCCCTCTTTGGATCTCGGAACCCAGTTAGTTCAGGTTGAATTAGTTACGTTGGGGCTTTGAGTGGGGCTTGAGCCAACACTAATGGTACTAGTGATAAGAGTTGTGTGTTTGTAAAAGCTTCACCTACATTTCTGCAGCTTACTCTCCTACCACGCTTGTGAAGTTGGGAGGAATTACAGGTGCTCAATCAGTGATGGCTGGATAATACTAATAATGAAATAATGAAAACAGAAATGATAAATCATTCCTTACCGAACACATTCTTTGGGTCCAAAGGCCTGATACTAGGTCACAAATGTGATCTGATTTATTAATTCTGAGAGAACTCCATTGCATAAATGGGCAATGCAGCCTAGAATAACAAGCTCAGTGACCCAAAATAATGGAGTAGGTGTCCTCTCCCTTCGTTAACTTGTGTCCCAGCTTGTGTCTCCTGTGTTGCCTTCTGTGTTCACTGGTGTCAGTTTCTGAGATGGCTGGGTTTGGGGTGTGGCCTGTGGCCTGGCAATAGACGTCTCTGTGAGGGAACCTCACTGGTCTTGGAGACGTCCTGACCCTGATTCCATTAGCTGATGGATAGGCAGCCTGGTCACTGATACACAGATGCACCCAGCTACCTGCCCAGCCTTACAGATTTATGTGTCGATTATATTGCATTGGAAATGCACCAGGTCACAACCTATTTCAAAGAAAAGTTAAGATTTTTATTTTTCTCTTTAAAATCACTTCTCTCCCCACTTCCATTTTGTGTCTATAGCATTGTGTCTTTGCCATGATCAGATGGCACGTAAGGCCTGCCCAATAGTTGTGCAAGTCTTGGTGGAAGGATTGTATAACGGAGGTTCTTTTCCCTTATAAGACTTGGGCGCATGAGTTGGGCACCTGCCTCCTGCCTGCTTGTGGCTTCATTTCTGCTTCGTTTGTTTTTTAAATCTTGTTGGAATAGAGATATGGAGGACAGAGCAAGCTGGATGGTCAACTAATTTAGCGAAGTTGGATGCAGTGAATGGAACGTATAGAGCATGGGACTGAAACAGTTTTAAATAACCGTGAGCAGGGTCGTCTCCAGTGGAAATTTGGCATTTGTGGGCTAACTTGGGGCATTCTAACTAACTTCCACCTTCTGAGAAGCCCAAGCCTTAGGTGTCTCTTACTCGGGCGATGCCACCAAGCTGTTTAGAGGTATCCTAGGCAGTAGTGGTGATAGTCTAGATTTTTCAAGTGCATGAAACTTGGGGAAGGAGGGTGGAATTGTAAGGCAAATCTCATGGCAGCTGGTTTCCAATTTTCTATGGATCAAAAATGCAGAGAAGTCGGTTTGCGTGATTGAGAGCTGTACCACCTGACTGAGGCCGGTTGCCACAGTGCAGCCCTCATGTCCGAGTCCAGGTCCATGGGCCCAGCTCACATCTCTTCCATTCTTCTGCCCGTCGGGGTTGGGCACCATCTAACTGTTAGATGAGTACATACAGATGAAAAATCATTCCAAACCTTTGGTCTAGTTTCATTTTAATATTTTCCGATCTGTTCCAGAATTACCTTGATAAAATTCCTTTTTTTTTAACTCCACAATGAAATCAAAACTGAATTTTTAAGCAATATATATATCTGAGCTTACTCCAGATTCTTTTATCTCCTAGTTGGTTTTAGTGCGCTGAGAGCTAGACAGCTCCCTGGGTGGAAGTTCGCAGGTACGATGCAGCATCCTGGTCTGTTGATTGTAAAATTCTTGTGGGAAATGTGGCCTGGAACTTGAACATATGAACTTGTCCTTTTTTTTTTATTATTAAAAAGTGGTTCTCTATTTTTGTTTGACTATTGGTTTAAGTTCTGTAAGGAGTTCAGTGTTTAGCACTGGGGAAGGATTACCACCCCCGCGTGCCCAAGAACAAGGAGAGAGAATTTGTGGCTTAGAAACCCTCCTTGTCGTTAACCAAAGTGAATGCCAGCCTGAAACATGTTCTTGTGCCAGAGTAAACCACAAGGTTGTGGAAAAACATAAAGGAAATGGAGGGTAAGTTAGAAGTAAAAGGTAAAGGCTGGTGGGTGGTAGATATGTGGGAGGGGACTGCAGAATAGAGAAAGGAGAAAGGAAGGCAAGAGTTTGGCTGGGCCCTCTTGGCATTTAGGCAGCCTCGGACTTTGCTGGTGAGAGGTTAACAGTGTGTGAACTAAATATTGATGTTCTAATTTCCTTAGATTTGTATTTTGAAACTTCAGAGAAAAAGCACCGTAAAGGAAACATTACGTTCATCAGAGTGGAGTGGATTTATCTCCATCAGCCCACTTTTGTCAAGTTAGACTTAATTCATCCACGACAGTGGCTCTTAACTGGAGGTGATTTTGCCCCAGGGGACATGAGACAGTGTCTGGAGACATTTTTGGTTGTCAGAACTGTTGGGGGCCGTGCTACTGGCAATTATTAGGCAGAAGCCTGAGATGCTGCGAAATATCCTACAAGGCAGAGGACAGACCCCACAAGAAAGAATTATGAGCTCAAAGTGTCAGTAGTGCCAAGGTTGAGAAGCTCAGTTTCTGTCCATTCATCCTTAAACAAAGTGGTGTCTCGGAACTGGGCTCTGGAAAGTACATACGTCTGCTAAAGTGGAACCACCAGGTCTTGCTGCTCCGAAGATCTGAAAGGGTCTCCAAAATGGGCATGTTGGCCCAGCTGTAATAATTTTGCAGCTTAAGAGTCATTTTTCACCCTTTTCTTCTAACTTCTCTGTCTTACCTTATTGCTGCATGGACCTGCCTCCCAATATTAATTCTCTAAATTAGTGTGTTTTGCCCCCACCCTATTCAAAAATGCTATAATTTAAGTTTTTCTTGCTCTTCTATCTAAACCAGCCATCTTAAGGCTGTATTGGGTGAGCGTTGATTCTCTTTGTGGAATTTGCTTTTCTCTACCCCAAACAGGTTAGTGAATCTCCAAATTGCTGTTCTGCATAGGATGTGTCCCTTCTGCCATTTTCCCCTCACATAGACAATTAAAAATATGAACTATTTAATAAACTATAGACTTAACTGCCAGTCAACTATAAAACATATGCCTCATTCAGGCCACTTTTTGACAAGTTTCAGGTAAGAGTGATAGCATATTAAATTATTAGGCAGTTTTATGACTGCGCAGGGAAGATTTATTCTTTGATGAATAAATATTGCTGTAGCCCAATTTAAAACTTGACAAATGATGATTTACGTCTTAAAATATATATAAGGGTTACTTTATAATGAAGTAGCAGCGGGCGGTAGTGGGGCAGGTTTAAAAGTGATGGCTGTGGCACCTTTGAGCAATATGCCATTAAAACATTGCCGCAGGCAGAGCTGCAGGGAGGCGTCGCAGTGTTGCTGGGGGTTCCTGCCACTCCCAGTAGTTATCGGGGTCCGGGTCACTTTGTCATGCGTAGTCCTAGTTATGGTACTTTGAGGCACTAGTAAAAGTGCGAGTGCCTTCGGGACCCTAGCAGTTGATCCCATAGTGCCTCTTTAAAGGGTCCCATGTGCCTGCATTTGTAATTTTAGAGTAACTATGGTCCCAGTGTCAGCGACTATACATTTTTCAGGTGAAGAAGGTAGTTTCAAGGATGAATGCTTTAAAACCTAACTGAGGAGGGAAGCTGATGAGTTCTATGTTCTAGATCTGGTGGTGATCATCCTGCTTTTGAATAAAAAACAAACAAACAAACAAAAAACCCGGGGCATTTGAACTGACAAGGACGGATATTTATAGGAATAAAGAATTTGTGATTGAAACTGACCTGTAGTATCTGTTTCATGCACACATGCATAGCAATGGTAGAGCTAGATCCTTTACTACTCTCTTCTTTCTATTGATTGAATTAATGCATACACAGGGTGTAAAAGTTAGAAGTTGCGAAGAGTAAAATGGTGTATAGTGATTCTTCCTCTCCTTCCTGGCCCCAGTCTCCTAGTTCTCCTCTCTAAAGGTATCCAGCTATTAGCTTTTTGATGATCTTTTTCAAAGGAAACCTGTGCATCTAAATGCATGTCTGAACAGTCGTTTGAGCACCTGCTGGCACATCGTTCATGTCATTCCGTGACTTGTATCACTTAACAGTGTACATGGAAAACGATTCCATATCACGACATAGAGAATACCCTCATCATTTTTCACAACTGCATAGCATGCCATTTTCTGGGTGGACCACGATTTATTAAGACGCTTTTCTGAAAGGGGATGTTGAGACTTCATTTTTTTTTTTTTTATCATTACAAATCATCCTGCAGTGAGTATCCCTGTATACATAGCATTTTGCACATGTGGGAGTATGACTGAAAAATAAATTCTTAGAAGTGGAATTACTGGTAAAAGCATATATACGTCTGTGATTTTGGTAGACATTGCAAGTACCCTTTTGAGAAGTTTGTAGTGATTTATACCAGCGCCCTCAATGAATGAGACACCCTCGCCAACACAGTGAGTTATCAGGCGTTTTGATCTTTGCCAATCTGATAGATGAAAATTGGTATCTCAGTTAGTTTTCATTTGCATTTCTTTTATGAGTGCAGTTGAGCACTTTTTCCACCAGTTTAAGATCCATCTGTATTTTCTTTTCTTTCAGTTTATGTTCTTTGCCTATGTTTTGATCAAGTTATCAGTCTTTCACTCTTTTAGACTGGGTATCTCTTTGAGACATTTCTGTGTGTGGCATAGCTCACTCCTGGGGGCTGAGGCAGACTACGTCTTCAAAGGAGGCTTTGAGAGTGGAATGGGTCTACTGCCCCGGTGACGAAAGTGGGTCCATTTTCCTGGGTGTGGCCGTTGCTGCCTTTGAGGCTGTGAAGTCCCTGAGGCTCGTGGATTCAGATGTCAGCCCTGCGAGTGCTCCATCAGAGCTGACAGCAGTCTTACTCAGGCAGCGAACAAATATGGTGAACAACACAATGCAGGTGTGTTGAACAACACACAAGGATGGAGTGGTTTTGGGGATGGATATGAGTGATACTGAGGAAGCCAGGGCTGGGAGGAGGAGTGGGGCATTTAAGCAAATTCACAGGAAAGAGGCATGTCAGCTACACCGAAAATTTTCAAATGCGCGATGTCCGAGAAGTCAGGAAAAATAGGATATACCTTGTAAAGTAGTGTGGTGGTTACATTTTCAGCACTATGCTCAATGTAGGGTTGTTGTTTTTTTTTTTTCAACTTCATAAACCTTTTCATTGAGGTTTATCTAGACATGAAGCAGTAGTTCTCAACTGAGAGTGATTTTTTCCTGCCCCGAGGCATTTGGCAGTCTGGAGACATTTTTGGTTGTCACATTTGGAGTGGAGGGGCAGGAGAATGCCACTGGCATCTAGTGGGTAGAGACCAGGGATGCTGCTAAACATCCTACATCGCACAGGACAGTGCCCACAACAAAGAATTTTCAGCCCCAAATGCCAATAGTGTCAATGCAAGAAAAGCTCTCCCGTGAAGCAGTTGGGTCCAGTTATTAATCTAAAAACAAAAACAATAGATCCACGATTTCTTTCCGTTTTCAGACATTTGGACTCTCTGTAGTGTCACAATTGGACTCACTAATTTATTACATTTAGATGAACTTCATCTGAAAAGGTGTGGAGGTTGAAGAAAAACACAGTGAGAGTTTCATTTGAAAATGAAATGAGCACACTGTTTAAAAATAAGTCTAACCTACGTTTTCCGAGTTTTCAGACATCCTCTGGGCTCCTGAGACCTGTCACTACCACTTGCCCCTCCTCACTGTTTTTAATTCTTTCCTCTGTGGATACATCAAATACGGAAAGTGTTGAATTTTTTTAACCTGAGGCTCCTGAAAGGAGAGTCTTGCACCCCAGCAGGTGGCATTTTCAGGGTTTCCAGGCTCTCAGCACAGTGGGAAGACGGCGCTGGGGCTCTGCTAGGTTCTGTCGGAGTCTCTAGCACCCCAGTCCCCCACGCCCTCAGGATGTCTGTTGTCTTCAAACCCAGGGGTTCAGAGGAACCAGCAGAAATACCCTAGGGTTTTCCCCTTTGTTTTCAGGGAGGGAGATGACCAAGAGTGCATGTTGGGGACCCAAGCTGCCCAGTTGAAATCTTTATTCCTCAAGTATTTATAACTTTGGGCAGGTCTCAGTTGCCTCATCTGTAAACAGGGAGTAGTATCAGCATCAGTTAGGAAGATTAACTGAGGACCTATGTGGAAAGGACTTAGCACAGTGCCTGTGTTAGCTGTTGTTACTATCATCATTGTTATTCTTTTCAGCTTTTGGAAGTTCCAACGTTCTTGTTCTTTTTTCTGCAATTCTGTGGAAACCCTTTGCTGAGATGAGCCAGCATACCAGATTCCAGGGGAGCGTCCAGGGGCTTCCCTGAGTCCACATGTACACAAGTGCCCCTACCCATGTCTGGGGTGTGCTCTGCTTCTCCCGAGCCACCTTGTGCTCTCCCACTGCCCCCAACCTCCTCCATTCTGCCTCTGTGAGATGGGTCTCCTCCTCATTCCACTCTTCCGATTTCAGTTCCCATAGCTACTTTCCCACTTCCCACCACATCATTTGGTGTGACCAGCTTGGAAAAGCCCAAGTTGGAGGCTGGGGGGATAGCTGCGTCTGGGCTGTGGGTTATGCGTTCGTATAAGACTAAGCTTTGGTCAGGCCTGGCCTAGTGGGCTTCGTACCATCAGTCCTCAAGGTGCATTTCAGCTTGGCCTCAGCCATAGTCACCAGAAAGGGTTGTTTATAAAATGGGGATAGCCTTTGGCCAGAACCTATAAACAGCATATCAAAAAGTTGTTCAGTGAAGCCAACTTTTAATTTTTTTTTTTCATTTCACTCGGAGGTTCTCATTCAGATAGTTTTCGTGGATCGTTTAATGGCCGGGGATCACAGGGTCTCATGGCTGGGTGGGTGGTTCAGTCTGAGTGCTGCAATTAGCACTTTGTTTTTAAAAATCTCTAAAAAATGCAGAAGACCTATAGGATGCAGTGAGAGGATAGAGGGAAAGAGACAGATAAACCCTGTCCCCAAGGAGGTTCTAGTCCAATGGGGGTGGCGTAGCTCCTGACATCAGGTGTTCCCAATCTGTTGATGGAGAAATAGCCCCCATTCTGATGGAAAAGTCATACACTTACGTCACAGACTGCGATGAGATAGTTCATATTATTGGGGACTCCCAGTCTGATTGGGGAGAGACAAATCCTGCTTATCTGGCCTGATAGAGGAGACCTGAGCCCTGCTTTCCGACCCAGTTTGATGATGTGCGACACAGACAGAGCTCTCATGGAAATGTTGGAAGTGGAGCAGTTCCTAACCCCGTAACTTTCTCTTTCACATGCTAGGACTGCGAGAGGTAGGAGAGACTGTGGCGGTCGGGGCAGAAGCAGATTCAGCAATGCCTTCTGCTTTGGCTGCGGCAGCCGCTTTCACCGACCTCTGCAGGCCGAGCCCCACCCTGAAACATGTGTGGAGGCTGCGCTATCTTTAGTGGTCACCCTTTGTAATCTTTAGAGGACGTTGCTGACGTGGCTGCTTCCTGGGCTGGACCTTTCTCCCTAGAGAGCTGTCTGTACCTTTTGGGGCTGAGAATTTGCTATGGGGCAGGGAAGGCAGTGGTTGGGGGCATCCGTAACATTTGGCTGCTGTTCCTTGCCTTCTCCCGAGTCAGAGTCAGGTGAGACTGTTTTGGTCCATCCGTCTCAGGGTCGGAAAATAGAAATATCCTAGAAAGGACGTTCGACGTCCTCTCGTCTGATCTTCCCATTTCACAGAGGAGACTGTGGAGGCCCAGAGAAAGGAAATATTTTTCTCACTGCTGCTTAGAGGCTGATCTGAGTTGGCTTCTGAATCTGGTCCCCTAGCACGAGTGGCCTTGTAACAATGGTAAAGCCTATGTCAGTCAGTGCTTTCCCTGCTTCTTCCATCACTTGGAATAAAACCAAGGCCTGACTGTGGCTTCAGGGCCAGCCTGATTTGGCTCCCACCCACCTCCCGCTCTAACCCGCCTCTTTCCGCATTCATGCCACACCAGACTCCTGGTCAGTCCTAGAACCGGGACATTCGTACCTCAAGGCCTTTGTACTTAACTGATCCTTTTGCCTGGAATATCTCCCCCCCAGATATCTGTATGGCTCACTCCCTCACCTCCTTCAGAGAGCCATCCTAGATAAAATGCCCTCCTTCCCTGCCATTTTTTATCCCTCTTATCCTGCCGTGTTTTTCTCCAGAGAAGTTTTCACCATATTACATGGTACATAACCACTTATTTTTTAACTCTACTTGTTTCCTCCCTTTAGATCTTAAACACCAAAACATGGTCTGTTTTGTTCACAGCAGCCAGAACAGCCTTGGCACGTAATAAGTGCTCAGCATCTATTTGTTCAGGGAAGGAAAGGAAGCATGAAGGAGGGAGGGAGGATAAAACAAACTGAAATCAAAGGAGTCCAGGAACCTGGTGTTAAGGATGGCTTGATTTGGTTTGTCTGTGCTTCAGAAAAAGGACAGAACTTGATGGGGTGGCCGAGTCCCATCGCTTTCCCGTGGCCATTTGCATCTATCTCTTTGGTATGATGGATGGCAGCACTTCCTGTCTGCCCCCAAGTTCTATCCACCCTGCATGATCCTTGTACCTAAAATTGGGAAAAACTAGGTTAAACTTCACTCTTCCCAGAAAAAACTGTGTTTAATAAATGCCCTGGATATGGGAAGGCCCTAAACCCTACATCAGAGCCCTCTGACCCTTCTGCCAAATGATGGAATAGAGATGGCACTGGTGGAAGGAGTAAATCTTCACTTAATCTGCATAACCTGACTCTCCTTTCCTGGGGACAAAAACAAGTGCTAGAAGAGTTGAGGATGGGGAGAAAATTGGGGATGGGGGCCATATACCCTGTATATGAGTTTTGGTTGGATTCATGAAATTGGGAGGTTGAAAGGGGAAGCTGCACGCTCCCGAGTTGTGGTCCCACTCCTTTGCCGTGGGTGGCCTTGGCCCATTAACTTCCCCTCTCACAGCGTAGCTTCCTCATCTACAAAGTAAGAATTAGACTGAATCTGTGGGGGCGGGGTGGGGGTCGAGGCTCCTGGGAATCCATGTGATTAGGTTGTTCCTAAGGTCCCGTCTAGTAGTGACATCAGCACAGATGACTGTGTTTTAAATTTACTCCTTTCTTTAGATCGAATACCAGGTTTTTGGTGAAAGCATGGTTTTCTTGATATGCTGGAAATAAAGGTGACAGTTTTTTGGTTTTTTTTTTTAAAGTAAATGTTTAGACAATTTTCTCAGTGCCAGTTACTTTAGTGTGGGGTGTTTTTTTTTTTTTTATTTTTTCTTTTTTCCTTTCTTTCTTCTTCTTGGTCGTAACCTATAAGTGATTATAAGATAAACAAGTTTCAGTTTGAGTCCCCCTTGCTTTACAGTCTGAGCCTGTACAGAGTTGACTTATCGCATTTACTTTCAACTAGTCTGGCTGTTCCAGGGAGGCCTTTTCAGCCAACTGTTCACCCTTAGGGGCAGGAAGACATGGTCTCAGACAGTTTGGAAGCTGGGTTTTCAGCATTGCTGTAGGTAGACCCAGCACCTCTCCCCAACTTGCTTGCTGTCCCCTCCTCAGCACTGTGACCTGACTCAGCGAGCAGTCTCTTGAGAGAGAGTGTCAAGTTGCAGCCCTTTCCCAAACCCTTGCCTTTTGCCCAGGACCAGCTGCATAATCTGCTGGGCCCAATGCAAAATGAAAATGCAGAGCCACTTCTTTAAAAATTATCAACATTTTCGAGACGGTGACAATAGTGCGTTAAGCCAAGCTCAGGGACCCATGATCCTGCACAGGTCACAGGCCCATGAAGTTGGCTGTGTTTTTCCATCTTATGTTACCAGGACCATGGAGATTTATAAAACACATTTTAAGAGTCATTACAAATTCCTTCAGAAGGAATTTGAGCTGTTTCTGTCACGGCCTCCGTGATTCGGGTTGCTGACCGGATCCGCTGTCTATTTGGAAAACCACACCTGCCCAGTATGGAGGGTTTGGACAGTATCCATGAGTGCTGGTGGGAGGAGTTTGCAAATGGCTGCACTGTCCAAGCAGCCCCAAGAATACTGGAGGCTTCTGTCTGTAGGAGCATCGTTTGTTTTGCCCTTTAAAAAGTCTTTGGGTGGATAAACAAAATGTGGTATGTCCATACGATAGAGTATTACATAGCCACAAGAAAGGAATGAAGTAACAATCCATGCTGCGACATGGATGAACCTCAAAAACCTTATGCCAAGTGAAAGGAGCCAGGTACAAAGGCCATATGTTTTATGGTTCTGTTTTCATTAAATGCCCAGAGCGGGCAAGTCCACAGAGAGAGAAGATGGTTGCCAGGGAACGAGAGAGATGGGGAGTGACTGGTAATGGGCATGGGGCTTCTGCGAGGGCTATGAAAATATTCTGAAATTAGATAGTGGTGGTTGTACAACCTTGTGAATATGGTAAAGACTGCCAGATTGTGCAGTTTAAAAGGTAAATTTTTTGGGTCATGAAGTCCATCTCAATTTAAACACAGCTAATGAAAAAAGCCTTTTAGAAGATTCTGCACTGAATTCTGTACCTCTGTGCCCTTGTTGTGTGTTGGTTCAATGTGGGAGCCCCCTTCTCTCCCCCTGCCTCCCCCCCAGTCACAGATAATCTCTTGAACATCTCTTATGCAAAGCTTGTTTTCCAGGAAAGATCTTTCTGGAAGCATCTATGCTAAGCGGATATATGGCTGCTAAGACTTAGCCTCTCCCGAGGTATTTGCATATTAGCTTACAAAGGGAGAAAGCTTTTGGGTGAGAGGAATGAACAGTTAATTTTAGAATTCCAAGTAAGAGCAAGCGTATGTGGAAGGTTTCTTTTTTTTTTTCATGGGGCGAGGGTGCTCTCCGTGGCTGTGGAGCTAGGGGTCTAGCACCCTTTCCATGCATGATCCGGTTGACACCATTGCAGGGCCAGGTTGATGGCGAGTGGTGAGAAACATCCCCTTCAGGACAAGCATCCTTTCCCCAGACCTGGCCAGGCTACCTTTAACATTTTCCGAAGGTGGTGGTGGTAGTGGGGCAGCATTTTGACTCTGGAGGCTGCTGGGAGGGAATATCCTTCTGGTTGGTCAGGTTTCATTTCTGCTGTTAATGCGCTCAGTTTTTGGATCAGGTGGCCCCAATTCGAGATAGACCCCTTGCCCAGCTCTTTTCTGCTCTCATCTCTACCACTTCAGTCCTACTCGTCCTTGCCCTATGTTCCTCCACCTCCCACCCCCCTCTTCACACCTCTTGCTGACTTGCCCATCCTTTCTCATTGTCACAGCCTCACCCCTCAACAGCCAATGTAGTTCAAGCTTTATCTCCTGAGAATCTCCTTAGTCAGTAGTAAGCCTTCGTCCTTCATGTTTTTTTGTGGCTCTCAGGTCCAGACCTTTATCTTAATCATCTTTGGATCTTTAGCGCCTGGCATGATACTTGTACACAGTAAACACTTAATAAATGCCCTGCCTGGCTTGGGAGTGTTGCTTTTCCCTGAGCCTCTTTATTTAGATTCCAAGGGATGTTAAATTCCCATATGATTGCTCTTAGGTGAAAAAAAAAAAAAACATTGGTGCTTATATCTTATCTGTGAGGGAGGGGAGGAAGGAAATGAGAGGAAGACAGGTCTGTACTTCAGCCCCATGCATCTGGTGGATGGATGTAGGCCCTGGCTTTGTCAGTCATGGTCCCAGCATGAGATGGCCGACACCTGCTAAGGGTTTACATGGAGAGACGTGAATGAAGGGAAGTGTGTACAGAAGTGTGGGCAGTTGAGGGAAACCAAAGGATAGTGAAGCACTGCAAGGCTGGCAGCAGTGGGAAGCTGTTACCTCTCCTAGGCTAGGAGGGAGCTCCAGAGTTGGGGAGAATCACCCCCACCCTCCAACAATAGCCATGATGCTGAAGGGACACAACCACTGCCAAACTGAAGAGGTGGGAGGAAGAGGGAAATAAATTTGTATTTATTATGGGGAAGGTGGTGGTCTAAGAAAAGCAGAGAAGTGTGTGCGTGTGCGTGTGCGTGTGTGTGTGCGCGCGCGCGTGTGTGTGCGTGTGCGTGCGTGTGTGTGTGTGCACGCGCACACACATGCACTCGTGTGTAGCTGAGAACACCAGCTGCCTGGGCGGTCTTCTGGTCAGCTGGCTCTTACACTTCTTAGGTTACTCAGGATGTGACCAGTCAGCCAGTACTCCCTTCTTCCCAGCATCATGGCTGTTATTAAGGAGAAAGTTTCCTGTTTACATCAGCAGGATGGGCATTGGGTCATTTTGATGCAGCAAGAATAACAGATAATATTCATTGATGGCAGGAGGCCCTGAGCCTCCTAAGTATTTTATAAGCATCTTCTCATCAGATCTTTCCAATAACCCCAGCAGGGACCATTATCATCTTCATCTTCATCATATTGCTGATGAAGAACTTGGGACTGAGAGAGTTAGTATATCCCCTGGCCCCACAGCTAACGAGAGGCATAGCTGGGCTCACAGCAAGTCTGCCTGACTTCTGAATGCACACTCACATCCTCTCGCTGCCTCGCTGTCTCATTCCTCCACAGTGGGGCCCTCCCCACCCTGTGGTCAGTACCACGTGTGTGCTGGTCCCACTGCTTGGGATGGTCTTCCCACTTCCTCTCCACTTGACCCAATTGAACCCTTTTGTCAAGACCCAACTCAGATCTCCTTTCCTCTGTAAGGCCTTCGCCAACGATTCTGGCCTCTCCATACCTTTCCTTTAGCAAGCAGAGGCAGGTAACTAACATCCACCATCCCCTCAGGGTGCTATCCAGCTGTTTGGCGTGTGTTACCTCCTCAGTCTCCAGGAAGACTCCAACTTAATAAGAGCTGACAGATCTGAGGATTGGTTTTCTACTTTAGTAAAAGCCCACCGAAAGGCAACAGGGAGAATTTTCTTAAGAAGAAAGAGAAGCAGCGAGAGCTGATCCCAGTAGGACCTTACAGTCTAGTTGAGTGTGTGGGGAGAGAAGACAGACACACACCCCTACCTAAGACAGCATAGCACTTTTCCAGAACAGCATTCCAGCCTGGACAGACGATCATACATCAACCAGGCCGTCAGGCCCAATGGAGGTGAGCGTACGAGGAGCCAGAATTGTCGAAGGCTTCCTTCTTTCAGGACAGGAGGCGGGTGCTATCCAGTGCCCTCCACGGGGTTTCCCAAAAGGCCCCACAGGCCACAGTGGCACCTGGGTAGAGCATGGCCAGTCTGTATTTTGGCAGTTTTGAAGTGCTTTACAGATGTCTCTTGGGAGTCCCCAGAAGTTTGGATAATTGGCAAATGTCCTCCGTGTTTGGAGCTGACACCAAGGAGAGGATTAAGCACCATGTCCCCTGCCCTCTCATGAGTCACCCAAGGCCACTTAGGAGCCTTGATGTTGTACTGGGAAGACCTGGGCCCGCCTCAGTGTGGTGTTCCTTAATCTCATTTCTTTTTTTCTCTATTCCTATTTTTTCCACCCACTCCTCTTGGCCTAGACCCAGCTGAACACTGGAAGGGTAGAGTGAATTGTGGGTAAGCAGTTGGAAGGACGAATAGCAGATGAGGGGCTGAGAACCCTTCACTGGCCCTTGTGAATTTTGCTGTTGACCTTCTTTGGATTTTTTTCTCTGCTGGGCCTTGGATGTGCTAGGACATGCCTTCTTCTTTCCTGAACACATCACACTCTCTCTTACCTCCAAGCCTTGATCCTCTGGTCCTTGATGCCTGAAGACTCTCTCACCCCTCTTTATTGCCTTGTTAGACATTAGGGAGCAGCGGGAACTGTAGAGAATTCCATAGTTTACACTCCATTTAAAGAGTTTCGGGGCTTCTGATCTACAAGTTGTGGGTTTGAATGTTACCTGGAGCAGGTGTGGCTGTTTGCCTTGGTGAAGACTGAGGGGGAAAACTAGTAGGGGTGGGTGACATCGCCTGAGTAGACAGGGACCAGAGAGACACTCGGGACAAGGCAACTGACCCATGTGGCTGAAACTCGGGAGCAGAGGGAGATGAAGCAGAGGAGGTCAGACAAAAGGGGCTTGGCAGCTGTGCTAGGCATCCCTTCTACATCTGTTCTGGATACTGGCAGAACCTGGGGGTCACTTGGGTTGCCCGGGAAGACTCTGCCCTAGACAGGATGCAGAAGCCAGGGCAGTTCTGGGGGAAAATCTTTCATTTTACGAAAAGGAGATGCCAGACTGGGACTTGCTCTGGTGCCTTTGCTTCTCACTGCTGTGTAGGTTTCAGAGATCAGATGAGGCTTTGGTTTAGGTTTTAAACCATCATTATTCCTTTATCATGTAAATAAAACATAATACAGATAAAGAGGAAAGAGAAGTGAAATTGTTATCACCCATAATCCCACCACCCAGATATCATTTACACGTAGAACTTGGGTACGGAGACTTCCTGGGCAATTTTCTGTATTTACAAGGGAGAAGCAAACCATAGATATATTTTGTAATTTACTTTGTTTTAGAGTGTGTGCGCGTGTGTGTGTTACATGCATGTGTGATTTTGTCCCATTTAAAATACATGCTTGCCCACATTCAAACGGAAGGGTACAAGGAGACCCCATTTGCTCCCCACCTTACCCCTTAACTGTACTCCTCAAAGGTAGCCCTCCTTAAAAGTTTCTAGTATATCCTTGAACAGGGAGAAATCTAGAAGGGATACTGTGTGTGGAGTAAAAAACTGTAACTACTCGTAATTTATACAAATATTAGCCGTCACGTGTCAGGAGGAAGGTGTAGGGTGGGTTTGGTGGGACTGGGAAATAGTTTGTGGTTAGTGAAGGGATTTCCAGAAATAGATATTGTGGATTCGTTGCATGGGTGTTGGTGAGGAGCAGGGTGAGTAGAGGTGAGTGAGGCTGCGGCCAGGACCACATATTGTCAGATCTTGCCTCTTGGGCTGGGATTGGGGGGGAGACGGTGGCAGGTATGCAAACGAGCAAGAGACTTGTCAGGAAGCAGTGATAGTTATTGGTAGATATTTATAAAAATACTCTTGCTTAACAAAGTGAAAAGTTGGCAACTCCTGGTCCCCCAAAATTAAAAAAAAAAATAAAAGATTTTAACAAATCTGTGAATACTAACAAATTTGAGTGACACTGCAGGACTGGACAGGGAGTTGTATCAGATTTGGTCTTGGCGTGTGTCTGGCAGAGTGGTCTTGGACTAAACCTTAATTTCTTCAGATCTCAGTTTTCTTATCAGCACCTGATCAGTGGTTTTCAACCCTGGATGCACATTAAAGTCACTGGAAGCATAAAAGGAAAAAAAAAGGAAATCTGTATGAGTGGGGCCCAGGACATTTTTTCATGTAACCAACATTAGAGAAGCCCTGGATCATCCTAATTGCTCGTTTTAGCTCTAAAATGTTATGATTCTGTGTATTCTATTATACAATTTTGTTCCTTTCACATACTGTGCACAAAAGTTGTAAACTTCTTACATGCCAAGAAGTCTTACTTTTTATGAAAAACTCTCCATAATTCTCTTTAGGCCAATGAGATAATAAATGTTCTTTCTCCAATAAGTCAGAATCATAAACATAGTAAAACATCAAAAAATTCGCTTTGACCCCCCTCCCCGCCAGGAATAGAAAGCGTGGACTTTAATATCTCATTCCCCGACCAGGTGGAGTGGAATGAGATCAGGTGCTCTAGGCATTAAAGTAATAATAATAATAATCTCATTCCCTCATTTTGAAAAAGTTACTGACTGGAGCCCTGAGGGCACCTCCATTTGCAAAGATGACCCTGAAGAGTTCAGAGAGAAGACGTTACTGGAAATGTTTTTGCTAGAAGAATTGTGTATACCGTAAGTTCCAAATTAGGAGGTCCAGTTTGGGGATGCTTTATCAGATCTAAGTTCTACATGGAGTAGGAGGTGTTTAAAGAGACTTGGTTCTGTTTTATCTTTACCATTGAAGTTTTGGGTTTTGTCTCTTCCTAAATGAGTCATTTTTTTTTTAAAGGAACCTAACTTGGGGAGGTGGGGAAACCACTGCCGGAGGTGCTGAGGGAGGAGGCGGGCAGTGAGACTCATAGTCAGGGGAATTGGGTTTATAATTGGGCCATTTACCCAGTAGGGGCAGAACCAGGGATCTGTCTGATGAGTGGATCGAGAAGAGTATTGTGTGTTTATTTATTTACCAAGTATTTTCTGGAGCAAACCCACCAAACATATGGCCTAGCATCAAGGCTCAGTCCACAGATTCTGGGAGACAGTGCACAAAGCAGGAGGAAGCACCTAGTTTTCACTCTGGTTGAGGAGATGGGACACAGGTCATGGAAGTTAGGCATGTCCATCTTTGCCTGCACTTAGAAATGAATGAACTGAAACTGTAACTCCCCATGCCAGTGCGAACAGTACACATGAAAATGTTCGCGCCAGGCAGGATTTCAGAGGAGGGAAAATGGCAGCCCGAGGGCCCCCGTTGTGGAGCATTAGGGAGTCTGATGAGACATGCACTGGCAGGGCGGCCAGAAGGAGATGGAGTTCTGTGGGACCCCCTCGCGTCATTTCCTCGTTCTGTGCTGGGTTCTCCCAGCTGAAAAATGATCCCACACATCTAAGTCATCCAGACCCCTGATGAACTATTTATTCAGAGTGTTCGCCGTCCTTGTTGCCTGAGGAGGGAGGGGTGGGACAAAGAGTGGGGAGGAGCTGCCATACGCTGGCTTTGGAAAACCAGAGCAGCTCCACCTGATTTGGCCCACGTTCTTGGGGTGAGGAGCTCCCTGGCGCCCAGAACGAATTTTGTACATTTGGAACTTGGGCCAAGCACACTTCTTTTATTCCATACCAGTTCCTTCCCCCGTCAAGAAGTGATGGTTTTTCGTCTTTTCTGAGAGGTGTGCAGCCTCCTGCATGCGTGTTTGCTAAGGTTGTCACAAACTTCCTGTTTGGGTTTGGTCTGAGGCTCGAAGCTTTGTGTGTTTTGAAACTTGGGCGTTCACAGGAGTCCAGCCCTTCTCTCTTAGCGGCCGTGGGGTGGCCCTTTTGTTCTCCCTTTCTCTGACTTTTGCCATCCTTTGCAGACCTTCCCACTGGGAAATGCGCTGTAGCTTCTGTACTTGATCCTATTAGTGAGATTTGAGAGCTGTGAGATCTGAAAGCTGGAAGGAGGGAAGGGAGCAACATTTACTGGGCCCCTTATATAATGCCAGGCGTAGTGTTAGATGTTTTTGTACATTTCTTGTTTTTTTTTTTTTTTGGGGGGGGGGCTTCACATTAGCTTCTGCAGAACCTGGCTCAAAGAATTAATTGACCAGTCCAAGGTTGGACAGCTACTGGGTGACAAGGTCAAGATTTGATTCCATTCCCAACTCTAGAGCTCCTGTCATTTCAACTATGTCTCGAAGCCCACACTTTGCCTTTGGTTCCAGTGTTTTGGGGAGATCTTGATTTCTTATTGGACATCTTGGGAGACAGCATCACCTTGATCCCTATAATTTTCTCTCAAACCCTTGTTATTCAAACTGCCTCTTGTTCTGTCTGTGTGGGATGTGATTTGATAGCGCTGAGTGCTTGGCTGACTTTCACTTTTCCCAACCATCCTCTCCCTGTGTCCCAGGGAATCCCAGAACTGTTGTGTGGTTCGTGGCTGAGGATCAAAGTGTGTTAGGACCAACTCTCAATTTCCCAGAAACATCGTATCCTTTTTCCTCCTTCAGGGAGCCCAGCACTGACGATCCCGCTAATCACCATGAACTCCCCTCAGCCAGACTTCTCATATGTCAAGCTCTTCCCTTGAAGAGGGAAGAAGATGGGATCTTTACCCGTGTCTATGAAAGTATGTGAAAGGGTAGTAGCTAAGGAAGGATACCAAGACCTGGAGTGTGTAGAAGCAGAAAAAGGAAGGAAGAGCTAATAAACCCAGTCACCATCCACCTTATTAGGATTGCTGTTAGTACAGAGAGACAGACTCTGGGTGCTCCCACAAAGGAAGAATAGGTTTGCTTCCAAAAACTTCAAGAAGGCCCTCTGTCCCTTCCCTTACACATTTCTTGTATTTTCTGAAAAACTTCTAGAGGTACATCATCTGAGCTTCATCAGTATTATGTGTGGGTCAAGTAACGTTTACCTGGTGTTGAGCAGTGGGCAATTTCGAGCGTTTCCAATACATATGAATTACCCTCAAGGCGTTTGCAGTCGACGTGAGTAAATGGAACACTTGCCAAGAGAAGCTCAATGCTGTGAGCCGGAAGAGCAGGGGAGAGCTCAGCTAGCTGGGGTGGTGCCTCTCCGTGGACTGCAGGAAAGCAGGGCGGTCAGAGGGGTGGAGGTGCAGGGGGGAGTGTGCCCAGCACTGGGCTCTTAAGGGGGAGGGGTCATGGAAAGGGGAGGAGCATGATGGAGGGGGTGGAGCTGATGTGCCTGTGGGAAACAAAGTTAAAGAAAGGGATATGCATCATGTATGAAGGATCCCGAGGGATGGCTGTGGAGTTTGAAATTTTCCTGTATTGGGGAGCAACCAAAGCCAATTGAATAGAATGGGGATAGGTAAGAACAGTGTTAGAAGAAGGTTCACCTGGATGTGTGCATTGTAAATGGGGAGTGGTGGGAGGTGAGTTGGATATTAGAAGTGAAATGTTGAGGGCTTGGACTAGGGTCGTGACATGAATATAGGAAAGAAGATAGAGCGATGGCAGGTTTCAGATCCCAGCTGTCACTTGCTACCTGTGTGACCTTGAGCAAGTTACCTAATCTTTTGAACCTCATCGGTAAGTAGAAGCTGAAAACACTTCACAGGACTGTTGTATCAGGATTTTAACTTGTGTTGCATCCAGCACACAGTAGGTGCTCAGAAGTAGGAGTCCTCTCATAGGACTGGGAGGAATTGGGGGAGTGGAGAGGGTGGAAGGGCTCAAAGAAGCCTCAGAGGATTGAATCTAGAAGCCTGGAAGAATGAAGCAACCTTGACAGAAATGAATGGAGCTCTTTGGGGTTCCTCTCCTCCTAAATCTAGGCTGCTGAGGTCCTCCCTCTCTCAGAAATCCCACAGCCATTGGGATTGTGCCTGTATGAGACCACAGCCTCTGGTTTTGGCCCTCGGTGGTGCTGGCCAGCAGCCAGCTCTCTCTCATCAGGGGATCAGAGTTGGTACTGGTTGAGGTACATAAGGCACCTAGGACACATAATCTAAGGAGGTGCTTGGTTTTGGAGCCAACCCTATACTTGCAGGACTCTCTCACAGCAGCGAGCCCATTCTGGTTCCTGCCTGCCCTCCTGGGTGCGTATGGACATCTGGGCTGGTTTCCTTCCACTCAGAGGAGGACACTTTCCCTCCCCCAAACAGAGAACCTTCTTCCATCACATGGGTCCCCCGTCTTCTGTAGCTCCTGGGACCTCACTCCCTTCCGTTATTCAGCAATAAAGCCTTTCTTCAAACTTTCACCTCCTTTTTTTCACATTCCCATTTCTCCTTCCCTCACAGACAGAAGTCTGGAAAGCATCTGCCCGCAGGTTTTGCTCTTTGGCTGACACAGCCCACTCAGGCTGGCTTCTGCCTTTGGGAGGAGAGCCTGGCCCAGGGAAGGGACCTGGTGGATTTGCTGCAGAGGGCTCCTGCCTTCCATAGGAACTGCCCTTGCTAAGGTCACCCTGGCTTCCATGTTACCACACCCAACAGACACTTCAGCCCTTATCTTTCTGGACTCTGCTGCTTTTAACACTGTGGACAACTTCCTCCTTTTTGTAACTCTTTTCGCTTGGCTTCTTTGATTCCACAAATCTTTCAACAACTGTTTCTTGAGCACCTGCCTGTGTTGAACTCGGAGGCATACCATAGTACAATGTCCTTATTCTCAGGGAGTTTATACTCTAGTGTGAGAGAATAGACATAAAAACATAAGCAAATGTCAGGTGGTAATAAAGCTACAAAGAAAAATACTACAGGGAAGGGGATTGAAAGGATGCAGGAGTAGGGGTGGAAGGACTCACAGAGAAGGTGACATGTGAGCCAAAACCTGAAGTCAAGGCTACCTGGTAGAAGACTATTTCAGGTAGAGGGGAGAACAAGTGTGAAGGCCCTGAGGCAAGAGCCTGCTAAAGATGTTTGAGGAAGCGATTATGGCTGGAGGAAATTGAGGAAGGGCAGAGTAGGAGAAGAATAGGTCAGAGAAGAGGCTGGCCAGAATATGTGGGCCTTGTATGTCATTTCAAGGATTTTGTCTTTCACTTTGAGAAAGATGAAACACTATCGGAGTGTTTTGAGTGGAAGAGTGATTTTTAAATGATCACTTAGGTAACTGTAGAAGGCCTGGTGTATTAGTTTGCCAGGGCTGCCATAATATGGTACCACAGACGAGGCAACTTTAACAACAGAAATGTATTGTCCAACAGTTCTGGAGGCCAGAAGTCCGAGATCAAGGTGTCTATAGAGCCACACTCCCTCTGGAGGTGCTAAGGAAGGATCTGGCCAGCCCCTTCTCCTTGCTTCTGATAGTTCACTGGCTTGTGGCAGCATAATGCCTATCTTCACAGGATGCTCACCCTGTGTGGGTGTCTATGTCCAGATTTCCCCCTTTCTACATGGACACCAATCATATTGGAATAGGGACCCACCCTACTCCAGTACGATCTCATCTTACCAGCTAATTCTATCAGCGATGATCCTGTTTCCAAATAATATCACATTCTGAGGTGCTGAGGGTTAGGAATTTAGCATAGGAATTTGAGGGAGACACAATTCAACCCATAGCGTAATTCAGTGCACGTAGTACCTGGATTGTAGAAAGGCGAGGGTAGAAGAAGGGAGACCAGTTCGGAGGTTACTGCAATAACTTAATGAGAGAAGCTATTGGCTTAGACCAAAGTGGTAGCAATGGAGGTGGGGAAAAGTGATGGAGGTCTGGATGTATTTTGAAAATAAAGCTGACATCGTTTGCTGATGGATTGGACATGGGATGTGAGGGAAAGAGGGGAGTCACAATGACTCCTGGGTTCTGGGCCTGAACCACTAAGAGAATGGAGTTGGGTGTCTTTCTCTCCTGAATCCACTTCTTCCTTGGGGCCTTCCTCAGCAGCCACTGCAAGGTCCCCTTCCTGAGCAGGTCCGTCAGCTGTTGGGGGTTTCAGGGCTCCTTCTCTGGCTGCTTCTGGTCACTCCTCATAGGTATGATCTGTTCCTGTGTTAAGCCAAATATCTTGAATATGCTGTTTGGGTCACTCCTACAGGCCCTGGCTCTGGAGAATGCTGAAGGAGGAAGACATGGAAGCAGGACGACCCTGAAAGGTTAAGCCTCTTAATCCTGAAACAGGTAGCTTCTCTGAAATTCTTGGTGTCTGAATGCTTTATGATGAAAGGGGTCATAAGATCATTTTTTTTGACCATTGCGGTGTGGAAAATGCCCTGAGAAGGGACAGAGGGCTGCTATGGGCCTGGACACCCATAGATTTCTGGAAACCTTTGCCTGGGAAATGGTCAGTGATTGTGGAATCATATACTGGACTTCGGTACCACTTGGAATGGCACCAAGGGCATATTGTCTTGTTTGCCTTACTTTGCAGAGTTGTTGTGAATAGTGAAGAATCCAAAGGACATTCATGGATGGTAGTTCTAGAAGTGTTAAAAGGGAATTAGACATCTCTGGAGTATTGTAGTATAGAAGGTCGCTCTGAGAAAATCCACGGAGTCTGTCAGAGGCAGATTCCTGGATCAGGGAGGCTTTGAGCAGGCCCTGGCGGGTGTGGGTGGGGGGGTGCATTTCTAGTGTTTTTATCAGCTCTGGTTGTGTTTTCTTCCAGGTTCAATTTGTTCCTTTAGAAAATGGACACACAGCTGTGATTCCTCTGCCAGGTCCCACATGGAAGCTATCTGAAGGGTCAATACATTTGTTTAGAAACAGATTTTTTTTTTGAGGTTATTAAACTCTGGTCTAGCAAGAGATGGCTATTTCCCATAAATTCTTAGTGACAGTGGAGAAGGAGGATAGTGGTGTCTAATATGATTCTTTTGGCGTGTGCGGGTCTTTTTCTCAGCAAGTGCCACACTTTTTAGCTCTCATGTGAGACTGAGAGTCGATTGCTTCTGTTTCTTTTTTATTGTGCCTGGTTTTATTTAACTTTTAAGCCATTGTGTCTTGGGGTTCCAGTAGGAAACAGATGATTCACTCTAGTGGAGTACTCCAGGAGACTCTACTGAAGAGGGACTGTTTATAGTGGTGTAGGCAGGATAACAGAAACCGTCACTGGATATTGAAGCATCTCAGGGCTAGCATTGTCAGGGAGTTGTTCCTATGACTAAGTCTGAAAGGAAGAGGGCTGGATTAGTTATCAGAACTGGAAAGAAAAGCCATATGGAAAGGCTATTTCTGGTAGAAGGATGCAGTCAACACCAACATGGCTGGGAAAGGGCCAAACGAATATCCTCATTGAACACCCCTTGGTTCTCCTGTCTCCCAGTGGTACCTCCCATTAAGTATACTCAGCAGCATTCAGAGAGCAGGGAGCCATGTTTATGCTGTCCACAAAGATCAGAACTTCTGGGGATGTAGAGCTGAATGGAGAAGGGTGGAGGGTGGATATAGAGGCACAAATGGGAAATCTGACCGAGCAAGAGATCCAGATTGCTTGAATTATGTGATAAGGGCTGTTTTTACTTTGACCCCAACCGTCGGCTATGAGGGCTGGAAGGAGCAACAGAAATTCTCTAGTCAAACTTAGTTCTTTTTATGGCTGAAAAGGTGTAGGAAAGTCAAGTGACGTGCCAAGGCCATTCATGAATTCATTAATTCATGACAGTTTTTCTTGAAAGCCCATTTCATTTTCTCTAGAAAGGCAATACAAAACATTTAAAGCAGTAAGTAACAGTTAAAGCAAAATCTGAGCAAATACTAGGATAACGCTGTAGGATAGTGCTTATTTCTCTTTTGTCATTTTGGATTCTTTGGGGTTGCGAATATCAGAAAACCAAACTCAGAGAGGCTGTCACAGCAGAGGGAATTAATTAATCATATCATGGGGTGGACTGCAGGGTTAGTGTGAACCAACAACAGCTCGGCATGTCAACCATCCAGTTTCTTTCCATCTCTCTGCTCACTCTTCCATGGTGTCAGTTCATCCTCAGGCTGGCTTCTCTCATGGAAGCAGAATGGGTGCAGAAGTTCTTAGACTCATCGTTTCACACCCCTGTGGACGTAAAGAAACATCCCTTCTAGTAACTTGAAAAGACTAAGAAATTATCTTCCCCAGAAGTCCCTTCCTAGCAAAGAAACCCTGACATTTCATGGGCCTGAATTGAGTCATGTGCTCCTTCCTTAGCCAGTCCTAATAGCCAGGCGAGTGCTCCCTGTTGATTGGTGGGGTTGAGAGATTTTTTCTTCTGATTGGCCTGTGTCTCTATGGAGGAATGTGTCAGCTTTCCCCAAAGCACCGGGACTGGTTTGGGGGTGGGGCAGAGGGGTGAGTGATGCACAGGTAAGCAGAGCTGAGGGCACTGGTCAGGAAGGAAAAGATATTGGGAGAGTGGCAGCTGACATCTACTATACTGTATCGTCTATAGAATCCTTACTAGTTTGCGTTAATTGTCGGGATAATAGTGAGAGGAAAATGACTCTTAGTTAGTAAAAGTCTGGATTTTAAAGTATTTTAACAGTGTAATTTCAGACAGAATCTTCCCAGTTGCTGTTGGAATGCTTGCAATTAGCACCTCCTTTTCAGCATGTCTGAAAACCTAGGACCTTCTAGTAGGTTAAATATGCCGTTTTCAATCCTGTTTAATTTCTAATTTGCTTATTCAACCTTTTTATAGCCAGAGTAAACACCAAATTCAAATTTTGAGCCAGCGGAGATTAAATTACAGTAATGAGGTTCCTCATTTACAACCTCATCTATGAAATGGGAATAAGAATAGCACCTACTTTACAGGCTTGTTGTAAGGATTAACTGAGGTAATTTAAGTAAAGTGCCCAGTGGGCCAATGGCTGGCCCAATACCTTTATTAGCATCATATATCTCAAAATATTGTCACATTTATGTGTTTAGTGCATATTTAATCTATGAAATTAGCTTTTCACAACAAATATATTATGTCACTGATTACCTCTGTTAGAAACGAGGTAAGGGTATTAAAAATTTAGTGTTTATGGATCTTTTTCTTTTTTTCTTTTTTTTTTCTGAAGTGGGTTTTTCTTTAGAATTTATTTTGGAGAAAACCTAAATAAAGAAAAATATAGGTAGCATATAGTTAAAGGTAGGTAATCCATGGAAAATAGGAATTTTTAATTTTACTCTAAAATATTAGTTGAAAAATGTTTTAAATAGTTGATGGCCTGTTATGACCTGCCCCAGCTGATTTTCTTGTCTTTGTTCTCAGTTTGGAGTCTTGGAGGGACAAGTGACCCTTCTGGGCTTTGGTTTCCCAAACCAGCCCGGTCAAGCTTTTCTGGGTGGGTGGATTCTAGGATCACGTGGATTGGCAGAGATGCTGCAGTAGCCAGAAGCTAGTCCCGAGCATTTTATTTCAGTGAAATTTCAGCTGACAAAATACTGTGACTCATTTTCCTAGAGCCTTTGACACCATAAGGCTGACCTCTCAGAATCCTAGGCAGGTGTAGTGGCTGTCTTTCTTTGAGGTTCCCAGGTTATGGTGGGGAGATCACAGGTTGACCCAGTGCCCTCAGACCTGTGCACTAAAACTGGGAGGAGATAGCTTTGTGGATCAAGGGGGCATAAATTGCCACGAAGGGCTTCTAAATAGAGGAAAAAGTTCTAAAACAACCAGGAATTTATAGACTGTAAAATTTTTTTATTCCCCTCTTCCATGAGTATTCATTAAAATTACTTAAATTTTCTGTAGGTTGTTTGTTGCCCCTGACATTAGGCACCGTTATGATAACTAGATGAGAACTAGTGATAACTACATGATCGATCCTGAACCAATTCTTTGGTTCATTCAGAAGGTGCTGTAGACAAGTGGATCTCACATGTATATCACCTGGGCCAAGAAGTTATCAAAATAAAAATATTGGAGGGATTGGTTTGGGGATACCAATTTTTTATTTTTCCAAGGAATGATGTTTTTTTAAAAATCTAACATTCGTCACCACAGTTTCATAACAGAAAGGTCTATCTTGATGTGAAAATAGAAGGAGATAATTTAAGAATAAAACATAAATCTTTACATTGAAAACAATCAGCTTTAGGAAGAATTTACTACACTGTTCTTATTTTTCTGATATCATCTGTGAAAGCTACACCAGGAATGGGTGCTGCCTGCCTTCTACCCATAACAATTGCTGGGAAGAAGAGGAGTTATCTACTTAATGTGCAACTGTAGGGGGGAAAATCATACTTTTTTGAAGCCTCTCATGGCACCTCGGAATTAATTCTAAGTGAAATGTCTTTGATTTAAAGGGATGTGAGAAATTCACTTGAACACAAGTCTTAATAAATCCAGATCATTTAAAAAGGAATTGTTTACTCTCAAGCCATTAACTTAAAATTGTTAGTTTAATTTTCCACCAGTAGGTAGAAAATCTTGCAATATCTAAATTGTTCAAAATAAAAGATATGTCCAGTTTTTCTTTTTTCACAATTTAACCCTAAAGAATGAAATATCTGTTAAATTTGATTTGGCCTTTAGTTGTATGTGGTGTGCATCTGTGTGTGGAAAACTCTAACTCTCTCTCTCTCTCTCTCTCTCTCTCTCTCTCTCTCTCTCTCTCTCTCCCTCCCTCCCTCCCTCCCTCTCTCTCTCTTAGTTTGGTCTGAAAAGCCCCAGGAAGGAAAGAGTGTTTTTGAGAAAAGCCGTGTATACATTAGTCAGTGGTGTTAGTACTTGTAGCAACAATTGTATCTTGGGGTTGCCAAAAAAGTACGGCTTAAGATGCCTTTTGGAGTCATTAAAAAACCCCAAACATACACCCAATCACCCCTGGCGTCCAAAACAGTAATAAAAATGTTCCTCATTCTGCTTCGCTTCACATGCCTGCTTGGCTTTACCACAAACATGTTTTGCCTTCCAGCCAGGGATTAAGCTTCTGTGCGAGGCCATGACTGGCTCACGTGAAAGCAGCTTCCCTGTCCTGGTTGATGGGGAGAGAAAGACTGCTTGCATGCCCGTGTGAAATCCTAAATGGAATCATGGAATTCTAGAGCCTAAGAGCATTTTGAAGTCCTTGCTTTCCTGCCACGTTATCCTAACACTCATCATCTTCACTGGCAATAGCTGTGGTATTTCTAACCCTTTACTGAGCTCTAGCATTTCATGGGTTCTTTCTGAACAAAGAGATGAACTAAGAAGTGTCTTTCTCGAGAAAAAGCAGACCGTTCTGTGCCACACTCAAATCTGTAGTTCTTGCCTGTCCACAACCTCATTCTTGGGCATTGTGTTACTGTTTGAATCCTGTTTCTGTGCTTTCATGTGTTCATATGGCACAGTCCTTGCATGTTCTAGTAGACACTCCATCTTAATTTGATGAGACTCCTTACCACTTGTTTCTTCTAAATTATCTCTCAGTCTACAGCTAGCTGTGCGGTCTACAGAGTGATAGCTCAGTGTTCTTTTGGACAGACGTTACCACAACTCTCTTGTCTTAGCTCAGGCTGCCATAGACTAGGTGTCTTAGACAATATAAATTTATTTCTTGCAGTTCTGAAGGCCAGGAAGTCCAAGATCAAGGTGCTGTCAAGGTAGGTTTCATTCTGAGACCTCTTCTCTTAGCTTGTAGGCAGCCACCATCTTCCTATTTGCTCATATGATCTCTTCTTGGTGCACTCTGGAGAGAGGAAACTCTGATATCTCTTCCTTTTCTTATAATGGCACTGATCCCATCATGGGGCTCCACTCTGGTGACTTGTCTTAACCTAATTAACTCCCAAAGGCCCCACCTCCTAATAGTATCAGATTGGGAGCCAGGGCCTAAACCTGTAAATTGGGAGTGAGGAGGACACCAAC
Organism: Cynopterus sphinx; assembly: GCA_030015415.1. Lineage (NCBI taxonomy): Eukaryota > Metazoa > Chordata > Mammalia > Chiroptera > Pteropodidae > Cynopterus > Cynopterus sphinx. Next base: position 46,724,853 of record CM057386.1, on the reverse strand, counting down.
TTTCAGTCCAGAACAATTTTGAATCTTTATTTGTAGCCCCTTGAAGTGCTTAGAAGGTCATTACTCCAGGAGCCCTGCAGTAAGTAGAGAAAGCCTTAGAGTTACAAGCTTTTATTGCCCTGGAAGAGATGTGGTGTCCTACATCTGGAGAAGATGGCTTGATGGACCAGAAGCTGGAAGACCTTTAACATAGATGTAAAGGTGACCTGGATTAGACAGATGATCTACTTGGTTTGCCTTTTCAGATCTTAGATTTCCAGGTTTTATATGTCAGTGATAAAGTTATAGTTACTAAATTTGGTCAGCCTCAGTGAAATTAGGATGGGTCGGTATTTACAATTCCCCTACCACCTTTACCAGCCTCTGAAAAGGAGGTTCTTGGAACCAAAGCCTGGGAAAATGATTTTTTCTTAGCACTTGATTATCTTGGGCATTTACTCCCTTTTCATGGGGGAAAGGCTGTCAATAATAATAAACTGTTCCCTGTGCCATTAGAGATCTATATTTTACAGTGTCATTTTAAATATATACAAACATGGTAATGTCCACATGGACACAGGTGTGTATGTGCTTGCATACACACACATAACCTGTGCCAGGTGGAATATTTTCAATTATAAAGTCCTTTGAAAATCCTTCTAAACTTTCAAGGAACAGATAATTCCTGTGTTATATAAACTGTTCCACTATTTATAAAAAAAAAAAAAAAAGGTGGAAAACTTCCAGATCCTCTGTCAAGCAAACATGACCCTGATAACAAATTTGGCAAGCCCGCAAAGGGAGGCTCTATACTAATGTCGCTTAGGAATGCAAAAATTTTAGATAAAATTCTAGTGAGTAGATTTCAATAATAGAGTATAGGAATGTTTCACTATACCCTGGAATGCAGGAATGGCTTCATATGCGTATAGTTTTATATGATTCACATAAATTGCTTAAGTAGAACTATATAATAATCTCATTAATTTCAAAAGTGCATTCAGTCAATTCAACTTTTAATTTTTATAAACTGCTTAAAAAGGAATATATAAAATGACTACTTTTTAACATATAGTAAAAATTTTAATACATCCACTGGCATTATACTTATTGGAGTCCCAATTAAGGCATCATTGGATGTGATTGAGATCAAAACAAAAAGCCTGTGCAGAAAGTTACAAAATAGTAACTTGAAGAATAAATATTGTAAAGAAAAAGATAAAATTATTATTAACTACAGATTGCTTAGTTGTAGGCCAAAAGACTTAAACTCTGTAAAAACTAAAAAAGACCTCTATTTCTAGATGGTAAGATTCAAATGAAAGATTTAGCTATTTCTGAAATTAGTTCATGAGTCTAATGCTGTTTCTTTCAAAGTCCTATCAGGATTTTTAAAATTTCACAAGATGGTTCTAAGACTATTTGAAAAATAAGTAGATGAGAACCCCTGGGATTTCTGAAAATGGTTTTAGGGGAAGGGAGTTAGATCTATTGAATATTAAAATATATAGCTCTACCAGATATGAAAATGCATTATTAAGCCTTTGTAATTAAAACACTGTGGTTCTGGCATAAGAGGAGCAAGTAAATGAGCTAGGATAGTAGTTTAGAAATAGACCCCCAGAAAAATAATTTAATCAATTATAACGAAGTTATCACAAATCAATGGAGAGGGGAAATTATTGAATAAATAATTTTGATACCTCATTAACAGTTTGGAAAAAATCATTTTGACTTCCCCAGAATGAATTACAGATGGATTGAACAAGTGCAAAACATAGACATGGAAAATTTATAGAAATGAATATTGCTTAGAAACAAAAGAAAAACATTCAAAAAGAAAATAATAGTCTTATCAAACTACAGGGAAAATCAAAGGTTTCTTCATGTAAAAAAACAATGGAGAAACAATAGACTGAGAAATGATTTGTAGTAACATGACAGAATGAATATATTATGTGAAATGCTCAAATTTAAAAGAGAAGTACTAAAACTTTGGTAAGACACTTGGATAGATAACTAAATACAACCCAAAATAAATACATGGGAAATGTTCAGTTTTGTAATAAGAGACATGTAGATTCAAACAGCAATAAAGTATTATTTTAACATCTGCCAAAAAATATATTTTTAATGATTATCCCAAATTCTGGTGCTATTGCAATATCGTGTAGCAAGTTTGCAATTTATATATTATTCATTCATACATTTTGATCCAGTAATACCACTTCTGTGGACTATCTTCCACATTCTCTTAGGAATGAAATCATGCAAAATATTTAATAAGCTATTTAGACAAAAATGCTCCCTAATGCATTATTTACAAAGCAAACACACAAAGAATTAATGTCCAACAGTTGGGTAACTATAAAATAAAGTAGTTTTCTTTCAGCATAATACTGCACTATAATTAACAATTATTTTGAAGATTTGTAGCAATGTGACAAGATATTCACAATGTAATTTTATGTGCAGAAACTGCAATATAAATTGTGGTATAGTTTCACAGTAGAATACAGCTATATAGTTGTGCTGTTAAAATGAACAAACCATAGCTGCATATGACAACACAGAAGAATCTCAAGAATTATAACCTTAAGTAAAAAGCAAGTTGCAGAATCACTACAGGGTGATTCCAATTACATAAAGTTCAAATGTGTGCAAAACTAGTGATATAGTACTTAGACATCCATATACATATGGCAAGAACTATAAGACCAAATGAACATAGACAAAATTTTAGGATAGCGGTGGAAGGAAAGGATAGGATTAGGGAGGGACTCAAGGTGGGGCTACCTAGAGGGCTGGTCAAGTTCTTTTCCTCAAGCTGAGTTATAGACACATATGTATATATTATTGCTATTTTTTAATAGCCTTAACATAAGCTTAAAAATGTAATGTATTTAATAATAGCTAAAGGAATGTTAAAACCCATATTCACTGATTACATTTAGGTACAAAATATGTATCCCTGATAATGATGGTATGGAAAGATGTATACAGGTAACACTGATTGTTAAAGGGGTGAAATTATGAGTGGTTTGTTCTTTCACTTTCTCTCATTGCCAGATTTTCATTTATGTGCTTACATTAGATTTTTTAAAAATGAAAGAAGGAAGAAATATTCAAAACAACTTGCAATCTTAGATGATTTAGGCATCCAGTGGAGGAAGTGCTCTTGCTTTGGAGGGTAATAGACTCTACCACTGAGGTAGAAGGGAAGATGGACTTAAAATGTAAATAGAATTTGTTTGGAAAAATAAGTCGGTCCATGAATAGACACTGAGCATCTTTCCTGTGTGAGAAAGCATTAACCTAGCCTGTATTCTGGAAATACTTCTGGATGCTGAGTTTCAGTGAATTGCTGAAATGGATGAATTAGCAAGGTCAGCATTTCTTTGTGTTCCTTTAAATTTTTTAGCTTTATTTTTTCATCTTGTTATGAAAATAATACAATTGATTTGAAATATTCTTACAGAAAAATAATAGAATCTGAAGTAGTAGTAAATCTCAGGTGGAAGGAAATACAGGGAATAGAGGACTATGTTAAAAGACACCACAGGGATGCAATCAGGAAGTTCTTGGGACATATGACCCATACGTTTAATAAATAAACTGACATGGGAAAGGGGGGGTCACTATGTAATAAATTTAGAAAGACTCAAAAGACCCAACCAAATGCAACTGTAAATCTTGATGGATCCTGATTTAAACAAACCAGCTGTAAAAGGTATTCATGAGATATTTGGGGAAATTGGGACACTGACTAGATATTTGATATTATTGTTCATTTTTAGGTGTGATGTTATTATAGCTATGTTTTAAAGATACATGCTAAAGTATTTAGCACAAATAGAACATCAGATATTTACTTTAAAATAATCTAGTGGAGAGTTTGAGTATGTTAAATATTAAAAAAATCTTAATGTATTGGATGAATGATAATGTTAAAATAACCCAGGGGTTCAGGACATGAAACAATGTCACTCATGGATGGTAATTAAAGTGGGGCAAGGGTACATGTATTCTTGCTACTTTTGTGTATGTTTGGAATTTTTCATAATAAAATGAATAAAATCATAGCAACATGTTCATAGGTTAAAACATATAAAACGTAGAAAAGCATAAAGAAGGAAATGAATGTAACCCATAATACCACCCCGTTGGAGATAACGACTATCAACATTTGACAAAAATCTTTCCATTCTTTTTTTCCTAATGCATTTAGAACATATGTTCTTATACATATACACCGTTAAACAATTAAGAAATTATACTATCTGTATTGTTTTGTATTTTTTTATATCGTAGACTCTATTGTGCTTTAATACATTTATATCATAATTTAAAATTATGGCTATATATTATTCTGATATGCGAATACACACACACATGCCCACACACATGCCGTCATTTATTTTTCTTACCAGTCTATTGCAGATGGATATCTAAGTTGTTTCATTTCTTTTCTATTCCATTTTTTTACATACTTGTTTATTGCTTTTGACAAATATCTAGAATGCCAAAGGGTTTTTAAGGCTTTTTTTCTTTATCATGCCAAACTGCTTGTTGAAAATGTGATACCATTTTGGAGTCGTTCCTGTAGCGTATATGATTACCCATTTTATCATAATCTCAGCAACACTGGATGCTAGATTCACAATATTTTAAACATTTGCCAATCTGATAGATAAAGAATATCATTTTAATTTTCAGGTTTTGGTTATTAGTGAGTTTAAAAATCTTTTCTTAAGTGTATAAGTCAGTATTTTTTATTTTGTGACTAGTTGTTAATATCTTTTCCCCTCATTTTTGTATTTATCTCTGCTCACTGACTCACAAGGGTTCTTTACATATTAAAGGATACTAATATTTCATATATTATAAGAATTGCCATCCCCCCATTTCTTGTTTGTCATTTAACCTTGTGTCATTTTTGTGTCATTAAAGTTTATAAATCTGTATTTTTTCCCTTTAAGCCTCTGAAATTCTCTACATTTTTATTCAATATTTTACTGAGAGATTTTGTTGCATAGTATTGCCCTCTAAAGTTTGCTTTTTTATTTTAAAAACTTGATTGGTTATCAAATAAGACATTTTTGTGGTAGAAAAGAATACATTTTTAAAATTTAGCTTTATTTGTTAGTTAGCCTAACACTTGCTGAAGAAACAATTCAAACCCCAAATTACAACCTAACGTTAGTAGGGATTTATTTCTTTCTTACTCAGTTGAACAGTGGTGCCCCTGATTGACAGTCCTCCAGTGAGTGATCCAGTTGCCCAGGCTTTTTCCATTTTGTGGCTGTTCCGTTCTCTAGAGCTTTGGGGTCCTCTGCATCTAGTTGGCAGATGGAAGAAGCGTGCACAGAGAAGACATTCCACTTTCTAACCACCTCAGCCTGCAAGTGCCTCACATCACTCCCACCTATGTTCCTTTGGTGGGCATAGTCACATGGCACTGCCTAGATACAAGGGGTGCTGGGAAATGTAGTCCCTGGCTGGGCAGCTGCCTCCAGTGAAAACTACATTCTGGAAGAGGAATGCTTATTTGTTGGATATTTAGCTGAATCTGCCACCATTGTTTCTATTTATAATGTATATGATATTTATTTTTTTCAAAATGGAATCATCCTATTAAGAGTTTTGAATTATAGCATCATTTTGTGAGCATTTCCCTGTCTTTAATTAAAAAAAAAAACATGGATTTTAATATCTACATATGACTCCCTATATTGATAAATCATAATTCATTTTTCTATTATAGTACAGTTAGCTTTTTTCTAGATTTGTATTATTATGAATAGTTCTGCTATAAATGTCCTTGTGTATAAATCTTTGAATATCCCTCTGACTATTTCCTTGGGGAAAATTATTGAGAGTGAACTTGCTCAGAATTGAGCTGGTAATACATATTACCAAATGGCGCTTCAGAAATGTGAGCTAATTTATACTCTCATCAGTAGTGCCTAAGGATTCTGATTTTGAAATGCCCTTGACTATCCTGGGTATTACAGTTTGTTTGTTTTTTGTCGATTTGTTGAAAATGATGTTACATTGTTTTAATTTGCAAGTTTTGCTTAGTAATGAGTTTGAACATTTTTCATGAAGCCATCAGTAATATTTATTTTGTGTGTATGTGTGAATTGCTTCATTGAGTCATTTCTCATTTTTATTTTACAGTGCTCCATCTTTTTTCAAGCATTTATGAGATTTTTATGCAGTATGTTGCATTAACTTGTCATATGTTATAAATATTTTTATCTAGTCCTGTCCTTTCTTGATTTTGCGCCATAATCCATTTTTTTAAGATTAATCTCTACAGTTGGAATCCTAATGTGTGATATGACACCCACTGAGTCTGCCTGATTAGCAGTACTCCTGAAATTAGTACCTTTTTAAAAAGCAAAGTAAATTCTTTTTCTGTCATATGGTTTGAATGTTCTTAATGTGAATTTTAGTTATCTGGGAGTGAGGGGGTGGTCATCTAGAAAATGGACTTGACAAGAAGGATTTAGGGCACTGGCCTAAGTTACCCATGGAGATAGTGAGAGCAACTTCTGTATCTTCCCAGGATACTTAAGAGAGGTAAGGAGACAGGCCGATAGATGGTACCTGGGGAGACTTCATGGTTTTAGCTAAGTGAGTAGCAGCAGAGGTCTCGGAGGTTCTCTGGCTGTTTTTCAGTTAGATCTTATTAAAAACATATGTGGTAGAGTGGTAAGAACCCAAACTAGGGATCAGGAAGCTGAGCTGTAGTCTCAGCTCTGCCACTCACTGACTGTGACCCTGAGCCAGTCCCTTGTCCACCTGAGCCCTCAGTTTACTCATCAGCAAAACTCAAGGAGTTGTTGTTGGCAGTGTTTGGGGTGCATGAATTCCAGGGCTGTGCACCGCAGTCCGCAGTTAGTTTTTACAAGACCTTTTTAACATTCACCGCCTACGCTGCCCTGTGTCGGGTGGGCAGGGACTGGGGAGAAGGTTAGATCCTTCAGTCTCCCAAGTGATTTATGAAAGAAATCAACCCAATATCTATCTGTTCCAGGTATAATATGATCTAAATGTGATATTCACCTAATAAGATTAGGTGAATCTAATATGGTTTTCCTCTAAAACACAAATACTGCCCCACTTTTAATTGTAGTAGCCAAATTAAATTACTCATCCCAAATTAGATTTCCAGCAAACTTAATTTGAACATGAGCTCAGTGACCCTGAGTAATTTTTTAAGATATAAGTATAAATCAATAGGATACTGGTATTGTTCCTCTGGACGACTCAGTGGTTACCATCAAAGATAATAAGTAAACATCTGGAGGAAACATGCCAAAATAGGGCTGAAGCAGAAACTGATTCTTCAGCTTGTCATTTAGGGTTATTTTTCCTCCTCCTGTCACTTGAGTCTTATTGCATATGATTACCTTTCTTCTTCTTCCTTGATTGGTCTCCTTAATGACTTCATCCCCTCAGGAATGACACTGGGTATGAAATGGCTCCCTGGGTAGTTTCTGGAGCCACAAGGATGTGGTAAGGGACTAAATGGTTTTATAGTGTTGAATTAACCACTTTTCTCTCATTTTATACCAGTTAGGTAACAGATTAACTGAAAACCGACCCAAACTGGTTTAAGCAAAGTAGAAAATGTATTGGCTTATGTGACCAAGCAATACAGGAGTAGATCCTGGCTTCAGGTCAGACTTTATCCAGGGCTCAAATGAAATCCCCAAGACCCAGTTTTTCTCCTTCAGTGTTGGTTTCGTTCTTAAGCCTGTTCTCCCCTTCTGGCCCCAAGATGGCAGTCCACAGCTTCTGGGATAGTCTGTTTTCTTCTTCTCATCCAGTGGGAGAAAAGACGATGGCTTCCTTGATGGGTCAACCAAAGATTTGGAATTAAGTCCAGTTGTCCCTCCTTGGCTTGACTTGCATCCTATGTCTTCCTGAACCAGTACTGTGTGGAGGGGATGGGAAAAATTGACTATCTGGGAGATTCAGGGGTCTGTTGGGAAAGTAGACAGGGTAGTGCAGCAGGGTTGGTACCCCCAAACCGCCATGATGCATTATACAGCGCCTTCTGCTTCTCCAAGCACTTAGGCTTACATTCTCTCATTTGAACTGTAAATGACCTTGAGAGGTGGTGAGGACATACATGTTCATGGGTGAGGAAGTGAAGTTCACCATGGAATCAACTTACCCAAGGCCTTGTCAGTCATAGAGCTAAGACCAGACTCAATGCGCTATGAGTCGTCCATTTCTTTTCACTGAATCCTACCTTCTTTCCCTGATCGTTCCCACTAGCTCTTCTTTCTCACTCCCCCAACACCAGCTCAGGGTTCTTCATTAAACAGACAGTCAGTCAATAGCTGTTAACTTGTTATTGACCGACCAGTATACCATCAGATCAAACGTGGCCTTTCAGCCCATACTTCATGTATATCATTATAGCAAAAGCTAATGTGGCTGATTCCCAGTTATTAATCTGTAGATTGCCCTTGGTAATTCAGTTTTTCCTTCCCTGAATTATAGGTAGGGGTTTTCTAACAGAAGAATGGGGTTGGGCTCAGATCACATGAATACAGATAGAAAAGAAGTGTGTTTCAGTGTGTGAGTGTGCACGCACGCATGCACGCAATCGCACGTGCATGCAGTGGACTGACATTACAAGTTCAATGTGTTTCCATTCCCCGCCTCCTTCGTGTGGACAGCCGAAATTAGATTTGATGCCTCTCTCTCCATTGAAATGTAGCTTGTGTTTCTGAAAGTCACTGCTGGCAAAGTCCCTGTTTGCTCAAACCAAAGACCTGTGAACACGTGTGCTATTTAGAGATATTTTGAGTAATAACGATACATCTGCTTTTCATTTCTTTAAGAACAATCACAGGTATCTGTTGTCTTCTTCCTGCCTGGAAAACCCTCCCTAACACTGTGTCTTCTCAGGTTTTACTTCCACTTCCTCTGGGAAGCTTTGCGGACCTTCTCCAGCTGTGCCTCTCTCTTTGCTCCAGGTCTGCGTTCCACAGTCAGTACTTCACCCTGTGTCCTGTGACATACTAATTGTTTCATTCCTATGGGTTTTGTCTCCTTAATCATTGTTAACTCTTTGAGGTCAGTGTTTGGTCTTACCACTTTTTTTTAATCCTCCATGGAACTTCCCTCCGCGTTAAAGCGAAGTGGGTGGTCAGTTGCTATTTAGTTCAGTGAGAGGCGTAGGCACCCCTCCTGTGTGCTCCCATCTCACCATCCTACTTAAAATGGCTTTAGTTGTCTGGGTACTTGTCCTTATTTCTCCAGTATGGTTCTTGGTACATTCGAAGGGCAAAGTAAATACATGTTGACTGAATAAATGATTTTCACCTTCTCTATACCACCCCCACCCTCTCACCCTGCCCCTCAACACCCACCAATCACAGAACCATAAATTCTTCGAAGGTGGGAATCTGTATCTTACTGTTCTTTGTGTTCTCCCTAGTGTTTCTCAGTGTCTACCACATAGTAAATGCTCAATAAATCTTTGTTAGAGGATGAATTTTGTGGGTGGGAAGAAGCCGTCGGTACCTTCTTGGGACTTGCCTTGGAAAGAAGTGGATGGGAACTGAAGCTCTAGGAGAGAATAGGGTGACTGAGACTGAATGGGATGGGTTCAATGGGGTGTGCCAACCCTGTCTGCTGCTTTTGATTTCCAAGTACAGATAAGGCACTTCTCTAAGGACAGTGCTGTGTCTTCTAGCTGGGCTTCTGGTGAGCTCAATGCCTGAGAAGCAGTTGTGTGAGGGATAGTGACTATGATGTTGTTTTATTTTTAACAACCATAAAGAGTTTTCTACCTGAACCCCCTTTAGAAATTTGCAGTTGAGATGAGAGGACACAAGCCAGGAGGAGGGGCACGTGGTCACTTCCCTGTGTTAACCTCTTCCTTCCCACTGCCCTGGGAGGTGCTAATGAGCCACAAAGGAAGGAAGGAAGGAGAGGTCAGCAACCCATTAGCATCCCTGAGTGGTATAGTCCTCTTGGTTAACCGATTCATCCTGCTTTGCCTGGAACTGTCCCAGTTTTAGTTCTGAAAGTCCTCAGTCCCTGGTAAACCAGGATGGGTGGATACTTTAGATGCTACTTGTTCCCTTCCCTGCCCTGGCCAGCTCTCCTCAGTTCCTTTTTCCTTTGCAAGATCCTTGCCTCTCTTCCTGCCTTCTTTACTGCTTCTCCTCTAGCTTTTTCAGGCTGCTCTGTAAACCATAATGGATTTCTCTCTTAGAGGCCTTTGGGTTGACCAGAGTTCTTGGAGCTAAGCGTCGTTGTAGGTGCTGCCTTTTCATCCTCTCTGGCTCTGCTTGGCTTCTGAAATCAGTTGAGCTGTGACAGCTTCTGGCGCACAGAGTTGGAATTCCTCTGCCTTCAGGGAGAGTCTACCTTCTCTGTGGGAGGCTCTTTGTATGCATGTGGCACTCAGTGAGTGGACACAGTAGTACCCTCTGCCTGGAAGGTCAGCCAGGGGAAGCAGCAATGTGGGCATGGCTTGGCCTGCAATACCATGTGACGGGCACCGAGGACCAAATCCCTGTCCCGGCGGCCTTGTCCCTCAGCTCCTCTCTTCCCCTTACACCAGGGCCTCCAGCTCTTAGCAAGGCTTAGCTGCAGCCTGTCCTTTTCCCCAAAGCCTCCTTGCCGCCACTTACCTCTTTGTTCTCAGAACTCTTAATTGCACATACAGTAAGTACTGCACCATGAAGTGAGTGTAATCATTTTCTTCCGTGTATGTCTTGTGTTCGACCTTTGAAGGCAGGCTTCTTACACTTCCTTCCCTTCCATCTCTCAGCACCTGGCCTCACTCTGGGCTAACAGCAAGCCCTTGCTTGGTACATACTGTTGACTGACAGCCTCAGTGATTTGTGGATGGCGGGGTCGGTTCTGTGCGAGCACCTGTGCACAAAGTATGTTGGCAGCACGAGGAGGAAGAAGGCAGGAATCGAGACTCTGCCTGAGCCAGGCCCAGGATCTCGGATAGATTCAGTTATCTTGGCTTCCTCTTTAAATCTGGCTCTGGAGAATGAGGCTTTTTAAATCCAAAGTGAATTTTTAGGTGCTGAAGACCTCATTTTATGTATTAGTTTAGCTTTAAATTTTCTGGAACATTCAAATATAATTTAAAAATAATCACAGAAGATTAAACAATTCTGAGACTGCTCAAGAGAGGCATGAAAGTGGGTTTTGATTTTTATAGTTTTCCTTTTTTGATTCATTCCCTTTTTGGAAGAGTTCTGAGGGAGGTGCTGCTGAATCCCAGACCTTGTAGACCTAATTCCGTTCTTTCTCTCAGTGTTTCGCTGGTCCACTACCAGGAAGGTGGGTACTTTGAGCTGCCACCAGTTCTGACCTCTCGCTTGGGTCTTGTGTAACCAACTGCATGCTGCTGCTGAGTGTGCGCGTGCATGTGCATGCACAAGTGTGTTTATCATCAAATGTATATAGCTTTAAAAACTTATGGGAATAATACGTGGTCTTTGTAGAACACTTAGAAGGAAGCTAAAACTATCTTTACTCTTATTCCTTAGAATAACCACGATGAACATTTTCATGGGTATCTATTTTTTTCTGTGCACTCACACATATGCTCAGACACAGGCACATACTCACATACAAGAGTGTATTTACACAGATGGGATCATTTTGTATAAAATTTAAGGGCCTGTTTTATTTTTGCTGCACAGTATTTTATGGACTTTATTTCTGTGCCAATAAAGATTAATTTATCATTCATTCAGCAAATCCTGAATGCCTACCATGTGTCTCGCACGCTTCTGGGTGCTGGGGATATAGCATTAAAAAAAGAGAGAGAGATCAAACTCCTTGCCCTCATGGAACCTGTAGTCTAGTTAGAGTGACCAGCAGTAACAAATAAATACCATGTGTAGTAGGTTAGAAGGTGATAAGTGCTGTGGGGGAAAAAATGAGATAAGGAGTGTGAGTGGTGGGGGAGTGCATTTTGCAGTTTTAAACAGAGTGGTCAGGGGAGGATGAGGCCTTGGAACAGGCGCTGGGGCTGTAATGTTTAGTGAACAGCATGCACTGCTAAGGTGACCACTAGGGTGAGGTCTGTAGTTGTGGCTGGAGGAGACATCCCACCTGAGCCTTAGAAACACTGAACAGGGACCTCTCAGCTCATTTGGGGTAGCAGACATAGTCTTGTGCATCCAAGCACTGCCCTATGTTGATCATTTCACAATAATAACGAGCACCGCTAAAATGACATGTCAGTTTCCAAAGTAGCTTTTTACATCTGTCATTCTGGCCCTGCTGTTTACTAGCTGTACAACTTTGGGCAAATAACCCAGCCTTTCTGGGCCTCAGTTTCCTCATTTATGAAATGTTAAGATTCTTGTACAATCTAAATGAATTAATCCAAGTGTCTAGAACAGTGCTGATAAAAGGTGTTACCCGGAAGTTCAGCTATTATTATTATAGCCTTTCACTTACTACTTGGGACAGTCCTGCAAGGAGGATGTTATGCTCAGTTTAGAGATGAAGAAGCTGAGACTCAAGGAAGTCAGCACCACTCGTTCATGGTGGAGTGGGGTCTCAGACTCCAGGCCTCAGACTCTGGGCCCAGCGTGGTCCGTGCAAGCACCTGCCTTCCTCCAGGTGGGCACAGCTCCTCCTGCTTCAGGAAGATGCCCAGGAGACATGGCCACGAATTCCATTCAGACTCCCCAGAAGGGATGCGGCTCTCTGAGGTGGTGGGAGGGCTGGTCAGGGTGAAAAGAAGGAAGGATTCAGAGCTTCTGCAGGGAAGGCCCGAGGGCCGCAGCTCCGCGTGGCATCTCCACGGCTGTCAGTTTGGTGTCAGTGCATCTTTTTCTCCTTCCCTTCCAATCACCGTAGATGCTAACTTGTGAAGATTTCTCTGAAGGACTCAGAGAGGGACATAATAATTAGTGACTTTTCTAGTTTGAAGTCTCCGACTTTAAGAAGTACTCTTATTCTCGTGTCTGCAGTAGGTTGTTGAAAAACAACACCAACAATGACACAACAAAACCCCATAGTTGTGACCACTTGCCTCCTTCCAGAAGGTCTCCTGGCAGCAGCCTCGCAGCTCAACGGGTCCTAACACTCTCGTGTGCGTAGTCTATACTCTTAGGACAACGCACTTGGAAGGACTCGTGGGTCTGAATGGGATAGGGGGGACTGTTGTCTAGAGTAATTTCTTCTCTGAGGTCAACGCATCCCTCGCCACCACCAATGCACGTAGACAGCCCAGAGTAATGCGGCACCGCCTATACCTCATGTCTAGCTCTCTGAAATGGAACACAGAGCCTGTGTTACCGTGGAAACCATAATATAAATGGTGGCTACGTGCAGTTAAAATAGCACTGTTAGTTTTCTGCTGCAGGTACATTGTAAGTTCAGAAGGCTTTTGTGGGCTGGCTTGGGAGTCTAACCAACATTTTAAATATGGTTTCTGTGGCTACATGCTGGCAGGATTCTAAAGAAATTACTTTTAAGCGAACCTTTAGAGCACGTTGTTTGTAACAGGGAAATTGGCAGTTGGTAATTTATAGTGTGTTTTCTTAACCATCTCGTGGGGTTTCTCATATCCCAGGATTCCAGATGGAGTGTAAGCTCCTGGGAAGTCCTGTGACAGATGGATGGAGTTGTGGCTCAACAGTAGCATTTTCAGAAACGGCACCAGGGTGTTGGTATGAGTCAGTGTGTGGTGGGGCTGCCAGATGCTATGACAGAGCAGAGAACCCACCAGGAGCGAGGTAACTGGCTTGGGGGTCGTACTTGAGTCCCAGGGCCCAAGACGGGCTTAGATGGGATGTTATAAGAGCGGGGCAGGACTTCAACTGTAAACCAAGTCAAGTGAGTAACAGGTGAAGAAATTGGGCCTGGAAAGGAGAAGATTTGGGAGGAATTTAATACTGATGTTTCATCATTTGAAGCGTCCGTATGTGGTCCCCCAAAAAGGACTGACAAGCGAGACATTTTCGTAATTTCTGGAAGGCGTTTAACAGCCCGAACTATTGAAGATGGAATATGAGCGGCTTTAATAGTGAGTTCCCCATCATTAGAAATATGTGAGGAAAAGCTGGTTGGCTACTTGTGAAGGATATTTTTAGAGGGGATTTGAGTTCTGGATGAGTGATTGAACTAGACTTCAAAGATCTTTACTAACCTAGAGCTTCTGTGATTCTAGGGCAGAGATGAAAATTAACTTAATTTTCTGGGCCTCTGATTCAGGGTGATCAATAGTGGCTGCCTGTAGCAAAGGTGAGAAGGGTTTGGGGCTAAGCAAGTAGGAGCACTTTGATGGATTAGCCGTGTCTGCCATGATGGGCCTGAGGGTGAAGGGTTGCAGAATGGCTAGTATTAGCCGTCTTCCTTCCAGTGGTGATTGTCTGTTGGTGAACTTTGACTCAGGTTAAGGGTGACCAACTGTTCTGGTTTGCTTGGGACCAAGGGGATTCTTGGGATCTGGACTTTTAGTCTTAAAACCAACAGTCCCAGGGATGACCATCAGCAACTGCATCTTGAGCTTCTGTTCTCTTGGTGCGCCATGACTGTCTTCATGTTCCTCAGAGCACAAGCATGGGGCTCCGCCCTCAGTAGGACCCGAGCAGACGCATGCCGAATAAATGAGTTGAATGTGGTTCCTGGGAAATGGCTGCAATATCCTTGCAATTAATTAATTTGTTTAATTAATTAAAATGACTTCACTAATTATATGTACAGGAGATTGCACATTTCATTAGACTGAGCAGATGGCTCCGCTAATAATTACCAAAGCCTGGAGTTGCAGGAGTGGGGGCGGGAGGGGCATTGTCGGCATATGAATTGATATTGAACATTTGAATGCCGTCCTTCCTACAAATGAGGTTGAAACTCCTGTCCCCATTGTGTCCAAGGTGGAGTGAGGAACAGATTTTCTGTTTTCTTCTGGTCGTGCCAGGGGGTTGTGATGATTTGCTCTTCGTGACTAGTGATCATTTTCTTCATGTAACAGCTGGCCGTGGAAGGAGTGTGGGCTCCATGGCTTCGGAGGAGGGAGCCACGTCTGGGTCAGACCTGGGGCCCCAGCATCGTTCAGATAGGTAACTAACCACTGAGTTGGGATCGTAAGTCAGATCTCCCAGAAGAATAACAAGCTCCTCACCTCCATCCTCCACGGCATTGTCCGAACATTGCCCTGCTCTCACCCTTTCCCATCCCTGGGGCCTTAGAATTGAAGGCAGACCCTCCAACCTGCCACAAGTGAAACCCCTGAATGGAGGCCTACACAGGCCAGGCAACATCTGTATTTACATGATGCATTGTCACATAGGTGAGTGAGTGTTTCTGGAATGTTCTCCTTATGATGATATGGATGTTGATTATGGATAATCAACCAGTCTTGAGCCTTCCCTTTGGGCCAGAAACTTCCCATACTGTTATTTGGAATCCTTGAAATAAGCCTGCTTGGCAAGTGTTAATTTACAGATAAGAAAAAGGAGGCTTGGAGAAGTAATGTGCCTGGGGTAGCACAAGTTCATCCCCGGAGCTTTCTGTATAGAAACCCCTTGTTCTTTCCACCCCCCTGCAGCCCTGCTGGTAAATGGTTTGGGGTCATGAAAGTCCCACGCCTGAGTCTGGAAGGTTGTGTGGGGAAGCCACTGGGCTGGGCTCACCACTTCATGCGGGAACTCCTTAGGAGCTCGTCACCACCAGTGAGTTCTCGGCACCTAAATGAGCAGGAGCCGTGGAGTAGCCAGTTCTGAACAATTTCCCAGCACCTTCAGCCAGGTACTGGGTGCATAAAGATTACCGCTTAAAAACAAGTCAGCTGGACATGTTAGGGTGGATTGTGGCACTGGTCAGAGAGGGTTCCAGAATGAAATAGATCATTTCAGGAGAGTCTTCGGAATGTTAATTTAGTGTGATCTGATAAGAGAGTTTTATTTCCCACTCATGCTCATTGTTGGGGAAAGGTGACCCTCCTGAAGCTTCATGTGTGGAGTGTGAAGAAGAAACAAAGCTACAAAAGGAGAACAAATACCACTTGTAAAAGGTGAATCCGTGTTGACTATGGCAGCATTATTCCTGTTTGGGCAAAGTGAGCGCTGCAGTTAGAATGCTCCGCCTTCTCTGTTGGTCCTGGTGAACTCCCATCCTCTCATGGTCTGCCTGCCTGCCCCCGGGGTAATCGTGGGATACTGGTCCATTCCTTGAAGCTTTCATTCCATATTCCTTATGAGCTAGAGCAGGAATGGGGTGATGTGTCTGAGTCACAAAAAAATGTGACTCATTCTTGAAATGAGGGAGCCCTGAAAATGTGACTAATTTCTGTAGCACGTACAGGTACGAAATGGCTGTTCAGTTGTGACTGGCAACTGCCCTGTGATTTCTAATTTTGACTGGTTGATGTTGTTTTGGGGATGGGATCAGACTTGGTCCCGGGGTGGGTGCAGCGTGGTAGGACACAGTGCCATTTGGACACATTTCCTGCCTGGGAGCACTTCACAACCTAAAGGAGGCTGAGGCATGTTGGTAATTGCAGAAAACATGTTGGTTTGAATCTATGTCGGGTGGTAAACCGAATATGGAAGCCTTAAACTTAGCAAATATTAAAACATATTTTTCCAGTCATATATTCAGTTCAATCTGGAGGGAGACCCAGGCAGTGTTGGGATTACATCCATCTACTTTGGGAAGACCACTGGGCTAATTCACAAATTGTGTGTCTGTTTACACATCTGTTCTCAGGAGTAGTTACTTATTCAAGGCCTTCTGTCTCTGTTGATGTGTCATCTTGGATGAGTTGGCTGTCTTGATACCTGCTATGAAACTCAGGGTTTATTAAATATAAATGCATTTCGGAACTATCCTTATGTACTTCTATTAGCTTGTCAAGAAGTAAAGAAACGTAATAATGGAATTTGCTCGTTGTTCTTACAGCTTTGGGTAAAACTTGCGTCTATGCTAAAGTGTTTAGAGATCAGAAGAGGTGGTTGAGTGAGGACCAAGGATTAGATATTCAAACTTGATATTTTGAAAATACGATTGGGCATGTGACCCTACACTTACAGTTAAGGAGGTGGAGCAAATGGAGGGAGTGGAGTGAGGATAGGAAAAGACCACAGGCATGCTTTTGGCTGTGAGTGACAGGAAAACAAGTGAATGAGGGCCTGAGTGATACATTTTCTCATAAGAAAAGAAGTTTGGGTGGAAGCAGTGGTCATCGGGTGTTGATCTGGCAGTCCAGCAGTGTCGTAGAAGATAGGAGTTTTTTCAGTCTTTCTGCTTTGTCCTCCTTAATATCTTGGCTTTTTGTCTTCGTGCTTCTTGTCCTGTCAGTT
Organism: Cynopterus sphinx; assembly: GCA_030015415.1. NCBI lineage: Eukaryota > Metazoa > Chordata > Mammalia > Chiroptera > Pteropodidae > Cynopterus > Cynopterus sphinx. The sequence continues at coordinate 46,707,553 of CM057386.1, read as the reverse complement.
CTAGGAGTTTGTTGTGGTCACTTAGCTGCAAGGGAGGGTGGTGAAGAAACTTTTTAGCTTTTCCAGCTAGTGGAGGTGCGTGAGTGGGGTTAGGAATGGCTTGGTGGGTGATCCAGCCAACGGCTGGGCACTGACCATTTTGGGGGGAAAAACCCCCACAAATATACATCGACTCTTCACCACAAAAAATCAGATGGCCTTGGGAGTTTCCTATGTGTGGGCTGTGAATGGAATCCCGCCTTGGAACCCTGGTGTTAGAGTGTGGAAAGGCCTCTTGCAGGTCCCATTCCATCCAGGTGGCTGATCACTACCAGTCTGTGTGGGAGAATACAGAGTGGATTCAGGGAGAGCCGTCTTAAACTTAGATCCTGCTGGATGGGAATGGTGATGAGAAGCGCGCCTCTGTGGGTAAAAGCAGTGCCGTTTTGGGTCTACCTTTGCTGCAGTTTCCAGCCCCTAATTCTCAGAAGCAAGACTGCTGCTGCTTTTCAGAAGTTAATTGTAGAGCACTTGTTAATTCTTCTTAAATTCCATTTTAATAAACAGATGCATTTAATTTAGGACACTTGCCTTCTGGTAGTAGCTCAAAGTCTGATACGTCTTTAGCACCATTTTATATTTCACACGGGTGTGTGTCTGCGTGTGTGTATACACGTGCCCTCTATTCATGTCCTTGTGACCCAGATCGATTTTTCTTCTCATTGACTCACAGAATCCCAGCCTTGTCAGGACACTGGTTCCCCTCCGCCCCAATTTTTTTCCTCTTTTCTGTATCTGTGCCATATGGTGACTGCCCCCTTCCCTTCCCCACAGTGCTCAGCGGAGGCCAGCTCTCTGATGCCTGGGTCTTGCTGCTTTGGGTCATTTGGTTATCGTTTTGGTTCCTGCCACTTCCCCATAGCAGTGAGCCAGATGCCTATGATTAAAAAAATGCAAGCTGGCCGATTTAAATGCAACTCCTGCTCTTCCTCTCATACTGGAGAGCAGGGCTTCTCAAACTTTAAAGTGCACACAAATCACCCAGGCGAGATCTTGTTAAAATGCAGATTCTGATTCAGGAGGGTTTGGGGGGGGGGGGGCCTGACACTCTGCATTTCTAATAAGCTCCCAGGTGATGCTGATGCCACTGGCCCAGGTAGCGAGGATCTCAGCCTTCGACCCTGGGGATCTTTTAATAATTACCGATGTTGGAATCCCACCCCAGATCAATTACATTAGAATCTCTGGATGGCAGGGTCTGGCTATCAGTTCGTTTTAAAAGCTCCTAGGGTGATTTTAACACGCAGCCGGGTTGAGCATCACTGATCTGGGACTTCCCCACCTCTGTGCTTTGCTCACGCCATCCCTCAACTTATACCCCTTTCCACCTGTGAGAGTTCTGGACACCCTCCGAGGTTCAGCTCAGAGGCTGTGTGTCTCCTTGCAGCCATTTTCAGTCCCTACCGTGCTACCACTCTGCTTTTCTACTGCGCTCTCTGGTGGAAGTCATGGGTGCCTGACTTTGTAGTTCTGCCTCGCGGCACAGGTGGACTGAGCACCGCTACCCCTCCCAGTAGTCTAGGCGGCCTTGATGATGGGGGACCACACCTACTCATCTACAAATGGGGACTCAGGAGTCACACTGTTCCTGTGTTCAAAGACATCCTGCAGGGGCCTCAGACCTGCTACAGCTAATATCTCGAGTCTCCTTGAGGAGCAGGTGTGGAATTAGGACGTGAAAGCCAGCATGCCCAAGAGTGGGAAGAGGTACTTGGATGGTCGGAGAATGTCGAAGACATTAACAGTTCTTGCTCTACGGCCCTCGCACAGCTGGTTCAGCTCAGCTCTGAGATGCGAGCTCTTGGCCATCTGCCCACTGCCCTTCTCTGACAAGCTGCCGCCCCGCTGGACCTGGAGCAGTACCGCTGCAGAAAGCCTGTCCCAGGCTCCTCGTGGTCACATTTGTACTGAGCAGCTCAGGATGCCCACAAGATGCATCACTAGCTGGAACTTCTCTGGCATCTTCCTACCTCCTTTACTTCTCTTTTTAGATATTTCTATTCTCTTTCACACACCACCCCCACCCCCGACCTGTTGCCCCCAGCTGCCCTTCTTGGGGAAAAAAAAAAAACTATCATGTTTGGAAGGAGAAACAGGGGGCTGTTCTGGGGAGCCTCTCAAGACTAGGATAGGGCGTGATGGTCAGGGATGGTGGTAGCAGGTTAGCGGGGCAGCGTGGAGAAACGGGAAAGAAGAATGTGGTTCCTCCTTGGATCTTGCTCCTTTATTCCTCATCAGCTTTCCTCTTGTGTGTGTTTTAATTAATTTGTGTGTTTATTCTTCATTCATTCAAGTGTTGATTGAGTCCTGGCTGTGCCAGCGTCTGGAGATATTGCGGTGCAAAATAGATCCTCGTGAGGATTAGGCCTGCACTGTCCAATATAATAACTACCAGTAACATGTGTGTCTTTAAACTTAATTAAAATAAAGTAAAATCTGAAATTCAGCCCCCTCAAGCCAGATTAGTCACTTAGCCAGATTTCAAGCGCTCAACAGCCACACATGGCTGGTGGCCATTACATCAGAGAGTGCAAATGTAAAATATTTCCACTATTACGGAAAGTTCTATTGGATGACACTGGCTTTGAGTCTGGTAAGGCAGAGAAGCATTTATTAAGTAAACAGGCAAGCAAATGATGTGGAGCCAAGGAAAGTGATAAGAAGACAAAGTAGAGGGAGTCATGCTGGCAAAAATCAGTGAGATGGAAATGTCTCACCAGTGACAAAGCTGAGTGAGCCAGACTGAGTTGCAGGGAGACAGAGTTTCCCTGAGGTTGATGGTTGGGCTGAAGTTGGACCCGGGTGTAACCAGATTGGCAAGGAAGTTGGAGAGAAGAGTAGAAGAGAGAGAATGCCAGTGTTAATGCACGGGAAAGCACCTAGACATTGCGTCTTGCTGGCACACCATAAATGGCAAGCCCTGTGCACACTCACGTTGCTTGTTTGGTCCACATCTGTGTGGAAGCACAGGCCCCAGTTATCCCTGGTGAGCACCGACAGTGGAGCCACATCATCTGGGTTCAGATCTGCTTACTTAAACTCTTAGTGCCTCAATTTCCTCACCTGTAAAATGGGCAAAATAACATGTACACGATGGAGTTGGTGTGAAGATTAAGTGAATGAATGCCTGTGACATATGTAAAGCACTTGGGAGTGTCTGGCTCGCTGTAAGTGCTGTTAAGTGTTGGCTGTTTTTACTGTTGTTGTTCCCAATGCCCCTGACTTGGCAAAGATGTCCTCCCTCAGGCTGCTTGTAGAATCGAGGAGTCCCTGGTGCTAACCACTAGCACCTAGGGGCAGGGCTTTTGGGTTCTTGGCTCCCACTGCCAGCTGAGCCAAGAGTTCTGGCTCCCTGCTGTCCCAGCTCCCACTCTCCCACCCCAGCCCAGTTCCCTTCTCTCCACTTCTCATCCTCACAGCTGACCCGATAAATGCCTGGTTTGGCTGTGCAGATGTCATAGCAATTGTCGTTTCTGTGGACTATGGGCCATATCGCCTATTAACCCTCTAGCAAGGGTCAGTGCTGACACTAATGTGTCAGATTCACCTCATTGTGAATGTTCGGATTCTAGAGCTGAAAACATCTCACCAATGACAAAGTCGAATGAGCCAGGATCATCCCTCAGACTGGAACCCCAGCCCCATTCTGGTACCCCGCAGTGCATCACTCAGGTGCCTGTGGGGTGTCTCAATGTCTGCTGCTGCCACGACTGGATTGCTCGCTCACTGCTCTGAAACGTCAGAGAGAACATCCCTCCAACACTCTGTCCATTTCACCTTGTTGGTTCCCGTGCCTCTGCGTCTGTGGTGTGTAGGGGCCCTTGCCTGGGTGGGGTCTCAGAATCCAGTTCCTTTTTCCTGTTAGGAAGTTGAGATATAATATGTTCCCCCTGCTCCCCAGGCCATCACTCAGGTCTGTCCTACTGCCAGCTCAAAACCAGCAATTTGCAGCATAGAGAGTGACCACTCTAAATGGTCAGGCCTAGAGAGAGGACTGGCTGTGTAGGATTAGTCCTTAGAGAGACTTTTTTTCCTAACCAAGTTGATTTGGCCCATCCAAGCAATTCTTTCTTGTAATGAGTTGTGATACATGAGCTAGACCTGCGTAATATTGTTAGGTGACATAATTGTTGAGACTGTTAGAGTGGGGACTTGAGGTGCGTTAAAATCTGGGGGTGTAATGGTGGAAGTCACTGAGGAAGCCGAGATGGCAGTTGTTCTGGAAGGAGCGAGTGTATCGAGTGGCTGCAGGAGGCAGATCTCCTGGGCGTCCCATCTTAAGCTTGCCAGAAGCCCCCACAACTCAGCTACCTTCAAAGCATTGGGTTCCACTCGACTTTCCGAAGTTATCTTTGTGGTGTTTTATTTTTAGATCTACACACTTATGGTCCAGGGCTTCTCGGCTTGTAAATAAAACACACGCATTCGTGTGTGTGTGTGTGTGTGTGTGTGTGTGTATTTTACAGTAACTTCCATATATATTTGTGTCTACATATTATATAGTTTTATCATATATAATGCACTATATATTAATTTCCACATATAGTGTATGTATAAATACACATCTTTATTTATTTATCATTGTTTCAGCCCCAGCTGAAAGCCTCCCTAGCACTGCCAACCTACAAGAAAAATATCTTTGCTGCGTCCTTGAAATTTTCCATTTCTTTATGGCGGGAGGTGGTCGGATGTGGCCGTTGGGATTCGTCACTGCCCTTGGCCTCGGCATCTCTGCATCCGTTGGTGGGTATCTGTGGGGCAATTTCCTCTTCACGTTAAGTAAGCACTCGAGGGGCCCATGTGGCCCTTGGAGGAGCCGGTGTTTTCTTCCTATGGAGGCTGAAGGCAGTGACAAGGCCCCTTTGGATCTCGTGGTTATTTTCCACCCCTTGTGCCAGTTGGAATGGGGGCTGGGAGGTCCTTTTACCTAATGGTGGTGGGAACTCTGCATCCTTGTTCGTGGACCAAGGTCAGTTCTTCACATGCAAAGAGAGCACCAGCAGGGAGAAAGCTTGAGGGACCAACAAGTCTGTTGCCTGATAGAAACACATTACAGTACCTTCAGGAAACATCCCCTTGGACTTGCGATTCACCGCTCACGAGCTGGGCAGCAACTTACTCCTGTATGTGCAGCCTTAAGCATCAACTGCAGTCAGTGAGCTCCCCAAAACGTCGCCTGAACCCTGCTCCTCAGTTTACGTGGAGCCCAAGAAAGATAAAAGTGAGAAGAGAAATGAGCTTCTGAAAATTGACACATTTTCATTTACCGATGATTTTAATCAGGAACCGTCAAAGTTAACACCAGCCGACACAGGCTTGGCTGCTGGTAAGGGACAAGCCCTCAACCGATGAGTGAGTGTGTGCTTCTGTGCTGGGCTGTGGGAGGCCCACTTAGTCTGTTGGCTCTCACCCCAACTTTTATAGTAACCTCCAACCCCATCACTTACTAGGATCTCGTCAGGGGAGGAATTGATTCCTTTGCCTTCCAACAGGCCCTGGAACGTCGTGGGTACTCTCCCTGTGTGTATATGTATTTGCTGAAAACATGACAGAGGGCCAATCTATGAAAGCAGGCCAGTTTCCTGTTCTTTGCTGTCTGCTCAGCAGAAAGGCGTGGCATTTACTGAGCCAGTGGCTCCTTACAAGAACCCTCACTTAACCCAACGGGAAACAATTTCCCTTCTTGCCCTAGGTCTTAATGGCCAGAACACAGCCTCCTGGAATGCTTAGAAAGAGTGAACACTATGACGGGAAAATAAATATCAACTGTCTTTAGGAAGCTGATGGAAAGTCTTCCTCACACAGGCCCTAAGTAGTTGCATGAGCCCTCTGAGCACATTTAGAGAGGTCAGGTTCATGGTGATGAGAAGGTCTAGAACAGGAACAAGACTTGTCTCCTTGCCTTAGAGGGGACTGTCCCATCCATCAGGGAGTTAAGACTGTCGCCTGTCCAAATGGTGAGCGGAGATGCAACTGCCCTCAGCCCTTACCCACAGGAGGTCTCTCTCCCTTTCATTTTCACCTGCAGCCTAAGGAGGTCATATTGCTTTGCCGTGAGCATCACCTCTGGGAAGCACCTTGATGGTCCAATGGAATCCTGTAATGGGTAGTCTGTTTGCAGAGCTGCTGTTCTCTCTCTGCAGAGATGTGAGGAAGAGCCAGAGTGGGTAAAGCTTCCTTGGGTTCAGCCCCACACACTGCATCCCATCCCATCCCCCACTGGGCCTCTTCTTTGCAAGGGTGTCATACCTGGTTTAGAACAGTTCCTAAATTTTCAGGAAAGAAATGGCTAGTGACACATATTTTACTTCCCTGGAAATTTTTCCATTTCCAATTCTTTGGCAGAGTCATGAGAAGGAAGGAGGCTGCGGGTAGAAGGTACCATCCATGTGGGTAGTGGCCTGAGGATGCACATGCCCCAGGCAGCACTGCTAGTCCAGCTTTACCCAGGATCCAGAGTGGCCCAGGAGGTCAGGGCTGGAGGAATGGCACTTGCCCAGTGCCGTACAGAGGTTCCCACCTCCCATCAGAGTTCAGACTCGACCCCAGGCTCTGAATCCCTTTCTCTCTCCCAGTCAAGGATCTACAGCACTCAGTGGCCCTTCACTCTCCTGTGTCTCTGCCTTTGCCATTCTGACTTAGTGGTTAGCAGCTAAGGCACTTATATGGGTGACCTACGGGAAACTGGCCACTACTCGGGATGACTGGTCATTCAGTTAATCCAGAAAAGGAATCTCTCCTACCTGTCTCCTGCCTGTAAGGTGCATCCCAGTGGGATGAAGGGAACGAATGAGAGAGCAGTCTTCTGTTTTCTGACTTTCGGTTAGTCCCCATTTTCAGTCTTGTTTCACTCTCCACCTTCACCACTCCTGGCATCCTTGCTTCTTTCTCTTCAGTTTACAGAGCAGAGCATCCCCTTCATGTCCTCACTCACCTGTCTCAGTGATTGCCTCCTGTCCATTTGCTGTCTTTCCACAATGTGTTGCTAATTGCCTCTTTCCTCTTCTTTTCAATACTGTAAGTTTACACAACGAAAAAATTCTTTTCCTGTCATTTTAGTGGAGTCTTAGAAGGAAAAAGAAGTGAACATACATTTGCCATCTACCATTTTTTCACCAGAAGGCATGGAATGGCGTTGTGGTATTCTATTCTCTGTCGGCACCTTCTACTCACCCACCCAGTCTCGGGTTCTACACATGTGTATTGTCTCCCCTCGCCCCTCCCTTAAAACAGCGCGTGAGCTTCCTTGTAGCTAAATCTTTAGCATATTCATGATGATTTAAGGGTGAATTTCTGTAGGTAGAATTTCTGGGTCAAAGGTTATGGAAAAATTTAAGCTCTTTCTAGTGCATATTGCTCCATTTCTTTTTATAAACGTGACACTAATTTGCATTCCCACTAGTAATACATGAATGTGCCCACTTCTCCACACGCCTGTCAGTGTTGGGTCTCTTTGAACGTGTCTTTTTGTTTGCATAATGTGAACATTCTGCAGGACATAGTCCTGGGTCAGAGCGCATGCGCATTAAAGTTTTGATAGACATTGACCAGTTAACTGTCAGTGTATGAGCATGCTCCTTTTCTCCACATTCTCGCCAACGCTGCAATATGATATAAAAATCTTTTCCAGTTTCATAGGTTTTTTTATCTGCATTTTATTGATTTCTCCAGAGGCTGACAATTTTTCATGTCTTCATACCTTTTCTGTTTCTCTTTTCATGGATTGCCTGTAACCCATTTTTTTCCTTTGTGTGTTTATCATTTTCTTATTGATTTTTAAGCTTTCTTTATAAGGGATATTAATATGCATATGGAAAATTAGTTTTTCACTTTATTGACATTTAACTTTGTTTACCCTTTGTGGTTTGTTTCCACATACAACTGATGAGTTTCAATTATTAAAATTTATCACGTCTTCTGCATTCGTGGTATGCTTCCAGAATTACCTGAACCTTGGGCTTCCCGGGTTTCCTTTACTTGGTTTGTTGGGCCTGAGTGGTGGGCCAACTGCAAATGGGTCTGCAACTGAGTTCCAGGTTGTGGTTCTCAGTCCTGCAGCAGAAGGACAAGCTCACCTCTGGGGTTTGGTCACTGTGGGGGCATGGTGTTGGGAGGGTAAGAGGTTGTTGCTGGAAAATAGGCAGTCCCAACCCGGGACTCTGCACTATTGGCCTGGGGTGCTACTGGTCAGTGTGGTCCAGGACCCACCTCACACTGGGGTGATCCAGAGGCAGAGGGTGCATGTCATGAGGGTATGAGCTTGATGTAGACAAACCTGGCTGCTGATGTCAGGAAGCCCCTCCTGCCACTAGCAGCGGGTCTCAGGGGGCAGTGTTGACCTCTAGGGTCGGTAGTAGGAGGAGGGGCTGCTCCTGTCCAAATCCATTCTCACTGAGCCTAAAAGGAAGTTAGGACAAGACAAGTGGAACCAGGGCTTTAGGGCCCACATGACTTGGTCCAACTCAGGCTTCCCGGGATAATAGCAGAAGACAGCCTCAAACGACCCAGGAGAATGTTATTTCAGTGCAGTGGGTTTGCCTTCCACCGTGGCTCTCTCCCGTGCTGACTACCGACTTGCCTCCTTCGTCTGCATTTACCAGATTCGCTCCTGTTGAGATCTGCTCAGGGAGGAGGCAGCTGGGGGTGGATGCTGGTAAATTGCTCTTAGTGGCTGCTGCTGAGCGTAAGTGGGGACTTTCAGGATCGAGGTGACTTGGAGCCCTGTTCTCCCCAGTCTGTTGTCCATGGCCCAGAAGTAAGATCAGTTTTAGAAATGTATGAACAGTGCTGAAGGGATTTTTTTTTTATTTTGAACTTTCAGCAAAGCATCTTTAGAGTGGCCTTTAAGACTCTGCCTGCTGTGGGATGGCTCTTCAGTTGGGTAATTCCACATTTCCTCCTAAATATTAGAGAAAGGAATTGAGACAGAAAAACCGTGATAAGGCAGGGTAATCCCAAAACTACCCCTTCCTTCTGTTCCTCAGATACTCCGAGTTCATTCCCATCTCCAGGCCTTTGCCTTCCTGCCTGCCCTGCCTTTCCCCAAATCTGGCAGGGCTGACCCTTTTGTTCACGTAGGTGTTGCTTCCATATCACATCCTCAGGAAGGCTTTCCCCAGAACCCTCGGTAGGTAGCACCGCCGCCCGCTGTCATGCTGCTCACTTCATATTTCCATATGCTCTTTTCTTCGTAGCAGTTGCAACATCAGTAATAATCGTAGTAACTGAAGTTAGAGCACTAACCGCGGGCCAGGCAGCATTGTAAAAGCTTTACTTGTATGAATGCATTTGATCCTCACATTAACTCTGTGAGAAGAATATTGTCATTCCCATTTAGAGATGAAGAAATCCAGTCCTAAGAGAGGTTAATGTAGCATTTCGGCACCAGGAGTCCTCTACTGAGTAAACACTTACTGAGCACTTAAAATGGACCAGGACCCGGCTTTGTGCTAGGTTCTGGGGATACAAAGATGAGTAAGCCATGGTCCTTGAATTCAAGTCACTAGTGTTCCAGACCAGGGTGGGTCAGTGACTCTTCTCTGAGACCCTGGGTGAGTTGCTTACACAGATGTATGTGTTTTCATTTTCCCGTCTGTAAAATGGGAATAAAGGAATCTGCCCTAGTGATTCCTTGGAGTTCTTAGGTGATCTGTCAGTAAAATCACTTTGGAAAATGCACAGGACAGTACAGATGCAAGGAGTCACTGGACATCCTCACCCTGAGACTAGGAGACTATAAACTTATTCTCTCTTCCTACCTGGGTGAAGGAAAGGTCAAGAATTTGCCACCACTCACTTCGGCCTTGGTGGTACTGAGTTCTTACCAGATCAGACTCCCTTCCCGTATTGGTAGGCATTTATAGTATCAAGGGATTCTTAAATGTCTCAGAGAGTCTGACTAGAATCTCAGTATCATTTTCAGTCCACTGATGTAAGCGATGCTTTCCTTATATAACTGGTCAATAGGATTATGGTATTTAGGGCAGCAGCTTTATCTGACGAGTTTTATTGTCGAGGGACCCAAAAGTCCCTTCCTTGTCTACTAATGGCACTTTTTGAAGGAAATTGTTCTTATTTGTCACTACAATACCAGCCTGGCTGTTTAATTCCAACAGCTGGTGTTATTCTGGAATCTAATGCAGGAGCACCGTTTTGCTTTCTGTGGTTTTTTGCCAAGACCATTAGTTGAAAACAAGCTCGTGGTAAGAGATGAGATGTTGGTGTGTGGAAAGGGATGTTTTGCTGCTTGTCATCCTCGAAATGGAGTATACAGAGTGAAATGACCAAACCTTTAAAGAAAGCAAGGCAACGTGTCTGACCCTATCCTCCTAAAAAGTGTGTTTGAGGGTGTTTGGTCTCTGGTTCTTGCCCTGGGCCCCACCTACCTTCCTATCATTCATGATTTTTTTCCTGCATCTAAATTTGTTGCACTATCTGTCGATAACCAAACATGCCCTCACAAGCTGGAAAATGTTTGTTGAGTGATAAATCAATTATGTTATAATTTCCTACTTTCCAAAAAAAAAAAAGGCATTAGGGCCTGCACTCTCTGGAAGCATACAGGTGGCAGATGTTATTGATTGTGCTGTTTTACTCATTGGCACTGTCACCACCCTAATGCAAGCCCCTGTTACCCCATCATCTACCATCCATCCATCCATCCATCCATCCATCTGTCCATTCATCCCTCCATCCCTCCATTTATCCATCCCTTCATCCATCCAATGGGACACTTACTATTGGCCCGGCCCTGAGCTAGGGTCACCATGCTTGCATTCATGGGATTTGTACACTAATAGCAGGGAATGAATTCAGTGACGTGTTCCAGCCTCAGAGAGTTGGAGTCTAATATTCTCACTATCAAGGAAAGGCAGGGTTTAGCCAAGAAAAATTAATAGAGGAGATGATCCCGTAGGTGTCTTAAAAGACGAGCTAGGTGCTTCCCTATATCCACCCTACCTCCCTGCTTCCCTGCCTCTCATCCTTCCACAGATATTAAGCAGGAGCAAGTCTTCCATCTTATGTCCGCACCTTCTCTCTCATCGGTTCAGGTCCCACCTATGTAATTTCCCTTCTGCTTCAGCACGTCACTTGATCCAAACACCTTGGCAACCTCCTCTGCCAAAAGTAAAGTTCCAGCTCCTTAACCTGACATCTGGATCCCTCCATTATGCCATCCCAGCCTGGCCACCAGCCTGTTTCTCATCCTACTTGCTGTCCTAATTCTCCTCTCCTCGAATTTCACTCACCCTTCCAGGGCAAGACTCCTCTGTTCAGAAAAGCCTGAGGAGGCGTGTCGCCTCCTGGTTTGGGGCTTGGAGGAGTGTGTGGTTGCACTTTTCATTGGATGCTCATCACTTCACATCATATCATGTTTCGTGGGTCTGTCTCGTTCTCCTTTTGTCAGTTGATGGGATCCTTACTTCATATACACCTGTTTCTCCTCTGTGACTAAATGCAAGGCCTACATATGGAAGTTGTCCGTCTATATTCGTTAATGAAAATTGGGGGAAATTACACATCATTTATCAGTTATTCCTGGCAATCCCTTACTTCTGCAGCTGAATAGAGAAGGTCAAAATTACTACTCTGGGCAAATGTGTGGTTCATCTGACATACTTTCTCACTCTTAGGTAGGCGAGGGAGAGTAAGAGAGTATGTGCTAGGTATTCTCCATCTCACCCCTCTCTTCCTAGCTAGTCCCATTCTCTGCCCTCGTGTGTGCTGGGAGCCTGGCCCTGTGGATTACATTAAATGGCACCTTTGCTTTACCTGCTAGGTTTTAGGCTTGCCCTACAGGAGATACCAGCAGGACATCCAAGAATGGGAGGAAGAAGAGGTTGTAGTGTAAATCCCCACTGCTCCATTGACTTCCAGGAAGGCCATTTTCTACCTTGTCCTTCACGCTTGGAAACAGTAAGAGCTTCTTGCTGGTATTAGCCTCTGGGTGCTGTACCATCTATGTTGATTCCATTAACTCTCCCTCTGTAACTGGTCATTCATCAAATTATTTTCATTTAAACCTTTTTGAGTGTCATCTATAGTTTCTCACTGAGAGTCAACCTTGCAGGCCTACTTGTCTGGCTCAATAATCCACCCCCACGAATTGATCTGTTTCATTTTCTTACAAAAGGTGTTTTGTTGTTGTTGTTATTGTTCCTGGAATGAGGGAAGGGAGAGACAAATTCAGAAAAAATTTATAATAAAAATAATGTTCTGGACAGTTCTTCCCTAGCCCAGTCCCACTCCCTTGGGGCAACCACTTTTAACTCTTTCAATTATTTATTTCTGGCATTTACTTCCATATTTTAAAATAATGTGCTTTTATTTTATTTCTGTTTTAAAATTATCAGCTTATTTCCTGTTGTGATCGATGACGATGTAGCTCACTTCTACCACTCTTCTACCTCCCCTCCCACATCCTCACCATGTAGTGCATCATTATAGTTCCTCTATTTGGTTAACTTGATAAGTGAGATACGTGCTATCACAGTTCTTCTTCATTAACAACAGTTTCTCTCAATTCCCTGCTCTGGGAGATGAAGGTGTTAGTGTCCTTACCCGGGCTGCCTTCTGCTTTACGATTTCTGTCGTCTCTGCTTTTACTGCTATATTGTTAAGAGCGATAACATTTTGATTTTGTAACTGCTACTGAACCTTCTACGCTTTTATCCGTAGGTTGATTCTAAAGACCGAAAACTCAGCAGATAGATTTTGTCATTGTGAATGTTTAAACAAGCTGCAGATTGGCAGTCCACCCTCGGATGTATTTGTTTGGTTTGCCTCGTGATTAAAAAAAAAAAAAATCAGCCAACGTTCTAAAAAAGGGGGAGTTTTCCTAAAAGACTTTGAGTTCGGGGTATTCTGAAAGTTGAGAGATCTGGCGCACATGGTCTAACTTCCCACGTGGTAACCCTGCTGGAGGCTGCCTGCTTTGCCGTGGGCATGCCCGCTCCAGTTTGCCGCCGTCGCTGCCACTCATACAGTATGGGCATGTGCTCCCGTACCTAGCCTGCCTAGTTTATTTCCTTATTTACCTAATCCCGAAGACATTTAAGTGTGTGACCCTGATGCCTGATCTCTTACCGTTGAACCAAGGAATATATTATGAATCCTTTTTTTTTTAACTGCTTTTTCTTTCTCCAAGAGTGTCTCATTGCCTTCCTTTTTACCATTTGCCATTATCATACCCTTATTTTCTCTCGCCCACAAACTCTCTTGCCAGTTGGATGTTTTGAATATCCTGCATTCCTCCCAGAGTTCTCTATTCTTCGCAAGTTTGACCTGGTTGCTCTCTAGGCCTGCTACTCAACTGTCATCTGGGATTTTCCTGTACGATTTTATTAGGTTAGTGCTACTGCTTCCTGAATCTCAGACCTTTTCTTTGGGTCCATTTAGTTTCTTTCGAGAAGGAAATGTCTTTCTTTTGCTTGGGAGCTGTGGAGAACCTGTAGAGAACTTCAGCGCTTATGACTTTAGATTTTATATAGTCCCCATGTAGCCTCACATCTGATTGCTGCTTCCATTGTCCTGGCATCTCTGAGTCGTGAACCTCTGTGTCACTCTGCCAGGCTGATGGAGTCCCATAATACTGGAGCCCATTCCAGGCTCAGGCTTCACGCGCCTGCATCATCGGTTCTAATCTCCCATAGCCTGACTTTTGTTCCATTAAGTTGTTTCGGTCTCTTTCCCACTAGCTCTCACCTGTTTTCTTTGCTCTTTGAAATTATGTCTTTAAAAAAAAATTATTTCATTCTCATCTTGGTGTTGATATGTCCAGATGGAAAGGATATAAATTAATGTAGTTAATTTGTTGTCCATCTTTAATAGTTTGCTCTCATGAGTTGATCTCAGTCCTTCTTGAATCCGTTTTAAAGTTTTGCCTATATGACTTCAGGGACTAACAGGCTGGACTCCTCTATCTAACGTAGGGGTTTTTAATTCTAAATTTACCTCTTGTAGGTTTGGAGAGGTTCTCTATTTTTATAATATTGCATGCCTATCCGATCTGTACTTTAAAACAAATCAAATTTAGATCTTGTATTAATGTGTTAAGGCAGTATTAGCTACCACAATCATCTCCTAGTCTTGGGGAGTTAAAAATGATAGAAGTCATTTCTTGCTTTCACAACAGTCAAATACAGGTGCCAGTCAGCTGTGTCCATCCTTCTCCACAAGGTAGTTTAGGGGCCCAGGTACTTTCCATCTTGTGACTCTGCTGTTCTCTGGATATTACATTCTCAGCAGGGCAATACTGCATTCAAGGGAGCAGGAAAAAAATCTCATATATTCTCACATGTAAATTTCCAACATACATATGGTACCTAAACAAATATTCAGTGTATCATTAGTATTACAGTTTCATGGAGGAAGGAGACGAGGAAAAAAGTGCCTAAAAAGGATCCTTACAGAGGGAATGATGATGAAAAAAGGATAAGAAACACGCCTGCAGGGCCTAGGAGTTCACAAGGTTCGGGTGGAAGGGGAAAAAAGGAGGTGGTGGAGGTTCACCCACTTCTTAACCATTTTGGTCCTAAAATGACACACATCCTTTGGCCCACATTTCATTGGTGAGAACTAGTCCCACAGCCCCACCTTGCTGCAGGAGGATCTGGGAGATGTAGTTCCAGGCTGGGCAGTTGCTTCTCTGGGATAGCTCTCAGGTGAATAAGGGAGAGCACAGATTTTGGAGGACGGTTGGACTACACAGGGGTCAGCAAACTTTGTCTTAAAGAGCCGAGCAGTAAAGCTTTTAGGCTCGCAGGCTGTATGATCTCTTCACAGCCACTCTGCTTAATGCGACTGAAAGCGGCCATAGATGATATTTAAAAGAATGGGTGTGGCCGTGCTCCAGTAGAGCTGTATTTACATAAACAGCTGGCCACTTGGCCTGCAGGCTATGGCTGACCAAACCCTGAATATCCCCATACCTGATGACCATTCGGAGCTTTTCCAATGTCCGCATTTGCTCTGCTTCTCAGAATCTAAACCGTGTTGTCTCCATCCCCCATGCCTAAATAGGACATGGGGCTTCCTCTCAACTGAATGTGTAAGGTGAGACTCTAGTATTCCTGTGAGAAGAATCAGATGAGATATGACCCTCAACCGAGTAAAATATAGAGGTCCCAAGTCTGGAGAAAGGGAACACATTTTGCATATGACAGTATGATATTAAGTCATCTCCACATCTAACCCCACAGCCACCTGACATAGTAGGAGGCAGAGTACCTGGCTCACGTTAGTAAGTGCTAAGAAAATGGTGACAACTTCTGTATTCAAGGCTCTGGGGTCACTTAAAAGTACCTGCATTAAGTGGAATAAATCCTTAGAGGATGCGGGCCTCTGCTTCTCATAATATACCATAATTACGGAATATACCATCATTTTCAATGGGTCATTATTCAGTGGTTAAAGCTAGTATTTACAAAGAGCTTTTAATAACATGACAAAATGTTTATGTTAGAAACAGGTCACAATTATATATACAATATGATCTCAACAATAATGTCTTAAAAGTTTAGCCGGAAGGAAGGAAGGAGGGAAGGAAGGAAGGAAGGAAGGAAGGAAGGAAGGAAGGAAGGAAGGAGGGAAGGAGGGAAGGAGGGAAGGAGGGAAGGAAGGGAAAGAAAGATTCTCACAAAGTGACAGGATTATGAGTCATTTTCCTTTTTATTTTGCATATGTTTACTAAAACTTTTACAGTGAACATGTTTTATAGGTGGAGAAGAGTAAATGTGACTTAAAAGAACTGGGAGCTAGCACTGATGAGGGTGTCTGTCTGCTCAAGCCCACACAAACACGGACCTGAGCATGCCACCAGGAATTCTGTTGAAACAAAATCTCTGTGAGGCAGCCCCTCCTTCTCGCTCTCCCGCTAGCGAGGAAGGCTTCCCTACATAGTGACCATGAAATGGTTCTGGCCTGCATCTACACTCAGAAATTTTTCTCATTTCTAAGTGATGAAAACCTCATCTAGATTTTTTTCCCGCTGAGGTGGGACCAGCTTCTCCAGATGAATCATCGAGATTATGACAAGGGTGAGGAGGAGGAGGGGCACACTTGGGGTTAACTGCATGTCAGAGTCATTGGTCATCTCAGCCGCTCATCCCTGGACCTGCCACTCATCCCTTGACTTTGGGGAGAAATGAAATCGCTTGCAACTGGAAGTGCTGTCTGTGTTGACCAGTAGCAAGGAGGCCTGACTTCCAGGTGCCTCCACCCTGAGTGGAGCAGAAAACAACCCATTCTGTAGTAATAACCAAATTTGCGATCATACTGAAAATGCCCCCTATTATTTTCTGGGTCCTTCTCGTTTCTCATTTTCCTCTTCTAGGTATTACGTATCTGGGGTTAGTGGTCGTCCCCCCATGTCACTCCTACCTAGGTCCCTTCTCTTCAACTCATGGCTGTTTGTCCTGGTAATTTCATTTTTGAGTCCTAGGCTGTCCGTGCACTGGCCTCAACCTGTGCCCGTCACACTCCTCATACCTGTAGCGTTCTCCAGTCTTTTGCCCCTTCCCTGTAACAGGGCAGCTTCTCTCTCCTCACCCTGGGCCCTGTCTTGACTCTTCAGCAATATCAGCTCCTTAAAAACAGTGCTTT
Organism: Cynopterus sphinx; assembly: GCA_030015415.1. Lineage (NCBI taxonomy): Eukaryota > Metazoa > Chordata > Mammalia > Chiroptera > Pteropodidae > Cynopterus > Cynopterus sphinx. The sequence goes on along the minus strand of CM057386.1, from coordinate 46,690,912 downwards.
GTGTCCTCTGTCTGCTTACACATAGTCTCAGTGGCCTCCCCACATTCAGCACCCCTTGTCTCTACTCCGGGAGCTCCCTCTTGGTTCCCAGTTGGATAGATTAACCTTATCGCTGCTTTTTTTTCCTCCCACCCTGACTCCCTGGGTTTTGAGAACTGATGCACCCTTTCTTTCATCTCCATACACACACACTGGGCGCAGCTGTGATGGATGTGCCCTGTTTTAGGATCGCACTCCGGCAGACACAGGTGTTCATTACTCCTCTGTGCTTCTGCATGTGCACACAGACTTATGACTTGCAAGGCCCTGCACCAGGGTTTCTCAACCTCAGTACTATTGACATTTTGGGCCAGATATCTCTGTGTGGAGAATTATCAACACAGGGGCTGTCCTGTGCATTCCAAAATGTTTATTAGCAGCAGATGCCAATAACACTTCCCCGACAACCTAATACGTCTCCAGACATCGTCGTATGTCCTCTGGAGGGCTAAATCACTCTGGGTTGAGAATCCCTGCCGTAAGTGATGGGAACCCCCCTCCCACTGTCCCACCCACTGTGTACCTGCCGTGTGCTTGCTCATCCCTGCCTCAGGGCCATTGCCCTTGCTGTCTCTATTGTTCTCTTCTCGGATCTTTTCAGATCTTCACTTCTCTTCTAGGTCTCAACTCAGCTGACGCCTCCTTACCAAGGCCTTTCCTACTAAGTGCCTTTTGTGAATGACCTGGTCTCTCTGTCATACTTCTGTTTCTCTGTTTTATTCATTTTAAAAGCATCCTTTGAATCCCTCTGATCTAATTTTCTACTGCTTTCTTCCTCGTTCTCCCTTTCCCAGCCATACCATCCTGCTGATTCCTCAGTCATATCAGACATGTGCCCAGCTCAGGGCCTTTGCCTTTGCTGTTCCTTCCTCCTGGGAGTCCCTTCCCCCAGAGCCTCCCATGGCTCCCCCACCTCTTTCACATCCTTTTCAGATGTCATCTTTACAGATAGACCTTCTTTGACTATTACCCATTTCATGCTTTACTTTTTTCTGTAGCATCTATAACCATCTAACCTACTATGTATTTTAATTATTTCCTTTATTTTCTGTTGCCCTTATTAAATGAAAGCTCCACGAGGGCAGGAAGTTTTGTTTTCCTTGTTCACAGCCACAGAAACAATGCCTGGCACATAGTTAGACACTCGACAGATATTTATGGGGTGCGAGAGCTTTATTTTGCAAGACTTGTTTGTGTCTCCGCCATAACTTAACTGTAGATATTTGAAAGCATGGGGTAAGCTTGGCTTCTGGTTATGAAGCCAGAAACTTAGTGTTGATGAAGAGCCTGCGGTCAGGGTAGCATCATACTCTGAAGCATGTTTTCTTGTGAATAGGGGTATTTGCAAAGCACAAAGTAATGAATTTTCTAATAGTTCTTTTACTGGCATGGAGGGGGAGAGTTCTGACTTTAGCTGTGCCTTAGATTTACCATGCCTTGGTTGGAGTTTTTATTTCCTAATATGTACGCGCACTTGATTAAAGTAGTAATTAGTTTGTTCTTAATTATAAGCCACGAGAGGTTGGGACCACCACTATGATGCCTCCCTGTAAAGGCCATGTTTAATAAATGCTAAATAAATGCTGATGGCCACACCTTTGGCTGTCCTAACTACCCAGGTTCTTTTTATTTCTCATCTTGTTCCTTTGCTTTTCCTCTTACTCGGGTCTCTTCCTTATCTCAGAATCTCCATCCTTACCTCCACGGCCCCTGTGAAGACCCGCATCTTCCGGAAAGCTGACTGGAAATGGTCAGCAGCACCTCCCTTCTTGGAATGTAGGAAGCCCTAAATGTGACCAGACGAGTTCCCACACAGCCCAGATATCCTGACATTTTGAAATCCAGGGTCTTCCAAGAGAGTCCCACCCATGTGCCACTAGGGACCTGGCCGGTCCTGCCAGCCTCCCCCCAGAAGTTCTCCCTCACATGGTCATGGTGCCAGAAATCCCCCCAGTGGAGCTCAGTGGAGGCCTTGGGGCTTCAGCGGAACTCCCCATTTCAGGGAAGACATCCAAGAGAGGGCACAACTAAGCCCCTCTGAATGCTGGCACAGGTTACCGGGATGGCTCAGACTTGGAGGTGACAGATGAAGAAGGGTGGGTGGGAGGGTCAGAAGGTTGCAAAGAAGACCCTCTCTCCAGTTTATGTAATCACTCCGAGGAGAGAGAGAGTATTGGGGCTCAGCAAGTGAGTTCCTGGCTGCTTGTCATGTGAAGAAAACTGATGTGAACGACACTTTCCTCCTCTGCTTCCTGCCCTGCTTTTAAATTCTTTGTATCTTGAATAATGTGAATACAGGAGGCTCATATTTGGAGTTATTTTTACAAGGTCTCTCTCTGCTTCAGATGACTCAGAGCTGGGGCCTTCTCTTGAAGATGTTCCTTGGGAAATGCTGGAGAGAGGCTGTGCCCTAGGCGAGCTGGGGGTCAGGAGTGGGTGTCCTGGTCTGACCCATCCTGGTCTTTTTTTCTTGGAGCCCTGTTCACTGAAGGGAGGAGGTGGGTGATGGAAGGGAGGCCTTGCTGAAGGCAGAGCTTCTCCAGTTTCTCTCTGCCCAGCAAGCCCTGTGTGTTACTCAGCATCCTTTCCCACTGCAGCAGAAAGGACTGGGCCTGCTTGACAGTCTGGAGAGGAGCAGAGGTCCCTGTCTTCAGGGTAGATGCTGCAGGTTACTGGTAGTAAGGGGGTTTGCAGGCCCCAGAAGGCTGGTGGCTCTCGTCTAAAGGCATGAAATCTATCTGGGCAGTGGTCACCATGCACCGAGGGAAAAGGAGGATTAGAGGAACCTGTTTTCATGGCTCCTGCCACCCCTACTGCCCATATATTTTTGAGAGTAGACACTGCATCTTCCTCGGTTTCTTCTGAACACCACACCTGGCGCTAAGACCCAGTGAATGCGTGTTGAATGGATGAATTAATGGAATAGAAGCCCCTTTCCATGGGTAACAGAGACAGCACCGACCCACGTGCCTGTGGAGGATAGTGGGTTCTGCATCTGCTCCAGAAGATGCGTTGCCGACTTAGGCATATAGACTGGAAGCAGTCATCACTCTCAGCACAGACATCATCTGATTTGACCCCGCATGAGCTCTGTGAGAGAAAGGGGTATTGTTTCTGTTTTACAGAGGAATGGGGAGAACAGGTGACATGCCCAGTGCTATGCAGTTAGGAAGACGCACCGCCGGATCATTCTTCCCTAAGACTGCCAACTCCGTGTCTGTTTCCCTGACATGGCTGCATTGCCCTGAAACCTCAGAGACCCCAGAAGAAGAGGCTTTCCTGCTTTTGGGAAAGCCTCCATGCCTTCCTCCATTCACAGCTGTGGCTCAGTCCTTCTGGGAGAACTAGTCCTTTCCCTTCTGCTCTGCCTGCAGCAGTAGAACTGGGTCTCATCCATCCACTGCCCACCAACCCTTGGACTTGTGATGGTAAAACCCCCTCAAGACTCCTCTTCTCTGATGGTGTTGGAGAAAGGGGAACAATTGGAGAAGGCTCCTTCCCCCCCTCCTAACCCCTACCTCCCTTTCCCACTGTCTTCTCCCGATTCAAAAATCTGTTTTAAAACCCAGGTTGATCCTTTGGAACCCAAAATGCATTTTCCCATAGAAGTAGCTTGAATTTGATGCCTGGTCTACCCAGGATATATCTGAGCTAGAATATTAATAGCATTGGCGAAGTAGAGAACTAGTGTGAAAATTAACGATTTAGATAATTAATTCATTCATAATAAGTCATCACCACCTCTTGCCTAGAAAGCTGTAAGCAGCCTTGAAACTGCTCTGGCCTTTTCTACTCTTGTTTCATAGCCTGTTCTCTGTGTTCAAAGTTAATCAAACCCACCTCTCCTCTGCTCAGAGCCGTCCAGTGGTTTCCTATCCCAGCTACCCTGCCCCTGCATGTCTCCTTGACCTCACTGCCAGCCTTGCCCCCTCCACCAATCTCGTTTCACCGAAGACCCCAGCACCTGCACTTTCCTCTGCCTAGAACTTACCTGCTTCCTTGAATTACCTGGTTCAGTCTCGGTTCATTCAGGTCTCTGCCCAGATGTCACCTCTTCAGGGGACTGTCCCTTGTCACACTTCAGATCGATGACCTCAGACACCCATCTTGCATCACCCCTCTGTTCTCTTACCCTGGCTAATGTTCCTTCATAACACGTACCCGACCCACCGTTGTACTACTGGTGTGTTTGTTTACTTGTGTACTCCTCCACTAGACTGTCAGCTCCACAAGGGCAGGGAACTCCCTGGCTTCTTTTATTTACTGCTCTGTTTCTAACATGAGAAGGGTGCCTGACACATAATAGGTATTCAGTAAATAATTTTGAATAAACAGATGCATGAGCAAATGAAGGAATGATATCTACACCTAACCAACAGGCAGGTTTTGATTTCCTGTGGAATTTATCACATTCCAAGCAACACTGACACAAACAAATGTGCCTTTCTCACTCGGCTCTTGGGGTTTGAAGTGTAGGGACTTCATTCTAGTAACGAATTCATAGATTAATCTAAGAGCCAGAACTTTTTATTCTGCATTCTTGGCAAAGAAAATAGACACCTGTTTGCTTAGGGGTCCTGAATTTGGCAAAGCAGGGGTGGAGGGCAGTGGGGCACCTTGGCCTCATGAGTCTCCTGCCTCCAGTTTTACTGAGAATGGCTGTGTTTTCTTGATTACTCTAGAGAAGGGTTTCTCACCTTAGCACTACTGACACTTTGAACCAAACAATTCTTTGTTGTGGAGCTGTCCTGTGCATGACAGGATGTTTAGCATCATCCCTGGCCCATTAGATGCCAGTAGAACCCTTCAGCTATGACAACCAAAAACATGTCTCCAGACATTGTTGGGTGTCCCTTGAGGGACAGAAGCACCCCAGATTGAGAACTCCTTGATACCATATGCTGGAAACCCCATACAACAAAGAATTCTTTCACCCCAAACATCAGTAGTGCTCTAGAACAGTGCTAACCAGCAGAACTCTCTGCAAGGATGGGAATGTTCTGTTCTGCATCCCCAGTGTGGTGGCCACTAGCCACATATGCCTGGTACAAACTTAAAAACTAAGGAACGGAGCTTTTAAGTTTATTTCATTTTCATTAACTTTAATCTAAATCGTCACTTGTGACTAGGGGCTACCATCTTAGGCAGCACAGCTGTAGAGACACAGTTATGCTCTCCTTTCATATTCGTGTACACACAAATAACGGGACATAGCAGAGTCAGACTCGGCAAACCTTGGATGTAGACCGGGACTCTCTACTTACTGAGGACCACGCTTTGAGTCAGATGATCTAAGTCTCTGACAAAGAGGATTTTGTGTATATAAACCCAGAAATGACATTTCTGCTGCCTGGAAGAGCTTATTAAAGGACACAGTGGCATAGTGCAGGGCTATGGGCAATCAGGCCGTACTTACTGTTAATCAGCTGTGTGCCCTGGGCAACTTGTTTAACTTCTCCGAGCCTCAGTCTCCTCATCTCTGAAACAAAACAGTCATCATTCCTACCTTGAGTTGTGACTCTGAGATACCATATTTGAAAGCACCAAGCCCGGTGCCGGCCACATTCTTGGTGGGGACCCTCATGTCAGAATTACCCAGAAGTTCTTTTAAAAAGCAGGACCCTGAGCCCAGCCCAGGGCTGCTGTATCAGAATCTGTCATGGCAGAGCCCAGGAAGCGTCTTTTTACTTTTTTAGTTGATGTAAAGTTCATATAACATAAAATTAACTGTTGACAACTTTGATATGTATAAGTCTGTGGCATTTAGTGTACGTGCAGTGTTGTTGGACCATCACTTCTATCTAGTTCCAAGGCCTTTTCATCCCCGCAAAAGGGAAGCCCATACTCACTAAGCAGCCACTCTCCATTCTCCCCTCCCCCAGCCCCTGGCAGCCACTGATCTGCTTTCTATCTCAGTGGAGTTACCTATCTGGGTATTTCAGATAAAAAGAATCATACCTTGTGTGACCTTTTATGTCTTTTTTCACTTAACATAATGTTTTTGAGGGTCATCCATGTTGCATCACATATCAATACTTCGTTCCTTTTTAATGGCTGAATAGTCTTCCATTGCACCGATAGACCAGATTGTTTGGCCTATTAATGGATGGACATTTGGATTGTTTCCACTTTTGTGACTTTCGCGAATAGAGCTGCTTTGAACGTTTGTGAACATGTTTTGTTTTTTTGTTTATTGTTGTTTAGCACCTGTTTTTCTTTTTTGACTATGTACTTAGGAGTAGAATTGCTGGGTCACATCGTAATCCTATTTTTAAGGTTTTGAGGAACTGCCACACTATTTTCCAAAGCCGCTACGCTATTTTCCATGTCTCCCGGCAGTGTCTAACAGTTCAACTTCTCTGCATTCTCACTACACTTGTTTTTGTTTTTTCATTTTATGGCCAGCCTAGTGGGTACAAAGGGAAACTTCATTCTTAAGTTTCTTGGATGGTCCCTGTGGACACAAAAGCTGGGGAACCGCTGAGTGAAGGACAACTCACACTGCAGTTAGTTAAACAACAGTCTGCTTCACACAGGGTTGTAGGACACGGTTGAACAGTGCTTTGGTTGGGCTGGTGAAGCCATCAGGTAACTGGAGTTGCTACTTGGTGTGCTGCTTACGAGGTTGGATTTTTTTTGCATGTCTTACTGTCCTTAGTCCATTCGGGCTGCTATAATGAAATACCACCGACAAGGTGGCTAAAAAGCAACAGAAATTTATTTCTCACAATTCTGGAGGCTAGAACATTCCAGATCAAGGTGCCAGCATGGTGATTTCGGTGTTCTTATGAGGACACTCTTCCTGGTTCCTAGCTGTTGCCGACTTCTCGCTGTGTCCTCACAAGGTGGAAGGCGGGAGGTTGCTCTCTGGAGTCTCTTTTACAAAGGCACTAATCCCGTTTATGAGGGCTCCACCCTCGTGATCTAAGCACCTCCCAAAGGGCCCACCTCCTGATACCATCACTCTCAGGGGTTAGGGTTTCATCATTGAATTTGGGGTGGGGAGGAGACACAGACATTCAGACCACAGCACTTACTCCCTCCCCTTCAGTAAGGGTAACTGAGTGGGTAGGGACAGCTTGCTCTTGGCTTGCCGCAGAAAGGCCAGATCAGTGCAGGTGACTTGCCCCTAGGAACGGCTTCTCCCATCCCAGTGGCCCCTAGGTGAGTTTTTGCAAAGCACCTCTACCTGAGGCCTGGGACTGGCCTGGAGGGCCATCCCAGAACGAATTGGCTTCGAACTCTCCTGTTTTAATAAAATTGAATATGAAGTTTTGCATTCTACTGCATAGTATAGCTGGGCCTATTTTAAATTTTTTTTAATTAAAGGATTTACCCCAAAGATTTAAGTGTATTTCAGGAATACATCAGGCTAATCTGTGGCCCTGAGGATAAAGGTGATAAACCAGGGTTAGTGGGCATAGGACTGTTGGGAGAGAGTCTGTAGGGGGAACACTTAATGAAAGGAATAGTTTTCTTCTCTAACAATGAAGAATTTGTTTCCTCCTTCTAGAATTTCCTCAAATTTAGTCTCTGGGGTGGAAAACATTTAAATTATACATTGTATCCACACAAGCAAAGGGAGCAAGGCCCTACTATAACTCCCTGGGCCACTTGTAGAACATAAGCCCAGAAGCACCCACAGTCTCCTTGAGTCAGCGGTTCTCAGCCTTGGCCACAGATTACAACCACCTGGAAACCTTTTAACACTTACATATTAGGTTTGTGGTAGAACCCAGGCATCTGTGTTGTTTAAAGCTCCCTAAGTGATTTTGATGTGCGGTCAGGATTGAGAACTGCTCTACTGGCCCATGGGACACAGTAGTGAAAAGATTAGACATTGCCTGTGCTCTAGTAGGGCTTAGAGTCTGGGGCACCAACTCGTTCATCACATAATTAATTAATTGCAGCTGTGATAAGTGCTGCTGCATATTTACATTTCTGGGAGGTCAAGGAAGTCTCACTGATACTACAATCTGAAAGCTGATTAGACATTAATGCAGGCGGGGAGCGGGGGCAGTGGGAGAAGAGCATTCCTGTTAGAGGGACCAGCATGTGCAAAGGCCCTGGGGGTAGGAAAGAGCTTGGAGTGTGTGAAGACCTGAAAGACAAGTTGGCTGGAGCTGTGAGCAAGGTGATGGGGGAGACACGAGGAGGCTGGAGAGCGGATGGTGGCCTGCCATCCGTTGTCGACCTACAGTGAGTCCATCTGATGTGCTCAGTGTTTGAGCTTCTCTGATATCAATGTGAATGGCCCAGCTTCTGCATTCTGGAATAACCAGGTGCATAAAGGCCTGATTAAATGGTCTGCCTTTTATTTTCTCCAGTGCATAAAAGTTATTCTTTTCCCAACCTCCATGGGGGAGGAGAGATGTTTGGAGAAGGGATGGGAGTTTTCCCCACATCTGGAAAGCTTTTAGGCATTTGGCAGTGGGTGGCGTGGGGGGGGGCACATGAATATTAGATCTTTCATGTCATCATCTTCTCTACATAGGAGAACTCATTTGATGGAATGGTTGCCCCCAGGTGATTGGAGTCCAAGATTTCTCACTGCATTGATTACTCTCCACACTGTCTCGTAGTATTTTTAGATTAAATCTACAGATTTAATTTTTTTCTCTTCCTCCTCCTCCTCTTCCTTTTCCTGCTTCTAAAAATCTGTGCCAACTTCTAATGTATTGTGGGTGGCATAGAGGGAAGTCTTTACATTACATTTGGTCCTGCTTCCCATTCCATAGTTTATATCCTGTGTTTCCTCCGTTTCCAGGCTGTGCCCAACCTCCTGCCCAGTGGGATGTGAGCTGTTCTTTTTCTTTCAACCGCCTTGCGGCTGAGGAGAAAACCCTTCCTCTTTGGTTTGGACCATTTAAAGTGTTCCTTTCTGTACATTATTTTTTTTCTTCCCTAAGACTCTTAAATCTTCATTTCTCACTTGACAGTAGTGTGATATGTGAGATAGCGTTGGTTACCGTCAGTGTGCAGAAGGGAAAATGAGGCCCAGACAGCAGTGTGGGGCATTGGGAAGACTATGGGCTTCCTTGGCAGCTTGCCAGTTGTGAGTCTTTGGAAAGGCACACTACCTTTCAGGGCCGTGTCCTCACGGGTCATGTGAGAAAGAGGTAAGTAAGATACCGGTCTTGCAAGGCCTTGCAATAATGGAATAAAGAGGAAGACCCTCCTGGCTTCACATTCTGACTCCACCACTCAGGTTTGTGGTCTTGGACAAGTCAGCAAGCCTCAGGTTTTTTCACCTGTAAAATGGTGATACCAGCAGTGACTCCGCAGGATTGTTTTAACTACGTGCAGCCAGGATTGAAAACTGCTCTGCTAGCCCGTAGGACACCATGGTGAAAGTAAAAGCAGAACTTGCCCGTGCCCGAGTAGGGCTTATAACTGTCTGGGAAATCACAGCACCATGACTGCCCTATATGAGGCCTTCAAGTTGGGGTGACAGTTTTATCTCCTCTGCCATCTGGGACTCAGCTATTTGTCCAGGGGAACCCCATTCATTCACGGTGGAGCTAGAACTAAAATTCAAGTCTACTGGCTGCTGGCCCAGCTCCTGGAAAGAGCCCCTGGACTGGCATCTGGATTCTTCTGGGAGCCTGGGGCCGACAAGGTTTGACTCATTGAGGGTCAGCCCTGGGACTTCCAGCTGGGAACTATCAGTACAGTGGCTGGGGATCCTTGAGGGCACACACCAAGAAATGGTGAGTCATCAGGACCCTTGGCCAGTGATGGCTAACCACTGAGTCCTTGTGGGCCTAGGAAATCATTTCCTGGATTCCTGTTGATATTCACATTCAGGGAGGGGCATGGCTGTCCCCACTCACTTGTGTGCAGTGATAGTAATGTTGTCACTTACCCAGGGCGTGCTGGGAGCCAGGCGATGTGCTCGCTGTGGGACCTACATGCTTGCCGATATCCTTAGGACCACTGCAGGGAAGGCACTGCTAACCTTTTTCACAGAAGAACAAGGCCAAATGGTCTGTGAAGAACAAGGCCAGATTTGAACCCAGGTCTCCTTGGCCCCAAAGCTCATGTTCTGTACTTGAAATTGTGTGATCTTTATAAAGTAACATCCACCATGAGGCTTCTTCAGCAATAACTTTGATAGTACTTGTCCACATCCCCAGAACCACACTCACTGTCAGTCTTACGTCAGAATTGACCAACTAATTTTTACCCCTGGGGCCAGATTGGATTTAGCCAAATTACCACTTGTGGAAAGAAAATAAATGAGTCCCACAACTTGTTATAAAATAGGAGGGAGACAAGGTGGCCTCTTTTTTTGGATGCCTATTTCCGGTGTAGGATGAGGGAGAATTTAACAGATATGTACCCATTTTCCTGGTAACTTCTTGGGCACTTCTTGAAAAACCTGCACATTTTTAATGCTTGCTTTGAACACCACCGTGACGGAAGCATGGTGTAAGGTCAAGAACCTACTTGATCCTTATTAGAGCCTCTTTTCATAGCTGCTTCTCATCACAGGACCTTTGCACAGGCTAGTTCCAAAGACTCACATTGCCTTGGGGAACTTGGAGCGTTGCTCCCCCACGTTGAGAGTAAGGGCAGCATGTTTATTCATGGAGGCTGAGGGAAGTGCATTCCTGCTTCCCACCCCGTGCCACAGTCTGCCATGTAGGTTGCCAGTTACTGTATTGACTTATTTGTACATAAGTAGTTATTTCCACAACCTTCTCTTCGTCAACATTCAGAGATAATGATATACAATCTTTGTAACATCACAAGCGTGGCTTCAAAAGCATTCCCTTCCTCTAGGAATGTTTATGATGTGCTTATCGCTAGAATTTCATGAGCAACAAACTCCCAAATTGAAGATGATTTAGCATTGGAAGCAGGGAGTAAGAGTGTATATGTGTTTGCATTTAAAAAAAGAAAAGATTTGGAACCGAATTTTCCTTCTGCAGAGTTATCTTCTTGTAAAGTTTAAAATAAGCACTACTTAAAAGCTGAGTTTAGAGGAATGAGCACTTTCTCTTAAACATTCAAATGGATGAAAATGACTTGTAATCTCTCCCTAAAGTATTAAGGCAATAGGCACTTAAAGGCTTTTTTTTTTTGGAGCTGACTGTCACAGACAAAGGATTTCTCAATTTAAAAAAAAGAAATCATTTTTATAGCATTAAATAGTAGGAATGAACACCAGCAGCCCCCTTGACATTTTGGAAATGATTTATTTTCTGAAATGTCCCTTTCCATTTTAATAGCTGACACTTTGTTCTTCCCATGCAGGGCGGTAGCTTCTGCTGGGGTTGCCGTGAGTTAGGGTTGGAAGTTCATGGTGGAGCAGGGCAGGCTCCAAGCACAACTTTTGACCAGGTTCCACGAGCCTCCCGCTGTGTTGTTACCTGACACTGTCTCTGTCCAAACACCCCAAAGCCACACTTTTCCGAAGTCCCTGCTGCAATGGCTCTCCTTCCTTGGAGAGAGACTCGCTGAACTCTCGGAACCAAGAGATCGGCCACACGTCTTAGGAGAGTTGCATTCTGTGAGCTTTCACTATAGCAGTGCTACGCAGCGGTGGTTCGTGGGATGATGCTGATCCGCAAACTGTTTACTAAGTGCCGAATTAGAGAGAAAGCACTTAGAAACTTGCGCACCCATCTGACAGAGTAAGCTGTACAAAGCAGGCTTGTAGTTTGTATGAACATTTTTCCATTTCATTTTTCTAGCAGTTCATTTTCATTATGTTTTATAAAAGTGTTCAATCACGCTGGATTGGAAATTAAAGACAACTTGGTCCTTCATCTCAACTACAGTAGTTTGAGAAGCCCTGTGCTATATAGTGCTTGGAAGCTGCCTCTGCTCCCCTGTGAGACAGGTAGGCCGGTGAGTGGATTTGAGATCACAGCAGCTGCCACGTTATGTTCTAATGAAATGTATGCGCATCTCTCTTGTCTCTCCTTCTCTCTCTCCTTCTCTCTTCCTCTCTCTCACCCCCCTCCCCACTAGATTGTTTCTTGAGAGCAGGGACTGTGTTTAGTTCATCCTGCAGCCTCATTCCTTAGAGCCTTGCCTGGCACATTGGAGGGCGTGGGAAACGTGCATCCTATACATGCCTGCCTGCTCCCCAATGGCATGAGAGTGGGTGAGGCCAGGCTCAGGAACTCCCAGGGCTTCTGGATAGTGTCATCTACAGGCTGGTGATGGAAAGCTAGGGGCCAATGATGAAGAAGTGACCTTTCCTTCTCCTTTTCCCACAGAACCAGGTCTCCTTTTCCCACCTGCCCAGCAGCATGAGAGCAGCATGACCGGCCAGCCGCAGGAGGAACCCCCAGAACCAGGCCCCCAACTCAGCCATCTGCTGCGAAGATCAAGGTGAGCTCGCTTTCCTTCTCCTGGAAGGTTTTAAGAATTTTCATTTTGACTAGTTCTGTTTGCTTTTGTAATCCCTTGCCATGTGCTGGAAAAGTGGGGTTTCCTGGCACATGGATGATGGACTTAGTGTGTGTGAGCCGATGAGGAAAATGTGCTCATTTTGGTTAATAGAGAGGCCGATGGTGGAGCAGATAGGACACTGAATTGAGTTCCTGGAGACTGAGCTCTCGTTATTCTTTTCCCACCTCCTGAATCTGAGACCTTGGGCAGATCTTTCAGGGACTGGGGATCCAGGGAATTTGGGGTGAAGAAATCTTTGGAATGGGATGGACTTCTGTTTTCTGGGATCCTGGACAGAAACTCTCGTCCCCCGCAGGCTCGTAAAGGGCCTTCGAGGATCTGCCAGGGCAATTCCGAGCCAATACTGCACAGCGAGTTGTTAGAAAACTCTTCTTAATGTTGAGACAAACTCTTCCTCTCTGGGATTTCTGTCTGCTCTTTGCTGCTCTGCCATGTGGAACCACAAAGGCTGGGTTTTCAAAAACTCTTCCGCATGACTCTTCGGATTTGAAGACAATCGTCATGGCTCTGCTTTTCTGTTCTGTATGAATTCTCCCTAGAGACTGGCACCACTCACCTTGTCCTCTTATTCCCCTCCTGTTGGAAGGTACTACATTACCTCTAGTTGCTCACTCAGCGTGTGCCGTCCTCAACAGAGAATCCTCATTCGCCATTCATTAGTATAGCTGGTCCATGAAAGATGTCATTTCGTTCAACGTTGCTTCAAAAATGTTGACGAGATGCTGTAGGAACTCTTGTTTATGTCTATTAGCCTACGGTATGATTGGTTTCGTTTTATGTTGTTAGGCTTAAAGTCGCAGAACCTATTGACAACATTAAGTGGGGACTTACGGACCTTTGTGACCGTCATTGTGCCAGACTCTGGAGATATGTCAGTGAACAAGAAAGACAGATTCTCTCTCTTTTTTTTTTAAGACAAAACTGGTTTGGATCCTTAGAATTTTAAATAAGCATTGAACCACTTCTGTGTGTTCCTTTCTCATATTTTGTCCTTTTACACTATTTTTCCTTGACTATTTTATGAATAAAAAGAATGTATATTCTCTAATTATTGGATATAGTTTTCTGTATATGAGCACCCATATAAGTTAGTTTATTGTGCTGTTCAAATCATCTACGATATGTCCTTTTCTGTTTTTGTCTGATTTATCTGTCAGTTATTGAGAAAAACATGTTAAAAATCTCTCGCTAGGTTTGTCAGTTTCTCCCCCACCGTGCTGAAATTTTTGCTGCTGTATTCTAAGGCAGTGCTGTTTGGTGTGTAGATGTCTAGGATAGGTAGATCTTATTGATGAATTGTGATTTGTTTCTGCCATCTTTATATACTTTCCCTTTTTTCCGTTCTTTCTTTTCGGTTGGGGTGCTTTCTCCCTCATTCCATTTTCTGTCTTTATTTGGAAATTACATGCTATGTATCTGTTCTTTCAGTGGTCACCCCAGCTGCTTTAACAGGCATACTCATACTGAACAAAGTCTAAAAGTAATCAGTGTCTTTACCTCCCTCCCAAATAATATAAGAACCATAAACTGGTTTACATAATTCTAACCACTGCCTCTTCCAGTTTATATATAGAGTGGTTATCCTGTGTTTTCTTTCCACCCTGTTTTTTCCCTACTGGTTAGAGATCGTTTCATACAGTGTTTGTATAGATTTACCCACATACTTATCAAGACTTTTTCTCACTATTCTTTCATGGATCTGAGATCCTGTTTCTTCCGCCTAAAGTAAATCCTGTAGCATTATCCTTTACTGAGAGTCTACTGGTGGTAAAACTTCAAGTTTTGTCTCGTTTGGTTTGGTTTTTGGGTTTTGTTGGCTTGGAAATATCTTATTTTGCTCTCAGTTTTGAAAGGTACCTTTACTGAATACATTCTCAGGTCAGTGAAGCCGTCAATCCACCGCCTTTGGCTGTGAATGTTGGTGTTGAAAAGTTGGCTCTCTAATTGCTGTTCATTTATAAGTGACCTGGTCTTTCTCTCTGGTTACGTTAAATATATTGTTTTCTTTGGTGTCTGCAGCTTCATTGTCTTGTAACGAGGTGTAAATTTCTCTGTCTTCATTCCACGTGGATTTCATTGGGATTCCTAGAGCTGAAAATGAGTATCTTTTAACAATTTTGAAAAAGTCTCCCCTTTTATTTCCTTGAGTATCATGTCTTTCCCATTTTCTGTAGTATCACCTTTCGGAACTGTGGCTGACTTATGGTAGAGCTTCTTATTCTGTTCTCTGAATCTCTCAACCTCTATTTCATATTTTTAATCTCTTCATCTCTCTGTGAACTCTGAATAATTTCTTCAAATCTGTCTTCCATTTAATTTATTCTGTATCTCAAATGCTGTCTAATCTATCCATTGAATTTTTTTCCTTTCAGTTTATTTATCATTTCTAGAAGTTCGGGTCCATTATTTTTATAAATCTGCTTGGTAGTTTTCTAGCTTTTTATTTCTTGCTCATACTTGCACATTTCTTTTTATATTTCTTTAATATATGGAAATAGCTATTTAGAAATTGTAGAATTTTATATCTGGTTATTCCAAAATGTGAAATCTTTGCAGGTCTGATTCTGCCGTCTGTTGTTTCTGCTGGCTAGTACTCACAGTGCCTTGTTCCTGTTCTTGTTGTCTTCTGTGATCTGCTCATTTCTGTTGTAACTTTATCTTTGAGAATTTTTTGAAGTATGGGTTGACAGTTGATTTTTCCAGAGAGGGTTTGCATTAACTTTTGCTAGATTTCTAGGGACATCACCAACCAAAAATCACTTTAATTTTCTACTGAAAGTTTTTCTGTCTACATGAGTAGCCTGAATTCAAACTGTGAACTTGTGTGATGTCCAGCATTTGGTTACGAATTTTCAGGAAAGATTTTCCTCCCATTCTACCCAGCCCAAGGCCGGATTTCCTTGCAGTTCCCTTCTGTGTTGTGCTTTTATTTCTCATTCACTGAGGGTGGAGCCCTTTAGCATCCCATCTTTATGGAGAGACTAGGTTTTTTCTCCTGTTTCCTGAACCCTGTGCAGCTGCCACGGGGACACCTACAATCTCAAGGGTTCAGCAGGAACACTAAGGGTGACAGCCAGCTTTGCTGCTAGATCACCTCCCAAGTTTCCTGCTTTTGGTTCGTTTTGGGACTTTAAAGAATTCTTCCATTTGTACCAGCTTAGCAATATGTATACAATTTTTATATTTTAAATTTCATTCAGCATGTTAGTTGCTTAAATTGAGAAGGTCAAGTAGGGTATCTGGCTTAAAAGTGTATGTTCTTTCTTCTCCACCATAGCCATGTGGGGCAGGAATGACTATTCCTTGTTCACAGAAGAGTTAACCAAGGCTCAGAGAGGACGCGTAACTGGCTACAATCACAGGGCTAGCAGGCGATGGACCAGGAAAGAGTGTGTTCCTCATCTATCCCTTTATCCCACCTTCTTTTATCCCAGACTAACAGTTGGCCATTTGGGAGGGGGGCACGATTAGCTTTATGCTCACAAAGGATATGAGCTCTTACCAGAACACTTTAAATAGCTGGACAGCTATGTAAAATTGTTTATGAATCTATTGTTTATCTTCCTTGAGGGAGGAAATGGCTTCTGCATATTTTGCGGCTCATTTCTCTGGCGGTCACCAGCAACTTTCCTGCTTCATTCCGATTCCACAAAGGCCTCCTGGACCCACAGCCAGATCCCAGGTGCACCTCGTCCAGACCCCAGCTTCTTCTTGTCCTCATGCTACTCTCTCCTTTTTCTCCCTTTCTTCTCTTCCCTATGCCCCTTCCTCCTCCCCCACTCCATCCCTTCTGCTGTTGGTTTTTCTGTCTCCTGGCATGCCCTTTCATCAGAGAGGAGGCCTCAGAGCACAGTGTTATGAGACTTTGGGCTCTGGGTTCAGTCTGAATTTGAACCTAGCTCTACCACTCACTGGCTCAGTCTCTCTGCTGCGCTTCAGTTGCTTCATCTGTAACACAGAGACAATAGATGGAGCTATTCAGGGAATAAATGAGACAATGTAGAGAGAGCTCGTAGCACAAGCTTGGAGCATTGTAAGCACTCAGGCCATGGTATGACTGAGAACAGACCTCGCTGAGGCCCGTGCTCTTGTTCAGTGATACTTTGACACTGACAAGGCTGGTTTATGAAATGTGATGAAAATGAAGGCTTAAATCTAGGGTCAATACGGAATTCACAGCCTCATTATCATGTTTTTAAACTAAGGTGTTATAAAAATAATATGAGGGAAAACAGATTACACTGGTCTGGACTGGTCTGCATCAGTCTGGCAGTGGGGCACCCCTAGTATCTTAGCCCTTCCCTCTGAGGTGTGTCCTCCGTCACAGAGCCATGAGGGGGCTGGAGCCTCATGAAACCACTCATTGGGGAGTTTTCCCTTGTGGTGCCCCCAGGTCAAGGATGGCACAACCGCTCTGCTGGACACATGTCCAGCAGGGGTGGGAGAGGTGGTCTTTGCTGTCCATTTTACTTCTGCTCTTAAAGCTGCTGTGACACTTTCTATTTCGCAGACTTTCTTCTAGTAAGTGGCTTTATATCACTCTCAGATTTGTATCACTTCCTGATTTGATATCTATCAGGCAACAACAACTCCTTCAGCACCTGCTATTTGTAGTACTCTGGCTTTGTACAGTGGGCGAGTGGTATAAAAAATGCAGAGTTGCTGTGACACTAAAACTGCCCTGAAATATAAAGCTTATCAACTTAAAAAGACTTTAGGACCAAAAACGCACAAAAGATAAACCATCTTCATAAGATTAAGTGTCAGGCACTGCGAGTGGGTTCCCAGGAACTGCACTGTGCTCTTGAACAGTCGGGAAAGGCTGGAGGAGGTAGATTTGAGCTGGCCCGATGGGGCAAGTATGGATAAGGCAGCTGAAAAGGACCCGGGTACCTCCTGGATGTAGCAGTGGTGTGAACTAAGGCGTAGAGACAGGCCTTCTGATGAGCCAGTGAGACTCGGTGTGGTGCTTCCAGCTCCACAGATGGCCTGTGGCCTCACTCGGAGAGTCACCTAAGTTAATGTTTGACTGTGTTTTACTGGTTTCCCAAGTGGGTTTGATCAGTCATGGCCCATGAGCATGGTAGTCTTGAGCAGGTTTGCATTTGTTCTGTCTCTCTAACAAATGCTTCCGTTCACCCCAAGCCATTGATTCGTTTTTGTAAAATGGGGATTGGCAACTTTCTTCAAAAATTGTCCATGATTACAGAAAAATTATTTGGAGTCAGCTAACTATCTTCTTTTTCCAAATGTTGCTCAAATATCTAGCTGGTTGAGGGTTTCTAGGAGCTTGAGTGTGGATGTTGCTGGAATTAGGGAGGGGCTTCTTTCTTCTCCACAGCTCCCAAGATAACGTCCTGGGTACACTGCACCCAGCCGAGGGGCCAGGCCCAACCCCACCCTATTCCCCATCCCCCACCCCCGCCTACAAACCTCAAAGTCTATTAACTGCCTCCCTCCTGATGATGATTCATGCTTCCTGTCCCTCCTCCATTTTAGTTAGTCAGAGCTGTGAGCCAAGATTGATTACTTACACCATACACTGGCCTTGCCCATGGGGAGCTCAACTGGTAGATTAAATATTCTTCATTGGTGACACTCCAGATGGAGTTCTTGTTGGCCAAGCCCTGCACAGTGAAACAAGGAGTTGTCCTAGATGCAGATGTGGGGACCATTTCCAGAACCAGGAAGTCGGGACACCGTGTCTGGACCTATCTGAGGCATTTGGGGAGCTGAGGTTATTGTAGGTATAGGGATAGGAGGCCCCCAGTCAAAGGACTCATACGTGTGCTCTGTCACATAAAAGCCCGTGGGAATACATTTTAAACTGAGTCTTCACATGCTGCTTGGAGATGACCATCAGCTCTTTCTCACTGTTGGGTGGTCTCTCTTCTAAAAATAGTTTTTAAATCTCTATTATACTAGTCATTTATGTGACTCTATTTTTAAAAAATTAAAACACAGTAGCTGGAGTTTCAGGCTGCTCTGATGAGCTCCTGCACTCACTCCCTTCCCTTTTTCCAAAGATGGCAGAACAGGGACTGAAATCCAGGTGTGCGCATCTCCCAGCACTCTCCCCACACACTAGGTTGGGATCCTTAGGGATCAGGTGTCAGTGATGGAAAACTCTACTGGCTCAATATCCTGGCTCAGGATTGTGGGGTGTCCCTGAGCCAGGCAGGGTCTGGGAAGGTTCATCCAGCTGACCCTTCACAGGTCAGAGCCAGAGGGACCTCCTGGAGCCCATCAGGTCCAAATTCCTCATTCTGCAGAAGCTGAGACTGAGGTGTAGAGAGGGGAAGTCATTTGCCCAACAAGGTCACAGGACCGGTCTCATTTTCTGTTTGGTCCGAGTTATCTCTATATTGGGTTTGCATTTCCTGAATACACAGCAACCGAGTGGGGGGTGGGGTGGAAGGCAGGGGAAGTGGGCTTAAAGAACCCCGTCTGAGAATGTTTAAATTTCCTGTGAGTGTCCCACGAGGAGGGAGATAATCTGTGTGCACACAACCAAGAGGACAAGGGGAGGCTTGGTTTAGGTCCAGAAGACCAAGAATGGAAGAAACAAGAAGGAAAACAAAATGAGAGCTATTCAGAGAAGGCTGTGACATTTGTAACGATTGAATAGAAATAAATAGGGATTTGTTTCTTCGCACTTTTATGATGCCTCCTTTGTATGTTTGGAGAACACTCAAGTCACGTGGAGGCTCTGGGCTCATTTTAGTTGCAGTGGTTTTGTGGTTACTGGGGGCTCTTTGGCCTGGGACCAGAGGCCTCCGTCTCGTGTCCTTCTTAGGTTTGCTTCTTACAGGTACATGATATCCTTAAGCAATCTCTTTCTTCCTTGGAACATTTATAGCTTAGCTCGAAATGGGAATATAATCTCTGCTGGAGCTGCCTCACAGAAAGACAATGGGTGTGAAAGTACCTCCAAAATGTTCAGTGTGGGTGGGCCTCATTTTTTCTTCTCCAGCATCTGTGGGACTGACATGAACTCTGAGGGAGTTAGGAGCTTCCACCAGGAATGATCTCACTTGCCCATCATATCAAGGAGCAGATGTAGGCCATCAAGGCCACCCCAGGCCTGCCTTCCTGGGACAGCCCTGCTAGACAGTGTGTCCCAACTTCCTTAAAGGAGGCCGTTGTTTCGACAGGCTGAGAGGCAGATATGGACAGAAGTGCTGCCAATTTCCTAGAATCTGAGAGCTGGGGGCCCCCTTGAAATAGGAAAGGAAGTAGACTGTCACCTTATCTGGTGTCATAGAGGGAATAAAATGACTCTTTCCGGGTAACTGGGGCACACCCCTTGAAACATTTTTCTTCATGATAACCAAAGATATTTTTAAGCTTTAGATGGCCATTAAATAATGACTTCTCTTTTCCTCTCTTGTGTCTTGAGCTCTGCTTGAGAGCTAGGCCTCAGAGAGCAGAACACTCCTTCCTTACCAGTAACCATGCTTGACAACTTGGCCTGATGCGTGACCACACCCAGAGTCATTTGTAGGCACCTCCTGAATCACACTGACCCCTGGAGAACCGTAGGCCTCTTTTGCAGAGACCTGCCTGCCCCAGAAAGCTTCCTTCAACCATGAGCAAGTCATGTGAGCATCTGCACTCTTCTGTTTATTTCTCTGCCTAGCGAACAACATACTAAATGCACTTTAGCCTTTCCACGATGTCTCTGGATTTTCATCGTGGATACACATTAATGTATCCTGATGCAGTGGTGCTTCCAGGGGGTGTCAGGGCAAGTAAAGTTGTTAGTCCCTACCCCAAACAGCCCAGACTACTGAGATTTTCCAGCAGACGGTTTTTCTCTCTTCCTCCCCATGTCCACTTCTGGTAGTTCCTGTCCCTAAGCACCATTCCACTAATTGAAACAAAGGTTGGGCCGAAGGTTGCCCAGGAAACAAGTATAACCAAACTGACTCAATCACAACTGAGTCATTGAGCCTGGATGTAAACTGTACCCAAGTCAAAACAAAGCAACAGAAGCTCCGCCCCGGGTAGTGAGCCTCTGTGCGTTCTCACTGGTTCCCATGTCTGTTTAATCTTTACAAAAAACCTTGATCAGTAGGTATTGTTATTCCCCTCTTACAGATGTCAGAACCGAGGCACCAAAGGAAGGAAAAAAAAAATTAGATTGGCCTGCCAGGCCCTCACTTTGCCAGTGGAAGATTAAGACTTGAACTCTGGTCTTCTGACTCCAGAACCAGTGATCTTGGTGCTTCTGTGAGGATCATGCCTGCCTCATAACCCATTTGTTTATTTTTAGTGAGAAGTTCCTGTTCAGTGAAAATATGTTTCAGGTACCTGGAACTTACTCCTCGAAGCTTAGAAATAGAAAGGTTTTTTGGTTGAAGTGCATCAGTTTCTTTTTCATACTTCCAAGTTCATGTCTATGTGCTAGAGGGTTGAAGGTTGCTAGGGGCTGATGGCCAGATTCCAGGGACGTGTTTATACTGTGGTGTAAACTAGCTCTCTTCGACCCTTCAGAAGTCAAGGACAGAGCTGGTGGGATCTCTCAAGAAAGAAGTGGCGTCATGCTAACCAGATCTGCAGTGGGTGACCTAGGGGCACCGTGGAATATTAGAGGAAGCCTCATCCTGGCATCAGAAGGTTGGAAGCCTAGCCCTTTGTCACTAATTGTGTGGCCTTGGGCAGGTCATCCCCTGCATGTGCACTTTTTCATCTATTTTCAAGTAAAAAAAGTAATTCTGACCTCCCAGGTTTTTAGTGGGGACAAAATATAAAAAGCGTATGCCTATGCTTTGTACAGTGCTTTCTGGAATGTTCTTGTTGGCCATGAGGACATGCACACCCTCCTGTGAACTCCTCAATGTTTCTATCAAAGACTTCACATTGGGCCAGAGGGTTCCTGGCTGTGGCCCAGGGTACTGGTCTGTTCTGAGCTTCGCTGACATCAGGCAGACACACCCGTGGTCCCTATATTTCAGCATTGACCTCCTCATCCCACGGCTGTTAAAAAGATGGAGCCACAAGCTGCTTACTCTTCTGTTCAAAAAAGGAAAGGGAAGGAAAATAGAGGGAGAAAAAAATCTGTTGTTTTTTTTTTTTTTAACCTGTGGCTTTTTTTAAATCTTCCCTCCTTGGCTGTGAGTGGGATTGCCACTTAATCCTTTTATTTTCTTAATTAGAAAATAATGATGTTCTAGGTGATGGAACACAATATTTAGACATGTTGAACTGACAGCTGATGGGTATGTTGTCAATACACCATCACCACAAATCATGTTCCAGGGGTTGGTGGGAAGGAGGTTTGTGTGTGTTTGTGTGTGTGCACACGCTTGGATGATGTAAAGTGACCGGGAGGGTCCAGCGACCCTTATCAAAAGCAGTTCCTGTGGAAGATTAGCCGCAGGAGATGGTCAGCTTTTCAAGGGAGAATGGGGATTTGGCTTCCACTGGGAATTTAGGGGATCTTCTCCACCTTTGGAAGCAAAAGGTCTCCCCTCCTTCCTTTCCTCTCTTATATCCTTAGCAGCTAGTGGATGCCCTGTTTCCATTGACAGCATTGATGAGGCATTCCTCAGAAGAGGTCCCAGTCTGATGGTGGAGGCAGTTAAAACAGTTGGGAATGGCATGCTAAGCGATATAATAAAGACAAGTGGACTGAGTCCAGGGCCCACTCTAACTTGCTCTCCAGGCATTTTTCCTCACGGCCCTGCCTGTCGTCAGGGGCCTCACAAACCTCTCTGAGCCTTGGAGCCCTTGGTCCGGCTGCCTCAGTGACTGCTCCTGTTCTAGGTCTCAAAGCAAAACTGAACTTTCACGGTGCTCCCCATCTTCCCAGGTGTGAACCTGACGGCTAGGAACCACATGGCGTCCAGTGCTTGCAAAAGAGGGAAGAGGCCAAAGTCCATAACCTAAACCGAAAAAGGTTTTGTCTCGGCAGGTGACCCCACTTCACAGAAAAAATTGGAGGCTGCAGGCATTTACTCCCTCTGCTTCCTGGCCTCCAAACAAGCTTTCGTCTTTCTCCCCCAGCTCTCTTTTCTCTTCACTCACCTTAAATACTGGAAAGGCCTGAAATCAGAAATCTGAGACCCCAAGAGCCTACCTTTCTATCACTTCTGATAGGTTATCAATTCCTGTTGACCCCTCCCCCACATCATTTCCTTGACCATCTTCTCCCCTCCCCATGCCCAGTGTATGTTACAATCTCTTCATTTCTGGCCTCGCCCCCTCCAGACCGCTTTCCACCCCTCTGCTTAAAACTGACTATGTTTCCTCTGCCAACAGGGGAAACATCTAAACAACTCAGGCTAGCACACCAGGCTCCTCATGAGTTGGCCTCCCCTACCTTTTCAACCATTCACCCAACCACTCACCCACACATACTCTGAGCACCTGACCTACAGAGCTACAGTGTCCAGAATGCTGGTCTCTTTTCTTGAAATCTCTCTCTACCATTTTCCATCTTCTGAGTCTACAAGTCCTGTTCAAACTTAACATCTTTCATGAAGGATTCTCCGAGTCTCAGCCAGTCACTGTAACAAAATACTTATTGAGGCCTGGACTCTGCCTCAAAAGAGTAGTGAGATATTTTTGTTTTAAGATAAAATAACATTTTAAGGCATAAATGTACTACTTAGAAGCATACATGCAGGACTTTTCACTGTGTTATTACGTCTGTTTATTTTTTGAAGATGTAATAGATTCCCATGGTTCGATAATTTAGAAAAATATAAAAGCTATAAAAAGAATTCTTCTATTCATCTTTCCATTCCGCCTATAGACAACCATGACTAGTTTCTTGGATCTTTCTAGATTTTCTTTATACATAAAAAGCAACTATGAATATACAACTGATCCTAATTGTTCTCTTCTTTCATATTAGCATGTTCTCTTACTCTCTAAAATTCATTTGTAACCCCAAAAGCAATACTCATGGCACTTCTGCAGTCATTGGTAGACATGCACAGAGCAGTGAAAAATTGAGTTGCCTGACACCCAGCAGAGGTTGATCAAGGTGACGTTTTACCATCTTGTTTCAGCTCTCATGCTACAAATAAGTGTCCTACTTACGGTCTGTTTAGTGCCATTTTTTTTTCACATTTTTGTGCTTTTTGTTGATGATTTGCTGTTTACAATGGCCTCCAAGTATAATGCTGAAGTGCTGTTTAGTGTGCCTACATGCAAGAAGGCTACAATGTGCCTTATGGAGAAAATACATGTGTTAGAGAAGCTATATGCAGCATCAGTTGATAGTGCTGTTGGCCATGACTTCAGTGTTAATCAATCGACAATGTATATTTAATAAAGTGTCTTTAAATAGGAACACACATAAAGCAAGATTATGTATTGATTGGTTGATGAAAATGTAATGACTAGAGGCTTCCAGGAACCTAACTTTCTATTTTCCCTAGAAGCAATGGTACAGGGGTCGCTAATTCAGTGCTGGTGCCAACTTTATAGAACATAACTGCTGTGAATAATGAGAATATACATATACATATACATATACATATACATACATACATACATACATACATACATATATGTGTGTGTGTGTGTGTGTGTGTGTGTGTATTCTATTTTAACCTTGGAAATCTCTCCATACCAGTTTCCTTATACTTTTTAACAGCTGTATAGTATTCCATCATATGATTACTCTGTGATTTTCTTTAACCAATCCCTTATTGATAGGCAGTTGGGATGCTGTCAACCTTTGGCTATTCAGACAATACTGTGGTGTATACATTTGTCTATAAGTGACTTGTATGTGTCATTTTTTTAATGATCTCTGCTGTAGCAAACTTATTAGAAAGGGAATTTTGAACTCCTAAGAAATTTTCACAGAGGTTTATAAGAAGACACATCTGAGAATGTTCATCACAAGTTGGCAAGGTCGTAAAGTGTGATGTCTGATTGTGTGATGTAAAGTGTGATATATCACTTAGTGTGATGGTTGTGGGAGGCATTTGAAGGACTCGGCACCATGCCTGACCCGAGGTTAGCATCCAGTATGTGTTAGCCATCATCGTTCTTCCTTCCCATTTGCTCAGCAGTATCTTAGTCCAACTCCTCAGCATAGTGCTGGGTATCTTTCCTGCTGCTCTTCCAGCTGCAACCCACCACACTGTGACCCATCTCCGCACGGGGCTGGAGGAAGCCTGGCAGTGTTGGGGACATTGGCCCGTCGGCTCTCCAAGAGAGGGATTGGCTCCTTCACTTCCTGATCTTTAGCCATGCACAGGGTTGGTGTTTGACAAACTCACTTGATGCATTTCATAAACATTAAGTGTATCTGCTTCAGTCTAAACACTGCTCGTGGCATGGTGGAAAAGAGAGGGAGAGACTTTAAAACAGAGATATTAAGACCTAATTCTGTTTCTTTAGACCTTAAAATCTAGTATTGGTTGGTTGAAAATGACACTCAAGGTGACTGGCCTGGTAGAGGCATGTTTCCAACAAATAGGATTATGTGTGGGCCTATTAAACCTTCTCTCCAAGGCCCCCAGCTCCAGAGGCCCTAGTTCTGCCCTTTTGTTTCAGCTGCAGGGGTCCCTGGTGGCTACATCACTCCAGTCCTCTCATTTGGAAGCAGCAAAAAGAAATTGTTTGGGCAAGAAATTGGGACAGTGAGATAAGGGAGGGCCAGTGATCAATAGAATATCTGTCTTGAGCATGTCCAGACAGGCTTAGGGACTTTCTAGAGGGGATCTAAAACATTAGCAGAGGAGGGAGCAAACCCAGAAAAGCACGGAGTACCATCTTGGTTCCCTGAGGCCTCTCAGTACCATTTGGTGGATGGAAGCCAGCCTATATGGTCTTCTTGCCATCTGTGCACAAAACTCCTACCAGCAGGATGTCAGGTGAGGGGGTTGTAGGGAATGTTCACTTCCAGCTTTATTCTAAACTACTTGAATTCTCAGACGTGCCTATAAATTTAAACATGCAGTTTTCCTTAATCGTAGCATACTGTGCTTCGGAACAAGACTCTCCTGATGAAACTAGTCTCAGCAGCTCCCATTCACTTGTCCCTTGCAGGACTCTTTTTGACTAGCTCCATCAGTCTGTTCACTCGTTTCAGTACCTCGGCAGTTTCCCATGGGCCTTGGAAGCCTGCTCAAGGTGCTGCTGGGGTGGGCGAGGCTCCTCTGGACCTTTGAATGAGGAATCCCTCTGGTCTGATTGAGAAAACTGCCCTCAGAGAGCTCACACCCACTGGGAAGGTAGGGGTGTGATCCACTATTGGTGATCATCTATAGGAGGAAGCCAGAACCCTGTCAACAGGGGCCTGGGGGAGGGAGCTCTTAATTCACTTAGGAAGTGCTGCTAGGATAGCCTCCAGCCCCAGACACCAAAGTTCCTCTGGTTTGTTTCTTGACTCCCAAAGTTCCCCCCAAATTCTTAGAAGTCTAAGTCAGAAGGGCCATGGGGGTGCTTGCCTCAGCCCCTTTCTTATAAGAGAAGAGCCTGATGGCCCTAGCATTGTCCAAGGATGGGTCCTGTGTTGCTGCCGCTATGTACAGAATGCTATATACAGAATGCCTCCGTCTGGCACTCATGTCACAACCTAGGGTGCCTCCTGTCTGAAACACAGGTAGGAGAGCCAAGAGAGACCAACACCCCAAGCACAAAAACACCAGAGTGCAGTTATTTTACACAGAAGGGAGCATCACAGACTTGTTACCAATGAGCTGTGAACTATTTTCCTGAAAGAAGAGGGACGTGGTTTCCCCTGAGACACTAACCTTTTCTCTTGGGCCTTAGATGTCCAGAAGCATTTGCTTTTTTATAGTCTGATGTCTTAGAAGGCCACAGGTCAGGCCAAGCCTGCTGCTTCATCTGGGCACTGAACCCCTAACCACAGTAGCCCACCTAGAACCCTTGGGTATGAAAGTCTGTGGGGCAGGTGTGATCCCAGGTGACAGTGCTGGTCACTCCTCCCCATCACCCCTTGTGGAGGAAGCCAGTCTGTGCCTCCAACCTGCTGGAGCTCCCTGGCAGCTCAGCAACCAGGGTGCTGGGTGTGGGGCTCGAGTGAGAGAAGTAAAGCCCTCCGGTGCTTGAGTTGTGTTTTCTTAGGTCTATAATTCATTCTGCCTCGTCATGAGGCCAAGAGTGCCAGACCTACCTGCCAACCACCACCCTTTCCACTCTGTCTTCACCCCCAATATTCCCTGGGGCTTCATTAGAGGAAGGAAAATCTCCCATTCTCCCAGTCTTACCCTACCCTACCCTGCCATGCTCAGGATAGCTGCAGGGATAGGGATCCTTTCTTTGGCTGCAATCACAAGTGCTGATTCATGAGGCCTTAGCCCCAAGTCCTCAGAGACAAAAGTGAAGGATCCTCCCCGTGGACCCAGGTCGAGACCCTCCAGCTGGCACCCCTCTGAGACCCTCCCTGAGTCCATACAGCGGGGGTTTGCCTGCTGAGCCTCCAGGGCCCTGGCTAGAGTGATGTCACCTGCCACCTCAAGGCCCTTCTCTGCCTCCTCTTTGTGAAATTTCTAGGAGTGTTTAGGAAGCGCTCCCCTCCCAGACCATGAAGGTTTGAGGGGTTTTTTTTTCTCCCCAGAAGAGTCCTGGCACAGTAGGTCCTCAATGTGAGTTTGTATGAAAAAATATAAAGGACAAGACGGGGCACAGGTGCCAGTCTCTGGACCAGGAGGCCAATAGCCATGAGCTGGTCAGATCTGCCACAAATTAGGTCTTCATTATGGTTGCTGATTGATGAAACTCTCCTAGTAGCAACTTGTGGTTATGAAGTCAGGGTTTGGGTCACTCAGAAACTCACACGTGAGTTGTTCAGGTGTCTCTTCTGTCCTGTCTTGTCTCTGCAGACCTCCTGTCAACGTCCAGCACCTCTCTCACTGAACTGTATTCAGAGTCAGTGCCCATAATCCTAATCTCCCTACCCCGTCCCAGCCATTTATGGAAGGGGGGGGTGGTTTAAAAAACTGTATCTAAGATTCTATCAACAAGGCCCACTCGAACTATGAGTATCTCCTCCAGGAAGCCATCCTAGACTCCTGTGGTGCTCTTTTCTTCCCCATGTCCTCAGCATCTACACTCTGTGCCAGCTGGGGAAGTAGAGAAGGAGTGGCGTGTGATGGTCACAGGGGAGACAGTGTTCATTCCCTGGTAGACAACTGCTAGCCGAGAGAAGAGAGCAACGACAGTAAGGACCAATAATAAATAATTTGCCTCCAGAAAGTGAAATAGTTTTATTCTTCATGTCTTGATGGTGAGCTGTCCACAGGAAGAAAACACCCCATTTTCACGTTCCCAGGCTTCTTCCCGATTCCTAGGACTTGGAGGGAGCAGTTGATGCCTGAAGTGAGGCTGAAAGATGGAGAAATAAGTGTTCCTTGCTGCCAAGAGGAAGCCTTGAAAATCCTCCCACAGTTGAGAGTCAGACTGAAACCCAGGGCAGGGAGAAGCAGGGCCCTGAAGAAGCAAGAGTGAGGCAGTTATGCTGCACAGAGGAAGATTCTGGCTTCAGTCACCACCATTGACAGAATTTGTCCAAGGGCGTTGGGTTACTGGATTATAAAATACCCTTTATTTACAAGACTAATCAGAAAGCATTTAGAACAACATCATTGCTATAAAGGAGACCACGAACCATGAGCCCACGTCTTGGAGAAGTGCCTTGGCTTCTGCTTCCTTTGGGGAGTTGGAGAGAGAGCTGGAGTAGGAAGACTCCCAGAGGAACCCAAGTTCAGCTCCTTCGGCAGACCTGAGGGGAAGGCTTCACTAAAACCTAAGCCAAGTCCTTTGGAGAATTGTGTATACAGTCCCTGGGTGTCGGAAAAAGGAAAATCTTTTTGGATTTCTTCCCCAAACAAGAGGTGGTGTTCTGGCGGGAGCAGGGTGTTACCCCTTCTGAATTGTAAGCAAACAAGTCCTACAGAGACCTTGGCCAAAGTCAACTTCCTCTCTTTCTCTGGTTCAAAGGACAGTCCTTTTGGACAGATATCTTCCTTGCAGACTGTGCTCAGTCTCCCGGTGCCCCTAGGGCTGTAGAGGGAAGAAGAGGGACTTTGATGCACGGAAACAAGGATAGTTCGGCCCCAATCCAGTCCATGCCTATTCTTGTACGGCTTGTGAGCTAAGAATCGTTTTTACATTTGCAAATGGATGAAGAAAAATCGGAAGAAGAGCAATAATGTTTCTTCTCTTGTGAAAATGATGTCAAATTCAAATTTCAGCGTCTGTAGATGAGGTTGTATTGGAAGCATGACCACGCCCATTCATTTTTGTATCGTCTGTGGCTGCTTTCACACGACAGCTGCAGAGTTGTGACAGAGATCATATGGCCTGCAAAGCTGAAACTATTTACTAGCTGGCCTGTACACAAAAACCACTGTGCTGGGAGGTCTGTGTGCCTTAGGGCACTGTGCCCGCAACAGAAAATAGGAAATTCTGGGCCTCAGTCCATGTCAGGAGCATGGAAACCTGGGGGTGAAGTGTCTGCTCTGGGTCTCTTTTTGCCTGGCTCAGCATTTCCATTCAATGAGCGGTTACTGAGCATCTGCTGTGTCCAAATCCCTGGGGACACATGACAGGTAGAATGCTGCTGCTGCCTTGGAATGACTGGACAGCTAGAGGGGAGGTGGGCAAGGGAGCGGGTCATTTAACTCTAAGGCTTCAGGGGAGCACAGAGGGCCCCTCGGGTCCTGAGCAGGCGTTTATTTGTTGAGTCCTCCCCAGAATCCCAGTGTCGTGTTCTAAGGAGAATGGGCCAAAGAAATGTGAAAGTAGTCGTTCTGTTAATTACTTCATGAATGGAAAAGCTCTTGCTGCCAATTACTCAGTAGGAAATACTGTACATAATGAGCAAAACAGTTACCTTATTAGAAAAATGAGAGACTTAAAGGCTGAGTGGGTATTTTAACAGCTCTGTGAGATTGACTAATCCCCTAAGAACGGTCTCCAGGTTTTAAATGACATATTCAAAATAGACTTTTGACAGGATGCTGAACTGAGGACCTGGCATGCTACCTTCTATGCAGAAGTGGTGGGAACAGGGGTGCATACAAGCATTCTTGTATGAGCATAAAATATCTCTGGAATATACGAGATCCTGAGTGATTGTCCCAGGAGGGTTGCCAGGTGTCTGGGGACGGGGTTGGGAGGAAGACTTTTCACAGATACCCTTTTAAAAAGTGTTACTCTAACTTTCTACTTTATTTTCAAGCATTTATTTGGGATAATTTTCACCCTCGTATACTCTTTTATGCCTTTTGAATTCTGAGCCATGTGAATATAGTACCTATTCAAAAAATATATAAATTTAAAGTAAATAGCACATGGTTTTGCCACTACCTCCTTATGTCTTTAGGGAAATCATTTTTCCTCTTTTTCATTTAACATAATTCTCGTTTGACGACTACTCTGAGCCAGGCACTGTTCTAGACCCAGCAGTTACGTCCCTGGGCCTCAGTTTCTTCGTCTGTAATGTGGGGAGACTAGAGGACCTCTAAGGCAGTCTTCAACTCGAGAGGGCATCAGACTCAGCAGGAGGGGGGCTCAGCATGAAAACATAGACTGCTGGCCCCCACCCCAAGTTTCTGATTCAGTAGGTCTTGATGGGTCCCAGAAATTAGCATTTATAACAAACTCCCAGATGATGCTGATTCTGCTGGCCCAGGAACTACAGTTCAGGAACCCACCTAGGACTTTCTAGGGTTCTGTTCTTATAAACTGCCTTTCCAGTTCCGAAAATACCCGTGAATGAAGGATAGTTCCTGTAGCGCAGAACACGAAAGTAATCCCTCTCCCCCAACAGTCTGAGAACACTTAACAAAGGAGACACACCAACAGAAGTAAAATTATCTTGCTCTTATGCCACCCACAAGAGCAGGGAGCATGTGGCCTGGTGAGTTTTGACAATTCTTTTTGGAGGAGGTACTTTGGTACTAAGCTTTCGAGAAAGGTTAAGTGGCAAGGTTTAAGCCAGGCAGGAGATTCTGAAATCACCAGGCATAATGCCCAAAAGATAACACTGCTGGACATCGTTTGAAAGCCCCCACAGTTTATCCCTAACCTGTGAATGTAGCCAGTCATTGGTGAGCTCTTGAAAAGGACATGGTGCCGCAGCATGGACCCCTACATCTGAGTCCATGCCTTTGTGCACACTGTTCCCTCTTCTGGAATACCCTTCCAGATCCTCTTACCTCTGTAAGCTCTATTTGTCCATTAGGACCAAGACGAATTCTAACTATCCTCCATGAGAACTTAACATTCGCTCAGCCTGCACTGAGCATCTTTTTCTACCTACATCAATATATTGAGACACTCAATCAGCATCTTTTTTTTTTCAATCATTGATTCATTCATTCAACAGCTATGACCCCTCCTTATTGCAGGAGCTACAATATGCTGGGCTTGGGAATAGAATCATAAACAAAAATAGATATGATCCCTGCTCCAACACAGAAAGACCCAATAATCAAATTACTGCACTACACTAATGGAAGTATAATTACAAACGGAGAAGAGCGGTTGAAGGAAAGGAATATGGTTTCATGAGAATATATAAGAAAGGCCCCTTATGTAGATGGGGTTGGGGTCAGGGTGGACTTTCTGAGAAAGTATAGTTTGAGCGAGATCTAAAGGATGCCCAGGAGATTTGGCTAGATAGCGGGAAGAGCTCCCCAAATCGGGGGGACCAGCGTGTGCAAAGTTTCTATTGTCAGAGACAGCCTGGCAGGTTCAAGGTACCGAGAGAAGAATGGAATGGCTGGGGGTGAGGAAAAGAAAGGGAGTAAGGAACTGGAGAAAAGGAATCCATTGTGAGGCTGAGGACAAACTTCACAACACCCTGTCAACCCTGTGAATAATTTTGATTTTTGACCTGAGTGTGTGAGGATGCCATCACACAGTTTTAAACCGTGGCATCATGATGGGATCAGCGTTATGTTTTGTGAGACATGTCGGGCTGCTGCTGTCTGGAGAATGGGCAAGATTGAAAGCAGAGAGACCCGTCGGCTGTTGAAATGGTCCAGAAGACCGATTCCACGTATTAGACTAGGGCAATAGTAGCGGAACCAGAGAAAAACGGATAAAGTTAAAATATCTGAGGAGATAAATTGAAAGCAGTGGTTGGCGAAGGGAGAGGGAGGACTCGAGGGCCAGACTTTGGAACAGTGTCCATTTGGGGGGAGATGATGTTTACTGCACTTTTGCATATGGAAATGCTGAGACAGTAGGCAGCTGATCAGGGTTCAGCTCCTCTGAGGTGCAGGTAGTTGTTGGGCATCAGCAAGGTATGTGTGGTGAGTGAGGATGTCAAGTGAGGGAGCGTGTGTGAGAAAAGGAGGGGTGTGTCCTCAGACTAGGTCATAGCCCTGAAGGGCAGAGCACTGGGAGGAAGGGGAGTCACTTCCCACTGGCAGCATGGGGGAATCTTTCTCTCATTTCTTGCTCTCTTCCTGTGCACTATTATCCAAATTCAGGTCTTAATTATGTCTCAACCTGGATGCAGTAGGAACCTACTAATCCATTGCTTCTCAAATTTTAAAGTGCACACAAGTGTGTGTGGGGGGAGGGGGTTCTTGATAAGATGCAGCTTTTAATTAATAGGTCTGAGCTGAAGCCTCTGAATTCCTAATGAGCTCCTAGTGATGGGAACCAACTTTTGAGAAGAGAGAGGAGTTGGTTTCTCTGCTTCTGAAACTCAGCGCTCTCGCGCCCAGAGCCCCCGTGTCCCTGCTCAGAAGCCATTCAAAGGTGCAAGCTTAACTTCACATTCGGGATCTGCCCCAGCCGTCCTTGGCAGCCCTTGTTTTCTCCCACTGCGTCCCTTCATCCACCCTCCATTCCACCAAACCAACCCCCTTACTCTGAATTTGTCCATCTCCTTCTCTTGTTCAGAAAGAGTCAGAGACCAACTCAAGCTAGCTCCCAGTTGGAGGTGGGCTACTGCAATGGTCTTTGAACTTTTCTGCTTAAAAGCCCCCATAAAAGGATTTTTAAAAACGATTTGCCCCCTCACACATTTTTAAGTTTACAACTGCATTTTTAGTCATATGTTTGTAGAAGATGCAATGTCCAGTATCTTATAAACATTGATATTTTTAAGTAAAACTATTACATCACTGTTTTAAATTATCGGTAGAATCTAAACACCATAACGATCTGATTCCTACCATCATCCATTTTAAAAATGCATGAACGCCCTCTTCGTTAATAGCAAGTGTTTTTCTTCTTGAAATTTTATTTCTGTTAAGCTTCCCACATGGAATTTTGTTTTAATATAATGCATGTAATATATTTTTATGCTTAAAACTCATTCATTTATTTCCCTATCATATTTCTTTGTAACAATTTTATATGAAGTTAAAACTTTTTAATTTCCTGAAATCATAAAGCTCTAAGTATTAACATTTTCTTTTAGTTTGAGTTATTGTTACAATTATTAATAGTATGCAGTCGATCAAAAACAACATAAATGTATTACTAATTTGGATAAATAATTAATAAACATGGAAACTAAAATTTTATTGAAAATGCATCCCCTAATAGTGTCTCAAGATGGTATGCTGGATGATTTTTAAAATTTTTTTTAATTCCACAAATAGTATTTTGAATTTAATGGTGTAAAATGCTAAAAGGAGCAGTACATGGAGCTATCAGAATAGGGACTACAGTAGATTCTGAGGGCAAGAACATGTTCTTATACAAGTGATAAGGTCAACCTTAAAGAATGTGCAACAGTTGGCCACGCAAGGAAAGAGTAAAAGGACACTTCAGACAGGGAACAGTGTGATGGAAGGGCCTAAGTTGAACAAAAGAGTGCTTAGACCATAGTGACAAAATAAACATTTTTTGACATACAACAGACATACCAATACGTAAGCAGGGCAGAGTGTACAGTTTGAGTTATCACGGGGTGAGCACATTCACACAGTTATCACTTGGGTCTAGAAATAAAATATTGCTAGTACTGGGTTAATTCTTTATTTATTTAAAGAACATTATTTATTGCATGAGACACAAGGCAAGGATCGGCATCAATTGTTTTTCCATTTTTCACAGGAACTAGTAGGTAGAAATACATTTTTGTTAAAGCGGGATCACTCGGTTCAGGATCTGCTCCTGAGTTAGATGCCAAAAATTACATAGCAATCACTGACAACTGTATTTTAATTACTTCTGTTTGCCCTTCCTAATAAAAAAAAGAATTGGAAATCGCCCAGCTTGCAAAAGAAAGAGTTGCTTGCTTTCTTTTCGAAATGTCCTCTTGTGCGGTGACCAGCTGTTAATCCCTAGGGCAGTAGACCCAGGTAAGATTTGGATGGTATGGGTAAAAGGTTTGCCTTTCTTTCGTAAAGGAGGAGGGCCATTGTGAAAGAGCAGATATAAAAGGATGCCTTGTACTTCTAGCCCCCATCAGTTCTAGAGAAGAGTTTCTGTAGATGTTGAGGATGTGGAACTGATCCTCTTGAAACTTTCTCTTAAAACTTTGAGCTCATGTACAGTGCTTGGAAAGTCTTCATGTACTCCCAGGGGTTCACATACCCCAGGTTGAGCTCCATGAAAGAACTTGGACCCAAACCAGACTAGACCGGTCTCTCCAAATTTCCTAGATCGTGTTTCTAAGAGACAGAATTGGATTGGCCCAGCCGGATTTTTTCTGCCAGGCCACATCATGGGCTTGTAGCCAGGTGGTCAGCCCTGCGCACAGATGTTTCTCTGAGCAGGGGCCACAAGCTAGTAACTGTTGACCTAACAGGCAAACTAACAAGTGCATTACTCCTCCACGAAACTTTCCTCAGTTCTTTTCTGCCTGAAATACACTCTCCAATCCATGAGATTCCATGTCTGTGATTTTTACCTTTTTACCACATGTGTTTCTTTCCTTCTCGTCTTGTACTTATTCATGTGACCCATCACCTTTTCTAACTAAGCTTTTCAAGAGCTGTTCCACGTCTTAATCATTTCCTAGCTTTGTGTCTTACACTTCGTAGGTATCTAATAAGTATCTGTTGGTAGATAAGTCAATTAACAAAGTCTTAAACTTTTTCATATCTGTAGGTTCTAGAAGAGAGCTGGACCTTCAGTAGCAGAGTCCCAGAAGAATAGATGAATTAGTTAATGAGCAAAACAATGAAATAACAAATCAATGGACTAATGAGTCACTGCACAATGGCTCAAAAGTGAGAGTCGCATCTCACATGAAGGTCAAGATCTGCTGAATCAGTGTAAAGAGTGTGTCATGTATGAAACTGGCTATCTCTAATCAAGTCTCCTGTTTTGTATTTATTTCTGTAACTGGTCATGGTGGATATAATTGCTCATTGCAAGACAGCCACGTAAATCCTTTCCTGTCCTTTGCATCTGTCTTGCAGGTGTGAGCAGCATCTCTTCACCACAGTGGTGTTTGGTCCGTACCTCAGCCCTGGTGAGGATGTAAAACCCCCCACTCTGTACATGAGTGGTACAGGCCAACAGGAACACCTGGCTCCAGCCACCGTCACAGACATGTCAGCCGTGGAGTAGTGTGGACGCTTTCTCTCACCTTCTCAGGGTTTCAGTCCTTTGGCTTTGTTTCACTGACCTTTTTTTATGGTTTTGTGGCTGGACATTTCACGACCAAGGCAGGCACCATGGGAGATCAGCAGCTGTACAAGACCAACCATGTGGCCCACAGTGGCGAGAACCTTTTCTACCAACAGCCACCACTTGGCGTCCACAGTGGGCTGAACCACAACTATGGGAATACAGTCACAGGGGCTGGAATGGATGCCCCTCAGGCATCACCCATTTCCCCCCACTTCCCTCAAGATACTCGGGATGGTCTAGGTTTGCCTGTTGGCTCCAAAAACCTTGGCCAAGTGGATACCTCGAGGCAGGGAGGGTGGGGAGGCCATACAGGGCCTGGAAACCATGTCCAGCTACGTGGCAACCTGTCCAACTCAAACGTGATGTGGGGGGCACCAGCCCAGGCTGAACCCACCGATGGCTACCAGTATACCTACTCCCAGGCCAGCGAGATCCGGACCCAGAAACTCACCAGTGGTGTCCTGCACAAGCTAGACTCTTTCACCCAGGTGTTTGCCAACCAAAACCTGCGGATTCAGGTCAACAATATGGCCCAGGTGCTGCACACCCAGTCAGCAGTGATGGATGGAGCCCCTGACAGTGCCCTCCGCCAGCTGCTGTCCCAGAAGCCCATGGAGTCCTCAGTACCGGCTGTCCCTTCTCGCTACCAGCAGGTGTCCCAGCAGTCTCACCCTGGTTTCACTGGTGGGCTGTCTAAACCAGCTCTTCAGGTCGGGCAGCACCCTAACCAAGGGCACCTATATTACGACTACCAGCAGCCACTGGCTCAGATGTCAGTGCAGGGAGGACAGCCACTGCAGGCCCCACAGATACTGTCCCAGCACATGCAACAGATACAGCAGCACCAGTATTACCCGCAGCAGCAACAGCAGCAAGCTGGGCAGCAGCGTATGTCCATGCAAGAAATGCAGCAGCAGCAGCAGCAGCAGCAGCAGATTCGCCCACCACAGCCTCAGCAGCAGCCACAGCAGCAGCTGCAGCTGCGGCAGAGTTCCGTGCAGATACCTCAGTATTATCAGTCCCCACCCATGATGCAGCACTTGCAAGAGCAGCAGCAGCAGCAACAAATGCACCTGCAGCCCTCTTCCTATCACAGGGACCCCCACCAGTACACCCCAGAGCAGGCACACGCTGTCCAGCTGATTCAGCTAGGCTCCATGCCCCAATACTACTACCAAGAGCCCCAGCAGCCCTACAGCCATCCCCTCTACCAGCAGAGCCACCTGTCCCAGCACCAACAGCGCGAGGACAGTCAGCCCAAGACTTACCCAAGCGACAGGCAGACCCAGGTCATGCTGAGTTCTCACGGGGACCTGGGGCCTCCTGATCCAGGAATGGGAGATCCAGCAAGCTCAGACCTGAACCGGGTCAGCAGTGCCCTCCCCCATCGGCCTCTCCTGTCTCCCAGTGGGATCCACCTCAACAACATGGCGCCTCAGCACCAGCAACTGTCTCCCAGTGCCATGTGGCCCCAGGTATTCTCATGGTGGAAGTGTCTCCTGGTATCTCAGATGCAGGGCCAGCCAGGGCCAAGTCTATGCAGTGCCCAGGCCTCTCTCCAACCCCTTGAACTGTTTTGTTACTTATTCATTCCACCAGTGTTAACCTACATGTGCCAGACACTGTCTATGCCAGGCACTTGGAAAAAAAATCAGTTTTGACTCAACCTTTACTCCATAGAGCTTCTAATCTCACTAAGGAGATGGCCAAAACACCGCATCGGGTCCTCAGTGGTGCATGTAATGAGTCGAGTGCCCGGGGACCACACAGTGGGAGTGTCTGGTCCCCCTTGAATCTGTATCCTCAGGGTGTGCCCTGGGAAATTGTTCCCCTTTTGGGATGGAGAACGCATTATGACAGCAGTTCTCAAAATGTGTTACTCAGTACAGGAATTCCATAGAATGTTTAATGGATATTGCTTGCTTGGGGGGCGGGGTACATTCTGTGAAACAGGTTACACTGTTGCAGGGTTTTTCAGTGCCTTTAATATGCTGATGTGCACTCTGGACCTCTCAAAGGGGATACCACATGTAATGGCAGAAATAAAAAAGATCCAGGTAGGTAAGGTGCAAAAGCAAAATGGCCTGGTATGAGACAAGAGGAGTGGTGGCAACTGTGGTATCCTAGAGAACAAATGCCCCATCCAATGAGATTCTCATTCAGGATTTTAAAAGAACAGTCTTCCCAAACAGAACATGTCTGCAGGCCAGATTCAGCCTGTGGGCCACAGTTATGAAATCTTGAGTGTTTCCCAAATGTATTTGACCACAAAATAGCCTACGCTGTACTCTTCACACCTTGGCATGTTCCAAGTGCTACACTCATG
Organism: Cynopterus sphinx; assembly: GCA_030015415.1. Taxonomy (NCBI): domain Eukaryota; kingdom Metazoa; phylum Chordata; class Mammalia; order Chiroptera; family Pteropodidae; genus Cynopterus; species Cynopterus sphinx. The sequence goes on along the minus strand of CM057386.1, from coordinate 46,653,579 downwards.
TGGCAGCGTGGTCGGGAGCAGAAGAGTACCAGGTTAGAGAGAGGGCTCAGATGGAGGTTGAAGGCCAGCGATGAACTCTCCTTGATTCTGTTTTGTGTGGGGCTGAGGCCCAGTGGTAACTGAGAGCCTTTGTGATATAAGAATAAGATGACATGGTCAAGGCTGGAGAAAAATTCCAGCAGGAGGTCTCCTGGCATGATGCTGTTCTGTACAGCTCTCCATGGTCCCCAGTTAGGGGGCAGTTAAGGGGAAGTAGTCTCAGGCGTGGAAGAGCAAGGGCATGAGCACCTGTGAGCATGGTCATGTCAGGTGGAGAGCGGGCAGAGTCCTGGACGTGCCACCTTGGGGTTCCTGCTGCTCAAGGACTCCTTCTGTCAGAAACACATTTTTTCTCTTTTTTCTTTCGGTGTCCTGCATGGCTCAAAATTAGATGCACCTACCTGATGGCAGAGCCCAGCCAGTGTCCCCTGAATCAAGGTAGGATGGGTGTAAGGAGGCTTATTGGTATTTGGGAAGACTGGGAGGTTTTCCTGGGTTGTCGCCTATGGTTCATTTACAAATTCAAAGTCAGTTCTTGAAAGAAGTTTACAAGAATAATAATGGCAGCTATTGGGTTTGAATGCTGACTGTATGCTAGACACTATATTATGTGTAATAAAGTAACTGAGGTGAGCGGGGACGGCATGATACTGTGTGCCTAGCACGGAGGAAGCACGCAATTACTGTTAGCTCTTATTACTGTTATTTTGCAAATGAAAAAACTGAGGCTCAGAGAGCTTAAATTTGCACGTCAAGTGAGTAGCAATGCTGGGATTGACTCCCAAGCCTATGTTCTGTCCACTGTCCATTCATTCATTCAGTATTTACTGAGTACCTACTGTGTGCCAGTCATAGAGCTAAGCTTTGAGAAAGCCACAGTGAACAGTTCAGACTTGTTTTATCCTCTCATGGGCATGGCAAATAAATAAAGACCTAACCAGAACCTAACAAGAGTGCTGAAACTCTGTGGTCTGGAGGCTGAACCAGAAGAGTTAGACACATGTCTCCAAGGGAATGTTCTGGAAGAGATGGGCACAAGCTGACCCTGGAAGGGTAATAAGCTGTAGGTGGGGAAAACCTAGCACACCTAAAGGCCTTGAATGAAGAAGGACGTTTTGTTCAACTCTTACATAACTTTGAACAAGCCCTTTCGCACTATCAGGCCTCAGTTTTCCATCTGTAAATTGGGCATAGTCCCCTGAAGGGCGTTGGGGTGGTATAAGTGGGGCCATGGACATGGGAACACTGGATGAAATAAAATGGGTTTATCGTGGAATGCAAGGTCTTGCGATAAAATCACTGTTCTCCTTCCTCGATGTGTGTGTCCTCTCCATGTGGCTCTTCCTGGAGCAGTGGCCAATCAAAAGGAGTGTTCGGGGAGCAGTTTGATGCCAAGAACAAGCTGACGTGCTCCATCTGCCTGAAGGAGTTCAAGAGCCTACCTGCCCTGAATGGCCACATGCGGTCCCACGGTGGGATGAGGGCCTCCCCCAGCCTCAAACAGGTTAGCAGGGGCCAGTCCCCATCCCTCCCAGGCTGTGTGCTGCTTGCTTTGCTTTGCTGCCATCAGAGAGTTAGGTGAGCCCCATGAAGGCACCTGGGGAGGCACAGTCCTTTCCTGTGGGGAATGCTTAAGCTTTGACACTGGGAGCCAGTCAGATCAAACGGTCCCCACTTCCGCCAGCTTCTTGAACAAGGGTTAAAAACAGAGGTACTAGAAATCCTTTTAGGGAGTTCCAGCCTCCCCGCCTCCTGGAGAAGACAGTAAAGAAGACATGTAGATGCAATATTATTTTTAACTTCTGCTGCGTGTAGCACCTAAGACAAGGGTCAGGTGGGCCTTGCAGGTCAGTAGTCAATGGCCAAGGAAAGCTAATGTGACCATCAGGCTCTCAGCCAGCATCTCCTACTCACCAGTGCATTGGTGTCAGACTCAAGTATCTAAGATCTTGATTTAAATACCCTCAGGATTATCTGTGTAGGATTTCCATGTCATGAACTATCCATGCAGTTTTAGAGTTAGATTAAAATAATTTCTCAATTCTTTGAATATTTCGATCTGAATTTAAGTCTATGGGATTGACTCTGTTCACCCAAGCTTTAGATTACTCGGGTGACTCCATCTCCTGACCATGCCTGGGAAAAAAGCATCGTCTTCCATTTGACCAGTGAGTAAAATGAGACTCATCAAATTAAAAGGTGCTACACAAGAGTTGTTTTTTTTCCCAGATTATAAGTTTGTCCTTTAAAAGTAGTGACAAGCACAAAAAAAAATTTTTAGTATTTGTATTAATATACAAGTGATACATGGTCAAGAGTTTTTGAATGTAGAAAATAGGGTGCATGGCCTTGTCCACTGCCAACTGGCATCACGAGAGTCAAGGAACTCTGAGATGCAGCCAGGTTACCACCCTTCAGTGGTCCTCTATCACCCACGTGTGACGTCCCAGGACCTTTCAGGAAAAGCAGAGTACGTGCCCACTGTGAGAGCTGCTCTCAACCCAGGATCAAAAGCCTTTATTGTCTGTGTAGGAGGAAGGAGAGAAGGCCCTACCACCTCAGCCCCAGCCACTGCCGCCTCCGCCTCCGCCGCCACCGCAGCTCCCTCCTGAGGCAGAAAGCCTCACACCTATGGTCATGCCCGTGTCTGTCCCTGTCAAGCTTCTCGCACCCAAGCCCAGCTCTCAGGGCTTCGCCAACAGCGTCGTTGCTGCCCCCTCAGCCAGAGACAAGCCAGCCAGCTCGATGTCGGACGACGAGATGCCCGTGCTCGTGAGGATGACCCTCTCTCCCCCACACTCACCCCAAGGGGCTGTTCCCTGCACGCCTGCTGTGAGTTGCTGCTCTGCCCCACCTGCCTGGGGTGGGGACATCTCTTTGCTTTCTTGGAGATGGGGACAGATCTTCCAGAGCCACTAGTCTGAGCTCAGACATGGGTTGGCCTCTCAGGACTGAGCCCCAAAGGCTACCTTGGGAATCCCATCCCTGTCCACACTGCCTGCTACCCAGGAAACACCCATTACTCTATCAGGCTAATGGCCTGAGTTAGACCCTGAGAGACCACACGGTGTTCCAGATTGAAACATGATAATTTAGCTGATAATCAGTTATTAAAATATATAAGTACTGTCCCTGGTAATAAATGGCTGTTGCCCAGGGCCCTGGCCCCTCCCACAGGATCTCCAGGCTCCTCAAACCCAGCAACCAAAGGCAACAGCCCTGGCATCCATTCTGATAGTCAGCCTTATCAGATGCTTAATATTTTCAATATCACACCTGTGTAAATACCATTGGAAGACCAAATTCATTAAAGTTCCCGAAGTAATTCCACTGAGGGACACCCGTCCGCAATCTCAGGAAAGCAAAGAGGTTTGTGTTCCTCACTCACTGTTTAGTTCTCTTTCTCAAATTCCAAGTGTTTCACTGAAGCACCTCAGCTTGGCTCTGGAACAGAGATCTCTCTCATTCTCTCTCCTTTTCTCTCTCTCCCCTCTTTCTTCCTCCCACTTCCCTCCTACCCGCTCCTCCTCCCTTCCCTGGGGTGGAGGGGTGGGGATCTGTAACCCGTTTGCTTTACTACATCAGATTTGTCCCTTCACCACAAGTGGTTGCTGGGTCATATTTGTTCTTTGAGACTGACTAGGTGGCTGCTGGGATTCCAAGAGGCATGAGGTTGGCCTTGGGCCAGATTAGGAGTAGGGAGGATAATTAAGAGAACTAGAAAAGTCTAGAAAGAGCATTTTGGGTTCTTGCTGTAATATCAAAGCCTCAGAAGAGGAAAGACTGATGGGGAACTCTGGGGGTGAGGTTTCTTGTAAGCTGGCAGGACTTAATTTAAGACCAGCAATAGGCAGAGAGATGATAGCCAAGCTCCCTCTTCACCCAAGGAAGTTCCTGATTTGGTAGGAGGGACACTGTTTCTACCCTTGGAAAATCCTCAGCTGGAAGCTGGAGACAGTAAGCTTCCTAGTCACACAGGCAGAGCCCCAGGTAGCATCCTCCACCCCAATTCAAGACAGTAAGATAAAGGCCAGGGCAGCCCTGGGTGTGGCTGGAGAGGAATGCACCTGGGTAGCTAGAGTAAATTAGCTGGGAAGAGGCCAGAGAGTTTGGTATGAGGTGCTCAGAAAGTCATCTTGAGGGGAGTTCTAAGCAGGGTTTTGAAGGCAGAGATGAACTTGGCGTTGTGGTGAGAGAGACAGCATAAGTGGGGAGATAAGTTGAAGTGGAAGCATGTGAGTGGGATTGAGTAAATGTGATCAAGGTCCTGACACTCAATATAAAGAAATTAAAATGCTCAGGGAGGAGCCCTGCGTTCTCCTACCAACTCTGTTTCTTGCCAGCTGGAACACAGGCGGCTCAGACCCTCCCCTCTCAGATCTTTGGATTCTCCCCAGACCTTCAGGGGTTGGACTCATTGGGGAGCTTTTAAAACCCCTCAGTGCTTGGCCTGGCCTCTAGTCTGAATAGCTTGGTTGGATGGAACATTGTAAATGCTTCCTCTCAAGTGCCCTTGAGGTCTGACATTCTGGGTGGCTTCCTTGCCCGGAGTCTCAGCCTTGCCTAGAGGATCAGAAAATCTGGTTTGGAGCTGGAGGAAAGGACCAGAGGCCCAAGTAGAGGAACCCAAAAGGTGTGGATTTCAGTTCAGAGCTGAGTTACATGAGGTCTGCACGTGTTCCAGTGACTTCATCAGTTAGCCAGGAGCCGGGCGTAAAGTCTAAGGATTGCGCCCCCAGTTGGGGAGCACAGGCATCCCCTCTCCATTCTCCTCAGTCTCTCTCTCTGTCTTAGCCTCAGGCAAAGAAGAAGCCTCTGGTGGGGAGAGGAGGCCTGGTGGGGCTCTCTGGCCTATGGAGAGACCCCGGGGGTGAGCTGGGAGCCTAGAGGCCCTCTCTGCCCCTGCTCCCTTCCCCGCCTTCCTGCTTCACCAGACTCTCCTCCTGGGGCCTGTAGCAGCATCTAGAAGACGATGGAGCTCGGGGAGGAACAGGAGGAAGCAGCCTGCAGTGCTGGAGGCAGCAGCAGGGGCCCAGAAAGCCAGGAGCCCAGAGCTGAGGGCCACTGGGGCAGGTCACATGACCCAGAGGCAGTTAGTCACATGACCACGGGCAGCCCTTCCCATCAGCCCCTGCTGCCTTCTAGTCAGGCGCCACCCTGGGCTCAGGAATTGCCAGGGACTGCAGCTGTGACACGCCCTGGCCTGCAGGGCCGGGGAGGGCACCACGGACTGCCCAGAACCCTTCTGCAGGTACCTCCGTGGTCCCTCCCGACTTCGCAGCTGCCTCTGCGGCCACATCCAGCCCTTGGGCTCCCCGGGCTGATGCAGGCACACAACCCACGTCTGTCGTTTCGGCTGTGGCATGCCCTGCTTACCCATTTCCGTGCATATGCTGACGTATGACTGTATGCGTGTCCGTGGGGCAGATCTTCCTCCACTGCCGTGAAATAAACTAACCCTGCTGACGGGAAGCCAGTGTAGGAAAACGGGTTTCTACAGAGGAGCCACCAGTGCTAGGATCCGCAACGAGGGGTGCTGAGGGGGGAGATTAACCACATCCAGTCTTAGGAGAGCACATGAAGTGGGCCTTCAAGACCATACATAGATGGCTCTCCCTCAGCCCCAAAGTTACCTCAAAGGAACGCCCAGTGGGCCACTGGCCCTGGGAGCCTTGGCTAGGCCTGGCCCCGTCTTCCTGCCCCACAGCCTCTGCCCAGCCTCCCTGAATCGATTATTCTGTCCCCTTTTCGGAGCAAGTGTTATCTGCCCCCAGAGAGCAATGGGGAAGTAAAGGACCCACTCAGCTGGCTTCCACGCCCCAGATGGGAATGCAGTGATAAGCAGTGAAAAATGTGAATTTATTCACTCTTGCCCACCCACTATTCCCACCACCCCAGACACGGGGATTTCTCTCCAGACATGCGGGATTTCCTCCAAAACCAAAGTTTTCTCCTAGTCCAGACAGCAGAACTCGCCTTGTCTGAAAAATGGATGTGGCTGTTTTTTAAGACACAGGACCCTGGGGTCAGACAAGTGGGAGGAGGTCTCCATCCGAATAGAAGTTGTCCTTCCCTCAACACGGGAGGTAGGCCTGTGGGGAAAGCACGGGTATGTGATTGAACTGGATCATTTTCCGGTTTCAGGAAATTCCCAGGAAGCATCACCCTGCCATCACCAAAGCTGAGGAGCCTCCAAAGACTGCACCTGAGAAGAAGAAGTTCCGGCACCGGCCGGAGCCGCTCTTCATTCCGCCCCCGCCGTCCTACAACCCCAATCCCGCCGCCTCCTACTCTGGCGCCACCTTGTACCAGAGCCAGCTGCGCTCTCCCCGCGTGCTGGGGGACCACCTGCTCCTGGACCCCGCCCACGAGCTGCCGCCCTACACGCCTCCGCCCATGCTGAGCCCCGTGCGCCAGGGCTCCGGGCTGTTCAGCAATGTCCTCATCGCGGGGCACGGCCCGGGCGCCCACCCGCAGCTGCCGCTCACGCCGCTGACGCCCACGCCGCGCGTGCTGCTGTGTCGCTCCAGTGAGTCGCCCCATGCTTCTCCTCAGGGGTTCCACCTCTGTCTGTGCTGGGCGCCCACCCCCCGGGGGGTCTCCCTTTCTTTAGTTGTCTCATGCCCTCAACTTTGGTAGCGTTTCTCTTCTTATGTACCAGGCACTGTGCTAGGTGCTAGAAATACTTGGAATTAAGTGTATTCTGTTCATCCTCAGGGCATCATAGTCTAGCGGGGAAGACACCAAAAGCTATCATTACAGCCTCTGGGATAAGGAGACGGTTGCAATGTGCATACCCTAAGTAAGATTGTGCTGTGGGTAATCCTGTAAGACACAAAATAAATATGCCAAGTAGGCATCCAAATGAGACTGTGTGTGATGCACAAGACCAGGCCTCCACATTTTAGCGTGCTCTGCAAAGAGCAAGGATGGAGAGGCCTTTAGCCAGGATCTTTTTCTAGAACAAGAACAGTGTCCTAGAAATAATACAGCTTAGCAGACCAGAGTGGGCAGCTGTCTGCTCTTTACCCTGAGGAGAAAAATGGATAATCCTGCCTCCTTGGGAACGGTTGGGAATAACTGGTGTGGGTTGAGAGGACAGGTCCCCATTATGACTGGGTAAGTAACTGCTCATTTGCTCTAGTTTCTTCAATAACCTTTCTCTGTTGACCAGTGACTTTTGGCTTTTGTGCTTCAGATAGCATCGACGGCAGCAATGTCACAGTCACCCCTGGGCCTGGAGAACAGACCGTTGATGTTGAACCGTAAGGAAAAGCTAATTATTCTTTAGAACAGAAGCCTCGACTGAGGAAAAGGGATGAGGAGCTTTGAGAAAGTAGAGTTAGTATTTCTGGGTTAGAGTGGCCACTGAGGGAGAAGTTGTAGAAGTTGTAGGATGGTGGTATTTCTTGCGTACCACTGTTTCCTTGTGATTGCTAGTGTTTCAAGGCTTTTGCTGAAGACTGAATAGTAAAGCATGAAGCCTGTGTTCAGAGAACCTAGCATTCCCATTTCTGGCTCCACGGGCCATTTCTGTTGTGGCCATGTGCTTTCACACCCCCGGCGACATTGAGGCATCTCTCTGAGTGCCTAGCTCCCTATGAGGCTTCTTCTAAATGTCCTTGCTTCCCCCATCCCCTCCCTAAGATACTGGGCCAGTGCTCCAAATGGGCTTGTTGAGTAGTGGGTGGGTGGTGAAGGGTACAATGGAAGAGAAAGAAAGGTGGTTATTTTTATGGGTAAGCACAGAAAAGAGACCCTGTGGTAGAGTGGTAAGTATTGAGTCAGGAATCAGAAAACCTGAGTTCCAGCACCATTTTGTTATTTGATCTTAATCAAATTAACCTTTTGGGCTTTAGTTTAACCCATCTTTTAAATGGGAATAATTGTCATTGCCTTGATTATATCACAGGTCTTTGTGAGGTTCAGATGGGCTAATTCATGTGAAAGTGGTCTGAAAGGTATAAAAAATGAAATAAGCACGTTGTATTTGTCTCATTTTTCTTGTTTAGATGTTATCATAGCTGTGCTCTGGGCAGCTGTTCTCTTACAATTAGCACCCTCCCTCTCTCAGTTCTAGAGCTGTGAAGCCCCAGGCTGACCTCTCCCTTGCTCCCATAGCATATCTTCCTAGTGTAAAAGCTGTTCCTTATCCCAGTGGAAAGGCTATGCCTGGAATCTTAGGATCACACTGTGAGGAAATGCCCCTGCATTCTTCATGCAGAAGGAACTGGTTTCCTTCTTTTTCAAGTTCTTGACAGTTGCCCTTGGACTTCAATTGAAGGCCACACTGTTGTTTTTCTTTCTTTCATTAAAGACGTATCAACATTGGCTTGAGATTCCAAGCAGAGATCCCAGAACTCCAGGATGTCTCTGCCCTGGCCCAGGACACACACAAGGCCACATTAGTCTGGAAGCCCTGGCCAGAGTTGGAAAACCATGACCTCCAGCAAAGAGGTATTGGCATGTGGGAAGAAGTGGGTGGGAATGGTTTTTTCTCTCACAGAGATCTCTGGCTCCAGAATCTGTGTGTTTTTCCACGATACTGAGCTCTCCTTGATACAGTGACTTCTCATTGTTCCCAACAGTGGAGAATCTCCTGAATTTGTGCTGTTCAAGTGCATTGCCAGGTGGAGGGACCAATTCTGAATTTGCTTTGCACTCTCTCTTCGAGGCCAAAGGTGATGTGATGGTAAGGAACCGTGAAAAGTTGGCTTCACAGTTCATATTCTTTGTGTCAGAATTCTGAAAACTATTTCCCCAAGTTTCTTTGTTGTCCCAGCTGCCATACAACCAGTTAAAATGATGGCCAGTCAACATTCCTCCATATTTCATCTCTCAGTGAGTAGGTCAAGATTTTAAAACCTGCAGGAAAACCTCCAGTGGGACTTCTGTTTACGGATCTGAATAATAATTATGGGCATCTTAGTCTTGGGAAAGGAGCATTATGTTCCAGCACTGTTGTATCAGAAGACATCTCCAGTGATGGAGGTAGATGGCCTAAAATAGCCTTTCGTACTCTGCTGATTGTCCTTCCCTACTGTGGAAATCAGCCAAAGTTGATATCCATAAAGTCGGTTTATCCCTTAACCAAAACGAAGAGATTGCTTTGTTCTCCCACAATTGACACAGTTCTTTGGTCAAACCAGAACTATGGTGCCATCTTCCCAGAATCAAAGCTGACCATCTGCCTGCTCAACCTGGACTCCCAGTGAGATCACTCAAGCACAAACCTCGGTTTCCCCTTTAGTAAACACATGATCTTGTACCAGATCTAGCTTCCTGCTTTTTGATTTTATGGAAATGTGAAAGTCAGCCAGTGTCCCAGTAATACCTTCTCATGAGATTATTGATACCCTTCAAGGATTTTCTAGAATGGTAGAGAACTCTCCCTAACCCTTTGAGATTAGTGTTGCAGAGCAGCACTTTCAAACTTTTAACATGCGCATGAATTACCCAGGGAATCTTATTAAAATGTGGGTTCTAGTTCTGCAGTTCTGGGGATGGCCCAAGGTTTTGCCTCTCTAACATGTTCCTAGGGATGTCTGTGCCGCTGGCCAGTGGACCACACTTAGAATAGCAAGATTCTAGATCTTGCTCTGCCGCTAAACCATCTACTGCTCAACTCCAGCTGCAGCATTTTTTTTTTAAGTCAACAAGGCTAAATGAGACGGATTTGAAAGGGTTTATTTAGCTAGGCTCTCCGTGAGGACAGTGTCTAGTACAGTCATGTACAGTCATCACTAATACAGCTGTTTGTGTTCAATTGTAATGAAACATGTGATTTTCCTGCAAAAACAGTTACAAATCACCCACTCATTTCCTCAGTCCTTCCCAAGAGTCTCAGCCAACATTCAGAGGAGGCCTCACCAGCTCCTTGGAGCTGGGGCCCTCACCAAGAGGGAGTGGGGTCTCTGGTGTGACCAGCTGGCTACAGGCACAGGCTGGGGGTGGGGAGGGCAACAAGCTCTGTTGGATGCTGACCAGAAGGGAACCCCAATTAGGGCAGTCTCCTTCTGGTTTTCCTCTCAGCACCCCAAGCCCCAGGCTCTGCAGTGCCAACCCCTTTTCCCTGTTAGGTAGTCTCCCCCTGGATACACAGACCCTTTACTGACTGTTGCCTTTTCTCTCCCATGGGACTGCAGGCTGCTCTGGAAATGCTGCTGCTGCGGAAGCCCGTCCGTTTAAAATGTCATCCTTTAGCAAATTACCACTATGCCGGTAGGTTGCCAGGAGCCCTGTGCCCTACTGTTTCCTGGGAACAGGCTGTTTGCATGTTTGGTTGTGTCAGTTTTCAACAATAGATAGCATGGATTCTGTCCTAATTACCACTTGAGATCTCAAGGCCTTCTGAGGTGTAACTGATGGGGCATTTGTGTCTGCTGGCTGGGTACTATTGGGCATTTATCTGTATGGGCTCCTGCCCTCATGGGTGTGCCAAGAGTTGGGCAGTCATGGACAGTGCCTGCACAGATGGCAGTGAGACTGGTGCACTGGGGAAGCGAGCCACAGCACGTACAGCACAGAGCCAACAACACTTAGCAGCAGCACCTCAGCTTTAGAATCAGTAGGCATGGGTTCAGCTCTTGCCTGCACCCCTTCACCTTCTGCATCCTTTGTCTCCTCGCTGTAAAATGGGACTCATACTCCATTCCTTGCAGTAAAGATTAGAAATAGTATATGTAGGCCAATGCCTGGCACGCCCTAGAGGTTGTCGTTATTATTCATTTATCAAACAGTTATGTACTGAGCACTGCTTTATAGAAGGGACTGTCTTAAGCACTAAGATGAAACAGTGACTATGACAGACATGGCCAGACAGTCCCACCTTGTGCAGGATGGAGTCTGAGGGGGAAGCCTGTTGATTGTTAAGCAGCAGATCATTCTGATAGCAGAAGTGGTACATGTACATCTTCATCTGCATGTGAGTCTGTCTTTCGAGAGTGTGGCTTAATGATGACATCACCAGTAAGAGGGAGGGAGAAAAACACCTTCGAGAGTTGAGTGAGAATCATGAACAAGAAGGAGCAGGTTGGGGAGCCTGAGAGATGACAAATGAAATTGAAGTCAGCATTCTTATTTCGATGAATTGGTAAACCCATCCATTCAGAGGGTCTCCACAAACCTGCCTGGGTTTTCTCTCTTAGAGGGGCTGAGTCCTCTAGTGCCTCTTGATTATTAGTTATTTTCAGGTTTCCTTGGCACCTTGAGCAGACCCTGCATAGGTAGATACTAGATGTTTTAATGGGTTTAGGGACCTAGTAATACTTTTTCAGGTCCTTGCTTGGTCCAGGTGGCCAGATAGGCCTAAGGAGAGGGCTTCTTTACAAATACTGGAGCATTTTCAATAGACAATCTGTCCCCACCACCGTTTGCCTCACTTAACATGTTCCTCTTATGAGTTGACGTTCCTACTTGTTACCACAGGGGGAAAAACTTCAGAAGCCACTCATCTGAGCACAGCAAGCCCAGGAGATCTGCCTATGGATCACTCTCAGTGCATAGGCTACTGATAGGACTAGGCAAGCACTAAATGGACACAAGGGATAAGAAATCTGTCATTTAACCAGTGGCCTAAAGGAGTGGTTTCATAATATTGTCTCCATCATTTCCTGCTTGGTGTCTGCTCCAAGTGTGGGTAGAAAAATGTGGGAGTTTTCTCCTTAATCTGCCATGGAAATAGTTCAATCCTCTCCTAATCCTGAGCATCATCTGCTGTCCATTAAACCCTGACCAGCTGTCCAGCCTCCTAGAGCCTATCTCAAGCGCAGTGGGTGAGACAGTTGACGAGAAGGCGCTTCCAAACCATCTGCTATGAGATGCGGCTGCTGTCGGCCCTCAGGGTGACTGGGGTGGCCTGTACCTCTGGGCTGGTCAGCTCTAGTTGTGAGGAACCTCATCTGGGACCCTAATGCTCTTCACCTCTTCCCCATCTGCCAATACTTCCCAGTCTGCCAAGTAAATAGTATTATTTTTTATGTGTGACATGACATAAGAAAGGTTAGAAAGCTACAGACCAGAAGCCACTGCTGCCTACAGAACACCAAAGTAATGCCAGGAACTTTGAAATTAGAGGTCCCTTAAGTCTGCTGAAATTAACTGATCTGTTGGGATTGGGGGTTCCTAGCTAATTCTTTGCTCATCCCCTCCCCCAGCAGGCAGACCAGGAAGAACTTGGTTGCTTCCTGGAATCATTTCAACCCTTGGAAGCAAGAGAAGTGGGGCTAGGGTGTGAAGGGTTGGCATCTTGCTAGCTGTGTGGCCCCAAGAAAAGAGTGCTCGCCTGTATCTATCACTCACTTTCCTTCTCCAGGAAGTAATCACAGAACAGCCTCAGAGAATCTTCTAGAATTATGAGCAAAAAGGACAAAGGTCTCTGATCTCCAAAGTCTGATCTGATTCTATCCCATTAACATTTTTCTTCCAAACCATAGAGGAGGTCACAGAGTCTACCCACATCACATACTGTAGCTGCCAGCCAGGACTTCCTTGCCCCACCTCATGCTTCTTATTTGGTTCTAAGGTGTTGATTAATCTCATGCCTGTCTCCCTATCCGGCCTTGGCCTTTGTGCCAAGCCCCATTGGGCTGCTCTCTAGTAGAACTGTCTGTCAGCTCAGTTCCTCACTGGGACACTCTCTTCTGGATGTCATTTAGCCTCTGGCTCTGTGGCTGTGACCAGTGTCACCCCACCCTGACTCCCTGCTCTGACTTCTGGCCCTGGAATCACACTCCAGGCTTCCAGTTGTCCAAAGAGAGGTCATATCTTTCAGGCCTATCCGTGCCCTGGAGAGAAGGTGGAAACACTGGGTTCAGGGAGGAAGGCTGCAAGTTTGAGGGAGAGATAGACACAAGACTGTGAAAATCACTTTCCTTACTTTACTCATGACCTTCCCTTTCCCACCCCATTCCAAGCAATTCAATAAGAAAAGGAAAAAGTAACTGATACAAGGGCCCAAGAGAGACTGGTGTGGGTGGACAGCTCGCCCAGATCCAGGGGCTGCTGCCAAGGCCAGGGGGACCCTGTTGAGATTCTCAGAATTGTGCTATTGCAGTGACTCCCAGTGCTCTTTAATCCACACCAAGGTGCTTGGTCCAATCCTCTCTCAATGCCCTTCACCTGAGGTGTGGGTACAGTTGTTTGTAATGACTCCCAGTTGGCAGTTGGATTGAGTAGGGAGGCCTTGAGCGTGGGCAGTCAGGGGCGAGAAGGATGCCTGGTTGTGATTAGAAGGTTTGTAGCATCTTTGATTTTCCATCGAGCTGGTCATCTCTGCAGATGGGCACAGAGTAGAGGGCGTGTCAGAACTGGCCCTGGGTTTTCTGGCAGGGATTCAGCAGAAGCTACTATTGGCTCACTGGGTCCTGAAGCCTGACCTCACTCTGGAGATGGGGAAGACCTGGAGGAAATAAACACCCATTCAGTTGGGAGAAGCCTGCTCTCTCATCTTGGAAGCTCCCCCAGTTTGGTGAGGAGATAGGATTACATACTCATGAAAGTACTTTGTAAGAAACACAACCACCATGTCATTTTCCAGGCATTCTTAGCCCATGTTTCTAGCTGGAGAGCGGTTCCCCGAAGGGCAGGAACTGAGTTAACGCTCGCTTGCTTTGCCTGCCACAGCACTTATAAAGAACAGTTAGTGGACAAGCTCGAATTCAGGATTCAGATCGAGGCGTTCCTTCCTTGTGCTTCCAGAGGGAACTTTGATAGCAGCCTGCCTTTCTCAGCACCCCTAAAAAAATTTATTCAGCCTTCATCCACTATGGAGAACCTTTCACAGAAATGAAGATCTAGTGTAAAAACAGTCCTTTTGTAGTTCTCCTACATTGAACATGTCTTTCTTGTATAACTGCAATAACAACAGCATCAATAAAAGTTTTAAATATCTTGAAAAGAAGAGAGAAAGGTCCTCTTGAAAAGATGCCATGCCCAAACTTCTTTCACCCCTCCATGTCTCTTTAGTTGCCTCGGTCTGCTATAGATTGCCCCAAATTTAGCCACAGTTCAGAGCCTGTTTCCCAGCAACGGATGCTGAGAACATTTTCCTCTGGATACTGTTGCACCAGTTTCCTCCAACTAATTAGGCTCTTTGTAATTAGCCTTAATCGTCTTGTTAGGGGCCCCTGCTGATTATAGCCCGATAGCCAGGAATCCCCAGGTAGAACAAATGAGTACTGGGGGAGTGTCAGCCCGCTGGCTCTGTGTGCATGCTGACTGGACAGCAGGGATCTTAGAGAGGAAGGCGACGGGGGAATTCGAGGCAGCCCCCTACCTTGGTTTTTCATTTTATCCTGGACTTTGTCCAAGACGCACAATCTACAAAGGGCTGGCTCAGAAAACCTTGTCTAAGAATGAAGGAAGTGCTGCTGTCGGTCAGACTACAGGGACGGGGGATGCCTGAGCCTTTCCCTGATGATTACAGAAGGATGTCAGGGCCAAGAAGTAGAAGATTGAAGTTACGATCAGCCAGGAGTAAGGCTGTGGGTCTGTGCGTACACAAAACAGGCAAGGTCTGGCGGTCTTCCTGAGTGCCACTAACACATAGCTCAGGAGGAGACACCCTGTGTCCCATAGCTTCAGGCTGATTCGAAATCTCTCCAAGTGGCCAGTTAAGATCTAAAACATTTACAGTGCACTCACTTAGGACTAAATGCTGTCAGTCACTGTCCTGATCCCCTCATCACAGGAGAGGAAACTGAGATTCAGATAAGTTAAGTAAACTTGTTTGGGGCCACAGAAGGTATAAGTGGCAAAACCAGGTTTCTAGCCTATGGTCTGATGAAAGTCACTTTTATTTATTTATTTACTTACTTACTTACTTACTTACTCACTCACTCACTCACTCACTCACTCACTCACTTATTTTTAAATCACAGCACAATGACATTATTTGGGTGTTATTCAGGTGTTATTTCTATATACCAGGTTTTAATCTGGGGACTTGGGGACTCAGTCCAGGAGCCCAGAGATGGATTCTCAACCCAATAGGAATCTCATGATCGGGGGGTACAGTGAAGACAAGGTCCACTCTAGTGAGTGCTTGAGAAGGGATTTGCTCATCTGGCCATGCTTCTGCCTTTTGATTCATGGATGCTTTTGTTTGACACACACATGCCCACAGCACTATCATTTGCACTAAAGCACAGACCCTAGGACTACTAAGATGAGCCAACACTTATTGTCTGAACACGCGTTCTCTGCCCCAGTGGCTACAACCCTGGGAGTGGAAGGGTGACACAGAGGAAAGTGAGAGAGTGCAGCCCACTTCGAATCCAGGACTGGTGGTGCAGAATGAACACCCTGGAATCAGGAAAACTAAAGATTCCGTCACACAGCAGCAGCCCTAAAAACCACAAAGAAGTCAGCAGCGGGGAGGCCTCCTTCCCACTTGAGGCTTGGGGATCCCCCATAACAGATGGTCCAAAAAGTTACTCCACCTTATATAGGGTTGCAACTGGCAAGCCATTTGGGGATACGAAGGGACATGCTTCTCACAAGTAGGCAGGCCTGGTGGACAGTAATCAGGTGATGAGCCTAGGATGGGGTAGAAGAAAGTGTGCCCACCATAGAGACTGGGTGCTGGCCTGCAACAGCTGCATCGCCCTCTTGCATCTCACCAGGTCTTAGAGCTGCCCTCAGACTCGGGAGGACTTCCTGCCTGCCTGGAGTGGTTTTACCTGATTCACAAATTTTGGCTGAAACTTCAAGGGAAGAACCAATTTAGTTTTCTTGTACTTTGGTCCCATCAATCAACTATGGCAAAATGCAAACCTTTGGCTTTTCCTGGTTGGATGGGGAAATACTGTGGTTTGGGGGGTTAGAGCTCTAAGAAGTGATAGCATGTCAGAGTTCCAGCCATATGCCATCTAATGAACCAGAGATGAGAATTCAAAAAATCAGAGGAACGAGGCTGACTTTTATGCAAACCAGCCACAGTGATTGAGTCTTCCCTGAAGCCCCCAGTAGCAGACCCTTAGAAATAGGTCTTATTTCTTGCTCCAGACAGCACAGTACCTTTCTCTATGACCATCTGCCTGCTTATCCTGTTCTCTTTCATGGAGGAAGAAGATGAATATCAACTTTAGCCAGCAAGACAGAAGCACCAGCCCAGCTCTGCAGGCCTCCTTTTCATTGGCCTGCAGATCTGTCAGGAACTGGTCCCATTCAACTTCTCCAGGCAAATTTTGCTGTCACTCTGCTAGAACCCCGTGGTTGAACTCTTTTGGATCCTTGCTCATTCCTTAAACACCTATATTTTCTCAACCGTAAAATGGATAGCAGTAATACCAATCTTATAGAGTGGTTAGTAGAACCAAATGAGTAATATCTGTGAAGTACTTAGAACTTGGCACCTCGTAAGCACCTAGTAACACTTATAAATGTTAGCTTTTTTCTTTTCCCAGCATGGTGTGTTGCACGTGGTACACACCAAATATCTGTTGAATGAATGAATGAAATGCATCCTCTCACTGCTTGCCTCTCACTTTACATACACACTTCCTCTCTCCAGAATTCTCTTCCATCTCCTTCTTGCCTAACTGGTTTCTTTGTCCTTGAAAACTCAACTCAATTGTTTTCTCTACCCGGAAGCCTTCCCAGCTGCCCTGGCCCTAACCTGAGCGTGGTTTTCCTCCTTTGTGCCTCATTGGCACCTGACCTCTACCTTCATCATTGTAGTCATCACCTTTTATGCAGTGGCCTACTGGTTTGTCTGTCCATTAGACTGTGATCAGCTTGAGAGTGGAGACTCCTGAATCGACTTCATCTTGAAGAGTTCTTGGTACATGAACACATGCACTTATGAACATCATAATTACATAAGAACTGTAGCTAAAATTTGGTGAATGTTCACTGTTTCCTCATTACTGAGGTAGACACTTTGTGCATTATCTCTAACCTTTGCAAAAATCCTAAGAGGTGGGAAAAATTAGAATTATTCCCATTTGTAGGTAACAAAACTGAGTCTTAGGTACAGTGATGTGCCAAGGTCAAGGCCATAGCTGAGATTTGAACCCAGGTGTTGGGGCTGCTAACCATTACACTACACTGGCTTTTGTTCAAAAAGGAGCTTGATAAGTATTATATCATTTGCTGAACAGTTTTATTTTGTAGCTTAACTAAGTAAACCAGCCACTAAAGTGAGGAGACCTGTGACGCTGGAACCAGCAAAGTGGGGCAAACTGTGAGCTGTTCTTATGAAGTTTGTGTTTTGTTGTAGGTTCAGACAAGTGGACGTCCCTAGAAAGAAAACTGTTTAATAAAGCACTAGCCACTTACAGCAAAGACTTTATTTTTGTACAGAAGATGGTAAGCATACTTCTTCCCACTGCTCTCTTGAAACTGAATTTGGGAAATTGTATACTTCAAGATATATAGATATATTTGATTACTGGTGTAATACTCTCACAATGAGGATGTCTTCCACGCCTCACTGATGAAAGATGGCATTTGTTATGGGGTGGCATGCCCCGGTGTTGGGCATGTGGAGGAAAGGAAGACATAGAGTATTTGGATGTGGCAATAATGGGGGGTTATTTTTATCTTAATAAAAAAAAATTCTGGCAGAAACATGATAGATCTGTCAATTATAGTTGAAACAAATTATGTAAATTGTGTACCAGAAGTCCCAGCTCTATTTATGCTGATGGAATGTATAAGGGACACATTTTTAATTGAACTGCATAAACCTACTATCTATTACAATTTTCACCAAAACTTGCTTCCTATGCACTGTCTGCTGCTGGGGCTGACCTTGAGCTGGCTTTCTCGGCAGGTGAAGTCTAAGACAGTGGCTCAGTGTGTGGAGTACTACTACACGTGGAAAAAAATCACGCGGTTAGGGCGGAAGCACCGGACACGCCTCACAGAAACCATCGACGATTGTGTGGTGAGTGAAGCCGCTGAGTTGTCGCATGTACTGGCCCCACTCCCATCCCACACCCAGGTTAGTAGGTGGCTGGTGTTTGTTTTGGCTTTGCTGCCGAGGTGGCCGCAGTGAGTGGGTGACAGGCGCGCGCCCTGGCGGGATTCAGGCCTTGACTTGCTCGTGTGGAGAGGTAGAGGGAGGGAAGGCGACTTTGGGTTTGACCTGTGGCTCAGCGTTCAGTTAGGTAGGTGAGGTAGGAGCTAGGGAGTGAAGCAGGGTGGTCTCAGCTTTAGAGGGTTGGTTTATTAGCAGGTGCCCTGAACCCTTGGTGTAACCGTTCCTGATCCTCTCACATCACAGAGGCCACTGACCAGTGAACATAACAGGCCTCCGAAAGTTGGAGCCCTTGGCTTCTACCACAGCTTCCTTAAAGCATCAGCAGGGAGGAACTTCGGCTCCTAACTGGTGCCAGGAACGCTTGAGTTTTGAGGAACTGGTTAGCAGTGTATAATCATTCTAATCCTCACTCACCATTTATCCCTGATATTGATTTCTTTCATTAGCAGACAAAGCTGTCTGAACATTAAGATTAAGTACATACTAAAGACATAACAAGATCAAAATCGTCTCTGAGACCCTCCTGTGTGACTTCGGTAATTAATACCACTTTTATCCTTGTGACGAGCGTTCCTCTCTGCATCTATAGCCAGAGGACGTCTCCTTCTCACCCTCTGTGGCAAACATTACCTACTATATATGTGCATGTGAAAGTTACATGTCTTACAACAGATTACTAAACACCAGCCTCTGTCATCATCAGGGAACATGTTTGGAATTCATGAATGGTGTGAATATTTGTAATTATACTTTCATTCCCAATAGTGCCCCAGTATAAGCATTAGCACACGTGGGGGTTGTTTTCTTGAACAGATACTTACATAGCACTTTCTATGTGCCAGGCATTGTGCTAAGCACTTTACAAATATTGACTCATTTAATCCGCATACCGATTCTGTGAGATAGGAAACTGAGGCACAGAGTAACTTAGCCATGGTCAATGGCTGGTGAGTGTGTTGTCTGAGCCCAGTTCCCTTGTGTAATACTTAAGAGAAGTCAAATGAAAATTCTTTTAAAGAAGTGTAAAAACACTTGGACTCTGCTTTAAGGCTTTAAAGCCCAGTATCTTAACTAAGAATTCAGCCTCTCTAGGAAATAAGCACACATGTATAAATTTACATTTGGACCCAAATATCAGAGAAAATAGATGCCTGTGGAATAGAATTGCCATTCTTTTGATCAGGCAATATTTTATATTAAGGGTTTCCTGTGTCCAGGGCTTTTGTTTGAATGATTTAAGTAGTGATATCTTATGCCAGGATAACCTTTTACTCATCTGTGGTTTAATGTTTTAAAAAGCCATGTGGCCTCATCTGGTTCAATCAACTGAAACCAATTGAGTTTCCACAGTGTAAACTGCACGGTGGGTAAACCAGGGGTGTTAAATGGCCTCTGCTCCTCCCCCTCCCCGAGGGAAACATATATTCTAGTTGGAAGATGTGGCATACACAGTGGAAGGATGACCATGAGCTCCAAGCGTGTTTAAGAGCAGTATGAGAGGAGAACCCGAAAGTCTTAGATACGACCTGTGGCTTCTTCTCATCCAACTCTACTGTTCCACAGCAGAAAGTTGAAGCCCTGAGAGGGGAAAGGGATTGCCCCAGGTCACACAGAGCACTGCTTTCCAAATGAGTAGAATAGACAATAAACAAGAAAGCACAAAGAATCCAGGCTCTGGAGGCCAAGGATCTGGCCCCTAGGCTTGCTGACCTGTAAAGTGGGGCAAATGACTCAGATGAAAAGTCCCTTCCAGTTCTGCATTGTTTTGGGTTCTGCCAGAGCATGTTTTAGAAGAGGGAAAATCAGAGGATATAGTTTCCTAAGTAAGGCAAATCAGTGTCTCTTTGCCTTGGGTGGTACCAAGTACCAAGGACGGTGTCAGGCATAATAGAAGCACTCGACAAATATTTGTTGAGTGAATGAATAAACATTTTTCCGAAATTCAAAGCTGTAAACTCACTGGAGGGAGACAAGGTGAACAAGGGGATTCGGAGCAGAGAAGTGCTGCTAAGGACGATGTTACCACACAACACAGAGGCACCATCGTGGGCCAACAGGACTTTGAAGGTGGGAAGAAAGGGCCAGGCTAGTGTGTAGCTTCAGAATGAGGAGGAGAGGTTAGAACAGTGCCCGAGGGGCCATACCTTCTTGGACTTATTCTCCTGGAGCCAGTGTTAGGCTGGGTCAGGACCATCCACACCCTCGTGACCTGTGAGCTTAAGGAGAACAAAAAGTTATGTGCAGAGATGACTCAGGCCCACAAAAGCAAGAAAACCTTGATTTAAGGCCAGTGTGATAGCTCACAACTCCCTCCAGGGCACTGTGAGGGCACAGCTAGCCTTTTTAGGATAGCTTGCCAAATGGAAATGAAAAATTGGAGCCATGCAAGCATTGGAGAGGGCACAGAAAGTGCTGTCCTAGTACAGAGGTCCTGCTCTTCATCCCCCAAGCCTGCCTGGGACACCATGGGTAGTTGTCCTGATCATGCATCCTCAGTGTTTTATTAAAGGGACAGGTGACCGTTTCCCACCAGTCGGAACGTGCTCAGGTAGCTCAGGGACTTTTATGTAGAGAGGATAATAGAAAGAGAGTTTGTGAGGAATGACTGCCCTTCAAGAAGCCAAAAGGTCAACAGAGCACAACTGCTCACTCAGGCTACTTTGACTTCCCTTTCACTCTTACAAGCAGAAGGGGGCCAGGGTGGGCTCCATTAAGGAGGTGGGAGAAAAGTGTGCAGACCACACCTCCTTGTCCTCTCTGCGTGCTCATGATTCCACTCAGGACAAATCTGTGGGTCCGGCTATGACCGAAATTTGTCACACTGCAAAAAACCAACTGACACACAGTTAACTGATTTTGTTAGGGCTCCAGGGGCAAAGCTCACCCATGGTCTAAGTATCTTAGGTACGTACCTACTGGTATCACTAACCAGGGAAACATTCTCCTTCCTTTTGACCTTTAAAAGCAACTGTGCCAACATTTTTAAATAAAATAAATGAAGGCAGCTGGTTCCAATTGTTCTGAGAGGTTCAGGATCTCTGTGTTTGAGCTGAAAACCCAACCCATGTCCAGATGCACAGTTGTGCAACCGTGGGCATTCGCAGCAGGGCTAAGGAGTGAAGAAGGTGGAGGTTTTGGAATCAGCCCAGGTTGTAAATCTCAGTTTGACTTCTTTACCAGCCCTGTGAACTTGGGCTATTCGTTCTCTGACCAATTTTCTTATTTGTTTAAAAGAGAAAATTTGTACAAGGTTGTTGGGAGAACTAGAAACGTGTGTGTGTAGTACCGACTCATAGCAGGCAGTTGATATGTCATCATCACCTTCATCATTAGTGACTGTAACACTCAAACCTGTGTTTTAAAGTAAATTTGGGTTGTTTAAAATTTGCATTTTAACTTACAAATTTCTCATAATATTAATTCCATTTGCCTGAGAAATAAAAATTTCAAGAAACTCTTGACATTTGTATACTATTAACCAGTGTCACCCTAATAAATGTAATTTAAAAAAACCCGTTTACTGTGAATGCTCAAAGTTTTGAGAACCATGTTAAATATATACCCACCTCTGCGCCCTGTATTAGCTCCAACTCTCCCAATTTTGGAATATTACTAAATGTTTCATTTTATAATATATCATAAAATGACCAACTTGTTGATACGAAGTTCTACATGTTAGGGTTTTTGTTCTCCTATCTTCCTATCTCTTAGTCACTTTGGTGAACCATTATAACAAGTACCATGAACTAAAGCCATTGTCGTTTAAAGTTATTATGTAGTTTATTTTAAATGCCAGGCTATGGGTCCTGGTCTGCTTAATGCAGAAATGTCTGAGACCACAAGGTTTCCGTTCTGTAAAAAAATGGAGTGAACTCTTGGAGTTAGACACACCGTGTCTTTACCTGAAACGCTTTAATATTGGAAGATGGTGGGTTTATATAGGAATAAGACTATTTAAGTGAAATTGACCTGTATGTTAATATATTCATAAGAAACGTATAGCTTACATCATAAATCACTCTCTAAATGTATAAAGCCTACATCTGTATTCACTGGTCCTTCAGTAATTATTACTAATTAATCCTAATTAACTCACTGGAAACTGGAGCCATTTCATAAATACTCCCTGTTTCTACATCATCTCAAATATACAGATACGATATTAAATACAGACACTACTGAACTAGCGAGGAGGGTGCTACATGCCCCATGTTTACTGGCATTGCCTTTCTTCCCCTCCCCCAACCTAGACTGGAGAGAAGAAGCTTGTGGTTCTAGATCCCGGGGTACCACTACTCTCAGAAATCTTTATTCTTCTCGGAAATTCTTGCTTCTGGGTTCTAAGAATCATAGGCTCACCCAGAGTCACGTCGCTGTCTGGGGTAAACTGAGCTGGAGCCCATGTGCTCTAAACAGGGGGCTTAGCAGAGACAAAGGACCCCTCGGGGTTAGAGGCATCTGAGCATACCTTTCTTTTCCTCGTTTGTAAAATGGGAGGACTGTTCACAGCCTATACAGTGACAAAGCAAATTGGAAAGCACTTGGTAAACTGTAAAATGTTGTAAAATAGAAGCAGAAATGAGGTTGACATAACATAGAAGTGCTCAGTCCTTTCTGGGCCTAAAGGAGCCAGCATCCCTCTCCAAGGCCTCTACCTCCACCGCCCCCTCTTCCCCCTCTCCCCCAGTGAGGACAGAAAGAGCAGAGGAAGGTGTTAGTTAAACAAGAGGTAGAATGAGGGCCTCCTAGGTCTCTGACCTCTATCTCAAGCCAGCCTGGATATCTACTCCAGGCTACTCCATTAACTATCTTGTTAACCTTGAGGAAGGCAGGGACTTTCTGCTTAATTCTGTACCTGGTTGCAATTCTAAACTAGAGCGAGGGGACACAGTAGCAGAGAGGATAATTATTCATAGAAAATATTTTTCTTATTGTTTTTTATAGAATGTCCCTGGAAGGCATTTCTCCAAGCCCATGATCAGAGACCAGGGGGAGTGTAGGGGGAAGCACATGATAAATAAAAGGAAATATCCCCTTTCGTTCTCTCCCTTTTTCAAAGCCATTGATTCTCTTTTCTGACAAGAACAGCAGAAGCGCATCAGAACGCCACGTGTCACGCACTTTCCACAGGCCAAATCACCATCTTGGGCATCTCGCATAGAAATGTGTGATAAGGCCTATAAGACAAATCACGATAGGTCTATAGTCTCTCTTTAAAGGGTTCTGCCGTATTATTATTGCATGAAAGCCTCATTATTGCCCTGGGGAGACAGACTCAAGTGGGGCAGC
The DNA here is from genome assembly GCA_030015415.1 of Cynopterus sphinx. Taxonomy (NCBI): domain Eukaryota; kingdom Metazoa; phylum Chordata; class Mammalia; order Chiroptera; family Pteropodidae; genus Cynopterus; species Cynopterus sphinx. The sequence goes on along the minus strand of CM057386.1, from coordinate 46,630,265 downwards.
CTGCCTGGGTTTTAGTCAATTTCAAGGTATGCTGGGGGAGACAAGGTGGAGAAACTACATACAGAAACCTCTCCTCCCTGCCTTGAAATATTTTTATATAAATGATGAGGAGACCCCACAGTGGGTCAGGGGGACTTCTTTGACCTCAAAATTTCAAGCATCCAATGACCAACCATGTAGAGACTGTATCCTGACCTGTAGGTTCTTTTCATCACTAAAAATGCCATCTGGGGACTTTCTCCTTTCTGCTTTTATTGCCTTGACACTAGACGAGTGAAGAAGAAGAAGAGTTAGAGGAGGAGGAGGAGGATCCGGAAGAAGATAGGAAATCCACAAGAGAAGAAGAGAGTGAAGTGCCGAAGTCCCCAGAGCCACAGCCAGGCCCAGTCCTGGCTCCTGCAGAGGGGCCACCCCTGCAGGCCCTCAACCAGCCCTCGGGCTCCTTCATCTGTGAAATGCCCAACTGTGGGGCTGTAAGTGTCTCTGCGTCCTCCGTCCTTCGGGGATCTGGAACTAGGAAGGGCCAGACGTACGGCTGTGCCTGGCTTCTTAAGAGACGATGGATGCATCTTAGAAAGGTTGCACCTTTCTGCAGTGAAAGTTTGGCCGACAGAATTCCATGTTGTCGGGGTGGTCTTTCTTTCATCCCATTATATTTACTTACTCATTCGGCCAGCAGGTATTTCCAGAGTGTGTGTGCGATGTCGAGCTCTGTGCTGCGTGCTCAGAGGGCACAAGGTAGCACCCCGCCCTGGGGAGCGTGTGAGTTGGTGCCCTTTAGTGCCAGTGCCCATGGCTCTGCAGGGAGCTTTGGCCTCCAGAACTTAACACTCTCCGTTTCTTGGCGCCTCTCCACTCCCCGGGCTGTGTGTCAAACCAGGTTATGCCCTGTTGCATTTAAATGCACTGGAAGAGCCCACAGAGAATTGTCCTTTTATAACATAATTATAAAGATTTAGCTAAACTTCATTTTTGTGTTTTTGGGGGAAACAAAAAAGACATACTGAAGAGTCTTGATTACTTAGGCTAGTATTTTTTAAATATGTTAGAAGCATCATTTAGCTAAAATAAAACCAATTCACCATTTGATTATGCTGAGCACTAATGGAAGGCCTCACGGAATCTGCATTGGCCTGGTCTAAAGCTCCCTGTGTATTTTAAGGGATATTTTTTAAAAGTTGTTTACTTTGGACGCTCAGTCCCTCACAGGCTCCCCACTAGCCTGCATTATTGAGATTTCCCAAATCAGGTTTCTTAAAACCAGGCACACTCGTACAGTTAAGTTCTAAAGTTATTACTTGAAGAGTAAGAATTTTGCTGCTTTCACAAGAAACCCTGTTTTCTTCAAGTGAGCACTTATCTTTGCTGATACGTTATATAGAACAAAAACTGTTTTCCAGAGTGTATTGAATGCTGCTCAGTGAGTCTGTCACTTAGCTGAAGAAAGTAACGGTCTTTACAATATTTAGACCCTAAAGCAGAAATTCACTTGATTGACATTTAACAAAAAAATGAAAAGGTTAAAAATAAAAAGATACAGACGTTTTGCACTAGCTTTGAAAAGAGCTTAAGAAATTACTCGTTTGTTTCTGTCTTTGATGTGTGATGACCTGGACGCTTCACTCCATCATTGCCATTTTGTAGAGACTGCTTCCACTTGGGGATAATTAAAATGTGACTTTAAGTGACAGTACTTCTTGGTGAATTTGTTCAGAAGTTGGATGCTTCCTCAACTCTTAGTGTTGATGTACAGTTAATTCTTTACTGACTGATACCTCATCTTTTACTTTTCCCAATCAGAAGAGCTCAGCAAGATGGATATTTTTTTAATGACTTAAAAATCTCAGGGGAAAAGCATGTCAGTTTTAATCCTTGCCTAACCGTGGATGTTTGGGTTGCTAAATTAGCAATAGATTTTTTTTCTCTGTGAGACCATAAACAGAGCTCATGAACTTAACAGAGTAACCACTTAATAGCTGGGCAGCTCAGGGGGTACTCGCATTAGCTGATGCATTTAACAAGCAGGGGTTGGGGCTGTTGGAATTCAAGGGTGTTGATTATATCCCTTTACAGCAGTGGTTCTCAACTGACAATGATTTCGTTCCCCCTGAACATTTGGCATTGTCCACAGAGACATTTTTGTCACAACTGAGGAGGTGGATAGCATCTGGTGGGTAGAAGCCAGGGATGCTGCTAAACATCCTGCACAAAGCTCCCCACCCTCAACAGTTACTCAACCCCAAATATCAATAGTATCGAGGTTGGGAAACCCTGCTTTATGGCAAGCTTCAAAAAATTGTCAAGGTCCTTCCCTTTTTTAGCCTATAACAAAATTGGGCTGGGGGAGGTCTGAAACATTGCCTCAATAATGGGCAACTGATTGGGGTTTGGCTATAGCCTATAGAATGTGTCAGAGCTACCAATGATTTTTCAAATGTGTTCCTTGGGGTTCTAGGGTTTCCCAGGGGGCGGGAGGAGCTGAACAAATAGGCTCAATTCTAGGGTGCTGTCTCTATTTCAGGCAGAGTGCCTCTGCTTTAAACTTTGAGCTTTTGAGTAAGACCCGATTTGCTGAAGAAAAAGGAAAAGTGAAGAAAAAAGGAAAGGGCAAAAAAGGAAAAAGTAGTTTTCTGTTTAAAAGAAGTTTGAAAGCTGGCCCAACCCAGCTCATTGTACAGGTGGAAAAACACTAATGTGGATGGTGGGGGAAAGGCCCCAGAGCCTCTCTGTTAGACAGAGGTGCTGGATCTAGCCCCCTAGTCTCCTGACGTACAGCTTTGGCCTTCAGACTGTACTGCATCGCCTCTTGTCTGCTGGTTATAACAGTGATGGGGTATTTTATGGGCACAGTGTTTGTGATTGTGCTGTTTGATCTCTACTTTCTTTAGCATGTGCCCAAAGTTTGCTTATGTAAAACCCTTGCACTCTGTCATTAGACACTGTTTCAAGTATCACGTGTTTTACCATTGAGTAACTAATAACCCTAATTTCCTTTTTCAGGACTGTAGATGTCATGTCACTCCCTTTCTTCCCCAGGTGTTCAGCTCTCGACAGGCACTGAATGGCCACGCCCGCATCCATGGTGGCACCAACCAGGTGACCAAAGCTCGGGGTGCTGTCCCCTCTGGGAAGCAGAAGCCTGGCAGTGCCCAGAGCGGGTACTGCTCGGTGAAGAGCTCACCTTCTCATAGCACCACCAGCGGCGAGACAGACCCCACCACCATCTTCCCCTGCAAGGAGTGTGGCAAGTAGGTGGAACTGGACCAAGGACTGAATCTCAGTTTGTGATGGATAATCGCTCTGTGGGGGCCAGGCTAAGATGGTCTGAGGATTCTTCATCTAGAAAGAGAACCCAGACTCTCCAGATTCTTCCTTATGCCATTCATGGGGTCTGTGTGGTGCCTCTGGGTGGGTGGGCCTTGTCTCTGACTCAAAATGAGGTCATTCTGGTGTCTTAAAACCTAATAAGGATGGACATCTTCAGAGAGTAAACTCCTAGTGACAAAATTTCACTCTTTTCCAAATATGGTAGATGAGACTCTGATTCTCACTTCTTCCTTTCACACCCAAACCATATTTACTGCTGCTCAGGAACTCTGTAGCAGAGACAGCTTCCATAACCAATACTGCTCATTCCTGTGCCCAAGACAGACATCACTAATCAATCACTGCACTCTTTGCTACCACATTAAGACAAGACTTCAGATTCTTCCCATCGTAATGCTTCAGGCTGGCCCAACCAATTGATCAGAGTTGACTCATAAGATGAAAACTATTGGTCATCCCTGCCCTTTTAAGTGTAATTTAAAACAACAATTAAGAGAGGGAAACTGACTGTAGGTAATAAGAATAACAGCTAACATCTACTGAGCACTTCTTTTGTTACCTCCTTTATGTACATGAGGTCATTTAATTCTAACACAGAAGCTTTGTGTTATGCAGATACTGTTAATATCTTTGTTTTACAAATCAGAGTTGAAAGTTAGGTAAAATGACTTGCCCCAGGTCACACCAGCAGTAAGAGCAGAGCTGACATTTGAACCCAGTTGTGTTCAAATGCAGAGCCTGGACTCTTGACCACTGCTCCATCCCATTGGTTTACATTGTTTGTTTACTTATTTTAGGTAGAAAATATCAGTGATGGTAAGATGCACATGATTCCCCCCCATAGCATCTGGCATAGAATTCCAGTTTACTTCTCAGTGAGTCTGCCTGACTCAAGGGATATGACACTGTCATGAGTGACACCCTTTAAGACCCTTCCTGAGTTCCTCTTGCCATAGTGTCCAGTGCCTCAAAAGTGAAGAGAAATGTTACGTGGAGGGATGCTGTCCAGGTAGCTGTTGACTCTACTGAGAAAACATCCCTAGTTGTATGAATGAGGCCAACTGGGCTCTCTACTTATAATCTGCATTCTCATGGTATATTCCGGGCAACTTCACAGTAGCTGCCATTTATTTATCAGGTTCTCACTGTATGCCTGGCACTCTTCTAGAGGATTTTTACATGTATTGATTAATTTAATCTTTACAGTAGCCTTATAAAGCAGCTACTTTTAGTAGCTGCTTTTTTATAAGCAGAGAAACAGACACAGGAAGATGAAGTTGCTTGTCACAATGCACAGCTGAGTGGGGAGTCGCACCGTGTGATTTGGCCCTGGGCCCTTGCTCTTAGCCTCTGAATAAATCTAACGCAATTCACTTGCCAAAGTGAACTGGAACTATGTGCTCTCTTTCCTCTGTGAAGTGCAGAGATGAGGGAGATGGATTTAGGTGTCAGTCCCCTCCTCTCCATTCTGACGTCCTTCAGAGCCAGGAGGTAATATCATTTTGATGGCACCATGGAAGAACTGCCCCCCTGGATTGATCATTAGGCTTGTTTACTTGAAATAATGAAACTTCCTCACCCTGACTCCTGTTAACTCCTACCTTGGGGTGATGGGGCTGGGGGGCCGTGCAATCCAGATCTTTCCAATTTCCTCTAAGAGGAGGCAACACCTTCCACTCACTCTGCTCAAACAGGCTGCAACTTCTTATTCCACCAGGTGGAGACAAAGGACATTTTAACAAAAATTAATACAAAAACGTATTTCTAGCTTTCTGGCTCTTTCAGTGACATCCATTAAATGTTTTCCTTGTCTTGTTTTTATGTTGCTTGGGATCTTTTTTTTTTTTTTTTTTTTTTTTACCATAACTCCTGTTAAGATTTTATGGAAAACAGAAATATTTTCTGTGGTTTTGCAGACTAGGAATAACATTAAGTAAATGTTTGCAGAATGCCTCTTTTAGCAGCTGAAATTCAGTTTTCAGTGTGTCCATTTGTGATTCATCAACTGTGTGACATTGTTCTCAGAAAGCAAGTTTTTCCCTTTATGAGCTTAGGAGTGAATAGAGCAGTGTTTCCCAATCCTTTTGGCACCAGGGACCGGTGCCCCTATGAGAATCTAATTCCTGATGATCTGAAGTGGAGCTGAGGCGGTGATGCTAGTGCTGGGGAGAGGCTGCAAATACAGATGAAGCTTCAGTCACTCACCTGCCACTCGCTTCCTGCTCTGTGGCCCTATTCCTAATAGGCCACGGACTGGTACTGGTCCATGACCTGGGGGTTGGGGACCCCTGGAATAGAGTATTTATGCCACCACCTCTTCAACAAATTCAGTGTCGTATCTGGGCAAACTTCTGAAAAAGGTCCAGGTAGGCTCTTTTAGTATGCAGATCATACTGTCTTTGTCACAGCTACTCATCTCTGTCATTGTATTGTAAAAGCAGTCATAGACAACACATGAACAAATAGAGGTGGCTGTGTTCCGGTAACTTTATTTACAAAGATAGGCAATGGGCTGAATTTGACCCATTGACCATAGTTTGCAGATCACTCATCCCAGGGTTTCCCAACCTCAGCACTGATATTTTGGGCCTGATAATTCCTTTGAGGGGAAGAAGGGCTTCCTCTAGTATTATAGAATGTTTAGCAGCTTCCTTGGCCTCTGCCCAGTTTTAACAATCAAAAGGGTCACCAGACATTGCCAGATGTTCCCTGGGAGGCAAAAATCACCCCCAGCTGAGAACCACTGTTTTGTTCTAAAGCAGACTGTAGGAAATGATGTTAGGATGGCCAACAAAAAGGGGTCTCAGATACAAAGGAATGGGGGATGCAGCTCAGGAGTCTAGTACACTAAAGGTGGAAGAGGAGCCATTGGATTTGGCCACACAGAGTTACTGGTGAGAAGAGCCTTTGAACTGAAGTGGAGGACACAGCAGTTCAGTTGGAGTGAGTGAAGGAAGGTGTGTGCAGATCCTAAAGGGGGATGATGGGAACTATCAGAGCTCGGCAGCATGGATCGGGGATTCTCAGGTTGGTAGAGAGGACTTGGTTAGTGATGGAGAGAGAAAAAGTGGGAAGCTGCAAGAGGAGAAAGGGCATGTGTTCCAGACCACTGATGGACAGGAAGGCCTTTGAGAATTTTTCCTCCATTGCCACAGAAAGGAAGCCTGACACACTGTAAATGTGTTTCTATCCCAGCCCCTTTCCTTATAATACCTGGAGTGGAGAGAGAAGCGATAGGTTACTAGAGGAGGAGGAGGTCCTAGCAACTATGGAGCTGAGGACTCTGCCCAAACAGTATGTCGGACCACGCACCTCCTTCCCTCCCCCCCTTCCCTGTAGGACACCTGGGTTTCCAAGAACTCAGATCTACTTCTAAATTTCACACACTGCTTTTTCTTCATTTTTAGAGTCTTCTTCAAGATCAAAAGCCGAAACGCACACATGAAAACTCACAGGCAGCAGGAGGAACAGCAGAGGCAAAAGGCTCAGAAGGCGGCTTTTGCAGCTGAAATGGCAGCCACGATCGAGAGGACTACGGGGCCGGTGGGGGCGCCTGGGCTGCTGCCCCTGGACCAGCTGAGTCTGATCAAACCCATCAAGGATGTGGACATCCTCGATGACGACGTTGTCCAGCAGTTAGGCGGCGTCATGGAAGAGGCCGAGGTCGTGGACACCGATCTCCTCTTGGATGATCAAGATTCGGTTTTGCTTCAGGGTGACACGGAGCTATAAAGCCGTCTGTCACTTAGAGACAATGAAAACTCATGGCCTCCATTTTCATTAATCAGGAAACCTGGACTGCCTGCTTGTTTTGTAACCATTTTAAACTACCTGTTTAAAAAGTTGTTTTTTCAGGTTTAGAAAAAAAAATCCAGTTTCTTTTCCTTTTATTTAAAAAAAATTGCTTTTGTGAGTGTTTGAGGGGAATAAATACTTGGCACAACTCTATTAAGAGGTGTTTCATCTGGGCTACATTCCCATGAACTCATTCCTAGCAGGAAATAAACCTGACTTTCGTGTTCTTTTGCTTTCGGATGTCAACCATCCTGGTTGCCTTTTATCCCAAAGCTTGCAGTGAGAGAGAAAAAATTGCGTGTGTGTGTGGGAGTGGGTGTGGGGGTGCGCGTGTAAGAAGCAGGCTACCCTCTTTTTGCTGGGGCCTTGGGCCATTCTTTCTCACCAAGAGTTATTTTCATTCTGTTCTGACCTCATTCTGTAGTTTGCAGTGAACCTGGCATCTTTGCCAGGGGACTATGCTAGCGGGTGGCTAGCTTTCCAGAAAGCAAAGTAAGGCCTCACGTGCCACGCTTTTCTCTAGCACACACGTCGTTGGAAGAGTTGAGCAAGTGAGAAAACAAGTTTTGTTCCCTTCCTTGCCTGTCACTCGTTGGCCCAATTCTAGGAATCAAGTACTGTATAATTTCAGACTTGCACTCCCTGACAGTGATTTACTAAAGACCTGGTTCATAGAGCAAGTGCTGCATCCTCTTCCATGTTCCCTGGGGGCCAGTTGGCTCCATCATGGGTTGGCAGACCTGTCTTTCAGTGTGAGTCCACCTCAGCTATTAGATTGCAAGGCTGTTTTTTTGTTGTTGTTGTTTTTGGTGTGTGTGTGGGGGGGGCACACATTGAAATACCGGGAATGCCAAGAACTGTTCTTTTTGCCCAAAAAATAGATTGGAAGAGCCCGTTGTTTTTTTGCAACATGTTAATGGTCAGTGGAGTTCTGAAATGACTCCGTGCCATTTGAAAGTACTGTGAAGCCTCATTCGCTTGGGATTTTGCTGTAATTCATCTATGTTGGACCAAAGTTTACCTTGACGCTATGAGAAAAGGGTTTTCTAACCAATCTGATAGCAAATACAAAGGAAATAGCATTAAAAGCCAACAAAAATGGTTTCAGTTACCACTTTATCTACAATGTTTGCATTCAAACAATGAATGTATTCATTAAGTCATTTACCAAAGCACTTCTAGAATTCTCCAAGCTACATAACTCTGCCTCCTGTCCCTGTCATCAGGGTTGCTGTTTGTACTTGAAGGTAAAATAAACCTGTAATCCTTCACATGTGGCATTTCACTCAGGCTTTTGAGCTGAGTCAGACTGACCTGTCCCACTGTTTGTTAGGGCAAAGGAGTGTGTGCCTTCAGACTGCGAAGAGGCCCCAGCAGAGAGGACCTTGCTGGTGGCCCACAGGTTTAGTGCTGCGTGACTTCTGAAGAGGGGGCTTTCAGGCCTCGCCCACCCCAAGTAAGCTGTTTCCCCAGCTCATGTAGGTGCGGGGCCACTTGGCTTTGGCACATTAATAGTTTGACATTAGAGAAAATGTCAGCGAAAACATGAGGATAATACCCGAGCATCCTTTTTAGGTTTGATTCTGCAAAAGCGTTCAGCACATACTCACAGCCCATTGCGGCCCCACACAGGCAGTGCTCTCTGAATCTCAGGAAAGCCTTGGGCAGAAGATAAATACAAAGGTTCTTTTTCATTTCTCTCACTCTGTTTTCAGAAAAGAAGTCTTGGAGACTCCCTTCATCTTTTTTTTTTTTTTTTTTTTTTTTTTTTTGTGGGAAAAATGGTTTTTTTTGCTGCCATTTCAGACAGGTTATTCTCTAATGTTTTGAGTTCAGAACTGCCTGGGCGGTGTGTACCAATGTGGCAGAACTATTCCAGAACCATTCCAACTTTAATGTTGGCCAATCGCATCTGTTCCAGTGACTACTTCCTTCTGCTGGCGGATGTCAGAGTGATTCTGGAAAGGTTCTCCTATTGGGTCTGTGAAAGCTTATCTATCAAAGGAGCAAACACCCAGAAAAATGTTTGTAAAGCAAATGTATTCATTCCATCTGGAGACTTGCCCAGCCATTCCAGTTTTAAACATTAAAAATAAACTGAGTTGCCAAGGCAAAAATATAATGCACAATTTAATTTTGATTTTCCATGCAGTACAGTGCAAGCGTTTCTGACTTGAAATAACCAAAGAACTCCTCCTTAACGAGACAGTTCAAATTCCTGAATTAGTATTTCTTGACAATATTAACTTAAAAGAATTGACTTCATAGTAAAACGTTGTACTTATTTCTTTTCTGAAATGATTCTGCTTGCATGTATGTGTTGTGTTTTAGCTTCCCCCACCCCTCCCCATCCCAGAGAACTTTTCTTCCTAAAAGTCAATGTCTTCAATTCAACATGGTTACTGTTTACTATCAGATGGTTTTTCATTAGTGAATTTAGATTTCTTTGAGAAAGCTTGTATATAAAAAGTTAACAGATATATTTTATGGAAAAACCCATCTTATTTTCAAATATATTTAACTGCTGTTATATTTTATTAGAGGAAGGTTGTAAATATTTTCTAGGAGTTCTATTGTAAAGAAAAGTATTTTTGAAAAAAATTAATGTAATAAAAAGGAAAACATTTTTAAATAGTGGTTGTGATTGCTTCCTGTTCTGGCTTCGTTATGTTCTATTCTCAGCAAATGACTTGCATGCCTTCCATTTTAGGATGTAATTTATTCAGGTTTGCACTATTATAAGTTGACATCATAATATCTAGTGTGCTTAACTGTATTTTCCCCGGAATGCAGGTTTCTTGGTCCATATCAAGAGCACTATGTATAGCATATTCATAATTTTTCTTTTGTAATGTGTGTATTTTTAATAAGGATTTTATGTAACATTTTGGCAAAAAGAGGACAGTATTTTCTAGTGAATTTTATAATACATTTTGCTAAAAATGTTTCTTCCTCGGTCAGTTTTTGTTAAGGTGAACCAAAAGTCTTATTTTACCAGGGGTTTAAAAAAAGTTTGAAGCTTGAAAGCAAAGTTATATTTAAACATCATATGTAACAAATAAATAAAGGTGTTTTATAGACTTGTCCTTAAAAGGTGCATTCCTTAAAAACAACTGGGGCATTCTAGGTTGGTTTTCCCCCTGAGCAGTAAGATTTTTTTTTTTTTTAATTATCACAATGCATTTTTCAAAAAGAGCCAGGAGAATTTTACTTAAAAGGTTCCAGTCATTAGCTTCCTCAAAAATTTATTATAATTCCTATAGAAAGGCGTTCTTCAAATAGAGATGTAACCAAATAGACACTGTCATATTCATTTGTGAAAACCTGATTCAATATTGCATCAGCTGCTCTGAAAATAAAATGTTTTCTTTTGAGTTTCATTTGGCTGAAACATCCCTTATTTCTAGCCACTGACATGACTTCTCAATGCTGGATAAATGATAAATTACCTGTTAGTTGGTTTCTGTAGATTGATTTAGAGGCCTGCTATTCAGATTGAATGCTCATTCAGGTGCCCTCACTACACCCTAGAGGCCAGGATGTACACTTCTGCTCGAGCAGTGAATACACCACTGAAAAGGGTGGTGGTCTCTAACCACATCAGTCCAGCTGTGGCTTAGGGGAGCTTGTACTTACACAGCTATCTCACGATGAGCCCTGCACAAGGTCCAATCCACCCTGGTTTGCACACATTGCTAAACTGGATTTCCAAGTTCTGAAGAGTGTGTTTACTTTTTAACGGCCAACAACAAACTTTAAGAAAAATCTGAAATTCTGGATTTATACAGAATTCACCATAAGTGAGGCATACCGGTTAAGACCTTGATCTAGGGGTTTTTGTTGTGTGGCTTTTGTTTGTTTTTTACGTTAATTTTAGCTATCAATGTTAGTCCTATGTAAAATAAAAGCTTTTCTTGAAGCAGTGTGCATTTAGCCGGTGTTATATATTTAAATTCTGCTTCAAGAGGCTCAAATGTCCAATATGAAGACTTTCTTCTACTGTTATTCATTCAGTACTGGTGAGCCTCATGTACCAGGCACTATTCCATATTGTATTATACATGGGGAGTTGAGTGTATAAAGATGAATATGACATCATTCCTTTCTGCCAAGGAATTTAATACTTAAAACATATGGGGCCCTGGGAACTGATCCAATTTCACTGTTGGGAAGAGCAAAGGTCATGTTATATTCTGAACGCCATCACCATCACCCACACAATATATAGCAATTTAAAATAGGCGATTAGCAACTTTTTAAAATTAATTACCTCTTATCTTCCAGGTTTGGTTTGGGGTGTGTGTGTGTGTGTGTGTGTGTGTGTGTGTGTGAATCTCTTCTAAATTTACCTAAAGTTGGTTCTGAATTCCACGCACTCCGCGGCCATAGTCAGTCAGGTGAGTTTTGCTCTAGGAATGAAGATGGGTTTTAATATTGACAAAAGCAAAACATAATTAGGAAAGCAGGTTAAGAAATTGAATACTATATCCCTAAGTGAACCCAAGTGATCTTTGGATCACAGATATTCCTATACAAAAGAGACAAAGGGCTGATTATTTATATGAGAGGATTTCTTGAAAAGGGCTGTCCTCTCCCCATCCCACTGGCCCAAGGAAAGTGTTTAATGTTTTTGTTTGAGTTGGCCAGACAGCCATACATGCTTGTTATGCATGCATTCCGGCATATATGTTGTTACATACAATACTGATTTCATTTTTGAGTCATTGCTTCCTTTGTGTAATTTTTTTGGCAATATTGTCATTTTTAACCACTTTCTGGAGACATGATTGACATTAAAAAACTATACATATTTATCGTATACAACTTAATGAGGGTGGAGAAAAGTATATAACTATGAAACCACAACCAAGAGAAAGGGCTGTCTTTTAAAAAAGAACAACTGAAAAAATAAGTAAATAAATAAAATAGAACAACTGATTCAATCAAAATATGATATAACTTAAAAATATTTGATGCACATACTTGTATTTTTCCTGGCTATAAAGCTAGGTATACTTTCATCAACTATCCAGAATCAGTTAGCTTCCTGCTTATCTACCTTAGGTCAGAGGTTTGAAAGTTTAGGTAATAGGGAATAGGCCAAGCTTCAGAACACCTGTTCTTGCCCACACACTGTGCGAGAAAGCCTTGTCCACAGCCTCACTGTTGGCAAAATCTGGGTTTAATCCTCACAATGACTCCCTCCCACCTTGCCCCCAACTAATTGGACCAGGGTTGGCACCATTTGATGTCAAGCTATTAAGCCTATAGGCCACTTGGTGACACATGACATAGCTTAACTCAGAAAAATGAGGGAACCAAATAAAATTCCCACATTTGAGAATATGAATGGAGAAACTTAGAGATCCACAGGCAGCGAGCAGTGGCCATGTGCAAGGCAGAGTTCTGAGGGAGCAGAAACTATTCATGAGCAGAGAGAGCCCGTCTATGAAGAGACCATGCTTGGTCATAAGAATGGAGAAGGCATCCAGTCCTCAAGAGTGCTTTACGCCTACTTTTATAGTTACAGGAGCAGTCCAGGCCACATGTGTCTTTTAAAATAAATAATAAATCTACAGCCATGCCACCCTGAATGTGCCCAATCTCATCTGATCTTGGAAGCTAAGTAGGGTCGGGCCTGCTTAGTGCTTGGATGGGAGACCACCTAGGAATACCAGGTGCTGTAGGCATTAAAAATAAATAAATAATATTTTAAAAAATAAAAAAACACCTTTTCTTTCAAGAGGGCGGGGAAGTGAGGATCATTAATCCTCAAATCCCAAAGAGACTTAAATAGGACTGCAGTGGATCACAGAGTCAGCACCAGCCCACTGCAGAGGTGGAAAGGCATTGAATCTTAAATATGGTTATTGGTTCAGCTGTAACTAACTAACCATATGGCTTTGAATAAGTCATTTCATCTTTGAGCCTCAATTTCCTCACCTATAAAATTAGAATAAAATTTATATGTTTTTTTTTTATGAGGGCCAGATTAGCTAACATAAGTGAAAGTTGTTCAAAAGCTGTATCATTGTGACTGCAGAACCCTCACCCAGCTGAGATCACTCAAAGAGGAAAGAGACCAACTGAGGAGTTATCATAGAATTGCCATATAGGGAGACTGATGCAAACTTCAGAAGCAGTAACAGAGCTGAAGAGTCGTTGGAAGCTCTTCTGGCTGAGAGAGACCGGCCACTTTTGAGGGTCACAATTCAGAGAGGGAACCTAGTTCTGAAAAGGGCACTGTGCAGCCTGCCAAAGTGAGGCACAGCTGAGCACAGTAGAAGTGCACAGAGGTAAAGCGTGGTGTTTCCACTCTGGTGTAAGACTGCACTGGGGATCTCTGCCACACCTGCCATGGACTGCGTTCTAGCGAACAGAGGTCAGTCTAAGGGGCAGGAAAACTAATTGGGTTTTGGCCCTAGATCTTTAATCAGTTTGTGAGATGTTGGGCAACCCTTCTACCCCTTCCTTGGCTCTCTTGCCTGCAAAATAGAGTAAGTAATATCTACTGCGGGGAAGGGGGCGGGGGGGACTTTACATTTGCACAATAGTTAGATGCTACAAAGTGTTCTCATAAACTTGATTTTTTTTTATTTTTAATCTTTTCATTTCTGGAAGTTGGTAACTATCTAGATACGGGATGAAAGAACTTCATCAAGACTGAGTATCCGGTTGAGAGCCGACCCATGAGAAGGCAGCTGGATTCTCCGTCCAACGCCCCCCCCCCAAAAAAAAAAAAAAATCACGTCTCTATGGTTATTCCTGTGGCGGGTACGGGATAGACTCTCCCCTGTTGCAGAACTCTATGATCTGAGGACGCGCTGACCCGGAAGTGATCCCGGAGCGCCGGTCCAGCGCGATGGCGGCGCGAGCGGCCGTCCGGTCCGTGTGCGGGCTCCTGCGGCAGGTACCGGGAGGCTGGGGCAGGGGGGCGGGCTGACCAGGGCAGTCGCCGCTGAGTCCGGCTGTCCGCCGCCGTTCCGCGCGACGGAGGCCTTCTGCTGTAGTGTTCTGCCCCTCGGCTCGTTGTCTGCCGGAAAGTGGCAAGAAAGGGGCTGGTGTTGAGTCGGATTATTTCATAGAATAAAGCGAAAGTTAACGAGCGAGGGCAGAGACGGGGGCAGGGAGGGTCAGTCATGGAGTGCCAGAGCGGGCAAAGAGGTGGGCCTTCAGGGGTTCCGCGGAGATGAGGAGCCGAGCGGGCGCCAGAGCGTCGAGTGTCCCCTCGACACTGAATCGGGGTAGCAGTCCCCGAGGGCGCTGGGACCTAGATGACTCGCGGAGGTCAGGGGAGCCGTTCGACTCTCCTCCGCGCGGCTTCCTGGGAGAGGCAGGTTTTTCGGCCTCGTCGCCACTCCGATCTGAACGTGGTCGAGGACGCTGGAGAACTGTTTTAAGTTTCTCCGACACAAATTTAGTGAGAAGCGTGGCAGGGCTTTCCGGCTTTTGCAACCCTCCCATGTCCGACTTGGTAGAAGACAGCTGGATTCTCTTGCCTGCTTTTGAGTTCAGTGTGTCACTGTGTCACACGTCGTGCGACCTCTGGAAAACGTCACTGTACGTTTGTAAGAGAGTGAGAATGGAAGCGCTGCCGGTAACCCCGCGGCACCCCGAGGTCTCCTTAAAGTGTGCCCGCCCAACCCTCCCCACCCCCAGACGTCCTCAGACCACACTCTGAGAACCACTGTTCTTAAGTCAAATGGTGTGAGAGGTTGAAATCTTAAACTACTAGGCCACATGTACCCAGACACCCTTCACCCGTCAAAAAAATAAATGCATAAACGGTTGATTTGTGGATGTAACCGTATTTTGACCACTTTTAAAAGCAGGAATTCACACTGGAGGAATGTGATTGGAAAGTGTCTTATTCTTCAGACCCGTTGTCCTTGTGCACTACTGGATTGTTGGGGCAATTGGCATAAATGCCTGGAGAGAGTTTTCTCTGTGATTATGTATGAAGAGTGGCACTTACCTCTTCCTGCCTTGTACTGTGCCTGATTTCCTTCTTTTGTTTACCCCCTTGACCCAAGGGAGAAAAGAAAAGTTTCAATTTGCCTCCATCTTGGGTAGAGAAGGACAGTAAGCTAAGCATAGGCTTTTTAAACATACTTAGGTGACCCTCAGTTGTTTTAATTAAGCTTTATTTGTGCTAAACTGTTATTCTCAACATCAGAATATTGTTAAGGATCCTCTTCCTCCAGTTATGCTTTTAAATCTCAGGAAAGTTATGGAAAAGCAGATGGCAAATTATGTACAGCACCATAGGTTTCTTACAACTAGAAGTTTTGATCCACTAGGGGGAGCTGACAGCAAAGAATTGGAAAAGCTAGATTATTACAGTAAAATGGGTGTAAGTTTTAGTGTATACTTCAATTTATATATAAGCTAGTTATCCCAGCCAAGGCAAGAAATATATATGCTGGAGAAGATATATTAAAATTTCAAAAGAAGGGTACTTTAGAATTCTTGTTCCAACTCTTAATAAGTTGTGATTTTTTTTATTCCTCAAAAATAGTCAGGCAAAATAAGTATTTTATTGAAGAACATTTACTATGTAAAAATTAATTGGAAAATTAAGCTACATTTTTCTTTGATGTCCAAATATTTATAGCCATCTTAATGTCAGTTGATTTTTTAAAAAAAGTTCTTCTAAGCTTTAAAATATATAGATTCTCTAGTATTTTTGTCCTCTTTTTATAAAATAAATTCTAATTTGGCATTTTAGTTACCCCAACATCTGAAATAATGAGATAGCCTTTTAGGTGAAGCACTGTACATTTTTTTCATTTTTTATTATTATATTAGTTTCAGATATGCAGTACAATGATTAGACATTTATATAATTTATAAAGTGATCCTCCAATTACTGTAACACCCATCTGACACTTGTACACAGCCATCATAATAAGCATTGTACATCTTTTGAATTTTAATGGAAACTCTGAATGGTTTGGGGATTGACTTTAATGCTGACATGTTTCCTTTTTTTTTAAGGGTTCAAGAAATTTTTCTGCAAACAGTTCTAAAAGCACTATCGCCAAAAATGGTGGTTTTCTTCTGTAAGTATGTAATTGGATATGCTAAACTCAAAAAGAAAATGGGCTGTTCTGCTATTTTAATTACGTTTCTCTTTTTTTCCCCACAAATACAGCAGTACCAATATGAAGTGGGTACCTTTTTCAAACCTACACATCGAAGTTCCCAAGGATTTGACCAAACCTACGGTATGTACTATTTCTTGGCACAAGGAGCTGCATTAGCAATAAATTTCCTTCATTATTTCATTTGGGATTGTTCCCCAAATACTTCATGACTAAAAAAAAATTTTGTTCTGGAATACCAGCAAATGAACAGTGTGCCTGAGTAGGGTAATTGCTAATGTCCCTGGGTGCTCATGTTCTCTTCAGAATATCAAGATATAAATTATTTAACTCACATAACTGTGGGAATGAGCAGATTTTTGCTTTTAACTCAACATGATGTGAAGAGTTGTCATGATTAATGATGCAGACTACTTGATATGTTCTAAAAAATTTTTTCTTAAAGCCGTCAAGTCTTTGTTTTCATTTTAAGACATTGAGCTTGGTCCTGGACCAAGAAAGAACATTAGCACAAGTAAAGAAGACCAGAAGTAGCTCCGTAACCTTGTTTCATTTAAGTAAAAGCCATGATTCCATCAACTCAGGTTTTGTGTTATGTGTAATTTTTAAAAATTCTTACAAATTCCAAATCTTTCCAGTTCTACTCTTTAAAAATAACTCACTTTAATAGTTCTGCGTGAATCTTCTTAGACATTTGTCAGCACGTAATCATCATAATCTATGCACATGCGCACCAGAATAGAATTGTGTTTACATAATGTACTACTGTTTCATTTTCTTTGCTTAGTAGATACTGGATATATTTTCATGACAGTACATATACACCCTGGATTTCCCACCAAGATACCTACATGGGACAGACCAATAAGGAAAAGTGACAGGATTGGAGCAGTAGCAGGCTGTGTCCTTGAGAAATGAGACAACTGCTACTTACTCTAGCCACACGCTAAACTAAAATTCAGATTTTTACATGAAATCTCCTAATTTTTAATATTTGTGACAGATTTAGAATATCTTTAAAAACCTTATAGAAACTAATTAGAACATATCTAAGAGCTATATTCCCCTTCTTTGTCTTTCAGCTTATGAGGTAGGATATCAGTATATTCTGTTTTTACAACCTTATTTAGGGTAATTGAGAGTGAATGTCTAGCTTCCTGGTTAGTATGTAGATCTACTTTCAGGGGCAAAGTAATTAACCCTGAATCATTGAATTAATAATATAAATTACTGATTTAATGGATGAATGAAGTGAAGGTAATTCACCTCTTGGAAGAAAGTCAGATGTCAAACCCATTATTTCTAAAATTTTAACTATTAGGGTGGAAGAGGTAGTCATATGTACAGTCAGTGTCAGAACATTTTAAGTAGATATGAGTAATTTTTCTATTAATGGCACACATGAATAAAACCTAATAAAAATATGCATAGCAGCTGTTCACCTTTACATAACAATGTTTTATCATTTATAAGCACTTGAATCTGTTTTTTATTTGTTCTCTAAAGGAATCCTGTGAGCTGTAGCATCAGTATTCTGTTTTACATATAAGAAAACTAAAATGTGATGAGATTATATGACTTGCCTGTTGTCATTCAGCTAGAATTAGCAGAGTTTAATTCTCAACCTAGGTCTTCTAAACAGCTGTTTTTATTAACAGACTCAAAAATCCTTGCCCAATGTGAATTTGGGCTCAATAACTATTAAGGTAGAAGATTCCATTAGTGATTTCGTATGTTGCCTTGAAAGTCTTTTGATTTAAAATGTATTTTTAATAGATTCTAAGGGTTACTGTACAGATCTGAATGTGATAGTATCTAGATATTTAAGCTCACCATGTTAAGATATTACTTAGCATTTTTTTCCCCATTTATTACTAAACTGAAGTTTCTCAATTGAGGGTAATATGTTAAATTTTCTGGTTGTGCACACACAGACTAAAAGGGATGGAAAAAGATATTTTATGATGGACTTCAAGGATATTGTTCAGAGTAGAGTAAGTCAGAAAGACAAATGCCATATGATTTTATGTACGCGTGAAATCTAAAGAACAAAATAAACAAAAAACGGATAGATACAGAGAACATTTTGAGGGTTACCGGATGGGAGGTGTGGTTGGAAGGATAAGTGAAAAGAGGGAAGGGATTGAGTACCAAATGGAAGTTAAGAGTCTATGGCCATGCTACACAGAACAAGCCCAATCCCATCTGATCTTGGAAGCTAAACAGGGTTGGGCCTTTTTCGTACTTAGATGGGAGACCACCTAGGAAGATCAGGTGCTGTAGGCGTAAAAAAATTTAAAAAGTAAGGGATTATAAACTGACAAGGTCCTTGCAATCTGTGAGGTCAACCAAGGGTTGCCTCGCCTAAAAAAAAAATGGTCATTACAAAATAGTCATGGAGATATAAGGATAGCATAAAGAATATAGTCAATAGTGTAATAACTATGTATGGTGTCAGATAGGTACTAGGTTTATTGGTGTGATCACTTTGTGAGATATATAGATGTCTAATCACTGTTATATACCTGAAACTAATATAATATTGTATATCAACTATAATTGAAATATAAAAAATATCATTTAAAATAATGACCAGGGTAAAGGTGAAAAGAAATCCCAAGGCAAGCGCTCTTCCCCAGGTGTAGAGAATCACCAATGCGCCTGTCATGGGCTGAATTTGCCTTCCCAAAATTCATGTGTCAAAGTCATTCCAACCCCTAGGACCTCAGAATGTGACTGTATTTAGAGATAGGGTCTTTAAAGAAAAGTTTAAATAAGGTCATAAGGGTGAGCACTAATCTAGTATGACTGGCGTCCTTATAAGAGGAGGAAATCTGGACACACCCGAAGGTAGAACCATATGAGGACAAAGGAAGAAGATGGCCACCTATAAACAGAGAGGCCTCAGAAGAAACCAACCTGCCAACACCTTTTCTCAGACTTTAAGCCTCCAGGAATTTGAGAAAAATAAATTTCTGTTGTTTAAGCAAAAATTAAATAAATAAAAATTAAAAAAATATATCTAGTTGTTACTATTAGGGGAGCTATCACTGAAACTTTTCTTTTTGATTTTAAAATTGTAGATAACCATTTCAGATGAACCAGACACATTATATAAGCGCCTGTCAGTTTTAGTAAAAGGCCATGATAAGGCTGTATTGGACAGTTATGAATATTTTGCCGTGCTTGCTGCTAAAGAACTTGGTATCTCTATTAAAGTGTAAGTATGATCTTTCTTAATCTGACTGGTCAGCTGCTATAACATGAGCTATCAGGAAAATGATGCTGATCCTAGCTAGGTCTGACTCTTAAGATGGGGTAGAACTCAGGATATGTAGAGTGCCGGTTTGTCATATTCTAAGTAGGATCGTCCCTTACTGTCTACTAGAATGTGGAGATACTAGAATGAGTATGGAAAATGAAGACAATTCTTTCTCTATGAATTGCATAGACAGGAGACCTAAGAAGCCTTGTGTCTGGACTCTCCATGGTGCAGGGAGGCAGGTTAGGTAAATAAGCAATCTTTTTAGATCCTTTGATCCTTAGATATTTGGGTATATCTTTGGCTAATATAGTCATTGTTTCAAAACTACTCTAAGAAATAGTAGTCACCCCGTAATTTTATTCTTGAGAAGATGAGCTTTATATGGGCCTGAGGTCACTGTAGGGTCAACCATAACTACCTCCTTTTTTTTGTCACCTGTTCTTTCTGATGTAGAACAAGGCCCATTTGGGGCTTTGCCAGTCTTGCCTTTTAACAAAACAGAAGGAACCTACATTTCCCATAACAAGAGTATAGTCTTGTGATTATAGATTTATCTACACATTTTCCTACATATAAGTAAAACACACAGCAGACACTACATCTATGTCCACCACACTGGTGCTACTTTCACAGTCAGTAAGGGACTTCAGAGCTGTAAAAGTGGGAGGAGGTGTGTGTGTGTGTGCACACACACACTTGCATGCCAGAGGTCAATTTTGGGGCTGTGGGAAGTGTTTGTGTTGCTGTCTGAAGTGTTTATTTTGACCTGAGCTTTATGACAGCAGCTTTTATAGCATAAATGACAGTCTTGACAAATGGAAGTCTGTAAATGATAGTTAATGCCAGTAATTGAATATGAGCCTGACCTACAAAATTGTGGAATCATGCTTTAATATCAGTGACTAAGATTTTAACATCACTTAAAGTATATTATTTTGCTCATTAATTTTCAGACATGAACCTCCAAGAAAAATAGAGCGATTTACTCTTCTCAAATCTGTGCACATTTTCAAGAAGCACCGAGTTCAGTATGAAATGAGAACACTTTACAGATGTTTGGAAGTAAGTTTATTTCAGACATTTTCAAAATGCCCAAAATTCATACTAGAATATCATAACTTTGTTTTAACATTGACTGGGTTGACATCCTTTCAGTCAGTCTGTATGTGCCTAATAGTTGTAGAAAAGATAGATGTCTTTTTTTGTTTATGGAAGCATCACCAAGGAAAATCAAACTCAAATAAAGCCATCCTTTAGAATAGTTCATATTTAACTCAGTAATACAGATTATGTTTAGTTTTTATACAATAAAATAGCATTGGAATACTTTTGCTCATATTTCAAAAATTTAAAGTTTTCACACAGTTCTAATCTTTTTACATGCTAACTGGATTTCTCATGTCTGTGATGGGCAGCATTAAGGTTTTCCTTTGCCTGTTACTCATTTGTGCCTTCCCTAGGATCAACAGTCTTGTGGTTAAAGAGAACATAGATTCTGGAGTCAGAAAACCAGGTCCAAGTGCTGGCACTTACCAGCTATGGGTCCTGTGTCTCAATTCTTTCATCTATAAAATGAGAATAATAGTGATACCTCTCTTATAAGCTTACAATGAGGATTAAATGAGATATTTATCTAAAGCACCACGAATATTTCCATCACATAGTAAATGACTGATAAATATTATTAAAACAAGTACTTGTGCATCTTTTATGTTGGAAGCACTGTGCTAGACATTGAGGGTACAAATATAATTAAAACATAGTCTCTTAAATGGAAAAACCCAGAATTTTATCCACCCATTTCCCACAGAAACTTAAAGTTTGTTTTAACAGCATAGCATGAGCCAATGTTAATGTTTACAATTTTAGTTAGCACATCTAACTGGAAGTACAGCAGATGTCTACTTGGAATACATTCAGCGAAACTTGCCTGAAGGAGTTGCCATGGAAGTTACAAAGGTATGTCTTTAATTTCTACCTCTGTTGGGGGGAGGTCTGTGTTGGTTCGGAACCGGAGCTTCCCAAGTGTAATCTGAAACCACCCCTGGATGTTCAAGGCAAAGAGAGACTGGAGAAAGAGGCAGACCACTCCAGAATGGTAAGTGGTAAGTCTAATAAGCAAGGGAACTTACCAGGTTTGTCCTGTGTAGCTGCAAGAAGACTAGATTTCTTTACCCACCTGCCTTATCTTAAAAGTTTATATAGAGGCCTTAACAGGGGTCAGTCATGTATCCAGTCCAGATAGTATCAACACATTTGCATATCAAGGCTGTATCCTTGGAGCAGCTTCTGGAAGCAGAAAATGCAAGCATAACACATCCCAGAACACAGGAGAGAGATAAGGAGTTTCCGATTGCCTGGGTCCAGCTCTCAGGTCAAACCGGTGGTCATATCTTTTTGATGTCCTTCCCCAGCAATCTGTATTGTGATACGCTGCAGTCTGGTCCTGGCCCACTGAGTGGAGGGGAGGGCCTGTGGCGAACCTGGAGGCAGAATTGCCACAGTGGTTGGGGTTTCCACCTCCCTGTGCGCTTTGATGGCAGATCAACAGAATCCTGCCACTGCAGCCATGTCCTCCCTGAGCAGCCATACAGTCTCCTTCCCTCTTAGTAGTTGTCTAGACATGGGGACTACATTAGGTGGCAGGCAGTCCCAGGATATCATTGAGGACCAAGCAGATTACATATGTGAGAATTTATAAACCATCAAGTTTTCTTCTCTGTTGCAAAATTCTACAAAAAAATGAAAAGGGTAAAAGAAAAAGAGTCAAGAGGATTTAAGGGAACAAGAATGATAAATCCAATTTGTGACCAAAGAATTCAGTTAAGTCCATGTTATACTATAGTTTTGTTTTTCTCTTTTTAGACAAGATTAGAACGGTTACCAGAACACATCAAGAAGCCAATCTGGGAAACAGTGCCAGAAGAAAAAGAAGACAGTAAGTCATAAAGTCTCAGGGAGACCACGTGTGCCAGCTTTTGAAATGAGGGTGGGCCATCCATGCACAGTGAAATGGAGAGCGCTTCCTGTTGAGACGGTTGTCAGTTCATCCACCTGCTGAGTTGAGTCCACACGTCCTGATCAGTTGAAAGCAGGGGATGGAACATTAATGATGCAATGGACTGTAATGAAAGAACCACTTTATTCTTTACACATATGTCATTTCAGCTGATTTTAACAAATGTGAGTTAACCATTTTGACTGCTATACATAAAGAGTAAATTTGTATTTTGTTATTTTGCTGCTGTTCAGTTATTCGATTATACAGATTTTTATTTATATATCATTCATCTGAAAGTGAATGTTTGAAATATTCCTCACACACTTTTTTCTTTTGAGGTTCCTAGAAGGAACCTTCAGTTAATTTGATTAACACTGAGCAATTAAAGTTTTCAGTATTTACCTTAGAGCAGGCTGGCATATACTCACTGGGAGTTATAATCTCCAAATTTACCTCATTTAAGCATTACATTCTTGAAAATGGATATACTTTGCAGCAGATCAGGCACACTTGGCATGCACTGAACTCTTTGTAGCCCAAATCCTTACAGGGCTGCCTTAAAGGGTCACTAATGGAATTTGAGCTCTCAAGAAATTACAACCTCTATCGTTTCACTCATCTTGTGATTTGTTCATTCAGTAGGTTTTTATTTTGTGTGCCCAGCACCGTAGTAAATACCAAAACTTGAATAGATACAATGGCTTTTGAAAACTGCAAAGCACAGAAAATATTTTCCTTATTAAATTCCTCACTGATACGAAAGCCTCTTTCTTTGGGTTAATGGCAACCCTTTTGTTTGGAGATGTCTACTTTTCCATGAAATTAAATAGTAGTTAAAGCCTTGAAAGAAGCAGGACTGCAATAGGCTGAAGCTGTTGATGTATCAACCCCAAGGGAGTGATTCGTTACCTTTTTACAGCAGAATCAGGTCTATGTCCTTTGTGGTTTCCTTCACATCTCTGGAGTAGTTATGACTTCTCAGTCCCACACTCCCCCATTTAAACCGAAATTCCTCTTCTCTTCCTGACCTGCTATCATGTGTCGGTGTTTGAATGCATACTGCCTGTGTGTCAGACTCACGTTACCATCATTAGCATGAAAAGAATTACAGCCTTGTGCCCCATGACCTCGTTCTGTTCACAGCTCTGCTATGACTGTCATTCACAAATGGCCTAAAGCATGCTTATCTTAGAGGTCTCAAGATTAAGAATTAGTCAATAAAACAAGAGGGATATAAAGGTAATTATATCTAGCAAGCAGCAATTCATGACCCATTTTACTTTAAAAGAAATAATTCTTTAAAAATAAATGCAGCTTTGTTTTTTTATATAGACAGTTCACTCTACTTTAATAAGATGATTTATGCATACTCAGCTCCAGTGACTCTACCTGTAAACTCCTTAAAAAGGTGTGCATCCACTTCTAGTTGTTTTCAGACTAAATTAGCCTGTAAACAGATTACTGAGTTTAGCACATGAAATCATATATTCACATCTTGTTTTGAGATAAATATGCAAATAAACTACACACATGATAAAAACTAATGATATATCTTTGACAAAAATATTTGGCATATTTGAAGCCTACTGTTGACATAAACAAGGTATTTTCTTTATCCTGATAGGCTGAGAAAGGTTTTTTTGGGGGGGGGTCCCTAAGTAAAATGCATATTCTAAAAATTATAATTAATGCCCATTCTCACTTTCTGTCCATGGTGGGGTTGGGAGGTGTTGAGAGAAAAGGGACCTGGTAGCAGGATGTACAAGATGCAGGTAGGAAGTGAGATTATTTTTTTATTGAGACATAGCTCTGAGTTCATTGTTGCTTTCTCTAAAGTATATTTTTTCATATTAAATAATATGGTCTGTTTAAAATCATTGATAGGACTCTACAGATTAAATTTGTTCAGTGCCTAGTTTCAGTGCTTTCAAAGAATTATATGTTCCTTTGGCCATTTAGACATGCCACAGTAAATACATAAAGCGATTGTTTTAAACACATAGTCTGATTTCTTAACATTTCTACTGGTCAGCTACCATTCCTCCTTTCCTACATTCTATTATTAAACTAGTTTTACTTACTACAACACTAATGAGTAGCCGAGTACAGAAAACGGACTTCGGAGTCAAGACAGTCATGAGTCAGATAAGAGTTCAAACACTAACTGCAGTAAATTTGGGCAAGGTATTTAACTCTGTCAGAGCTTCAGTTAACTCAGTAAAATGTAGGAAATAATACCTACTTATTAAGTTTGGAGTATTAAATTAGTTAGAACCTCACAGTACTTGATAAGACATTCAATAAACAATACTAATAGATAGCAGTACAAATTTAGTGCTATTCCAGAAGTTTGCACTGTACTATTTAAAAACCAGCAGTAAAGGACCTCAGTATCTCCAAAGTGAGGACAGTACTTAGAGTGCCTGTGAAGTTTAATTTAGAAAGGAAAACATATAACGTTCTTATAATCACCACCATACCTTATACCAAACATTTACATATAGTCATTTACAGACACTATCTAATTTAATGTTTAAAACAACCCCATAAGTAGTTACTGTTATCTCCATTCTACAGAAGAGAAAACCAAGATACAACTTGCCCACTCAGTCACCCTTTCAGATTACAGATGAAGCTGAGAAAAAAGGGGTAAAACTTGTGTCTGAGTTCAGGTCAGTGACAGGGACAGTCAGTCTTAGAACCTAATTTTTAAAGACTGTGAGGTACTCAGATATCCACATATTAAATAAAGAATATTGAAACCTAAAATTTAGATTTATTTCCCCTTTCACATTAGCAAAATGTGTTTATGTCCCTAAAGCTTAAAAATAAAGAGATTTACGGGGGGTGGAGGAAAAGTGAGGAATAAAATACATAAATGTAGTATGAATAAAGACAAGAAGTATAGTACATAGTGCAATCTCTGTGGTCTCAAGGTCCCGAGTGAGAGGGCAAAGTGAGAGTTTAGGCTTCAGCAAGGAGGGACCTACTGGGTTACAAGAACACTGTCATGAAGGTGATTTACAGTTGCAAATATAGATGAAGTTTCAATCGCTTGCCTGCCACTCACCTCCTGCTGTGCGGCCTGTTTCCTAACAGGCTGCAGACCAGTACCTGTCCGTGACCTGGGGGTTGGTGACCCCTAATTTAGGGTTTCAGGCCAGGGCCATCTAGGGCTCAGCAGATGGAGGTTTGTTGCTCAAACCTTTATTCCTGGATCCAGGCTTATGGCTGACTGCCTGTGATTCCCAGGGTTCTCTTTGCAAATCCCTGCCCAATTCTCAGCCCTGCCTGCCTTAAATCCTTACTATTATTACTTCAAGCTATTATTTCTCTCTATAGAGTCCTAATCCTCTTTAAAACAATATATTTATACCTCAACACCTCAGCGGTATTTATGGGTCAGGTCATCAGCAGTTGACCCACATGAAAAACCATTTGGATTTTAGATTCCTCACTCAGAGGCCCAAGTTATATATTTCATTTATATATTTTCTTAACGTGAGCACAGGTACCATTATTTAATCACTCCTCAATGTTGTTTAAATATCAATAGATATGAAGAGTGGGTCCAGTTGACACCATCTTCACATCAAGCTAGATGAGATGCTGTTGGTTCAGAGCCACAGCAGTTGCTGGGTGCATGTTGTCTTCAGGGACGATGAGATGGGGAAAAGGTTGAAAATCACTGGGCTAGATGATCTTCGAGGCCTCTTCCAGTTCTAAAGTCTTATTATCTTTTCACATCAACAAATATCTGCTAACCCACACATTCTCAAAGAAGTCAAGGGGAGTTGTCTTGTAAAATTAAGGTGTAATGGCTCACGTTAATTTAGCACTGTGTGTTTACTCAACAAGTTATTCAACAAGTATTTGAGTTCCTTGTATGTTCTAAACACAGTTCTAGGCACTAGGAATTCTACAGTGTATATGCTGAAGTCCCTCTGCTCAAGGATCTCAGACTCAGTGGGAAAGACATAAAAAAAGAAGAATAAGAGTTGTGGGAAGGAGTGTAGGTCTTATTCTGATTGTAAAGGGGAAATCATAGGAGGTTTGGAGCAGGAGAGTTATAGGATCTGATTTGTGCTTTAGAATATACTTCTGCCCACTGAGTATGGACTGTAAGGACGGAGTTGGCAAGAGGGATCAGGAAGACTGGTTAGGACCTGCTGCAGTGGACCAAGTGAGAGGATTTAGCCTGGACTAGAGTTGCAGTAGTGGAGGTGATGAGAAGTGATTGGATTCAAAATATAGTTTGGAAGCAGAGCTGTTGGACCAACTTCCTAATAGAATGAAACGAGATAAAAGAAAGAGAATTCAAGGATGACTCCTAGATTTTGGCCTAAGCAACTTGATAAATGGTGATGCCATTACAGAGATGGAGGAGGGGTGAAAAGGGGTCAGGGAAGGAAATGAGTAGTTTGGTCTTGACCTTGCTAAATTCGCAATCTAAGTGTAGATGTCCAGTGGATATCTGGGTTCATGAATCTTGAGTTGTGGAGAGAGGTCCAGGCTGAAGATGGACATTTGGAAGCTCTCAGCCTACAAATGGTTTGTAATGTCAGGGGATGAATGAGTTCCTCTAGGGAGAGTGTGAGTAAGAGTACTGAGGACGAGCCCGGAAGCCCCCAAGCATGTAGAGATTTGGTAAAAAAGAGGAAGTTCTAACGAAGGAGACAGCAATTAGTGAGGTGGTGAACTCAGAGAAAGAATTCATTTGGTGAACTATGATGAATCTGCTGGCAAGTCAAATAAGAAAAGCAGGTAAATGGTGACCAATATAGAAGTCTTTCTCATACAGTGACGGATTAGCATCCAACTGGAATAAGTTGAAGAGAGAATAAGAAAGATGAAGACACAAATCTGTTTGAGAATGTTCAGTTATCTATTGCTACCTTAAAAAATGCCTCACACTCAGTGGCTGAAAACAACAACATTTACTTTGCAGGCAAATCTGCTGGGCCCACCCCCAAAGTTCCTGATTCAATAGGAGCGATGGGGCCTGAGAATTTCCTTTTTTAACAAGCCCCCAGTTGTTCCAGCTGCTGGCCCAGGGACCACTAGCGAACGGGAGGCCAAGGTGGAACGGAAGAAAAGCTCTCTGGAGAGCAAGGGAATTTAGGCCAGGGTGTGGGATGAATCCACTCTCCACCTAGATGTGGATGACTCTGAGCTGATGCTTTGAGACACGTGGTGAAGTCATCAGTGAATAATGGCAACAAAGATGAATACATGGAGGGTGGCATCAGACCTAGTTTCGAAGGGACTAGCATTTCTGGGGAAGAAAAGAGAAAAGGCGAAGGAAACAATTAAGAGCAAGGGAGAGACTAAACCTGTTCTCCAGACCCTGAGGGGTGTGGGATATGGAAGAAAAATCCATCAGCACTTGAAAGGATGACAGAGGGAGTGGGGTTCCTACTTCAAGAATGGCAACTTCGAGAGATGGGGGATGTATGGTGTCAGAGGCCATGAGAGAGGGCATCAGGACTGGAATGCACAAGACAATTCAGGATGAACATCCAGCGGGAGACAGGCAGTGTTGCCCCTAAGACTAAGAGACTCATTGGAACCACTGCTCCTAAAATCTTCTAGAAAAATCAGTGCTCCAAGTTTTCTGATTTCTTGGAAGGGTCATTTTTCTCTTACATTAAAACAAGCATGAATATGTGATTGATACAAAAATTTGTATGAACCTTGTATAAAAGAGGGACTCCAGAGATGTTTTAAGCCATGCTCCCAGATCCCTCTCACATATTCATACTTTGGAGAGAAAGCAGGAAAAGCCTCTAGAACCGGGGTGAAGGATGTTCGTACTTTAAATTAGAAAATGAGGAACTTCAAAGACTCAAGGGTATGGTCTGTAATGGAGCTAACGACACTGCTGGGGACTAAGTTAGCTTGTGGACAGAGCTGCTCACCCAGAACCCTTCACATCATAGATTCTGCTACTTCTCACTAGACCACGTGCAGGAATGAGCCCCAGATCCCCAGCAGGTTCTATTTTATGGGCTAGAAGTTGGCCCAGCTTCCTCTATGGACTTGTTTCCTGTGCCTCCAAGATGGTCCCCTCTGGAGCAGGGTGGTACCCAACTAAAGGAACAGGGAGTGTGTATGAGATGGGAGGGTCTCAGCCGTCTTTCCAACTTGTCTTCAGTCACCGTCCCTCTTCCTACCTCAGTTTCTTCCCTTTCTCCCTCTTCTGCCAGGTGGCTTAGTTGAGTGGTTGACAAGACAAATGGGAGGGGTCGGGCTGGGGGAGCTTAGCAGGCTGGAGGTCAGACCTCCCAGGGGAATCTTCTAATGATCTTAGGGTGCTTAGCTGGCCTGGTCCCGCCCTCTTTGTCATCTGCCCCCTAAACTGTCACATTCAGTTATCCAGGAGATGGTGAAGAGGCTGGCGGAGCAAAGGAAAGAGAGGAAAAGGACCGCAACTTAAGGCATCAGTCAGCAAAAGCCTGGAGGAAGCACGGACCCTTGCTCCTTGACGTTCCTGGGGGCCAGGATGGGGCAGCAGTTCAGCTGGGAGGAGGCGGAGGCTGCGGGTGAGGTGGATGTGGCGGAGGTCCAAGAGTGGTACAAGAAGTTCGTGGTGGAGTGTCCCAGCGGCACACTCTTCATGCACGAGTTTAAGCGCTTCTTCAAGGTCACAGGCAACGAGGAGGCCACCCAGTATGTAGAGGGCATGTTCCGAGCCTTCGACAAGAACGGGGTAAGGCACCCTGAAGGGGAGGATTGGCAGCCAGTCCACCTGGCATATTTCTCATCCTAAAGGGAGCATCCTCGGTGGGGACTCCTGGTTCCCCAGTCCTCCTGTTCTTCTTTTCTCTCCATCCCCTCTCACCACTTCTGTCTGGTCTTTTCTCCAAAACTCCTCTCTCTCTCCATCGCTTTGTCCCTTCCCATCTTCTCTTCCCTCTTCCCTGTCTTTCTGCTTTTACCTGACTCTGTGTCTCTTCTTCCTGAGAGCTGAAAGTAGGCTTGGCAGAAGGGCACATAGCCTAGTCCTGTGTATCTGGCCAGGGCTCTGCAGCCCCAGGACCTGGTTTTTCACACACACACACACACACACACACACACACACACACACACACACACACACACACACACACACACACACAGACCCACACACCCACCCAGAGCCCCTGCCAGTCTAATGATAAGGCACAAAGAATCTGTCCCAAGTGGGACGAGTTTTCTTGGTATAGACCATGAGCTTTATATCAATGGGCCCTTTGAATTGAGGCTGGTCAGGTCTTGCCCACCAAGAATGCCGGAGAAGCTTCCCTCATGAACTGGGACATGGATGGATTATTACTCTTCAAGTCATGGAAGATCCCATGATATCATTCAACCACACAGTTTCTTTAAGCCCTCCCATGACATCAGCAGCTAAGAGGGTAATACATTTGATAAATTCACACCTGGAAATTGAATTAAAAAATTGAAACGCCTTCATTGTTTAAGGTCATCCAGTCTAGCACCTCTGCAATCCTTTAAACCATTAGAGTTACTTCAAATACTTATTGTATCCCTCAAAATTGAGGGGTGTGTGTTGGACCGAGGTAATTAATCTTGAGAAATCAACAATACCCCACTTCTCTGAGAACTTTACTTCCTAGGCTGAATCATGGGGAGTGCTGAGCAGTCAGTGCACATTTCAGCACCTGTCAGAGAATGGGGTCAACAGAAACCTCCTTGGAAATGAATCCTATAAACTCCCTCTCTGGACGCATAGTAAGCAGACTTCCCAAACCTCCTCCTTTCCTTAGTCTCTTAGTCAGCAGCAGCCCTGTGAGGGAGCAGGCAGAGTCTGTTAACTTCAAATTAAATGAGAAAACTAGGGCAAGAGGATGTGAGTTGATTTGCCCAAGATCATACACTCAGGGGTCCTCACTTCCAGGCAAGTGCCCTTGCCTAGAAGGCAGTTACTTTTTTTAAGAGAAAAAATGATTTAAATTAAAGGTCACATATGACAAAACTTACTATCATAAATACACAATCTTTCCCATACTTACCTAAAAATCCAGTATAACAATTTAAGATCCAGAAAGGATTATTAAGCCCCTGGACATAATATAGCTGTACCCCTTACACCGCATCACTTCTTACAAATTAGCATATATATTCATCAATTGCTTTTTTCCCTTTCTTTATAACTTTTATTTTGATAGGATTTCAAATTTACACTCAAACTTGCAAGAATAATAATGCAAGTAACTCCCATGTATAATTTAGACAATATTTACATTTTTTGCATATTTGCTTTATCATTCTCTCTCCTCCATACACACATATATAATTTTTTTTTTAAAGTTAGAGACATTGAGCCTTTTTACCCTTAAATATTTCAGTGTTTCTCCTAAGAATAAGGATATTCTTTTAAATAACCTAATATAATTATCAAAGACAGGAAATCTAACATTACTAGAAATCTACTACATAATAGACAATCCATATCCAGGTTCAGTCAATTTGTCCCAGTTATGTCCTTTAGTGCTTTTTTATCTTTATCTTTTCTTTGGGTGGGTGGGGAGGAGGGTTGGAATGCATTGCATTTACTTGTCTCCTTAGTCTTTAATTAGGAATCTTTATTCTCAGCTTTTCTTCTTATTTGGCCATGATTTTTGAAGATTGCAGGCCAATTATTTTGGTTTGTCCAGTGTTGCCTTGTGATTAGATTCAGGTTTTACACTTCCAGTGGAAACACCTTAGAAGTGATGTTTTTCCTTCTCAGTGCACCATGTCAGGGGGCGCGTGAAGTTGGTCTGTCACATTTTTGGGGTGGTTAACGTCATTATTTGCTCATGCGGTGTTGGCCTGGTTTCTCTACTGTAAAGTTAAATTTTTTCCTTTGTAACTAGTAAACATTTTACAGGGGGATACTTTTAGACAAAGTAAATATTCTGTTACTCATCAAATTTTCATCTGCTGAGTTTGGCATCTATTGATAATTTTCTGACTCCATCTTCTTTTCTCTGCTTATTAGCTGACATTATACTAGGAGGAAGAACTTCCTTAGAAGGTATACTAAATTCACCTGTCAGACACTGAGCCTTCTTTCTTTTCTCTTCCCACTTAGTCTCTATCTCCAAACCTACATCCAACTCCCTTTCTCACCTCAGCACAATTTTTAGGTCAGGAAGTCTCATTTCTGGGCCATTGATCTGAGATTTTAGGGCAAATAAAATCAAAAGAGCTCATAGAGCTAGCTCACATGTCAAAATCTGGGGTGACAGAAACGGGTGTGGCAGAGGCGAGGAGGGAAGAGCATCTCTCACCTCTGCTGCCACTCTCCCTTGTAACACGCTTCTCTCTGCGCTGTTGCTCTGTAACGCACTGAAATGGAAGAAAAGGGAAGCTCAAATGTTATTTTGGATCTTATGTAACATGTGTTGGGGTCAGAGCTGGCGCACAGATACCGCCAATTCAAGGAGAAACAAAGAGGGCAGATGACTCCAGAGAGCAGATCACACGCTTGTCGATTCCATTCCCACTCCTGAGTAGGCAGAGCCTACTCAGTGGTCCTCTGTAGGTAATTAAGGCTGACGAGGGCGGATACACAGCTGATGAGATTAGTTTGGGCTGGAAGCTTCCTGGTAATGTCCCTGGGGTTTGCGACAACCTCACAGGTGAGATCACTTGTCGGGAAGGGTTTACTCTAGAACGAGCCTCTAGAACAGGAAAGGGTTGTGGGGTGGAAGAAACGCTCCTCTACTTTCAAGGTCCTTTTGTCTGTTCTAATCAAATGGTCATGATCCTGATTAGCAAGAAAAAATAAACAAATTTAATACATACATATGTATGGGAACCCCACATGCAGGAGAGAGTCAGAGACCCCACAGGCATGAGAGGTTCAGAGACAGAAAGGGAACATGGGTATATAACACTGTCTGAGCTGGGAATTAGGTAAGGTGCCTTGGGGGCTTCAAAGGTCTTTGCAAGAACAGCAGGAGTATATTAAACAGAATTGGTTGCCCTACCCTGTAGGTCGGTCTAAAAGGTTATTTCTGATAATCTCTTATTATGGACAAGGCTCCCTAATTCAAATTCTTCTTTGTAGTTACGGGCGGGGCAGAAGTTTCTCTTGAGTCCTAGGCTAAAGTTGCCTTTAGTACAAAACGATCCACCTACCACAGAACACATCTTTAGATGACTTGTTCTGAACTCCTTTGGGGTTATTGTGGAAATATGTATTCTGTTAAGAGAAGGTATAGTGAGAAGGTTCCAGACAAAGAATGCAGGAGAATCCGGAGATCTAGAGAGTAGGGATTTGCCACTGGTTTTGGTTTTGCTTTTCTCTCCTTGCTGCTGGACACGGGGCTCGTTTTTCAGACAGTGATAGACATTGAGTGGAATAAGAAAGTCCTCCCCATTTAGTGAACTGAAGACCTGTAGTTTGAAAGTCTCTGCCTTAGGCAACTTATTTGACCTCTGAGTCTCTGGCTCCTCACCCATCAAATGGGGAAACCAGACCTGAAGGAGATGAGGTATGTAAAATAGATGGTTTCTTCCAGCCATTTTGTATATTTTTTCCTACTCAACTCTTATTTAAAAAAAGAAACATAAGATCAATTTTTAGTAAGCTTACTATATCATAATTATTAATGAAAATAGCCTTTTAAAGAACAACCGATTGGCATTATACACCTTAAATTTGCACAATGTTCTTTAAAGGGCTATTTTGCAATTATATTTCAATAAAGCTGGTGAAAAAAACTGGAAACAAGCCAAATAACCTTCAATGAGTGAATAGAAAACAGACTTGGGACCATTCATGCTATGGAATACTACTCAGCAATGAAAAAGGAAGAAACTGTTTATACATACAGCAATTTAGATGAATCTCCAGGGCATCATGCTGAGTGAAAAAAGCCAATTTTAAAAGGTTACACACTGTATGATTCTGTTCCAATACCATTCTCAAGGTGAAACCATTCAAGGAATGGAGAAGAAATCTAGTTGCCAAGTGATGCAGTTGGGAGAAGGATGTGAGTATTAAGAGGTAACACAAAAGAGTTTATGGTGATAGTTACTTATATCTATGCAAATGATAAAATTTCATAAAATTACACACCTACAAAAACTGCATTAAAGTCTAGTGGGGACGGGAGTAGGAACAAACAGCCGTTGCTAAAATCTACCCTAATGAAATTACCAGAGCCATAAGAAAAAAATGTATATGTACAAAGATGTTTACTGTGTAACATAAAATATTAAAACCATTTTCAGCATGAAGAACTGCCCAGAACCCCTCAAAAAAAAAAAAGTATGATTTTAAATCATTTTGAAGACTTGAGACATTTTTAAATGAAAATCCAGGAAATGAAACTACAACTACAGTCTGACTTCAATTAGGTAAATACATGGTGGAGAGTGCAGAGGACCAGAAGGAATTATATAAAAGATGCTGAATAAAACACTTCAGGAGTTGAAGGAAACTCGTTATATTTTCTTCTTGGTTTTTCCTTAGGCTTTTTTGTTATTTCCCTCATTTCCTGCCATGTACTCCTATTGGCTCACACCTTGCTCACCCAGCCACCCATATCTGGGGCTGGGGCTCCAAGTGGCCTGACCCAGTGGGACAGAGGTGCTCTGGACCAGCAAGTCATTTCTGATTATAATGTCAGTAGAATGACAGATACTCCTGGGGGGAGCTGATGACTTAGACTTTTGCCTTAGAGAGCTGCGATCCCCAACCTGAAATATGTGAGGTCACAAGATGTCAACCTCCTGCAGCCAGCACCACCAACCTCTCACCTCAAACTCTTCTGGAACCAAAGCTTGTTTTTCCCCTACTTCTCATTTACTGCTTTTGGAATAATAGTTGCTGTCACATTTCTATTCAAGGAAGGTTTAGTTCTCTGGTCAGAGTCACCTCAGAAGTGAACTAGGCCCCTTCTCCTTCCTCTGGCCACTTAGCACCTGAATTGAGCTCTGTCCCAACACCTCTACCTTCCTGAGTGTGGGTGGCATGCAGGCCTGTCCTTCAATTTAATGTCTGCCTGGCACCTAGAAGTGAGCAAGAGCTGAAGCCATTGCCTTGTTCACCTTCTCTTGGGCTCAGAGTGAATGAAAGCGCAAAGGAAACTTTCAATGTAAGCGCTGCTTTCTAATCTCCTTTCAAAACTACCTTGGTCTCAAAATCAGATTAAGTTCATCATTTATTCATTGATCCATAAATACTTATGAGATGCTGACTCTAGGGATGAGTGGATGTGCTAGGTGTGGAAGAGAAACAAAACCGACGTAAGCCCCTCTTTTCTCCAGGAGCATACAATCTAGCTAGAGAATGAGACGTACCTACAAAACAGACAACAATGACAGAGTAAGTTTCAAACCGTGCAGAATAGGTCGTAGGTGCTGTGAATGTTAGAAGAGGGAGTGAGAGATCCCTGTGGCTGAAGTGGGCCAAGAAGGAAAGCTTCCTAGAGGTGGCAACCCTTGAGCCGAGCCTTGAAGGACCGGTAGGATTGGATGATCATGGAGACTGAGAAATGATCCTGGGGTGGAGAACAGCATGTGCAAAGATGCAGAAGCCACACAGACTGCAAGGAAGAGGCAAAGCCCTTGAGTCTGTACAGATGAACGACCCAGAATAGGGCACACACCTGCTGCACTCTGGGAACGTGGAGCAGTGGACAGGAGGGGGTCTCACAGCTCCCACTCCCAATGCAGGATAACACCATCGACTTCCTAGAGTATGTGGCAGCCTTGAACCTGGTGCTGAGGGGCACCCTGGAGCACAAGCTGAAGTGGACCTTCAAGATCTATGACAAAGATCGCAATGGCTGTATCGACCGCCTGGAGCTGCTCGACATTGTGGAGGTTAGTGTCTGCCCGTGGGGCCTTGCGCTTGGGCACAGGACACTGCTGGGCTCTGAGGGCTGGCTGATGAAGGGGGGGCCCCTGGGGCTGGGGTTTGGGAAGAGCCTCTGAAATCAGAGTGTGCTTTCTGACCACAGTGGAATTAAGCTAGAAATCAATTACAAAAGATAAATTAAAAACTCCCATGTGTTTGGAAACTATGCAATACACTTCTAAATACATTATGCATCGAAGAAATAATATCATCACACACACACACACACATCCAAAACATTGTGAACTGAAAAATAATGCAAACGTAACAAAACTTGTGGAATGCAGCCAAAGCTGGGCTTGCAGAAACGTGGATAGCCTTAAAAAATGCATATTAGAAAATAAGAGGCCAAAAGTCAATGATCTAAGAATGACTTCTCAAGAAATTAGAGAAAAGAAAGGTAAATCAAACCCAAAGAGAGTAGAAGAAAGGAAATAAGAAAGAGCAGAAATTAATGGAATAAAAAAAATGCACAAGAGAAAAAAAATCAACAAAACCAAAAGTGGGTTCTTTGAAAAGACTAGCAAAGATCATAGACTGCTAGCAATAATAATCTGGGGGCGGGAGGGGGACGCCCACTAGAGCACAGGCTCTGCCATATGAACTGTGCTAAGCCTGTTGCCCCCAGAGCTGCATTTACGAGGTGGGAGTTTTTAACCCATTTTACAGATAAGGAAATCGCCTCGTGGAGGTTGTGTGTGCCCCAGTTCATTCACTGAGGTGCTGTAGCTGGCTGTAATCTGAGGCGCTCAGACAGTCAGGGGGGCCTGCTCTGTGCCAGGTGTAGTGCTGGGCAGTGAGGCCTTGGGCATTGGCCAGCTATGCCTCTGCCCTGAGAAAGCAGCCAGTCTAGGAACTAAGGATAATCCTCATGTTTGTCTGTCTCTTCTCCATCTCACTTCATGAATGTTGCCTCACTGGAAGAGGCAACAGGACAGAGGAGAAACCTCTTCTTTCCCCTCCCATCCAAACACTCGCATCTCTCATCATCCTATTTCACACACATAGATACACACACCCATAAATATACTAAATTCTCTTTTCTCTCTGAATCTCTATCCTCCTCTGTCAAGTGCTCTTTAGACCATCACAGTGCTATACGCATCCCCCACTAGAGGTTTTGGGTTTCGGCTTTGATGTTCATAGTGAAAACGCCAATGGAGTCGGGATGGGGTGGCATGTGAGGCCGGGTACTCCTCATTTGGAACTAGGCCAATGGGACCCTGAGAGAACAACAGCCTGAGGACAGGTCAGTTTTGATTTGGATCTGGGTCCTTTGGTCCTCAGATGCACAGCGAGGGGACCATGGTGCTGAAGGACCTAGGTCTTGGGGGAGGGGCAGAGTTTGCAGGGTCCTATCAATGCTTCTGGGTTTTCTCTGACAGGCAATTTACAAGCTGAAGAAAGCCTGCAGGGTGGAGATAGAGGGCGAGCAGCAAGGCCGGCTGCTCACGCCTGAGGAGGTCGTGGACAGGATCTTCCTTCTGGTGGATGAGAACGGAGATGGTAACTGGGGCAGAGAGGGTGGCCCACTCCAAAGCATCCCCACTTCCTGGCAGTGTGACATTGGACAAAGCCCTCCACCTCCTAACAACTGGTGTCCTCATCTATGAGCTGGGTGAGACCTCTCAGCCTGGTCTCCGTGTCCTCATCTGGAAGGTGGGGATGATAACGCTGAGAGGAATGGGGTAACGTATTTAAGAGCCAGGCATAGGGGAGGCCCATGGAGGCTACTGGGGCTCTCCTCCCTTGCAGCCCCCAACACGCCCAGAAGAGCCCTCAGAACATTTTGAGGGTACTGTGGGTCACAAGTAAAACTCCAATTCATTTGCAAAAAAAGTCCCTTAAAGAAACCCTTGAAAGTTCAAGGAGATTCGTGGAGGATCAGAGAATTGACAGGCCCCAAGCTGAGGCCCCGAGACTGCAGGCTTCTTTGTGTAAGAGTTGTAGGCGCACCAAGAAGAGGTGCCCCTGACCTCATTTCTTCCATTCTCCTTCACGACTCTCTCCTCTCCTTGCTCAGGCCAGCTGTCTTTGAGTGAGTTCATTGAAGGTGCCCGCCGTGACAAGTGGGTGATGAAGATGCTGCAGATAGATGTGAATCCTGGTGGCTGGATCTCTCAGCAGAGGCGGAAAAGTGCCATGTTCTAGAGGGGTCTGGAGCCCTGGGAGCCCTGCCAGAGTCCACAGGCCCCCACCAAGACTCCAGGCTTACCAGGTTTCTGGAGTAGTGGGAGGGCTCCTGGCTCAGCCTGCTTATGCCCACCCTTATCCTGGCAGCCCTGTGAAGGGGATGGGGCCACCTGGGAAGGGAGAGGGACTTTTGGTTTGAAGCTGCCGACAGGGCAGAGACTATGGGGAGGGTTTACTGGGTGGTGAAGGGAATGGCTTGCTCACCCCCTCCAGCGGCTCCTGGGCAGACTATGCCTTGGTTGGATGGCTGTTGGGGTCCCACACATTCTTCCATGGTTCTTAGCGGGAAGAAAGGGCAAACTGAGAGCCGGGGTTTTATGTACCCAGTCAGCAGCGAGAATGCTCACACTGTGTGAAGCAGACTCGTAGAAGGTAGGGGCTGGAAGGCGGTGAGTCTGAAGGAAAAGTAGGAGTCGACGGTCAGATGAATAATAATTACATCCCCAGTATCCTGAGGGGTGTTCATGAGAGGATGCTTGCCTCCCCCTCTCCGAGTTGGCCACACCAGGGACGTCAGCAAGGGAAACCTGAGCAAGTCAGGCCTTGGTCTCCTGCCCTCAGAGGGGTCAGCCGTGCTTAAGGGGCCGTTTCAGCTCTGCCCTGGTGCTGCTCCCCCAGCCCTTGCTGCCACCCCTACCCTCTTCTTCCCCTTCCTACCCCTCACCCCCCACACCCACCTCCCCAACCTTCTCCCCAGCAGGGACCTTTCACACTTTCCAGCCACAGCCAACACATGTCTCTAATGGATCGAATCGAGAAGCCTCCTCTCTGTCTCCAAGGATAATTGGAAGCTTGACAACCTGGGTTCTAGGTCAGGCTCTGCTTTCAGCTGCTGTGTGACCCAAAATGGCCACTTCTCTGCTCTGACCTTGGTTACCTCATCTGCACAGTGAGCTGGCTGACTACACTACCAGTTTTCAGATTATTATGCTTTTAGATGTAGAATTATTTTTGTTATACACACTCTTGTGTGTAACCCCAAAATAGATTAAAAGGGAGCCGCTCTGGTTGAAGGGGGACTGAGCAACTCAGATCCCTCCCATCCCTGGAGCCAGAGGTTCCTCTGAAAACACAAATTAAAAACCAGGGCCCTGGACCAGTTTTACCCCTGTGAGACTATTTAAAGCGGGACCTGGAAAAACACCTGCTTTACCTTGAATGGATATGCTTCTACGCTGATGGATGAAAAATAAAATTAACCTGTTGAACATATGACTTCATCGGTATGACATTCATATAAAGGTTTCTTTAGAAATAAATTTTAGGTTAAAAAGCGGTTGATTAAAAAAGCAATAATCCAGATGGGACACAGATATGCCCCAAATCATCAAGGTGGTCTGTGAATGAGGTTGGGGAAATGTTCTTATTCTGCCCAGATAGGCTCCCATCTCTGACCTTCAGGATTTCCCAAGAGGCAGCCACCAAGAGAAGCAACAGAAATGTCAACTCCCTGTCTTTCCAGGCTGCCCCTGGCATTGACCTCCACTGTCCCTCCACGTCTGTGCTCAGGCCCTGGCTGACTTCCCAGTCTGAGGTGGTCCAAGTGATGGACAGGACGGATGTGAGCAAAACGCATCCTCTCACTCCCGCCCCCACCACACACACACCCTGGGCAGGAGCCCTCTGGCAACCTGGGGCTTCATTTCCCTTTCCCCATTTCCTCCCTCGCACCCTGGCTTTTTATTTACTCCCTGCATTCCCCCGCACCCAGCTGAAGGGAAGACTCAAAGCCCAGAAGAAATATAGTGTCCTTGAAAAAATGCACACAGCCGCTCTAGCCTATGTCTCTCCCCAGGTCCTTGGGCAGGTATTTCCAAAGTCGGGGCATGCAAAGAATGGGGATGAGGCCCACCTGTAACAGACTGCTCCATTTCCCAACTGCTGTCAGGTATCACGGCAGCAAGAGGCATTTAGGGGAGACTAGGGATGGTCAGGTCACTTGTAATGAGTCACAGAACTGTGGGGAATCGGGCAGCACCTCATGCCTCCCAAAGGCCAGCAAGTGAAGCATGAGGGGGTTGTGCCGTCATTTCTAAATAAATATGGTTTTCCCTTTGATAAATGATGACTTTCTATAGTACCACTCCACCTTCCTCCACTCTTTTGGCCAATATTCACCTAGAACAGGTCCTCCCAGAGTGTCTGAATGTGTGCACATGTGCACATACTGTGCCTGGTCATTTAGTCGTGATTCAGATCTCTACTGCCATCCAAACTTTCCATCCCCGTCTCCTTGGTAGCATTGTAACTTCCTGAAGGAGTTTACTATTTGTCATGTTAGTGGGGCCCTGGGTGAAGCTCCTTAAAAATGGACGCAATGATCCCTTATTGTTTCAAATTTGGTAAAACGTAAGTTCTAAAAGATACTCCCAATTAAACCTAAGAAAGCGCCTCCTCACATTACATAGCCCCCACGTGACACACCTACATCCCACAGAATGCACCTCCCACACACCTTCTCCTCCATATGCAAGCTTCAGCTCCTCTTTCATGTTCAAAGTCAAAGGTCACCTCTGTGAGGTGCTCTCTGAGTCAGATTTGCTCAGTTTCCTGTGCTCCTATAGGACTCCATTCACAGTGTCTCTGTTTTACACACACACACACACATACACACACATATATGTGTAATGTGTACTATATAATATATAATATATAATACATATATAGAATGATGCTTAGCCTGTGAGGTCCTTGAGGATGAGAACAGTCCTCTCCTTTGCATGTCTAACATCTAGCACTAGCACAGAGTAGGTGTTCAATAAATGCTCGTCAAATGGGAAGGAAAAAAATCAATGCAAACCACACAAGTAGGCTCGGGTGGTCCTTGGGGTCCTTGCAGCACCAGGATGGAGGCTGCTGCCCCAGGATCTGTAGGATTCCATCAGAGTCCTCGGAAAACCCAGCTCTGCCTCAGAGCTTCCCAGTTTAGAAGAGATTGGACTGAAGAAGCTCAGTGGGTGAAGCTGGGAAAAGCAGTGGGAGGTGCCAGAAGGGGTAAGGGAGGAGCCTAACGGCAGAGGTGTGTGGAGGAGTGCCCCCCATTAGAGGGCACTACTAACAGCTGAGTCGCACAGAGGGTTGGAGGCCATTCCTCACCATCCCCAGCTCTGGCCTCCAACCCCTGCCCTCTGCTGCTACCATGCACCCCAAGGAGGCGAGCTGAGACTCTGAGTTCAGTAAACTCTATAGTATTAAAACAACGGTGACAACAGTAACTCCACACACCCCCTCTTCAACACAGAAGCATCAGGTCAGCGGGCTCATCCGGCTGCCTCGGCCTCCCCTCCGCCAGCCCCCTCGTCCTCCTCTCCATTCTGGAGCCTGCGCACAATGCTGGTGAGGTCCAGGCTTCGTGTCAGTGTATCCAGGAGCATCTGGTCCTTCTGGACGCCCTCCATGAACTCCTCCAGAGAAAGCTCCCCTGGTAGAGAGAAGGGGAGTCTTAGGGAGCAGGGCATTCACATCCACTTGGTATCACTACACCAGGGCCCAAAGCTGGAGTCTTATAAGGGAGGACAGAGCCAATGCAGGGAGACGCGGCTGTGAAGGGGACAGGCAAAGGAGCCAGAGACCAAAGTCTGGTCCAGGGCTCCCTAAAATTTAGCTCTGTGGCTAGGGCCTTACAGCCTGGTGACTTCTCCCCCCCCCGGGGACCCCCACACCAGTCTCCTCACCATCCCCATTGACATCGATCTTGGAGAACACTGTATCGGTGAACTCTTCTGCACTCATGGTGGTGTCGCTGTAGGGGTTAATGGCTCGGATGGCCTGGAGGGGAGAAGCAGGAGAAGTGACAAGACCCATTTTAGGATAGGACAATGGTGGGAGTGGAGGCAGTGACAGCTAGGGGCCAAGGTGCTGGAGCGGCAGGGTGGACACCAGACACAGAGTTGGGACTTAAGAGCTTACACATTGTCTTGGTACAGATGAAGGAACTGAGGCCCAGAGGGAAGAAACAGGGCTGAGATCACACAGCTGGTGAGGGCCCGAGCTGCCAGAGACCCTCGATTCCATCCTACCACCTTCCGAGATCGCCGTTCTGCCCACTGAACACCCACCCTCCAGGGTCTCAGCTCCAGGCCTTTGTCCCTGCCCCAGGCTCAGCCCTCTGCCCTTGGAGTTACCCGGATAATAGTGAGCAGCTCATCCCGGTCAATGCATCCATTGCCGTCAACGTCGTAGAGCTTGAAGTACCAGCGCAGCTTCTGTTCCACTTTGCCCTTGAGGACCAAGCTGAGTGCTGCCACGTACTCCATGAAGTCGATGTAGCCATCCTGGGAGAGGAGATGAGGAGCCTCCTTGAGTCCACCCCAGGCTCCGCCCTGCACCCCTCCCCCTTTGTGCTCCTGCTTCCAGCATCTGTCCTGGACAACCCCCATTGCCCCCCTGCCTGCCCCAGAAGCTGCCATCAAATTTAATAAAGTGCCCCCCAATCAGTTGTGAATGACTGATGCCATCTCTTCACAGGCATTTGTGTCCCAGCTGTCCCTGGCTGCTTCTGTGTTCTCAAACTTGAGCCCTGCCAGTTGCAAGGTGATTGGAGGCAGGAGGAGAGAGACTGAACTCCCAGGGATGAGAGTATGGTTTGGATAAGTTTTTCGAAGCTGGGTTAAGGGCAGTTGGTAAGGAGCGCCTTTCTCATTCTTTTCTTTATTCTTCAAGCTTAACTGAGCACCTGTTACGTGCAGTGTTGACTCCTGGCTTCACCCTCTCAAAACTGTGGGATCTGGCACAAATGACTCAATATGTCTTCAGCCCTTGAATTTTTCATCTATAATAATTATAATGGTCCCTACCTCTGTGGGATTGTCATGGGATTAAATGAGTTTATGTACATAAAGCACTCAACATTGCCTGGCACATAGTAAGCACTCAATAAATGTTAGTTATTATTATTACTACTATTAGTTATAAAGAGATCACTATGCCATCATGATGTGTATTCAGCAACAGCACATTATAGAATCACAGAGCAGATGTGCCCATCTCTGCTGGGGAGAGGGCAGGAGAGGGACTTAGGGTGGCTTCCTAAGGGAGGTGATGCCCTCACTGAGTCTTGGAGGGGTTGGCCACGGGGGAGTGTGGCACAAGATATTTATTTACAGGATATTTACCATACAGCAAATGTTGACTAGCTGACCCTTTGCCCAGCCCTGCCAGCCCTATCAATAGAGTCAGGAAAGCAGGGAGCACAGGCCTGCATCTGCTCCCCCCCCACACACACACAGGCCAAGTGAGGTTAGGAGAGGGAAGCTTGTGTTTTGCAGAGAGTCTGAGCACTGTAGGGCAAGGAGCACTGGACTCAGAACATGTGAACTTGGAGTCCAGTCCCTATTCCTCCACTTAAAATCATAACTCCGGAACTAGTAAATTACTGAGAGGCAATTTTTGGGTCAGTGTGAAGGATTCTTCAACAGGCAGAGATGCCCATGCTGGAAGGGCCAGCCTTGTGCAATAACGAGATCTCTGCCGTTGCAAATGTGCAAGCAGAAGCCAGAGCACTGTCGTTAGGGATGTGGCAGAGGTCGCGCAGGACGGCCTCTGAGATCTGGTTCTGGGCTGGCCTTTGGCCTTAGGTGAGACCTTAACCCGTCTGAGCCCCACAGTGAGTGCCATAATCATAGTGAACATCTGTGTGGTGCTTTCCCACGCCCCAGGGCTCTCACAGATGCCTGAGCTCTTCCAATCCTTGTCCAGCCTCCCAGAACTAATGTCAAGGCCCCGTGCAACAATGCTCAGAGAAGCGAGGAAACAGCTAAGGAGGTTTCCTCTGGCAAGAACACAGAGTGAGGATGCTTTTCCTTTTTTCTCTTTCTACACCGCTGGAAATTTTTACAATGTGCTGTATTACTTTTATAAATTTTTAAAAATAGCTAAAAGGTATAGGCTTTTGTGCCAGAAAGACCACAACCACATCTTAGGAGAGGTGTGGCCTTGGACAAGTCAAATGGCCTCTTTGAGGTGTAGTTTCCACAGTTGTGAAATGGGAATGACAGTATGTACTTCTCAAGATTGTGGTATGGATTAGATTCAGAAATACTACTATAATACTAAATTCTGTTTAGTGCTTCCTATTCTGAGGATTTATTCACTTTACTCATTTAATCTCACAACCGCCCCCAGAAGGTGGTATTTCCCCCATTTTCAGATGAAAAGCTGAAGTTGAGAGAGGTTAGGGCCACCCAGTTAACAAATGACAAAGCCTTGCCTAGAGACTGGGCCTCCTAAATCCTACACAAGATTTACACTGATTTGGATGCACCTGTGTGACCACTAGGCATGGCTTTGAAGTAAGTAGGACATGTGATTGTCCCCCAGGTCACACTCCCAGTCACACTGTCATAGCCCTGCCCCCCCAGAGCAGCACCCTAGGATACAATTCTCTTCTAGCTCAGAGGCTGGCGGATTTTTTCTGTAAAGGGCCAGATAGCAAATCTTTTAGTTTTGACAATTTGTGAACAAACAAGTGTGGTGTGTTCTAAAAGAACTTTATTTGTAAAATTGGTCCATTGGCCATCATTTGCATACCCCTATCTGAACTCCTGTCTGTCTCAAAACTTCCCAGTCCTGTGTGCCTTCTCCCAGCCAGTCTGCTAAACTGCTCAGTGCTCACGCCAATGGGTGTAGGCCGTGGCA
Organism: Cynopterus sphinx; assembly: GCA_030015415.1. Taxonomy (NCBI): domain Eukaryota; kingdom Metazoa; phylum Chordata; class Mammalia; order Chiroptera; family Pteropodidae; genus Cynopterus; species Cynopterus sphinx. The sequence continues at coordinate 46,586,085 of CM057386.1, read as the reverse complement.
CCCTAAGTGTGAATTACAGCTTCGGTGTCTATGAGGCCCTTGGAATGTGACAAAGATACTCTTCATTTAAATAAATAGGTACTTAAATTAATGTGCATTATGAAGTATAAAACTAGCCCACAAACTCGTGACTTCTCATATATTCATGTGGTCCTATAACAAATACCTATTAAGCGCCTACTGTGTTCTAGGTGTTTTAGGTGCTGAGGATACAGCAAAGGAGAAGACACAACAATCCCTGCCCTCATGGAGCCCACATTCCAACAGGAGAGACAAACAATAAGCATTGTGGCTAAATGTTATTCAAAATCGTGTATTAGAAGATGAGGTGTCCTCTGGCAGTGGGGAAGACTGGGAAAGGCAGGGGTAGGGTTAGTCCCAGTTAAAGAAGGCGGGTGTCAGCGGGAAGGAGACATGTGAGCAGAGCCTTGTGGCGGGGGAAGGTGTGAGCACAGCAGAATTCTGGAGGAGGAGGGTTCCGGGCAGTCCCAAGGCCCGAAGGCGGGGGGTGTGTGGCCTAACTGAGGAAGTCCGGGTTGGAACCATACATGCACTTGCATGGAACAAAAACTGAAGAGATGGCATATGAACGACTCAGGTTAAGCAAATGCTAGGTTGGTGGGCTGCCCTCCATGGTGTCATACGTGTGACTTTAGAGGGTCTTTCTGAAGATATGTCTTGACCCAAAGGGTTTCCTTAGCAGGTGAGAAGCCGAGCTATTTGGGTGCATTTGGGTGTAAGGTACTGAGGCTCTTCCCCCTCCTGTTCAGGAATTACTGCTGCTTCTGGAAGATTTGGGGGCGTCCAGCACGCTGGCCTCATCCCTCCTGGTCTCCACACCTCGGCCTCCAGTACCCTGCTCCCTTGCTCCCCCTTCAGGAAAGCCCTCGGGCGCCACAATGCTGCCCTTGAGGCTGAGACTCAAAGCCCATAATCTGCTTTGGCCCCTTAACCCCAGATATTAGCGAGTTTTAAATAGCCTCTGAGCCCCAGCTCCTCTAGAAGCCCTGCCTACAGTGGTGTTTGGACCTGTGGTCAGTGAGTGGAGCCAGGAAGGCTCTGGGCAGCTTCTTCCCCGCTTGCGGTGGCTACATGGCAGTGTATCCTCACGTCCTCGCTTTTCGAGTGGGCGCCAGTTGTGGGTTACCAGCCAGGGTGGGGAGATGGGTTTGTGGGCCTGGGTCCTTCCACCACTACATCTTGACTAAATTGTTCCAAATAGATGGAAGATTTGCTCTTGAAAACCATCAAACATGTGCTACCAACCTCCATGGCAGATACAGGTGAAAAAGCTGAAGCTGAGGGGGAGGAAATGGGCTCAAGGTCATCCAGGTGACAAAAACTAAGAGCCCAAACTCATGGTGACTGACTCCTTTCAGTGTCCCCTCTAGCCTCTCCGGAGGTCCTCCCCCATTGCGTCCAAGTGATTACCTGGGGGAGACATGCAGTTTAACCCCTGCGCAGACCCTCCACCCACTTGAGCAAGGGTGACCTGAGGCCTCTGGGTATTCTGGAGTCAGAGCAGCCTGGATTCCCCAGCGACCAGGCAACACCGCCTGTCCGCAGGTCTAGTAGGCACAGAGTGCCATGGGTGACCCAAGTAACGTGGGCCAGGGCTGGAGCCCCCTCACCCTGCTATCTACTCTCTATCCTTCCTTCTACATCCTTGTGAGCATCTACGGGCCTGTGCCAAAGCACAGCATGCGGTGCCAAGCACTTAGTAGATGCTCATTGACCGTCTTTAAGTGCTCACACTTGCTCGGGAGTAAACCAGTCTGTAAGTGTGGGAGAGGCAGCTTGTGAGTACACTCACGGTGGCCCTCTCTCTTTTCCCCTCATGCGTGAGAGCAGGGGTGGTGCCTGAGTCATCTGAACCACCCGTGCCTGACTTACAGTGGGTGCTCAATGAGCGTGAGATCGGTTGATTTCCTGATGTTGACATTCAACCTCCCAGACAACCAAGAGCTCTGTAAATGAAGCCGCTCCTCCAGCAGACACTACTGCTACCATGCCTGCTCACCCTCCAGCTGGCCTGGTGTCCCCAGGTATCCCCTCCAGCGCTCCCACTCAGACCCCTGCTCACTTTGTTGAAGTCAAAAGTCTCAAACATCTGCTCCACATACTGGCTGGTCGACGGGCTCAGGTTCTTGAGACCGAAGAACTGGCGGAACTCGTAGAGGGTGAGCTGCCCGGAGGGGCACTCGGTCATGAACTTCTTGTACCACTGGTGGCACTCGGTGCTGCTCAGCTCCTCCACCGACTTTCCCTCCATCACGTTACCCATTGTCCAGGCCCACGGGAGGCCAATGCTCACGATAGACAAGTCCTGTGCCCCGCTGTTCCCTGCACAAGGGCGGCTTGGCTTTCTTGAACTCGGTCCTCCTCACCCACAGGCCTGAGCTGAGCAAGGAAGTCTGATGGAGTAGTGCAGGAAACGTCGAGAGGAGGTAAGAAGGGAGAAGGTAACGGGGGCTGTGGATGCAAGTCCCCACTAAATCCTTGCAGCCAATGGGGACTGCTCCTGGGGGAAAGGAGCGAAAATAGAACAAAGCTTAGAGGAGCAGAGGCCTGGGATTACAGCCTTGAGCTGATAGGTGAGAGGATTTTCTTACCCAGTTTGCAGCCTTCTCATCCCTTCTTACCAAGACTGAGTGGGTGGCCAGGCAGCAGCTGTTCTGATCCTTTGACCTCCACTCCCTTCTCCTCCTTTTTTGAGTGGATTCTCCATGTTTTTGATTTCTTCATGTGGAGGTACACATGAGAAAGAGCTGGTTCCTCTCTCAGAGCGGGGCCGACAGTGGGCTCTCGACAGGGCTGCCGTGCAGTTACCCAGTATGTACACTGCACTTGGCATCACAACTGAAGGGTTCTAATCACACCACGGATGGCTAGCAGGTGAGAGCACCTCGGTGGTGCAGAGTGGGAGGGCTTCCAGGAAGAGTCCTAGCAGCCAGAAGAAACCCCCGCCTATGTAAATCTGCACAAGTACACGTAGCCATGCGCACACAGACTCCCTGGTCCTGTTTGACCACACTCTTGCATTCTCGTATTCTCGAAGTTGTATCTTGCCCATCCTGGGAGGCTTGCATTCAGCTCTGCATCTGATTTTGAACCTGACATCATCTCCCCTCAGGGGCATAGGAATAGGGGGACACTGAGTGTGAGCCTAGTGGCCTGGGGTGTGTGTAAGTGAGCTGCTACCTGCTGGTCCTGAAAAGCTCCCAGGTGAAGCCAAGGGGCCCATCTATGCAGCAACAGCTCTCTCTGACCCCTAGTGGGATGTTCTCTGGCCGTAGACGTTAAGGTTGGCTCTTTTATGGAGCCAATACCCAGGTGCACTTAAGCGCGATGCTACTGGGAAAGCCTAGAGCCAGTGCTTGCTCACTCTGCCCCTTCCCCCGATTTTCCTCCCTCCTCTACATGTGGCCCATGCTCTGTCCCCTACCTCGGCCAGAGGGAACCATTGCCCACATTTCTGCCTTCCCAGCAGGCACAAAGATACGTGTTCAGCTTGTGCACTGATGTGTTAGCACAAAACTATCTTTCATGCTTAAAGAGGTGCCTTTAGTGGGGGGAGGCTGTTACTGCAGCTAATCTGCCTCTCCTGACAGAAACAAAGACTACAATTTTAAATACTGGACAAAATTCCATGAGTCTTTTTAGCAGCACCTGGCTTGTCGAGCTTTTCTCAGGAATCCCCACTGCGCGCCCACAGACTACAAGGCTGCAAGGAGAGGATTCTGTATTCCAGGCTGCAAAGCACTTTTTCTTTTGAGTGGAGACTAAGGAAGGTTTTTATATACACGTGTATGTATTTAAACATATTTTTATTTAAATGAATTGCATAATATGTATATAATGATATATAACTATATTTACATATAATTTATATAAATTTATTATGTAATCTATATTATATATAACGTAATTAGATATCAGAGTGTGTGTGTGTGTGTGTGTGTGTGTGTGTGTGTGTGTGTGTGTGTCTCAGAATTGGCCAGGTTATGCTATAGTGGGAAACCACTCTAAAATCTCAGTGGCTAAACGCGCTACAAGTTTATTTTTTGCTCACACTACGGGCAGGGTATCCTTAAGCAAGTGCCTTAACCTCTCAGGGCCTCAGTTTCTTCATTCTTAAAATGAATATTATGGTGTCCACCTCATAAGACTCTTAAGAGGATTAAGTGAATTAAAATTAATATGTGAAAAGCATTTAAAACAGGATCTGGCATAGAGTAAGTGCTGCGTATTAGCTAACCTTTTATTATTTCTTCTATTACAGTGTCTTACTGTTGACTTTGGAATCTAGGAGCAGTTATATTGCATCTTGGGCAGAGCAGTGTCCCTAAATGACAGCCAAATGTACCTTTCGTCCCTTTCGCCCCATTCGTCATGGCCCTGGATTGTCTGTGGGGCCAGACATCTACCTGTCTCATACAGGACATCTACCAGCGGTGGTCAGGCCATAGGTAAGATAGAGACCTTCATACCTTATTAGATTCAACCCCATTCCCAAATCCCTGCCTCCTTGCCTGCCTCTACTAAAAAGAAGCCAGAAAAGCAAATATATATATATTTTCCTAGCCTCTCTTGCAGCTAGAAGTGACCATATAACATGATTCTGGACAAAGAAATGCAAGTGAAGGTCTGCCTTGGTTTTCTGGAAAAGCTGTGTTTTCTTGATAATAAGTGAAAAAAGATGCAGCTGGTCCTACCCTTTCCCTACTTTTGGCCTTGAATGTAAATCTGATGCCTGGAATGTAGCAGTTATAACCATGAGGTGGTACGCAGAGGGAAAAGCCAAGAAAACCAGAGACGTCAATCATTATTATTGAACTGCTGAACTCATGGCAATAACCAATGCCTCTTTCAACAACAAAAAAAAAAAAATGGAAACTAGAACTCTTAGGGGGAGTTTGAGGATGGAGGCACCAAGAAGATGGTGGTACTTATGCAGTTTTGTGTGCAGAATGGCAGGCTATTGATCCAAGATCCTAGGAGAGTTCCCTGAGAAATGGACAGAGGGGGTGGACCAGTGGCCTGGAGGTCAGTTCAGAGAGATGGCCCAGCCCTGTCAAGGAAGGACAGTCTCAGCCTTCCAGCAATCAGGAATGGCCCAGTCTCTGCATCCAAAGCCTGCGCCCACTGCCTGGGCAAAGAAGAGAGTCCAGACTGGTGGTATCTGTGTCCCTGGACACTGCTCTGCCCCAGCAGCCCTTCCTCGGGTGGACACTCCCTTTCAACAGCTCAGGTTATACAAACCACCAGAAGCGAGACCCTGGACACCAAGGCAGGGATCTCCCTCCTTGCCCAAGAAGCTTCAGATGGAATGACCCAAAGAACTCCAAGAACCAGAGGGGACTGAGAGGGCTGCTTCTCTGTCCCTGCCTTATATGGCATCTGCCAGATGTAACCAGGAGTGCAAGCAGGGTGCGCGGAGATGTGTTCTGGGTCAGGTTCACCTTCTTGGATCTGGTCTTTGCCCCAGGAGCAGTTTTCTCCTTTTTATCGTAAAAACAATTGCATGGTCTCTCGTTTCCAGTTCTACAACCCTTGTTGCCCATTATCTTGGGCTAGTTAATCCAAAGGGCCCAGAGCTTGGAACATTCCTCAGAAGACCAGAAAGACTGAAATGGGGTGACATTTCAGTCACTTGCTGTGTACCTGTGATCAGAAGAAAATAACTAAAATGTTAACAAGGCTAATTTCTGGGTCGTGGAATCTCCAGTGATTTTTTTAATCTTTGCTTTTAAAAAATTATTTCTTATTTTTTAAATAGTCCATAATGAACGTACGTTGCTCACATAATCAGAAGATAGTTATTTTTTAATCGATTTACAGTGCATCGAGGGGGTGGGCTGGGATCTGCCAGCTTTGATCAAATTCTCCAGGATCTGCTTCGGGGAGGAGAGTAAGCAGGGCTCTTCCAGTAAATTTGCCTGAGCCCAGGCTAGAGTCCCTCGTCCTTACAGTCTTCTCAGGCCTGGGGTTTAGGAATTAAGGGGTCAGGCAGGTTGTAGCAGCTCATCTTTCTATGTCTCCCTGTTTAGATCCTCCTCACTTGTCATGTGTGAGTACAAAGGCCACTTCCTCTGTGAAGCCTTCTAAATCTCTGCAGAATTTACCTTTCCTACCTCAGCACATGGGCATTTTGCTTTAGCGTCATATTAGTTTTCTATGCTGCGTAACAAATGACTACGAAGTCAGCAGCTTAAAACTCTACACATTTATTATCCCAGTTTCTGCAGACCAGGACTCTGGATATGATTTAGCTGAGTCTTCCCCCCAGGGTCTCACAAGGCTGCAATCCAAGTGTCACCTGGGCTGTGTTTTGATCCGGAGTCTGGACTGGGGAAGGATTCATTTCCACTTCATTCAGGTTGTTGGAAGGATTCATTTCCTGCCAGCTCTATTACTGAGGGCTCTGGCTTTTTGCTAGGTATTGTCTGGAGACCACTCTTGGATCCTAGAGGCTGTCTGAAGTTTCCAAAGCTGCCCATAGTTCCTTGTTACATGGATTTCTCAATATGGCTCCTTATTTCATTGAGCCGGAGAGGAGAATCCCTTTACAATCTGCTAAAATAGAGTCACATAATGTGACCTAATCAAGGGGGTGACATCCTATCACCTTTGCAGTATTCTATGGGACAAGGTCAGGGACAACAGGAGGTTGAAACTGGGCGGGGAGGTCATCCTAGGATCTGTGACAACATTCACATTTTACAATAATGTACACATAAGATTCATTTCTTTCTGGAATTGTAAGTAGCTGCCCTCAGGAATCCAGCAAGCTCCCAGAGGGTAGAGCTCATTGTCTTTCATCTTTTCCATCCTCCCAGCACCTGGTACCATGGATTCCACTTGGCACTGTGTTGCTCATTCCGTTTGCCCCCACCTCACTCATTTTCTACCATTCTCTGTCTGCTCTGAGCCCCAGGAGGCTGACCCCTATGGACTGAGTCACCAGGCTCCCTGGCCTCTGGCTTCAGGCTAGCTTCATCCATTGAGAAGCACTGGAAGGAGATAGGAGGGTGGGGAGTGAGAAAGACTGGTCGGTTTCTTCTACCTTCAGCCATGGCTCCTGCCAGAGTCCCCTCGGGGCTCCTAAAACAAAGCCGCCTCCCCTTACCCTTCAAGCTTAGGGGTAAGAAGGGCTTCCCTCTATCGCCACTGTCTGTGTACATCACTAGTCCCTTAATCATCCTACGTCTCTGTAAATAGTCTCCTCATTAAGCCCTCCTCAGTTACCTTTTTGAGAGAACATTTGACTGACAGGGGCTTGAGCTCAATAAAATATTGAGTAAATGAAAGTACGCATGCGTGGTTACTGAAAGGATAAAACAAAGCTAAAGTGGGATGGAACTATTATTAAATACCAACTGTGTTCAAGGCAGCATGCTAAGCTTGTTGCATAGGCTCACGCCGGCTCTGTGGGGTGGTTATTATTTCCTTGAGAGACAAGGGGCTCAGACAAATCACATTCTGAGGTTGGCAAAATTTTAAGTGGGATACCAAAGTCTCTCCACCTCATCACCATGCTTTCAGCCCAACGTTAAATCTGTGAGGAAGGCCTAGACAGAGCTGGAGGGTCCCTGTAGCTCTTCCCTTGAATGCCTTCCCCTGTGGCCCTTCTGCCTGTACAACCCCATTAACAGCTGACTACATTGTATTCAAGAAGGCCCTTATCCCATGTCTCCAGGCCAGGATGGGAACGGAACCTCACAGCTTCCCAGTCCTAGAGTCCAGTGTCTTCCTCTTCAGTGATCCTTCTCAGTCCACTCCCCATTCTCTCCCCCAAAGACACAGATGCTAAGTCAGGGAGGACTGGGACCCACATAGTGCCTCCAGGAGGCGGCAAGTGCACTGGAGGGGTACAGAGGGACAGAGCAGACGGTTCACGTGGTGGTCACAGAAAGTCGTGTGTTCCCAGACCATTTTGTCTGCAGGAACCCCTCCTGGGAAAGATGCCAAACTGGAGTGAGAGGATCCACCTGGCAGAATGGCACTAAGGAGAGAGATAGGTGGGGCAGTGGTGAAAGCTGGAAAGACACGGGAGGAGGGGAAGCAATCCCAGGAGGGATCCCCCTCCAAGGCCGCCTGCCCACTCACCACCCCCACAGAAACACAACAGAGCCTTGAGCACCAGTTCTTCTTCCTCCCAGAACCATCCCACATGGACTGACGTGGGACTGACGTGGGACCAACGTGGATCCTTCCCACACTGGCTCTTTAAAAGGTTTCTGGAAGCTTCCATGGAGGCTGCTCTACCAAGGTGAACCTCAAGGGGGAGACCATTCTCCAGGGGACAGGAGGAGGCATAAGCTGGGGGAGTGAAGATGCTGTTCCCATCCCCACCTCTACCAAGGCTGTCAGGTCAGGGTGGGCAGAGATGATTCCGGTTCACCTTTGCAGCCAAAGACCCAGAGGACACTAGGTGTTCAGCAAGTGTCTGTTGGATGATCGGTTGAATAGAGGATGAAGACTTGGTTTTAATTGATGGAAAATGTGTATTTATCTCTGCTCCTTTTAAAAATCCCACTACAATGGCAATAAATGCATTTTTGAAAGCTACACATCCACAGAGGCAAAGAGAAGGAGGACGATAGATGAGAAGTTCTGATAATATTAGAGAAAACAGGAGGCGGATGGACAAGTGGCAATTAATCAGAGGGCAGAAAGTTGACACCTAAATGCTTTCGAGGAGGACAATGTGGGGTTGCTGCAGACACAAAGCCTATTCCTGCCATAGAACTCGGGAGGTGGGTACAGGGGATCGGGGTGCAGAACATGGAACTGAAATAAGAGGACTGACGGAGAGTTTGCATAAGGAAAAAGCGCCTTCCCAGATGCCTTCCAAAGGCAGCATATTGGGCATCTCAAGGCACCTAGCCCCGCCTGACCTTGGCAGAAGGTTATTCTGGAGGTTTGAACCAGAGAAGTCCTAGCCTCTGGGTACAGCTCAGAAAGAAAGAAGGGCTGCTCTGAAAACTGGGGAGTGAAGGGAACGTCTGCATACGAAGAGTAAGACATCCTCCACCCACGTTGTCTCCTCAAACACCAACAACCAAACGGGAGAGATCTGGTACGGATGACAACGGTCCTCTTCCAACCCAGACCACCAGACATCAGAGGAAAGGTCCTGACTTGAAAGAGAACCTACAACAAACAGAAAAACCTGGATTCCAGGCCATTGGGGTAACTTTTAGGAGGGCCTTGCATACGTCCTTCCTCTCTGTCATTTTGTTCAAAGATAGGCATCCAGGGAACTCTGGCCACTGCGTTGACTGCTCGTCTGGGTCCCAGACAGCCTATTCCTTTACCCCACACCAGCCCCAACTTTTTGTGCTCCAGGAGTATGCTCCACTGAATGTGCCATTCTACCTAGAATGAGATGTGACGTCTACAAACGAAACCAGTTGGATTCACCTAGTGGTGTGCTGTTAAATACTTAACAACTGGCTCTCTGGGGGGGAAATTGTAGGCATTTGCTAATTTCGGTGACGTAAATATTCTTATCTCAGTCAATTCCAGGCTACATGAAGTTGCTGATTGTAGAGTTGGGAGGAGAGGCACACAGGCCAGTTGGAGCTGGCTCCAGCATATCCCGATTTTCCTTGGGTGACAGTGACCAGGGACTCACCCAGGCCACTGCTATGGATGAGGCATCCTCTGCCTTCACCTCCCTTCTCCATGAACCATAGTGCAGGAGCCAAACTAACCTCAGAGGCAGCTCATCAGGACCAGAGGAGACACTTGAGGTGGAAAACCCATCCCCACCAACAAATTAGAAGTCAAAAGTGGTGGTTTTATGTAAAACTAGGGCTGGAGAGGAGATGCCCCTTGAGTCTGGGTTCACTCCCTGCATTATTCCTCATCTCCAGTGGCTGTTCCCACCTGGGATGAGAGGGCTTTGTAAGAGAGCTGGAGTCATGGTCAGTTGATGCATCTCTTTCTTGTCTTTGGAGGGGTTGCCCAGCCTGGACCCTGGAGAGAGTATGGCCAGCACAGGCTTTGCTTGGGACTTAGGCTCTGGAGGAGTGGAGGTTATTCTCTGGGTGAGGGCACTAAGGATCAAGTCCTTCCAAGTCTTCAGGCACCTGTGGACATAACTTTGCTATAAAACACCCCAGTGACCTCAGTTTACTAATCACAGCCACCCATTCAGATGCCAGGGAAAGGAAGAACAAACTTTAATTGCTGCCTAGAAGAGAGTCCCTTTACCATCTTTGACAGTGGGCATGGCTCAGCTGTCCTAGCCCAGGCACGGTCCATTCCTTCTGGAGTGAGCAGCCCTTCCCCTCCAAGACTGGTGGTTATGGGGGTGAGGGTGGAGGTGGACGGGCTTCTGACTGCCTAGGAGCGCCACAAAACCACGTTGGCAGGAGGCACGTCAAAGCGCTTGCGGGTGTGGTCAGTGTCCCGGCGGTACAGGTAGCCACAAGTAGGCTTCTGCAAGGTGTAGAAGGGGTTCAAGGAGTTGGAGTATTGGGACGTGTAGAAACTGAACCTGAGCTTGTCCGGGTTCTGGCCCCTGGAGTTCACCACCACAGGCACATAGGCTGCGGCCAGAGTCTGCCTGCGGTCCTGCTTCCACGACTGAGACAGAGGAGAACATGGAGGCTCCACTTTTTTGCCTGATGGTGTCTTTGGCCTGTGGCTGGGTACTGGAGGTTTCCGTGAATCCTGGGAGGAAGGAAAGAAGAAAAGAAGGGAAGAGCTGGCATCAGACACTGGGACTCCACATGCTGGGGGCAAAGGAAGGAGGAGAAGTCAGGGGCCACTGGGCAGAAGCCCGCAGAGCCACCCCGGGCCACAGCTGTTTTGGCTGTGAAGCCAGACACCTCCAGGCAGAGGAGGGCCTTCAAGGTTGCTGACCCGGCCCCTGCTAACGCAGACCATGACCTGCTTCGCAGAGGCCTCTGCCAGGTCAGAGGCTGGGAACCTGGGGTCATCCTCAAACACCCCTCCCGCTTCCTCCCGCATCCAAGCTGCCCATTAGTCTTCCACATCGCCGGCCCACCCCTCCCTGTCGCAGCCAGCCATCCTCTCTCCTGCAGGGTTACTCCAGCTTTCTACCAAGTCTTCTTGCCTCTTGACCGCTTGCCTTTTCAACCTGTGCTTCATAGTCACACCAAATTCAGCTTCTATATTAACAACTAGGTCGTGTGACTCTCCTTCTCCTCAAAGCATCTTTTACGTTCTCTTGCCTGGATAAAAAAGCCCAAGGCCCCCAGCCTGGAAGGCAAAGCTTTTAAGGACAGGGCTCCCCCCAGCCTGTGTTCTATCTAGCCTTACCATCCGCTTACTATTCCCTGGTCACACCTTCATTTTCCAGGCCTCCAGGCCTTTGCTCAGGCTGTCTTCCCAGCCTACCATACTCTCCCTTCTGTTCACCAGGGAATTCTGTCTTTTCCTTTCAGCTGTCAGCTCCTTAAGCGCAGTGCCCTTTCACCCTTACCCTTGGCATAACAGCCGCCCAAATCCGATTCCTTCTTTTACTCCAGACCAAGGCATTTAATGAGCGCACAATGAATACTGGTTCAAATGAACCGGATTCTAATCAAGGGAACCATCCAGTTCATTCTATTTTAGAATGTCTCCCATTGTTAAGTGTGTCTCCTACCCAACAAGGCCTGCCCTCCAGAACCACCACGGCTGGGTGATCAGGTAAGGAGGTCTACTCCTCTAAGGGTTCCCCATTGCCACATGTATCACATCACACTGACATTTATTTGCTTCTCTGTCGCCACCCTCCTTGACTGTCCTATGACCTTTGAACCCCCACAATATCTCCCAGCTACTGGATGCCCATTTCACTAAGCATCTTCAAAGCCATGATAGCACAACCCAAAGGATGAGATAGATGCCTGTGTGTCGGGCTGGCTCTGTCCTGCTCCCCTGGGCTACAACTGTCAGGGGGACCCATTTATTTCCTATCTGCTGAGCCTTGCAGAGCCTGGGGAACTGGAAGGGAGCCCTTAGCTGCAGAGATACCCGAAGGTGAGCCCCCACCATCTTACAAAAAATCCCCGGTACTCGTCATAGAGTATACCCCTTTGCTTTTAATTTACAAACCATTTGCACAATTCAAACTTGACCAGGGTTTTCTTCAAAGCAGTCTTTGCTCCTATAGGTTCCTACTCATGAGCATATGTGCCTTAGCCTTGCATTTCAAAATTCTTCCTATCCTTCCAAGCCAGCAGCTTTCTTGACACCTCCTCCAGGAAGCCCCTGATGCCGCAGCCCCTGCCCTGTCTCAGCATCCTCTGTGCTTTTGGGCGTTCTTCTTGCAACGTGGCCCTTCGCTGGGCTGGGACATGCAAGGGCACAGTGAGTTCTTCCTTGTATTTGGCATCCTGGGTGCCGTGTTTGCCTCATCTCCAGCGTGGTCCTTTCAATGCTCCTGCTAATGTTCCAACAGCCTGTAAAGCACTCAGGACCACATTCTATGCCCCTCTGTGTCCCTGGGGCTTAACCCAGTGCTGGCACAGAGCCAAGCTAGAGAGAGGCACGAACAAGTACTTGGCAGCCTTCCAGACTCTTCCAGGCTCAGCCGTGGGACACGGGATTACGAGCAGAGGGGCAAGCTCTGGAAATGAGCTATGAGACTGTTCATCGAGGATCACTTTTTACCACCAGCTATGAGCACAGCAGCAAATTCTTTAAAATGGATTATCTCTTCTAATCCCAATATTAACCCTTTAAGGAAGGTATTATTATTAACCCAATATATAGAGTTCAGGAAACTAAAGTATGGAGGTTAGTTGTAAGTTTAGGGTCATGTTTGGGGATTTGAACCCAGGCCTGACTGACTCCAAGTTCCACACTCTATACTGTGATGGATCCTGTGTCCACTGCACTGTGGGGACAGGACCTGCCAAGTAACTTCTGCCCTCCTTTAGTCAACTTGCTAAGCTCCTGCCAGGTTGCTGGGCAGCAGGCAAGTAGCCAAGGCCTCCCTACATAGCCCGCAGGCTTGCTGGAGAGTCAGGCAGCCAGATTGCCCAGTTTGGCCAGAACACTAGGGTTTTGAATGCTGGGTTTTGGTTCTGGGTTCTGGAACCTGGTATGAACAGGACAGCACACTGAGAAATGTGAGGCTCGTTGTATGAATTACCATCTCTTAGAGCTGAAGGTACAATGTTGGTTGCTTCATTGAGTCATTCATTCACAACTATTCCTCCTGAATGCCAGGCTCTGGGTGTGCAAATAACAAAGACATCACAAATACGAACACAAATATGAAGTCCTATAGAGCAGGGCCTCTCACCCTTGGCAACAATGACATTTTGGGCTGGATGATTCTTTTTGCTGGAAGCTGTCCTGTGCATTGCAGGATGGTTAGCAGCATCTCTGGCCTCTATTCATTCAACACCCCTCCCAGTTGTGAAAGACAGAAACGTCCCTCAATATTGCCAATGCCACCTGAGGGAAGTGAGAATCACTGCTATAGATTCCACAACAGTCTCTTTATGCTTGATGTTGAGGCTCACATTCTAGCCCTGTAGAATCTTCCATGTCCTGGGCCACAGAAGTGGCTTAGGTTTCTTCCTGTCAAGCGTGATTCTGTGGATGTGGAGTTCTGGTGCTCTTGACACCGTAGAAGGGCCCAGACTGTGGCCATGGAGATGAGGAAACTGCAGAGGCTCCAATCCCCACCCCCACTTGCTCTTCAGCCTGCCCTTGGCCACTGGGACACCGCACCTTGGGCTCAGGAGGCTGGTGTCAGGGGTAACTAAGGAAGGTGCTTTCAGAATTGTTAGAGGGTCTTAACAGAGACTCCACAGAGGGAAGAGTGACAGTTTTTGATAACAGAATTGAGTGTCTATCAAGTACCAGGCACTAACCACTCAGCTCTGCAAAAGCTCCCAAGAACCATTTGAGATGTCACTTCCATTTTTCAAATGTGGAGACTGAGGCTCAGAGGCATCTAATCATTTGTCTTAATTCACACAGTTCGTGAGGTGGTGTGTGAAGACCTTGCAGAAGTCTCACTGCTACAGACTAGTTAGTACAGGAACCAAGATTTGAATACTCCTCTCCCACTCTGCTCCGGCCTAGGCCCTGGCTCAGGCCTACCTGCCTGGGTCTCCCACTTAGCTCTGTCCCAGATGCTGCTTCTGCAACACTCAAGCCCCTGGTTGGGGGCAGAGGGCGGGGGGGGGGGGGAAGCGGAACGCAGGGCTTAAGTATATCCAGGGATGAGGCCCTCATAGAAATTTGGACAGTTTCCAGAAAGAGGAAGAAAAGGAGAGAGAGGAGGAAGAGAGAAAGAATGAAGAGAAGACATTGAGCAAGAAAGAGGAGGAAGAGGAAATAAAGGGGGAAGCCTGGCAGCCCCAGCTTCCCTGCCCCTCCCCCAGGGCCCAGCACTGATAGCTTTGGAAGTCGGGTGGGGCCTGACTGCATACTTTCTAGGTTAACATCTGGTTTTATTTAACCATCACCTCTCCAATCAGGTCCTCCCTGTCAAGTGCAGTGTGTGTGTGTGTGTGTGTGTGTGTGTGTGTGTGACTGAGACTTGAGAAAAGTGGGTCACAACTGGGGTGATTCCCCATCCCCCTGCGGAGCTGTGTGGCATTCCTGGAGACATTTCTGACTGTCACAACTAGGGGGTGCTACTGGCATCTAGTGAGTTAAGGCCAGAGCTGCTGCTGAACATACCGCAGTTGCACAGACAGCCCCACGACCAAGGTCAGCTCACAATGTTTAGAGGTTTGAGGCAGACCCTCTTTCCCCTACCTGCTTCCTGCAGCCATGGCTTAAGCCTCCCAATCCACAGGAAGCAACGAGACTTAAAGGGCAAGTAAAGGGTCCCACCAGCCCCTTCCCTTCCTATTTTCACTTGGGGTTCAAACTAGAGCTAAAAGAAGGAATCCAAATGGAACTCTCCCTTCAAGCCCCCACCCCTGCAGGCAGAACCCACAAAGGCCTTTTAGAAATATACCCGTATGTGTTCCTCCCTTATACCCAGGGTTTAGAGTGGGGAAGAGGGTGACTCAAGAGTGGGGCTTTCTAAGTAAGGCAAGACCTTATATGTGACATTACTACAGGTCTTCTCTTTTTCCAAATAGTCCAGCCCCCCTGGCAGATCCACCAGCCTGCTGGTGCCTCACATTCCACCATTAGCACACCTCACTCTTGGGTGGAAGGACTCCTGCCCTGCTGAAATGCAAATGGCAGTGGGTGAGGCTGCTGGTTAAGCCTCCTGGGGCACCTGGTCTTGTGGAATGTGCCTGGGCTTTGGAGGTTGAAGGCCTGAGCTCAAGGCCTGGCTCTGCCCTTACAGGTTGGGCAACCTTGGACAAGTCGCTGAACTCCTTTGAGCTTCAGTTGCTTCATCTGCAAAATGGGGATAATAAGGCTATCTACTTCAGCATCTTGCTGTGGGGGTGCAATGAGTATGGGAACTGTGCAAGCACAATGCAAATAGCAATTATGATCAGCCTGGTCCAGCAGTTACACCTAAGTTTTGAGTGTGCTCATTTGAACCTTTAGGGGAACACGTTCGCCTGCAGTGGGGGCAGAGGGCCTCGAAAGGGGAGGCCATATAGGGCCTCAGATTCTCCATGAGGCTGTGCGGCATGGGGGCCCGGGGTTCAAATTCCAGCTCCACCACTCACAAGGTACTTGATCTTTTGGTAATTTATAGTACTCTACTCCAGTTTTCCCAACTAGGAAGTGGGGATAATGTGAGAATCTATCTCATAGGGTTACTATGAGGATTTAATGAGATTTGTCATATAAAGTGCCTAGACCTCGTAATCACTCAATAAACTTTAGCTATGAGATGGAGTAATGCAAAGTAACAATCCAGGAAGTGTCTTGGGGAAGTGAAGGGGCAGAATTACCAGTGGAGTTGGATGTGGCCCACTTCCTGCCCCCATGCCAGTTCTACAGTAGGGAAACAAGAGTCAGGCAGTGGCACTGGCATCTAAACCTTCTGTAAGGGACCCCCCAACTCTCAGCTACACATGCAGGTGGGTCTGGGGCCTTCATACTCCTTCCTGCCAATCAAACTTCTTGTGACCTTGAGCACCCTGATCTAGTCTGTGATGTCATCCCACCTGTGTCATCCTTGACCAGGGCCTTTTTTGGTGGTAAGATGGAACTTCTGATGGTCAGAGGCTCCAGGGGCTCCCAGAGACTCTTGAGATGCCACTGGGAGTGCCAAGGTAGGTAAAGCTTATACAGGCAGGGGCATTGTGATGTCTCTTTGACAACACAATTCCTTCTGTCTTCCTAAGGAGACATAGGGTTAGGACTGGGAGCTAAAGTTTCAAGGCTTAGAAAGCCTTTTTTTTTTTTTAACCTTGACACTCTGCAATTCCCTCCTTCCCATGATCTCCCAGGATTCCTTAAAGTGTGAGTGGCAGGGTAAGTGGTGGGGGGAGAAAAATCATCCTAGTTATCTAGGTACCACCAGAAGTCCTAATTTTCCCTAGGTCCCCAACATGTCATAAGAAACCACTGCCACCAACCCACCGTTCTCTTTCTTTCTCTATTTGCCCTCAAAATTACAGAGATAATGGGTGGCTGGATGGCTGAGTGAATGGATGGATAGATGGATGGATGGATGAATGAGCAGACAGATGATGGACGGACATACAGAAGGAGTGGGAGAGGAGATGGGCAGGTAAATGGCGAGATGGTAGATAGGTGCCACCCTGAACACGCCCGATCTCATCTGATCTTAGAAGCTAAGCAGGGTTGGGCCTGGTTAGTACTTGAAAGGGAGACCATCTAGGAATACCAGGTGCTGTGGGCATTAAAAAAAAAGAAAAAGAAAAAGATAGGTGGGTGGTCCCTCCTGATTGAGCTGAGCCAGACTCCTTCAGTTTGAATCCTGGATCTACCCTTACTGTGTGATCTTGAGCAAGTAGTTAACCTTCCATACTTCCATTTGTTCATATGTAAAGTGAGTGGACTGAAATAAAGGTCCTGACCTAACAGAATCCAGCAAAGCGCTTAGTAAGTGATCCTTAGTAAGAGTAAGCACTAAATAAATATTAGCTGTTGTTATACATGTGTGGGTAATTGAACTGATAAAGGGGAGCACTGAATGGGCTGTCCTTGTCCCCACCTTCAAAAATCAGACCCCTCCCCCTTAGGGTCCTATTTCCCCAATGCTAGACTTGGTGGCCACCTCCCAGGAACATGTCGGAAATCTCACATGTAGGAGACCTGGACTTCTTCCTGGGCTCAGTGGAGGAGGAGTGGGGGAGAACAAGGAAAAGAGAGAAATAGAGCAAGCTGATGGCTTCCTATCTTCTGCCATGTTGGCTTGGGCTGGGCCCAGGATTTGTTTCCTTCCTGGCACTGTGTCAGCCCTGGCTGTTGGATATGGACTGGATTTTGGGGCCCACGGGCAGATTGAGAGTTGGGGTGCTGATGACTTGTGCATTGTGCTCAAATCTCACACCCTGATGGTAAGTGCCCCTAATATCTGGTGGCAGGGGGCAGGGGGTTAGAAGGGTCCAGGAGAGGAGGCTGGCAGGGAAGAGGGAGGAAGAGGGGCAGTAATCAGGGTTTGCCCAGCCGGAACCTCCAAGGAACCTCCAAGGCTCTGGGCAATGAAGGATATCTTGCTTGGAAGAGGGAGGGAAGGTGGGAACATGGAGTTCTGGGTAGACTGGCCAGCGTCTCTGGCTCTGGGGAAAGTAGGTTGGGTCCCAGCCCAGGGCCTGAAGAAGCTGCCAGGAAGAAGCCTAGGGAGCTAGTGGGACTTGGGGGAGCAGAGCACCAGGAGTTAGCACTCATTATACTTTATCTCAGCCAAAGAGGGGGTGAGGTGCTGAACTGGTTGCCTGGAGTCCCGCGTAACCTGTGAGAAGTCCCATCCCCTCTCTGGGCCTGTTTCCAAATGTGTACAATAAGGATGTTGGGTCTCTCCATTCTGGACAGTTGAAGAAGGGGGCCTTGAATCACATCCTGAGGACTTCAGGCAGGGACCCCCTGATTGAGCATGGGACTAGGCCCTGCCATGAGTGACCCTGTCCTAGGTTGTGTCACACTCACTGTGGGAACCTTGGGGGTGGGGGGACAGTGACTAGGGAGACCTCCTCAAGGAAGGCCTGGCCAGTCAAGCCATATCTGTCTTATTTCATTTGAAAATCGCAGAAGGGTTAAGATCATGGTTTCTGGTCCCACACAGCTCTCCTTCCTCTCCTCTGTGTGACTTTCACAAATCATTAACCTCTCCGTGCCTCAATTTCTAATCTGCAAAATGAAGCTGATAAGAAAATTTACCTGGAATGCTTGTTCTGAGGACCATGTGAGCTGAGAGCAGTGCTCCTTAAGAGTTATATTATTATTCCTAAACTTCCAAAGACACTAATTCAGTCCTGCCTCCTGGAAGCCCCCCTTTCTCTGACTTTGCTGCCACCCTCCAGGCATGCCCTCATTTTATTCATCATCAAAGGTAAGGGCTGCAATCTGTTCGCACAGTGCTCAGTGGGTGCTTGGGAAAGATGAAGACAGCTAGTGAGACTCAGGTCTGGCTTGGCTCACAGGCGGATCCACTGACCACCTTGCCGTGCACACGGCCTCCACTCCTCCTGCCCTGTCTGCTGTTGAGGGACAGGCAAATGGTTTTAAGTGTCTTGCTACCACCTTGTTCTAAGTAGGCCTGGTTACTTGGACATTCTTTCCATCCCTCCTTGCCTTCTGTGTGATTTGGACAAATAACTTAACCTCTCTGATCCTTACTTACTTTTCTATTCTTGGACTTCAGGTACAGGAGGCTGAGTTATTTTTATACCTTGCTTCATGGTTCATTATTATCCCTGGTCTATGAGGGCCTCCTCTCTCATTGTATTAATTTTCCCCTTAATTTATCTCCAGTCTCCAACCACATTCCTCACCCACCCCAGCCAGAGGCAACCATGCTAATACATTTAATGAGTATCTTCTTGTTCATATGTGTTATTTTAAAATATATATATATATTGTTGTTTTGTGTGTAGGTCATTCTTATTTACATAAGTGGCATCGTGTGTTTTAGATCTCACCGTGTTGATTGCTCCCTACTGTTTTTAAGATCTACCTGTGCTGCTATGTGAGCATCCAGTTCTTTGCTTCCAATGACTGTGTAGTCCACAGGGTGCATCTGCAACATTTTACATCTCCAGTCCCCTAGGGATGGACCCCCAGGTGCCTCCAACCCCCCATCCCTTCAAACACCATTGCAAAGACTGTACATCAAAATAGGGACCTGGATAAAGGCACATTCCTAAGAGCAGAAATGACTGGCCACAGACTATGAGTAAACATCATTTGTAGTCTTCTCCATTCATAAAATGGGTGTATCATACCCTCCCTTGTGGGACCAACTTGACTGTTAAAAGCTCTCATTGCCTAGCTCAGGGCCTGGTACAGAGGAGATGGCTGTGCCCAGGAAATGGTTATTGCATCCCATTTCTGACCTCTCTTCTCAGAGCCAGAAGTAGCCTCCTCACATATAAGAGGTGCAAGAAAGCATCATTTACTGTTCTGCCTCTGCCAGCCAGCTAGCTTTATAACCACATGTGAAACCACACCTGAGTGTAAGATCCCACTATCCCGCTTTGCAGATGGAAAGACTGAGGCTCAGGAAGGCTCCAAGGTCTCATAGGAGGTGAGTGGCGGAAGTAGCACTAGAATCCAGAACTCCAGGTCCCCCGACTTGTGCTCTTTAAAAAAAGAAAATGCACTCCATGTTAACCTGTGTTCTTCATTATTTGTAAAGTTTTAAGTTAAAATAAAAGATCTCCCAAGTGGGAAGGGGAAAGGGGGAAAAATAAAATGTTCAAAAACCAAAAATAAAATAAATAAAACGATCTCCCAACAAAACAGATTACTAAAAAGTAAAAACTCCTGCATGGAGTCCTGGCATTGCAACTGAACATTTTCCACAGTTCTGTTCCTTTCTAATCCCTGGCCAGTCACAAATACACTCGGCATATTTATAGTTGCAATCTGCATAGAATTTTGTTTTTTGCATTTGTGCTTAACAATCCTCTAAAAACACACATAAACACACACTATTTCAGATCATGGAATGCGTTTTATAAAGGGATGTTTTTGCCTGGCTTTCAAGGTGACCTTGAAGGGGTAGTCACCTGCCCCACACTATCTTCTGGGCCCCAGTTGAACTTGCCTTCTTGAGAATCTTTGCTGAATTGGCATAGCTCTATCGCAGCCTCTACTCTGTCTCTGTGTTCTCTGTTTAGCATCTCCATGCCCAAAGTCAGTAGAGAAGAGGAATGGGAACATGCAGGCGCTAAGTACCTACTGTGAGTCAAACTCTCTGCTGGGCACCTTAACCTATTATGTCACTGAATCTCATAACAAACTTACATTAATAGCCTCTGTTTTATAGATGAATGAACCGAGGCTCAGAGAGGTGGTAGCTCAGCCGAGGTCACACCACTGCTAAGGAACAGTCAGGATTCAAACCTATTCCTCAGCAAGCATCTTTCCCACTATGTCATGGACTCATCAACAGAGTCCATGGTTATAAAGAGAAATGGGTCTGTCCCCAGCACCCCCGAACATAGCACTGTCCACCCAGGGCTAGACCTTGGATCTTCATACTTCCAGGCACCAGGTAATGACTTTGAGTGCATCTCAAGATATAGGAGTCCACACTAGCCAACTTCCTCTTAGCCTGATCACATCTCCTGGCACCTGCCCAGCTCAGAGAAATCGGAGCCCACCCTGCCCTGTAGGCCCGAAGAAACAGTCTCAGGAGCTAGTCTGGCATCAGGCGTTTCTGGCCTGGGACAAGAGGCTGTACAAGATGACCTGTAGCTCAGCATCATTCGAAAGTTGGGATGTCCAGAAGTTTGACTTTTGCCCCTTGGAGAGCTAGCTGCAGAGACCTGGGGTGGTGAACAAGGTGACTCCCAGGATGTCTCAGCCTACCCTTCTCTGACTCATAGTGCATGCTCTCAGCAAGAGCCCTTGGCTTTGTTGGAGGAAACACCATGAACTTGACAAGGGCCTGACTGAGTCTCTGGGGAGAGTGCAACTCCCATCCCCAGTCTCACTCTACACTCCAGAACTGGCCAGTAAAGTAGGCTCATGGAGGTTACAAAGTAATCATTGAGCAGAGATTTAATTACAGGATTGGGCTTTGGGCTGTTTTGAGGGGAGCCTGTTATTTGGCTTTTTCTTTTACTGGGGAAGAGGTGTGAGGTGTTGTTATTAGATGGAGCGGGGGCTGAACAACAACAGCATAGGGTGCTGAGCTGGACAGAGGATTAGGCCCCAACCCTGCCCCAGGGACCTTGGCCTCAAAAGTTACCAGCTGACGGGGTGAAACTGAAACTAGGCATGTGGGGAGGAATGCTCACCACTCAACCCCGGGCCTTCCAGAGACTCCTCCTGGGCCCCCATCACCCTTAGAATGAAATCAGGGTAAAATGGCTGATATGAGGGCAGGGAGAGCCCCGATATCCAGATTCTGCAACCTCAAGCCTTTCTGGTGTTCATTGTCATCGTGGTTCCCTCTTTTTCTCCATTCTCAACCAAAACAAATTCCAAAAGCAAGGAAACAAGAAGGAGGGAGAAATGAACAAATACTTACGGAGTACCCCTCTGTGCCAGGACCTATCCTGGGCACTTTACATCCATCATCTTATTTAATCTTCATAACAATCCTAGGAGGGGGTACTGTTACCATTCCCATGCCATAGATGAGGAAACTGGCTCAGAGATATTTCCTGTAGGTAAGTTGTTTATCAAGCCCTTACTTTCTTCCCAAGAAATGCCCCACAAACTAATAATTCTGCTCTTTTTATTTCTGCCACCAGCTCAAGGCCTGCTCCCATTCTCTCCTGCTTGTCAATTTACCACTTGATTAAACAATCAATTAAGAAATTAACCAATCAATTAAGACCTTTAATCCCTCAGCCTACACTTTCTCCTTCCCATCCATCCTTCATCCAGATGTTAGATGAACATCCTTAAAACACAGCTGTTAGCAGTCAGTCACCTTTGCCCACACAGTCACCACTGCCTGCTCCTGGTAGCCACTGACTCTAGGCCAGGGCTTTTCAAACCTTAACATGCTCCTGAATCACCTGAGGAGCCTGTTAAAACAAAGATCCTCTGCTAGGAACTTTAATCCATCAGCTGACTGAAACTAGTAATGACCTTAAATTAATAGTCTGTGTTAGAGAACAAACCAAGGCCCAAAGCAGTTGCCCAACGTCTGGGATGGGGCCAGAATGCCTACCTTTCTAGTAAGATCCCAGGTAATGCAGCTGCTACTGGTTCATAGACCACATTTCTAGACTAAACTCTTCTGCCTAGTTATTTTTCTTTAACTTTTAAATAGGAAATACATTTACATGGTTTGAAAATTTAAAAATACAAAAGAACATTCAAGTGAAAATTCTCCCTCACATTCTTATCCCTCCATTTGCCCAATTCCTTCCACTTCCAGCCCCCAATAAACACTTTTATTCATTTTTTATGGATCTTTCCAAAGTTCTTCTCGGTCAATATAAGCAACTAAGATCATATTTAAACTGCCACAATGGTAGCATACTACATACACTATTTTGTCAACATTTTATCACAGTTTATCAGTTTATCTCGGAGATAACGACATAACAGGCTGACTCATTCATGTTTAGAGTTGCATTATTATTTCATTGTGTGGATGTGCTATAATTTACTTAATCAGCCATCTCCAGTGGACAATTTGAATTGTTTCTGATATTTCCTGATGGCCTTTTTAAAACCTTCCACACCCTGGCCTACTTTGGTGTAACCTTTGTCCCATTTCCCAATTCCTAGCTCCATCATCCTGAGCCCCTGCAGAGGCTATCACACCTCCTGCAGCCCCCCTAGATCCTTCAGCACACCTCAATGGCTCCTCCTCTGAATATTTGTCCCACTGTTAAGTCTCCTCCTCATCATTTACCTCCCTACTCCTCATTATCCCTGTGTTGCTCCAAAAAGACTAAAGCAACTTGAACTCAGGAGCCACATTTATTTTATTTCCCTGCATCCTTCACAACCCCGAGCTGAGCACACAGCAATTCTCAAGAATATTAATTATACAGTGGAAGCTGCATATGAATGGAGCCACTTGACGGTGACTCTGCTAGGGCTTGTTCTGGGTGTAAGAGTCCAGGAACTACCCAAGGTGGGCGGGACTTCTTATCTCAGAGGTCTCCAAAAAAGAAAGCTTTAACATGCACTTGAATGTCTAGAGCACTCGGATAGGTTGTGATGCTGTCCAAGGTGCGATGGGGCATCTGGAGTTCTCTTGTGCTCTTCCCATGTGGACAGTGGGAGGAACCATGATGTGGAAGTAGGAGGAGGCAAGGATGGATAGCATAGGTATGTGTGCCTGCCCTAGAATGAGTTCCTTCCCTTCTCCATTAACATCCTTGTCATCCTTCATGGGCTAGCTCAAGCCTCAGTTCTTCCAAGAAGCCTTCCTGGACTTCTCCACCCCACACTGACCTCCTCTGAATTCATGCTATGTATATTAACGACAGTGATCACTGTTTTGTATTTAGTCATCGTGGCCTGCCACCTTGAATCATGTAAACCTTATCTCACTGGTGAGACCCCAAGAGCCTCTATGTAGAAATAATACTTCTCTAATTCTCTTATATCCCATGTACCCCAAACCCTCAGCACAGTACCACACAGTTGGGAGAGCCTCCACAGATACTCCTTAAAAACAAGAATTGGTTCCAGGAGCACTAGCCATGGTGGGTGGGACAGGGCTGACCACAGGCATGTCTCCAGCCAAAAGCATTTGGGAAACACCTCACAGCCACAGTCCCTGAAGGTCTGACTCATCTTGTCCATTGAAGCTGGAGCAAGTAAAGAAAACTTTTAAAAAATGCCACTGTCATGAAAAATGAAGGTGCTGGACTGTGCTAAATTAAGAGATTAAAAGGATATGACAAGCAAATGCAATGTGTGAATCTTGATTAGACTGTGGATGTAAAAAAAAAATAAAAACTACAATGACATTTTGAGAGATGATAATAGAGTATCAATGTTAAATTTGAGAGTGGTAACTATTTTGTAGTCATTTAGAAGACTGCCCTTACTCTTAGCCTACTGAAAAGAAAAAAAAAAAGTGTGTGTGTGTGTGTGTGTGTGTGTGTGTGTGTGTGTGTGTGTGTGTGTGGAGAGAGAAGAGAGAGAGAGAATGCAAATGTGACAACATGTTAATAATCAGTAAACCCAGGAGGAAGGAATAAAAGTGGTTAATTTACTGGTCTTTCAAATGAGTTTTCAAAATGAAAAGTTGAGGGAAAGAGAATATGCCTTTGGTACAAAGAACTACACTATTCCAAGTGAGAAACAGAAGAGGAAATGCAGCAGTGGGTGCTGTTCTGGGGATCTCGAGGAAACACACCGACTCTCTGTGACTTGATCACCCGCCACCCAACCTTCCACTCCTGCTGCCCAAAAAGCATCAAAATCTAACCCCTTGGTCTGACTCTCCCCCATTCAGCATCCTTCACACCATCCCCCAAGTTCTCATCTGATGGTATCTTCTTCAGTGGACAGTGACTCCCTGCATTAGCTAGGATGGAATACCCCATGCACCTTAAAGGTCCACAGCTCATCTACCTGGATGACCCCAATCCTAAGTGGGCTCAACTCACCTTGAGTTTTTAAAAATTATATTTACTTAACCTCACAAAAAAAAAGAAGAAAAAGAATTCAATGCACAAAAAAATGCCAAGATTTAGTCATCCTGCATTCTCTTTGGAGCTCTGCCAATGCGGATACTTTCCACCTTCGTCATCAGATTGGGATGCGAGTTTATTGCTCCCCCCCTCCCCTTACCTTTTTGTCTTAGGGGTATTTCCTCGGGTCCACGGAAGGCTGGTGGCCGTGTTTTCGAAGGCCGGCGGAGCCCTTTGGGCGCGCTCCCTTTGGCCAGCGCTTTCCCCAGTGCTGGGTACAGAGTCAAAGTTCCCACATCGCCCGGGTCATGACCCCCCTCCGGGAGCCGGGGACTCGCCCGCCTCCTCCCACACGGGGGGGAGAAGAGGGGCGGACGCGGAGGAGGCCCAGGAGGGGAGCGGCCGGTCCTGCGGAGGGGCGTGGGCGGGCGAGGCCCCCAGCCCCCCGGGCCGTGCCAACCCTGGCCTGCCGGGGGAGGAGGCGGGCAGGAATGCGGCCGGGGGAGTCGGGCGACCGCGGGGCGGGGCCGCTCGCAGCCTCGGCCTCTTACCTGCCCAGGTAGCTCGCACTTGCCGGCGGGCGGCGGCGGCCGCAGCACCTGTCGCGCGGGGCGCGGGCCGGGAGCGCGGCCGGGCATGGCCGGGTAGAGCGCCCCAGGGAGCCGGTGCGGGGTCCGGTCCCGGCAGAGCAGGGCAGGGCCCGCCCCGCGGCCCGCGGCAGCATGAGAAAGAGCCCGACGGTGCAGGGCACCTTCAGCAAATTCTTCGGCAGGAAGCACGCCAGCCCCGGCGCCAGCTCGCTCTACGCCACCAACCCGCCCTGGATCTTCGCCCAGGACGAGGGGGCCAGGGACCTCGGTGAGCGCGCCCGGCGGCCCGGCGGGGGGACGGGACGGGACGCGGCGGGACTTGCGCACCGGCCGGGGAGGGGCCCCGCGCGGCGGCGTCCCTGGGACTGGGGAAGGGCCGCGCCGGGGAGCAGGGCGCCCGGGTGGAGGGCACCCGCCCGCCCCGTGGCGAGCCGGAGACCTTGGCTCCTCCACGTCGCATCCCGGCCCCTCTTCCAAGGTGTTTCCCTTCCTTCCTCGTAGGAGGTTGTGTCTGGGTTGGCCAGAGAGGCTTCCTGGCGTCTGCAGCGGCCCCCCCTTCAGAGGTCCTGTTGAGTCAGAAGTGGCCCCCAACCCCAGGAGTGCTGAGGTGGGGGTCCCTTCAGCCTTCTGCCTCTCGCCTTCCTCTGTGTCCCGCGGTACCGGCCAGGCCGCTCCCGGCCCAAGGGCATAGGCACGAGAGGGGGCTGCTCTCTAGAGACCCGCACACTAAGTTCCGCACAGGGGAGGCCCAGGGAGAGCCAACAGGAGACGCCGCCAGCAGGGTACCAGCCTGGGCAAGACTCTCTCTTACTGGGGTCACGGGCTTTTGCCAGGTCAGCCTGGGCCCTGGGTTGTCTACGGCTCAGACGGAGAAGCCCGGGTTGGGACAGTGGAGGCTCCTGGCTTGAGCCTGGCCCCTGGGTCTTGGTGGTGTATCTCTGCAGGCATCTGAAAACACCATGCCTCCAGGGCAGTGGGGACAGGAATTCACTTCTTGCTTTGGAGGAGGCTCTGGGCCCAAGGAGGGTCACCTGTCACTGCTTTAGCTCACCTGCCTTTGTTGTCACCCCATTGCCTTCACCGATCTTTATGGTCACTGTGCTGGGTGGGACCCACAGAAAATGTTTTAACCTCAGCTCTTTCCCAGCTATTGGATTCAGTTCAGCACCCAGGCTGTCAGAGTGGGGACACAGGCACTGGGACAGGAGTAGGGCAAACAAGATGTTCCCTGTCCTTGGCCCAAGGATCTCATACCAGTGAGTCAACAGTGTTAACCATATGCCATCTGACCCTTTCCAAGCTTTTGCTATAAACGATTAAGTACAGAAGGAGCAGAGAGGAGAGATGACCTCTGATTGCAGCTAGCATTTGAGCTGAGAGGAAAGGGCATCGAGATTTTGCAGAGCAAACAGCAGGAGCAAAGGTTGGGAGGGACAGGGCAGTTTCGAGGCACAGTTTAGGAACTTAGCTGCCAAGTATAAGTCATTGAGGCCCAAACACCTCTCCTGGCCTGTGTAGCAAACATTTATTGATCCTTTCTTTCTAAAGTCCTCATGTTGTTGACTCTAAATCTTCAACTAGCCTGATGAAGAAGAGACCGAGGCACAGGGAGATTAAGTAACATGCCCAAGATCACACGGCTTTAAATGGCTGAGCCAAGATTTTAAGTGTACAATTCAGGGATTTTTTATAGAGTTGTGCTACCATCACCACAATTCAGTTTTAGAACATTTCCATTACCCCAAAATTTCCCCTCATGAGGCAAAGCCAACATTTGAACCCAGGCATTTGGACTCCAGAGATCACACTGTTAGCCAGCTTACTGAATTGACTTTGTGAAAGGTAATTCAAAGGTGAATTTGATTTGAGGGAGCATCTGTCTAAGAACCCTCCCCAACTCCTCCCCCGAGGGAAAACCTCAGAAATGCCTTAGACATTTGTCTACATTTTTGCCTGCTGGTGGGGATCAGTCTCTCTGAGAGAAATGGGGGCACGGTGCCCTGTCATCTCCAGCCAGCTGCTGCCTTCACCAGCCTGGGCAGGGCTGGAACCCAGGGGGCAGGCCCTCCCATTCCCCAGGGTAGGGTTGGGCCCTCAGCTGACTCAGCCTGGTTGCGCCCTGCACATGGAGAGGTGGAAAACAATGTGCACCCAGCAAGATGGCAGTGTTTCTGGGGTGTTCCCTTGGGTGCTGGTGGGTGTGGCAGAGGCCCTCCTCCCTGCTGAACTAGACAAGTACTTGGAATTGGGGATAGGAGGGACCAGTGTTGGGGATTCTCTGCTGTGATAGAGATACCAGACCTGCCTTGGGGTCCTGCCTCTGTCAATAATGAGGATTAGCCACTCTCTGGGCCTCAATTTTTTCTTGTTAAATGGAGATGGTATCTAGTCTGCCTACAGAATAACTACTTGAGTTCTGTATATGGCAGTGCTTTGAAGAGCATTAGAGAAAAATGCCCTCAAGAAAGGACTGGCAAATTTTGGCCCTGGCTCAAATCTGGCCTATGGCCTGTTTTTGTAAATAAAGTTTTATTAAAGCACAACCAGCCACATCCCTCCTTTACATATTATTTTAGTCTGCTTTGCAGAATTAAGTAAGTAGTCTGCAGCAGAGATTGTATGGCTCACAAAGCTGAGGATATTTACTAGCTGGCCCTTTATTATTATCAGGTCATTCTCAACCCTGAGCACTCCATACCCTTGCCTGCTTCAGTTCCTCTTCTTAACACTGCTATAGAGTAGAGAAAACCGAGGCATGAAGAAGACGTCCTAAGGTATCAAAGAGGTTGAGATTAGAGTTCCATCGGGTCCCTGAGTCTGTGACATTTTCTGCGATGCTGGCAGTATCCAGTACCTGGAGGACAGGCTGTGGAATGGAGGGAGGAAATAAATCAATGTAGGGGTATATAAAGGAAATAAGGAGTAACCACTTACTCTGTGGCTACAGCCATGTAAAAATTTGCACAGGGTAGGCCAGGTACAGCCCAAAAAATGCAAATAGTCATGTGAAAGTGATGATAGATACATTTTTCTTTAAATAATTTTTATAATATTTATTCTGGTAATTCACTTCACTTGAGGGCTTCAGTTAATGCAATTGCAATCCTAATTAAACCTCCTGCCTTCCCCCAGCCCATGCTGAGGGTCTTAAAAGAAAAAGGCAGCACAATTGTCTTTTTAATGCATGAGAAAGCAGAGGGGTGGATCTTTGGGAATCCTGAGATAAGGGATGGGCTGCAGCAGCCTGAAACCTGGCGCTCTAGACAACTCCTTTGCCTCTTGGATTAATTAAGCCTGCTTTTTTATCTACCACCACCCCACCCCACTCCACCCCAGCAATGGGACATCCTGTTGCTGGGGAACTCTCTTTCTTGCCTCAAATGTAAATCACCATCACAACCACATAGGGTGCTTATTCAAAATATAGATTTCAAGAGTCCTACCTCAGGAACCTAAAGTCAGAATCTCTAGGTTAGGGCTCTTGGGCGATTCTTTTGTACAGGAAGATTTGGGAACCCTGGGGTTTCCTTTTCCGGATGGGAGCTGGGCCATTTTCTTTCCCTTTGGGACTTCCTGCTAAATAAATGAGAAGGGACTGTGGCTAGTTCCTAATTAGGAGAACCCCAATGCTCCCAAGCATGGTTGCTGGTTCTGATATCCCTGCTCCTGGGATCCACTGACCTTGTGTCTCAGGAGGTTAAAAGGTAGGAAACCATGAACCCTCGGAGCTGAGCATAGATTTCCCACCAGTGCCTGGCTGGCACCGGCCTACGGGAAAGCTGACCTGTATGTTGAAGGGATAGGAAGGAGACAGTCATTTACTCCTGTCCCCTGGAGGTGTGCTGTGGTTTCCTGGCAGTTAGTACACACACACACACCTTTCTGCTGCCCCATTATATAAGCTCCTCTTGTTTCTATAGTTCAATTCAGAAAGCCAGGCCCTCCTTTGACCAGTCCATTTCTGCTACAGGGTGCTCCTTCTCTCCCAGCCAATAGTGAATAACAACAACAATAATACTATCGTTTGTATCAGTCATTTCTTGAATTAGGCACTATGCTAAAAACTACATATATTTTCTCCGCTGAGGAAATGGACCCAGGTGGCTTAGATAGGTTAAAGAACTCGGTCATTTCATCTCAGGGCAGCTCAAACATTTAAGTGCATCCAAACACCTGGGACCTTGTTAGGCTCAGCTTCTGATGCAGCGAGTTAGAGAATGGAGGGAGACGGCACTTTCAGCTAGTACCCAGGGAAGGTCCTTCCACAGGTCTGCGGACCCTACTTTGAGGAGTGCGTCCTGGCTAGGAAGCAGAGGGCCTGTTTGCTGTGCCCTTCCCGCTCCAGTCCCAGCCCCCAAAGCTCCTCCCTCTCTGTTCCCCCCTCCTCTGTTCTGTGGCTCCGTGCCCCAGCCCAGCCCAATCTCAGCGTCCCCGCTGCCCTTGGACAAAGGCCTCTCTCTGGGGCTGAGGTCAGGCCTGCTAGGGCTTGCTGGGATAGACTGGCCTTTTCAGGTTCCTGTTAATTAGCAATGAAGGGCCTCATTAACGCCACTGTGGGTTACATTCTCATGGCGCCCCTCACACACGCGCTGCTTCCCTGAAAAGCTGGGGCTCCCCTAGTGGCCAAGGATTGCATGTCCCACCTCAGTGGGGTAGAGGTGAGGGGTCTATTTTGCGATTCTGGGTTACTCTGGGTCAAGGCAACATACTCCCCCAGCCAAAGCCCCACCCCAGCTAAACCTCCAGAATCCGATTAGACTGGTGACCAGTGCTCCTGGGGTCATTTGGGGGCTCCTGGCAATTTGGCATCTCACATCATCACTCCAGCCAGCTCTTTCATTCCCACCAACTTTCTCTTCTCTGAATTTGGGATGCTTCCAAAATACGGGTAATTATCCCCACTTGACAAGTGGGGAAACAGCTTGAGAAAGTGCTCAAAGCCCTCAGGTATTACTTGGAGGAGCTGGGGTTCTGATTCCTGGGTTCATTAGGCCTCACCAACTTTTGAGTCTCACTCTGGAGAAACAGGAGACCAAGGGAAGAGGTGATGGCTCCCTGCATTACTTCCCTGCTGTGCTGACGATGACCAGAAAGAACTGAACTTAGATTTAGATGCCTGGACTTGAATCCTGGTCCCTTTGACTCACCAGCTGTGGGACCTTAGGCAGAAGACTTAACCTCTCTGAGCCTCAATTTCCTGGGGGAACAAGAACAAACCTGAACTCTGTGAGGAAAAAAATGTCCGAGACTTAGTGGGAGGCTCCTTCTTTTGGAAAGAAGGGGAGAAAAAAGGGCTGGGAGTGAGGCAGCCAGCTAGCCGTTTACCCCTTTACTTAACACACACACACACACACACACACACACACACACACACACACACACACACACACACACACACACACACACACACACACACACACACACACACACACACACACACACACACACACACACACACACACACACACACACACACACACACAGCTTCAGACTGAGAGATGAGAACCAGGTCAGCCTGTTTGGGGAGAGGCAGAGTGCATGTGCCATGTGTCAGGGACTGTACTATTTGTGCCTGGAGCCCAGCACTATAAACCAGGGCCCTGCTTGGGTCGTGGCACCACCACAGCTCTATGACCTTGGGCCAGCCCCATCCACTCTGGGCTTCAGTGTCCTCATACGCAAAGGAGGTAGCCTCAAGTGTTCAGACTAAGAGTTCTCCCTGACAAAAGAACAAAGGGCCACCCACATCCAGCAGCCTTTACCCATGCATACAGATGTTCGCCCATAATTTGCCAGTGACACAACCTGATTTAAGCTCAGAGCCCAAACCCTTGGTGGAGCCAGGTAAGGTGGAGCAGAGAGAGAATGTAATCATGATGATGACGATGATGATGATGATAAGTAACCCTCCCGATTATTGAGCAAAATTATCTGCCAAGAGCTGTGCTAACCTATTGCACACTTTCTCTCATTCAGCCTCCCCAGACACCCAGTAGGGATCCCTGCTCACATTTACAGAGATTGAGGAAACAACCTCAGGGAGGTCTAGTAACATTCCCAAGAGCTCACAATTGATAACTGATGGAGCAAGGACTGGAACTCAAGTTCAACTGGGCCCTGCACCTGTGGCGCTGATCACAGGGTCCTGCCTCCCTTCCCAGCTGAGAGCTGTGGGCTGCTTGAGGCCTGTGGCCTGGGGCTGAGCCTTGGTTCTTTGGCTGCGGCCTCCTCAGAGCTCAGTCTCAGATACAATGTAAATATTCCTCAAGCCAATAGTAGGATCAGATTCTCTTGAGGGAGGCCTTGGAGGAGGGGCGCTGCTGTCCCCAGGTTAAAATCTGAAGCGAAGCTTTCCTGCTAAAACAGGTGTGGCACCAAGAATCATTTTCAGACCAGGGTTTTGGATATCAGGTGATATTTATGTGAAGTCAAGTCCCTGAACGGGAGTAAAAGAAAGCAAAGCTGCCTTCGTTTCCTGTCAAGACATGAGGGAGAAATGTAACCAAATGTAAAGGAATCCTGTGCGTGATTACGTCAGAAAGAGGGTTTCATTTGGGGGGAAATTGGGATTGTTTTAGTGATCAGGTTTAGGGAAATGGAGACAGATCTGGATTTCCTCTTTTTATTACTGCGTTATTTTTAGATGAATTTGCCAAATAGAGGCTTGAGTTTGTATCTTGACAGGGCTGTGGTCCACTTGGGGCTCAGGCTCTGCTGGGATTCTGCTACTTGGGTCTCCCAAGGCTTCCGGGCTGCTGCAATTGCTTCAGGGGTCTCTCAAAGGTGCCTGCCCCCTTTCCCTGGAAGCTTCTGGTTCATGATGACTCTTCATTTTCCTGCTTTCTGAGTCCCACCAGGATGTTCCTCAGCTCAAAGCCTCTGAGAACCCTCAAAACTCAAAAAGGGTCAAGTAAAAAGGCAGACACAGAAGGAGTTTCCAAGTTTCAGGACAGTGATCTCATTGTGTCCTCAGATGGCAAGCTGTCCAGCCTCCTCTCTGTCAGTCCCCTCACCTCCTCACTATCTTTTCTCAAGAGTTGTCCTGGCCCTTCTTTACTTCCCCAGTTAAGGGAGGGAGCTGGTTTTCAGGAAGGTCTGTTCTAGTGTCCCTGACACTGTGATCCCAATGGAGTTCATTTACTTCCATAGGAAAATCTCCAAGGTCGGACTCCATTGTTTTCTGTTTAGTTTTGGACCTTGACTTTGAGGCTCAGGAAGCCCTGGCTCTCCTTGAACCCAGGAAGACCTAGCTTATGGTGGTGGCCACACTTGCCTCACCTGCTGGTATGTCTTGATCAATTGGGAATTGAGCTCAGGTATGAGGAGCCCAGGGAAAGTCTGTCAGGTGCTAGCCATATCTCTTCTCTTTCCTTCTTTTCTCTTTCTTTTTTTCTTTCTTTCTTTCTTTCTTTCTTTCTTTCTTTCTTTCTTTCTTTCTTTCTTTCTTTCTTTCTTTCTTTCTTTCTCTCTCTCTCTCTCTCTCTCTCTCTCTCTCTCTCTCTCTCTCTCTCTCTCTTTCTTTCTCTTTCTTTCTTTCTCTTTCTTTCTTTCTTTCTCTTCCTTCCTTCCTTTTTTTCTCTTTTCTTTCTTTTTGACTTAAAACAACTTACATTTATTATCTTACAGTTCCATAAGTCAGAAGTCTGACACCGGTCTCATTGGGCTAAAATTAAAGTGTTAGCAAGACGTTGTTCCTTCCTGGAGGTTGTACAAGACAATCTGTTTTCTTGCCTTTTTCAGCTTTTAGAGGCTCCCTGTAGTCCTTGGCTTGTGGCACCTTGCCATCTTCAAAGACAGCAATGGCTAGTCAAGCCTTTCTCACCTTACACAGCTCTGATGCTTCTGTGTCATCCCTTTCCTTCTCTGACTCTCAGTCACATCTCCTAGAAATAGGAAATCAACCTGGACTTCCAAGTGGTATCCCAGTGGGGACGGAGCTACCTGGGCCTTCCACCCCAGCCTCAACCACAGCCCCTCCCCTTCGGTAGGTTTTCCAGAGAACAACTGTGTTCGTAGAAAGAATTTCTCTGCTGAAAACAACCACAAATCAACAGAGATGACAGTGTAGTCAGGGCTGAGTCATGGAGTCTGTGAGGATTTAGAGCACCTGCCCATGTGAAGGTCAGATCCACCATGCCCTGACCTATGCATCACCTTGGGCAAGCTGCTTCACCTCCCACCCCTCCCCAGTCTTGCTCTGTGGCCACCAAGCCTCCCTTACTCTCCAATAGTACCCCTGTCCTTTGAACCCCCATCCTCCCTTCCATATCCTGTAAATGGTGGGATTAGGGTTCCCTCATTTGGGAGCAGGGTGTGCAGTGGTTCAGAGAACAGTCCCGGAGCAGGGACCCCAGCTTCATCACTTACTTTGAGGCTTTCGGCAAGTTACTAGACCTTTCTGTGCCTAAGTTTCCTCATCTGTAAAACAGGGATAATGATCATGCCAATTGCATGGGCCCGTTTTGAGGATTCAGTGAATTAATAATGTATATGATGCTTAGAACAGTGCCTGGCCTGTTAAAATTGTTCAGTAAGTTTTACTCATTATTATATTATTACCACTTTTATAGTGATATCTTGCCAGGTTGCTCGCTTCTAAAGCTCCTAGGTACACAATGAGTAGCCATTAATATGATAACTCAGCTGGAGAAAAGAGGCTCCCTGGACTCCAACATGGTGCAGAGATAAGTAAAATAATTAGAGAGAGGGTCTGCCTAGAAGCATGCTTCTCACCCAGTCCCTGTTAGGCCCCACCCCACCCCCACTGCTATTAAGGGCCCAGCAGCCATATCAGATCTGAGACTTGGGCTCCCACACAGCCTTATCTAAAGAATGTCCCAGGAGATCCTGTCACCAACACGTAGACTCTCTCTTGGAAGCCAGAGAGAATCCAGTGGGCTTTAAGGATAGCTGCTGGGTGTATCCAGTTATCTCTACTTTTGTTGTTTCTGGTTAGGCCAAATTTACCTTCTTACAACTCCCCACCCCTGTTTCCACGCCGCTGTCCCTCCCCTAGCTCTGGTCTCCAGCCTCTGGTGTGGAGCCTGGGAATCCCTTTTGCCGAAGTGCAGGGGGCTGGGCAGCAGGGCAGCGTGGAGAACTGGGACGTGTGGAGCACAGTCAGAACTCGCCATTTTGGCCCCTTTTGAGAGATTAGAATCTTAAATATACCAGCCGACTCTCTGCCTGGTCGGGCAGCAGACAAAAATCTCTGTGTCCGTTTCCTAGGGTGCTCACGGGAGTTTCCATCCGAAGCCCAGATTCTCACAGAGGGCCATGCCTGAAGGTATAGGAATTGGGGATGATTGTATTCTGGTCCCAGGACCTCCCTGACAAGTCCAGTCTCTTGATTAAATCTTTTGGCTTTCTTGTACCTTTGTCCTCAAGTCCTGTGCCTTAGGAAAAGTAATTACCATTCCTTTAATGTTTCAGTTAGTAAGATTCTGGTTAACTGGGATTTTGACCTTTCTTCTCTTTCCCTTCTGGCTGTAGAGGAGAAAGTCCCTCATGGCCTGTTAAGTGGGTGTAAGCCCTCCTTGCTTGTGAGTGACATAGTAGGAGGTGACAGTGTGAAACTAGGAGGGATGTCAAATTCTTATTAGTGTCCATTAAAGGTCGTGAGGAGATTGGTTGAGAGTGTGAATGTCTCCTCACACCCGCCCTACTACTGTAGAAACAGCTTGCAGCACAGGCCCAGTCACCGAAGGAAGAGAAAGATCCTTCATATCATCTTCCTTCAGGGAAAGGGACCATGTTTGTTGGGCGCTTACCATGTGCTGGCCACACTTACTCCTCACAACAGTCCCACATCACAACAGCACTATCATCACTCCTGTTGCACACATAGGAAGACTGAGGCCTGGAGAAGTTAAACCATTTAGCCAGTCACTGGCAGAGCTGGGATTTGTCCTGGTCCCAATGACCTTACTGTCCCACTCTTTCTGTTCTGCCCTCAAGGGCACATCAAACAGAGCCCTGCATGTAGCTGTTGGTGACTGAGGGCTAAGGAAATCTTGAGGTGAAAGAGTCCAGAAGGTGGGTGCAGAGCCACTGGGGGCAGCAGGTGGCCTCATCTACTCTGCTTGTTTCAGATTAGAAATTCAAACACTTGAGAGAAAAGCCAGCTTGTTTTCCTCCCTCTCTCCAAGATAAGCTTTAGCTGGGGCCTTGGCCAAGCTCTCAGGACCCCCAAAGGAGGGACAACTTGTGGGAGTGAGGGTTCAGGACCTATAGGGCGTGGATCAGGAGAGAGATGGCTGCTGGGGGCTGAAAGCCCCAGGAATGCTGCAGGCGATCCCAAGAAGCTGCCCCCTGCTATCCCTTCCAATTCTGCTTCAGTCAGGAGCCCCATTAGCACACACCCCATCTGTTGGACCTCAGTCAAACAAGCCAGCCACTGGGCCTGCAGCCACTAGGAACTGCAGGACAGATTAAACTCAGTGGCCAACATGGCTTTGATCCCCAGCTCACAGCCTCTCCTCTCTTTCCTCTAGATGGGATCTATTATGGAGATAATCGGTTTGACACGGTGAGCGAGTCAGGGACAGCCACGCTGAAAGCTCGGCCACGAGTTCGACCCCTACTGACCTTCCTTCCTCTGGTGAGTACAGTTCTGCTCTGTGGTCTGAGGGTCTG
The DNA here is from genome assembly GCA_030015415.1 of Cynopterus sphinx. Taxonomy (NCBI): domain Eukaryota; kingdom Metazoa; phylum Chordata; class Mammalia; order Chiroptera; family Pteropodidae; genus Cynopterus; species Cynopterus sphinx. The sequence goes on along the minus strand of CM057386.1, from coordinate 46,550,210 downwards.
TTCTGGATGGGCTACCTCAGCTGCCACGGAGGAGGTGGCCCCACCTGTCCTGCCCTAATGGACATCAGTCTCACCCTCTGTCCATTTCTTTCCTTCCTGATGCCAACCCAGGGCAGCTACTGGGAGGAGGCATGACTGAGGCTCATGGCAGGAAGGCTGAGATTAGGGATGTCAGCTCCTCCAGGTCAAAACTCAAGGAGAGGTTATGGGGAACTTGTATGCAGAGGCAACACAGGGGTGGGTACCTCCAGCTAAGCAGGATTCGTAGTCCACATAATCATCATAATCATTGATGATTCAGAATCATCAATGGCTGCCTGCTCCACACCAGACCCTGCATTAGATTCTGGGATGCAGAGATGACTGAGCTAGTATTGCTGCTCTCAAGGCAGGACACAAGTGAAAAAACAGACTGGTAGAATGTAGGCCAGTACAGGGGAAGTTGATCCAGCCAGAGGGGGTGGTCAAGGAGGGCTTCCTGGAATAGGTGACACCTGTGCTGTCTTGAAGGACAAAGAGTTGTGACCCTTGGGAGAAGAACATTTGGGACAAATTTGTTTGTGGGTCTGAAACTGCAAGAAACCAAAAACTCCATTCTGGAGGCTGTGGTTGGGTTTTTGTTCTTTGACAAGGAAAAGGACTTAAAACAACTGCTCTGTGACAGGTTCTATTTACCGTGTTGAAAGTTCCTGGGTTTTCTGGGACAGTCTAGACCAGTTAGTCCAACAGAAATGTAACGTGAGCCTCATGTAATTTTAAATTTTCTAGTAGCTACATTAAAAGTAAAAAGAAATAGGTAAAATTAGTTTTAATAGTATATTTTACTTAAGTCAATAGAGTTAAAAGATTATATTTCAACATTTAATCAATGTAATGAAATGTTTTACTTTTTTTTTTTTTCATACTAAAGTCTTTAAAATCTGTACTACACTTGTAGCAGGCGCATCCCACTTTGACTAGTGACATTTCAAGTGCTCAATAGCCACTATGGCCAGATCTACTATGTTGGACAGCCCAGATCTGGAGCCTAAACAGTCAGTCCTGTAAATTCTATATTCACTCTTGTCTGTCAGGTTTGTCTTGGTTGATAAAGTGCTATCGCTGGGGCCCATGAGGATTTGTACTGCTTATACAGATGAGGCACCTAATCCTGGTCTATGTTCTCAGTGGCCCGTTAGACCTCAGGCACCCCATACCTTGATCTGGGGCAATTGCAAGTTTTGCCTGGCGCAATCCTGGCATAGCCACTTTCCTCTGTCCATTAACCAGTTTTTTTCTGGTTTGTTTAACCTCACTAACCAGACCCCAAGATTCTCTGTGGGAGAGACTGAGTCTGACATTCCCTTTATTGCATCGCCAAGGCCTCTCTATGTGGAAGGCTGAGCACACAGAGCTCTGAAAATACAACTTTAAATAATGTATTTTCTGCTTATGATTACAATTCATAGGGGAGCATTTGAGATTTTGCTCCCTCGTAATGATGTTAATTAGGCTCAAATAAATTCATTAAAAATTTTTTTTTAATCACATACATCATAGACAAAACACAGAAAGTGAAACACCAGCAACAAAAGGTATAAAGCAAATGAGTCAGCCCCTACCTTTGTTTCCAGAGGTGCATAAAACTGTTACAGGGGTCACTGCACCCATAAATACAGATGAAATAATTTTGAGATTTTCTGGAAATAGCCAGAGGTGAATTATATTCTCTCACATTGCCTCAGCACACATACTTGGAATCACCGTGGTGTGGGCCCAGGGCTGACATGCCCAAACCTGTTTTGGTGCTTTAAATATTGAAGTAAATGGCCGTTTGTCCCTTGAGTGGTTCCTGCTGTCCTGGCTCCTCCCCCAGATCTGAACCAGCAACTAAAGGTTTATTGCAGCACAACTGAGTATATTCTGATTAGCATGTATCCAGTATGCCCCACCCACCCATTGAGGTACCTTTGGTGACAAGGGCAAGTCCCAGGCTTTCTGCTCTCCTCTCTTCTGGTTTGGATCCTGTGTTTAGGATCTGGTCTGGGCCAACCAAGACCTGACTCAGGGGCGGTGCAGACCCCAGGCAGGCTCCACAGAAGATTATTGGCGGGGAGGGCAGGCATACTGGAGTGGGCTTGGCCTGCTGGTCAGGCCTGGAGTTCTGAGACTATTTTCTGGGAGCAGTCCTTCCAGGCGAGCCATAGAGCCAGTCCCAAGAAATGGGGACCTCTCCCACACTCATCATACCTCCTTCACTGGTGAGGGCCAGAGAATGAACACACAGAGAACTGACAGCAGAAAAGGGCTTATCAGGCCCACACCACCACATTATCCTGAGGCAGGAACTGAATATTGGAAGGGGAATTTCGCTCCATGGGAAAAGGGGGAAAGGCAGGTGGAGTGACTGTTTGGGCCACGTGTCAGGCAGCATTCCAAGTACCTTGGATATGTTATTAGGGTCGACGGAGCCACCCTATTGGGAAGGTGCTGTCATCAATACCCATTTTACAGATGGAGAAAATGAAGGACAGAACGGGACAGAAACTTGATTAAGGTCATGCAGATCATAGTGGCAGAGCTGGAATTTGAATCCCTGCAGCCAAGCTCAGGATCCAAGTTCTATTCAGGCCTTCCTACTCTCTGCTCCCCACACTACCTAGCTTTATTTTTCCCTCCCAGCAGCAGCCTGCAGAAACCACCTGCATCTTCTTCTCTGCCCCTCTGAGCCCCTGTTGGGCAGCCGGGGCCCGCCAGGCACCAGGGTCTCCTGCCTAGCCATAGACCCCTTTGAGACCATGATGAGGCCGAGGGCCACCTATATGTGATTTTGCTTACAATTTCAGCAGAGAGCTCTCAGGCCCCTGAAAGCCTACCGATGGGTGTACCTTTAGATTAGAAACCCTTGACCCGATGACCCATATCCTAGGGACGTCTCTGTGCTCCTGATTCAGGTTGTGAGATATAAAGCAGTCCCAAAATCTTTCATCACCTGCTCCCGGGCTGAGGGTAATCTGACTCCTCTCCCTTAGGCCCTGGGCCAGGTCCTTTGCTTTCTTCCAGCCTGAGCAGGAGGCCTGGAGAATGAGAAGTGAGAGGACAGAGCTTCTGTGGGTATGGTTCACATACAGATTCATACAGATTCACCCATCCCTGACCCCTAGCCCCTCTAAGTCAGGGTGGATGGGGAGCAACACTCGCTTGACCAGCCAGGCCTCGCCCCTCCCTGGCTTCCTTTCATATGATCACAGGGCACCTGCTATGCCGGGCTTTTCTGGGGCAGGGGAGGCTCAAGGCAGCAATGCTGAGGAGCCAGACAAAGGCCGGGCAAGGCCCATGCTTTTTCTGAGCTCTCTCTGTGCCTGGGCCTTCTTCTGAATGCACCCTCACTGTTAGTACCCGAAACGAGCCTGCAAAGGCATGTGCAAGAGAAAGGGCAAGACTAGTGGGTAGGAACAGGTGTTTCTGTCATCTCCCTGGAGCTTCCTCACTCTGTTTGAGGTGAGAGTCCAAAAGACTAAAAAGTACTTTCTCAGGCATCCAGCAGCTACAGGCCAACTATGAAAAGGACCTCGGGATCCCTCAGTGACTGGGTCAAGACCTGGATTGGTCCTCGGTAACTGCGCCAGTCCTTGCTCTGCCACTGGGCTGTGGGTTGGTTGAGGGCTAGACCCTTCTCTTCCCTGGGCCTCTGGCTCCTCACCCACAGGAGGGTCTACCCTGCTTTGACTTTCTGTGTGAAAGTGACTTCCTGGGGGGGGGGGGCAGGAGGTGTGGTCAGTATTCTGGAGGCCTCTAGAAAAGCCTGGCCCCTCATGACAGATAGATTAGATTACTCCTTGAGCTCTGCTTCTACCTCTGAAAAGTGCAGTGTTCCAGCTACCAGGGCCATCCCACTTCCTGCTCCAAGAGCTATGAGGAACTGGATCACAGTCGTCAAGCTTCAGAGCTGGAGATGACCTCAGTGCTCACTGGGATGAGAAAACAGGCTCAGGGAGGAGAGGGTCCTGCCTAGGTCACACAGTTCAATAGAGGCAGAGACCTGAGCCCGGGTCTCTTCCCAGTCCAGTCCTGTCCACACCAGCATGGGTCTTGGCTGAATGGGGGAAGGATCATTTCTCCTCACTAACTCGTACCACCAAGGGGAAGCTGGGCCCAGGGCTCAAGCCAAAGCCTGTCCCTAGCTTTCCAGAACCCAATAAATAGAACAGCTGGTGATAGAAGGGCTGTACTTCTCGCTGGGGTTCCTTCTTGCCCTTCCCTGGTCTGAACAAACCATCCCCAGGGTGATACATATGAGGAATTAAAAATTAAATGCCAATGCAGCGAGTATGGGGAAACTGGCCGGACAAGTCCCCAGGGGTGCCCCAGTTGGTGAGAGCTTCCTGGGTTACCCCACCCTCTGAGTCAGGCAGGCCTGGCTGTGCCTGGGGAGGTGTCAGACTGGGCTCGAGGCAGGCCCTGCCTGCTCTGGACCCCCGCCTGGAAACTCAAAGAAACAGCCTGAGTCAGCTGGATTTCTCCTTTCCACTCCACCCTCTGCTGCACGAGCTCATCTCTGAACTTGAGGCCCAGGTTCCTTTTGGGGTTGGCGTTGGGGATCCCTAGGGTGAGCCGGGCAGGGCAGTCATTGGTTTCTGACAGATTCATGTGGCCCATGTTGGCCGGGAGAGTTGTGGGTGAGAAAGCTCTGTGTGACCACACAGAGTGGTGTCACAGCCTGCAGTGAGTGTACAGATGGAGCTCCCACACACTCCACAGCCCACCCCCCCTCTCCCCACCTGGCTCCTTCCCGCACAGGGAGGGCCTCCATCTGAACCTCCCAAGCTTCATCCACACTCTCATCCTTACCCACAAACAGCCCCCGCTTGGTCACCCCGAGGGCTCAGGAATGTGCACCCCCACCCCAGCTCAGACTGCCCTCTCGAGTTGCCTGATGGGGAAGAAGCTCTAGAAGTGGGCTCAGGGCCATCTAAGAGTAAATTTTGCGGGCCCTTGTCCTGAAGTGGGGTCAAGAAGGGGGTCCCCCTTAACCCCATGGACGCTTTGCCTTGTAGGGAGGAGCCGAGCCCTTTGCAGCACAGGTTCCAGGACAGGGCCTGGCAGCCCGGGTCCAAGAGCGTTGCTGGAATAGTGGGCAAGAGCGGCCAGAGGAAGACAGACAGCCTCACTAGTGGATTATTCTCTGGCCCCCAGGGAGTTCCGAGCTGAGGCCAGGGAGGGGAAACGGTTGAATTCTTTTATGAAATGCTCACTGGCTCCCAATTTCAGAGAAGCTGCTTTTTGAGGAACTCTGGGAACACAGACACCCATGCCGTTCCCCTGCCCCTCAAAGCCAGGAGAACATCTGGCTGGGTTTCCCCTAGCTGGAGATGTTGGTGCCTGGAAGGGGTTTCCTTGTGGCTCTCATGCTGGGCTCCCATTGCCCCGTTTCCCAGCCTACAGTGGTGTCCCCAACCATGCCCAGCTCCAGTTCTGGCTCAGGGTCATCTCCCTTGCCCCTTGCGGTTCTACACCTGACTCTGAGTGCTCTGACTGGGTTGCAGGAGGAATCTGGTGAGGAGGTTCACATTCCACAATGTGCAGTTAAGACTCAGGGCTGGCCTGTGGCCAAGGTTAACCATGTGTTGCCCATTAGCCCAGCCCGCTGACCCACCTTAGGGTTTGGCTGGGTTTTGAGGAATTCCTGGCATGAGGATGTGTGTCCCAGGCTTGAGGAGACCAAAGGGGTAAGGCTGGAGGCATCAGTTGAACTAGAGCCTTGGTAGTCCCTCAGAGCCTTGGTAGTACAGCAGGAGGCTAGCACCAGGCTCTGCCCCCTTAAAACTTTAAGGGGGAGACTAACCTCAACCTCTAATAGTGAGTATTTCCCTCCCTTCCTCCTCCTTCCTTCCTTCCCCTTCTCTTCTTCAACTCTGAGAGGTTTGTAGTCCAAAGGGCAGTAGGGGATTCCCAACGACCTGCCCCTGACCGTGGGGAAGCACCCATGTCTTTAGATCCACCAGAGAGACACACCCGGGGTCTGTGCCCAAGGACGTGGGCCGTTAATGCCCTGTGGAGCCTTATTAGACCCTGGGGAGGAAAACGCAGTGGAGATGCCCCTTCTCAACCACTAACTCTGCAGGATCTGAGACACATGGTGGCACACTGGGAGGTGGGGTCACCCCCATTTTAGAGATGAGGAAACTGAGCCTCAGAAGGTGAGGGAGGGGCACCCTTATGCATCAGTTAAGTGTCAGATACTGCACATGACTGCTTTGGGATGATGGAGTTAAATTAACATTGCCAACCTGGTCTGTCTGATTCCAAAGTTCCTTTTTTTTCCCACCAGGTCACAAGAAATTTTTTTTAATTACTATTAGGTTTTTTCTTTTTTAATCAAGGAGAAAACAGAACTTCATTGTTAAGTACCCAGAAATAGAGATAAGTATAAGGAAAAAAAATATATAAATATTCTTGGAATGGCCACCCTCATCCCCAGCCTCCCTCCAACTAATCATTGCTGGATAACTTTCAATACACTAGGCTGTGATAGCTTTAAAAGGCTGCTTGACAGAGCTGGAGAGCTGGCTTGTGCCCTGTGAGGTGAGCGAGGTGACCAATGATCTTAGCTTCTGGGTGTTGTCCGGGTGTGGGGACGAGGAAAGGCTGAGGCCCAGTTTCTGTGGAGTGCCCCACCTGGCAGGGCCAGGGCTGGACTCTGCCCCAGGCATTGAGCAATGGATGCTTTGCAGCAGCAGTGCAGGGAGTGGCCATGGCTGTGGCCGTGGCTGGCTGCTTGCTGGCCTGAGGAGGGAAGCACCAGCCGGGTGGGCCCACAGAGGTGCTCGGATGCTCATTTGTTTGTTCTCAGTTTGCTTCCTCGCACACAGATTGGTGCACCTCTCTCTTGATGTGGGGCTGCCGCCTTGAAAGGATCACACTCCCCTGAGTATGTTTGAGGCACACACCAACCCTAGAAGACAGCACCCGAGGGCACTGGGTCTGTCGTTTTCCCAGGGCAAGCACGCTAAGGGTAGGGACAGCCAACTCCCTAACTGACTGCAGCAGTTGGAGTCCCATGTCCGAGGCCAGCAGTGACCTCAGGCCCATTCCTGCTCACGGGGACTCACTCCATGGCTCCTGGAAAAGCAGTTTCATGAACTCCTCCTCCCAGCTCTTCTCCTTTTGCCAACCTGTCCCCGCCCATTTCTGGGGGCAGAGAACTAGCTAGGGCCAATGGCAGACATCTCTCCCAACATCCTGCCATCGAGAGATAGCCTCAAGTGTCCAGGCCACCACATACATGGCATATGTGAGCTGAGTCACAGACGGGACACCTCATAGGCCTGAACACCGTGGTTGAAGGGATCCTTAAAGGGCATTAACAGCAGAGGCAGGGACGCCCAGAGCAAGAAGTGATTTTGCTCTGAGTTAATAGGTGGTGGGACTGGCACCAGAACACAAGTTGTCCGTCCGCCTGTATTCTCTGTCCTATATTCTTTCTACCACTCAGTCACTCACCCGGGAATTTATTTACTCAACTGACATTTTGGAGCTTTTCCAAGCTATTATCCAGCCCCAGAACCTCCGGACACCCCTTTCAAGAGATGGTTCCTCTGCCCCTGAGTATCCCTGCAACAAGGACCCCACTCGCTCTGTGGCAGTGAGGTCCCCAGGCACACCGGGGTGGAGAAACTACGAGAACCACTAGGTGGAGCCCAGTACCGGGTGGGGAGAGGGTGGCAGGAACTGCAGAGGGGACAGCTTATAAACGTCTCAAATGCCACATGAAGGTGCTTGGATTTTATCCCCTGGACCAGTGGAAGGATTCTGAGCTGGGAGAGACCTGCTCTGAGATGGATTTTAGAAAAAACGCACTTGCATCAGGTTTGGAGGATGAAGTAAGGCGGGGCCATGGAAGTATCTGGAGATATTGCTGGTGGTCTGTCTGCCTGCCTGTCTGTCTGTCTGTCTGTCTGTCAAGAAACAATGAGGACTGAAGTAGGGCCTAGACGGTGACAGGAAAGGAGGAGCTCAGGAAGTGCCTGGTCAAGCTGGGTGACAAGCTGGGTGTGCCGGTGTTGTCCACGTGCCTGGAAAGACTGATGTATCTCTAGCTGTGGGTCCTTGGGCAAGTTGCTTCAGCACCATGCCTCAGTTTCCCCATCTGTAAAATGGAGGTGGCAATGACAGCATCTATGTCATTGGGTAGTTGTGAAAAGTAAATAAATTACAGAGATGGAAAAAGCAGAAAGAGTACCCAGTACAGTGAGTGCTAGGCAAGCAGCAGCTGTTCCTATTGTTAAGACTGGGAGGAGAGCTGGGGGTGGGAGAAAGAGAGCATGTGAGGCGCAGACGGCCAGTGGATGGATAACCTCTACGTCTCCGCTAACACTTTCTGTCTCGATGTTCTTGTCATTGTTTTGTTTAACGTTTTTAAGTTGTAAGACACACGTAACATAAAACTTACTATTTTAACCACTTTTAAATGTATGATTCAGTGGCGATAAGTAACTTTTTTTTTAACCAATACTGATGTGCAGAAAAGTTGCAGGGAGAGCTCAATGAGCCCCCCAGCGCCTTTGCTTAGATGCATTGCATTTTGCCACATTGGCTTTATTTGCCCCTTCTTCCTTTGGTATATACATAATGTTTCTTCCTGAATCCGCAAAGAATAACTTGAGATATAGTGCCCATTACTCCTAAACACTTCAGCATGTGTTGACTAAGAACAGGGACATTCTCTGCGCAAAGATCAAACTCAGGAATTCAGGATCGCTACATTGCTACGACCCAATACACCTTAATACATGTTCAGTTACTGCCAGCTGTCCCACTGGTGTCCTTCATGGCAAACCCCTGCCCCATCCTAGGCTCCAGTCCAGCATTATGTGTTTTCATTTAGGTGTCACCTCTAAACCCTCATCTTATACCTCGAGGCTTTTCCTTTGTCCTCTGAGCCTGAGAGGGCAGGTCAGGAAGTTCCGCACCCATGCAGATGGGTGCTATCTACACCTGTACATTTGTCCACTGAAATAGGTCACCATCCAAGTAGTGCACTCGATGCCAGCTGCCTGGGTCCTGTGGTGAGCGAGGGGAGCTCATCTCCTCAGGCTGTTTTTCTAGGACTGAGATGAAAATGAATTTGTGTTTGCCATCTCTGAATACACACAGTGGAAGGGACACAGCTAAGTGAGCCACCGGAGTGGAGCCCATGTGGGCATGGATGGGACTGAGCAGGGCCAAATGGGGCCTGGAGAGGTGGGGCTGTGTTCAGTTCAGTACTGGGAGCTCCTGAAGGGATAAGGCTGGACTTTGAGACCTGCCCCAAGGGTGGTGGACAGTGGAGCACCACCACACCTGAAGCACAGTGGTGAGGTGGTGGGTATGTCCTGGGACCCCGTTGCGTATGAGACCTGAGAAGTCTAAGCTCTGCCTGGGCAGCTTCTCCAAGGCTGCTCAGGAGGTGGACTTCCACCCTGTGATCTTGGCAGTCTAAGCATTTCCAGAGTTTTTCAGGATCAAAGTGTGTGTGGCAGTATTACTCCTGGCCCATAAAGTCCGTCTGTCTTCCTCCTCCACACGTAATTATACTTAAGCACTCAGAGTGATCCAGAAGGTGCTTCCAGGATTCTAGGAAGCTTAGCTTTAATTGTTCACAGTGTTTTTGCTTTAGCAGGAGACAGGGTTAGAAGCTGTAGTCCTTCAACTAACACTGATTTCCTGGATTAGAAATATTATCTCATTTAATTCTCATTCTGGTCATGCAAAGTACGAAATATCTCCATTTTATAAGTAAAGAAAATGGCTCTCAGGTAGAAAAGGTAAGTTCGTGAGGCCTAGGTTTGCTTCCTGGCTGTGTGATAAGGGATTTGAGATAATATAGGTAAAGCGCTCAGTATAGTGCTGGCACACAGTAGGTACATAAATGAGAGTTTAATATCGCCATCCACATCCTGCATCGCCACTGCTCATCCAACATCACACCGCTGGCAAAATTCCAAACATCAGTTTTGATGCTAAATACCCAAGTCTTTTCTGCTTTTCAACTATGTTCAAAGGAATAATCAGATCTCAACCTGGATTTTGAAGGTCTGGCCTCCATCTCCTCAAAATCAAAGTGTTCATATCTAGTAGATGTTATTAGACAATCGGTGATGTGTGTGTGCATATATGCTGCATCTCAGAATGTCCTGAGTGACATTCCTCAGACAGCCTGGTCCCTACACCTGCCCCTGGTTCAGAATCGTGGTTTGAGAAATACCGAGAACAGGTATGTGTTGGCCACGTGAATCAAGTAGCAACAGAAGAGACTAGATGATGTTGTCTCAGGGACATTGCAGCTGCAGAATTCTTTTTTTAATTTTTAAATTGTCTTATTTTTTACGCCTACAGCACCTGGTCTCCCATCCGAGTACTGACCAGGCCTGACCCAGCTTAGCTTCCAAGATCAGATGGGATCGAGCATGGTCAGGGTGGCATGGCCATAGTGCAGAATTTTTAAGAACAGGAAGATGAGTTATTTATTGCCCCCCAAGCGACCAAAGAGTAATTCTGAGATTACCCTTGGTCACCCAGGGTCGTGTGGATATTTCTGAAACATCTGTTTTGAATCCCCCATCTTGTATATTAAGCCATTAGGCCCAGAGGGTTAGCGCCATCAGCCCGTTAGTGAGTAGAGTGCTGTGACTGGGACCATGTGTTTAGAGCACAGTGCAAGGAGTATTATTGTTAGAAACAGAGGGTGGGAAGAGGGGCACAGCCTGACCAACACCCAGCGTTGGAGATGAACATGAATTAAATGAGTGTGTTGAAAGGATGGTGGGAGGGAGTCAGTCAGGCTCACATGCAGAGTGGGTATGTCATGTGAATGGGAAGTAAATGTTGGTGGTCATGTGTGAGGCTAGGTTTTGAGGACCTTGAAAGCTAACATAAAATGCTCGGGAGCTCTTCAAAGGACAGGTGTGGGGACTTTGTTGACATATGGAAATGTGTGTTTGGAGAAAAAGTAGAATGCAAAATAGTATGTACAAGCCCACAGCTGTGTAAACACACTGTGGTCTGTTAAACTTAGAGATTACAAGGGCATCTGCAGCGCTGGAAGCGGTCTGGTTCACCACTTTTTATTTATTTATTTTTCTATGAATACATAATGAAAACTAAGAGCAAGCAGGAGGCCAAGCCAGGGCTTCAGCTTTTAACTTGTGGACATCCAAGGTGTCATGGCAGATTTTTTTGTTTGTTGTTTTATTTTGGTCTAATTGAGATATAATTCATACACACTTGAGTCTCATTATTTGTGGTTTCTATATTTGAAAATTCCCCTACTCACTAAAATTGATTTGCCTCCCCCAAAATCAATACTTGAGATGCTTTGGACATGTGTATAGGGGTGAAAAATTTCAGTCACCCAATGCACACATTCCCGTCTGAGGTTGAAGAAGACAACACTGCTTCTTGTTTCAGCCCTCATACTGTAAATAAGCGTCCTTTCCTTTTTAGTGCCATACTTTTTGTAGTTCTTTGCTTTTTGTTGGTAATTTTACTGTTTATACTGGCCCCCAAATGTAGCGCTGAAGTGCTGTCTAAGGTTCCTAAATGCGAGAAGGCTTTCATGTGCCATAGAGAGAAAATACCTGTCCTCGATGAGCTTCATTCAGCATGAGTTATAGTGCTATTGGCCATGAGTTCAGTGTCATCAAGTCTATAATATATATTAAGTCAAGTGTCTTTAAAAAGAAACACACATAAAACAAGTTCATGTATTGATCAATTATCGAAAATGTTGTGACCACGGTTTGCAGGACCCTTGTATTTCTCTTGGGGCATTGATTCAGCCTTTGCTAATTCACTGGTGACAGCAACTTTACAGACTGTACCTACTGTGAATAACAAAACTCAACTGTAGGATACAATTCGCCTTTTTAATAAGCAGTTTTATATTTTAGTACTCACAATGTTGTACAGCCATCACCGTCACTGTAGATTTTTGAGCAGTAAGATGGCATCACGCAGCAGCGATTTAAGAATTTCCTGTCCATCTTTCCCTGTTTCCTGATCAATCTGCACCCTTTCAGAATGCCCAGGAGAACCATGGACTGGCTGTGCCCACCCCCTCTGTCCCAGAAGATTTTGCAGACAAAGAAGTGACAGGTAAGAGGACTCTGGGCTCCAGGCTTGTCCATCTTTATTTCCTCCTTAGGCCCAAGTATCTTGCCCACCTCCCCAACTGGAGTCCCCAGGACTCTTGACTACTGGCTGCAGTGAGTGGGTGGGAGTTGAGGAGGGGACTGGGTTGGGTAAGTCCTCCTTCCAGAGGGGCAAGGATGGTGCAGAGCAGGAACAAGGGCAGCATGAAGTGGTAGAAAGATCCTGGAGTCAGACAGACCTGACTTTGAATCCCAGCTCCCCTAGGCAAATGATTTAACCCCTTGTAGCTCTGTATATTCAAATGAGCAATGGGAAAGACAATTCCAGTTCTGGAGGAGTAAATGAAGTACTAGATAGGACATAAGTCACTTCTTATCACAGCTCTTGCTCAAAATCTGCCAGTGACTACCCATGTCACTCAAAGGAAAAGTTCTTGCCAGGACTGCCAAAACCCAGCCTCGCCAGGCCTCAACGCCTGCTTTCTTTCCCAGCTCACACTCCTCCAGTCATCCCGCTCTCCTGCTGCTCTTTCAGTACTCAGGCTCATCTCCACCCCAGGGACTTTGCACTGCAGTTCCCACTGCTTTGACTTCTCTTCTCCTGGACATACACATGGCTCTCTCCCCCACTCCTTCTCTGCTCAGATGTCACCTCCTCAGCGAGGTCTTCTCTGACTGACCTAGTCAAACTGCACCCCCGGCACCCCTCCTGGGTTTTTCCCCATATTACCCATCCTCTAATGTGGCAATAATTTACTAATGTATCATGTTCACGGTCTGTCTTGTTGTCCCATTAAAACATAACCCCCAAGGGGGCCAGTATTTTAACTAATTTTTGTTTTGGTTTTGTTTTGCTGCTGTATCCCAGCTCCTAACACTTGGGTGCTCAATGAATGTCAATTTTCCCATCTCCACTCTCATCTGGTTTTTGTTTTAAAGTTAGACAGCTGGGAGGGGCCCTTCAGAGCTGCACATTCCCCAGGTTTGTCAGGCTCTGTGCTAGAAACTGAGAGGAGGGATGCGAAGATGGATGCCCCTAAGAGAGGAGCAACCAGGGTATCCTAGTGCTCTGTAGACTCGGGGGGTGGGGGTGGGGCTGAGTGAGGACTGAGTCCAAGAAGGGAGGGGTGTGAGCTGCAGGGCCCAGGGGTGCTCAGCATGTCTCTAGTGCCAGTTGTCCAGGTCACCTTCTTTTTACACACCCCCATTCCATCCCACAGTCTAGAATTTGTTTCAGAAGTTCTCTGTGAGGTGGAAAGCTGGGCTCATGGTACATTCAGGGTCTCCAGAAAGCAGGAGTTGCTCATATAAACCATTCCCTCCCAGATATTCACCCAAACTTCTTCGCTGAGAAGGTCACCAGGCCCCTGGCCCCTGATACATGACTTCCTGTCTCTCTTACTTTCCCTATCTGTCTTACACAGTCTGAAACATCAAGCACAGATGGTAGAACTCAAAGTGGTTGCCATTCATTAAGTGCCTCCCGTGGGCCTACAACTGTGATATGCCCTTGACATGTATTTATATGAATTCTCTTATTTAATCCTCACAACAGCTTTATGAGGTAAGCGCTGACGTTATGTCTGTTTTAGAGATGATAAAACTGAGGCTCAACAAGGTTAATTAGCATGTCAAAGGTTGCCCATCTGGTAAGTGGTAGAGCTGGGATTTGAACCCTAGTCTTTCTGGCTTTGTATCAATCAAGGCCCCTATTAGAAACAGACGGTGCCCTCGAAGAGGATAACTGAAGAAAGTTCAGTAAAGAGATGATATACCAGGGTGTGAGCAAGGCAGGGAAGGGTGAAGCATGACTCTCGGGAGTGAATGGAGAATATTCAGTACAAACTTCAGAGGCTGGGCCAGGGATGGGTAAAGGCAGGCAGTTCCCTAGATAGAGGGTCACCTATGGGACAGCTCACGAGACTGGAGACATTGCTGCTCCCTCACTTGGTGTTCAGGAGGAAAGGCATGACTCTGGCCACTTATTCTCTTGCTTGCCCACCCCACCCCGCCCTGGGCACACAGAGATTGGCAAGTCCAGTTGGCCTTACTAGCCTCTTCATCTTTGCCTCTCTTTCCTTACAGGTACCAGCTCACTAGTCAACGGCAACCTCCGGTTGTACAGCTCTGTGGGTGACCTAAGGCCTGGGCATTATGGCCAGGACCTGCTCATCCCCCCGCCTCCCCCAGGCCCAGCCCCAGGGCCACCCCCAGACACTCCGCAACTTCAAGAGGAGTCTTCGGTACCACCTCTACCTTCCACGGCTTCCTCACCACCTACCTTGCTGCTGGAACCCCCACCCCCACCCCCACCCAGCATGGCCCCACCTCCACCCCCAGTATTGGGGGTCCTATCCCCCCCATCCACACCCACCCCTCCTGATTTCATCCCCCCTGCCCCGCCTTTGACCTTTCTAGCCCCACCCCCACCCCCTATGCCAGCCCCAGCACCCCCAGCTCCAGTGTCTCCTCATAAAACTAAAACTCACCTCTTTCCCGCTGGGGGTGTTACCAAGTGGAAATCAGAGGTAGCACTGAATGGAAGGCAGCCAGAGGCCCCTAGAACCAGCCCCCCAAGAAGCCCTACTGAGCCAAAGGGGAGCCCCCTGGGACCCAAACCAGAGCCCCACCTCACCTTCCCTCGTTCATTCAAGGTGCCCCCCCCAACCCCAGTCAGGACTTCATCCATCCCGGTTCAGGAAGCAGAAGGGGCCCCTCCAGAAGAAGAAGCACCCACCAAGAAGGCCCCCAGTCGACTCCCATTGCCTCCTAACTTCCACATCCGCCCTGCCTCCCAGGCATACCCAGATAGGACCCCTGAACCAGATCGCTCTGGGGAGCTCAGGACTGTGGCACCTGCTGGCCCGATGCTGGGCCAGTCCCAGTCCCGGACAAACGAACGAGCTGAAACTCCACATCCAGCCTCTCCCCTGCCCCTTCACACACCCCCACTCCCACCTGCAGCACCCCCACCCCCTCCCCCAGCACCCCCGCTTCCTCCCCCAGCACCTCCCCTCCCCCCAGATGCCCCTCCTTTGCCCTCTGCTGAGAAGGCAGCCCCTCCACCTGCTAGGTTTATGAAAAACCCCAAATCCAGCTCTCCTGCTCCCAAACACAAACCCAACCCCCCCAGCCCAGAGGACACAGCTTCTTCAGAGCCTGTGGACTGGCGGGATCCCAGCCAGATGGCGAAGCTGCGGAGCGAGCTGGCAGCCTACCTCTTTGGCTCCAAGAGAGAGGACCGATGCACAAGTCATAGGCCAGGCCCAACAGTGGCCTGTCAGGGAAAGGAGGGCAAGAAAGGCCCCAGCCTGCCAGAGAAGGAGATGGGCAGCTCAAGTGATCCTGAGAAGAGTCCCTGTCCAGAGAGAGAGGTCGCCGCCAACCTGATCCTACCCCCTGTGGACTATGTCTCGCAAGACTTTCCAACTCCCAGTGTCCAGCAGATCCGGAATGAACTGGAAGCCCGGCTTTCCTCATCAGCAGAGAAGGAAGCGAAGCCCAGCCTAAGGTCTTTGCCTCCCAAACCTCGGCTAGAAGAAGGAAGAATCTTTGAAAACAGAGTTAATAATGGTCAATTCTCCAAGCCTGTGGCCAAGAATCTGCCACCACTATCCACCACCCCTCTGGCAACCACCCCACTCCAGTCCAAGGCCACACCTCGGCCAGCCACGCCTGGGCCAGCCACGCCTGGGCCAGCCACACCTGGGCCAGCCACACCGCCCAAATCCACACCTGCTCCAGCCACACCTGGGCCAGCCACACCACCCAAGGCCACACCTGGGCCAGCCACACCACCCAAGGCCACACCTGGGCCAGCCACACCACCCAAGGCCACACCTGGGCCAGGTATACCACCCAAGGCCACACCTGGGCCAACCACATCTGGACCAGCCACACCTGGGCCAGCCACACCACCAAAGACCATGCCTGGACTTGCCATACCATCTGCAACCTCAACTCTGCCCACCACATCATCTCAACTGACAGCAGGGAAGAACCTAGTCCCAGCTGAGCAACGGGAGGAACCAGAACCTCAAGAACTTACAGTGCCTTCCCAGCCAGAGGCAGAAGGGCACCCCTCAGAGGCCAGCAAGCCTCCTACACAGGGAGTCCTTTCATCTCCAGGCGTCCCACCAAAGATATCCCCCGGCAGAGAAGGGGTACCATTTCTCTACAAGCCCCATCGCAGCCAGAACAGCCCCAGACTGGAGGCTGCCGTGGTGATGCCCACTATGGCCAGAGGAGAGGCTGCAGGGTCAGGGGAGCCTGTGGAGGATCCCCAGGGGCTGCCAGCCAAACCCACAGCCTCAGCCCAACCTGCTGATGAACTCCTTAGGCATCCGGTGACCGGGGAAGTGGTGGAGCGGGGCTCCCCAATGGCTCTACTTCTTGCAGCCAGGCAGAGGGCACAGAAGGGGAGGTCAGGAGGGCCTGGCCTAGGTAGGTCCTCCCTGCCAGGGAGTCTCCACGGCCACAGGAGCCAGCCCCAGGAAGGCTCTGACAGCATCTTCCTCAAGGAGGGCCGGCCCAACTCCTTCACTGTGGTCCCCAAGTCACCCATGGAGGCGGAGAAAGACCTCCAGCTGGCCTCCTCTGCACAGCTCACCACGGTACCCAGTCCCTGGAAGCCCGAGCCCAGCAGAAGCCCAGAGGGCACAGAGCCAAGCAGAGGGCACAGCTGGACCAGGGCAGAGCCCCAGGCCCCTGTGGCCTGCGAAAGACCAGCGTCCGGCAGCTTCCCCCAGGACCGCCGGCTGCCCAAGTCCTTCTCGTCCCCTTCTTCTCCTTCCCACAAGAGGGACGAGGAGGAGGAGTTCAGCTTTGAGGTCATCCCACCTCCACCCGAGTTCAGCAATGACCCTGCGCCCCCAGCCCTCCAGTACCTGGACCGGCGCGGATCGCCTGTCCGGACCAAGTTCTCAGACTTGGGGCCGCCCCTGGACGCGGGCCCCACGGCCCCAGCGCCTCTCGGCTTCTCCCGCTTTCCCGGGGGCGCGGGCTACGCAGGGGCCCGCGGGCTGGAGCGCTTCTCGGGTGGGGGCCGCTCGCTCATCAAGAAGCGCCTGTACGTCGGGGAGCCCCACCCCAGCCCCGGGCTGGCCCGCGGCGGCACCAACCGCAGCCTGAGCACCCCCAACTGCTTCGGACCTCAGCCCGGGGGGCCCTTCGGAGCACCCAGCGGTGCGGAGATGCGGCGTGTCAACTCCGCAGGCCGCGCGCCCCGCAGAGGCCTGCAGGCTCGGAGGATGTCCCTGGAGGGCTCGGGCCGCGGAGAGGCCAAGTACAAAGCACCTGGTGGCGACCACGGCTTCGCCCCCGCTACTGGCAGGTGAGGAGCTGGGGCCTGGGGCGGTGGAGGGGGTTGGAGGGAGCCTGGGGTGGGCAGCCCAGCGAGGTAGAGCCGCTGCCCTTGGCCCAGGCCTCCGCCATCTGTCAGGGGACACTTTTGGTGTTCTCTGTGGCTTTGGGGGCCTAGAGAAGGTGGAGGTAGGAGCACTTCACCTGCAGACGGCGCCCCCCCCTTACCTGCTTCTCCATCTCCCTCGATCCACCTTGTTCTCCCTTTCCCTATCCAGCTCCCCCTCTAATTGCTCTTCTCTCCAACCCTCCGGGAGTCCCAGGGTTTCAGGCTAAGTGTGGGGTGTGGGGAGAGCCGGGATTTCCCAGCAATACAAAAGGAGCCAGACGAAGAGTGAAGAGTTCCGAGTGGAAGATTATTAGGCACATACTTTAGTCAGAAGGGCCTAGACGGGAGGGGGAGCCCTGTGCCCAGTGAATCAATACTAGTGGACTCGGGGCCCACCTGGGGTTGATAAGCCCCAGGCTTGTGGAGCAGAAACCATAGCAGTGAGCCGCATCTTTTCCTCTTGTGCCCTGGGGAAGATGGGAGGGCTGTTGGTTAACCAGCTGCAAGTAATAACCTCACCTGTCTTCTGCTCCCCACCAGGTCTCCCCACAGCAAGCCCCACTATGGAAACCCCATCAACACATTCACCGTGAGGCCTGGGACCCGCCATCCCATCTCTTATGCTTACTCAGGGGCCCATCGGAATGCCCCATCCTGAGCCCAGGGTTCTCTTAGCTCTATTCCAAAGGGTCAGACCCGGGCATTTGTTTCTGGGGGGTGGGAGGGACCCAGCAAGAGTTGGGCAGCCTGACTCAGACACAGAAGAGTCTTTGTTCTCTGAAGACAGAGAGATGGATGAGTGAGAAGCAGTGGCCCCAGGAAGATCAAGAGTGGGCTTCTGTTTCCCAGTGTGCTGTGGACTGTCTGCAGATGGGGGTGGGAGGGGGAAGGAGGGAGGAGAAGAGGAACCTGTAAGGGCCTGGAGCCTGAGTTTCTGCTATCTGGTATTATTTGCTTTAGCAAGGCTTCTTTAAAGCAGTTTTACAAGCATGACCTACTGAGCAGGTTCTAAAAGCAAGGGGTGGGGCATCAAATCGGAATGGGAATGCCCCATTTGGGGTGGCTATGGTTGCCTGTCAGGCCCTCATGAAGGGCTGGGGCTCAGCCCTGAGTTGGGGTTACAGGCTGATCTCTCTAGCCTCTACCGGTCCACCAGTTGCCACCCCAAGAGGTGATTCCTCAGGATCCTAGCATAAAAGCCACATGATGTGGGACTTGGAATGTGCCTGCACAATGTGTGGAGAAGGTACCAGGACAGAGTGCTTTGGCTGGCCAAGGGCAGGGGTGGGGGATTGATGGTTCAGTTTGCTCTGGCCCTAGAGAAAGAAGCCTTGGCAAGTTTGGGGTGGGGAGATAGAGGATTAAGGCTTACTTTTCTACTTAGACCCTGGTAGCCATGATTTGGGGATTGGGCTCAAGGAGCCAGAAAGTCTGGGGCTTGACACCAAAAACTTTATATAGCCAGGTCCTGATTGGGGATTTGGAATGGGTATCATTCCCAACCACCCCTTGCAGTTCCAATACTATAGTTCCGCAATATTACTGAGGCCTTAAAATGTGTAAGCCAAGATGCTGCAAGGTCTTGAAGAGTGGAAGGTGGCTGAGGTGCGAAATGAGAGCCAAGAGAAATTTGCTGCCAACAGAGAATGTGTTTTAGAAAGTCAAGAGTGGCAGGACTGGGCCAGTTCAGAACAGGGGGACCTATCAGTCTGGCAGCCATTCATCCTTTGCCTGGGCAGTTTGGGTTATGCCTGTTCCCCAGTGAATTAGACCCCCTTCCACCTTCAAGAAAGCCCTGATTTGAATGATATATGGTTGCCAAACATATCAGAAAACAGTATTCCTTGGTTTGTCTTCCCTCCCGTCAGGCCTTGGTGGGCCAAATTCCTGGGACTAGGCCAAGGTGAGCTGCCTGGGTGAGGAGGAAGGAAAGGAGTGGCCTACCTCAGAGGAGCAGGCCAGTCGAGGGCAGCCAGGAAGCAGTCCACTTTGGGGGCAAGATGTTGGACCTTTATGATTTGTGGTAACCTGCTATGGTACTGGGTTGTGGGGATAGCAGGTGAGCCACTTAAGGTAAAGAGAATGAAAGATGAGCAGATACCCTGATGGGGCAGCATCTGGTTACCTGTATTCAAGAAGTGAACCCCACCCCAATGCTGGCACTGGCTCTATGTATACATATGTATTTCCCCTGTACAATGTTTTATAAAAAGTTTACAAATTTATCTGCTGTATTTAGGCCTGAGGGGGTGGGGCATGTGCTTCCAGCTTGTAGATTGCTCTGGGGTGGGTGTGGAAGGACTGACTCTCATTGGGCTTGGGAAATAAACGGGCAGTTTGAACTGGCCTCCAGCTCTGTGGCCGTGGATTGATGACTAGGACCTGCTTGAGTGTGATGAGAAGTTGGAAGAGCTCAGTTGGGGAAGGCTGCACACAGGGCGGTGGCGGAACTGGTGAGCCATTTTGCTGGGGCCCAACTTTCTTTTATGACTCTCTTATTCTCTAGATCCTTCAAGAAGAAGGAGCAGAACTAAAGCCTGGCGGTAACCAGCTGTTTCCTTAAGCAAATTTCTTTGATTCTCTGAACCTCAGTTTCTTTTTCTGTATACCAGACATGATAATAATACCTACCTCATAAGGCTGTTGTGAAGATTAGAGTCAGTCATGCATTCATTTAACAAGTATTTGAGTGACTACTAGATAGCAGGCACTATGCTTAGCATGGATACACAGTGACATGACTCCTGCCCATGGCAAG
The DNA here is from genome assembly GCA_030015415.1 of Cynopterus sphinx. Classification (NCBI taxonomy): domain Eukaryota; kingdom Metazoa; phylum Chordata; class Mammalia; order Chiroptera; family Pteropodidae; genus Cynopterus; species Cynopterus sphinx. Next base: position 46,529,932 of record CM057386.1, on the reverse strand, counting down.
ATTTTAGTCTAATGGAGGAGAGAGAGAGGATGAAAAAAGCACACAGACACATACAGTAAGTGGGAGAAAGGAAAGGAACAGGGAGTGTGAGACTACCTGGAGGGTGAGGGAGAGATGTGGATTTACTTGGACCAAGTGGTCAGGGAAGGCCTCTTGAAGTGATGACATTTATGCCAATTTAGGCAAACATCCACCCCACATGTGGCACTCAGTAGTTGCTCAATAAATTGAATTTTTGGGTGATGACTACCTTATGTTTGTGTGTGGCCTTTCACGGTTTTCCATGAAGCTTTAACATGTTCAATTTTTCCAGAAGACAAAACAGGGAATCAGAGAAGTCATCTCAAGATGGTGTCAGAGAGAGGGTTGTGTCTCACTCCTCTGAGTCCTTTGCGGGGGGTTATTGGGAAAGGGAGACGGGGAGGATGACTCACTGAATCAACAACTTGTGCTTCCAGGAAGGGCCTCCTAGGCCTCTCCCATCTTGGGGCTTCCTTGTTCTCCTGTCCCACTGTCCCTCACCCTCCACTGTGATGTCCTTATCCTGGTAACAGAGTAAGGACAGGGGCCTTTTCCCAATAAGACTTGGGGCTCCACCTCTGTCTGCTCTCCTCTCCCTGATCTCTCCTGACTCTTCTTTCCCCTCACCTGACATGGGCGGGGGGACAGTGGGGAGTAGTGGAGGATGAGGGGATCAGGGATCCACTGCCGCCTCTGACAAATTGTATGAGCTTGGCCTCAGCTAACTTACCTCAAAAGTGACAGGGAAGGACTTATGCTGTGTGTGGGTCTTAAACAGACCTCTTTTAAGAGCTATGGATCCTCATCCCAGAAAGCCGCTAGCATGTGCAATTTTACACATTATTCCAGGCGCCCACAGATCCTCCCAAAATTGGGCTCCATGGACCTCACAATGAAAACTGATGCAACGGTGGTTGTGGTAACCACCAACACTTAACCGTGATGGTTTGGAAAGTACATTCGTTTTCTCTCTTATTCACAACAATCCTCTAAAACCCTCATAATAACCCTCACTCCATTTGGTTGATGAGAAAATTAAGGCTCCAAGAAGAGAAGTGAATTGCTCAGAATAGCCCCCCTGACTCCAAACTCTGCACACTTCATTCCAGCTGCCTCCCTTCTAGCTGTGTGCATTCTCACCCACTCATCCCTCTCTCTGTCACACCATCTCCCCCCAAATTTATATCTTTCTGTCAGAGTAGAGATGGGGGAGCGATACAGCTAGAAGGAGGAGGGTAAAAGCCAGTAGAGAAGTGTAATGGGCATGGCTGGCGCAGGCGTGCCTGGATCAGGTTGGCCACACCTTGGTTTCTGGAGCCTCCCTAGGTGGGGCCCTAGTTCCAGTGGCCAGAACTCCACCTCTCTGGTGATGCCTAGCCCAGCCCAAAACAGGGGCAGGCCCTGGGACAGGCTATGCTGGGAGCCTGGTGCCTGCAGTCAGCAACTTGTGAAGGGCCCTGTCCTGAATGGAGCACAGCTTTCCTCAGGCCTCACTCATTCAAGGATCCTGGTGATCCTTGAGCTCCCTGTTGTGGGAAGCTGTAGGATGGAGTGGGGAGGGAGAGGCCACCTCAGTGCTGAGCTGTCAGGCAGGCCTGCCCCTACCTGCTCACCCCACCACCTGCCTACCCACAGCAGCCACAAGCTTTCATTTCTGCAGCTCGAAGGCAGTGCTGGCTTCCCATCATTAGTTAGCTGCCCGGAATGGGTGGCCATTGATACCAGGCTGAGGAACTGGGCCTTCTCCCTCCGAAGCCCTGTCGTTGGGGCTGCTGGGGATACTTTTGGCCAGGAGCATGAGAGAAGGTGCACTTCGGGGAGAGGAGCAGAGACCAAGGCAATGCATTAGGAATGCTTCCTCGTTTATGTGGATAATCCAGTGCTCCCCTGCCCAGTTTTCAGAGTCATAGAAGCTTCCTTAACGTTTGGCACGGATGAGCTGCTCCTCCCTCCTGGAGAATTGTTCTCTGAGCTTCTGTAGAGTGGGCTCTGATCCTCTCCTCTGTCTTCCAGGCTGGCTCCCTTCGTTGACCCAGGTGTCTCAGCACCGTCCTCTATCTCCAGTCTTCTCTATAATTTCTTCTTCAGAAAACTGAGTTTCACCTGCACCCGAGTTCCACATTTCTGACTGGGCGCCTGTCCAGCCACTCAAACTCAGCCTCTCCAAAAGGCATCGTTCTTCGTTCTTTGTTTAGTTCCTTCTCACACAATTGTGAGACCACAGCAGCCAGACTGATGGCTCCAGTAACCCTAAGGACTCATTCTTCTCTCACTACTGCTGCCCCCTGTTTCCTCTAGGACCAGTTTAGATCAAACTCCTGCAGGAAGCCCTCCCCAGCCCTGCACTGCTCAGACCCCTCTTCACCACTTCGCCACTTTCCACGCCTCTTCACCACTTTCCCTGGCTGCCTCCCCCTCATCCTTTGGGCTCAGCTCAGACTTCCCTCACCCGCTAGGCCACATCAATTTCTGTTAAGGGCTCCCACTGCTCTCCCCACCACTTTATGTTGGGGTTACTTGCTCCACATCTTCCTCCCCCAGCAGCTTGCAAACTACAACACGACGACTGCCTGTCTTATTCATCACAGTGTCCCCAGCACCTAGTGCTGCTCCTGGTACCAGAAGGGACTGATTGTGTTTGTTGAATGAATACATGTTAGTATTTAATCAAATACTGTCGAGCACTATTTGAGTTCCTTGAGGCCAAAGGCCATGTCTCCTGTGGACTAGTGACTACACAACTCTCTTATTTCTAGATATGTGTGAGCTGATCTAATGCTGAGATTCTCAGAGGACACAGTTGTGGTTTTAGGGATGGGACTCACAGGTTTCGTCATAAAGGTGTCAAGATGCCTTAGAGTGGCATCATGATGGGCTGAGATGTGATGTCCTATGAGTGGGAACAGGAGGAGCTGAGAAGTGATGGGACCAGGTGAGGTCATTCTGGTCCTTAAAAAGGGCTTACGGCTTAGGGCTTTCAGGCAGTCGTCATACTGGGGCCAGGGCTCCAGGGTGCTTCTGAGAGCCCAGGGAAGGATGCAAATCTCCCTCGTGTAAGCTGGGTACACACTCCCTGACAAGATCCCAGAGCTTCCAGAGCGCTCTATAAAACCAGAGATGACTTCAGGTGAAGCCATGAGACCTGGTGAATTCAGGCTCTTCAGTGAGGGCCTCAGACAGGAAGGACGAAGTATTCCAGCGGGCACGGCAGGACTAGTCTTGGGCTCCTTGAGGACAAAATCCATGTGCTCTGGGTTGGCTAAATGAACTTCAAGAGAGCTGCAGCTGGCCCTGTCACCTGGGCTATCAAGACAGGGCCCAAGCCCAGGTGCCACTGTCTTTGACAAGTGTACGGGACAGCATCCTGCACCGGTTAGGGGCTGGAAGGAGTTTAATACTTGGACTTGCTTACTTGTGTGTCTTTTTTGAACTTTGTTGTTCTCCTAGAGACTGGCCAACTGGGGAGAACTTGGGAGCTTAGGACACTGTCTAATAATTCTTCAGAATGTATTTGGCCCAAGGAGCATGGGGATGGGGGGAAGGAAAACTGCTTTGATAATTCTATTTGGATTTTCAGGTGAGAATGACACTGGAAAGGGGATAATGCAGACGGGGGTGCAGCTGTGATGATTTATGTAGTGTAGTCCTCCCATGTCCCTCGGACCAAGAATGCAGAGTTTCAGGAGTGCTCCCTTCACACACATGCACACACACACCAGCACAATCCCTAAAAAGAACTGGCAGGTGCCCTCAGCACCTCAGGGACCATGGAGAAAGCCATGTCCCAGAACACGTCTTGTGTCTCGCCTCAGCAGGAATGTGGTGCTGAGAACGCTAAATTTTAAATCAGACCACGGAAAACTCCCCTCAATCAGAATAACAGAAACACAAACTCAAGCTGTTCTAAAATACCATTTTTCACCCACCAGGTTAGCAAAAGATGGAAACTTGGACTGTGTTGACCAAAGTGTTCTGTTCCCTGGAGGGGAGCTAGACTGGCAGAGCCCCCATGGAGGGCATTTGGCAATAGCTACTAAAATATAAAATATATATCGTGTGCTAGGAATTCCACTTCTAGGAGGCTGGCCTACAGATACACCAGCAAAATGGCCTCACGTCATTGTAGCATTGTTTATTAGAAATAGTCTCGATTTCTCTAAATAGAGAAATGGTAATAAGTTAGAATAAGACACACAAGGGAACAGTGCAGCCATAAAACAAATGAGGAAGCTCTTTATGAACCAATACAAATGAACTGCAGGAGATATTAAGTGGAGGAAAAAAACATACACAGATGCAATACGCTATCGTGTAAAAAAGGGAAAAAGTGTGCGTGTTTGCATTTGCACAGAGAGCTCTGGAAGACAACCTCTTCAGAGACTGGTATCATAGGTTGTGCACTGGGAGGGGGCCTGACGTCTTACACCCGGCCATGGCCCCCTCTGAAGGTTCTGTCCCTTTTAGGCTCCACCCATCCGTCCAAGAAATGAGCTCAACCTGTGGCTCTCCAGAGGTAGTTGCAAGCGGTGGTTAGGGGAGGCCAGGGCTCCAAGCCCAGCCATCTAGCCCTTAGGTAGTTTGGGGCCCTCACACCAGTTACTTAACCTCTCAGTTTCTGTTTCCTCTTCTGTTAATGAAAGTAATAGTGCTGTTAATAAATGAGGTGATACGTGTGTACATGGGGGTGATGACTGTACCATCTCATTAGACTATCGTGAGGACTAAGAGACTGAATCTGTGTGAAGTGCTCGGCACAGGGCCTGGCATGGAGCAAGTGCCCAGTGAATGGATTTGTTTCCAAATACTCCTTAGCTCCTCAACCATACTTTGACCCTTAGAAGATCAAAATGCAAACTTCTTGGCAAGGCCGACATGGCCCATAGGTGCCATCTTCAACTTGCATTTCCACAGTCAGCCTGTGCTCCTCTCATATGCTGTGGTCTCTTTTCTCTCTGCCTAGACTGTCCTTCCTTCCTTCCTTTGCCTGACTTAGTCAACGTCTAGGGCCAACTCAAATGTCACCAGCCTTGGAATGCGCCTTCTGAAATCCCAGCCTTAAGGAGTTTGTGCTCCTTGCTCTGTGATGGCAAAACCCTGGGAGTTTTGCACCTCGTGGGGTGTCATCACACCACACCAGGGTCATGTCCCTGTTTCCGGCGTATACGCACTCTGGCCTGTTACATGTTACAATCAAATGAAGAGGAAAAGACAGTCGGCGCTTCTCAAACAAAACCACAGCAAGAGACCATTTTCCACCTGTCAGACTGGCAGTGGTCAACAAGTTTTGAGACACTGAGGTGGCAACACTAAGGAAACAGGCAGCGAGGTGAGAGTGTCAACCCATCCACCTTATGAGAAGAACTGGGCTACAACACCTGTCCACATTCAGTAGGCACATACAGCGAAACGACATGCAGGAAGCTTCTCAGTGCATCAGTGCTTGACATAGCAGAAGGCTGGAAACTACCTATGTGTCCATCACCTGAGAACTGGTTAAGTGAGTGATGGTAGAACCATACAATGCAACACTGTGCGGCCAGGAAACAGAACAAAGCAGCTTTTTATTATTGACATGAACCATCGCCAAAAGTTACACTGAGAAGTGGGGAAAAAACACAGATGGTTTATATAGTATCTTCCATTGTGTAAAAAGGGGAGAAAATATATATATGCATTCACATTTGATGCATAGACTATTCCCAGAAGAATACATAAGATAATATTTATACAAACATACTGGTAGCCTCTGGGGATGAGAACTAGGAGTCTGGATAATGGAGGAGGGAGATGCTTAGTTATCACATATCTATTCCTATCTTTTAAATTTTATACTGTGTATATGTATTATCTATTCAAAATGAAATAACATTTTAGTCAAGAAGGAAAAGAAGAGCTCATAATCAAATGGAGATGAGAGTCAGCCACTGGCTCTAAGAGGAGGAAAAATACCTTGAACTTGTTTCCAGGAGTGAGGGTGTCCAGGGCAAATCTCTACCCTCAGGCCAGCTGCCCCCTACTTGTACCTGGGCACTGTCAGTTGATCAGAGAATTAAAAACTTGTTTCAGTATGAGCCTGAGTAAAACAGAAGAATGATAAACCCACTATCAGTGGTTGAAGAAAATTCATAAATAAATGCATAAAACACAGTCCAAAAGAAACAGAATTAGAATTTGGGGCCTCAGGGCTCTTTCATGATGGTCGATCACTGGCAAGGCTGGGGTCGTTCCTCTTGTACTCAGAGAACAAAGTATGTCTAAGTGTCTCTGAGGATCCTGGCCCTTCTATTTGAAATTCTCTCAGATCATCAGGAACTCACTTGGGTAAAGGACCTTGGGCGGGGAGGCTTCCAATCCTGGACCCCAGGGGGCCTCAGTGGGAAGGCCTGCCACTTTGGATGACCCCTTTCTGGAGGCAGTCTTGGTGTGGGGCTGCCAGACATGCTCCCAAACCAAACCTGCCTAGCTAGGGCACAGTCTGAGGGCCGGTGCCTTGGAAGGGACTTTGGCCAGTTTTACAAGGAAGAAAGCTGTTTCTGGGGGACATCACACTAGACTCAAAAGATGTCACAAGGGGCTTAGGAGCCTCAGGGACTGTGCTAGGGCAGCTGGGGCCTTGGGGAAGGTGGGCACAAAGGCACCTGAGTCCTCTCAGGCTAGGTCACCTGCCCTCCTGCCTTCCCTCAGGCCATCTCAGCCTTCCCCTGTCCCTTACTCACCTTTTCCAGAAGCTTCTCTTGCTAACCCCACCCCGTTCTGATCTCAGCACTGGCTTCAGCCCTTAAGTCCTCAAGACCAACCCTCTATTGACAGTTGTTCCTCTGTCTCAGTTAAGTGGTGTTAAACAGGTTCCTGTGTTTGTCTCCATGACTACAAGGCTACACCCCAGGGAAGGGAGCTATGGGAGGGAGTTATCACATGCTTGTGTTTCCTCCTTGTACCTCTAGTACAGGCCTCAGTCTGCAATAGTCACTACTTCTTGCCTCTCTTGGGGTCAGGACTAACTTCCCCCCAGTTCTGTGGTGGCTGGCTGTGCCCCTAGCTGGATTACGTTCACTAAATGCCAAATTACATGAAACAAACTGAAGAGAGATGGTGTCCATCATGCCTCCCTCCAACACCAACCAGCAGCCAGAATGATCCTTTGATAAGCTAAGTCAACTTCTGTCACTTCTTCCTACCCATCTCAGTGTAAATAACACCTACAGGTCTTACATGGGCCCAGGAGGCTGTGCACAATGGCCCCTGCTCCTTGCTGGCCTCCTCTTCCACCTCTCCAGGCATTCGGCCCTTTACTGTTGAGGGGCACACACGTTCCTCCCTCACAGAGTGTGCACCTGCTTTTCCCTCTCCCGAGAATGCTTTCCATGTGCCTGGTCACATCGATGCATTCGTGGCCCTGCTCAAAGATGGCTCCCCCTCCCTACCCTTTTTAAAATAGCAACCGCTTCAGCGCTTAGCTCCTTCTTTCATCTGCCTCTCCAGATCCACTCATTCTCCACCTTTTTCACCCTACATGCTGCCTGGCTGGCCAGGTAGACCTGTGTTCTCTGGCTTCAGGCAGAGAACAGGCAGGATACAAGAAGGTGGGAGGGAGAGTGAGGTCAGGATATTAATTCTTGGACTGACATGCTCCCTGCAGGGTTGCTGCTCGCTGCCTGGCCCCCCAAGGACCCAAGGCCTCAGTTCCTGGCAAAAAGCTCTCACATAGGCCTCTCTCCAGGTCCTGGGACTGCTTCCTCCCCTATCACTCACTCAGGTGTCACACTACCACTTGGGTTCCCCTATACCTTGCCTACATCTTTGGAGGTAATCCCTTTATTAAACCTTCCTCAAATTACTCACACTATTGCTTTCCTTTTGGGACCCCAATTCACCACCTGACATCACATATCTATCGTTTGTGAGCTGTCTGTCCCCCATCTGGACCATAAAGTCAAAGAAGGGAGCAACTTTATTACACTCTATGCTGTATCCCGATATCTGCCTCAGGGCCAGCACAAAGCAGCTCAATAAATGCTTGTCAGACAAGCGGGAAAAAAAGAGGAAGAGAAAGATCAATGTAACCTGGAGATGAAATATGGAGGCTTGAAGGGAGGGCACATTTTTAGAAGGTAAAGAGCACAAATGAAGATACAGGATGCATCAGTGATGAGAGTGTCTTTCTCCCCTCAAGGCATAAAGACCTGTTTATGTCCTTCTTAGCACATCACAATGTGTAATGCTTCTGTTTTCTCTGTATGTCTTCTCACTAGAATAAATCCCCTGGGGGCGAGGGCCACCTGTCTCCTTCACCACAGTATCTTTGAGTCTGGCATAATACATGGCATACACAGAAGGCATGAGGCCGTATTTGCTGAGTAAATGGAAGAATTAAAGGTACCCAAAAGTAACAATGAATCAGCAGGGGGACCTCAAAAGCCAAGTGAGGCAGTTTGGACTTGTAGTGAAGAGTGTTAAGAACTGCAAGTCCCGCTGCAGAAAGGCAAATGACAAAGCTGGGGCTTTTAATAAGATGTGCCTGGCAGGGAACAAGGCTAGGGATGAGCAGCGAGGCTGCTGTAGCATCAGGCTGGCAAGGGAAAGGTGGCAGAAGTTGGCGACCGATGGATGCAGAACAGAACGAAGGTGCCAGAGTGCTCAGCTTGGTGACTGAGAGATAGGCTGTACAGCCCACAGTCCTGGCCGGAGATAAGTACTCCAGGGCCACTGCTACTGGCGTTTCCAACTTTCCTCCAAAGTGGGAAAGCTGGGAAATGGAAATGATTTTAGGGGAAGGGTGAATCAAATCCACTTTGACCATGTTGCATTGAAGGTATTACTGGACGGCTCAGTGGAGCACAAATGATGAGACAGCTGGGTGCTGAGGACTCCCAAGCAGGGAACGGCTGGCTGCAGGTGGAGGGGCATACGGGCCATCTCCTTGTATAAGCAGAGGAGTTTGGGAGACCTTCCACAGCTGGGCAGTCACGGGGAGGGGCCAGCCAAGAAAAGGGAGGCCAAAAGATAGAGAAAGGGAAGGAGGGCAATGTCATGGAAGACAAAGGAACATGAAAGAAGGGGAAGCCATGGGGTCACAGACCAGAGGTGAAAGCCTGGTTGTACTTTACTGAGGTCCCCACCCCAGAGGAGCACCTGACTATCGGTTCCTGGGACTGGCTGGGAGAGCCAAGGGGTTCAAGTCAGGTGGTTCAGTGTTAGAGAAGGGTTTGCTCCCTGTCCCACCAGGCATTCCAGGGTACCTACCCTAAACTTTATTTGTGGCAGAGATCGCTAGTTGTCCTCCAAAGCCAGTCTTACCTTCTTTCCATGGTGACAAGACTCCCAAGTTTTACTTCGACACAGAGCCATCCAGCTAAAACTCACATTTCTTGCTCGCCTTGCAGTTTGGTGGGGCCGTTTGGGTAGGAAGGGGCAGCTTTTGGGTCTTCAGGTCCCCTTCACACACACCTCCCTCTCCCTCTTTAACCCAGTTGGAATGTGGATCCAGAAGATGGGGTGGCAGCCATCTTCTATCACATGGATATAAGCATTACCCGAGGTGACAGAGGAGCCATGAGGCAGGAGATCTCATCAGGCCACCAAGCTAGCCTGGGCCACCTACCCAGATTTCCATATGAAGCATACATTTTGTCTCAAGCCACTCCACTGTGTTTTGGGGAACTTTCGTTAGAGCAGCCTAACTCACACTGGAACCCACCATTTAATCCAGTAGACATACCACCTTAGACCAGACCAGAAGTTGTTCCAGCCCATGTCTGCCAAGGGTCCCCAGGGGAAATGACAAGCCTTTGGCATTTCTCTTGACAAGATCCTATGTTACAGATCCATTATTTGTAAAGCAATCAAAATTCTTCATTAAAAAAATGTCCTACTTGCTTAAGGAATAAGAGCAGTGATTAGCAGCTTCACCATCACTCTCTCCATAACTAGTTCCATTTTCAGGTCCCTTCTCCTCCCACCCACAGGCCAAGGAGAGTGTGGGTGTGTGTGGAAATCACCTTGCACACAGTAGTGTTCAATGCATTTGAGGGACAGCAGCATTTACAGTTGTGAGATAAGTGTGACAGGTAAGAAGCATAAACTCTGGAGCAGAACGCCTGGGTGCAGACATAGCAGCCGAGCAGAATAAAGTCAGTTACTAACCTCCCTGGGCCTCTGTGTCCTCAACTGCAAATGGGGACAGTGAGAACATCTATTTTTGAGGGAATTGTGAGGATTAAATGAGTGGATATGTGTAAAACACTTAGACCATGACTAGCAACAGTTAAATTCTCAATTAGTACTGGTCTTTATATATAATTTTAAAAGCAACAGAAAAAACGGCTGGCAATGGAATGACATCGTCATTTATAAAGTACAGTTGCAGACATTCTCAAGAATGTCTTCCTGACAAGGTATCATAATTATCCCATTTTATGGAAATTGGTTTGGAAGTTTAGTGATTTGCCCCAAATCTGACAGTAAATTATAAATACCAATGGCACCAAGCTTTGTTTTACTAGACCATGAGGTCTCCAAGAAAAGAGACTTCAAGATTCTAGAAAAATAAAGTCCAGAAATACCAGTTTCTTTTAGGCCTGTTCCTCCCAAAAGCCAGGCCGCTTTGTTACTGGTTTATCAGTTAACTCCACAAACCATCATTTATTTAACTGCTTCTTGATCAGACACAAAGGAGAGGGGGGCCTGCTGAGCATCCTTACCCCTAAGCCAGGGCTGGGGCTGCTGATCCAGGTGGGAGGTCAGGGAAGGGGCATGCTCAAAAACAAACACTGGAGGAACTGTTGCATCCTTAGGAGATGTAAAAACTGAGTGCAATGTGTGACTCTTATTTTGATGTAGGTTTTATTTTTTATGTGAGGCAACCCTTGGTTGACCTCACAGATTGTAAGGACCTTGTCAGTTTACGATCCCTTATTTTTTATGCCTACAGCACCTGGTCTTCCTAGGTGGCCTCCCATCCAAGTACTAACCAGGCCCGACCCTGCTTAGCTTCCGAGATCAGACGAGATCGGGCTTGTTCAGGGTGGTATGGTCATAGACTTGACCCAGATTTAAACAAGCCAATTGTTAAACAAAAACATCTTTGAAACAACTGGAAAACTCTGAACTGGGTATTAGAAGATATTATGAAATTGTTCATTTGTTAAGTGTGATATTGACATGGTGATTAGTTTAAACAAAAAAATATAACCCACACAAGTATGCTCCATACAAAAAAAATCCTTATTTTTTTGACAAAGGGTGTAAACATAATTCAGTGGAGGAAGAGCGGCTTCTCAACAAATGGCACTGGTTCAACTGGACATCACAGGCAAAATAATGAACTCAACCTAAACCTCATGCCATATATAATAATTTACTCAAAACGGATCAAGGACTAAAATGTAAAACATAAACCTATAAAAATGTTAGAAAAAGCATAGAAAAATTCAGGACCTAGGGCTTGAATATTTTTTAGACTTGACACTAAAACTCAGCCCATTAAAGAAAAATCTGATCAATTGCACTTCATCAAAATTAAAAACTTTGCTTTGCAGAGGATCTTGTGAAGTTACAAAGACCAGCTACAGAGTGGGAGAAAGTATCTGTAAACCACACATCTGACAAAATTCTTGTATCTAGAATACATAAAGAAATCTCAAAACAAGAAAACAACTTAATTAGATTAGGCAAAAGACTCACATTTCACCAAAGATGACATACGGACAGCAAATAAGCACATAAAAAGATGTCCAACAACCAGCCAACAAGGAAATGCAAATTAATCACAATGAGATATTACCACACATCTATGAGAGCGGCTGAAATAAAATAACAGCAAACATTGGTGGGAGGTGGAGAAACTGGATCACTCAGACATTGCTGGTAGGAATGTAAAATGGTACAGCCACTTGGGAAAATAGCTTCTTTTAAAATTAAACATGTAGTTACATAGGCCCTAGCAATTGTACTCTTGGGCATTTATCTCAGAGAAATGAAAACTTTTATTTACACAAATATCTATATACAATGGTTCATAGTCATTTTATTCATAATAGCCCCAAATTAGAAACAGCCTAGATATCCCTCAATTTGTGACTAAACAGAGGGTGGTATATGCACACCATGGACTACTACTCAGCAAGAAAAGGTGCTATGGACACACACAAGTTGGAAGGCTCTCACTCACTTATGCATTGTGAAACAAAGCCAACCTCAAAAGGTTGCCAACTTTGATTCCAGTTATCGAACATTCTTTAAACGAAATGAGAGAGATGGAGAACACAGCAGTGGTTGCCAGGCCTTAGGGATGGGGAAGAGAGGTGGACGAGGTTATAGATAGCCTAAGGGAGCCTGTGGTGATAGAAATGTTCTGTAACTTGATTGTGGTGTGGTTACACTGAGCTACATGTGACAAAATTGCATACACACACAGAAGTAATGAAGTCTGAATGACTCTGTGGATTGTACCAGTTAATTTCCTGGTTGTGATATTGCACTACAGTTACACAAGACGCTACTGCTGGGGCAACTGGGTGTGGGATACACAGGACCTTTCTGAACATTTTTTTTTTTGAAAACATCCTGTGATTCTATAATTATTTCAAAATTGAAAAAGGTCTACCAGAGATGCATAATGACATATTTACAGGTTAAATGACATAGGTCTTAGATGTGCTTTAAAAAATACTCCAAGAAAAGAATAAAGAAAAAAAATGGGAGAAATAGATGAAACAGGATTGAAAAGATGTTAAATGTTGAAGCTGAGTGAAAGATACACAGGGAAAGCATATACACTTTCCTCGCTAATTTTGGGTTTGAAAATTTCCAAAATAACAAGTTTTAGAGTTTCCAGTGGCACCTACTCCGACAAAAGGGCTAAGCCTTGCTTACCTGTCTATGGTCTTTCTCATTGCTATGACTTTTGAATATAGATTAAGTCCAAAGTTTATAATTCTGTTTCATTAATGAAGCTTTTCTTATGACCTTTTATTAAGAGCTCATAAATCACATTAATCTGGCTGTTTTTCCTCCAAGAATTCTTCCAAAGTTATAAAAAATAGAAATTTATAAATACACATTGAGAAGTACGCAGTTTTTACACAATAGTTGGGTCAATGTTTCAAGTTGTCTAACCGTCTCCCAGTCTCTCATCCAGAACAGAATTACAGCAGTACAGCCTCTGAAATGCCCACAGTAGAAATAGTGACTCTTCTCCAGATCCTACCTTCTCCCTTAGCATAAGGGCAGTCAACAGGTGTTTTTCCAGATGGTGACAGCAAAAGAGGAAGTGTGGAAATGTTGACTGGGATGACTGCTCCCGAGAACAGTGAAGATGGTGAGCTGGGAAGGTTTCTGCCTGCATCTGCCATGGCTCAAAATTGTGACTGTAGTTAAACTCAACAGGCCAAGAATTGCCAAGAGCCAAATCACAAACTTCAAGAGGTCACCACAGGCCCACCTGACTACTTTCCACTATTTGGTCCAGGGCTGGAGAATCCAGTTTTCTCACTAGCATTCCCTCTTCAGTTACTGACATGCAGCTCTTTCCTTCCAGGAGATGGGATGAACTACCCTAGAGAATAGTGAGGCCAGAGGAACAAGGTGCCTGCTGTCAGGTCACCGCTCCGGGTTTTCAAATTCATCAAGAGCATGGAAGATTAAGAGATGACTGTGGAAGCCAAATATAGGACAGTTCAATGTGGACTTTAGGATGGTACCTCAGGAAACTCATTTACCCGGTGTTAACTTCCAGGTGTCACTAGCACTTTCCTTCCTGAGACTTGATTTTAAATCTCTTCCTCTGGAGACCAGTCAAAGGATATCTGCTTGCCCAGCATCTTCCTTAAACACACTTTTTTTTTTTTGCTGTGTAGTGTACATCAAGAACGAAATCTTCTCTCCCCAGGAAGCAAAGAGGGTGAAAAAATTCAGACGTGCTCCTGGAAGAACAGCTTGGCCTGGCCTGCAGGTTCCTCTCAGCCCATTCTGCTAGGAGGTGGAAGAGCATGGCCTTCTGTCCATGCTAGCTTTCTAGCAGACTTCTTGATTGGGCTTCTCAGCTTTCAGGATACAAGGCCAAATCCACCCCTCAGTTATCTCATCATCGACTCCCAGCCTCCCATCAAATCATTTTCCTATTGTTTGAAATCGGTGATTCCTCTATCAAGTCATAGCATAACATATCCACTGATTTAGGCTCTTGTCAGAGAAAACTCTTTTCCCAGGATGTGGCAGTACTTGGTAGTTCCCAAGCATACATTCCAGGGGGAAATTATGTTGAAGCTGGACAAAGGGTACATGGGGAAAGTATACACATTTTCCTCTCCAATTTTGGGTTTGAAAATTTCCAAATTAAAGTTTTGGATAGTTCCCAGGGATACCTAGTCCAACAGATGGATAAGCCTCATTTATCCATCAAGTTCTTCATCTGACTTTCCCCCATTCCCTGGCAGATATCTCTCTCAGGAGAGAGGGTTGCCCTGCTTTAGGAAGCTCAAATGCTAATGAGAGAATCAGTGCTGCCTTATGCCATCGCTCTCCTCCACATTACATATCTGCTCAGGTCTCCTGATCCCTGCTGGCCCCAGATCAAGCATATGTGGGCTTCCTGTTTCCAAGCTCATGTGAGAAGGCAAAGTGAGCTTTGCTCAGCTTAACAGGACACCTGGAGTCCAGGTGAGGAGAGAAATTAGAATGAGGTTCTCAGATGATAAACTGGTACCACAAACTGTGAGTCAGTAAAAGGGGTCTGGATATGCTGAAACAGAAACTAGGCAAATGGTCTTTCCGGCAGTAAGCTAAGCAAACAAAGAACTCTTTCTTTACTGCCACCTTCCCTGGTCTTCCAGGTTTCAGAGCGACCAAGTCCTATGATAATAAATAAAATCACTGGCTGCTCTTATGCCCCACAGTACAACCTGTTGATTAAGCCTTGTTGTTACCACTGTATCTTCCTCAAACATCCAGTGAAAATAGGTAATCTTAATAGAGTTTGCTACTAAAATCATGCCCAGTCACACCCCAGTAGCCTCAGCTGGATCACGAGGAGGCCACCCTCTCCTCTTCCCTGGAGTGGCTTTAACTCTTCCAGGAGGGTAGTGTCCGCGTCTCTGTACAAGGCAGGTTTCCTTCTCAGCTCACGAGAGGGACCTAGAAGGAAGAGGAATCTATGGAGCTTGCCTGGTGTGGGCCCCACATACTCTCCTTCTAGAGGGGAACAACTCCAGGGCTGTGAAGGTTGGTACCCATAATGCGGGATGCTCAACTTCTCTATGCAAAAAGAGGTACATACATATGGGAGACAAGAAAGGAGAGGAAAAGAGAAAATATTTCCTCTCACCAGAAAAGCTGTCCCCAAGATTCAGACCCACCGATGAGCCTCTCTTTTCTGCCAAGGAGCAGGGAAGACCACCTCGGTTGGCCAGAGAAGACTCTCTGCGCCCAGCCTGCAACTCACTTCTTCCTGCGGATCTTGGGCTTCTTCACAGGTCGCAGATAGGGGTTATCAATGATGTTCTCCTCCCCATTCCGGCTCCCGGGCAAGGAGGGGTTCTGCTGCAGGACAGAGGTATTCTCCTTCTCGGCTCCAGAATCATCCTTTGAGCAAAACACCAACGGCATAAGGAAAGAGATCATGCCCATCATAAGAACTATTAGTATCCTTTTCGTTGAGATTGGAAGCCCAGAGGCCACTTTTTCAGGGCCCATCTGTGCCTCAGATGAAATGAGGTCCAGGCAGGGGCTGGCTATCAGAAGGTGAGACCAACAGCTTTGACACAGTGGGGCACAGAACATAAAACCCCAAACTCTTGACAAGGCAGGGACATGAGTTAGAAAGAATAGAGACCTGGGAGGGACAGGGAGTTATGGGATAAAATTTAGATGCTTCAGGGAGAAAGACCAACCTGTGGGGAGATAAAGAAATAAGAGAAGAGACCCTTTATACTTTGCAGGACTGAGAGACACAGGGTCAGAACAAATCATGTGCAAAGGGCCTCTTGTGGACCAAAGCTACTTAGATCATGAGATTTCCCCCCATATTCTTAAATATCTGGTACTTGCAACATGGTACCAATGAACATATTGTAGCAGAGGCCAGAAACTTCTCGAGTCCTGAGGGTTTCTACCAAGGCAAGGCAGAGTGTGCAGGCACCAACACTGGAACATCATCAATAACCCCCATCTGCGACCTGGGGATCAGGTCTCTCATGATTTGGTTTCTAAGGAAAGTGATTTTGTAGAAAGATTTCTCTGTGTGTGTGTACACACACACACACACACACACACACACACACACACACTTATTTATTCAATATGATCCCAATTAAAAATTTTTAAAAATCACAGTTGTGTGTAGGCTGGAAAACATGTTGAAATTTTAAAAACTAGTTCTGGGAATATAAGTGACCGGTTCTCCTTTCCTTATTTATACTCTTTTATTTTCCAAGTTCTGTGAAGCTGCAGGGAAGGGGGAAATCACGTGAAGAACTTGTTCTGGAAGCTCAGGCCTACGTGACTAAGTGACCAGACGCTGCTTGGGCTGCGCCCTCTGGTGACAGACCAACAGTTCTGTCACTGAGATTCCTGTTCTGTACCTTGAGGCAAAAGGGGACCTAACTTAGAAAAGGAGATTGTTGTAAAGAAGGCAGGGCAGAGGACACTGAGATTAGATGGCACAAATGAAGAGCAGACTCTTGCACAGAGACCGCTGGCCGAGGATGCAGACAACAGTCTCAGGCTTAATGAACCTGAAGCAACTGGGTCAGTTCTAGGTTCCACTAGACACCCCGCAACTGTCCCATCAATCGTGTTCTCCCTACAGACCCAATCCATCCAGAGTCCCTGCGCTCTCTCCAGTACTGGATCTGGTGGGGCCACAAGGTGACTTAGAGCCAAGTGGACCTTCTGGAGGTGCTCCTGAAAGCAAGTACCCCAAGATCAACCTAACTCATACCAGACACAAGGTCTGGTCACAACCAGACCTGCCCTGGATAACAGACTCCCAACCTTTCCAAAGTTCTTAATGGCTTGATTTAGTCACTCACTCCTGACCCACACCCCTTCTCTTCTCTGTCATAACGCCCTATCTTCAAAGTTACTGGAAGGTTACTTCGGCTGTGCCTTTAGTGTTTCCCGAGATCACAAGATGGAGGTGACACAGCAGTGCTGAAAGGCCAGCCTTTTGACCTCTGCTGGAGGGTACTGAGGCTCCCTCCATTCGGCGCTGTCTCACAGGCCAAAATGTGGATCCCATTTGGGCACAATAGCTTCTCTTCTCCCAAGTAAAGCTTCTGGAAATTCCACTTTCTTTCCTCTGTCAGGAACAAGTAGCAGAGATGGGGAAGTATGGGAGGAGTTGATAAAAGAAGTACCAAATTGACTGAGATTTGTGGGGGAAAAAAAAATAAAGTGAGATCGAAAGGGTCTGTCAAGAGCCTGTCCAAGTCTGTAAAGGGCAGACTGGCAATGCATGTGCGCTCTAATGAACCCCATGCCTCAGGGTGACTGCATCTGGTCTCAGCTTCTTCCACACCAACAACTTCCACATGTCCCTCTCCCCTGCCCTCCAGGCTCACACAGCCACCGCTACTCAACATTTCCATTTGGATGTCAAGTAGGCCTTTCAAACTTAATGTGCCTAAACCTGAACTCGGGATCTTTCCCTACACGTAATCGGCTCTTCCCGCAGTTCTCTGGTCACAGGTGATGGCATTTTGGCTTGTCTTTCTCTGACATCCCACATCCAATCTGCTGGGAAAATTTCCTGGCCTTACCTTCAAATTACAGGCAGACTTTGACCGCTTTCACTATCTCTACTGCGACCATCCTGGTAGGACCCACCACTGTCTCTCGCCTAGATAACTAATTGCTTCCTAACTGATCTCCTTCCACAGTTCACTCTGCCTGTGTGCGCTACGGACCATCCTCATCACAGAAGTCAGCAGTCCTGGAAGGAGTTCGGATGTGTCCCCCCTCTGTTCCACACCTTCCCACAACTCCCATTTCACCCAGTTAAAAGCCAGTTCTTAAAACTGTTTACAAGGCCCTACCTGATCTTACCGCTTCCTCTCTCTGCCTTCCTCGGCCACCCTCACACTCATCGCCACGCTGTTCTTCAGGGCCCTTGTACCCGCTGTTCACTTTCTAGAACACTCTTCCCAGATACATGGCTTGCTCTCTCACTTCAAGTCTCATCTCAAATGTCACTTTTTCAGTGATGTCTGCCCTTAATATCCTATTTAAAACTGAAGCCTCCATTCTGAATCTCCCCCTAGTGGGTCCTTCCTACCCACTTTCATCTTCAATATACTATAGTGACGTATTTACACATTATATTTACGGTTGTTCCTCCACTGCCAACACTTAGGGTCCCCAAAGGCAATGTTTTGTTTGTTTTGTTTACTGATGTGTCTGTCCCAAACACTCAGAACAGTATCTGGCAAATACCACCGTGTACTAAATAAATACTTCGTAAGTAAATGACTGGTACCATTGCTCATAAAAGAGAAAAAGTTCAGGCATTGGGATTGCCTGCAGGAGGTAGCTAGTTCAAATGAAAGACAAAAACACATACATTAATTTAAAATGATAGTCCCTTTATGTTCAAGTAGATGGAAAAACCAGAACCATTAAGTAACTACCTAGAAACAGTCCTTGAGACATGCTACCATCAAAAGATAAAGGAATCACCTGGGGTCAATACCAGTTATTTAATTAACTAACAATGTAAATGCTAACGATTGAAAACAACCTAAATGTCTACAGGGGCCTGGTTAAATTGTTACATCCACAAAATGGAATATGATGAGGCCGTGAGGAGGGATAATGAAGCAACTCATACACAGGTAGGGAATGACTGCCAAGATAGTTCGATGAGGGAAAACAGCAAGGGCAAACCATCTGTGACTTGCTGTTTGTGCTTAAAGCAACAATAAAAAAAAAACTATGTCTCTAGAAGGACACACGAGAGACTGGTGATTGGTTGCTTTGTAAGAGGGAAATGGATAGCAGGGAATAAGAATGGGGGAAAGACTTATCACCATACATCTTTTTGTACATTCTGAGTTTTGTACATTTTGAAACATATAATTAATTATATTGGCCAGTCCAACAAAGTAACATTAACAGGTCCAACTGATAGCATACAAATTGTTGCTAGAACCCTTTTCTTGAAGTCTTTTATTTTTTTACAGAAGAGCTTGTGGTTGTACCGCCTGAA
This sequence comes from Cynopterus sphinx, assembly GCA_030015415.1. Taxonomy (NCBI): domain Eukaryota; kingdom Metazoa; phylum Chordata; class Mammalia; order Chiroptera; family Pteropodidae; genus Cynopterus; species Cynopterus sphinx. The sequence continues at coordinate 46,510,710 of CM057386.1, read as the reverse complement.
ACAGCAGGGGAGGGAGCAATGGGTACCAGGAACTGCCATGTGCCAGGCACCTGATGTGTATTAGCTCATTTTATCTTAGGCTCCCGCTTTCCCTTGAGATAGGCATCGTCCCTACCCCTAACCGGTTGTACCTGTGAGGAAACAGACTCAGATGTTGGGCAATGAAACCAAAGCCATGTATCTGGAAAGTAGCAGAGTCTGGATTTGAAGGCAGACCAGTCTGACTGCCAGGGTCAGGTCTTTCTACTCTTTGCTGTCTGGCTTGGCCTCTCGGTATGCTGGGGTGCTCAGGCAGCTCCGGGCATTCTTTCAGCCTTGGTCCACTCACCGCCATGACCTCACCTATGTCATTACCTGGAGTGTTAGATAACACATCTGCAAGCCCTTGAACTACTTTGTACTTACAAAGGGATGGTGATGTTTGCTTAGAAGATTCCTCCTCATAAGGTGAACCTCATCTTAGTCCATGACCCAATCACCAAATCTCAGACCAAATTAACTGAGTCCAAAACAGAAGTGCAGAATAACAAGTTCCTCTGCTTTGTGTAAAGCCATGGGCTCCCAGCCCTAATTCTGAAAGGAATAATTCAACATTAAAGAAATGGTGTTCAAGCAAGGAAGAGCTGAAGCAAGTAAGTTATTCTGCAAATAACTGGCGGGCACTCTTCACCTCAAACAGGAGCTGCTAGCTGCCACTTGGTACATCGGCCCTTAGAGGACACGAGGAACGCTCAGTCCAACTTCAACTACTAAGGCATCCTCTGCTTAAAAGCCAGGGCCGACCTTAAGGATGGATGAATATGGTAGCCTGACAATTAGGGTTCTGTCATCTTTAAAGGAACTGGAGCTTCTAGCAGTTCTGTGACTCCTTGTACTTTCTTGCAAGATGCTAGAATAAGGGTGGGCTCTCATCCTTTTACTTGCCAAGCACGCCACATCAATAACCAGAAAAGAACACCCACGAGTTCTGATGAGCACATCTCCTCACCCACCTTCATCTCTGTAGTCACATACTCTCTCCTATCCTGGGGATGAGATGTCCAGAACAAGGCTAACCCCTCCATTTGGGCACTAGATCCCATGCCCCGTCACCTCCCAAAGAACATCATTCCAAAATGTTTCTCTCGCATCGATTTTCCCTCTCTACCAGATCATTCCCATTAGCATATAAACATCTTATTTCTTTTATCCTAAAACACAAAAATAAAAAACACCTCTCTTAACTCCTTTCTTTTCCCCCTTTAGTTACCACTTCATTTCTCTCCTTCCCTTTACAGAAAAGTTCCTTACAACAACTGTCTGTATAAGCGCTGTCCAATGGAACTTTCTGTGATGTAAATGTACATATCTCTAATGTCCAGCAGTGCAGCCACCAGGCATAAGTGACTATTAAAACGTAGCTAGTGTGACTAAGGAACTGAATTTTAATTGAATTTAAATAGACCAGTGTGGCTCAGTGTGGCTTAGTGGCACTGTAATGGACAGCATAAGTCTATCTATACTCACTGACAAAATTTCTCTTCTCCCATTCTCTTCGACTTCACTGCAGGCCCTTGCTTTGATTCTTACTGAAATTGTTCTTGTCAAGGTCACAAATTATACTCCCATTGCCGATCTAATGGACAAATTCTCAGTCCTCACATTACTGGAACTTACTGCAGCTTTTGACCCTGTTAATCACTCTTTCCTCAATGAAACACTTTCTTCCCCCGGCCTCCAGGACACCACACCCTCCTGGTTCTCCCACCTCTCCAGTTTCTACATCTCCTAGGCTGGTTCCTACTCATCTCTTCACCCTCAGAACAGTGAAGAGCCCCAGGCCTCAGTCTTTGCACCTCTTCTCTTTTTTTATATTCATTCACTCCCTAGCAGCTCATCTAGTCTCAAAATTTTAAACACTATTCATATGTTGATGCCTTCCAAATGTGCATCTATAGCCCTAACATCTCCTCAAACTCCAACTCGTACATCTATCTCTCTACCTGACACCACCACCCGGATGTCTAATAAGCATCTCAAACTTACCTCGTCCAAACCTGAAACTCCCGGCTCCCCTCCCCGCCCCACCCAATGCCTGTTCCACCTAATACTCTTCCCTATCTTGGCTGAAGGCGACTTCATCTTTCCTGTTGTTCAGGCAAAAAACCTGTGCATTTGTTTTTGACTCTCTCCTCTCACAAGTCACATCTATTTTATCAGCTGGTTCTGCTGAAAATAATCTAGAATTGGACCAAATAATCTTTCTGACCATGTCTCATTATCTTTGCTTCAACCACCATCTCTTAGTTTAATGAAGCACCCTCCTAACTGGTATCTCTACTTCTGCCCTAACCCTTTACACTCTACTCTTAACATAGCAACCCGACTGCCGTTGTTAACAAACTCAACCAGTTCCTGACCCTCTTCTGTTTAGCACTACCCGAGTGTTTAATACAGCTTTTAAGACCTGACTACCCTATCCCCTACTCTGACCTCATCCCCTACTACTGTCTCCTCCTTGGTCATGCCATTCTGGCCACCCAAAAGGCCCCACCGTTCTTCAACACAACAGCTTCTACCTCAGGGACTTTGCACCTACTGTTCCTTCTGTGAGGAATTATCTACTCCCAGATATGTGCAAGCTTTGTTCAATTAAGGTCTTTACTCAAATGTCACCTCAGTCACCCTAATACCATCCCCCTATGCCCATACTAAGTTCCTATCTCTTAATTTATTATTTTTCCTTAGCACCAAGAGAGCAGGAAATTTTGTCTATTTTATCTCATACCGATTCCCCAGTACCTGGAACTAAGCCTGGCTCTGGCAAGCACTCATTCAATATTTGTTAAATGATAGAATGAACTCTCAAAACACAAACTTGCCTCTCAAACTAGAGAGCATGTCACACTGGGATCAAGAGCCCATCATGCAGAGACCAGGGGTAGGTCACGTCCAATTCCTAGAGTGACAGGCTGAGGGCAGTGTGGGCTAGTTTGGGGGATACTGTGAAGCAGGCAGAAAGCAGGACCCACCGTGCTGATGTGAAGAGGGAGGTTTTCTGTGTCTGTCTGCTCATCCTGTTCCGAGGAATCCGTCTCTTCCATTTGTTGCATCTCCAGCTCGGATGGAAGAAGAGCTGTCAGGTAGGGGATGGTGAAAGGCCTGGCAGCAATTACTAGGAAATTGGAAGAGAGGCACGATTCCCCTGTCATGGAGTTCTGGCAGCTGGCCCAGAGCCTCACAACAGATCAGTGAGCAGCACCAAATGACAACAATGGCTAACAAGCTTGTAGCACTTACCTTGGGCCAGGCAATGTCCCACAGGCTTTACACGTGCTATCCTTAATCCTCACCTCCACTTTAATAGCTAGATACAATTACCAACCCCATCTTACAGATGAGGAACCTGAGGCACAGAGAGGTTAAGTGACTTCCTCCAGCACACATAAAGCAGCAGGGTGGGATTTGAACTTGGGCAATATAACTTTAGAATGAACTTTTCCCAAGTATGATGAAAATCAGACAGAACTGGGGCTGAATCCAGCAAAGCATCAGTTTAGTGATCTTGTACCCATGGCCAGTTAACCCCTCTAAGCTTCATTTCTAGAGCAGAGACATTGATCCCATCAGCCTGAAGAATTCAAGTCCAAATATTGGACTTGAGAACTCTCTGCATGTAAGTGTATCCAATGAGCTAGAGGGAACTTCAGGTAAGTGAGAATTCCAGTTCTTCCAAAAAGCACTAAGGATGAGAAGAAGAAATTGTTGATAAAATAAACAATAAAAAGTCTTCATGTACACTTCTGTGATAGAATGGGATTATCAGGAGACACTACAATTATTTTTATGTGGTTCAGATGTGGGGTTATGCAATCAGGAAAAGTTTTGAAAGCTACACCCCAGCTGTGACCTTGAGCAAGTTACTTCATTTATTTTTTATATAAACCTTGACTTCTTGTAACAGCTCCTAACTCACAGGTCTCTGAGAGAATTTAATGAGATGCTATAGGGAAAATGATTAGCACAGCATCTGGTAATTAATAATTTAGCTATTATTCAAGTCAGGCACAAAGAGAACAATCACTAACTAAATCACCTGGATCAATCTCCCTCGTTCGTTCACCCCTGAAAAACTGAAGCCTATGGAGATGATGTAACCTGGTGAAATGGCAGTGCTGAGAAATTAAATGAAATGGTTCCTGTGAGAGGATATGGCGAAGGGCAAAGCCTGGCAGATGTTCTGTAATTACCCTGCCCCTTGATGCCAGTGTCCCTCCTAGTACCAGGGCTGCCACTTCTACTTTATGAGTCTCTCTGATGCCTAGGGCTCAGTAACCTTTGAGGTAACCTAAACTCAATGTACCTCAAGCAGCCAATCCCAAAAGAAGCCATTACTATTTCAGAGTCATTGGTTAGGGACAAAACCCTCAAGACCTGAGAAAAGGAGCCAGGAATCTGAGGAAGTCATGAACCGAAGACAAGAACAAATTGTTTTTTCCTACCATGCTGAGAGAAAGGGAAGATGGTAAAACTATTTCCAATGACAAGACAGGGTTCACAGAGGGGAGACTCTCACATGGAAATGTGCTGACGTCATCTTTGAAAAGACTCTGGGTCTCGCCTGTCTTGGCCATAAAACGGGTGAGTGCCCGCTCCACATCTCGTCTCTGGGATGCAGCTTTCTCCCGCAGGACCTGGTAGTCTGACACAGGTTCACGGTATGTCTAAAAAGAGAACAGCAAAGACCCCAGTGAAATACTAATGGATCATTCTGCTTCCCTCAGGTCCCTGCCTTGCTGTTGCTATGTCCTTCCTTCCACCCTTTAAATGACCCACTACCATCATTCAGAGCAGAGATCCCCAAAAGGCCTGGGAAGGACAGAAAGAAATTAATATAACTATCATTAACATTTATTTTTAGTCTGAAAAATTAAGAAACGCACAAGTATTTACTACAGATGAATTCCGGGCCTTTGTTTAGCTCGCATGACAGCTGGTCTCAGGTGTAAGAGACAAATCCTGAAGGAAGAGTGGGAATTCTGCAGGAAGCCCTGACAGGGACCACCAGTTCCATCCGTGTAATGTGACACTGTGGAGTACGCAAGTGGCTGCTTAAGTGTATTTGTGGATTGTACTGCCTTGTTTTCTTAAACCAATCTCAGTTTTCTAAAACCAAAATGGACATGTTATCCCAAATGATTCTCTCCAAGAGCTGGAGAGTGAAGACATTAATGTAAGAGTAAATGAACAAAAAAATGGGAGGCCTGATACTCCTCCTCCTAATTCTGAGCTCTTTGGCAATCATGTTATGGAGTGAAAAATGACTGAGATCTTATCAGAATGAGAAGTTGGCCAAAACATTTTAAGTTACAATGGCAAAGGCCACTTTAACAGTGACTGCTGTGACTTGGAGACAGGGCTTTTAAAAGCGGCCATGAGAAACATTTCCACTGATGTCAATGTTAATTCAGGTGTGTCACTTACATACAGTTCCTGTGTCCACACTGAAACACAGAAACGGTGTTTTCTGACATGTTTAATGTCTTCCTAACAGAAAGAATTTGGGTGACTTTTGAATATGCTTGTTAGAAACATTAAAAATTTCAAGACCCTGCCATCATTTAAGAAATCTGATATTCAAGAAGCTAGAAAATAAATAGAAAAATTTAAACAAAATTGTTCGGATAATTGATAAATGAGAATGAAAAAAAAATTACTTTTGTAATTTTTTATTAAGGGAAGCCAGTGATGCTACATAACTTTGTAATGTAACTTTTTCAACTATGAGAGCCATTAAAGTATCAAAATAAACTGATTTTAGAATCAAACCTCCAACTTATTATTCCATCAAGTATTAAACCAGGATTTCAAAAAATAAAAAGCAGAGGCAATCAGTGAAAAGGTTTCCTGAACTTTTAATAAAGGTCAGATTATCTTTCAATGTACATTATTTTAGTACAATATTACACTGATTCATGTAAATAAGTATGAATACTGAAGTACATGCTTAATCAATTTTTACTGACAGAGATAGTCTCTGAGTTAGAGACTGCTATGGGTTGAATTGTGTCCCCCTAAAAAAATATGTTGAAGTCCTAGCCCCAGTATCTCAGAATATGATCTTATTTGGAAATAGGGTCATTGAAGATGCGATCAGTTAAGGAGAGATCATATGAGAGCAGGGTGCGACCCTACTCGACAAGACTGGTGCCCTTATAAGAAAATGGCCATATAAAGAAATAGAGAGAATACCATGTAAAGACAGAAGACTGGAGTGCTGCATCTAAAAGTCAAGGAACACTCACAGATGCCTACAAACCACCAAAAGCGAGGAAGAGGCAAGGGATTCTCCCATGGGTTTCAGAGAAAGCATGGCCCTGGCAAGACTTTGATTTTAGATATCTAGCTTCCAGAACTGTAAGACAATAAATTTTTGTTGTTCTATGTCACCTAGTTTGTGGCACTCTGTTATGGCAGCTCTGGGACACTAACACAGAGACTACCAATCAAGGGCAACAGCTGTATTGAAATGGTGGGTGACAACCTATTCCTCTCCACTCCCCATATCCCGAGGTGTGATAAGTGTCCTAGAGGACTTGCCGCGACAGTCCGCATGATGCCATATGTGCATCAGTACATGCCATGGAGGCGGGGACAAAATAATTGTGTGGAAGAGCCTCTGGGGACTCCTCTGCATACCAAACCTTCCCAAAGGAGGGTGAAACTACTAACCCATCAAAAGATACACATTTGAACCATAGAAGGCAACTCAATTTGACTTCATTCTGACCTAGAACCCAGAGTTAAAATAAGTTTCAAACAACATTTCCCTTGATTTCAAAAATAACTCTTCCTATTGTGGAAGGTTTGGAAAACCCAGAAAAGTGCAAATAAAAACAACAAAAGTTACCTATGACCCACTGAGAATTATTATGTTTTGTGGAATATCTTTCTAGTTATGTGGCTAGGTACTGCTGTGTTTTGGTAAGACAGGCAAAATTGTGCCAGCTTCAATTGTTGTTTAACTATATATATTTTTTGTCTTAACTGAAGAACACAATTCTCCTTTGCCACACTGTTTATCAATAAGAAAAGACATTCTGAGTTCTGAGCCCATCTTTCACCAATAAACTTTTGGACTCCAGTCTGACAGTCGCTAGGAATGGGCTGCTTTGCCTCAGTCACAGGCCCCCATCATGTCCTTGTTACTCACCGGAGTTTTGATGTAGGTGTGGGGGTCAGGGAATTCGGGAAAATGGCTGGGGATGTGTGGTGGGTGGGGTCGGTTCTGCCCTGCAGTGAGGGCCTTAGGAGTCACAGGCTGATTGGTCACTGGAGCTGCAACAGAGTCATAACCAGTTACTTTGCCACCTAAGGCCTTGGGTCTCTACACAAACCCTCCTTTTCTCAAAGTAAATGCTGGACCTCAATTTTCTGAACAAAGAGGGACCTTGTATTTCTATTAATAAAAAGCCTTCGATGGCTTAAGAACCTGAAAAAGTCACCCCTACATGCCCAGCCCTGATGGACTGACCTTGGGTAACATTCCCATCTACCACAATCTGCCTGCATGCCTCTTAGGCAGGTGAATGGGTGGCTGTGACAACATTCACGACACAAAAGACGTTGAGGAACTAACGAGTCAGATGGGCTGCAACTCTCATTTTAAGAACCCATGGGCTAATGATGACAGGATTGAAAATGGCATCTTCCATAGCTACTTTGAGAGGGAACTTCTTCAAAAAATGCCTGCTTGGAAAAAAAAAATCTAGTGAATTCTTCTCAGGTTCTACAAGACCACACTAGTTACTCCTAACTCAGTTGATGGCACTCAATTTATCTAAGGCACGGGTCATCAAACTTTGTGTAAAGAGTCGCAGAGTCAATATTTTATGTTTTGCAAGCCATAAAGATCTGTTACAATTACTCAACTCTACCATTACAGCACAAAAACAATCATAGATAATTAAACATGGCTGTGTTCCAATAAAACTTTACTTACAAAAACAGGTGATGGGCCACATCAGGCCTACAGACTATAGTTTACTGACCCTTGATCTAAGGAAAAACAAGAGCTTTTGTATTTTTCAAGCAGCATCGACTGCCCTTCTGGGGCTAAAGCACAAGAACTACAGCAACATCTCAGAGACAGTTTTCCTTTCTAGTGACTGAAATTCACACCCCAAACCTATTAGCTCAAAGATTATACTATAGGTAGCCTCAAATAATGGAATGGAGACTGCAACAAGGAGGTAGCTACCACACTGATCCCTGCTCTATTCAACTAAATCATTCCACAAGCATTCATTGAGCACTTATTACCTCAGTTCAAAGTCACTTACGGGCAGTGATGACCATCCTCTGAGAACGTTTTGCATAAGCAGGGAGAGTGTCCACATTGAAACCTACGAAACAGAAAAACAAAAATCACTATGGATACTGAACGTGGAGAAGGGGGAGTATTTCACTGTGATGAAATAGCTTAAATTCACAACACAAGTGTTTTACTGCCACTCAAAAAAAGCTCCGGCAGAATACCCCAACAGAGAGTTAGGAGGTCTCCTAAAAGGGTTCAGAGGAACATTCTCTTAATAGCCCTTTCAAGCTAAAAGCAGACTAGAAGAACCATGAGAAAATCTGAAAACACTCAACAGACATGGCTCACGCCTGTGGACTCCTCTCTCTTAACTCCAAATCAACTGCACGGAAGAAGTGGAAACTTGTGTACTCACCCATCTCAACAAGTGTGACCACGATATCTGACAGCGTGGGCTGAGTCCTGGCTGTGTGCTCACAATAAGACTTGGCACTTCTCCCAATTTCTGAAATGTCTGGGAAAGGATCAAAGGCATAAATTCTTATTCTCAGTTTCTAAAAAGTTAAACACAGAGTTACTGTATGGGCCAGCAATTCCACTTTTAGGTATATATCCAAATTGAAAGTAGGGACTCAAACACATACTTCTATACCAATGTTCATAGCAGCATTATTCACAATAGTCTAAACGTAGAAACGACCCAGTACCTATCAACAGGTGAATGGATGAACAAAATGTGGTCTATCATTACAACAGAATATTATTTAGCCATAAGAGATGAAGTCCTGATACATGCTACAACATGAATGAACCTTGAAAATATTACATTAAGTGAAATAAGTCAGACACAAAAAGACAAATGTTGCAAGATTCCACTTACATGAAAGAAAAAAATTCACAGAGACAAAAACTAAATGAGGTTACCTGGGGGATGGAAGATTAGAGAGTTATCGTTTATGGGCTCAGAGTTTCTGTTTGGAATGATGAAAAAGTTTAGGAAATAGTTGATGGTTGTACAATATCGTGAATGTATTAAATGGCACAGAATTGTATTTAAATATGGTTTAAATGATAAATTTTGTTATGTACATGTTGCCACACACATACAAAAAAAGCTTATTGTTTGTATTGTCTGGTGGGCAATTTTTTATTTCTTCTGTCTGAAGCGGAACATCTATTAAGTTGATAGTCAGTTAACTCAGTTGGTTAGAGCATGGTGCTAATAAAAATCTGAAGTCCTTCAGTAGAAAGGGGGAGGTATGAAGCTGAACTCCATAAATGAGCTTCTAAAGTGGATGGGAGGTTTCATGGAAACTGAAATTGTGCTCAATTTTACACACAAAAATTCATGGGTCCACAGAATTCATCAGATGTAAAAGGGGTCCAAAAAGGTATAAAACCCCTGTTTAGGGGCCCAATGGTTCAGAAGATAAAAGCAAGTGGTACATGACCGGGAAGGTACTTGACTAAAGACCTACCACCAGCTGGCCGGAGCAAGTCACCAAATCTAGCCTACACACATGAAAATAGTGGGCAGTATTGTTTACTATGGGGAACATCTAACTAGAATCCCGGTACATTTTAGAAATAAGCCAGGTGGAAGTTAAAATATCTTCACCCATTTGTCGTCTGTTTTCTTACTTGTCAACAGGTGCATGGATGCCATAGGATATGTATGGGCAACGCAGAAAACATGGAAACGTTGCTCTGAGTAAGAGTGAATAAGTTATATAGAATAAGTCTAAGATTGGGGTCCCCAGAAACAAAGTGATTGTAGTCAGTAAACACAACAATTATGCCTAATGCTTATAACTGACATAGTCCTAAAACTTTGATATCCAAAGCCACTGACAACATGAAGGGGCCCAAGCCTTAGCAAGCCCTCAGCTTAAACCATTCATCCTTGATTTTCCCCTGGCTGAAATGGAAGATTTTTACACTATCTTCAAACCTTTTAGTTCTAATACTCACAGCTTCCCAGCACAAATATTTCAGCTCGAACCTCTTCAGTGACAAACACTTTTCTGAGAGAAAAAAGACCTCTTGTCCAGTAGTATGAGAAATAACTGCCTCAACTCTAAGGACCTTTAAACTCTAAATTGCAAGATCTTTTCAAGAACCGAATTTTTACCTGCTGCAAACTATTGAGACAAAAGTTCTCAAAGTGTGGTCTGAGAGTCCATGGGCATGCCTGAAATCCTTTCCAAAGTTCACAGGGCAAAATTGTTTTCATAATAAAGGCATTCTCCAACTTTTTCACGCATTCTCTCATGTAGTTTTCTTAAGGCTATATGACCTGTGATGATAATCATGGCTCTAATGGATAATCATATGCTTATTCATTCTTATGTTTTAAAATTTTCTGTTTTATTTTCTAATGTGTCAAAAATCTATGCATAAACACATAAAGCCCATGTATATATATAAATATATAAATGCATATTTGTATAAAAACATAAGTTTATATATAAAATCTGTAAAATTTAAATATGTATATATTTATATATAAATATATATTAAAAAAACAAAGCCCATGTAAACACAACTCTACAAAGTCGTCAAGATTCACAAGGGTTCTAAAACCAAAAAGTATATAATCACTGCTTAGGAAAACATTTAGTACTTAAAAGTTCCAAATGTCAGAGAGCCACCTCACCCCAGATCTCGCCTTCCTGAGGCAGCTCACATCCAGTGACTGATCAAGAACCAAGTAAGGGCAGGGCCTTTCTGCCTGATGTGGGATACCAGATGAACAATTATACCTCAGAGTGCCCCATTTAGTTGGCCAATTCTTTGTTTGGCCTTCATTGCAGTTCAACTTCTCCCTAAACCTTCCTCTCATTTCCATTGTTAGATGTTGATTCCTCAAATACCTCCATCCCTCATCCTATCCTACCCTCCCCAAAAAGGCCCAAACAGGAAAATACACTGTATGTGCAGAAAAGCCTGACATCATTCTAGACTCCTAGACCTCAAGATACTTCCTTCTAAAAGTGTTTTTCCCCATTCTATAAAACTTATTCACCCTTACTCTTTGAATTAGATAATATAGCATTTGATTATGTCATGTGGTGGCATCTATATTGTGGGAATTAATCCTGACTCTCCAACAAAACTGTAAGTTGAGTACAGAACACAAACAGCAATAGTAGTGGCACCTCAAACTTGGCTAGAGCTGACAATGTTCCCATCATCAAATGTTTTACATATACATCTCACTTATACTCACAAGTCGATGAGGCAAAATTATTATCCCATTTCACAAATGAGGAAATTAAGGTTCCGTAGGTGTTGCGACTTGCCCAAGTTATTAAGTGGCAGAGAGATGACTTACACCCACGTCTATATGATTCTAAAGCCTGTAAATCACTTTCCTATGTTCTTTCTCTTAATCCTAAGACGAAGCAGAACACAGAACAGATGCTTGGTGGATGTGAAAAAGGCCTATTTTTTTCCTGGTACTTACAGCTCTGTAGCATCTCTGTCAATGTTTCAACAGATGCTTTTTCAGCGCTCTCAAACCCTGCCTCTGTCAACAAGGAGCTCACAACCACTTGCAGCGTCCGCCTCCGGGCCAGATGGTAGTTATCAGCAGGGTTAGTGGACTGTTTGCCTCCTGATCTCTGTGAATCAGCAGCCCAGAAAGGAGATTTTCATTCACCGGACAAGGATGCAACCACAGAATCCACGCACCGTCAATGGCAAGCAAAGGTTCTTTTGCTAAATATTTATCAGTGCTTAATGAAATGGGACAGCCCTTGACATTCATGCTCAGAGATCTTGGCCAACTGAGTAATAACTGAGCACCCAAGGGGCTCTAAACACGGAGACAGCCTCTCTGCTTATCTAAAACTTAAAATTCGAATAACACAAATGGCTGTTTCTTACCTTTTATTTTAGCAGATTATCAGAATAGACAGGCGAAGAAGTACGTATAGCGGGATTGACAAAAATCCCCCCCCCCAATCCTCGCCCTTTTGTTAAACATGCACAAGGGCTGAATTTACGTCTATCCCTCCGGAAAAAAAAATGACCTCTATCTTGTTCCTCCCCTCTCCGCACCACTTCACCAACAAGTAAAGTTAAAACAGCAGCCCCCGACGCCGAAGACAGGAGGGCAAAGGATAACGGCACCGCCAAGTAGAAAAGCTGCCTATTTTGAAACGGTAATCCCGCCCAGCTTCGGCCAGCCAATAAGAAGGCGGAAACAGCCTCTCCGGACCAATCAGGAGGTGTTCCGGGTTCCCAACCCCCCCCCAACAGGCGACGAACCAATCAGTATGCAGGTCCACCAACTCAGAAGGCCTCCGCCAAGTCCCAACGAGGGGGGGTACGCGCGGCCTGAAGGCCCTCCTCCACTCGGGGCTCCTGGGTGTCTGGGTTTGAGCTTGTTGCCCAGGCTAGGGAAAAGTTACATAATGCCAAGCCTCCCCGGGCTTCGACCCTCGCCTCCCGCCCTTACCGTTCCGGAGGCCCCAGCCCCGGCAGTGGCCGCCGTGTCGGCCATCTTGCTCTGGCGTAATGTGCGCGAGCGCAGGGCGCGATGGGATTTGTAGTCGCGGGGCGGGGAGAGGGCGGGGCGGCGCGCGCCCCCTGGGCCTTTGGACGCTCTCTGGGGTGGGGTGGGGGAGCACTTCGGCTGACCCGGCCCACTTGACCTCGCGTCAGCGGAGTTGATGGGGCCCCAGCGAGCCTCGGAAGGGACCCTGAAAAATGCGCCCTCAGTTCCGCACCGATTTCAAGATGAAGTCGTTGCTCGTAAAGAGCACACTCCTGGGACGCTCCGAACTTGGCTGTCCGTGACACCTGGCGGGGTTCCGCCCGAGGGCCGAGACTCGTCTGTGGGAGGGGCCTTCCGACGTGCATCGTTGAGCCCTCCAGGTGATCCTCCTGGCGGGAAATGTGGGCAATTCATGCTGTGCCTAGACTCCGCAGCCCATCAATGAATGAGCTGCAACTAGAAGCTAATGGCCACCTAGTGCAGGTAGTCCGGGCACCCGCCGGCTTCCTGCCCCTCGCTGCCCAGTGTTGGCAGGGCGAGCCAGCAGGTGCCGGCGGCATGTGCCCCGTGTCCGCCTCTCGGGCCTTGCGGTGCCTGTGGTTTTCTGGCCCCTCGCCCGCCAGCCCCTCCGGGTGGGGGATTCGTGCAGGGGCCGCATGGCGCCTCGCTCGTCGCCGTTTGTGGGTGCCCGGCTTTACATTCTAACACGTGCCCTCTGTGGGACTCCGAACGCACGGGGCCAGTCGATCCTCGCTGCGCCTCAGAAACTGGGGTGGGCTCAGTGGTAGAAGAAGAAGTGAGCTAGTACAGAGGGTCTGTCTCGGTGCCAGACGAATGGCGAGAGGTCAAGAGACATCCCCGACTGTTTGTTTTCCTGGGCACTGCAGGGACGAGTCGCGAACGCCGGGAAAGCAGAAGCCTTGAAACCTGAGCAGCACCTGCCCCGCAGCGCGCACTAGAGCCTGGGGCCGCCGTCGCCCCCTCTCCCGGGTGCGGGGGGCGTGGCCTGCGGGGGCCGCCCCCGGAGGAGCCCGGGCCCAAACCTTAGCTGAGCGGAGCATCCAGCCCCCACCTGGTCTCCCCCGCCCCCTCTTCCCCACTTCCTGCCCAGCTTCAGGCTCGCGATCCGCGGCTCTGCTAGGACTTTGTAAACATGCGGCGCCTGCGGGGGTGGAGACGAGCTCTGTCTGGGCGCTTGGGAGAGTGGTGCACGCCCCTCCCCAGGGCTGGAGGTTGCGAACTCCCACCTCCCCAAAGACGGGAGCCTGAGGCAGCGGGGCAGAGTGTCTGCGGCTACAATCGGTGCTCCGGGGGGCTCACCTGCCACGGAGGTAGGCTTGAAGGCTGGAGAAGCCAAGATAACGGGGTGTCAACATCTCCCTTCTAATGTGGGGCCTCCAAACCCAAGCTGGACACCCGGGGTAGGGGGTCGGAGGTGGATGAGTTGAGGAGGTCACTGCGCTCTCATCACCTCCTAGTTGTCCCCCAGAGCTTGGTTCACTTTTTCTCTAAGTTGTTTTGCACGTAGTTGAAAGGCAGAGAAGCCCCACGAAAACACTGGGCTCTATATTCGCACAGCCCCCTCCAAGCTGTCGTTCTTAATACCTGAGAGAGAGAGAGAGAGGTGGGAGGGGGGTAGGAGGGTAGAACCAGTTGGGCAGGGACCCTTCAGGTTCCAGCAAGGACCAAGGGAGGAGCCTATTAGTGTTTGTCCTTTTGGTGTCTGATGGGTAACAAGTGATGTTCTTAGCCTTTTCTGTGTCTTTTAGTATATCAATAAGAGGAATAACTGAAAAGTGGTTGCTGTTACCAAGGGAGCATTAATGTATTCATTTGCAAACACTGATTGTGCACCTCTGTATGGGATTGTATTGGATGCTGAGGATGCAGTGATGTTATTCACCCCACAGCTAGTGTGGGCCAGTCAGGAACAACAGAGATAAGGCAGAAAGCTTGAGTGGCTGGGAAGGCTTCAAAGAAGACATTTGAATTGGGTTCTGAATGATGAGTAGCAGTCAGTCACCAGGCAGAGAGTGGTGGGGAGTTTTTGGGGGGCACTTATTCATCTGTACTGAAGCCTGATTGTGGTGTTGGGCATTGAGTACCATGGGGTCCCAGATGCAGTTCCTACTATCTTTAACTCCCTGTCTGGAAACGAAGATGATGAATTCAGGGAAAGGCTAGTTTCTGGGCTAGTCCTCAAGAACCCAGAAATTCCCACAGCTGGGAGGGTCCACCTGAGGATGATGTGACAGTCCACACAATTTTGAGTTACCCACTCCCCATCCCTGGACTCTAGGACTGTTTCCTTTAACAAATTCTTGCTCTATGCTCCCCACTGTAGTTCCCTTTGGTACCAGACATCAGTGAAGAGAACCTACTTTCCCACTGCTTTTATGCAGATTCTTCTGCTTTTATAATTCTCTTAAGGCTCCTTTGAGAGATGACTGAAACAATTTATGTATTCATCCAACACCTGTCTGCTGTGGACATAGTCTGCACAGGCTAGGAATTGAGAACATAATGGTAAACAAGTCAGAACTTCTACCTCCCTGGAATTTAGAATCAAAAGCACCTCTGAGAATTACAGCAAAATCCCCGTCTATGCCCAGTCCTTGAGACCAAATGCCTTATGGTCCCAAATGCCTTCTTTTCCCTGTTTTCTTCTCTCAAGCTTTCAGAATACTAGCTAATGCTTAGATAGCACTGTCAGGTACTCTTCTAAATATTTTAGGTGTAATGTCTCATTTTTAATCCTCCAAATAGTCCTATGAGGTGAGCACTAAGATTATCTCCATTTCATAGATGAGGAAGCTCAGGTAGAGAGAATTAATGTTCCTAAAGGGCACCAAAATGACAGAGCTGGATTTAAATCCAGGTCAGTGGACTTGGGGGACCCTGTTTTTAACTGCTAGGCAAGCCTGCCTCCTTGACTGACCAGTAGAATGTGCACTGAGCCAAGGGCTTAGGAGTTTCCAAAAGGAGCTCCATGGTCCTGTATTTGGGTGATTCAGAGGAGAGTAATCTGTTATCTGAACGTGGTTGCTGGTATTGTTTACAGGGAGCCCCAGCAGGCCTGGAGTAAGATTGGGGAAATGGCACAGAGCTGGTATCTTCTGCTTATGGCCGTGTGTGTGTGTGTGTGTGTGTGTGTCTGACCTAAGCCTTCATCACCAAGAGGAACAAACTAAGGTTTGATGTAAGAAAGAACTCAACATAGATGTGATGTGCCAGAAGCTGGGGGTGGGGGGTGGGCAATAGAAGCATCTCTTTTGTTGGACCCTCACATTCTACATTCCACGAGGAGCAGTCCAACTTGATAGCTAAGTAATGAAGACAGTCAAGGATTGGAAACAATCTTAAGATGCTGTCCTCTCTTCCTCACAGCTGCTGCATCCCAAAGCTGCATCTGTGGATCTGACCCTATCCCTTCAAGCAGGCTGGGACAATGCCAATGATGCAAACCAGGCCACAGGGCCGAGGTTCCATCGGTTCAAGCCATTTTCTCATTACCTTTCTGATACTCTAGGTTTCTCACAAGAGCCCTCTACGCAGATCAGGGGAGGGCCTGAGTCCATCCCTCTCTGCCTGCAGTCAAACCAGTCCCCCAGCATCTGTTTTTGAGAGAGGGGTGTGTATTGGGGGGGATGGGTATTGATGCTGGGACTGGAGGGTAGCAGGTGGCCACAACAAGGTAACAGGCAAGCAGGATGTGACCATTCAGAACTATACAGGCTTTCAGGCTGCTCCTCTGCAACACACAGCCCCCTTCCTCCCTTATCATAGGTGGGGTGCAGTGGAACCTTCAGTGTGCGCTGCCCTCTGCCCCAGGCGCTCTTTTTGCTGGGGAGAACAGGTTGTACTCTTGAGAAACCGCAAGAGGAAGTTTAGAGAGGGCTAGGGTGGGGAAAGTTCAGGGGCCCCTGCCAAGTTTCTCTTTCACTGCTGAGGGTTGATGTGTTTATTTTGGTGTGTTTCTTTTGCCCTCAAAGGCATTTAAATTTTAAACCCTCTGAGTTTTAAAGAGCTGTTGAAGGCTGCCCTATTACAACAGGATGGGGCTGCCAGAGAGACCCTTGGAAAAAAGACTGGAACAAGGAACTTAATTTTTGGATTTTACCTGGAATTTATGATGGTTTGGAAAGGCTGACTCACTCCAGAAAGTTTCCTTTTCTCCTCTCTGCCCTTTCCCCTTGCTCTTCCCCAAAGCACTCCTTATCGCCCTACATTCCTCTGAGGAATGTGGTTATAAGGGCCAGTTAGGAGCCATCCTAAATGTTTTACCTGCCTTATTTAATGTTCACTGTAACTTCTCATAGTAAATACCTCTATCTCCAATTTACAAGTGAAGAAACAGGCTCAGAAAGGCTAGGAGACTTGTCAGAAGTCACACAGCTAAGTAGCAGAGCTCAGATTTGAACTTTGGTCTTATCTTATGTCAAAGCCTGTGCTCTTGTTGTCTAAGTTAACACTTAAACGGAGCATCAACTTCCCCAATAGCAGACCCTGAACAATGGGGAGGTTGAAATCCAAAGACATATTAAAAATGATGCTGCTAGTGAGGGGTGGGAACATGGCTTGAGTCGGTATAGAATTGGAAAGGAGTCCTTGGAAGTTATATTTAAAAAGAACAACAGAGTGAAAAGGAAAATACAGTGAGTGAAAGGGTTTCTTGTTCTAAAAACTGGGTTTCTTATTCCAGACCCATTCCTCGGGGTGTGTCTGGCAGTACTCTCTTGTTGTGATGGGGCAGGCCTCAACAGCTCTGGAAGGCTGAACCAAGTGGGAGGAAGATTTAGGAGGGCTATTATAGCTGTGTTCAAATATTTGAAAGGTTGTCTTTGGAAGCCCCCAAGTAGGGGGCACTGGTGGAGGCAGATTTATAAGAAGCCTGAGAACTTTGTAACAAATAATTGCTTGATTCCTATCTGAGGAAGTTAGTTCCTTCTATAGGGTAGTCTAGATTGCAGTGGTCCCCAACCTTTTAGGCACCAGGGATTGATGCTTCCATGAGAATCTAATACCTAATGATCTGAAGAGGAGCTGAGGCCTGGAAGATAGTTAGCACTGGGGAGCAGCTGCAAATTCTGATGTTTTGCTAGCCAGCCAGTCCCTCACCCCCTGCTGTGTGGCCCGGTTCCTAACAGGCCACAGACCGGTACCGGTCCACAGCCCGGG
This sequence comes from Cynopterus sphinx, assembly GCA_030015415.1. NCBI lineage: Eukaryota > Metazoa > Chordata > Mammalia > Chiroptera > Pteropodidae > Cynopterus > Cynopterus sphinx. The sequence continues at coordinate 46,492,735 of CM057386.1, read as the reverse complement.
GATTGGGGTCTCCTTGTCTAGAGTACATGCTTAGGAGGAGCTTCTGCCACATAGAAGACCCCAAAGCCTCTTCTGCCTCTAAACTTGTGTGATTATTCACCTCTTTCCCACTTTTACATCATCCCTTTGCTCCTCTGCACTCCTTGGACCTTGATAGTCCTCCTATGTCCACCAGGTGGGGCTGTTGCCCAGGTTGTCGCTGCTGGATTGGGTGAAGGAGGCCACCTGGTCCTTTAGCTGTGGCCTGGTTATGTGGGGCCTCTTCCCCAGCCGTTCCCCAGCTATCTACACACCAGGGTCCAGAGAGCTACTTTAATGAAGCGCAGCCCCCTAAAAATGCCTCTAAGGTCTTTTCCAGGCTCAGGCCAGACAACACAGGACTCTGTCCCTGGGAAAGGCTCCCTTCCTCAGGTCAGGGATCCCTTTCCTCCCCGCTTTCTCTTTCCCCTCCCTGACCTACCTTTGACCTTGAGGCAGAAATCCCATGTGTTGGGTGCAATGGGCAAGACCAGCAGCCCCTGTGGGCATTGTAGGTTACCTTATGCAGCATGGCTTTTCGTACCCTTCAAAGGCACCACATGACACCCATGTTTTCACCTTTAAGGGGCCCCAAAAGCCACGCCTCTCTGAAACTATTTGCCCTCAGTGGCCTGACCAGTTCTCCCACCCTGGTTGAAATACCCCCAGGACAGCCGTTCCTAAGGTGATAGATAGAGCAGGGGACTGAGATGGTGTCTCTGGAAGGAGGGGAAGGAGATGGGTTGTTTAGCGTTTGTTAGGCCAGATCTGCTTGCTGCCTTCTCAGACCCTTCCTTAGGAAGGCACAGAGCCCGGCAGGGCCAGAGCAGGCAGGGCCCACCGTGAGCCAGGACACAGAGTGTAGTTAGTTACAAGCCCTGTGGCCAGAGGACACTGCGGAGGGCGGGCCCAGAGAGAGGCCATACCTGGTAATGTTCCGAGCCCTTAGAAACTCACGTGCTCTTCCCAGCAACCTCATGAGTCAGGACGCCCATGTTATAGATGAGCAAACCAAGGCTCTGAGGGGTAAGCACCTTGTTTCCATTCACCAAACTGGTCAGTGGCTAAGCCCAAGGTCTGACTCAGCTGTTTTGCTGTGAAGTTTGTGCACAAAACCACTGATCTGTACTTTCTCATGGAGTGGTCAAAGAGAGCCTGTACTCAGTAGAGAAACCACCCTGGTTTTTGAGTCCTGGCTTGGCTCCTTCCTGGCTGTGTGAAACTGAGTTCCTCATCTGAAAACTGGCAATAATATAGCCCCTACCTCACTGGGCCATTGTGAGGATTAACAATGGCTAGTTTTTTTAAAATTATTTTTTAATTTTTCAATTATAGTTGACATATAATATTATATTAGCTTTAGGGGCACAACATAGTGATTACACATTTATATAATTTATGAAGTGGTCAGCATGATAGGTCTAGTACTCATCTGGTACCATACAGTGTTATTACAATGTTATTGACTATATTCCCTATGCTGTACTTTACATCTCTGTAACTGTTTTTCTGTCTGGCAATTTGTACATCTTGATTTCTTTCCCTTTTTCATCCTTCTCTTCAATCCTCTTCCCATCTGGCAGCCACCAGTTTGTGCCCCTTTTCTATGAGTTTGCATCTATTTTGTTTTTCCATCTATTTTTAAAATTCCACATACAAGTGAAATCATATGATATTTGTCTTTCTCTGTCTGACTTATTTCATTTAGCATAACGCTTTCTAGGTCTGTCCACGTTGTCGCCAGTGGCAGATTTCATTGTTTTTACTGGCTGAACAATATTCCAACAGTGGCTAAAGCTCATTGTATGCTTACTCCATGACAAATGTGAGCTTTTTGTGTCCTCATAGCAGCTCTACAAGGGCACTCATATTATCCTCAGGGAAACTGAGGCTCATGAGATAACACACAAAGTCCTACCAAATGCCAAGCAGGTCGTAAGTCGTTATAAGTGTCATCATCATATCATCCTAACAATGTCATCATCAGATTAACATCCTAATCATCTCCCAGACTGAGCTCCTTGGAGTGGGCATGGGGGTTACCCAACAACAAGAGCAGCTCTTTTTCCTTTTCTTGCCATCCCACCTATGATTTCATTTCACCCTTTTCTCCAAAACAAAAGTCGGCCCACAATTTCTGGCTTGTGGTCAGACAGTTGGACAGCATACTTAAAATTGGGGCTGTCCCAGAAACTCCCAGTTCTGGCCTCAGCTTTGTCTGCTCCAGCTCACCCTCCCTCCTGTTCTCTGTTCTCTTCCCTCCAGGCTGCTCCTTCTGCCCCCTTCCCTGGGGGCCCTGAGTTCTGGGAAGGGAAGCCCTAGCAGGGCCTCAGACAGATGCAGACCTTGGGCTCCAACTTGAGCTCCAGCTGGAGGTGTTAGAGGCTGTGGAAGGAGGAGAGGACTGACCAGAGGAAGGCGGGGAGGATGGGGCACAGGGGCCCCCCAGGCTGCTTGGCCCCATGGAGGCATCTGTCTGTTCTTCACAGACTCTTTCCTAAGCTCCAGCTTATTAAGCGCATTCTCCTGGGTACTCTGGTCGGAATCAGTTCTGAATAAGACCCAGGGGAGGGATTATTCCTCTTTGGGAAGTGGATATCACAAGCTGTCTTTGGATTATAGAGGGGAGGAATGCTGTTCCCTCCCAACACCAGGCCCCTTAGAGTCAAGGCTGCTTTTTCCTTTCCTCCCAGCTCCATTCCCTTTTCTCTAAGCAGTATCTGTTACAGAACCACACGCAAACTTGGAGACCATTCAGATGTGGAATCTATTTTCATCACAGTGGGAGAGGATCTTGGGGTTAAAAACTCTCAGATATACTGGGTGGCTGAGCGTAGTCCACATCCTCCCAGGCCCTCTTTTTCCCTTTCCCTCAGCTGGTGCCTGCTGCTCCTAGGGGCGGCCTCCATGCATTCTTGGAATTGACTTAACTTCCACCCCTAGGACCAGGCTGAGTTTTACTCCTAGGTCTCTTGGTCTCCAAGGAGACAGAGTCTTTTTCTGCCTGGGCCCAACCTCTTGGGTTCTAACTCAAAACTCTCTTTACAGCCACTAGACGTGAGCTTGGTGCCTCCTGGCTGGCCCTTGGAAAGGCTTGTTTCTCTCCCTGCTTCTTTCTTCCCTGCCTTTCCTCTGACACAGCTTCTGGGAGCCATTTTTGGTATTTCTTTGTAGGAATCAACTGTGTGGGTTTCTCTGAACCCTCATTTCTTCCCCAGGCCCATGGCAACAAAGGTGTCAGGTTAATAATAGCATATCTATGCACGACACGTCCATATGTCAGAGTGTTGTGAATGCCTATGTGTACTATACACTATTTGTAAATAAGTTTGTAAGATGTATATTTATTAACATTTCTCATTTATTCTTCATAAGAGTCTTATGAGGTTTCCTTATTTTACAGATGATGAACTGAGACACAAAGGTTAAGTAACTTGCCCCAGATCATATAGCTTATCAATATTGAGAGCCTGGTGGTTGAAAGAATTCTGACCCGGCTTTTTACGCACATCACGTCTAAGTGTGAGATGATGCCAGATTCCCTGTTGACACGTTGTCCTGAATATAGCGTTGGGCTAGATAGAGCAGGCTGGCAGGCCCCTAAGCTGCCTCTGTGTGTGACAGTGTATTTGTGTGTGATATGCATGTCTGTGTGGGGGTGTGATAGTGTGGATATGAGTTCCCCAGCCAAGTCCAGAGCCTTCCCCATCCCTCAGTGCTCCTGGCTAGAGCTTTCGGGTTGTCCACTAAGCCAAGCAAAATGGAAGGGAAGAGCAAGGATGGCCCAGCTCTGCCTCAGCAGATAGGTCAGGTGTTACACACGACCCAGGAAGCAGGAGTAGGTGGTGGTGATGTGAGCTTTGCTTGGTGGGGTTGGGGCCCTAACCTGTCTGAGGAGCTTTTGATGAATCAGCCTGACCACAGCCGCCCCAGCTGTGGTGATGGTGAAAAGGAGGTTTTCCTCTAGCTCCCCCTCCAACGCTTATTTTCCTTTTCTTTCTTTCTCATAGACTCAGGCTTTGGCAGGGGTGCGGCACCAGGGCCGTGGCTAAGGGCACACCTCTGGAGCTGGTGCTTAAGCTGGGTCCTAGTGGTAGAACTATAACCTTGACCTCTAAGATACTTTTCCCAGAAATGGACAGCAGCCCTGGCCCAGGATGGATGCCACATACGTTGTCCTGAGAATGGGGCTGCATTGGTCTAAGACTCCTGGACTGTGTACCCACCTGGTAGTTCCCTCCAACAGCAGCTCTAGGTCTCAGAGGTCTCGTTCAAGCCTTTTATAGTAGAGCCACATTTTATGCAGTGTTGGGTTCAAAGTCGTCGTTAAAACAAATCACACATCAAAGTTACTGTTAAAGTCTCCTTAAACCGCTCATAAAGCATAGCATACATAGTTTGTGCATTCTCTCCCATTTCAAAGAATCTCTGACATAGCCAGTTTTTATTGGAACAAATGGCCAAGTCTTCCGCTGAATGTTCTGTTGAGCTCAGGGTAAAAGACCACGTTCTATAAGCAATACAGAGGTTTCTGTGGTTGGTTAGTGTCTTCAATAGATATAATTGAATTTGTGGTAGTTAAATATACACATTAGGAGTTCGGTATGCACTCACTTATGGATTCTTGGAGGCTCCCTGGGCCACAGGAAAGGTTTGAGTGATAGTGCTTTGGGAATCTGGAGGAAAAAGCAGTTGCTTTTGGATGGATTAACCAGGAATTTCTTCTTAGAGGTGACATTTGAGAAAAAAGTTGTGAATTTGATGCAAAATTCTATTCAGGAGCAATTTTAAATGGTGGTTGCTTTTGTATGTTTTCACTTTTCTGAATATCTGAGTTTTTTGCTGAAAACCACATTATAGAAATAATTGTTTTTCTATTCTTAATGTAATTATTAGGCCGACTTATTCTTTATATTATTGATTCGAAAATAATTAGTGGCTATTTCTACAGTCATATCTATGACAATAATTATTCTTTACATGACCACTTCTCGTTTTTGTAGTGGTTTAAAAACTCCAGCAACACACAGAGGAAAGAAGGTAAGACTTGCATAAAGATAGAGAGTGGAGGGTGCGGGGGTGTTTCAGAGACCCTGCTTAATCTGATGTGTTCGACCTAAGGCAGTAGTTATCCAACTTTCTGGTCTCAGGAACGCTTTACAACCTTAAAATTTACTGATGATCCCAAAGAGCTTTTGTTTTTGAAGGCTGTAGCTGTTGACATAAGAAATTTTCAAAATATGTTAATCCTTTTAAAGTAACAGTAAGAAACTCATTTTATGTTAACATAGCATCATATTTTTTATAAAATAATAACTATATATTCCAAAACAAAAAAAAGAATTACTGAGAAGTATGGCCTTGTTTTACATTTTTGCAAATCTCTTTAATGCCTGACTTAATAGAAGACAGCTGGATGATCAGATCTGCTTCTGCTTCAGTCTGCTGCAACATGTTGTTTTAGTTGATGTTTATGAAGAAAATCTGGCCTCAGAAAGATATGTAATTAAAAAGAGAGAACCTTGCTGACCATTCTAGAAGATAGCTGGCCTAATGGGACATAGAGCTGTAAAAAAATTTGGGGGCGATAGCGAAGAAGCTGAATTAACAGCATTGGATTGGGGAGATTGGACTTAATTTAGTAGGTAATGGGGAACCACTGAAGGCTTTTGAGAAAGGAAATAACATGATCTTAACTGTTTTAAGATGAATTCTAGGCCAGTAGTAGAAAAATAGAATTGGCAAGGGAGTTTCTACAAACTATGAAAAGAATTGAAACTAGGGTGACGCCAGTAGATATGGAAACGGGGTGATCTGGCAAATATTTTGAAGGTAGAAGCAACAGAATTTAGTAATTATTTGGTAGGAAGTTATAAAGAGTCATCTGCTCTGTGAAATTGCTTTTCCCTCCCTCTGTTAGGCACCATGCATACTTCTAAGATGAAGTATGTTGCCATATGTTGTAGTTGGCTTTCTGCATGCCTTCTCTCTGATTAGGTGACAGTAGGTGCTCAGTAAATGAATGAATCAAGAATTATGACCCCAGAATATATCAGCCTGAGTAGCTTGTAGAATATTGGTGCCATTAACAGAAGTTTAAAGACCAGGAGAAAAAGATGTCTATTTTCATTAACTGTCATTAAGTAAAGGGTAGGAGGAGATGTCAAGCTAGGAATGGAAAGAAAATAGTGGGTGGACCTTGAAACATACCGTTCTCTTGGCAAGGAATTACATTTTCCTAGGTACTAAGGATTTGGTGAGATGATTTGACCTTTATTCCCAATTAACTCAAGTTTGATTAGGACAGTGTTTTTCAAAACTAGAAATGTTTTCCTTGTAAGCCATTTTAAACACACGCAAACCCAGATATGTTGTGTGCGTACATAAAACAAACAAGTTTCACCAAACAGTATTCACCCTTACTCCAGATAATGTGCTTTTGATATTTTCTTTTTTATTTTGTTGTTTCATTTTTTTAAAAAGCTGGTCATGATGAGTTTCATGACTTCTTGACCCAGTAAAGTGTCCTGGCTTGCAACTTGCAAAAGACTAAATGGCGAGGTATCAGTTAGTACTCTCAAGCAACAGAAACAGATTGTCCAACATAAGGGAAAGAGAATTTGTTGGAAGAAGTTTGGGAATGCATAGACTCACCAGAAAGACTGCAAAACCAAATTTGGAAATGGGCAGAAACTGACAAAGTGCCAGAGGGCTGGGCAGAGAGACCTTCAGGGAGATGACAGCAGCTGACGGGTCACCTCTGCCTGGCCAGGGTGGTAGGATTGGATGGGCTGGCCACTCCAGTTTCTGTGCTGCAGGTCAGGCAGGCTGGCTCCTGAATTTGCGCTGGAGGAGTGGGGACTGTATGGTCAGCAGGAAAAAAAAAAGTAGTCTACTAAAGGTACCATGACTCAGGCACACAAAAAGATATCTAACAGTGAGTGGTGTCCTTACACAATAGTGGATCTAAGTGGCCATGGTCTTGTGCTGCTGGTCATGTGGTAAATTCCCCTTTTCGAAAGCAGTTTGGCTGTAGGTATCAAAATTAAATGCTTTCAAAATATCCGGAACCTCTGCCTTGGTCATTCTACTTTCCAGGCTCGAACTATAATTTAAATAATTGTAAATGTAGAAAAAATTTTGTCCAATGATTTTCACTCAAGTGTTATGTATAGTGACAAAAATTTGAAACCAAAATGCTTCACAATAGAACGTGATCAAGCAAAGTGTAGTTCAGTTGACCCTTGAACAACATGAGGGTTCGGTGTACTGACTTTCTGCACAGTCAAAAATTCACGTATAAATTTTGATTCCCTCAGAACTTAAACTGCTGATAACTTACTGTTGACCAGGAGCCTTATCAATAATATAAACAGTCAGTTGACACGTATTTTAAATGTTGTATGTATTATATACTGTATTCTTACAACAAAGTGAGCTAGAGAAAAAATGTTAACATTTTTAAAATATATATTTATAGTCTTTATTGCAAAATATTTGTATGTAAGTGTACCTGTGCAGTTTAAACTCATGTTATTTAAAGATCAACTGTATATTAAATGAAATATTAGATACCCATTAAAAATGTCAATGGTAAAATATACATATGTGATATCACAAAAATCACTTAAATGGTAATGTTAAGGAAAAGAATCAGAATGCAAAATTGTATATACAATATATTTATGAATCTATATGTTTCGTGCGCACGCACACACACACACACACACACACAAATAGAGAAAATATTGGAAGAAAGTATACTGAAAGGTTAGCAGTGGTGGTTTTTGGGGCAGTAAAACTATGAGTGAATTTTTTTCTACTTTTTCCCCTTTTTCTGAATGTTCTGGTTCTGTAATAACGTGAAAAATGCAAAACAAGTCATGAGTCGTGTTTCCATAAGTATATAGAAAATCAGTCTGTATTTTCATAGCATCTCATTGGAAACAGTTAAATGCCAAGTAAGAAGCTGGCATGAAGAGTACAGTGTGACCACCTAGAGGAGAGCCTGGCATGGCCCGGGAAGTAACAGCTATCTCTGCCCCAAGTTCCCAAGGAAGCCAGCATTGTCTGCTGGCCCTTTAAGTCCTGTGGCACCAATAAACCTGAAATATTCAGGCAGCTCTGGGGTGACCAGCTCAGGTTGTCATGGCAGTTGTGGGTGGGTCTTGGTGTTAGATGACTCACTTTCAAGACCCAGTTACCTGTGGATGGGCACAGAGTGGATCTGAAGTGTGTGGCAGGCATTTCTTTTGGGGCCTATTTTTCCTTTGTCCCTTTTAGTAGCCTGGAGCGGTGAGGAACTAAGGTGAAAGCAGGGAGCAGAACTGTATTCCACAATATCTGCCTTCCCCAGCTCAGCAACAGAGAAGGAGGTGGAGCCTGGATTGAGCCTCAAGATAAGGAATATGCAAGCAGCTGACAGGGCAGATCAAAATAAACAGCTGTGCCCCCAGGAGAATGAACTCTACATTCCATTCTCTGATCCCACTCCCAATTCCCACTTCTCCCAAGTGCCTTCCCCCATCCCACCCCCATACATGCACACTCAGCATCCCCAACAACTAAAAGGGCCTCCTCTCGGCCTTGGCTTAGCTCCCTTAGAACCTTCCCACACCCACCCTGCCCCCACTTAACCAGAGGCTCTGGGGCCGCTCTCCAGCTGTCTGGAAGGGAGTGAGTACTCAGGACAGGTGGCCGGAGGCGGATGGAGAGGGGCCTCATCCAGGGTCTAGCTCCACCTGCCCGACTGGGCCACCCTCAGGCTCACACGTGGGCTACTCCAAGAAGGTCGAGGGACAGAAAGGGCTGGGCTGAGGTGGCAAGTCTGGGGAAGCTGAGGCAGGACCTGGGGCATGTGGGATGGATGGGGAGGAGACCATGCAGTGATCCTCATGCCTGGGTATGTAAACATCCGGTCAGCTCTCACTGTTGGTGGCACCTGCCCACCAACAGTCCAGTAGGGCAGACAGATGGTGGGCACAGGATGTGCTTTCTAAAGTGGCTTATGGCAGCTGTGGGAGGTCATTCCCATCTTAGTGCCTAGGGCTACCTCTAGCTCCAAGGAACCCCCTGAGGAATCTCCTGAGGGTTAAAGTCACTGCCCCAAACACTGCAGACTTCCTTCTAGATTTGCTAAACTGGGATTTAAAATCAAGGAGATAGAAGGAGCAGCTATTTTCCGTCTCCTGGGGCTGGGACACCCCTCAGACCACCAGGAGTAGTAAGCACAGCTTTTCTTCTACATCACCCCATCCTAGTTCCAACCTGAACAGAGAGTCTCAGCTGGACCTGGGCACTGAGGGGCTTCAGTGCAGCACTGGTTCCTACCACGTACTACTTCTGCATCTCAAAGATGTAGGGACTCTGGACACAGCTCCGCAGCTTGTGCAGAGCCTGTGTCCTGGGCATACAGGGGGATCAGATCCAAGGGCAAATGGGTGAGTGTTTGCTCTAAGGTATGTCAGGCACTTTTGCCCTTGGGAGGACGGTTGAAAGAGGAAAGTAGTGATGGGCTCCCGAGGTTGCCCTGTGGCCTGGCTATTTGAGGGGAGGGCACCCCGACACAGTGAAAGTGTGTATTGGGGGACGTGTCTCACTACCCTCTCAGTTCCTAACTGCTGGTAACCTGGCTCCCATATCACTGTACTTAAATGACTCCCCGAAGTCCTCCAGTATCCCACATCTCCAGCAGACTGCTGGACATGTCCTCTCTCACATAGCTTCCCCCCCACCCCCCACCAGCAGACTCAATAAATCCATGCTAATAAATAGCCGGGACCAACTACATAATTCGCAGAGCCCCTTGTTCAAATATTATTAAGAATTTCAAGATGGTGACAATAGATCATTACACCAAGTATAGGGCCCTCTGGGCACGGGGTTCTGTGTAATTACACAGGTCACATGGCCATGAAGACAGCCCTGATGATAGCTAACACTTATCAAACACTGTTACATGCCAGACACTGTGCTAGGTACTCACCATGTATGATCTCATGCCTTCCTCTCAGTGACCCTATTATCCCTATTGTGTGGATGAGGAAATTGAAGGATTTGACAAACCACATAACTTCCTGAGGTCACCCGTTTTTAAGGGCTAGAGCGGGGGATGGAACCCAGCCTGTCTGTCTACAGAGCCTGGGCCCTTAACTACCACCCCAGGCAGCTCCAGCCTACAGGGATAGGGAAGTTGCTGGGCAAGGCAGCTGCTTCCCGTCCCCATCTTCTGCCCTATCAGAGGCAGGAAGGAAGATGAGGAAAGAAACAGCAGCTGACAGTGCAGCAACAATGGTAGTGGTGGTGAGGGTGGCCAACCCAGACAGAAGTGCTGGGTGGGGACAATGTGAGATGGCACAGCAATTGTATGAGCTGGAGGCAGCCGATAGACGCCGCAGCTGTGCCCTCCACCCTCTCCCCCAACGTTGGCATCGCTAAGCCCTCTCCTCCCCTTTTCCCTCATTTCACCTCCAGCTCTGCCTCTCTCTTCCTCTTCATAGCCACAGTCCCTTCTCCCGAACTCTCTCTTCCAGCTCCTTTCCAGCCACCCTCCATGTGGGGGCTCATTCAGGGTTCTCCTCCAGCTGTGTCCTCAATGTTACTACACTTATCTCCACAGTAGTAACAGCCACCGTTTAGTGAGCATTTATTACATGCGAGGCACACTGCTAGGGACTTTACAAGTGTATAGTCTTGAATTTCTCCGCAAACCTATAAACAATTATGATCCTCATTTTGTAAAGGAAGAAACCAAGACTTAGAGAGGCTAAGAGCTTTGTCCAGGGTTACATGACCAATAATAAGTGGTAAAGAGGCGTCTTGGGCTCCGGTCTGATGTCCATGCATTTTCTGCCCCTTCTCACTGCCTTCCCTGTAGGACAAGGTTGGCCTGACAAGGTGCAGTGGTTTCCTGAGCATGGAAGAGCCTTTCCTCATGAAGGACATAAATATTTTGAGAAATAGTTAATTATTGTGAAGGAGGGAAACATTCACTTCCTGCCTCAATTTTGCATTAGCAGGGGTGGGGGTGAAGAGGTATCTTGTCTACCTGGAATGCCCTCTCTCACACTTAGCAAAGAAGATCTGATGGAGTTAGGTGATCGGGAGCTGAAAGACTGAGGATGCAGATGAGGACCAAGGCCCATCTCACACACGTTTTACCCATTGGCATTCTGGCACCAAAAAATGGACTCTGATAGGCATTGGGGAAGGTTAGGGTGTAACAGAGACCCACAGATCAGGGGCTTAAACAAAATGCAAATTTCTCATATAGGTCTGGGTGGGCGATCTGCCCCCCTTGACAGTATGGAGGACCCAGGCTCCTCCTGTGATGTTGCTTTTCTGTGCCCCCCAGTATTGGAGAAGCACATGATCACATTTCCCACCAGTGGGAAAGGAGAAAAGGGAAGAAGGGGGCACCGCTTTTTCTTTTCAGGATGTAACTTAGAGATTGCCAGGTCACTTATTTCTTTGGCCAAAATTTGGTCACCTACCACACTTAGCTACGGGGGAGTTCCGGTATCATACATTCATACACACTGGGCCTTCTAGTATGAAAGGTATGAGAAGGGGAATAGATTCTGGGGGAGAGGGCTGGGAATTGCAATTTTTTCCATAGGATCTGGATGGGAAGGGACCAAGAGAGCCATGTCATGTGGGTGCGGATGGCTTTTCTATGTGGAACCTCTGAAAGGAAAAGTGTTCGCAGATGGACTTCTCTCTGGAGGAGGCCCAGGGCAGAGGTGCCAGCACCCTGTTGGCTGATGCCTTCTCTCCTAGACTGCCTCATCTCTGGTCAGAAGTGGAGGCTTTGACTCTCCCTTGCCCTGACCAGAAGCCGTTGGGAGATCCTTATGGAGCCCTTGTCCCAGGAGCACTGTAAATCAGGGTGAGGTTCACTGAAAATTCAGCGTCATATTCGCCCCTTTAGGGGGCCTTGCTGTTCTCAGATGGGATAGAGGAGGTCACGGCCTCACACCTCAGGGAGGTGGTTGAGAGGATCAAGTGTAATCATCTCCAGCTTTAGGAAATGGAGACACTGAGGGTGAGAGGCAGATGGAAAGTTCCAGAGCTCTCAGGGCCAATGACACAAAGCAAGCAGACTTGAGGCAGGAGGTTGAGCTTTGTCAAAAATGAGGGAAAAAGTTTTCCTTTCTGGAGATATGAATCTCCAGGTGGCTAGATGCCGACAAGCAGTCTTCTGGGTTTAGTGCTCGCTCACTCACTCACTGATTTGTTCGTTTGTTCATCCTTTCATCTGTCCGTCCGTCCATCCATCCATCCATCCATCCATCCATCCATCCATCCATCCATCTATCCAGGGACTGTTTTTTGAGTACCTATCATGAATGTGCCAGGCACTGTGTGGGCAAAACAAAAAAACAAGACAGGAACAGTTTCTTATGTCATGGAGCTTATAAAGCTCTCAGCTTTTGCATAGTCCCCACAGAGGATGAACCAGGCCATTGCAACTCCGAGATGGCCAGCCTTGTGGCTCAGCTCGAAAGGCCCAAGGGGAGCCCATGAAAGCATATGGCAAGCTAGCACCTTGAGCAGGATGCCTGCCATCTTGGGGTGGCAAGGTGCAGTGTGGCCTGGGGGTAGCAGGGGAGTGGGGTGGAGCAGGCATTGCAGTTTCACTTCTCTCTCACATACCAGGCATGTAATCTGCTTTTTCTCAGTTGGTAAGTTTTGTGACTTCTGAGCCGAGGGGAGACGTCTTCTTCCACCCCCTCCTTCAAACCTGGCCATCCCTCCAGTTCTCCAGTTTGAGTGGAATCCCTCCCTCCCACTACACATGACTCCGGTTCACCAACTGTACCTTTTTGCCTCCAGGAAAGAATGTGCTGTGGAAAATGGGAATCCGTGTGGGGACACCTCCTCTCTGTGGCCTTTGGATTCTCGGGCTCCTACATAGGCCCCTTTCGGCCTTGTAATTCCCCCAGCTAGTCCAGGAAGAGAGGCACCATGGCCTCGCCTCCTTAGAGGGCAGCCCTGTTTCCTCCCACAGCACATCCCTCTCTGACTTTACTTTCTGTAATATGGCCTGGTTCAGGCCCTGCTTGCTCCTGCCTGGACCTCTGTGTGGCTTCCCAGTGTCACTTTATGCTCTTTTGCTACTGAATAATGCCAGTGGCATGGCAAAGGAGACAGAGGGCTGAGATCCTCACACGATGCAACCTGTCATCTTTCCTTTCATGTCACTGGAGACGGCACAAACCCCTCTGTCTCTACCACCCAGCAGCTGTGCGGTCTGAGTAAATTCTTAACTCGCTGCCTCTCTGTGTCTCAGTGCCCCTCTCTGTACGATGAGGATAATGACTGCCCCTACCTTACTGGGTCGTTAGGAGGCCTCCTGTGCATATAGCCCTCAGAACACTGCCTGGCACATAACAACTGTTCAGCTATTATGATTCATGTGTTTGCCACTATGATGAAAACACTGGCAAAAGTTTCAGGCCTCAACACTGTATATAAGCCCAAAGATCTAGGCCAAGTAAATAAACAGAACCTTCAGTCACATGCCCCTATCTCTGTGGTCAGTGGGAGGGCAGGGGTCTTGTCTGCATCCCATATTTTTGGCTTTTAGTGTAGGATTTTGTACTTAGGCAGGTATTCAGGAATGGTGGGTGGTGGACAGAGTAGATGCAGATTGGCATTTACGGGTACCCAAAGACGTGGCTGCCAATTATTATAATATTGAAATATAGTTGATTATAATTCGTAGTAGTTACCTTTTACAAAGTTGCTGCAAACACTGAATTAGTGAACACTGAACCATTGCTCCTAAGGGAATGTGGGATTAGGTTTCTTTGAGCCTCTGGTCACAACATTTTCATCAACCATCTGATCTAATACCGTGTTTTATGCGTGTGTGTGTCTAAAGACTCCTTATTTAATATATACTGTTGACTTGTTAATACTGAACTCATGGCGGACAGCACTGTAACTCATATCTGAACAAATATGATCTAACACATCTTTTCTCCGTGAGGCACATCACAGTTTTCTTGCACTTAGAATCTCACCACATCAGCACTACGCTTGGGGACCATTTTAAACAGCAAAATCCGCAAAAAGGCCAAAAATGCAGAAAAGGTGGCACTAAATAGACTGCAAATGACACTTGTTTACAGGGTAAGAGTTGAAAGAAAAAGAGCATCGCCTTGTTCAGCCTCAGCAAAGAACATGTGTATCAGATGACTCAAATTTTTCACGGCTCTGCGTGTGTCCATGAATGACCTCAAAATTGGCAGAGTATATATAGATTTGGGGTTACAGAAATTTTAGTGAGTAAGCAAATACAGGATCCACAAGTAATGAGGATTGATGATACTTCCACATGGATTGGTATTTACCTACTGCCCAGAGGTGCCCAGTCTAAGGATTGACTGGTTGGCCCAACAGGGGCCTCCAGCACCCTGTGCCAACTCTTTGGCCAGCACCCATGCCATACCATCTGTGGACCCTTCTGGGTGGGTGGGTGAATTCTGCTGTTTCTGCCCACAGTGGAGGAAGGGTGAGGAAGCCTTGCACTGCCACCCTCCCCCCACTCCACTTCCTCACTGCACATGAGGTCTCTCTGGTGAACTAGAAGCACACATGCATAAAGGGAGATGGGTAACGTGAGTAGGCAGCCACCTGTGACTTCTTCAGGCCAAGTGCTGCATTGACACCTGGGGAAGACCCCCCAGCGGTTTGGAAGAGCCTGTTTTGACCTGATCTTTATTTACCCCTCACAAAGGAAGTAAATAAATAGCTCTTTGTGTGTCTCTTTGTGGATGTGCGCGTGTCAGACTGTATGGCCTGCTGCACACGGTTAAAAACCATGACCCAGCCCCAGAGGAAGTGGTAACAAAACGATTGTTTGTTTTATTTTCCATTTATTCTTAATCTCTTCTTCACCTCCACCCTTTTGATGTGTGCTGCGAGGCTTTATTTGCCAGCCTACGATCCACTCATTTGTTCATTCCTTTCTTTATTCACTCATTCTAGTGTGTACTGAACCAACGTAGTGCTAGATACTGGCAAATACAAAAGATATAGAAGAAAGTGAAATGGGGAAAGGGTGCTTTGGTCTTTGGATTCAGGCCGATGTGGATTCGCATTGCTTGGACTGCTTTCTAGCAAAATGACCATGTTATTTGTGGTCCAGTTAATTTGTGGGATCATGCTATGTCATCTCACCTCAGGACTGTTTCAGGATTCAAGTCTGTAGAAGAGTGACTTGCTCATGGCCAACAGTCAATGCATGTGTGACTATTCCTTTAAGGACACACTCCGCACATGAGAACAAAGTTCGTAATTCTCCTTCAGTGCCTGTTCCCTGCTCCTGTGGCTGGCTGCCTACTCCTGACCTTCATGAGCGCCCACCTGGATTTCTATGCATTTCCATAGCACCATCAAAGACCATCAGAGGCTTCCCAGGGCCTATGAAATCAAATTCGACTTATAGTACTGCTTGCATCTGGGATCAATTCACCTTTCTACCCACAATCAACCTTTATAATGTTATTTCTGACAACAAGAGTGCCTGATATATCCTAGCATGTTCCTACTGCTATTACTTTGCTTACACTTTTTTCCCTTTCTGCAATGCCCTTTCTGCTGTTCCCATATACCTTGTCTATCTAAATTTGGCTATTCAAGGCCCAGTTTAAATCTACTTGGCTGTTTCCACCACATATCCCACCTCCTGGGTAGTATGTCATCCTGAGCAATCTATTATGTGTGGGTGCAGCTAATTTTTTTATTAGACTGTGTCTTAGTTGCCTTTTACTCTTCTTTCATTCATTTAGCCCATAGGAAGAATGACTGTTCTGTTGCTTATGCCTTTGGGCTGCATCCTTATTCTCCAGTAGTACCCATCACTACATGTACACTTTCTCAGTAAATGTTGGTCCAACAAATGAGTGAAGGGAAAAAGAGCAGAAGACAGCAAGTATGAAGTCTTGGGGTACATGCTGTTTATGCTGTGGGCATTCCAAGGCAAGAGAGAGTAGGGAAGGCTGAGGGTGAGCAGAGGGCTTCCTGGATACCTGAGTGGTCTCTGGAGGTAAACAGGTGGAGTTTGGCGGGTTGGGAGGCTGAGATGAGGGCAAGGCAGGTCCCATGACAGTCTTGACTAGAGTCAGGGATTCTAGCTGCAGGCCCTCACCACTACACAGGTATCCAGATCTGGGGAGGGCATTGTATTTGGAGGCCTGAACCAGGTACGTTTGTGGATGGGGTCGTTCTGAGGACCCTAACCGTATTACAAAGCAAGGGAGTACAGAAAGCCAATAGTCTCCTGCATGTTGGATCAAATACAGGCACAGAGCAGGGTTTGAGGAAAGTTGTACATGCATTCATCCATTCATTCAGCCTTTTTAAAAAGGTTTTTAAAAAATTATAAAATAAATACTTGCTCAGTACAGGAAATTTGGACAATACAGAAAAATGGGAAAAGCTGGAAAAACCGTTTATAGTTGTTAAAACCCAAGGACAGCCCTTCTTACATTTTGTGTGTTTCCTTCTAGTCTTATCTCTGCTATTTAAGTAATTTTTATGCAATTACTTAAACAGCTATTGAAATAATTGTTAATTTTTACATTTAAATTTTACATTAAATTTATTAAATTGAATAATAAAAATTGTAATTTTAAAAGTAAAGGAAATTTTATCACTGTAAAAACGCATTACAGACAGGGAAAAAATAAAGATGCAAATTCCATCCCACCCTCGAGGGAAAACCAATGTTAAGGGTTGGTTTGTATCCTTCTAGACCTTTTTTCTGTGTACATATACTCATAGTTTTATTTTTGAAAAATTAAATCATGGAATACTATTCATTTGCAATGATTTTTATTTTTACAAAGTTATGGTCATTTTGCATGAATAATATTGCATTTCCCTTTTATTTAACATAACATTTTTATGCTATGTAAATTTATTTAAGTTTCTGACATTATATAAAACATTCGTACCATTAATGCATGATATAGTTATAGACTGAAGTTTACAACAGCTGTTCTGAAATTTGGAATAGTTTGCCTAAAAACACAGGAATATCTAATTTGTGTTTTAGAACATGACTGAATTATCTCATTGATTAATCCAAATAAGTTTAAAATCTTAACATTTAAAAGTAGTGGGAGATACCTTTTTTATTTTGTTTTGGGTATATAAAACTAAAGGAAAAAGGCATTATTTTTAGATCACTCAAGTGAAATGAAAATGGTCCCTCAAAAAAAAAAATGGCCTTTCAAGTGAACATTATGTGGCTACAATATAAAATGCTAATATTATTTGGAAAAATTAAAAATTTCTGGACATTTACCTAACATTTACATAACATTTTAACAGTTTTTTTTTCTGTCAATATATGGATTTTTGAATGCCTCTGAAATAGTCCATCCATATCTTACTCCTTCTTTACAGGATTCCCACAGATTTCCCATTTCCTAAGCTTTGTGCTGGGCGCCTGAGACAGAATGCCTGCTTTCTGGCTCTCCTAGGCTGGTTGGGACTCCAACACCTGAGCAGTTTCCACTTAATGTAATAAATGACAGGAATGGATTCTGTGCTGATAGCTTGCAAGGGCTGGGGGCCTGGAGGACCAGCCAGGGAGGCTTTGTGGAGAGGAGACATTGTTGCCATGGGTTCCAGATGCAGAGGCTGGAGGGCAAAGTGGAAGGGGCCCCAGTAGCAATGTGACTACTTATCAGAACCTTGCCTCCCAGTGGTTTGTTTCTGCTTTTCCTTTGGAGATGACAGATTCTGTGACCAAAGTCTCCAGCTGTTTATCAGGGGCCATCCCAGGGCTGGGGGCTCCCACTCCCTGCTGCAGAGGCTGTGAGGCCCTGATTAAGGAAACAGCTGAGGTGAGGGACCCCAGGCAGAGCAGAGGGGGCGGGAGAACTGAACTGGCAGGCCACAATAAGGAACAAACGGGGAGAGAGAGCAGGGTGCAATGCAGGGGAGAGCCAGGGAGAGAAACAAACTGGGCCCCTTGTGCTTCCAGGGTGTGCCCTGCCCCTCCTCCGCCTGGTGAAATGCAGTTCATCAAGGCCCCTTCTGATAGCACCTCCTCTGTGACTCCATTCATTAATCAAGCATTTCCTGATGGCACCACTCAATTAATTCCTCTCCTTTGTTACCACTGAAAGACTGAACTTTGGTATCAAGAATGAGAGCAGCAGTAGCTAACATTTATGAAGCGTTTAACATGGGATAGGCTCCATGATGAGTGTGTTTTGAATCTATTTTCTCACTAAATTCTTCCCTACAGTCAGTGAGTTAGGGATTATCATCTCAGGTTGTAGAGGAGGAAACTGATGGGCAAAGGGGTTAGTAAGCTTGAAGTATCACAGCAGAGGTTCAAACCACTGTCTAGTCTTATTTTCCTTGTTTATAACAGGGAGATGAAAATCTCTTTTTCTCAGGGTAGTTGTAAGAACTAAATGAGATCATGTATATCAAGCATGTCAGCTCCCACCCCTCCCCATTCAGCTGTCCTGTCACTCATTCAGTATAATTTCTTTGGATGTGCTAGCTTGAGTTTATATAAAATGGTGGGGTGGGTCAGAGCATCCATTCTGAAGCTAGATTTCCTGGGTTCAAAATCCAGGCTCAGATCCATGACTGGGCACTGATAAGTGACCTTGAGCAAGTTACTTTAACCTCTTTGAGCCTCAG
This sequence comes from Cynopterus sphinx, assembly GCA_030015415.1. NCBI lineage: Eukaryota > Metazoa > Chordata > Mammalia > Chiroptera > Pteropodidae > Cynopterus > Cynopterus sphinx. Next base: position 46,474,042 of record CM057386.1, on the reverse strand, counting down.
TTTCTTCATCTATAGTGTGAAGGTGATAATGGTACCTTCCTCACAGGGTTGTTTTAGGATGAAAGTGAATGTGTCTGCATGTGCACATGTGTGTATTTACTATGGAAATTACCTAGACTGGAAACTTTCTGAGGGCAGGGTCAATTTCAGGAAGATGTCACCTGGGTTCTCCCTGCTTTAGTGAGGACATGTGTGGCTGAGTGGTCCATATAATGACAAAGACGACAAGCACCCATCCATTGGATTTCTTCTCACTATAGGAGAAATATTTGCGTATTGTAGAAACTTTGAAAAATACAGATAAGAAAATGAAAATGAGCCATGATCTCACTACTCAGAAATAGTCACTGTTAACAGTTTGGTATATTTCTTTCCAATGCTGTTTCTGTGTAGACAGATATTTTCCTAAAATTGGGAGAATATGGTATGTTACAGTTTTGAATCTCCCACTGACCTGGTTGTATATAAGATGAGCATTTTCCAATGCCATTAAAATAGTTTTTGAAATAGGGTTATTGGCGTTTTGTTTCGTTTCATTTTACTGTCTGAAAAACTGTATACTGAGGGAGTTGATTAATAGATCGATGCCAGTCTGGAAGATTAGAGGTCCATCCCTTTGCATATTTTTACCAGTGACTTGGGAAGTAACATGTGTGGCATATGATCAGCTGACACCTTTGTGCTTTAATTCATCTTGGTGTCTGGAGCAGGAATGACTGTCCATTCATTCAGCAAATATTTACTGAGTATCTGTTATGTGCCAGGCATTGTTCTGTGTACCTGGGATACACTGGTTAACAAAACAGGCAAAAATTTCTTCCCTTGTATAACCAGGTCATATAGCAAGTGATACAAAAATAAAGTTATAAAGCTCATTAAAAGTTGATAAGCACTATGGACAAAACAAAAATATAGAGCCAGGTAAGGAGGATAGTATTGGAGAGAGGGGCGTTTTGCAGTTTTAAATAGGATGACCAGTGTCAGCCTCACTGGGAAGGAAGCATTTGAACAGTGAGTAGAAGGTAAGAACTTGACATAGTAGCTATCTGGGAGGTGGGGAAGGTATGTGCAAGCAGAAAGAACAGCCAAAGCAAAGATCCTGAGACTAGAACCTTCCTGGAGTGTTTGAGAAATAGTAAGGGACCAGCATGGATGAAATGGAGAGTCATTCTTGAATGAATGGCTTGACATGGGAAGGGACAGTTGACTTATTTGTTGAGAGAGCCAGGAATTCGATCTTAAGCTGTAACAAATGATGTAAATCTAATAAAATATAAATTTCAACAAGAACAAAGTTTGCTCTGAAGATAACAAAAAGTCCTCTGCAAAGCAAGTCGCCTCAAATCCTTCTTGTTAGTAAACTGGGTGTGAATTTTAAATAAATTGCACAAGTACAGGATAAGTGAGGTAGGGCTTAAAACCCATTTATTTATTCAGCATGTATTTACTGAGTGTCTGCTGTAGGCCTGAACTGGTTCTAGGTGCTGGGGATTCAGAACAAGACAAAGCCCCTGCCTTCATGAAGCTTAAATTCTAGTGGGTGGAGACTGACACAGTGAGCGAACAAGTGTATAAGGTGATGTTGGTGGTGATAATTGCTGACACCAACAGCAGTTAAACGTGGTTCTCAAGAGAAAACTGTGGTTTAAGGTGGGTCTAAATTCATTATGAGTCAACCATGTAATACAGTTGCTAAAAAGCTTAATTTCAGCTGAGGCCATGTGAACAGAATGCCCACACACTAGAGAGGTCATGTTTCCTGTCCTTTCTGATCATCAGGCTAAACGTATAGTATTGCATTTACATTCTAGAGGAACACTGACAAAAAGAGCTTGCTCAGGGGAGAACGACTAAGATCACAGCAGGGTGGGAGGGGGATGCGGTAACACCATCCAAAAGATGGGGCCAGGATGGGTGAGTAGAGGTTCTAGGAGGGTAGGTTCCAGCTTAGTAGGTTGAGGAATTTTCTAGTGCTCAGAAATGGAATGGGCTATGAGAAAGGGTGAGACTCCATCCTCTAAACATTTTTAAGAGCCAGGATTCACCTGTCTCAGGGTGTTAACGAAGATATGATGAACATAGTAGAAACTCGGATTAAATATGTGTTGCTCCTCCTTACAGTTCCAGGTCATACCATGTATGAGAAAAAGAGAAATAACTTGTGCCATAGATAATTCAATAGTAACTATATTTTAGTAGCCAACAACCACAAAGGCCATCAGTAGAATCCCAGCATGTAGAAACCAGAAGTTTCAGAACTCTCTCACTTATCACTTTAGTGCATTGTCTATATTCAGGCTATAGAAACTTCAGGGGGTTAGAGTAAGTTCAGCAGGAGAGCAATGGGTAGGTCAGCAGATCCACCTGCCACTTTTTTGGTAATTTCATGTAGAGAAAAGTTATAAGAATTATACAGAAAATGCTCATATTGTCTTCTCTGGACTCTCCAAATGTTCACATTTATCGTGTTTGCTTTATCATCCTGTCTTGTCTGTCTCTCTAATATATATACACTGTTTACATATAAACTGCAGACATAATGGCCCTTTGCTCCTAAATACCTTAGTGTGTGTTCGTAAATGAAGGTCTTCCCTTACATAATCTTAGTAGAATGATAAAAACTAGGAAATTAACATTGATACAATGCTAGTATCCAATCTACAGACTTTATTTCAGTGTCACAGTAGTCCCAATGGTATGTTTTATAGCCAAACCAAAAGTCCCAGATCACAGATTGTATACAGTTGTCATGTAAGTTTTATTTAACCTGAAATAGTTCCTTAATTTTTCTTTGTCTTTTATGAGATCATTATTTTGATGGATGGGCAAAGGACTTTTAAACATAAGTCTTTTTAAAACAGGAGAAGGTTTTGATATGGACCCTAAGTGTCTTTGGTTTATTCATCAAGGATGATTTAGTCGTTGAAGATGCCATAATGGCTCCACATTGCTCATGACAGAAAATCCAAAGTCTCCTGTATTCATTTTGTAGGGCAGCCACAACAAAGGACCACAAACTGCGTGCCTTAAAAGAAATGTATTCTCTCACAGTTCTGGAGGTCAGAAGTCCAAATTCAACATGTCTGTAGGCTATGCCCTTAGAAGCTTGTAAGGGAGGAGGATCCTTTCTATTTCTTCCATCTTCTGGTGTCCCCAGGTATTCCCTTGTAGCTGGATCACTCTTCACATGGCCCACTTCCCTCTGTCTCTTCTTATGAGGACACCAGTCATATTGGATTTACTCCTGTTTCCAAGGAAGGTCCCATTCTGAGGTTTTGGGGATTAGAACTGCAGCGTATCGTTTTGGGGGACACAGTTTAACGGACAACACCCCTACCTCAGCTTTGCAGCCTGATCCTGCATTTTCTCATTTGTGGTTCCTCTGCTCCAACCACACTGATCCTCCTTAAGGAGACACTTGCTTTCTCCCAGACTCAAGGTTTTCTTCTGGCCATATGCACCACCCCTCTGCCAATCGGGGCTTCTCTTTTTCCTAATGGTGACAAGTTTCATTTATCTAGTGCTTATTATGTGCCAGCCACTGTTCTGGACTGTATATTTAGCATTCTTTTAACATGATGGTCTGGTAGGGACCATCGTGACTCCATCTTAAGTTAGCAACCAATGAGGAAATGGAGGCCTCAGGCAAGATGATTCTCTGGCAGTTTCCTGGCTGATTTCCTCCTCTCTCTGACTCTTTCTTTGCTGGTTGCTGTAGGAGGATCTCAGAGCTGGTAGTGTTCCAGTCAGTGCCTCCCCCTCTGAAATCTTTGGGGCCGGTGAGCACTCATCTTCCCTCGCTGCTTCAGTTGACATTGTTCCATACTTTGTGTCCTCAGTGCTCCAGGTGGAGGTGGGGGATGGGATCCGGGTCTTTTCTGTTCCTGGCTTTCTCTCTTCCCATCCGGGCCTTGTGCCCCTTGGACCTTACACCAAGCCCGAGTTTCTCAGAGTGGGGCCTAGTGTGCCAAATGTATCAACATCTCCTGCAGAGTGTGTCAGACATGCACAGTCCTGGGCCTGACTCCAGACCTGCTGAATCAGAATCTGGTCTAGAGACCCAGAGTCTGCCTCTTTGATAAACTTGCCTGTGATGCTTATAAGTTTGAAAATTGCTGTTGAAAGCCCTCAACAAATGCTTATAAAATGAGCAATAGACTGACCAATGGACTACTCATAAACTGCTGCGCTGTGTTTCTGCGGAGGGCAGACTAAGAGGAAACTAAAAATTTCCTGTCAATTTTCACAGTTCAGTTTTTCTGTGAATCTAAAACTGCTCCTAAAAATGTGTTTTTTCAATGCAGGTTATCGACTAGAGAGTAATTTAAAAATATTGTGGAATGTTGTGGGGCTTAAGAACAGGGAACCTCATCAGTATTCACATGTGGATTATTTCTACTCAAGTTTCCTTCTCTTTAGTGGTGTTCCATTCAGAATCAGAGGGAAATAGGCAGGTCTCTAACCTGGTCCTGACCCGCCCAACCCCCACCCGAACCCCTTGCCCTAAACTCTGAGAGCCTGGGGGTGACAGAGACAGTTGCTCCACCCCCCAGAGGAGCCCATCTGTTTCCCTTTGCCCCTCATTTCAGCCACCTGAACCCATTCACAGTTTTCCTGTCAGTTAACCCGGCCCCACTGCAGCACAGGCAGGGGCCCCTCTAGATGGGGTGAGGCTACGTTTCATTTACTGGTGTCTTTCCTCAGGTCTCAGCAGAACAGGTGCAGGCAGAAGCAGCTGGGTGAAATGAGGACATTCTTCCCCTCCCTGCCTTTTCTCCTTCCAACTCCCTCCACCAACCCAGCCACACTGAAGCCACATCCCATTTCCTCCCCAACATTCAAAAGCTTCTCTCCCTACTCTGCCCTCTATCCAGCAAAGGGGCAGTGCCCCATGGGAGGGACTACCTTCAACTGGGAGGGAACACAGCTGAGGGAAAGTGGAAGGCAATGGTTTGCACTCCACCCTCCCTTTCTGTTGTGGTGCTCTTTTTGTAGAGGTGGAGGTAGAGGGACGTCCTGTCATAGGAAGGAGGGGGAGGGCAGTCCCATGAATTCCCTAGGTCACTGACTTTGCCTCCAGCCCTGGATGGTACTAAAGGAGACCAATTATGAAGTTGCCCAACCTATTCCCTGCAGGGCTAACTCCTTCCTGTCTCCTAAGAGAATGGGCGGCATCAGACTCAAAGCCACATTCTAGAACTAAGGAACTCAAAGTTGAGCATACATCTGCATCCCCTGGAGGGCTCGCTAAACACGGACTGTTGAGTCTGACCCCCAGAGATTCTAATTCTGTGGGGCTGAAGCAGGGCTGAAAATTTGCATTTCTGATATGTTTCCCAGTTGATGATGCTCCTGCTGGCACAGGGACCACACCTAGAGAACCAGTGTTCTAGAGCTCCCCTTAAGATTTCTGATAAGCTGGCTCTGCTTAGCTATGATGGGGAAGAACAGGTCACTCAAGGAAGTTGGGCCCCCAGCAGTGGCATTATCACTCTCCTCAAATCACAACCCTCCCTTCTTGCACTTCTTATGTGATTTAACTAGATTTGGGTGGGACTGTGGCTGAAGAAGAGGGCAGAAAGAAGACCCTCTCTGTCTCCTTGCTATATCTCCTTCCCTGTCAGTTGTAGGGAAAGAAGGATGCCTCTGAAGCTTATCTCTCAGCTATATGCTATGAAATATTAGGCAGCCATTCAAAAGCATGAAGTTAACTATGTGGTGACTTGGGAGTTGTCCACCATGACATATTGTAGAGTGAGACTGGTCAATATAAGTAGAATATGGTCCTGCTTTGTAAAAACAACCAACCATGAAGATATAAGTGAATATATACATCAGTCTTTACATGCACATGGACAAAAAAGTCTGTAAAGACCTTTACCAGACCACCAACAGATGCTACTTCTGGAGGATGGGAGATTTCACTATTTACATTCTTTAATGCTATATTTTAACAAGCCAGTCTCACTCTGTAATTAAAAGCCAATGAAATAAAATTAAATTTAAAAAGCCAGTGAAGTGCAAATGAAAGAAAAATGGTACAGGTCTGGAAAGCTACACTCTGAACTATTAACAGTAGGGAGTAGGAGGTGGGGCTATCACACACATATCACTCACATTTCTGGACAGTTTGAATTTGTTAAAAAGGGGATTATTAGTTTTTTTAATTAAAAAAATGACACATAGGCAATAAAGGAAATAGCCTCTGTCTTTCCTCCACCCTTTCCCCTGGAGCCCCTGGCCTTCGCCCCACCAGCTGCTGCCCCGAGCCCTTCTCACTCTTCTAGCTGCTCTGCCATCTCATTCTTTCCTGTCACCGTCAGATTTCTCCAGTGAGTGGCCTTCACTTGCTGCTTCCATTTCTTCAACAACCATTCTCTTTATTTTAAAGAAACATTACGTGTTTTTGTTTGATGATTACCAGCATTCCAAAAACGGAAAATAAAATCCCATAGCTTTAAAACAGCATCCAAAAACATGACTTGATCTTGTCCAATCCTATCTGCTTTTCGATGCACACGCATGTCCTTTCATAATTGTAATCTGCACAAATGCTATTTTGTGTCCTGAAATTTTTTTACGTCACCTAATTTTGTAAGCCCGTCTGTGTATGGACACAGCATCATTTCTTCTATGAATGGTACTATGGTTGTTTAACCAGGCCCTGATTGTTAGGCCTTTGGGTGGTTTCCAGTTTTTAGCTATTTATTCATTCATGATTTAACCCCCTCCTTTTGGGCCCCGCCTCCTGCCAGCCTATAAAAACTGCCCTCTTAAAGGTCACCGCTATGGGTCTTCCCTTCAAATCTACCAGCCTCTTCTCAATACTTGACTAAGCCCTTGTCCTGACTTAAATGGACTTGGACTTATTAACCACCCTCACTGCCATCTAGCAGCCCATCCACCAAACCCTTCGTGAAATTCCAGGCTCCATTCATTGACTTTGTTTTCTTTTTATAATCTTTTTTACTTCCAAATACAGTCATTTTCACATTTTCATTGTAAGAGAATAAAACAACTATTATCAGGTAATATAGAACATAAAATATTTTAAGATTTTAATTGAATTATAAGATTCAAAAAAATCAAAGTGTATATATTTGAATACATTATCTATATATGTAAATTATGAAGCAGTATTATAAGCTAAACTCATAATACACCTACTTCACAACTTAAATACAACATCACTAATTCCATGGAAGCTTCTGGTGTTTCCCTTTCTGGGTCATTCCTCTATTAAACTCCAGTGACATAGACTGGATTTTGTTTATTTTATTCTCTTAATTTTAATAATTTGTGGATTTGAAGGGGTTCTGTCTAGACAAACATATCTATTTATAGTGATGTCGTTTCTTTGCAATTCTATGCTTTTAATTTATTGTTATTTTTTTTAGTTCTATACTTTTGCTTTCTGATTTTGCTAGGCCCTCCAATAAAATGTCAGCTAGAAACAGGAATAGCAGTCATCCTTGACTTGTTCCTGAATATAAATGGTTTTTCACTAGTAATGATGATTACTATAGGTTTTTGGTACATGCTTTTTAATAGGTTAAGGAAGTTTCTTTTATTTCTAGTTTATTGTTAAATTTTATCAATTGCTTTTTCTGCATCTTTTGGATTTTTTTTTCATCTGTGAATGCTATAAATTACATCAATATTTTTATGTTAAACTTTCTTTGTATTTCTAGGGTAAAAGATATGATATATTATCTTTTTATACATAGTACTGCTGGATTTGATTTGCTTTTATTTTGAATATGATGTGAATATCCATGCTTACAAGTGATATTAACCTGTAATTCTTCCTTCTCATACTATATTTGGCTAGTCTGGATTAATATTTTACTAATAACTTCATTGGATAAGTTCAAAATGTTTCTTCTCTTTTTAATCTCTAAGAGAAGGTAGCATAAACTTGTGATATCATTCTAGAAAGCTCCATTGGCCCATTTTGGATCAATTTCCCCTACACCACAAGACTTAATCAGTATTAGGACTATACTGGGTTAGGAGTTCACCTAAATAGAATCATTCAATATATTCTCTTTTGTGTGCAGCTTCTTTCACCTAGCATATATTGTGTGTATTACTTTGTTCTTTTTATTATTACTGAATTTATTCCATTATATGGATAGATATACACTGTTTATCCTTTGTTGATGGACATTTGGATTATTTTCAGTGTTTGACTATTATGAATAAAGCATCTATGAACATTCATTCTTCCTTTTTTTTGAATTTTTCTAAGAGTTTATTTGAGCCAAATTGACGACACATGATGGGTGGGGAGCAAGATCTTAAATGCTCATCTGTGAACACTCTTATACAAGTCTTTTGTAGCCATAGCTTTCATTTCTCTTGGGTAGGTACCTAGAAGTGGAAAATCTGGATCTTACTGTAGACATCCCATAGGTTTTACTATGTGGTATTTTCATTATCATTTAGTTCTAGTTCTTAAAAAATTTTCCATTCAGATTTTTTTCTTTGACCTATAAGTTATTTGGAAGTGTGTTTTAAAATTTCCACATGTGTGGGATGTTTTGTTGTTTTTGATGACTTCTGACCTAACTAAATTTTGTCAGTTAATACAGTCTTTATAACACTAAGTTTTTGAAGTGTTGAGACTTGCTTTATGACCTAATGGGTAGTAAAGAATGTGTATTCTCCAATACACACACACATTTAACAAGCTTGATATATAAATACAAACACATCTGTAAATACATATAAATCTATAGATAGCTATAGATCTCAAATCCTTTCTGATTTTTGTCCAATTTACCAATTACTAAAAATAATATATTAAAATCTCTTATTCGGATGGTGGAATTATCAGTTTCTCCTTATAGTTTTGTCAAGTTTAACATATTTTTTAGAACCTTTGTTATTTGGGATATACAGGTTTAGAATTACTGTATTATTCTAGTAAACAATAAATTAGTATTGTAGCAAATTTTCAAATCATCATATAATGACTATCTCTTTAAATGTTTTTCGCCTTAGTGCCTATTTATCTTGTGTTAACATTTGGTGTCAGCTTCCTTTCAGTTAGTATTTATTTAGTATTTTTTTCCATCATTTAACTTTCAGCTTCTCTCTATATTACTTCTTCTCTACTTATGTTTTTAATAAGGCCCAGATTAGAAGTCAGAAGATCTCCATTCTAGTCTTGATTGTGTCCTGGAGTCTTAGGTTCCTCATATTTTAATTGGGTGCAAGAATAGTTGCCTTGCATCCTACCCTTCATCAAGTTGTGAGACTGAAATGAGATAAGGTGTGTGAATCACTTTGCAAACTGTAAAGTATTTTTATTCTAGCCATTTAATAATGAGTGTCTCCAAAAAATTGTTTAAAGGCAGAGTGGTTAAGGGCTTAGTTGGTTGATAGAGCCATGCTTTTGCATTTGCAAATATTATTTCATAGGATGGTTGCAAGATATACTTGTAAAGTACTAAATTATCTGGAGCATAGTAACTGCTTAATAAATAGTTTTTATGATTATCATTATGATTATTGTGTGGCTATTGCTTTTACCCTGAATTCTAGCTCCTCAATTTACTGGCATATGATTATAGGCAAATTCCTTAAAACTCTATAAGCCTCAACTTCCCCATTTTTGAAGCTAACTACTTCGTAGTGTTGTTCTGAGAATGATGTAAAATAATGATAAAAAGAGCTTGGTACAGTGCCAGGGCTACCATAATCTTGACCCTGAAGATCTCTTCTGCTATTAGAGTTCTAAATGTTGACACTTTTCTGAAAACCCAAATCATCGCTGACCTCTTACCTGAGTTTGAAGCCCTTATTTAAAATGTAGTTGAGTTGAATAGGACCACTTGGCTATCTTACCATCAGTATTAAGCATTCTGTCTAAAGGTAAATTCTTCATCCTTTCTCCACACCAAATCATTTCAGCATCTTGAGCACCTAAGTGATAGACTTGTGCTAAGTTCTACCCTGAAGGAGCTCACTATTTAATAGAAGACTGACGCCAAAACATCGGCCAGAAGTGGCATTGCAGAAATATATACACGGTGCTTCAAGAGACCCCAGAGAAGAAATGAACCCTGTGGGGAGAAGAGTGACCAAGTCGGGAGAAGCTTCCCAGACCAGAGGAAGCCCAATTCCCCATTTCCACCAAACACACCAGAAGCATTGTCCGTCGTTCTCCCAACATAACAGACTGGGGTACGTGAAATTAAACGTGTTTTTTTTTTTTTTCACTTCATAACTCTAAGTAGTGATCAGAGATCCAGACTTCTTACTTCTTAGATGGTGTCCGCCTCTTGGCAGTCCCTTTCTTAGCTCCCTCTGCATCCTTCACTCTCACAGCCGAGAGTGTGAGCACTGTGCTGGGTTTCATGTCTAGGCCTGAAGAGGCAACGCCATGGCTGCCCACATTCCGTCTGCTAGACCCAGGGCAAGGCCGCGACCTAACTGCAAAGGAAGCTGGGAGTTGTAGTTTTCCTGTGTACCCAGAAAGAGGAAATGGGGCTAGTGGGCTTCTAGCCAGTCTTGGGCATAGTTGCCTCAGAGACATCTTTGACATCAGCCATTCCTGACACATTGCTTCTGCTGCTCTTCTTGTAATGGACTGGGCCGTGGAGCAAGAGGAGAATCACTTTAGTAGTCCTATGTGTTCAATTCCTGCTTGATGCAACCCTCAAACTTTTTCTCCCATTTTCTTCACTTTATCTTTCTAAGCCAAGAAAAAGTTATTTTGGCACCTAGATCAGTGCTTGGCACATAGTAGATATTCAATAAGTATTTTTTAAATGCATGGATTCTCTCAGCTCCAGGAATGACTGAGAGATTATTTTCTAGACTAAATTAAACTCAGCACTTGGGTGGGCTGATAGCAAGGGAAGGAGCAAGAGGGGAGAGAGGGAGCTTTTAAGTGCTACACAATCAGGGGTGGGTAGATCTTTTTTTAAAAAAAACACATTGTTTATTGGTCCTTTGAACTGCCCCTAAAGGCAAGTGAAAATCACCTCATCTCTAGAAACTTTCCAGAATTTCTGCTTCCTTCTGTAGAACCAGAAAGGAAAAGTGACAGGGCTGAGCAGAGGCCCCAGGGGACTGGAGCCTGAAGGGAAAAATCTCATTGTGCCCTCTTCGCCCTTAAGGGAGCTAGCAGAGCATGATGGAGCACAGATTCTGATGGGCCACTTCTAGCAGTGGGGCCTTAGGCAAGTTACTTATTCTTTTTGTGCCAATTTTCTGATCTGTAATATAAAGATAATAATACCTCCTTCTGGTTTTTAGATTAAGCAAGCTACTATCATATTAAAAGAACAGACCAATGACTGGCACAATGTAAGTGCTGTATAACTGTGGATATCATCACCTTTAGGTCCCTCAAAGTCCTAAAATGGCAGACTGGAAGGGCCCTTAGAAGTGACCATGACTAATTCCTACAGAGAACCATGGGGCTGTTCTTGGTGTCCAGCCAGATTCTCACACTACTCCTGGTTTTCAGCTCACACTTAGATTCTAAGCTATTTGGTAAAGTAGGTGGAATTAATTTTAAGGGCAGGCTGCTCCATGCTTTTCCTGCTTCCTTGCCTGTTTTGTCCCAATCTGACTTTTCTGTCCCACAGTACTCCCACTTTTCCCCACCACCCAGATCTCCATTCTGCCACCCCCTCACCACCCCACCTTAATTTTCCTGTATCTCTGTCCCAGGGTCAGATTCTGCACGTTAGTGCCAACTAGTTAATCTGATAAATGGTTTCCTCTAAAAATACTAATTGCGGGTGCAAAGGTTGCTACTTCATACAAAGGGGCATTGTGACTCTTGGGCCCTCCCCAGAGAATATGCCCCACCCTTTTGCCCTGGTCTGTGGGAGAAGATGGAGTAGCTCTCCAGCTAGGAAGTTGGAGAGATTTTGGCCATCAACTTCCCCTAAAAGAAGACAGATTCTCTCTGAGCATCCATTCTATTGTCTGGGGAGGGGACAGATGAGGATACTGGCAGCGTTATGGCAGGGGAATATGGCAGGGATATTTAATCAATAAATTTCTAGACACACAGCTAGGAGCTGGAGGGAGTGAGACAGGATATAAAAATGGGTAAGATTTGTCCCTGCCTATAAGCCATTTCCCTTCTATTGGGCTGTAAGGTTGTTTGTCAGTTTTTATTACTATAAATAACCCTTTGAATATTCCTGTGTATAATTTTTTAAATTAATAAACTTTACTTTTTAGGTTAACAGCAAAACCAAATGGAAAGTACAGAGAATGCTCATATAACCCCACACACATACAACCTCCCCTACTATCAACCCCACTATTGACATCTTGCTCCAGAGTGGTACGTTTGTTATATTCGATGAACTTACATTGTCATATCATTATCACCCACAGTACATAGTGTTTAAATTAGGATTCACTCTTGGTGTTGTACATTCTGTGGGTTTTGACACATGTATAATGACATGTATCCACCATTGTAGTACCATACAGAGTATTTTCACTAATTCTCTGTGCTCCACCTAGTCATCCTTCCCTTCACCCAGCACAGGGAACCACTGATTTTTTTTACTGTCTCCATAATTTTACATTTCCCAGAATTTCCTATAGCTGGAGTCATACAGTATGGAGACTTTTTCAGATTAATTGACTTCTTTCACTTAGTAACTTAAAGTTGCATTTAAAGTTCCTCCATGTCTTTTCAGGGTTGATAGATCTTTTTTTTTTTCCGAGCACTGAATAATATTCCATTTTCCGGTGTACCACAGTTGTTAATTTATCCATTCACCTACCGAAGGACATCTTGGTTGCATCCAAGTTTTGGCAATTATGAATAAAGCTACTATAAATACTTATGTGCAGGTTTTTATGTGGACACGTTTTCAACTCTTTTGGGTAAATACCAACATGTACAGTTGCTGGAACCTATGGTAAGAGTATGTTTAGTTTTGTAAGAAACTGCCAAACTGTCTTCAAAGTGGCTATACAATTTTGCATTTCCAGCAACAATGATTGAAAGTTCCTGTTGCTCCACATCCTCTCCAGTATTCGGTGTTGTCAGGCTTCTGGATATTGGCTGCCTAATAGGTGTGTAGTGGTGTGAAATACAAAAAATATGTATTAGTCTCTGCCTCCAATTCCTGGCACAGAGCTCCTAAAATCCTTGTTATTTCCTAAGTGATAGGAGCACTGTTAGCATCTTTGTTCCAATATCTGGTTTTTGACTCCAGTTCCTAACCCAGAGCTCTTAAATTAACCCTTGCAATTTCCTGGGTGATAGGAGTGTCTTTTGTTCTAATGAGATGATTCTGAGTGGGCTTCTGGATGGCTCCTGGATAGGACGACCATGATTAGAATCTTGGAATTTTCAGCCCTGTCCTTCCATTCTGTAGAGAAGAGAGAAAGACTAGATGTGGAGTTAATAATTGATTATGCATACATAAAGAAGCCTTCTTAAAAATTCCAATAGTTTGGGGTGTGGGGTTCTTCCAGGTGGGTGACCACATCTATGTACCAAGAGAGTGATATACCCTCACTCCACGGGAACAGAGAAGTTCCTGTACTAGAGACCCTCCCAGACCTTGCTCTATGTGTCTCCTGATCTGGCTGTTCATTTGTATCCTTTAATAAACCAGTAAGCCTGTTTTCCTGAATTCTGTGAGCCATTCTAGCAAATTAATGGAATCCAAGGGGAAGGAGTTGATGGCACCGTCCGATTTGTAGCCAAGTCGTACAGAAGTTGAGGGTAACCTGGGGATCTATCACTTGTGATTGGCATCGGAAGTGAGAGACAGTCAAGTGGGACTGAGCCCTTAACCTATAGGATCTGATGCTACCTTCAGGTAGATAGTATCAGAATTGAGTTAACTTGTAGGACACTCAGCTGGTGTTGCAGAATTGCTTAGTGTGGGGGGAAAACAACCCACATCTGAAATCAGAAGTGCTATGAGTGTGGTAGTAGAGGAGAAAGATATACAGGAGAAAGACCGAGGTTTTTCCTACACAAGCAATATCTCATTTTTGTCTTAATTTGCAATTTCCTAATGACGTATGATGTTGAGCATCTTTTCATATACTTGTGTGCTATCTGTGTATCTTCTTTGGTGAGATTCTTTTTTAATCAGATTGTTAATTTTCATATTGTTGAGCTTTGAGTTCTTTGTATATTTTGGATAATAGTCCTTTATCAGATGTATCTTTTGCAAATATTTTATCCCAGTCTTTATACCCTTTATTTCCTTTTCTTGTCTCAATTTCTTGTCTTAGAGCATTAACTAGGACTTCCAGTACACTGTTGAAAACGGGTGAGAAGAGACATCCTTGCCTTCTTCCTGATCTTAGTGGGAAAACTTCCAGTTTCTTACCATTAAGTATGATATTAGCTATAGATTTTTGGTAGATGTTCTTTGTCAAGTTGAGGAAGCTTCCCTTTATTCCTAATTTGCTGAGGGATTTTGTCAAATGCCTTTTTCTGTATTTATATTATCATGGGATTGGAAACTGTTTGCATGGAGGCCAGAGTGAAGCAGAAAGTTCCAGATGTGGTCTGTTACATTAGCATGGGTGAGAAATAGAGGAGACTTGAATTTGAAAGGTCATTTGGGTTCACGATAGAGTTGTGAACCCCATTAGAGTTGCTGATGGATTGGATGTGGGATGTGGGAGAAAGAGGGAATCAAAAATGACTCTAAGATTTTTGTCCTGAGCAAATAATGGTGGAACTTGGGGTTGGCATAGGGGGTAGAAATAGGTTTCTGCATGAAATAAGAGTTCAATTTAAGCACAGACCAATCAAAATTGGGTGTGTCCTCTAAAATCTAGAACACATGGATCAGCAAAGGCTCAGGCGGCGTGGAAAAAGTGCAGAAAGTATTCAAGCAATGGAAATGCCATATGGTAAGAATATGTGTTGAGGCAGAGGCTAGGGTATGGAAAAATAGGAGAGAAAACACATTGCAATAAGTTATAGAGAACCTTAAATGCCAGACTAAGGAATTTGAAATGTATTTAATAGAGATGGGGGGCACCACTGGAAATTTTTGAGCAATGACTAATACTATTAGAGCTTAACTTTACACCGACAGTTCTGTTTAATAACATGAAAAGTGCTTATGAGATAACTCCACTAAAATTTTAGATATAATGTGATTAGAGTGCAGTTATTTTAAAAATCTCATGTTTTATAAAATGGCTCACGAATTAAAAAAGGCTAGAAGGAACATTATCAAAATGTTTCATAGAGATGGTTTCTGTGGTTGGTAAGACTATGAATAGGCTGGGTTTTTTTCCCTTTCTACTTCTCTATATTTGCCAAATTTTCTTTAATTGAGTAGAATGACAGTTAGTTGAGACTAACAACTTAAATATATGCAGGACTGGAGGGAGTACAGTGAGTGAAGAGAACGGAGGCAGGGATATGGGTTAGTTTCCATACAGTAGGCCAGTAGAAAGGGAGAGAGAATGAACTGGGGCAAGGGCCATAGGAGGAAGAGAGAACTGGAAAGTGTGTATTTTCTGCCTTCCAGTGGATATGTAAGGAAGCCTTACTATACACAAGTGTGGTGGTTAAGAGTATGGGCTCTGGAGCCAGGCTGCTGGGGTTCGAATATGAATTTAGTTAGTTACTCAGGCAAATTACTCTATGCTTTCTAAAATGGGAATAAGAATTGTACTTACCCCATAAGCTTGTTCTAAGGGGTAACTGAGCGAGTACACGTTAACCACTTAGAGCAGCGCCCAGCTCATGGTAGGCCCTCAGTATATTAGCTGCTGTTCTTGTTACTGTCAGGGACCTGGCTTCAGCTGAAGGTGGACACAGACTATATAAAGGAGTGGAGTTGATAGAGATAGGTGCCTGAAGCGTTATCCCTAACAGTTCAATTTTTATAAGAATATATTTATAAGAATAAATATAAGAATACATGTAAAAAACTGTTAGTAAACGTTTTGGAACATAGGTGGGCTGTTTCAGAAATTGTGATCTACCGTCATGAAGAAGTGTCAACAAGTGCTGCGTGAATCTGGTACAGGACTATGATTCCAGACTAGTTTTCATCAGATAATGTACTGGGTTTTTTATATAACTAAATTATTTCCACTAAAGATACTGTCCTTTGTTCTGAGCCCTCTCAAAGGGTTTGGTGTTCAGGTATTCTTTATTTTATAAAATACGGTAAATATAGACTATAGGTTTTTTCCCTAATAACCTTACTTGGTAATAGCCTTTTTGGTCTCTAAATTTTGAGGGGAAATTTTATTGGTCTTTGAAATGTAAATTTCTGGGAACTAGGGTTGTGGGGAAAGTGAATAATTTGGTTAGGCTGAATTAGGTACCTATGAATCTCCTCTCAGCCTGAGATTCTCTCATTTCAGGGCTAGAACTAATCCTAGGGAGTGATTTTGCAAGTGTGAGCTTCTAGACGGGGCATTGGTTAAAGATGTGAGTAGCTCTGATACTGCAACTGCTGTACATTCTTTGAAGATGCCATCTTGGCAGTGAATCATTCTGTGTTAGGGACAACTACCCTGTGACCCTGAGCCTCACACAGTCTGCATTTTAATTAACAAGCGAGTGCTGATGGGGAGGCTTTGTGCTGTGGGCCAGGAGATGTTGTCAAAGTCAGTCCAGCATGGTCTATACCCAGAGAAGCTTATAATCTAGTATCTTTCATATATAAAAGACAGTTTAGTTATCACAACTTCTCAGACCCTCACATTCTTCACATATAAAATAAGAATACCATCTAACAACTCCGGAGTTGCATCTTTCCCTACTTGCCTCACCTACACCCTGAGCTAGCAAGAAGAATCAGACTCTGAAAAGTGGATGATGAGATCAAAACAGAAGGGCTGGAACAGAGCTGTGCAGTTACCCTAAACAGACAGAATGGCTTCCAGACCAACAAGTCCTAATTGTCACTGGACTGGAAGACTAACATATCTACAAAGAAAGGTCCATTAGCCCTGGCTGCTTTTTCAAAAAAGGCAAGATGTCACTGAGTAGAGAGGGGGCCTGGCTTGGCTTGGTGATTTTCTCTATTGTGGAAAGTCACCACTCCTGGCTTGTGCCCCTGACACTGGAACACTGTGGCTTCCTCCCTTGTTCCACTCCCTTACCCACCAAGCCCTTTTCTGATTCCCCTCTGGCTGCACCTGGAGAAGGGCCTACAGGTTGAGAACATGTTGGCCAGAGGTTCCAGGTGCTTCTGTCATGTCCATTCAGCAGCTGTGTCTCCTACTGTCGGTTCGTATTGGTCTGTGTGGGATGCACCACTATCTTGGGGCACTGGTTACCTTGAGTCTTCCCCCTCCCCTAGGAGTGGAGGCCCTTCTGGACATGCTGGCAAGTCATATTTTGGAGCCTGAGAAGCTGAAGAGGTTGGCCCATGCCTGAGGTGCCCTTGCTAATGTCATGCCACCCAAGTGGCCTTGGAGCCGCCTCCCCAGGCAGTGCCCTGTACCTCCATTGGCCTTACCTTCCCCTCACTTGATTTTTTCCAATTCAGCTTTCAGTGTTCTGACGAAGATGAAATTAGTGGAGGAGAAAGCATTTTCTAAAATGGTTAACTTCATGTACGTGTAAATGACAATCATCATTTTCACATGGGATCATGTATATTGAAACTCTGAAAAGCGTAACGTGTCATGTGAATTAGCCTAATTCTGTTGGAAGCCAAAAACTATGGAAAATTGAAAGTCCTAAGAGAAATAGCAGATCGACCCTCCACCCCATTGCCCCCTTTTAACTGTTAGGTTGATAGCAGTGCCAGGGTTTGCCTGAAGGAAGAACTGAGATGGGAACTGAACCCTACTGTGGTTCAACAGGTGGCTGCCCCTCTGTGACCCCAGCTAAGTTGGGCTGTTGTTGAGTGGTAACGAGGGCACTTGGGACCCTCCATCAAGAACCCTCTGCAGAAAGCCGGTGAGTTTCCAGTTAAGATGAAGGGCAGTGCACACCGTGACGTGGCTCACCATGTACTGAAATCAGGCTTTGTTTTTCTGTTCAACTAAACTGAATTCCAGCAAGCCCCAGCTGCTCCTGTTAGAGACGAGAGGGTTAGGTTAGGGCCTGCTTAACCAGTTCTTACTGATGACAGACACCCCTGCCAAAGGGACCACCTAAGCTGGATGCAGGTCGATGTTGTACATATTGAATAGCTCACGTGTTCTTCTTCAAGGTGACATGTTCTAAGTGACTTTGCATTTAGAAATCACTTGGGGGGTAAGAGGTGGGATGGAGGTGGAGGAAAGATAGTGTCGTATTAGCTGTGTTGAGTACTGTTTTAAGGGTTTAACATGAGTTGCCTCATTTAATTCTCACCCAAAAAAATCTCTGTGTGGTAGATCCCATTTAAAGATGAGGAAACTGAGGAACAGAAGACTTAATTAACCTGTTCAAGATTATATAGCTATTAGAAAGTGACAGAACCATGATTTAAACCAGGCAGGAAGTCTGACTGCGGAGTCACAACTCTTTTTATTATTATTGTCATTTTTCTGATGCACACCAAAGACGTAGAGAAACTTGTCAAGGCCACACAGCTGGTACATGGAAGATCCGGGAGTTAAACCCAGGTCAGTCCAATTCCAGGACCCGCACTGGCAACCACCACTCTATTCTACATTCATGATTGCTTTTAATATTCAATTATGATATCTAATATAGTATTCTGTATAACATCATATAATATTCTATTCTATATTATTATAGTATAACATTCTATTATAAGGTTACAATTTATTTAATGAATTTCTTATTGTTGGACAGTTAGGTTGTTTCCCTTTTTTCACTATTATAAATAAATGCGAAGATTTTTTTTTAATTTAGTTTTTATGGAGACATTGGTTATTGAACTGTTTCAGCTGTACACTTCAACAGTAAGGAGTATATATATTTACACTCTGTGTTCACTTCCCATAGTTCAAAGATTTTTTTTTAAGAGAGAGATGGTTGGAATGTTGTTTGGTTTATTAGTTTGTTTGTTTTAAAGGATTTAGAGCAGATGGGCTGAGCTCTCAGAGACTAGAAGAATTGGAGGCTTCGAGCTGACTGCTTGAATGGGGAATGAAATTCTGATTAGAATGGCGCCAGTGTGAAGAGAAAGAAAGAACAGACTCTAAGCTTTAGCTCAGGGATTTGGTAGTGCCTAAGATAGAAAATTGGGGATGTATTTTAGAATTATCTGTAATTTCTTCCCACTTTGGATAGTTTAGTGTTCTCTAGCATCATCTCATTGATATTGCCTAGACACACGTGGATGGGGCTAGGCAGAGAGCGAGCCAGTCTCTTCTCCGTATCAGCCATGTGCAGGCATCTGAGATCACACTCTATCTGTCCCCATCACATATTTCTGCCCCTTCTGCCCCTCTCTACCTCAGTCTCCCTTTGAGGTTATCCCTTTCAGGTTCTATATCCCAGGTCAAAAACAGACGAGGAGGCCTGAGGACATCACATATGTAAATGACCTTACTGGCCTTCGTTTGTTGGGCCTTCAGCATGGTTCCAAGCACTTTCCAAGCCTCATCTCGTTTATCATCACAACAGCTTTATGGGATGGGGACCATTACGAGGCCACCATTTTGTGGAGGAGGAAAAAGATACTTCAAGAGGTTAAGGACTTGCCCAGGACCATGTAGCCAGTGCCTGGTGGAGCCAGTATTCAGAGCCACATCTCTCTGAACTCCATGGCCACATCATATTAATCACCATATATACTTTATAGCTTTTGTGATGCTCTATAAACAGAGAATGCTGTAGCTTTGCAGGGGAAATCTTAAGAAAATCAGAGAGAGCATTAATTACCTGCACGCTGTGTCCACTGGATGGGCTCACTTAGAGAATTTTGGACCTGCAGAGAATCTTGGTAGTGTCTCTGTCCTACCTTATTTTAAAATCGTGGCAAATGAGGTCCAGAGAGAGGTCGCCAGCTTGCCTCAGGGTGAGATGGTGGCCCAGCCAGGTTAGAACCAGGGTCTTATGATTCCCACCCATGGCTCTTTGAGAGGCAAACAGCTCTTAGCTCTACTCTGCAGGGAGCATTGGGAGAAAAAGCATGGGTCAGAAGGGAGAAACAAGAATAGTTTGGAACTGCTGGGCAATGCTAGGGTTCAAGGGACATGTGGAACCACAAGGATCCTCAGATTGTCTACTCCCTACTCTAGCACCTAAGTCCCATTTCCACTGTACCAAAACATACAAGGGGAGCATTTGGCAGGAAGGCAATGTGGCCTAGTGATTAGGAGCCTAAGCTCTGACAGACTGGGATTCATATCGGGCAAGATGTTTCACCTCTCTGAGTCTCAGTTTCTTTATCTACAAAATGAGGTTCTAGCTACTTATCATATGGGGCCACTGTGAGAATGAAATGAGTTAATATTTGTAAAGGAACTGGAACAAGTTTGTGGAAAGAGAAGAATCTTGGGGTTGTTTGAGTTGCTAAAAAAAAGAGAACACAAACCCGGTAACCAAATCTGTGATTTCAACAAAAGGCCAAGTATTTCTTAATTTCATCTAATTCATTATTTCTTACAGGCACTGTCAGAGGGGTGTTGATTTCACTTTCCCCATGTGAAGGATTGTACTGGCAGTGGGGACTGCTCTCTTTGATGAAAAGTGAAGGATGGATTAGATTGATTTGGGCTCAGGGATACTTTTTACTTTTACATTGAAAGGGGTGGGAGACAGAGAAGAAGGAGGATTGTTAATATAAACTAGAAATCCAGATTCTTTCCAGAGTACATGTTCTCAGCTGTGTGACCTTAGATGAACCTCTCAGTCTTAATTATCTCTTTTCCACAAGGTCAGTGAGGCCACATAATAGCCACTTTACATGCAGTATCTTATTTAATCCTCAGATGAGCCTGCGTGATAGATATTACCATCCTATTTTAGATAAAGAAGGAAACTGCCATCCAGGGAAGTTAAGTAATTTGTCAAAGGCCACACAGCACACAGCCAGCAAATGGTAGATCTGTGACTTAAGTCAGGTCTGGCCCCAAAGCCCATGTGATTTCCAGTATATCCAGGGTAGATTCAGATTTTGTTGAGTCTAAAGCTTATGCAATTTTGCAGGCCCTCTTTAAGAAAAACAGTATAAAATTACAAATATAAAAGAAACAAAAGTGAATATTTTGATTTTGAAATGACATTACAACATATTAGAAAAGATGTTAAAGCTGAAGCATGGCAAAATCTAGACAAATAACAAATAACACAATACCTATGTTAATTGCTTGACACTCCTCTGTAATACCTTTTTCCTACATCTTTTGGCTGCCTCCTCTTTGGTTTCATTTTCATATGACAGTGATTTTATAGTATTTTCCACACAGGAAATAAAAAAGATAAGCCAGTATTTCTCGAGCATAATCGGTTGGAAGTTTTAAAATTAGAAAGGTTTATTTCGGCGTCACAGGCCATGATTGGTAATGTCATATAAATATGAAAATAGTTGTCAAATTTGAGAAAACCTTTATTAGAGTTTTTTCCATATATGAGCCATAAGATTTTATTTTCTGGTATAGTGATTCAACTAAAATCTTTGAACTGTTGACACTTGTGACCATGTTCGCTGTCAGCTGAATGTTATCTTCATTGATATCAGTATTTTGTGTCAAGTCAGCAGGAAGTTCTCATCTTTTTTAGTACAGCTTCCCCTCTCCTACCTTTAAGATGGAATGAAAATGGTTTACATTAATAAAAAATTCATAATTAACTCATTTCTCATAAATCTATGACCTTTTAAAGAGAATTCATTACAAAATACCGGATGTGAAAACATTTGAAGCATTTGGAGGATTTGGCCTGGAAAGGGCAAGGCTGGAGGAAGCAAATAAATAACCACCTTCAAGGATTTGGACCTTCGTGGGTATTAGCATCATGCATTAGAATCACCAGGTGTATCGGGTATCTGGGGAGGGACTCAGATAACTGCCTATTTAGCAGGTTCTGCAAGTTTGAGCACCAGCCTGTAAATGGATGCAAAGTATAGCAGGGAAGGCTCCGAGTGAGAACCCCTGAAAACTGCCTGTGGACTCAAGGTGTGGCCTGAGGTCCTGCAAATGCTGCGGCAGGTAATCAAAACTGCAGAATCTCCAGCCCCAAGCCAGGGCTGCTGAATGGGGATCTGTAGTGTCACAGCCCCCAGGTGTTGCTGCGCAGGTGATTGAGAAGCCCTGGACTCGAGCCTTCAGCAGGAACTTCCTGATGTGCCCCGCCCCAGCTTGGCAGTTGGTCTCTTTCCTCTCTGGGTCGTTAGCCTTGGGAATTGGCCTCTCTTCTAGCATCATCCATTGTGTTGATTCATTACATCTCTATTTCCCCTCCCACCGGACTGGGAACTCCTGGAGTCTAAGATTATTCCTCCAAGATTTCCAGCACCTCTCAGTGCCTGGCGCACAAGAGGTGCCATTTATGGAATGCTCGCTGTGTGCCAGGAGCTTCACCTGTCTTACCTCATTTGGCACTCACCCCAAGCTTGTAGGTTGCAATAAATATCCGCATTTTATGTATGAAGAAACTGAGGCTCTGTTATTTGCCTCGGGTCATAAGTGGCAGAGCTGGAAGCAAATCCAGGCATGTCTAATTCCAGAGCCTTCAATAGGAGATCAGTGTGTGTTGAATCACTTTTTTACTTGGTTATTCATTCAAACATTCATTAATATTATTATTTTTTTTATTCATTGAAGAGACTCGGGGGAAGATGAGGAAGAGAAACAGAATCTGCTTTCTCTTGGTGAGCTATTTTTAGAACAAGAGCTATCTGGCATCACCATTCCAGGAGCAGGGAGTTAGGCTGTCCAGAAGACCCCCAAAGTGTCCAGCCTTGGTGGCTCTGTTGCCCTGGGAGTGTGGGGACACTCCTTCAGCATCCCACCTTTTTCCAAATGTCCTCAATGACTCAGCAAAGAAACCATGGGTCTGCAATCAGAGACGAGGGAGGAAAAAAACCTCAAAAATGTTTTCTTTTCCTGAAGAATTTCCCTTTCATATCTCTCATTCCTCTGCCAGGGAATCCAGGAAGCCATCAGCCTGTGGTCAGCTGTGACCCCCAGTCTGGTTTCTTTAGGACTCACCCTTCCTCCTCCTGACTCTTCCCTAGGCCAGGGGACAGCATTAGGCCTTCTTTTTCAGGGGTTTCTGACTCTGTGCTGACAGGGGCTCACCACTTGTCTCCTTAGCGTGCCCTTAGATCGTAAAGTCCTGATCCTGGACCCAGATTTTGGTTCAAATTCTTGCTTGAAATTCTGCCTCTCCCTCTTACTAGATGTGTAGACTTGGACAAGTCAGTTGACCTCTCCGTACCTCAGTTTTCTCCTCTGTAAAGTAGGGATAACAATAAATTTGAAGACTAAAATCATTTATTTATGTAAAGCACTTAGAACAATGTCTGACACAAAGTAATTGCTACATAACTTAATACCTGGAGCTGACTTGGGTGAACTCATGCTAAACTTTTTGTCTTCTCATTTGTTACACTGTTATTCCAGAATTTGCTTGAATTCTCAATTATTCATGTTGTAGAGAGCTGAAGGGGGCAACTGAAAATTAGTGAATAAGTTAATAAATGAGAAAATTCCAGCTTGCCCTCTGAAAATGATATTATTGTGATAGATGAAAAGATATGACTCAATAGGTTGTTGATTTGGGAATAACCACATTCATTTTAGGAAAGGAGGTAGGGCAGCCCTCAGAGTTTCCAATCATAGGATAGACAGACCTGCCTACTAAGACAGTTCACCAGTAGAGTGACAAATTCAGTGGGAAAATACCCAGCAAGAGAGTAATTCCTGGTCTGTGATTCTCAGCCCTGGATGTGTTTTGAAACTGCCCGGGGATAAACATGCAGAACCTCAGCCTCTCTTCTGGAGAATCTGACACCCAGGTGTGGGAGTGGAACAGGGCATCAGAATTCTCACAGCTGACCGAGTGGTCAGAAATGAAGCCACACAGTAAACGGAGACTATGTGATAACAGCATACACTGTACACTGGATGTCTTGGGTACATTTCTCACCCTCGTAGCCGCTTCATTTGAAAGATGAGAGCCTGAGGTTTCAGTAATTTGGCCAGGGTCACACAGTAGAGCCCATACTTTAAAGGCCTGAAGTTTTTTTGTTACACCTCACACTGCAAGAGGTCAGTCTGGAGGAAACTAACCAAGGAATTGGAATTACGTTTGTCCACTCTGATGTAAAGTGTCAAATCGATACATGCACAGGTCCCAGCAAAGATGTGCAGACGGATTTGGAGACAAAAAGGCTCCTGGAGCTCAGCTTGGAAGGCTCGACCTTAACCCCTGGCCTCGGTTAACATATCTAAAGAAAAAAATGCGTCAGTGAGGGTGGGAGGGAGCCCGGGCGAGTTAGTCTGACACTGTGTGGGCTGAGGGAGGGGTCCAGGCCCAGCTGACCCCTGGCAGTGTTGCGATCTCACATCCACCCTCCTTTCCCCTTCCATTCTTTGCTGACCTCGTTGGCTGTTGTTACCTTCCGAGGCTCTTCTTTCTCCACCTACCCCTTAAGAGTGGGTGTGCTCTGCATCTCACTCCCCCCACGTTCCCTAGTTGGCGGCATGCCGGCTGGGGCTCCGCTGCCTGAGCTCAGGGCTTCCAGAGGTGTGGACTCCTGACATCTAGACTCCATTCAAGGCACCAAGGTTGTGGCGTGGGAGCTGGAAGGGTGTCGTCAGACACGACCAGAGTTCACATCCCAGCTGGCTCCCTTGCTGGCTGTGGACCTTAGAAGTTACTTTGCATTATTTTTTAGTTTGTAGTCCCTTTGCCTGTGAAATGAGATAGTAGTGCCTGCCTTAAATGATTGTCGTCAAGATGAAAATAGGTTATAGGCATTCCAAGCACACAGTAAGAACTCAATAAATCATAATAAATGATTTATTATGTCCACCTGATGTGGGACTTCAGCTGAATGTCTGTGGACACTTCAAAAGCAGCATGTGAAAGAGAGAACCTTCTCCCCTAAACCTGTTCTTCCACTTGAATTCCTAATCAGAGGAAATAGAAACACCTTCCATCAAATTGCTGAAGCCAGAATCATCCTGGACTATCCCTCACCACCATCCAAATGGCCACTGAGTTCCAGTGATTCTAGTTCCCTGCATTTCTTCTATTGTCATAAGCTGCTCTTCTAATTTTTCACTAGATTATTGCAAGAAACATTCAAGTGCACTCTCAGCTTACTCCTCCCCAAACTCGAAATGCTTATGTACTTAGATTCTGGTCCATATTAAAACTGTTTAATAGCTCTCCCTTGTGTTTTGACCAACAACTCAAATTCTACTGCAGCCACAAGGTTTTTCTTGATGTCCGCTTCCTATCCAGTCCCAGTTTCTGCCACCCTACTGTCTTACACCCTACCTACTGGCAGTGCTGAACCACACACCAAATATGCTAGATTCTCAAGCCTCCCTACAGCTTCACTGGGAGAACACTACACACACGCATATTCTCACATACAGGCTGGAGCAGGTGCCTTTCTCCTGAACCTTCCATCTGTCTTTCCAGCAACAACTCTTGGGCATCTCTGGGTGCCTGGTATGTGGCAGGCTCTCGGTAGGATGCTCTCCGAATAAAATTTAACATTTATGGATCTTTCATGTGGGCCAAGCACAGCTCTAAACATTTAACAGTCTCACAGCTCTATAGGGTAGGTATGCTTCATTCATTCATTCATTCATTCATTCTGTGTTTATTGAACAATTCTCTCCGGTCAAGTCCTGGTCCAAGCACTGGGAATATGCCAGGCTAAGGAGGATAGGGAGCTTTAGAGGTGGGGAAGGGGTTTCTGATTTATCAGGAAGGTCAGGAAAAGCCTCTCTGAAAAGCTAAGATTGAACAGAGACACGAGGGAAGGAGGCAAGGTAGCTAAGTGGGTAAGGGGAAAAGTGGTCCAGGCAGAGGGAATAGGCAGGACAAAGGGGATCATTAGCTTCATTTGACAGTTGAGAAAACCAAGAATCTAGGTAAGTCATCCAAAATCACAGTAAGTGACGGGGCTGGGTTTCAGACCCAGGCTCTTTAGCTCTTGACTCATGCTGTTAGCCATGACTCTCCACTGTCTGTTTTGTGGGACACAATAGGGGCCTTGGCTGAGGGCAAGCTGGCTGTGTTCACCATGCGCCCCTCTGGTTGGAGTTCCCATGTCAAGGAGAACATGAGCTGATCAGCTGTCTTGGTGTTCAGGTTGACTTGGTGGCTCTGCTTTTCTGTTGTTTCTTTTCGAGGCCTTATTGGGGACAATTGATTGTGTCTAGACTCCATGCAGTCTCCAAAAGCATGCTTTTTCTGCAAAGCTGAGGACCAGACTCACTGGTCAGTAGTTAGAGGGCAACCACCATAACTCCCCCATACCTTCCTTTGAACTTCAGCAGGAGGAACTGAGAAGAGCATCTTTGCAGAGGTGGTATGAGCTGGCCTTGAAGGACACAGAACATTTCAAGAGAGGCAGGGTCGGGGTTTTAGGCAGAAAGAAGAGTGTGAGCTGAGCAAAACCATCAGTGTCGGACTATTCAGTGGACTTTGAGTGTAAGTATGGGGAGGGCATGTGTGTCGGGGGAGGGAAGATAAGGCTCTAAGGAGAATTTAGGATAGATGCCTTTTTTAAAATGGCAGATTTTGCATGTTCATATCAGGTAAGTGGTCCGGATTTTATCCTGTAGACAGAGGGATTTTAAGGTTTTAAGACTCAAAGGAAGCACATGTGCATTCCTGAAGTTTTTGAAGGAGTGCTGGGGCATTAGTAGGGTGTGTGGGTTAGAGATGGTGATTGGAGGTAGAGAGACCAGTGAGAAGAGAGAGTATTGTACCAGTGCAAGTGTTAGATGCGAGCTCCTGAGGATTTGGTGGAGGGGCCAGATTCCAGAGACATTGTGGAAGCATAAGTGACAGCATCTGCTTATAGGTTAATGTGGACACTTGGAGCAGGAGGAGCTGAGAAGGAATAATGTCAGCATTTTCAGCTCGGGTGACCCAACTGATCATAACATACAATACAAAAGAGGAGGACGTCTAGGTGGGATTGTGGGTTGGGAGTTTGGGATGGAAGTTAGATCTGGGGAACATGAAAACTGAGGCTGAAGGAACAGAATAAACGCTCTGAGGTACATATGTGAAGGAAAACATGGGCCTTGGCTTAAGCCTTGGGAAATGTTTGTAGTTCTAGAGGCCAGTGAAGGAAAGAGGAGCCAGGGCAGAAGCTGGGGATAAGTGTTTTGATTAAGACATAGCTGGGACTATTTGACTCACCTTAACATCTGATAGTAGATGATAGAGGCCCCATCTCAGGGGCAGTTGACCTAGTCTGGGTTGTCTGCCCAGAGGCACTCAGACCTAGGGTGCTTCTGGTCAGCCTGGTCTGGTTTACACGGCCTTTGTTTGAGCTGTCCTCTTCCTCGCACATGTTCAGCCTCTCATTACAGAACGGATCCTAACTTCTGCCCCATTATTCTCCAGGAAGCTCAGCCGAGGGCTTTGCATACTCAAGGGCTAAGAAAAACTAGTGAGGGGACCGGATGCCCAGCAGAATGGACAGCAGCATGGAACTTGATCCGCCAATTCTCTTTGAGTTCCTTTTTAAGAGGAACATCTCATTTTATGGACTGGGCATAATCTCCTCTCTGAGTCTAGAGTTGCTTCAGGGTTGCTCCATCCATTGCTCTATCCATCCATTCTTTATCAGACTTTGCCACTGTAAATCATCTACTGAAAGTTGAGCACTTTGAACTTGGGGTTGGGGGTCTCCTAGCACTTTTCATGCATTATCTTATACTACAAGACACCTCTGAAGTAGGCACTGTTACCCTATTTTGCAGGTAAGGAATCAAATAATTTTCCTCAGGTCTTAAAAGGAAGTGGTAGAAGTGGGATTCATGCCCAAGTCTAACTCAAAAGCCGCTATGCTCTCAATCATGTTATGCTCTCAAAAATGTTCAGGCCTCCTGAGGTAGAAGGTGACTCTATAATTTATTATTCCAACTGGAATGCTTTTTAAAAAGTTTCATTGAGATTTAATTTTCAAACCATAGAATTCTTCTATAGAAAGTGCACAGTCGAACGGTTCTTAGTGCGTTTACAGAGTTGTGTAGTCATCACCATAATCTAATTGTAGAACATTTTCATCACCCTAGCCCTAGGCAACCATTAATCTGTTTTCTGTCTCTAGATTTGACTATTCTGAACAATTCGTATAAATGGAATCATATGATATGTAGTCTTTTGGTTGACTTCTTTCCCTTACTGTAATGCTTGCAGAGCTCATCCATGTTGTAGCACGCCTCAGTATTTCATTCATGTTTGTGAACATTGTAACATACTTCAGTACTTTATTTGATTTGATGAATGAATGATGTTCTATTGTATGTGTACACCACGTTGAATTCATTATATTTGTTCATATGTTGATAGACATTTAGGTCGGTTCTACTTTTTGGCTATTATGAATAATAATAATGTTCTGTCTGGCATTTGTGTACAAATTTTCACATAGTTGTGTTTTAATTGTTCTTGTCTGTATACCTAGGAGTGAAATTGCTTGTTTATATGATAACTCTACATTCAAAGTTTTGAGGAACTGTGAGACTGTTTTCCATAGTGGCTGCACCATTTTACACTCTCACCAGCAATGTATGAGGGCTCCAGTTTCTCCCTTTCCTCACCAACATGTGTTATTCCAAACTGGAACACTTTTGAGAGTGAAAGGGTACACTATTAGTTGTACCAGGACAACCAGTACTAACTGGAACATATTCTGAGTCTACTTAGATACCAAAACACTAGAAGATTCAATTCCTGATTTCAGGGAACTTTCTGGCCACATGATGAGTCAAAGCTTTTAAACCCACATACTTGAGTTAATTAAAGAATCAAGTAAAGATAAATTATTAAGAAGGAAAGCGAAGTACATTTCCTCCAGAAGATTTATTCTCTTTAAAATAACTCTATTTGTCATTGTACTTATTGTCTGTGGCCTCAGGAGTATCATGGTGTTTGACAGAGTCTCAATAAGGACCTGTGGAATAAATAAATGAATGAATAAGAGAATGAATAATACAGTCTCCTGGAAAGAATGTAAAAAATAAAAATAAAAGAATAGAATGAGTCACCTGGCATGGATTTGTGAGTTTGGGGAAAGTGTGGGTCTTTTCGAAGAATTTATTTTTTAGCTTAGGGTAGTAACAATACTGATGACAATTTAAAAAGGAAAAACTTAATAATCTACAATTAGAGAGATCTTAAACTGGATTTTGCAAGTGTCAATGGCCGACTAAAGGTGGAGGAAAGACCTTCCACGCCTGGGAATTGCTGGAGCAAGGAGTCTGGAACCAAAGCACTCATCTTAATGTAGAGTACAGTTTACTGCAGGTAACCAAATTTGGGAATAAAAGGGTGTGGTCCCTACCCCCAAGAGTTTCAAAAATATGATTTGTTCACAGGAAACAATGAGAATAGTTTAATAAAACAACCTTCAGCTGGTTGCATGACCTTGGGCAAGTCTTCTCCCTGCTTTGGGCGTCATTGATCCTCATGGCTCTAAATTTCCCTGATCTTTCAATGTTACCAATCTCGTGGGCTGGGAGGTAGGCCTTGAAGGAGGGAGCTGGATTTGGAGAAATGACCAGGATGCCCATGGTGGGTGATAAGGCCTTGGGGTAGGCTGTGGTGCTTCAGCTGAGATAAAATTGAATACAGTGGCTGGGGCCTCAAGAAGGAGAACTTTAAAAGCCAGGCTGGTTGGCTTTTAAATTTGACCTGATAAGCAGGTCCTTGGACTAGAGATGAAAGGAGTGTCTGTGAGAGATTAATCTGATGGCCCTGTGCCGATGATCTGGATCTATCTGGAAGTTCTGTGAAGACTAGATGCTCTCAGGGAGGCTTTTGCAATAGTAATGTAGGCCCAGCCTTTATTTCTTTTTTTTTTTTCTTTTTAGGACCAGCATTTCAAAAGAGGGTTTGAAATTTTTTCTGCTAGTCTTATCATACACATGGCTCCTATGAACTTTAATTTTCCTTAATTGTAAATAAAGTAAATATAATTTTTATATTATGGCAATTATGGCTATATTATGGACAAGAATCCTAACTGTATATACATTTCTAAGGCAGAATATTACACTTCCAATAAATTTCAGGTTTGCCGAGGGCAGTTTCAGATTATGCTACCAGATTCCTCAGAGAGATACTTCTCTGCTGTAAAGAGCTTACTTTGGTGGCAAATTTGAGAAATTGGCTAAAAGCCTCCTGGAGGAATGGGAAGAGTGGGATCTAAGCTTCAGGGAGTGGTTTTGTTGAGCCTGGTTTTGTTAGATACAGGAAACCAAAGAAAGGAATAAATCCAAGATGGCACCAGGGCTTAAAATCTGAGGACTCAGAAGAAAGATGGTGCTATTCATAAAAATGTGCAAATTGAAAGAGGAATGGGAAGATGATGGTTGACTTTGAGAACATTGGGAACAGGTGGCCTTGGTCGTCCCAGGAAGGAATTGGTCAAGTTGGTCATGGAGTAGAAACTAGTGCCTTTTGGTCTTTCCCAGCCTTTGCTAAGGCCCTGGAAGTTCTGCCCACTAGCCTGGATGTTTGGCACTTTGCCTGGTTTACTTTCTATGTATCAATTACTAAAGGAGATGTTTGCTGTAAGGTTTCCGTAGATGCCCTCTAGCAGACTAAGAAAATTCCCATCTATCCTTGCTTTGCTAAGAGTTTTTTTCTGATTGTGAATATGTTGAATTTTATCAAAAAGTTTTTGGGCATCTGTTGATGTGATCATGATTTTTATTTTACTCCGTTTGTCTTTTAGTGTGATGAAAATAAGAAATTAACCATGCATTTTTTTGGGGGAGGGGGATAAAGTCAACATAATCATAATATACTACCCTTTTTATATATTACTGGAATCAGTTTGCTAATATCTTTCTTGGGATTTTACATTCATGTTCCTAAGTGTAATTTTTTTCCTCATACTGTTCTTGTTGGGTTTTAGAATCAAAGTTACCCTAAAAATGAATCGAGACGTGAACCCTCTTTTTATATTCTCTGAAAGTTTTTATAAGATTCCCATACTTCTTGAATGTTTGGTAGAACTCTTTACCTGGTTGCTGCTGAAGGTTGTCCTAATCACGTGGGTGATAGTAGAGAAAGAAACTTCTACTTGGGGAATGAAAGTAGCTTAAACAATAATGAAAATGCTCACAAAAAGTCCAGAGGTAGGTGGTTCCAGGACTGGTTAATTCAGCACCTCAACAACATCATCAGGGTGAGAAACTTGTACTTTCAGCTGTCATTGGCAGGTGCCAGCTTCTTTCATGTTTGCAATATGGCTGCAGCTGCTCCAGGCATCACAGCACAGTCATGGGTTCTACAGTCAAATCTGATTTCTAATTCCATACCTACGTGCCATTGGGTAAATTGTTTAATGTTTCTGTCAAATGGGACGATAGTTTAATACAGATTAAATGAATTAGGTTTTAAAAAAACCTTTTAGAATAGTGCCTGGTGCATAGTAATCATACAATAAATATTAGCTATCTTACTCTATTCTCACACGGGGAAGAAATGAATGTTTTTCTCTTGCACCCCAGGTATTGAAGCCCCTTAGCAGACTTATTTCACACCCTATTGGCCAGAATCTGGCAAGTGCCTATTCCTAAACCAGATATGGAATTATCAGGATTTGGTTTTGAGTAATTTAGATTCAACCTTTGAGACAAGGGAGTGTCAGGTCTCCCCTGAAACAAAAAACTACCTGCAACAAAGTCTGGCTTCTTTTTGCAAGGGATGGTGATGGTGGGAAATTTTGGGGTGACAGGGGCCGAGTAGGAGTCCCGGGCCCTACCTGTTTTCCCTGGGATTCCTTGGAATGACCCCTTAGGTTTGCCGAGCACTCCACAATTTACTTAGTGCTTTTTAACTTGTGCATCATTTCATCTAGTCTCAGAAACCACCCTCTAAGCAGTTGGGGCTCTAGTTATCCTCTCTTATAGATGGACAAACAGGTTCCTAGAGTTGAGGTTCTGGACAGGTTGTATGTATATAGTCGAGACAGAGCCAGGTTCTGAGATTCAGGTCGAGGTCCTCAAATTTCTGCACTTTTATTCCTTTTCCATGAATTCCCAATTGTCATTTACACATCACCCTTACCATGTGCCATATCTATATGCCTACTCTGCTATTGTTTACTTAGTATTTTTAAAATTAAGTTTTTCATTAAATTTATTTTAAAAGGAAACCTGATAAACTAAGTTTGTTCTGGTACACACACACATACAACTTTAAAACGAGCACAGAACTATTAAAAATATTTATTCAGGCTTAGAACTGGCACCTGACTAGGTTCAAGTCCCAGCTCTGCCAGTGTCACCCAGATGCCCATGGCTCTCACCATTCCAGTGTGCACCAGCCTCACTTCCAAGTGCCAGCACTGTCATTTTGCCTGATGGCTTGTCCATCATGTCCTCCTGCAGGAAAGCTGGAAGTTCTAGGTAATTAATTGCAGGCTCCTACCTCCATTCCCAACAGCCCTCAACCCGTGGCACTGGGAATTGGTGGACAGGTGTCCCTGCTCCCTCACCTCTGGATCGCAGCTATTCTGAGGCAGAGGCATGCACTTCTCATCACCTCCCGGAGTTCCTCAGCAGGACTGAGCTCCCCTTGCCCACAGTGGTAACTTACTCAATAATGTACTCTTTACTGGCTTCCTTCCCTTCTGTCTCATTTCCCCACTCTCGGGTGCTTCCTGGAATCACCTCCCAGGTCACTTACTTCACTTGAATCCTCGTTTCAGAGTCTGCTCTAGGGAGACCCAACTAAGGCAGCCAGTTGCTAGCAGCGTGGCGCCGGGTGATACTTAGCTTCCCTGTGTCTCCATTCCCATCTGTAATGGGAGGGTAATAATAGCACCTAGACTTCACTGGTAAAGCTCTCAGTGCCTGGCCAAGAGAAGGTGCTTA
Organism: Cynopterus sphinx; assembly: GCA_030015415.1. NCBI lineage: Eukaryota > Metazoa > Chordata > Mammalia > Chiroptera > Pteropodidae > Cynopterus > Cynopterus sphinx. Next base: position 46,441,111 of record CM057386.1, on the reverse strand, counting down.
GCAAGTGTAATCCATTCTTTCTATTACCCAAAATTCTCTGGTGTGCTAACATAGGTAGTTACCCCACAGTTGGGACATCCCATTCCCTGCCTAAACTTTCTCTGGGTGCCCCCTTCCTGCCTCTCCCTTCTGATACCCCACTTATTCTCTTGAGCTCCTGCAGTCCTGCTTCTTCCTCTAAAGCCATCTTGTGGAATTCGGGTGACCAAGACCACCAACCCCCACCACTCCCAGTGTTGCCCACACTTCTCATCACGTATAAACCACTCTGCCTACTTCTGGTGGCTGTTGCAGTTACCCAGGTAAAAGGCCTTCTGTCTTAATGACATCTCAGGATTTCTCCGTGATGCAGGGTCACCACAGTCATCCACTGCAGACTGGAAGCTCTGAAGTGGAGGCTTCTCATCTCTGACTTGCGTCCAGCATTCTGAAGCCTGCTGAGGTCTGGGATGGGGAAGGCACTTGGTAATTATGGATTATTAGTGATCACAGCTCCCATTATTGAGCACCTACAATGAGCCTGGCACTGTGGTAGGTGCCGTTCCCATATCAATCCTTGCAAACACCTTATGAGATAAGTGCTATTACTGTCCGCATTTTGCAGGTGAGAAGCCTAGGACAGAGAAGCTAAATAGCCTACCCGAGATCACACAGCTGGCAAGTGGAAGAGCCTGGAATCAGCGTAACTCCAGAGCTCACTTAATCATGATGCTAAACAGATGTCAGGGTTGTCTTGTGCCTAGAATGAAGAATACTGGCTTCCTTGCTTCCTAGCTGAGGGCCCAAACACGGAGCTCTCTTTGCCAGGTGTTTAGCTGTAGCAAGTTACCTATCCACACCTGAGGCCTGGAGGCTTACCTCTATCATAGCTGTAGAACAAGAATCTCAAACAAAATAGGACAGGAAAGCCTCATTGATTCAGAATCCAGGCAGCCAGAAAGGGAGAAAAAGCAAATGTGTAAATATATAGGTTATATTCTAATTTTATGAAAAGAAGGAGACTTGACAGGTTCAGGCCAGTACCTGAGGTTTCTTTTCACAAGAATTTATTCACAAGAGATTATAAACTGTTCCCTGCCCCTCAGATCCAATCCACAGAGCAGTATATGTGTTTGGAAATAAAGGGAATGTATAGCAACACTTATTCCCACGGTGTATCCAAAGACTGGAGCAAAGCATCACCTCCTGGCTTTGGATGAACTGGCTCCCTTACCACCAGTGAGTTGCCATTTATCATGTGGCTCGTGCTGGTGTTTTTCTTAAATCAAGCTTGTTTTATTTATTTCTTCCTTTATTCAAACAAGATCTTTTGAATCCCTACTATGAATCTGGCACCATTCTGTTTTGGTGGAATAGTGAGGGAGCGAACAAACTATAAACAGCATGTTAGTAAAGCTTATTGTACGGTAGTGGTTAGTGGTAAGCAGAAAGGTCAAGTGGTGAAAGGGCCTAGGAAGAATCAGGGTTGGAGTATGATGACCAGGAGAGGCTATATGGGGAACGACACTTGCATTGAAACCCTAGGCATGGAGTGGTTCCATAGAGTAGTGGTCAGCACGTCTGTTTTACACGCAAAAGGTCTTGGGTTCAAGCCCCAGTGGAGTCAGGGTCCATAACCTGGGGTGCCAGGCCCCCCAGGCACGCCAGGCCCCGGGTGTATACCATGAGCACATGGGAGGAGATGCCCCACCTTCAGAGATCCAGTTCTTAAGGGGAATCAGCAATATCTGTAGGTGAGGGGTGGAAGTGGTGGGGGGAATTAAAAAAAAAACAACAACCTAAGGAAGTGAAGGAGTGGCTATGTAGATATCTGGGGGCAGAACATTCTAGACAGATGGAGCAGCAAATCTAAAGGGAACATGTATACCTGTTATGTTCCAGGAATAGTGAGTGAGAGTAGTGGAAAATGGGTTGGGTGGGGTGTAGATAACACAGGGTCTGTGGGCGTCGTGAGGACTTTGGTAATCACTGAGTAAAATGGAGAGCCAACAGAAGGCTGCTGTGTTGAGACTAGACTGGAGGAGGCAAGGGTGGATCAGGGACACCCATTAGGAGCCTACCACTGTAATCCAGGCAAGAAATGATTCAATTTAGACCAGGTGGGAGCAGCGGAAATAGAGAAAAGAAAAGGATTAGAGAAGTATTGTGGCCATAGCATCAGCCAGAAATGGGTAATAGGCTGGATGTGGGAGACTAGTAAAGACAAGGAAGAACTGAATTTGGACCAGGGAGGTAGCCGAGGAGGAGAAAGCCAGAGGTGAATTCTGGACATATCTTGAAAGTAGAGCCTCTGCTCTGCTGACAGATGGATTTGGGATTTGAGAGAGAAGAGTCAAGAATGACACTGAGTGTTTTGGCCTGAGCAAGCAGAAGGATGGAGTTCTCATTTTCTTATGTGGGGAAGCCTGCAGGAGCACCAGGTTTGTTGGGGCAGAGAGTAGAATCTCAGTTTTGGAGAAGTTGAGTTTAAAGGTGCCAACTGGACATCCATGTGGAGTTGCCGAGGAGGCAGCCTCCTTTGTGAAGCAGAAACAAATAGGTCAACTCACATGCCGGCTCTAAGATGGTTGCTCTGCCTGGAGTGCTTTGTTAGAGATTTTTAGGCCCATCCAGGCTTAGTGGGAAAGAGTTTCTTGATTAATAGTGAAGCCTGTCTCGGGAGCTGGATAGGCAAATAATGGTAACTCTGGGTGTAAGACATCCCGTTGCAGAGTGGGAAGAAAATGTGAAAATTTCTTTTCCATGTATTTTTGTCTTATCCTTTAACAAGTCTTAATATGTCCTATCATGTACATAATCTATTAGAGTAGCTGGGATGGACATAGTTTATAAATTAAAGATTCTAAATATATTGGAAAAGCATGCTCAGTTTTTACTGAGGAATGAACGAGCAAAAACTTTCGAAGATTACTGATTTGAAATATTGTACTAGTATAACAGATACTTGAAATAGTGACCTGGAATACTGTAAACCCTAAAGTATCTCCTGAATCCTTGAAGAACAAACAAAATTCTTAGTTTAATTTAATGTTTGATTTGTCCTCTATAAAACATCTATTTAGACACAGTATCACCTATGTAATATGTCTCCCAAAATATTTAATCCTCTAATCAGGAGAAAACAGACAAATACAAATTGGAGCGCACTGTGTAAAACAGTTGGCTTTCAAAAATGCCATATTATCAAAGACGTTCTCAAAAAATGGCAGGAACTATTTTAGAGTAAAAAAGGTTAGGGAGTTAGAGTAACAGTGCAAATTATAACTCTTGATTGGATTGTGGGGTGAGAAGGAAAAAGCTATAATAGGATATTATTGGAACAATTGGGGAACTTTGTATATAGATTGCTTATAGTATTGCATTGTGTAAATTTTCTAATTGGTTTGTGGTTGTGTGGGAGACTAGCATTATTAGGAGACAGGCTAAAATATGAACTTTAGGTTAATACACTATTAATATTCAGTGTTTTATTCTTGCAGATTTCCTGTAGGTTTGAAATACCTCGAAGTAAAAAGTTGGGGGAAAATATTCATATAGGATTTTCCAATTCTCAGAAAACTAGGAATCCAATAATGGTGTATGAGACCAAAAGGATACTTTTAGTATAATATAGTTTCATGGACTGGCACACTCATCTTCATCCTTCCTGAAGCACAGAATTTGCAGATCTCTTCCACCACAGTAGTAATCCCTGGCATTATTTTCCAGGTGCCTCCATATCCATTGTATTACATTTATTGTCATAAACCACAATCACAAATTAACTTTTTTTTAAGTGCTCACCATATGGCAGGCACTGTTCAATGTATTGTATACAAATGAGCCCATTTCATCCTCCCAGGCACTCTATAGGGGATGTACTATTATTCCAATGTTCAGAAAGGGAAACTGAGGCACAGAGGGGTAGTGTAACTTGCCCAGGGTCACTCAGCCAGTGAGCATGGAGTGGTGGAGTGGTATAGCCCTGGATCATCTACGTTTGCTAGAGCTACTGTCCCAGAAGGAGGGCTTCTGGTGCTCAAACGTTTGCCTTTCCCTGAGGGTTTCTGGGTGCATGTCCGTAGCAGAAAGGGTACTCCTTGAGAGAGGGAACAACAACCACAACAACAGAAAAAACCATTTTTGAGCGTTTGCTGTGTGCCAGGCATGGGGGAAATGTTTTCTGGCCATTCAGTCCTTAGAACCCCTGTGTGGGGTAAAGACTGTTGTTATCCCCATTGGACGAAAGAGGAAGCAAACTGAGAGTTTTAGTAACTCCGTCGTAGTCACAAAGTGTGGAACCAGGCTTTGAACTCAAGCAGCCTGACTCCAGAGTCTTGTCCACCTCCTTGTTTAGGTGACCACTCCCCAGCCCCAATTCTCCTGGCCTCTACCCAATCATCTCCATGGGTCTGAAAGTAACTGACCATAGAATGTAGACTGTGGGGTGATAGGTGAGCCCATCACCTTGTTCACCCCCTCACTTCTCAGGGACATTTTAATGATCAAGAGAAGGAGTGGGAGAAGGAAGAGGAGGAGGAAGAAAGCGTTGTATCCTTCCTCCTCGGGGCTTTTCATCTGGCCTGTGACATTCCATTCCCACCCCTCCTCTAAGTGGCCATTTCACTGAGTGACTCTTTCTAATTGAATGCACCTAGACAGAAAGGCTCTCCCTGCCATATCGGCCCTGGTCATTGCTTTGTCGTCATCGTCTTTTTTTTCTCCCCTCTGGGGAAATAAAACAAGGGGAGTCACTATTCCTATGAGGTGGAGGTGATTGGTGAAGTTCCCATGCAGATCAGCCAACCTTCCAGAACTCCTTTTTCTTGGCCCCGCGTTGAGCTCACCTGCCTCCTCAGAGGACAGCTGGTTTATAGCTGACCTGCTCCTTGGCCCGGAGGATCTAGAATGACTTGGCTCTGGGCGTGGCAGTGCCAGGAGCAGGCAGAGGTGTCCCTCAAAATGCCCTGCTCACCAGAAGCTCCCTCCTCCAGGGTATAAATTAAAATCCTGTCTTCCAGGGTTGGGCAGTCTCTGTGTGCCCCTTCTTCAGGAAATCAGCTAATAAATCAATACACACTCATGGAACAGCACAAGAGGCTGTAGGACAAAGTGGTGAAAAGCACGGACTCTGAAGCTAGACTGGCTGTGTTCAATCCAGCCTCTTCACCTCTTACTAGCTCTGTGACCTTGGGCAAATTATTTGGCTACTCTTGAGTATTGGTTTTTCTTTCTATAAAATGGGGGGAAAGAATAGTTATATTTCTCATAAGATTGATGTGAAAATGAGATTTAATACATAGCAGGTACATACAATGCCTGAAACCCAGTGAGCGTTCCACTAAGGGTTGTTATCATTGCTGGTGGTCACAGCACCATGCTGGGTCCTACGGAGGAGACACAGGCATATAGGACACCATTCCATCCTTAAGGAGAGGCAGTATGGGATTCAAAAGGGTATAGTTTGGGAGGAGCTAAACAGACCTTTAGTAAGTTATTTAATTCCAGCATACCAGTTTTCCTGTCCAAAAACAATTCTTTGAGGGTGAGATGGTGGATTGTAAACACCCTGCCCAGTGCCTGGCACATAGTTGGATATCAGTACATGTGGATTGCCTTCTCCTTTTCAGGAATTTATACTGTGGGTAGGGAGAGAGGGCGGGTCCAGAAACAGCCAGCCGGTGCAGGGTATGTACAGTGGAATCTGCAGGAGTTTGGTAGCCAGAGGGTTGGTTTCTGTAGCTGGATTGTTCTAGGAAGTCTTCCTGGAGTAGATCAGACCTGAGCTGGGCCTTGAAGGATGAATAAACTCAGCAGAGAGGATAAATGGGCTGCCCAGTGATGGAAAGAATTGAGGAGATGGGGAGGGCAGTAGAGGCCCTGGCATGTCTTGGGTGATATGCAGTGACAATTCTGCTAATTCTTCATTCTTCCCATTTGATTGGACATTTGGAGTTTTCCTTGCTCTCTAATTTACATCCCTCTTGCTGTAGTTGAAGCCTGGTTCTCCTTAGAAGTGGAGGACAATGGTTATTTCAGACTAAATGAGCTTTTGGTGTCTTTATTAAGCACCCTTTTCCCTGATATTGGGGTAAAGACGACCTAAGATTCCTTAGACAAAAGTGGCAGGAATTCTGAGGGACGATTTTCAGTGAAAGTCTTTGGGCGTGAATGATCAAAATAAGGTATCATTTAAGATACAAGAACCAGACCCTGGGGTGCTAATAGCAGGGAGTTGAATGAAATAAAGAAAAGATTGTTTAAATAAGTACCATAGGATATATTGGATGATAATGGGGGAAAAATAAGGCTAGAGCCCCACTTAATATGATACTCTGTATAAATGTAGGTAACAGTGTACACATTAAAAAGAAAAACCATGATTATATGTACTCTCGACCATGCAGAGTTTTGGGGTCCCCCTCACCACAGACTTGAAGAATGAAAAGCCCTGAAGCAGGGCTTTTCAATGAGCTCCCTGGTGAAATCTGCATTTTCAGTGAGCTCCCTGGTGATAAAAAAAGTCATAAGTATTTCCTATATTTGTGTCTAGTAATTGTATAATTTTATGGTGGAGAAGGCATGATTCAAAGGCAGAAATCATTAAGGAAAATAGTAAATAAGGCTACATAAAAATAAAAACTTTCTGTTTGTTTAAAAAATAACTGTACCATGACCAAAAATGAAAGGCAAACAGTGAACAAAAAAAAATTTGTAAGATATATGACAAAAATTATGAACAAGTGTATCCTTAAAATATGATGAGCACTTATAAATCAATAAAAACATCTTTATAAAAGAATGGGCAAAAGGCATGAATAGGTAATTTGTAAAAAAAAAAATAAATGTCTGATAACATGGCAAAATATTTTTACTAGTAAACCATTTTTCATCTCGTTTTCATAAAGAAAATCTGGTCTATCTATACAATGGAATATTATTCAGCCATTAAAAAAGAAGGAAATCTTGCCATTTGCAACATAGATGGAACTTGAGGACATTATGGAATAAGTCAAACAGAGAAAGAGATACCGTACAATCTCACTTATATGTAGAATTTAAAAATGCTTACTGAGAGAAACAGAAGATATTGATGGTTGTCAGAGGTGGGTATTGGGAGAGCAAAATAGGTGAAGGTGGTTAAAAGATAGAGTCTTCCAGTTATAAGGTAAATAAGTTCTGGAAATGTAGTGTATAACATGGTGATGATAATTAACAGTTCTGTATTGTGTATTTGAAAGTTGCTTAAAGAGTAGATCTTAAAAATTCTCATCGCAAGTAAAAAATTGTTAATTATGTAACGGATGTTCATTAAACCTATTGTGGTAATCATTTTGCAATACATACATATATTAAATCATATTGTTGTATACCTTAAACTGATAGAATTGATATATGTCATTACCTCAATAAAATTGGGGGGAAATAATGAGAATTTACTCTCTCATCAAAGAGAAACAACCTTCTAACCTGAACAGTCCTACTCAGTAATTCTGAAAATAAAGGAACACTTTCCATCAGGACATGTCTGGTTTCTGGTTATGTACTCACTTCAAAAGCTACATTTTTTTAGTTCTCCTGCACCCTAAAAACCTCTTAACACGTCAACATCTTTGTCTCCTCATAACTTCATATCTATTCTTTATCATTTTATATATGTTGTTCTCTTTAATGAAAGAGTGCAATGCTATGATTAACTAAAGTACCTTCATATTTGTATTTTGAAAGATATGAAGGAGTATAGGACTTACAAGATTAGATAAGGTATATGGTACACATTCATACTGGCACAATAAGAGCTCTTGAATTAAATATATATTTGTATGTTATTAGTAATAAACCACTTTTAATCTTTCCAGTTCAGAGATTTTCCTTTTTTTAAATAGTCACAGAGATGTAAAATATAGCACCGGGAATATAGTCAATGATATTGTAATAACTATATATGGTGCCAGATAGGGACCAGACTTACCAGGTTGATCACTTCATAAATATAAATGTCTAATCAACTATGTTGTATATCTAGAAATAATACAATATTGTAGGTCACCTATAACTAAAAAATAAATTAAAAAAATATTTTAAAAAGCCTTGGAATATTTCATAACCTTACATTGAAAAATTCCACTTGTAGAAATTCACTTGTAGAAATAATCATGACTGCATACAAAGATACTATCACAAAAACCTGTCACAGTATTGTTTCTGATAGGGAAGAACTGGAAACAACTTTCCAGCAATACACGTTTGATAACATGCATTATGATATATATTCACCCAATGACATACTATGCAGCCATTAAAAATAATGTAGAATATTTAATGACATTGAAAAGTGTTAACGAGGTGTGTTTTAGCGAAAACATGCTTGCGAAACAGTTTGCAAAGATCTCATTTTCAAATACGTGTTTATTCATAGCATAATTTTATAAAAATGGTTGACATTTTCAAGTTATCTGGATGATGAACTAATAATCATCATTTTCCCCTTTTGTGGCTTATTTGTATTTTCTAAGTTTTCTACACTGCAAATGGATATTCCCATGATATTAAACCTGCAGTAAAATTTATTGTATAAGAAAACAATTCATTCAGAGAATGCTTGGTGTAGAACTTGCCTCTTATAAACCATTTCTCTAGTAACTCACTTCCCTAGTGTCCTTTCCCTCAGGAGGACCTCAGAAGAGGCAGGAATTCCTCAGGGCCTCCTCCCTTTGGGAGCGTTACCGGGGGCCTGTGGTCTGCCTCCCGGTCACGGGGAATTCGGCTTTGGGGAAAATGCAAAGGACCCCAAAGTTTGGGAGGTGGGGAAATGGCAGTTGAGAGATGCAGTAAAGTCTGAGCAAGGATTCCTTCCCCGAGGACCTCGTGTTGCTGCCCACGGTTTCCGCAGACTCCGGGGCTTGTCCGGGGCCGCAGGGCAGCCTCAGGACAAGGGGAGGCCGCGACTCCTGTTCTCCCTGTTGTATTCCGGGCCCCCACCCGGCCCTCTCCCACTTTAACGCGCGCAGGGGCCTTGCTGCAATGCAGGTTCGGGTCGGGCGCGGCCCGAGTCCCTCGGCAGCGCCTGGGCGATGCGGGGGGCGCGGCTTTGGGACGCGTGGCCGGGGCGCCCGCAGCCGGGCCCGACCTCCTCGCGCCGCCTGCCAGAGGCGAACCGGGTGGGCCGTCCGCGTGCCCCGTCTCCTTCTCCCCAGAATGAGTTCGGCCCACGCGCCGGGCTTCTGTGAGGACTCCGGGAGCCGTCGCCCGGGAAGCGCTTCGGGGCAGGGGTCACGAGGAAAGCGCCGTGAGTGTGCGCGTTCCTGAGGGCGAGCCGCGCGCGGGCGGGGTCGATTGGACGAATGAATGAATGAATGAATGAACGAATGAATGAATGACCTTTGCAGGAGAAAGAGAAGTCCTTCCCCGGGCGACGAGGCTGCTGTCCGCAGCACAACGGGAGGAGGGCTTGGAGGTGGGGAGGGGCCATCTCCATCCAGGAGGGCCCGCGCCGCGCGCGCCGACGCGGCCGCCGGGGCCGGGGGTGCGGGGGGGGGCTGGGGGGAGGGGCCGCCGCCAGCCCTTCCGCCCGGGCGCCGGCGGCCCCGCCCCCGGGACGTGGTGACGCCCGAGCCTTCCGTCGCGAGGGGCGGGGCGCCTGTCAGGGCAGCGGCGTGCGCGCCGGCGCGGGCGGGTCCGGGGCTCCTCCGCGCAGCGCCAGCGCCCGCGCCCGCGCCAGTCCCGCGCCCCGCGCTCCCGGCCCGCCGCCTCGTGCCGACGCCCGCGCCCCGGGAATGGAGCTGCTGTGCTGCGAGGGCCCCCGGCACGCGCCGCGCGCCGGCCCGGACCCGCGGCTCCTGGGCGACCAGCGCGTGCTGCAGAGCCTGCTGCGCCTGGAGGAGCGCTACGTGCCCCGCGCCTCCTACTTCCAGTGCGTGCAGCACGAGATCAAGCCGCACATGCGGAGGATGCTGGCGTACTGGATGCTGGAGGTACCGCCGGGCCGCCCCCTCCCCCCTCCCCGCCGCCCTGCGTGCGCGGCTCCCGGCAGCCCGCGCCGCCCTGTCGGGGCCTCAGCAGCCCGATGCCCGGCGGCTCGGACCCGGCCCGGCCTTCCCCGGGCCGCCGGCCGGCTGCGCCACGGTGTCCCCTTCCTTGCCCCAGCTCCGACTTTGCCTGCCAGCGGTTTGGCGCGCGCGCTCTCCCTCTCCCCCTCTCTGCGGGCCGGGAAAGCGGGACAGGCCCCCCCCCTCGGCTCCCCTAGCGTCCCCTGCTCCGCTTCCCCGCCCGCTCTCAGCAGGGCGCGCCTGGGAAGCCCTGGGCTCGCCCCCCCCCCGCCCCGGAGCGGCCCCTGCGCCTGTGTCGGGTTCTGGCGGGGAAGACAGTGGGGGTGGCGCGCGCGCCGTTCCGGCGGGCCAGGGAAACGAAAAGTGCGGGAGGCAGCCGCAGGAGTCTCCTCCCTTCCCTTTGGGCGTGTGCAGTTCGGGCGGGCGCGGGGGGAACCGGGGGTAAGGTCCCAGCTCTGGCGACCGTGGGTGACTCGTCCGCCTTCCCCCCTCCCCCGTGGGGGAGGGGAGTCTCGGTCTGGAATTCTTTAGAGACCCTCTGCGGACCCCCTCCACCCCAGGGGAGGGGGAGGGAGGCATCTCAGAGGAAGTGGGGGGTGTCCCCTTGGGGAAGGCGCATCCTCTGTTATTAACCCCTGTCCCTGTAAGCACGTTTATTGCCCACCTTCCGTTTGTGTTCCTCGTCCCCCTTCCCTTCAGCGCTCCCCCTTCCACTTCGGTGCCGCTGGGTTTCCCACGCCCCTGCCCCAGAAGTGACTGTGCGTCCTCCCCCTAGGTGTGTGAGGAGCAGCGCTGTGAGGAGGAAGTCTTCCCCCTGGCCATGAACTACCTGGATCGCTACCTGTCCTGTGTCCCCACCCAGAAGGCGCAGTTGCAGCTCCTGGGTGCGGTCTGCATGCTGCTGGCCTCCAAGCTGCGCGAGACTACGCCCCTGACCATCGAAAAACTGTGCATCTACACCGACCACGCCGTCTCTCCCCGCCAGCTGCGGGTGCGTGCATAACTACCCGCCCCGCCCCATCCGCAGGACACACTTCTCTCCACTTACCGGGAAAAGGAAAGCTAAGACCTCAGGCTTCTGCCCGCCCCCCCTCCCGAGGGCACACGGCCCACAGAGGCCACACATTTGGGTAAAAGATGGGGGCAGTGCGGTGTGGTGGTTAGCGGTTAGGGTAGTCCCGGCCCAGGTTTAAGCTGCCAGCACGAATTTACTCCCCTTCTCCTGACCTCCAGGGGGTGCCACTTCTTCCTGGTCTTTCCCCCAGATAGCAACAAGTCAGACTGCATGTCTACACTCACTAGTACTTTGCCTCTGGGTTTACACAACCACCATGAGTTATTTATTGGCAGCAGCAGGACATGCCTGCACACCCCCACTGGAGTGGGGGAGTGGAATGTGTTTCATGTGGGGGAGGGGGGCCGCCTTGGGTGAGTCTTTATCCCAGTTTGGACTTTGTGATTGAAAAGTCTCCCAGGGCAGATTAAAGCCAGACCCTGATTGCCCTAAGGAAGGGGAGAGGAGTTTCATCCCATCTTTCCTCTTATGTCCCAGAAGAGATAGTTCCTTCCTAATCCTTATTCTGAGAAAATTGAGCAGCTGCTTTAGGCCTGGTGGAATCATCTCTCCCTTTCCCCCTTAGCCAGCCAGAGGCCAGAACTGAGGGACAGACAGGGAGCACGGAGCTGCAGCTGCTTCCGATGTGATAATGATGCCCCCTCCCCTGGCCCGCCCACTCTGACCAAGGTCTTTCATAACCCTGTGGGGAGCTGCTGTCACTCCTGTGGTTTGGGAAGTGGCTCCCTGGGCCTCTTGCTGGGAACTTGGGCAGGGCTCTTCCCAAGGCAGGAGAGGAGAGGAGAGTCATTGGTTTTCTTTCCCCAAAGCCTGGAGAGGTGAGGGACCTGCTGGGATCTAGAAGAGGTTATTTAGGGTGTGCAGATCATCGCCTGGGGGATCTTGGGGAGAGGGAGGGTGAGCTGGCGCCTTCCTCAACCTTGTTCCATGCAGCCAAGTCTTCTCCTGACCCTGAGAGGAGTCTCTGGGCCCCATCTCCCTGGGAGGAGGGCAGCATGCAGGCTGCTGTGATTGGCTGGCCAGGAAGCCAGGGTACTGGGGCCCCCGACTGCTGCTTGTTGAGGAACAGGATTCCTCTTCCTGCCAAGTAGCTCTCAGAGATGGGAGTAGGAGGCCAGAGTTGGGAATCCGGGAGGCCCCACGGCTCTTTGTGATGAATCCAGTAGTTTTTGGCAAGTCTGAAGGTAGAGCTGGTTTCCAAGGCCAGCAAGCAAGATGTTTTTGGAGGGGTTTGGGCTGGAAGGTAGAAGGGGACTTCCTTTTTGTGTAAAGAGTGGGATGGTATATTTGCCTTTGTGTAAGGGGAGTTTTTCAGAACAGGGGAAAAGTATTCCCCCCCACCCCCTCTGCCTGAGCTGGGGGTGGAGCATGCAGATGGCTTCCTAGAAGGTCAGAGCTGGAAGGGACCTCAGAGTACTAAAGTCAGTCCAAGTGCTTGTGCAGCAGAGAAGGCTGAGGCCCAGTGAAGAGGGAAGGGTCCTGTCTCAGCAGATGAGAATCTGAGTCGTCTGGCTAGCCCAGGTGGCCTTAAAGGCTGGAAATGTGATGGAAGCTAACAGCCGCTGCACCTAATCACTCCCAGGGGCATGTTCTCTGCCACACTAGAGCTGAAATTCTCAGGGGTTTCCCAGATACAGGGTAGGGTGGCTACCTTCCCTCACACACGACCCTGTGCCTCCCCACAGGGTGAGCCCCACTGCAAGTTGCCTTCCAGATGTTTCCTTGGAGGCTAGATGCTTTCTGTTCATTTCTGAGTTAGGAGTTTGGTCACTGGACAAGCACCAGGAGTAGAACGCTAGCTTCTCCGCTTAACTTCTGGCTCCAGGCCAGGCTTTTTCTGTGGGGCTCTGCAAGAGGCTTGGGCTGATTTAGGAGAATGACACCTAGGTGGGGGCCTGTAGGGGTTGGGTGGGGTTGTCATTTCTGCCTCAGCAAGGGATCAAACCCGTGAGTTCCTTCCTGAGATAAAACAATGAAGAAATCTTCATGTGTGCAACTCAGAATTGGGGCCGGGACTGGGAACCCCAGAGGAGTGGTCTGGGGGGTGGGGCTCTCAGTGTCCCTCTGGGACCTAGGAATGGTATACAGGCTTGGGCAGGTGGAGATAGGGTTTGGCCCCTCAGGAATCATCCAGAGCTCCTGCTGAGACTCAAATGGCACAAGACAATACAGGTTCCAGCTAAAGTGGGTGGAGTACGGTGCTATATCTCTAGACTCACCCCTGATGTCCCACCAAGGGGATGTGGGTTGGGTTGGGCAACCTCTCCTTTGAGGAACCTCAGAGTTGGCTCAGTGGCTGTGTCACAGGAGGAATGGCCTCATGTTCACTCTGTTCTTCAAGAGGTGTAGACTTGGCTGGGATGCAAAATTGGGGGAAAAGCTAGTCGTAATTGCCTTTCACATAATCCCCTTGGGATTATGGAGAGTCTACTTCACTCCACAGGAGCCTCAAATTCATGGTGATGCTGGTGGTATCTGCTAGCAGCTGCATTCTTTTCTTTAAGCTCTGGCTGGAGATGTGCTCAGAGCCCTGGATGAAGTCAGGACAAGGCCTGGATTATTGATCCCCAAAAGATAACCAACCAGACAGGATTAGAAGAGACAAGTTATGTAAAGCATGTAGTCTGGCACATAATAAATTGTGAATAGATGCTGAAAGCAAATGTCCCAGCTCCCTGTCCTAGACTCCCCACTCCACAGTGCCAGCCCCTAAACATAGAAGCAGAATTGGGGTCTTGACCTTGAAGTTTGATGGGCTTCCTTCCCCATGAGACTTCTGCTTTACTTCCTTCCCCTTCTTTAGTCACTAACTCCACCCTCTTATCCAACTTCCAGGACTGGGAGGTACTGGTCCTGGGGAAGCTCAAGTGGGACCTGGCTGCTGTGATTGCCCATGATTTCCTGGCCCTGATTCTGCACCGGCTCTCACTGCCCAGTGACCGACAGGCCTTGGTCAAAAAGCATGCCCAGACCTTTCTGGCCCTCTGTGCTACAGGTGAGCACTCTAGGCATATTTTTGTCAAATTAGGAAAGTCAGACAACTTTGAAGGGTCGGGGTAACTAGGAGATTCTAGTTTTCTTCCAAAATTTACTTGTGAAAATTTTGTTTCCTCTCAGACCTGTTTCAATACAGAAACGCAGTAGAATAGAGCTGTTTGGGATCTCAGAAACCCCTAGTACGTATGTAGGTGGGGGCTCTGAGGACTTAGAAGTGACTTGCGTAAGGTCTCACAGTCATTAGGTTGGGAGCAGAACCCAGGCCTCCTGATCCTAGTTTTATTTTCAAATTAGAGACTCATTCACTCCCTGCTTCTCAGCTAGGAACTTAAGGACCCCCTGGATCTGACCTACACAAGTCTGCTGCTGTTCACTCTGGTCCTTTGAAGGACAGAGGCCCTTTCCCACCTTTCTCCCTTGCTGCTGTCTTACGCCACTCACTGCTGGCATTTTTCAGTATGGCCCCTGCTCTATTCATGCTGACACTTTCTGAGGAATAGGAAGTCCACACTGTTACTCCTAATGTCCTCCTTGCCTCATGGTTCTCTTTCCTTCTTTTTAAGATTACACCTTTGCCATGTACCCACCATCCATGATTGCCACAGGCAGTATTGGGGCTGCAGTACAAGGCCTGGGTGCATGCTCCATGTCCGGAGATGAGCTCACAGAGCTGTTGGCAGGCATCACAGGCACTGAAGTGGTGAGTGTGCTTAGGCAGCTGGGCAGCAGGCTGTCAATTCATGAAGCAGCGCTATTCCCTGAGCTTCCAGCAGAGGGAGGCATCCATCTCCAACCTGGTCCCCAAGCCTGGTTTCATGTGCTCTGCCCTTGGGGCTTCTGTGGCCTTTTATCTCCTGCCTTGGTCTGGAGAAGAGCAAGTGTCTTGATGAGTCGAAGAGCATCATCCCTGGGTGCCCTTTTCTGCCAAGTGGTGTGCAGAGTGGGGGTGGGGGTTTGGTGTCAGATGCAGGGCTGCTCTCACACCCTCTTGCCACATCCTCTTGGCAGTTTCTGAGAATTGAAGGCTGATTCCTGGGGCTGGGCTGTGGCCTAACCTCCCCAGACTTCCCTGTGTGCTGGGAGGTGTCCATCCCCTGCACCTGCTGCCAAATGGTCTTGGGGGAGGGAAGTGGCCTTTAGCTCCAAGGGGACCTTATTCCATTCCACCCAGCAGTTCCCTCCTCACTGTTACCCCCACGTTCCCAGGACTGCCTGCGGGCCTGTCAGGAGCAGATTGAAGCTGCACTCAGGGAGAGCCTCAGAGAAGCCGCCCAGACTTCCCCCAGCCCAGCACCCAAAGCACCCAGGGGCGCCAGCAGCCAGGGGCCCAGCCAGACCAGCACTCCCACAGATGTCACAGCAATCCATCTGTAGCCCTGAAGAGGCCCCCTGGAGTGGCCACAGATAGTGGAGGGGAACCCCCACCACAGGAATGAACCACGCTACAGCTGAAGCATGGGGGGGGCGGCTCCTTCCTATTTGTCCCTTTTGAAGCCGAAGGGGGTAGGTCCTATCTACCCCTACCTTAGCATGCACTAAGGGGCCTGGCTAGCCATATTTGGGTGGCTAGTCAGGCTCCTCTTCCTCTTGTCTCTGACCATCTCAGCTCATTCTAGCTGGGGGTGGGCCAGGCTGGTCAGAGACGAAATACATGTATCAGCATTCCTTTTTGAGACCACCTTATCTCTGGGGTACTCATGTTCTCAACTGCCAAAATGCCCTGGTGCCTTATAAGGGTGCTGTACCTCCTAGTTACTCTGTTTGGATTGGGGCCTTTCTGAAGAAATTTCATACATCCTGAGGCAACATAGTCTGGACAGCTCCTTTCAGCACACTTTGGAGGGTCCTGTGTAATCCACGCTCACAGCTGCTCCTAGAGGGACAGGCCCAGGCCTCTGTCAGAGGTTCAAGCACCAACCAGTTCCTCTTTGCTTTGCTTTCTGCTCAGCTTCTTCTGTGTGATTGAGGGGGTGGGGGGTCAGTGCTGAAGGAAGAGGTGGTTTTAATTTATTAATTGCTTTGAGTACAACTGTAAGAGGGTGTGGTGGGGCCCATCTACCCCACAACTGGTGGTAACCCGGCGGTTGCTGTATCTCTCCCTTCTGCTGCTGGCTAGAGGATCTTTGTGGCAGAGGAGCTGCTACAGCCTGGGGAGGGGCAAGGCCCTCCTCTCCCTTTGACTCTCGGCCCCATCCATCCTTGAGCAGGGGATGGAGCAAGGATGACTAGAGGTGACAGAGCCCTGTCTGGAGAGGGAGGCAAGCCCTGTTGACACAGGTCTTTCCTATGGCCACAAGATCCAGGCTGGTGGCCCAGGACTATCATGGACCATCATGCTATCTTAATAAAGATTCTGGAATAAAATTGGCTTTGGCTTCTTGGATTGGATGGTTGTGTGGGTAAAAAAGCTCATTGCT